>BSBM01000985.1:3008316-4483725 GCA_027924585.1 Larix kaempferi | reverse complement strand
TTGATCCGATAAGTTCTAAGGTCAGCTTCTCGTAAAACAGAGATTGTATAAATCATGTTAAGATCCATAAGTTCAATCTCATGAACTCATAGCTTATTTATCTTAGACATAAACAAAATAACTTCAGGATCAATACTATAGAGTTGTTGCTTTACCGCTTCAACCTTCTCAGGGTGTAGGGGTAGAACTATAACTCTATTGGGAAGCTAGCATACATAAACGTCTTTGAGTTGTGTTTTGCATGGTCTATCTTCTATCCATTCAAGAATAATATATAAAATATTAACATCGAGGGGGGTTCATTGAATCTTATCCTATATCCTTTTATGAAAATGCAAGGTTGTCTTGCGACTAAGAAAATGCTCTTAAATCCAATACCTACAATGAAAACAATCATTTTCCATTAAAAATAGGAAAGAAACCCAAAGGGTTATATATTTGCACTAATATCTAATTTAAGAAAAAGGTCGACACACATATTTTTCTAGTTGTATTTTAAAATTTGTTTCCCACCCTTATCCCATTTCGTGGATTTGTGTCAACGATATTGTTTGGAGGGAGTTATCCCACCCTTTCGATGATAAATTACACAACCATTTTCTATTAGATTGTGTGCATCAAATTAGAAAAATTACATCATTTAGTTCCTGATGGTTATCCCCTTGAAGCCCTAGATTGGTGATATTTGAACCCCTAGGTTGGTTATATTTGGAAACCATGGAACATCCACCTCTCACTCTACCTCTAACCCCTTACCACCCACGAATGTCTCTCCCTTCACCTGTCTCTCTCTCTGTTTCTATCTAACCCATTAACACCCCCCTCCTTTTCACTACCTCTAACCCCTTACCACCCCCCTTTTCTACCTCTAACCCCTTACCACCAAGGATTATTTTAGGGGCGAAATTTAGCCCATGGGCTATTTTTCCATGTTTTTTTTCCAAAAAAAGATTCGCCAGTTTGCATTTTTTGAAGCCCCATTTCGCCCAATTTTGATAGGGTAAATTTTTTTTCACTCTAAAAATTGCCAAATTATTATATAAACTATATAAAATCCCTAGAAATTGAAATAATTTTAGAAAAATATCGCCAAATATTTTTATAGTTGAAATTTTAGAATTGGTAAGATTTGCCAAGGTTTATACACTTTTAAATAAGTATGGGTTCTTAAAATTATCCCTGCTTACCACTCCCCACCCCCCCTTTTTATACCTCTAACCCCTTACCACCAAGAATTATTTTTAATGTTATAATCGACACACAATAAAAGTATACTCCCCCTTCGGCAAAAAAATTATATTGTTACAAAATGCGCACCACGTTCTGTAAATATAAAATGCGCACGCATTTTGTTTTGGAGGGATTTAAAATTTCAATTTAAACAAAACACATACACATTACTTAGCACTATGCCCGAACCTCCACACGAGCTAGCATGGCATTCCTATGCCTATGTGTTTTCTTTGAACTTTGCTTTGGATTTACCATGCATGTGCCTTGGAATATGATATACCATCGTTAATTGAGCAATGTATCCAATTTTTTAATTGTTCCCGTGTTTAACCGATAATTACAGAATGCTACACACCATCATTTTTTATGAAATTTTGGACATAGATAACATTTTTTCTGCAGATTCCAAATATATAATTTTTTAAAATATGTATTTTTTTTTTTAATTTTATCTTTCTTGTGTCATGACTCAACTCAAAAACCACATTTTTAGTGTTTCGTCCATAACTCTTTCGTTTCTCAACCATTTTGAAAAAAAATTGTATGGTGCACTAAAGGACACCGACCTCTACATACTATAAAAAAATTGTTCATAAAAATTGCATTAATACCTTCAAAAGTTGCACCCACGACTGACATATTGTTTTCGAGGTTTGATCACTTAGATAATTAAAGAAAAATTTATTAATTATTAATTTTTTGGGGAAAAATAGCAGTGCTCTAGTACTACTTGTTCTCTATATGTAGACCAGTTTTCGTAAGTTGATTCCATGATTTAAAACTCAAAGGTTGCACCCACAAAACCATATACCTTATAATTTGTCCAAAAAATAAAAAGTGCATGTTACAAAGGATCAAACTTTGTATAGTTAAGAACATTTTCAATAGAAAAAATTATATATTCAGAAACATCATTCAATTTCATATGTTTCATCTTTTTTACTCCTCACAAGATTCATTGTGTATGTACTTCAAAAAATCAATGTAAGTTGACGGATGTTTGTTTTTCAATTTTCTATTGCATCTAACGTGTCAAAAGAGACCCTCATTAGCTTGCACACACCCTTATAGTTAGTAAATAGTAGGGTAGCATGGCTTCTTTCATAGTTATTGATTTCCTCATTGTCACATTACTCAAAGATAGTCTTAGGGTACTGATTATAGGTAGGATGCAGACAAACCTAGGACAACGTATGACTTTCAAGATTGATATGCTTATCCTCATCAAGGACCTTTATGACCTCACACTCATCAAAATTGACAAATCCCTCTAGGAGAGACTCAAG
Source organism: Larix kaempferi (assembly GCA_027924585.1). Classification (NCBI taxonomy): domain Eukaryota; kingdom Viridiplantae; phylum Streptophyta; class Pinopsida; order Pinales; family Pinaceae; genus Larix; species Larix kaempferi. The sequence goes on along the minus strand of BSBM01000985.1, from coordinate 4,481,206 downwards.
ATAATTGTCGTAAATATGATGTGAGTTAGCTTGGGATGCACAATTTCTCTTAGACATGGAATGATTGTTGAAAAAAGGAACTCAATGATCTCATGCTATTCATCAAGATGGAAAGCATCACCAATAAAATAAAGAGGGTAATCGTCATAAATGGGTTGAGGACCTCCCTCCAAAGTGTAGGATTCTAAGTCAAGGATAGGCTTATAAAAAACAAGGTTATCATCCCCAATCGAGAAGGACCAAACATATCATTTGTTTAGGTTACAAATTGGTGGGGCAATCTTGGGTATGAGAGGATTGTCAAAATTATTCATTACAATGTTTTCCAATATTAAACATTCATGGTTTCAAAAGGTAGGACAAAGGATTTCAAGATTGTTATGATCCACTTTCTCACAAGGACCAATTTCTCCACTCTGATGATCATTCACAAATAAATTATCCAAAGTAATCTCAGTGGCCGAATAAGACATCATCTTGCAAATTATAGGCCTGATATTTAATTAAGTCCTCATATATGTGTGGATCAAGGAAACACAAATTGTTAAGATGAGGTGGGATGACATCTTCCTAAGGAATTGGAATATGAGAGGTTTTCTTGAAATTGGTTTGTATGATAGCATTGTCGAAAGGGAAAATACCATGGATGTCTTTTGCAATAGGGGTGATTGATTTAGGTACTTCAATGGTATTCTTCATCATATCGGGAAGGGAGCTTGGGATCTGGCGATAATCATCAAGAGAAAATTTGTGGAGCATATCCTTAAAATACTTGCATTATTTCTCGATCTTGGATAATATATTGGCTTCCAAGAGTTCTTGGCATGTGTAGCTATTATGATGCCCATTTCATAAATTGCACCAAGGAGGATTTGAATTGCAAAACATAATCTTGAAAACATCGAAGAATATATACTAACCATGGATAGAATGGTCAAGTAAATAATTAAACGAATTGGAAGCCTTATTTTGAAGTGTATGAGGACAAATGAATACCATTAGAGAAGGATATGAAATGTAAGGGCAAGACAATATTCAATGAATCTCTTATGAAATTAAAGCACAACATATCTAATTGAACAAGTAAATCAATTACAACAGATGCATAAAGAATAATATGTGTAAACTGTGCAAGAGAATTGCAGCAGTGCTCTATTGAACTCAAAAGTAGAATAAAATACAATGTGCAGTCACAGTGAATGAATAATTCGAATTAACCAAGGAGGTCATTCAAATATCCTGCATGGAATAGCTTGACTCCACTAGGAGTCCTCATCATCAGATCAGTGGAGTCATCAATGCACATGTAATGGTTAACAAGGTGTCAAACTGAGTCTAACTGAATGCAGTAGGTGTAACTGGTGCATGGGAGCACTAATGTAGTGAAGGAGGCTCAGTGGAGGGCGCATGAGGAGATGACTGGAGTGAAAATAGGAAATCTAGTCTCAATGGGGGTCCAACAGAGTGTTTTAGTAAGTTAACAAGTCAATCTAGCCTTAAATCAAGGAACGGTCCACAAATAACTCAACTAACTAAAGTGTAACTGAGTGGTAGGTGAAGAAGGGCGCCTTTCTCAAGTGGTAGGAGAAAGGTAGGCGCATCACTAACTAGGAGGGCTAAAAATGAGTGGAAAGAAGCTCTCGGGGCTAGAAAAGTGGGAACTAGGTGTTGGGTGACACCAAACTGATGACTGGGATGCATGCAATTGCATGACATGCATGCAGAAATGCGTGCAGACATAAAACTGAATGATGAATATATCCTAACACCCCCCCTCAAGCTATACTATGAAGTGTAAAGTAAAATATAGGGCCTTGGTTACTGAGACCAGGGGTCACCCTAATACAATAATAATCCAAAAATGCTAGAAAAAAACTAAGTGAGGAAAGAGGGAAAACCCAATGGGAAGAAATCCCCCCCTCAAGCTGAACATAGAAGGATCTAATCTGTCTCCACCATGATGGAACTCACCCCCAACAGTGAACGGAGGTAAGAGAACTTCTTCTCAGTGAATCTCTTGGTGAAGATGTCTGCAATTTGCTCGTCGGTAGGGCAATATTGCAAAACAATGGTTCTGTCATGCACAAGCTCTCGGATGTAGTGCATGTGGATCTTGATGTGCTTGGTCCTCTGTCTCTGAACTGGATCTATCTAGATCTTGATAGCACTTTGATTTTCACAAAATATGGCAGTCAAAGTGGTGCTACCAATATCAAACTCTGCCAAAATACCCTGCAACTAAACTACCTGAATGCAAGCATTGATTGCTCCTCGATACTCTGCCTCTGCTGAATATAAGGCAATGGCTGCCTTATTTTTGCTTGACCAGAAAATAGGCCCAGTTCCAATCATGAAAACATATCCAGAAGTGGAATTCTGATCAATACTATCACCTTCCCAATCTAAATTAGTGAACCCAACCAAATCTAGCTTACGATCCTTTTGTCTGCTCGATAATGGAGATCACGGCGATACTTCATATATCTTGATATAGCACTCATGGCATAATATATATCAGGCCTTGAGTGTGTCAAGTAGAGAAGGCTACCAATCAACTGTCGATACAATGTAGAATATGCAAGCGGTGTAGAATTTTCTCCTCAAGACTGATTCCTGAGAGGAATGGGAATGGGGCTGCCTTACAATCTGACATATTGAATTTTTTTAGCAGGTATGAAACATATTTTTGCTTAGATATGGTGATCGCATCAAATTTTTGAGCAATCTCAAGCCCAAATCGCTCATGTCAAAAACTAGATTTAATGCAGTCTTTAACTTTTCGATTGAAGCAAGAGTGCTTTTAGTTATTAAAAGATCATCAACATAAAGAACTATAATCATAAAATTACCTTCATTTTGTTGTAGGTACACATTTGGATCTGATTTGCACCTTTCGAAATTCTGTGACAGAAGGAAGGAGTCCATCTTTACGTACTAAGCTCTTGGGGCCTGTTTTAAGCCATACAATGACTTCTTCAATTTGCATACTAATGTTGGATCTGATATATATCTTTCTGGATGATTCATGTAAATCTTTTCTTTCAGATATCCATGGATAAATTCACTCTTCACATCCATATGGTGCACTTCCCAGTGCTTGGATGCAGAAATAGCCAAAACTAGGCGGATAGAATCCATCTTTGCAACCGATGCAAAGGTCTCAATGTAGTCCACTCCTTGGACTTGGGAGAAACCTTTTGAAACCAAACGAGATTTGTATTTTCAGGTTGATCCATTAGCAGCAACATTTGTACAGTAGACCCATTTACATTGAACTAATTTCCTCCTAGGTGGAAGAGAAACTAGCTCCCATGTAGCATTATTTTGAAGAGAACTATACTCTTCATCCATGGTGGTTTTCCATCTCGGATCTCGATGGGAATGATAATATGATTTAGGATTTGAACCTGTCATCAAAAAACATTTCTCAGATAGCAAAGGATCAGAACATGAAAGATCCATACCTGCTCTTGGATCGACAGGATTTCCAATGTTTGAACCAACAGAATTGAGAGTATTTTGGGCCCACTTTGGCAATTGTTGGGGCACATATGGATCAGCTTCTGAACCTTATATTTAATGTTCATCAAATTCTGATAAAATATCATAAATATTAGAACCATAACTTTCGTCATCTTCTCCGAAATCATCTTCATGTAGAGGCGGTAAATCAGCAGTTTCTTCCTCAACTAGCTCTAGATTTTGAAGCGGTTCTTCAAATATGACACTTCGCTCAATGAATATATTTTTGGATCTGATATCCAAGATTTTGTATCCTTTTGATTCTTCAGCATATCCTATTAGTATGCATTCAACACTTTGCGGATCCAAATATTTTCTCTTTTTAGACGGAATTCTAGCCCAAGCGGTTGAGCCAAAAACCCCGAGATTGGACACATCAGGTTTGTGACCAGTGTAGGATTCGAAATGAGTAGTATATTTCAAAGATGAATGTGGAAATATATTTTGAATGTATGCAGAAACATTCATGGCCTCAGCCCAAATATTTGCATCCAAACCTTTTGACTCAATCATACAGGTTGCCATCTCTTTCAGTGATCGGTTCTTCCTTTACGCTACACTGTTCTGCTGAGGTGTGTACGGAACTGTGTGTGTTAGGATATTCCTATACTCCATCCTAGTCCCACCAGTATTTTGATCATTTACATTTTCAGTCATGCATGCACCTTTTAGGGTTTGCATGCATTCTAGGGTTTGCATGCATCCCAGTCATCAGTCCAGCACCTAGCCCTCAGTTAGCCAGCCCCCAGGAGCTTCTCACTATTCAGTTTTAGCCCTCCAGTTGCTTAGTGCGCCCTTCTTCCTTGATTTTAGGGAGCAACTCGCCCTTCTTCACCTACCAGTTCAGTTACACTCAATTACAGTCAGTTACAGTTAGTTACACTCAGTTACATTGAGTTACACTTAGTTACACTCAGTTACATTCAGTTACACTCAGTTACACTCAGTTACACTCAGTTACATTGAGTTACACTCAGTTACATTCAGTTACTCTTAGTTACATTGAGTTACACTTAGTTACATTGAGTTACACTCAGTTACACTCAGTTACACTGAGTTACACTTAGTTACACTGAGTTACACCTACCAGAGTTAGTTTGACTGATGGTTGACAGTTACTTGAGCATTGATGACTCCACTGATGATGATGAAGAATTCCAGTTGCGCTCCGATGATCATGAGGACACCTAGTTGTGCTCCGATGACACTCCAGTGATCTTTTGATCACTCCATGAAGGCTAATTCGAATTGCCACCTTAGGCATTCGAATTCCTCATGCATTGTATTATTTATATGTCCATTTGTGATTAATAATCTAGTATGACCGAAGTATTATTGCTTCTATCTGAGTTCTACTGTACCATATTATTCTGTTGCTCATTATACTGCATGTATCACTCTTCTTCTATTTTCTTGCTTAATCATAATTATTCTCTTGTGAGATACATCATCTCTTAGATCTGCTGTGAGGATTTTCACATGGTATCAGAGCATGTTGAGAGTATTGTTTATCTCCATTCTTGAGAGTTTTTGCAGGTTATTACCAAGATTTCGAGTGCAGCAGTTGTAGCAGAATCTGCATTTTTGCAGCAGTAGCAGTTGCAGTTATTCTATATTGTTTTTGCAGGTCTTCTACAACTTCAATGAATTTAGAAGAAATTAATCCTCTTTCTCCATTCAACTATGATGAATGGAAACCAAGAATGATAGCATATTTGAAGAGCCATGATCTCTTTGATTGCTATTTTGAAAGAGAGTTCGAATCCTCTACAAAGAAGATTAAATGGTTGAATAAATGTGACATGCACATTGGAAGAATGATGCTTGCTATGACCGATTACATATTGTACCCGACCATCATTGATATTGAAACTCCAAAAGAGTTATGGGCTCATCTAGATGAAAGATTCGGCAAAAAGAATGATGTTTTTGGTCCAAATCCCTTCAAAAGCAAGCAAGTTGATGCATTCGCTCCACTTGATGGTCTCTCAGATCATGATGCATTCGCTCCTCCTTATGGTCTCTCAGATCATGTTGCATTCGCTCCCCTTGATGATCTCTCAGATCATGAACCAGTATCATCTCATATTGAAGTTGTTGACAAAGAACTTGCAGATTCTCCGCTCATGCTCAAACTTTCTTCTCTTTCTGTGCCAGCTCACACTCTAGATATTGCAGAAGGTCCTAAATCCTGTCTTGCACCAGAGTTTGTTGGTTTGCATCATGATCACATGATTATTTCGGAGGTAACATCAGCTATTGGAGGTAATGAATTCGCTCCTCTTCAGCAAACATCTCTTATTTACTACTATATGATCATTAGCACATGCTTTCAGAAGGTTATTGAAGAATATGGCCATTGCCACCCCGCTTGAGATAATTTCTCATGCATCATATGATAGTTTTAATCTCACCCCTGCTGGTTCAAAGGAGATCTCAAGAAACTATTTTGAAAGTCTTAAATCTGATTTTGATTTCAAGCAAACATGTAATAGTTCTTTTTGGCATAATCTCACCCATGGTGGTTCGAAGGAGAAGACAAAGGACTATATGCACATTCAAAAATTTGATCCTACCTCAGCTGATTCGAATCACAGGTTCAAGGATCATTCTAATACTCTTGAATTTGTTCTCATCGCATTCGATCTGAAGAGCAAGTACAAGCACATGCTTTTTGAGCATGATCCACTTCTTCCCAAGAAGAAGATACCTCCAGACATATGACCAAGCATCACACATGCTTGAGTTTGGAGCTTTTATTTTTTTATGTGTGCCTTACAGTCTATTTTTTGAGGAGGGGGTATGTTTCCCATGAAATTTTCCCACTTCCTTGGTTTATTGATTGTTATTATTCATTGTATTGGGTGACCTCTGGTCTTAGTTACCAGGGCCCAGGATGGATTAAGGGGGGGTGTTAGGATATTCCTATACTCCATCCTAGTCCCACCAGTATTTTGATCATTTACATGTTCAGTCATGCATGCACCTTTTAGGGTTTGCATGCATTCTAGGGTTTGCATGCATCCCAGTCATCAGTCCAGCACCTAGCCCTCAGTTAGCCAGCCCCCAGGAGCTTCTCACTATTCAGTTTTAGCCCTCCAGTTGCTTAGTGCGCCCTTCTTCCTTGATTTTAGGGAGCAACTCGCCCTTCTTCACCTACCAGTTCAGTTACACTCAATTACAGTCAGTTACAGTCAGTTACACTCAGTTACATTGAGTTACACTCAGTTACACTCAGTTACATTCAGTTACACTCAGTTACACTCAGTTACATTGAGTTACACTCAGTTACATTCAGTTACTCTTAGTTACATTGAGTTACACTTAGTTACATTGAGTTACACTCAGTTACACTCAGTTACACTTAGTTACACTGAGTTACACTTAGTTACACTGAGTTACACCTACCAGAGTTAGTTTGACTGATGGTTGACAGTTACTTGAGCATTGATGACTCCACTGATGATGATGAAGACTTCCAGTTGCGCTCCGATGATCATGAGGACACCTAGTTGTGCTCCGATGACACTCCAGTGATCCTTTGATCACTCCATGAAGGCTAATTCGAATTGCCACCCTAGGCATTCGAATTCCTCATGCATTGTATTATTTATATGTCCATTTGTGATTAATAATCTAGTATGACCGAAGTATTATTGCTTCTATCTGAGTTCTACTGTACCATATTATTCTGTTGCTCATTATACTGCATGTATCACTCTTCTTCTATTTTCTTGCTTAATCATAATTATTCTCTTGTGAGATACATCATCTCTTAGATCTGCTGTGAGGATTTTCACAGTGTGCTGGATTTGAATATATCTTTCAACACAAAGTTGTAGCATATTTGATTTGTATATTTAACTCCATTATCATATCTTAGAGCTTTGATCTTTCTCTCAGTGGCAGTCTCAACAGAAGCTTTAAAAATTTTGAATTTTTCTAGCACTTTTGACTTGTTTTTGAGAAAGAAGACCCAAGTAAATATGGAGAAGTCATCGATAAATGTCAGAACATACCTTGAGCCATCCATGGAGGTATGTGGTAGAGGACCACTGAGTGCTTCCCAATGATGCAACCTTTGCATATTCCCTTCGAGGATTTGATCATCGGAAGGCCATCAACCATGGAATTTTTCTATAGCAGCTGCAAATATTAATAATTTAGGTGTCCAAACCTCTCATGCCATAGCCTACTAACCTCATTTCCATGAGTTAGAAGAGTAGTGGGCTTGTCATGTGGCATAAAGTGTAAAAAATCATATGCTTTTGAAGCATGATTGGCTTTTCCTATCTCAATAATTTTTCTACTTTGAATATCAGAAATTTCAACTTTGTTAGGGAAGAAACTTTATTTGGTGAACCAGTGTGTGTCATCTGATAAACGGAAAGAAGATTCGAAGCCTAAGGAAGGAACATAGAGAACATTGTGAAAACTGCCATGCTCTAAATGGATGGTTCCTTTTCCCTTTGAAGAAATTTGAGAGTCATCTCCCATGTGGATGGAGATGGTGTTGTTGGGATAAAATGATGATAGAGAATCTTTATTTGCATCCAAGTCATTCGAAGCTCCAGAATCAATGAGTAGAGTAGTGGAATTCGAAATAGTTTCCATGAGTGCATGACCTCTCTCGGGGTGATCATTTTTCTCCTTCTTCATTGCACCGTCAGGAAGGGTTATGTTTTTTTTCTCTAAGAGAAGGGCCATCTGATCTATGGTTTTCTTCATGCATGAACTTTTGGGATGAAATCCCTTTCCACAATAAGAACATTTATATTTCTCTTTTCCCTCTTTCCCTTTTTGCTTGTTTGTTGAACCAGATGGCTCATCTGATTACTTATTCTTGTCTCTTTGCTTGGAAGGATCAAACTTTGGCTTCTCTTTCTTTTGCGTCCCTTTTCCATTCGTAGCTTTTGATCCTCCAGCAAATAAATCTTGATATTTGGAGCATATGGTCCCCATTTGAATGAATTTATCATGCTCCTTCTTCATAGATTCAATGAAGGCACTTAAGCTAGGCATTTTCCAATTGGGAATTGTGAGTTTTCCCGTATTGAAAGTTGAAACAAAAAATGAATAATCTTTCCCAAGTTTCGAAAGAATGCATATGATCAATTTTTTATCATCTTTTTCCACTCCACATTTCTTCAATAGCATAACCAATCTTTTTAACGTAGTGAAGAATTCATTGAGGGCAATCAACTCATTCTCTAGCTGATAAGATCTCATATCATCCTGCTTGCTAAAGAGTGTGGAAATTTTCTCCCATACCTCTTTTGGAGTAGTCAATCCACTGAGATGGAAAAGAAGATCCTTAGAGATGCTGAGACAAAGGAAACCATAAGCTTCATCAAGCTTATTGAAATATTTTTCCTTCTCTACTGCTGATGTAGCTTCAACTTCTAGGCCCATGGTAACTTTGTAGAAACCTTTAGAGTGCAGCAATATCTCCATATCATCCTTCCACTAAAAATAGATGAAAGGAGTGAGGAGATTTGATGAAGAAGTGTCCATCTTTCAAGATGAGCGAATGCAATGGAGGAGAAGAATAACCTGCAAATCACAAGAAAACAAGAACCATAAGGTCAAACAATCCACACTTTTCAAGTTGCTTCACACCCGGCATGAGACAATCAAGAAAGCTTGAAAATCCAATGATTCGAATCCAGGAATTATGTGGAAAACTCTTGGCTTCTAGTGTGGATTGGAAGAGAATTTTTGGTATTGCATGCCAGATAACAAATGCACAAGAGAGAATGCATGCCACTGTTGCAATATTTTTGTGAGCAAATTCACTCAATCTTCATGAATAATCCCTGCAGAAAAGAATTATTGTCCCTGCCATGGATTTGATACCATGTGAAATTGAAGCACAACATATCTAATTGAACAAGTAAATCAATTACAACAGATGCACAAAGAATAATATGTGTAAACTATGTAAGAGAATTACAGCAGTGCTTTATTTAACTCAGAAGTAGAATACAATACAATGTGTAGTCACAATGACTGAATAATTCGAATTAACAAAGGAGGTCATTCGAATAGCCTACATGGAATAGCTTGGCTCCACTAGGAGTCCTCATCATCAGATCAGTGGAGTCATCAATGCACAATTAACGGTCAACCGGGTGTCAAACTGAGTCGAACTGAATGTGGTAGGTGTAACTGGCGCATGGGAGCACTAATGTAGTAAAGGAGTCTCAGTGGAGGGCACATGGGGAGCTAACTGGAGTCAAAATAGGCAATATAGTCTCGCTGGGGGTCCAACGGAGTGTTTCAGTTAGTTAACAAGTCAAACTAGCCTTAAATCAAGGAAAGATCCAGAAATAACTCAACTAACTAAAGTGTAACTGAGTGGTAGGTGAAGAAGGGCGCCTTTCTCAAGTGGTAGGTGAAAGGTGGGTGGATCACTGACTAGGAGAGCTAAAAATGAGTGGAAAGAAGCACCCGGGGCTAGCAAAGTGGGGACTAGGTGCTGGGTGACACCAAACTGATGACTGGGATGCATGCAGAAATGCATGCAAACATAAAAATGAATGATGAATATATCTTAACATCTCTTGATGTGATCATCAAGGATTTCATGAGGTAGACTTGTGAATTGAGTGATATCAACATCTAAACAACGTTTTCTTGTGCTATAATTCAGAACAACTAGAGTGTCAATAAGTACAACTACATGCCACCAGATATCAATCATGATTATATTATATGAAATGAAAGATTTGATAGAACTAACCTCAGAGGGATTGGATCAACAAGAATTCAAAACAAGTTTAGGAACTTTATTTTTTAGTACGGTCGCCATTTTATGTTGATGCTCAAATAGACTCAGGGAAAGAACATTGAAAGATACCCGTGGAAGGGTAGTCAAGGCGAAGATGGGGATGGAAATTTGTGTAATGCTTAAAGCCCTCGGATGAATTGGATTCACAAGGTTAGTTGATGAAACTAAATGCATTAATGAATTAAGAAAAATATTATTAAGATGGCATAATTAAATGTGCTAACAACCTAAGAATTGAAAGCAGTAGTGATAAAAAATATGTACAAAATAAATTAAGTGAACTATGAAATAATTTTTCAATTGGAAATGACTAACTAATGTCTAAAAAATTAAAGATGTTAGTTGAAAAATATTCACAAAATATACAACATGAAAAGTATGATTTAAGGAACTACATAATATTTTTGATGTATGCTTTAAATTTCTTAGCTATGAAAGAAGTACATTGATTTATTGTTAAAAATCGATGTACATCAATTGTAGTAGAAATAAATTGAACATGAGACAAATACATTCAACAATTACCTTTAGAGACACAAAAATTTTAGCCAATAGGCTCAGGAAAAACCCCTAAGGGAAAACCTGATGAGAGAAAAGATTTTATTTTTTTTCTTCAGAAAAGTAAGGTACATCATGTTAGGATATTCCTATAATCCATCCCAGTCCTACTAGCATTTTCATTATTTTTCATTTCAGTCATGCATGCATTTTTTCATGCAGTCATGTAATTGCATGCATCCCAGTCATTAGGTTGGTGTCTCCCAGCACCTCGAGCTTAGTTTACTAGCCTCGGGAGCATGTTTATGCCAAGTTCCAGACCTCCTAGTTAGTAATGCTCCCTCCTTTCACCTACCACATGAGAAAGGGGCCCTTCTTCACCTACCACTCAGTTACACTTCAGTTAGTTGAGTTATTTGTGGATCTCTCCTTGATTTGAGGATTGATTGACTTGTTAACTAACTGAAACACTCCATTGGACCCCCAGTGAGACTAGATTGCCTATTTTGACTCCAATCATCTTCCCATGCACCCTCCACTGAGTCTCCTTCACTACATTAGTGCTTCCATGTGCCAGTTACACCTACCACACTCAGTTAGACTTAGTTTGACACATGGTTGACTGTTACTTGTGCATTGATGACTCCACTGATAATGATTAGGACTCCTAGTGGTGTATTGTTGACACTCCACTAATGATGATGAATCCTAGTGAAGATATGCCATTCCCATGCAGGCTAATTCGAATTTCCACCTTGGCATCAGAATCCTCTCCACCATTGTATTATTTATTGTTCATATTATGATTAATGAATTAGTGTGTGATGTTATTCTGCATCTATCCGAGTTCTACTATATCATAATTCTTTTGCTCCTTTACACTACATTGACCACTCTTCTTCTATTTTCTTGCTTAATATTAATCTTTCTTGTGAGGTATACATCAACTCTTAGATCTGTTGTGAGGATTTTCACATGGTATCAGAGCATGTTGAGAGTATTTTCTATCTCCATTCCTGAGAGTTTTTTTATAGGTTATTATCAAGATTTCGAGTGCAGCAGTTGTAGTAGTTTCTGCACTTTTGCAGCAGTAGTAGTTGCAGATATTTTCTATTGTTTTTTACAGGTCTTCTGAAACATATTCCATGAATCCAGAATGAATTCCTCCTCTTTCTCCATCCAACTATGATGAGTGGAAACCAAATATGATAGCACATTTGAAGAGACATGGTCTCTTTGATTATTGTTTTGAAAGAGAGTTTGAATCCTCTGAAGAAGAGAATGATTGGTTAAATGAAGGTGATAGATCCTATGTAGAAATGATGTATGCTATGTCTCGTTGCATGGTAACCCAATTCCTTTCTGTTGAATCTCCAAAAGAGCTATGGGCCCATCTGGATGGAAGATTTGGAAAACAGAATGAAGGGATTGGTCCAAACCATTTCAAGAGCAAGCCCAGTGATGCATTCGCCCTCCTTGATGGTCTCTTTGATCATGAATCAGTATCAAACATATCTCATAATGAAGTTTTCCACAAAGAAGAAGAACTTGCAGATTCTACACTCATGCTCTCAATATCTTCTATTTCGAATTATGTGCTAGTTCACACTCTAGAAACTACAGAGGTTCTTAAATCCTCTCTTGCACAAGAGTCTATTGGTTTGCATAATTATGATCTCATGAATGTTTCAGAGAATAAATCAGCAATTGGAGGTAATGCATTCACTCTCCTTGATCACTCACCTCTTATGTACTACTGTAAGATCATTTGTACATGCTCTCAGGAGTTTATTGAAGATGTAGGGCATTGCCATTCGCTTGGGATAATTTCTCATGCATTTCATGGCTTTGATCTCACCTCTAATGGTTCAAAGGAGATCTCAAGAAACCATTTTTCAATTCTTGGATCTGATTTGGATTCCAAGAAATCACTATCATGTGATGGTTCTTGTGGGCATAATCTCACCTATGATGGTTCAAAGGAGAAAAAAAAAGACTATCTACACATTCATGGATTTGATCCTACCTCAGCTGATTCGAATCATAGGTTCCACGATCATCCTCATACCTCTGGATTTGTTCTCATCATATTCGATCTGAAGAGCAAGTACAAGAACATGCTTTTTTAGCATGATCCACTTCTTCCCAAGAAGAAGATACCTTCAGACATATGACCAAGCATCACACTTGCTTGAGTTTGGAGCATTTATTTTGGTGTTCCCTACAGTCTATTTTGAGGGGGGGTATTTTTCCCATGAGGTTTCCCCCATTTCCTCAGTTTATGGACTGTTATTTATTATTCATTGTATTGGGTGACCTTTGGTCTCAGTTACCAGGTCCCAGGATGGATTAAGGGGGGGTGTTAGGATATTCCTATACTCCATCCTAGTCCTACCAGCATTTTCATTATTTTTTATTTTAGTCATGCATGCATCCCCGTCATCAGGTTGGTGTCTCCTAGCACCTAGAGCTTAGTTTACTATCCCCGGGAGCCTGTTTCTGCTAAGTTCCAGCCCTCCTAGTCAATAATGTTCCCTCCTTTCACCTACCACATGAGAAAGAGTCCCTTCTTCACCTACCACCTGAGAAAGGGGCCCTTCTTCACCTACCACTCAGTTACACTTCAGTTAGTTGAGTCATTTGTGGATCTCTCCTTGATTTGAGGATTGTTTGAATTGTTAAATAACTGAAACATTTCGTTGGACCCCCAGTGAGACTAGATTTCCTATTTTGACTCTATTCAATTCCCCATGAGCCCTCCACTGAGCCTCCTTCACTACATTAGTGCTTCCATGTGCTAGTTACACCTACCACACTCAGTTAGACTCAATTTGACACCTGGTTTACCATTACTTGTGCATTGATGACTTCACTAATGATGATAAGGACTCCTAGTGGTGTATTGTTGACACTCCACTGATGATGACGATGACTCTTAGTGAAGATAATTGTAACGCCCCATATCTTGACAATCAATAATTAAAAAAACTCTAATGTGATTTAGCTTACCATTTTATTTTCTTATTATATGTTGACTAGGATAGATTGATTAAGACTATTGTTATATGGACATGTGGACTCCCTTGAGGTGTGTATGGTAAGTGGAATTTACTATTGAATTCATTAATGGAAATGAATATGTTACTTCATATTGAACATGCAAATTTAATATAGAATATCCATGTGTAGAATGTTAATTTAGTTGTTGCAAAAAGAACTCACATGATTATTTCTAAATGTCGTATTAGTGATATGGATTGGCACTTGAAAGAGTTGGGTATGGCTATGTATATGTTTCATGTTAATGATGAACTATTCCACATGTTGATTGGCTATGAGATAGGCGGATTCCTATATTTCCAAAGGGCACGAGATGTCTTGAACATCATGAGTATAATGATGTTTTATCAAATTCCATGGTATTTAATTGTGAATTCCAATATTTCTATGACGTGTGGGTGAGTGTGAGTTTTGACAGGTATTGAGACTTTCCCAAAGTGGTTTTTCAATGACGCGACCCCTTAGAACAGTGATGGCACAGTATGGTTGATGTAGCGTGTGGACCCTAGTATTATTAGGGGGGGGTGGAGGAATTTCCCACCGTTTATCCCCCGAAACCTGGAGTCGTGGGAGGTTTGTGTAGCGCACTCCCCTAGACGTGTGATGACGACTAGCGGATGCCTGCTAGGGAAGCTTGCTCGATGTGGTCGATCGACACTTCCGCTTACGGGTTCTATATGTGGTTAGGTCGTGCAGTCGACGCTACAGTATATTGCAGCAAAGGACGGGATGGTGAGGTCAGGAGATGGAAGTAGTGGTGATTTAGGGGATGGATTACTGATGTGATGGATGGTACCAATGAAGGATTGGATGGTGTTCTTGATTGTTATTAACCATCATGATTACATGTTTGATTTCACCATTATGTTTATCTAATTTTGTCTTATTATTTCTGTATGAATGATTATGAATGATGAATGATGCAGTGTTTAATTGTTCTTCTATATGTTGTTTGAGAGGATGTAATAATGATTTATTAGGAGCATTAAATGTGATTATTAGTACGCACGCTTAAGACGTGTGCACCGGCCATGCATACGTCAATTCGTGATTACATTACTATGATTGGTCGATAGATGAATAAATTAATATGATTATATTATCTATTAGTAACTTGGTTGACGAATTGATGAAAGCATTACTTGTGTGTTGAAAGTATGAGTTTGTTGACTTGTTTAAAATGATTTAGATTTATATAAATTGATTGGATTATTAAATAACATATACAATTATATACATATAATATAAAATATGTCATAATATAATATAGTATATGAAAATATCTTATTTGACTTATGAATGAAAGGATAATATAAATAAATGGATAGATAGGATTTGCACAAATTTTTAGAAATTGGTTGTCATAGTTGCATTAATATGGAAGCGTGACAAGTGAGAGTTTGCATCCATGTTTATTAATATTTTAATTATTTAAATCAAATTTCTATTTTTTTGGAGAAAATGAATTTATTGATTGATGACTATTATTTATGGGAATTTATTGATGGATGAGGATTTTTTATATAAATAGGAGACTTGAGAGTGGAAGGAGGGAGGTTCTTTTTCTCTTGGAGATTATTTTGGTGAGAGTATTCTAGGATGGAGAATTTTGGGTATTTTGGGGTATGAGAAGTTTTGAAGAGTTGGAAGAGTTTGAGAACTCTTGGAAGATTTGATACATAGCCTACTGGTGCATCACTGTTCTGTTCTCTGGGGGTCTCGGGCACGGAGGGCCAGGAGGCCATTTGGATGGGACCGTTCAATGGTTTCCTGGGGCTAGGGAGCCGGCTAGGCCCCTAGTTGGCTGGGAGGTAAAACCGTGGTCCCGCTTTGGTCAATAAAGATGGAAGCAACTCGAGGAGAAGAAGAGGAAAGCTTGCGCAGTTTGGCCTCCGTCACCATTCTTATAACGAGGTATTTTTCTTGTGATTTTAAATTGTTTATATGTTGTTGTAAAATTATCATATGATTCTATTGCTACATGATTTATGATGTTAATTTATGTTGTGTGAATCACCAATGAAGTTTTAAAAAAAATTCTAAGTTATTTGATGCTATTGCAAAATGCTTATATTTTGCTTATATGATGTTATGGTTACACTTTGATTATTTGTTGTTTAGTCACAAAATCTATGTTTAATTACATTAAAATTTATAATGCCAATAAAGGCATTACATATGGTATCAAAGCATAAGGCTTAAACACTCAGACCTTAGGGCCTAACTACACCTGGAATTATAGTGAAATTTACCAGAAAATAACAAACAAACATGATGTCTGCAAAAAAAAAAAGGGAAGATTGTCAATATTAATAAACCCAGGTTTTCTACGCTAAACATAATACTTATAGGATACTCCCATTTTATGATTTCAATTTCGTCATCGGACTGCACAACTTAATGAAAGTCCAAAAGGCATTTTTGATGAAGACTTTCCAGATAATCCCCAATTTTTGTGTTGTCATGTAAGCCTCGAATAGCTAATTTCTTCTCCTCTCCAAATAAGAAACAACCGATATCCGAAAATAACTCCTCTTCAGGATCCAAAGCCTCCTAACTCACTTTCAATGAGTTTATTATTTCATGTGGCAGTGTTGTAGAAAGCTTTTCCAACTGCCGCTTCCAGTACTCTTTGTCGCACCGACCAACAAAGAGTCCTCCCAAAACTTTTAAGCACAAGAGAAACCCCCCACAAGTTTTCAAGAAATCCTCAACAAAATAGTTGAGTTCTTCAGATGGTTTAGATTGACAAAAAGCATACCGGCAGAAGAGCTCTCGCGCATGATTTTGATTTAATGTCTTTATATCATATACTATAGTTTTGCAGAAGAGCGTCTGAATACATTCTTATCACGAGATGTGATTAATATCAGAATCCTAGATGCCACGGAATCCACATCCAGCAAACTCTCTATTTGATCACTATTATCAACATTATCCAGAACAATAAAAACTGGGGGAAGACGCGGTAAACAGTCTTTCAAAATACGTTTCCCTTGAGAGATACTATCAATATGTTGTGAATCATAATTACCCAGCAAATCACATAGGAGATTCTTCTGCAAAGATCGCAAACCCATTTGTCCGACTTCACAAATACTTGATCTGCTAAATTCAGGGCGTCTCAAGTTGTAGAGATGTTTGGCCAGAGTTGATTTCCCTATACCACCTAATCCCGTAATCCCCACAATCGTTGTAGCATTTGGATGGCTGTGTTTCAGAATTTCTTTTTGGAAATATTCAGCCGCTTGGTCGCGGTCAACTGGGTATTTAGCGACCTCTATTGATTCCCTTGTAAATACCTCTTTTAATACAGCATTCACAATGTTCTCCAAAATCTCTCCATGGTCACTAGAAAATCAAACAGATAAATTCACTCATTAGTATTAGCATTTAGAAAGGTAGAACATAATTTGTTAAATCCAAGGTTTCCAATAAATATATTACTTCGGTTTTCAATTTTTCAGATTCTATGATAAATAGAAAAGTATGGATTCACCTTTCATCCATTTTGAACAGCGCGCCAGATATCATAGAGGCTTGGTTGAGGGTTGTCTTCCAGTTCTGGATCACTTCCATGGCGACTCTGCCTTTGCATTGGTGTTCCTCGAAGGCTTTCGCGTAAAGCCCGCTCTCAATGTGATGCAGGTCTTTAGGCTCAACGCCAAAAAAAAATAGGAACAATTTTGGCCTTGCCCTCATGATAGGATCTCAAAATCAAATCAAGCTCTTCCAAGCACCAACTCGATTCAGCATAATGCCGAGAAAATATTGCAATGTGAAACGAGGCAAGCTTAATGGCGTCAATAATTGCACGAGACATAATATCTCCTGTGCGAATCTCCTTTTCATCGAGGAAAACGCATAGCCCGTGACATTTAGTAAGGCAATTGTAGATTAGGCTATTTCTGAAATGAAAGTACTAAGCCCTCTTTGGTTTCTGAGAGTTGAGAAAAGCTCAGATAAACCTAATAACAGAACCAAACCTCATTGCAAGGCTGACCAAATTAAGAGAAAGGAAGACATGAAATGAATGCAATTTTTGAAATGAAAGGACGAAGAGGGTTTATGAAAGCAGAGCAGAGAAGATCTAAAAGCTCCGGGTACCCTGAAGCTTGAAATTCCGATAATCTCGGGAATCTTGAGATCGAGATAGTCCTGGATTCATTGCGTGTCCAACGAACTGGTAGCGGATATAACCAAACAAGAGCAACCAATCGACGGATCTAAGCACATCATGGAGATCTCGGGTTCAGGATTTAAGTTCCGGTTTCTTGCGCTGGACATCGGCCAACCGGTTGCCTTTGCTTCTCCTGTTGGTGAAATCACACCAATTATACCAGAAATCGCACAGCTGCCAGATCTGTAATAATCTGATGTACTTAACCGTGATAGAATGACGAACATGCTCTGACAAAATCTTGCCAGAGATGCATAGAATATACAAGATAGGGTGGATATTTCGCTGAACTGATGGACGAAACCCACTGGAAATGTAGACAAAGGATAGGAATATGATGTGACTTTGCAGCGGAGGTAAGAATCTGAGCCCCAATTAAATGAATTATGAACACGCAACTGACGTAAAATTAGGCTTCTTAGAAAACCCCTTATTTTTCATCATCTCTTCCTATGTCTCAATTCGATGATGGATGAAACTTGAATAGTTAGGCCGTTGAACTGGAAAAGGTTGGTAGTTGCATTCGACCCGTATGGATAGTAAGGAAACCTCAGAACACTTGATTGACACTGATAGCTGCAAATTCCCATATCTGTCCTTCAATGCTTATAGATTGTATTGGATCTTACATTGAATTCCATCCCAAACCTTGACAGGACACTGAGCAAAGTGGAAACTTAGGGTTATGATGACAAAATTTAAAGCATCCTCCTCCCAAGGACGTGAAGTGTCAGAGAAACACAAAACGAGTACATCGAACATCAGTGAGTATATTTTATTGCTTCAAGGAACGATAATACAACTATGACAATTAGAATGCAATGGATTTCCCTGAGGAAGCAGATTTGAGAGCATGTAGATAGTTTTATACAGAGGGAGACTATGTATACTTATAGTGCTCCAGCGATGTATTTCCATGCACGCATATATGTATATATTGTCATGATGGAATAATGGGTGACAGTCCGATGGATTAAATGACAGTCCCCTATACTAAGATATGAGAAATCCTTAGAATAAGATCATAGACCTATATATAGTGTATATTTGTTGTGGGTTTTTTTCTTTAGCTTTGAGATTTTGTTCTTCCTGCTATGAGGAGTTGAAAGTCCTTTAAGTTGTGTGGATCACTAAATTGTGACCTAGCCATCGAAGTACTTCAAAATATTAGTGGGAATCCTTGCTGTGTGCCCAATTTACTCCTGAGTCGATTCGAAACTAATCTTCTGTGAGCTTGGGAAGCTTAGGGGATAGAGTTCCTTAGGAAAGATTTCCAAGTTACGGGGTTCTTCTCAACTTTTGTCAGCTGGGCGCAGGAAATATAGGTATTTTTGTTTGGAATTAAGTGTCTCGATGTCCTGTCTCCTACAGGTGCTTATGGGAAAGCATTGAGAAACTATGTTGTTCAGTTATGTGAAAATAGATTGATTCATTATCGGCCATCAGTAGCGAGGCACTTCGAGTGGCGCTTATATCAGCTAATGGGTATGCATTTATCGGGCATTTGGATCATTGGGTTGCTTATTAAACAGATAGCTTATTTAGTAATACCATTTTGTGGATGGCAACAAAATTTACTGTAATGGCAATGAAGCATATTATATCATAGTTGGATATCAGCTATAACTTAAAGTTGGTCGTGCAAGCAAGCCCAAAAGATTGCAGTAAGTCCATGATTTCATCCTGTGCAACCCCTTTCGTTAAGTATTTTAATGGGTCTCTTCATATATATGGAAATAGATGCTCGAATCTGAACAGCCAAACTTGAAATGCCATCGCACTTCGTTTTATTTCGATTAAAAAAAAAAAAAATCCAATGTCATTTAGCAAAATGTGATATGAATTCCTTTATAGTGCGCCTGTAACTGATGTTGAAGGCTACTTTCACCACTTCAGAGTTGAAGTGGCTATCGTCACAATATAAAGTCTATAATATCGGTTCAGTAGGTTCAATGCCATTTTAATTCAATGCCTACTGTAAACCGGAGAAGACACCTCCAAATAAGTAGTAGGGTGATAGAAGCCCGAGTTGAAGTTCTTTCAACATAAATGATGGTGTCATTCAATTCAGTAGATTAATTCCGCTGTCCATCCTTCCAGAGCACTTGCTGTATTTTATAAGATCTTATCCTTGCAGCAACTTCAATACAACAAGCAGCAAACGCGATGTTTGGGTAGGGTTGCTCATTGGTCTGTTGTGACAAGGTTCCAAGGGTAGGTGACCCCTGGAATAGAGGCTCTCCCTTGGGATAAAAATATTTTGGGACGTCTCGACCCCTACTAGATCACAAGTTTCTGGTATATCTGGCTTGCGGACTATTGAATATACCCTTGAGAAGTTGTTGTTCCCTTAGTAAAAAAAAAGAAAAAAAGAAAAACAAATGCTATGTTTACTCCCAACATTCAAATCTTAAAATCATTCCACTAATGCCATATCTTCCAAAGTTGAATGTGTTAGCCTTAAGTATAAAGCTAGAAGGCCACAATACTTTATAAACCAGAAGGAATAAGGAAGCACAATACAGCCCTGATCATATAAACCCCCAAACAAAGTGAGCTAATTCGATTTAAGTGAGTTCGAATGGAAATATATACCTGATAGAATTGAATGATTAGCCGCTGAGATATAATTCTTGGTGGGCGTTACCAAGAATCCATTTATTTAATGTGATAGGGGAATTCCAGGTTTGTCAAGGTACAGATTACTAAGAATATAAAAAAAAAAGAAAAAGAAAAGGCGCCTGTGCTCACTGTGAAAAGTTGTCTTTTGGTGCACATAATATATGTATATGTAGAAATTAGACCATGAACTATGAGTACAAAAGTTATATCATCAACCAGTCAATTAAACAATGAACTCTTTCACACATTTAATGCCCTAGATATTCAAACAGATAAACTTGACTGATAAATTTGGACGAGAAATCTCCCATTTAATGCTACATCCCGATACAGAGATTAAAGTAGTACATCCATAGATCTTGACTCCTTTTAGCCTGCCATATTTTATCAAGAGTGGGCCATGGTGGTAATGGTACCCACATCTTAACTCCTCGGTCTGGTAATCCGTAAATGACAAACCTGAGGGATTGGGTGACATAATTGACAAACCTCGAGGATTAGACAAGTTATCCTTATGCCACACGGTGGGAAAAATTCCTAATGTTTGTATGGAGTAACTTTATGGAGACATTCCTTGGGTTGTGACATATTTTGTCCTTTTTTTCTTATAAATGGATATATTGAAATTATATTTATAGTCTTTTATTATTAGAAATTTTTCTTTTTTTCCAATTCATACCCAATTTATATATATGTACTTGTTAATAAAATAAAATAAAGAAAACAAATATTATATTAAATATTAGAAAACAAACTCTCACAATATATATATATATATATATTCAGTTGGAACATTAAAGAACAAAGGCATACTCCTATATGAAACACCCCCTCACCCTTGTGAAAGAAGGGTGATGGACTATGGGTTTAAGAACTACCCTGATTAAATAGTCCATGTTACAAAATAATCAGATAACATAGATAACATAGATGAGGATTATGTGAAAAAAAAGGGGGGAGCTTTGGTGGTAGGAAATTTGTAAAATAAAATCCAACTAGTAACTTGAAAGATTTTGCACCGTGAGTACATGCCCTGCACCCCAGTATGGGGGAGATGTGTAACTTAGCATAAAGCCATCACATTATGTACAAAAAAAAAGGTAATTAAATTTTGTGTGAGTTTATAAAATAAATAAATAAATCGTATACCACAAGGAATATAAAGGTTGTATGTATATTCTTACATAATTAATAACATATCAATGTCAATATGAAGCATGTGAGATTTGAATGCCATAAAAAGAAGATTATTGTGGAACATAATTCACACAAATTTTAGTCAAATAAGAAAAGGAATGTGAATAATAGCAGTAGATGTGAATAATAATGGGAAATTTAAGTGTAATTATAGTGAAAACAATATGTCAATATGAGTATAAGTAACAAGTGTCATGATAATATTTTGGAATGATAAGCAACGATAGATAGTAAAGAGAGTTAGTAGGCCAATATTCATGATGTGCATCAATGATTGCACTATTGACAAATTTAGTCATTACCTCAGGGATGGAAATGATATGTGTTAAAATTTAAAACCGTAAGTACTTTGTGCATGACATGAGACTCCTGAGTAAAATTTCTCATTTGTCAAGTGTTGACTAATAATGTATTGTATATTAGGTGGGTAAACGTGATGCTCTTGGAGTTGTTATTAGTACATCATTCAAGATACTATTGAGGTTTGGATCTAATTAAATATACTAGTGAAAAATTAATTGATGTTTGTTAGAAATAAGATCAATAAAACTAAGAATCGATAAATGGTCGTAACAATACACCTTGAACCTAAGGAAATGCTATATGGGATACAAGGTCTTCTTATGAACTATGATATAGAAAACAACAACAAATTATGATTATATGTTAACTAAATAGGACTAAATGAATTGATAAACCTTGATGAAGTTAGATCAATTGTGTGTATAACATGTAAAGTGTAACTTGAGAACACATCTTATGTGATGGAAGAGGCAACATTATATAAATAACAACATGTTGATCATGTGAAGGTCTCATGGTACTAGCATGGCTAAGGTATTTTAATCAGAAGGAATCGAGATATGATATCGAGATTTTTCTTAAAACTATGAATGACCATAACTTCGGGATGAAGTTTCTTAAAGGGTAGGTGTATGTAACGCCCCATATCTTGACAATTGATAATTAAAAAAACTCTAATGTGATTTAGCTTACCATTTTATTTTCTTATTATATGTTGACTAGGATAGATTGATTAAGACTATTGTTATATGGACATGTGGACTCCCTTGAGGTGTGTATGGTAAGTGGAATTTACTATTGAATTCATTAATGGAAATGAATATGTTACTTCATATTGAACATGCAAATTTAATATAGAATATCCATGTGTAGAATGTTAATTTAGTTGTTGCAAAAAGAACTTACATGATTATTTGTAAATGTCGTATTAGTGATATGGATTGGCACTTGAAAGAGTTGGGTATGGCTATATATATGTTTCATGTTAATTATGAACTATTCCACATGTTGATTGGCTATGAGATAGGAGGATTCCTATATTTCCAAAGGGCACGAGATGTCTTGAACATCATGAGTATAATGATGTTATATCAAATTCCATGCTATTTAATTGTGAATTCCAATATTTCTATGATGTGTGGGTGAGTGTGAGTTTTGACAGGCATTGAAACTTTCCCAAAGTGGTTTTTCAATGACGCGACCCCTTAGAACAGTGATGGCACAGTATGGTTGTTGTAGGGTGTGGACCCTAGTACTATTAGGGGGGGTGGAGGAATTTCCCACCGTTTATCCCCTGAAACCTGGAGTTGTGGGAGGTTTGTGTAGCGCACTCCCCTAGACATGTGATGACGACTAGCGGATGCCTGCTGGGGAAGCTTGGTCGATGTGGTCGATCGACACTTTCGCTTACGGGTTCTATATGTGGTTAGGTCGTGCAGTCGACGCCACAGTATATTGCAGCAGAGGACGGGATGGTGAGGTTAGGAGATGGAAGTAGTGGTGATTTAGGGGCTGGATTACTGATGTGATGGATGGTACCAATGATGGATTGGATGGTGTTCTTGATTGTTATTAACCATCATGATTATATGTTTGATTTCACCATTATGTTTATCTAATTTTATCTTATTGTTTCTGTATGAATGATTATGAATGATGAATGATGTAGTGTTTAATTGTTCTTCTATATGTTGTTTGAGAGGATGTAATAATGATTTATTAGGAGCATTAAATGTGATTATTAGTACGCATGCTTAAGACGTGTCCACTGGCCATGCATACGTCAATTCGTGATTACATTACTATGATTGGTCGATAGATGAATAAATTAATATGATTATATTATCTATTAGTAACTTGGTTGACGAATTGATGAAAGCATTACTTGTGTGTTGAAAGTATGAGTTTGTTGACTTGTTTAAAATGATTTAGATTTATATAAATTGATTGGATTATTAAATAACATATATAATTATATACATATAATATAAAATATGTCATAATATAATATAGTATATGAAAATATCTTATTTGACTTATGAATGAAAGGATAATATAAATAAATGGATAGATAGGATTTGCACAAATTTTTAGAAATTGGTTGTCATAGTGTAGTGCCCCTCCTGTAGGGGCCTTCATGCTCAACCTGAAACTCAACCACTTGATGCACAAGAGATTAGAAAGCACAATGAATAGATAAATAAACTAAATAAATGAATAACTTAGCAAATTAAAACAAACCATAACTTGTCTTTGATACCATCTTGTCCACTGTCGTCTGCGTCCTACGTAGGATCCCTCCAGGAAAGCTCGTTTAACCATAGGCGAAGCAACCGTTAGCTTCGCCACCCAACCATAGGCTCATGCTTTCAGTCGCATGGCCTCCCCCGAGCTTTGGGTCGTAGAGCTCACACAAGTATTTCAGAAATTCAGCTTGGGCTTCCCTTCCCACCAGGATTTCTAAGCCAAACCCTTAGATAGCAGCAAGTCTTTGAGGCATTCGAAAATTACGACAATCGTCCAAATTATGGGCCGCTTACCCATTCCCCAAGCCTTCCTTATAAAGGAAAATCTCATGTGACACATGTCGCTTCATGCATAATTACATATTTTTAATTAATTATTTAATTAAAACACTCACCCATCCAAGTGTCAGTTTCTCTGGGAAGTGCACCAACACCCCTAAGTTTGCTCTAGTTTGTCCCCCGGATATTTTAATTAACTCCTAGCTTTTAGTTGACTAGGTGTCTAATCTTAGGATTCTATTTTGCTCCTAAATAATGATTTCTATTATTTTAAATGCTCAACAAAAATAACTATTCATGTGCAAATGCCTAAATTATTTTTATACATTTGCTAAGTAATAATCTAGAGTTATTCTCATAAGTTTTTATGCAGTTAAATTTAACAATCAAACTCACTAGGATCACGGTGCCGCACCGTTGGGCTCCTAGTTCCTTAATTTTAATTCCCTGACATGGCACCACTCTGTCGGGTCCAATCATCCATGGTTTCCATTCCTTGGCATGGTACCACATCATTGGGTCCTTGCGTCCATTCTTTCCGTTCTCAACAGGGTACCGCATCGTCGGGCCCTTCTGCCACCATCTTTCCGTTTTGACTTGCGGGAACTCTTGTAGGGATTTTAGGAATCGCTACCATCCATCCTCCGTCTACATGCTATCTAGGGACTAATGGCGCTGAGGAGTGAGTCCGTTCTCACTGCGTGCCCCTCAACTCGTACGTGACCAGCTCCATCGTGGCCCACCTCGTACACTCTCACGCATTCCTCTTGAGCAAGCGGATCAGTGCTTATCTGCTCATGCGTGGTATTCTTGTCGGAAGTCGACATCGTCGTCGCTCCCCCTGTGTGTGATTTACTCGTACTCTACGACCCTTCATGTTCCTTTGTGTGTCCGTTGGTGCACCGTCTCACTTGTTTCTACACACACTTCTCACAACAATTTATTAGTAGAACTGTCCTCAATAATCATCATCTGATTTCTAAATCTAGTATTGTTAAACATTTATGATTTCTTCAAACTTCTAATCAAATATACATTTCGTCGACAAATACATAATCACCGTACAACTAGTCGTTAAGCATTATCCATACGTACAATTTTCATATCAAAGTTAATCGTTAAACAACATGAAATCGTCCATTCACAATAACTACCCAAAAGCACATATATCAATCAGTCGTAATCATAAATATACTCAAAATAAAATCATAGGGTTATTTTATTAATGTTTCAAATAGTCGGGTGACTCAGCAGGTGCCCTCAATGTCTACAGTAGTCTAGGGGCACTAAATACACCCCTACTTATTTAGAACTTCGTCCCGAAGTTCAAAAAAAAAAATGGAAAGTTATGACGCATCTCATTTGCGTACTCCCAAGTCGCAGAGCTAGGATTGTAACTGTCCTACTGCACTTTGACTTGATCAATCGGGGCTAATCATTAAGCAAGATGTAATCAATCAATTATCCCACTCGACACGTATAATTTAATTCCTTAATTCAATTATCAATTATTGTCATCATTCCCATCTTCAGGTTTTCCTTAATCATTTAAGACATAACAAGGCTCAAGAGACCATTATATCGAAGTTGTTCAGCCGGGTCACTCGACAGGTGCCCTTAAGGTCCACAGTCATTCTAGGGGCATTACATACACCCCCTCCTAAATAGAACTTCGTCTCGAAGTTGATTTTTTTTTTTTTGTACTTACGACACTGGGCTTAACTTTTAATTTCCTATTCTCATCTTCTTGTCATTCTCTTCTATTTTTCTCCAACAATTAAGGCTTTAATCACTAGTGACTCTAATCATAAGTTCTCTTTTTCATCGAACATGGTTCCAATACATCCTTATAAACTCAATCATAACAAGTGTATTGTAAATCCAATAATGCCTTCATAATTGTTAGTCCAAATTTAGATTTTCTATACCTTCTTGTCATCCACGAAGGTTTACAATGTCCAAATTATCTACAAGCTACATCGCGTCAATAGCCACCCAAAATTTTATCAAATCATCATTCGGCATAACACATCCAAGTAAGGGTTCCCAACTAATTGGGTATCTTCCCTTCAAGACGAGAAGGAAAACATCATACGACATACAAGCAAATATAGATAGGTAAGATATAATCATGGTTTTTAAAAATTCGGGAGCGACTACCAAATATTCCAAAATCCAATCCCCAAAAGACTACTTTCAATTCCATGATTGTTAATAAATGATTCTCCACTCGATACGAAAGTGTCGTAACTTAGCGACTGAGTTGAATGCACTAAATTTTATCTCTTAGTCCTTTCATCGCTACCTTCATGTCCCAATCAAGGATCTCATCATGCTCTTACATCATTTCATTGTTTATGTTGTTGTAGGGATCCTTCTGCAGACCTTCCAAGTCTTATTATGTGTGTCGATAAAGTTTCGGCGGATCTTGTCAGTAGCGACTAGTCATCTTATCATATATGTTTAATCATTTCATGAGGTTAACATTGTTGCATTCTATTCAGCATGTTGAGCATATCCATACTTGATTTTATAAAATCCGTCTTCATTCGGCCTTTTTGGCAAGTTTGCAAAGTCACAATCCTCTAATTACCAGGTCATTGTTAAGTCATGTTGGTCACACTGATATCTCATTTTCTATATTCCGAGTCTGTAATCCTCCTAAGATATCATCTAAATAGGATATATCTATGCACCATGGTCGGTCAACATTTCTAACTCCTTTCATCAGCGTAAAGTTTATTAAGAAACGTAACTACTAACAATCTTGAAAGTTACAAACTTTTAATTATTCTTTTCTCAACATAATATATTATATCAAGTTCAAAATGTTTTTCTCTATAAAATCTATAGAGACTAATTCTTTATCTCAAATACGTTTACAATTAAATTATAAACTTAATCACAAGTTTATGCATGTGTCATTTATAAAGAATATGGACAATTGTTTTTAACAACTAAAACTTACACTCTTCTAATTGCGTCACTTCGATGCATAAACCTTGCACTGTCAATCTCTGCTATTAACAATAGATAATTTTAATTTCCACATTAACTTTTCACTATTGCCAAAAAAATTAGATTTAGTGCATTATTAAATTCCATTGTTAATAATAAATGAATAATGAGTTTAAGATTCCCACTCTAACTAATGCAATTGTATGGCACTAGCACTTTCACTAATTCCAAATGGTAGATAGCAGACATTACGGCTTCCACTATTATTATTAAAAAAAAATACAAGTCGCGATGGTAACGGTGGCTTAATGACTGAAGAACCGAGTTGACACATGCTTTACCAATTACTACAGCAATGAGATCACTCCATGACAGCTGCGTGATAGCCGCGGGAGCAAGAGTAGACAGACAGAGGTAAGGTAGGGCTAAAGATCTCCTAATCGACAGTTGGCTCCACTTCAAGATTATTAGGATGGAAACCCTATCATAAAGGTGCATTGAGGACCATCAATTGTTAGAGCTGTCAAACATAGAAACATTGGATTCTTGGGATGCCTACAGGATCGGCTCATAAGCTAGATGTTGTAATTGAACAACTTGCAAACTGGGTGTTCTTAGTATATTAAATGGGCCAGCCTGAATTCCACAGAATCTGTTCCGTTATACTCAGCATTAAATTTATTAGCAGATCAACTAATTACAAGCAAATGATCGATACCTTAATAGATCCCAAACTGCGAACAACTCACTACGGATCAAAAGTGGCATTCATTGTTTACTCCCCATAATTATATTAACTATTATATTTTATATTAGCTATGTATTCGTTAACCGAGTCATCGCTAATTTCCAGGAATAATTTTATTCACGGTTGACTCTCCGACTGTATCGTTTTGTTTTGTTTTTGTTTTAATTTCTGTTTTAAATATGCAATAAACTCCTTCTTTCATTTCTGTAGATTGCTCTTCATCTGATCGAATACAAAGTTTTTTTTTTTTTTTTTAAATCATAAACACAGCAAAACCACAAAAACATAAACATAACATGTGGAAATATACTATGGCACACAGTCTTAAGAGGGAAGTGATAGTTAGAGTTACACATGCTCAATGCTAAAGATGTCAACTGCGAGTGGGTCAAATGGCGTTCACTCTATGTTAAAATATGAGTGAAGATTTAGGTTTCTTCTCCACATATCCTATAATATTCATCCCGATCGCTGATTTAGGAAAGGTAATCGTTTAACGGGAGTTTAATGAGGTTAACAATATCGCATTACTGAGCTTTGTTGGGAAAGCGTCTAAGTGAAACGAATCTCAGAATTCAAGAAGGACTTGGTTAGATTAGGTTTGAGGACCTTTGCCAAATTGAAATTATGACGCTGCCCAGTATTCGATTAGAGATCAGGATCGTAGAAATTTATTGCAAATGGTCACAGGCGTTCAGGCTATAATGCCAGTCCAGGTTCTGGGCATTAAGTAGAAACTAGCGAATTCAGTCTTTTATTATACTGAGAAGAAATATACAGTGTGTAATGGAGGTATAGGATAGATTTACTCCTGAATTAATGATGTGAAGATCTAAGAAACTGAAGAATCAGTGTTATTTTCTCACAGGAAGCTGAAGGAATGTAGATACGATAAAATCCAAACTCGTCGATCCTAAAATTTTGTGGTAGAAGACGGTTTGAATAGAGAGCAAAAATCACAGAATAAGATTACAGAGTAGCTTGATTATAGTGTAAATAGAATCTTATGCAGAAGGTATCATTTCCTTCTTGCATTTACCATGAACGAACACTAATTTTTGCCAACCCCCAACAATACCCAGCACAGATCAAAATACATTTGCAGAAATCAAATTATACAACACGAATTGAATGCCGAGCTGGTTATTATGGCAAAAACCGAGATCATATATTAAACGAATGCACAGAATATTTTACTCATTGAAAATATTCAGATAGCGTTACAATGATGAATCGTTGAACTACACAAATTTTTATTATAGACATGCACTTGAGAGATGTTAAAATATTAATGAAAAATTCAGGTTGTTAATCTAAAGAAACTGATTAATGAATTGATAGGTCTAGCAGAGTCGTTCGATCTTATACTAAAGTATTGAAGTCGGCTTGGGTCTCAGTCGTGAACTTCGCTATGGCGGATCTATCAATGCAACAAATCTTTTTGCTAAAACGATCCGCAACGATCATAATGAAAGGGGCAACGTTTGAACCTCCCAATTTGGGCCAGAAAAACAAGAGTTTAGCACAGGGATCAAGTTAAGTTAATGAGGCAGAGAATAGAGATATGTGTGATATGGGCGTGAGGTAAAACTCCTGACAGAGGTTGCAATCAAATTTTACACAGAGTATAGCGATGGGAATCAGTACGAGTTGCGCGTGAAGGCTTTCAAGCGATCCAGGAATTTATACAGAGTTAAAGGATGGTTCTGGAAATAAGCTTAAAGGTCTAATTGAAAATATTAGAACATAAAACAGATCGGATCATACTCCCGAATAAGAAGGCACAGAAAGAAGAAAGGTTCAGATTAAATATTCTATATTCTACACAGCGATTTTCAGTGGAATCATTATTCATGAACAGACATCGCATCCATTTGTATCTCCAAAATGTATTAATTTAAATGTACAGATACATAAACAGAACATCATTCCTTGAACTAATCACATAGATATCCCAACATATAAAACTTTCAATTCCATATATAAATAAAATATAAACCAGAGACAGAACCTGTCAAGATGCTCATTCTAGCTGTTGGCAAAGACCCCTAAAGAATTCTCGTCGATCCCTCCAATCTTCTAAATTTCACCGAATATCCAAGTTCTACAGTGGATATAGAAAAAGGTGCATCTGCAAAAGATTACGAGTCCAGTGCCCTCAAGGCTCGACCGGCTCTGATACCAAATGTAGTGCCCCTCCTGTAGGGGCCTTCATGCTCAACCTGAAACTCAACCACTTGATGCACAAGAGATTAGAAAGAACAATGAATAAATAAATAAACTAAATAAATGAATAACTTAGCAAATTAAAACAAACCATAACCTGTCTTTGATACCATCTTGTCCACTGCCGTCTGCGTCTTCCGTAGGATCCCTCCAACAAAGCTCGTTTAACCATAGGCGAAGCAACCGTTAGCTTCGCCACCCAACCATAGGCTCATGCTTTCAGCTGCATGGCCTCCCTCGAGCTTTGGGTCGTAGAGCTCACACAAGTATTTCAGAAATTCAGCTTGGGCTTCCCTTCGCACCAGGATTTCTAAGCCAAACCCTTAGATAGCAGCAAGTCTTTGAGGCATTCGAAAATTACGACAATCGTCCAAATTATGGGCCCCTTACCCATTCCCGAAGCCTTCCTTATAAAGGAAAATCTCATGCGACACATGTCGCTTCATGCATAATTACATATTTTTAATTAATTATTTAATTAAAACACTCACCCATCCAAGTGTCAGTTTCTCTGGGAAGTGCACCAACACCCCTAAGTTTGCTCTAGTTTGTCCCCCGGATATTTTAATTAACTCCTATCTTTTAGTTGACTAGGTGTCTAATCTTAGGATTCTATTTTGCTCCTAAATAATGATTTCTATTATTTTAAATGCTCAACAAAAATAACTATTCATGTGCAAATGCCTAAATTATTTTTATGCATTTGCTAAGTAATAATCTAGAGTTATTCTCATAAGTTTTTATGCAGTTAAATTTAACAATCAAACTCACTAGGATCACGGTGCCGCGCCGTTGGGCTCCTAGTTCCTTAATTTTAATTCCCTGACATGGCACCACTCCGTCGGGTCCAGTCATCCATGGTTTCCATTCCTTGGCATGGTACCGCATCATTGGGTCCTTGCGTCCATTCTTTCTGTTCTCGACAAGGTACCGCATCGTCGGGCCCTTCTGCCACCATATTTCCGTTTTGACTTGCGGGAACTCTTGTAGGGATTTTAGGAATAGTTACCATCCATCCTCCGTCTACATGCTATCTAGGGACTAATGGCGCTGAGGAGTGAGTCCGTTCTCACTGTGCGCCCCTCAACTCGTACGTGACCAGCTCCGTCATGGCCCACCTCGTACGCTCTCACGCATTCCTCTTGAGCAAGAGGATCAGTGCTTATCTGCTCATGCGTGGTATTCTTGTCGGAAGTCGACATCGTCGTCGCTCCCCCTGTGTGTGATTTACCCGTACTCTACGACCCTTCATGTTCCTTTGTGTGTCCGTTGGTGAACCGTCTCACTTGTTTCTACACACACTTCTCACAACAATTTATTAGTAGAACTGTCCTCAATAATAATCATCTGATTTCTAAATCTAGTATTGTTAAACATTTATGATTTATTCAAACTTCTAATCAAATATACATTTCCTCGACAAATACATAATCACCGTACAACTAGTTGTTAAGCATTATCCATACGTACAATTTTCATATCAAAGTTAATCGTTAAACAACATGAAATCGTCCAGTCACAATAACTACCCAAAAGCACATATATCAATCAATCGTAATCATAAATATACTCAAAATAAAATCATAGGGTTATTTTATTAATGTTTCAAATAGTCGGGTGACTCAGCAGGTGCTCTCAATGTATACAGTAGTCTAGGGGCACTACACATAGTTGCATTAATATGGAAGCATGACAAGTGAGAGTTTGCATCCATGTTTATTAATATTTTAATTATTTAAATCAAATTTCTATTTTTTTGGAGAAAATGAATTTATTGATTGATGACTATTATTTATGGGAATTTATTGATGGATGAGGATTTTTTATATAAATAGGAGACTTGAGAGTGGAAGGAGGGAGGTTTTTTTTCTCTTGAAGATTATTTTGGTGAGAGTATTCTAAGATGGAGAATTTTGGGTATTTTGGGGTATGAGAAGTTTTGAAGAGTTGGAAGAGTTTGAGAACTCTTGGAAGATTTGATACATAGCCTACTGGAGCATCACTATTTTGTTCTCTGGGGGTCTCGGGCACGGAGGGCCAGGAGGCCATTTGGATGGGACCGTTCAATGGTTTCCTGGGGCTAGGGAGCCGGCTAGGCCCCTAGTTGGCTGGGAGGTAAAACCGTGGTCCCGCTTTGGGAAATAAAGATGGAAGCAACTCGAGGAGAAGAAGATGAAAGCTTGCACAGTTTGGACTCCGTCACCATTCTTATAACGAGGTATTTTTCTTGTGATTTTAAATTGTTTATATGTTGTTGTAAAATTATCATATGATGCTTGTTGATGTATATGTAACTTTGGAATGTATTTCACATATATGTATATTGTATTCCTATAGAGATGGTATTATTCCTCTATAAGGAAGTGCCGTCATTTATTTTGTAAGTGTCGTAACTTATACTTGATGGGTTATTAGACCACCTTGTTTGGGGTCGGCCCTTTATAAGTCGTGTGGGTCAAAGGGTTATTAGACCAACCTATTGGGGGTCGGCCATGTGGGTCAAAGGGTTATTAGACCACCCTATTGGGGGTCGGCCCAGTCAGCATTATGTTATGTGGTTAAGTTCAAGCCTACATGAGTTAGGTAAAAAGGCAAGTCAAGTCAAGTATAAATAGAGTGCGGGAGGCACTCTATTTACTCACTCACTTCTCACTCATGCACTCAAGGAGGAGTGGCGCACTTATGGAGGAGGAGGATCTGCCGCTAGGTTGTGTCTATCTCTTATGGTTGGTTGTATCATTGCTCTATCTATCTCTGAGGAAGTTATTGGGGTTTTTCACCTTTATGGTTTTCCCCAAGTAAATCTTTGTGTCTCTTGTGTGCTTGCATTATTGTCTCCATGATTGATATGCTGTAGATATGCTGTACATGTTGTTCTCTCAGTTAAGATCCTAGATCAGATTGAAGTAAATTCTGAAAATTTAACATGGTATCAGAGCTAGCCTGAAAGAAGGCATGATATGGCATGTATGACACTTGTTGCACTTATGATGCTAGGGCTTGATATAGCAAAAAACAGTCATCGTATAACTTTCACTATAAATCCGTTTTGGCAAACTTTTCGGATCTGAAATTGTTACAGGACGAAGATTAAATCTCCAGGTACCTTGTGTCCAAAGGACAACCTCTAATTCGTTGTACTTTGTGATTTATGATCTGTGCAATATAGGGTTTCTGCCTCTTCCAGATCTGAGTTAAAATCAGGTGACCTTGGGAAAAAGGTCATAACTTGGGCTAGGAAGCTCCAAATGAAATTTCGTAAAAAGTGACAGGTAGTACACAGACTGTACTATCTCAGAAAACGTTTTCAGAGGCCGAAGGTGAACCAGTGACACGTGTCACGCTGTACAAGTTCACTCTCCTGTATTATCCCATAAAAAGGTCACGTTGCGACACTTGGCATAACTCTCTCTCAGAGAATCCAATTGAGGTCAGACCTATCAGGATGGAAAGATAACAGGCCAAGCTATCTCAGGAAAGATTTTTAGAGGCCGAAGTTGAAACAGTGACACGTGGCACGCAGTACAAGTTCGCTCTCCTATATTATCCCAAAACAGGTCACGTTGCGACATTTGGCATAAATCTCTCTCAGAAAATCCAATTGAGGTCAGATCTATCAGGATGGAAAGCTAACAGGTCAGGCTATCTCAGGAAAATTTTTCAAACCCTGTGGATCAAAAATTTTAGAGTTACACCAGAAACAATCAGGTACATATTTCTGTCAAAACAGAATTATTTTTTGGTACCTTCATTCATGGCTTCCGGAATTTAGGGCTTTGGAGAAAGTTGGAATTTTTGTAATCAGAGACCGCGGCTGAATGCTACTCATCAAAATAAAAATTTAGAGACCAAAATCAGAATTTTTGGTTGGGCAGAAGGCCGGGCTTGATCAGACCCTAGTTCGGGACTTTGATCAAGAAAGTGGAAAATTAGGGCTTTTGTAAAAATGAGAATTTTTGAAATCTGTGACCACGACTGGAAGCTCCTCAGAAAAATAGAAGCTTAGAGATTTGGATCAAACTTTTTGATTGGGTAGAAGAGTGGGCTTCATCAAACCCCAGTTTAGGGTCACGTCCAGTGAATCCGAAAGTTTCAAAGGCAAAATTGAGGAGTGAAACTTTGCAGTTTTCAAATTCTAAATATACTAGCTTGATCAGCTCATCAAGGCGCATATTTCTATCCTTTCAGAAGTTTGAAATTCAAAGTTTGAATTTTTGGGGTTTCTCTGACAAACCCATATCCAGCTCCAGGTCCAATTCTTGCAAATCAAGTGGATTGGGTTAATCCTAGAAGAAGATGGTTGATCATCTGCATGAGTGAAGAAGTTCCTGTTTCAGAGGGAGATGAGGCTAAGGCCTTACATAAGAAGATTACAAGCGATCTCGACAGGTATGACTCATTGAGGTATGTTTCAAGATTTGTTCATGATTAAGTTTATGGTATGTTTGTCTTCATGTTATTACGGTTAGTACAATCTTGATTTTAGATTTGTCGTATCACCTTAACAAAATTATGAATGCATGATAGAAGATATTCATTGGTTAGGGTGTTGACACTTATGATTGTACTAATGCATTATGGTGTTGTATGAGGTTTATGTTGTCTACTAACATGAAAGGTACACCAAGAAAGACAAATCATGTTCTGGTCCAAGAACATATGATCATGATAACATGAGGACAAAGATTCATCCATTGTCATGGATCTCATAGAAGATCCATTTACGAGGTATGTATAACTTGGTTTTGTAATAGTTAACCTATGAGATATACAGGTTACTAGCACAAGTCATTGAAGAAGAACAAGAAGACATCATGTGAGTATGTTAGACATAAATAGCTAGCATGTTAATCCAGGTATGTTTTTCCTATATCAAGATAGAATCCTACCTTGTGTTAGGATCTTATACTGTTGTGTTGTTTGATAATGATTATTCATGAAGTCATAGGTTTGAATAAGTCATGGCTGTATGCATATTATATTTCTTACCATAATTGATGATATGACTAACCAGAAGAATCATGAAGGTATAGGTTTGAATAATCACAGGTTTTATGCATATTATATCTCTTATCTTGATTGATGATTCAACTAACCTGAAGAGTCATAGGTTTGAGCAATTACAGGTTTAGACATGTTATGTTTCTTATGATTTGACTAACCATAAGAATCCTACATAAACCTTGAATGCTAATGCTTATTATTTTCTGTTTGAAATGATCATGACTATACATGCTTAAGATTATTGTGTTTTAATAGTATACTAATGAATGTATATTAGACCTAGAGGATAACACAATCATGATACTAATAAGCATGCATAGGGACCAAGGATGAATGTAAGTTCAAGGACAGGTAATCCAGGAAGCAAAGATCAAGAGGGAGCACACTCCAGTTGTTCCTACAAGAAAGCAAAGGAACACACTTCAGTAGTTTCTGCAAGGATGCATATATTCAGAGGGAGTTGACCATCTTTCCACAACAGAAAGGTGTAGAAGAAGCTACTTCAGATTAGGACTCCAGCAGCTCCTGTAAGGAAGCAAAGACTCAAAGGGAGTCCACCCAACGAACAAACGAAGATAAGTATTTTAATTTCTTGCATATTTGTTTGTTTAAATAAAATTGTTCAATGATATATATGCTCATGTTCCTAGACTTAGGATAAGTATTGTGCATATTAGAATAGTTGCATTGATGAACAGTATACTACTAATATACATGGGTAAGTGGCCTATGGCACTGTACAACATTCCATTGCTACTTATCTAGAATGAAACCTCTTTGCTGACATGTTGGGAGTTATGCACACTCTTAACAATGTTCTGGTAGAGATTGGAAGGCATCTAGAAAGTTACGGGATATGCATAAATGTTGTATTGAAGCATTGGCTAAGATAATTGCATGACTGTATGACATATTTCTTTATGTGTAAGAATTTGTTCTGAAAACTATGAGATGTTTCTAATCATGCAATTTAACCTGTTTTGTAGGAAAGACCGCATATCTTCACCTACAAAAGGACTAAAACATTTGCTCCAACAACAAAGATATTTATTGAAGATATTGAAGTTCCCAGGATCTGGGATGAAGAAATGGAATTCCATGATCCGTCGATCATGAAGAATGATGTTTGGGATGTAGTCCCAAGACGTGAAGGGAAGTTTGTTATGACTTCCAAATGGAACTATCAAATCCAGCATGTTGCAGATGGCAGCATTGAGAAATATAAAAGTGATGAAATAGAAGATGCACCAGATGGATTTCAAGACAACATGGTGTAGTCATATATGTGTGCAGAACTTGGTATGGTAGGATAGACAGCTTTCTATCTAGTTTGGGCTTTACCAAGAGTAAAGCGAATTCCAACCTTTTCTACAAGGTTGAGGAAGGCAATCCAGCGATACTACTATTTGGATGACCTGTTTGTATCAGGTGAGGATAGATTGATTGCCGACACGCAACAGAAGCTTGCTGCCGAGTTCGAGTTGAGGAACTTGGGGATGATGCACTATTTGTTTTTGGCATGGAGGTGTGGCAGAGTGATGGAATCTTCCTTGGACAAGGGAAATCTGCAGTAGAGATCCTGAAGAGGTTCGGGATGATGGATTGCAAGGCCATGGCCACACCTATGGAATCAAATCTGAAGCTTCTATGTGATGCTTCATCTGAGCCGGTTGATGTCTCTTTGTATCATCAGATGATTGGGTCCTTGATGTACCTGACGAACACGAGACCAGACATTTGCTTTGTTGTGAACACATTGAGCCAGTTCCTGACGGATCCGAGGAGTGTTCACCTGGTTGTTGTAAAGCATGTTCTGAGGTACCTGAAGGGTACAGTGGATTATGGGCTCATGTATGAGGAGAATCAAAAGTTTAACCTGCAGGGTTATGTTGATTCAGATTGGGCTGGCAGTGCTGAAGACAGGAAGAGCACATATGGGTGTTACTTCAGTATGGGATCAGGTGTGATCTCTTGGTTTAGCAGGAAGAAGTCCTGTGTAGCACTGAGTACAGCTGGGGCAGAGTATGTTGCAGCCTGTTCAGCTAGTTGTGAGACAGTATGGCTACGGAAGCTACTGTCTGGGTTATTTGATATCCCATTGGAGGCTACTGGTATCTTCTGTGATAACCAGAGTTGTGTGAAGTTGTCCGAGAACCCAGTGTTTCATGACAGGTCGAAACACATAGAGATCAAATATCACTATATCAGGGATATGGTGCAGAGAGGAGCTGTGAAGCTCCTATATGTTACGACAGACGAGCAGATTGTAGATGTGCTGACAAAGCCGCTAGCCAAAGTGAAGTTCGAGTACTTCAGAGAGAGGCTTGGCGTTCTTCAGATCGAGGACACTTCGAGGAAGAAGTGATGGACACATTTGCTGAAGCCATTCCAAGCATGTTGGAAGGAGGATCCTTCACATGGCTGTGGATGTAAGCACTGGATAATGGGCATCAGGATGATGTTCTGGTTTCTGCTTGGATATGATCAGTTGGATCATTTATGTATGTACGCATCATGTTGGATGCTGGATATGATCAGTTGGATCATTTATGTATGTATGCATCATGTTGGATGCTGGATATGATCAGTTGGATCATTTATGTATGTATGCATCATGTTGGATGCTGGATATGATCAGTTGGATCATGTGTATGTATTTTGTATATGCATCATGTTGGATGCTTGGACCATGTATCTGTATATGTATCAGGTGGATACATTGTATGATCAGGTGGATCATGTACGGTGATATGTATCATGTATCAGGTGGATACATTGTATGATCAGGAGGATCATGTATGATGATATGTATCACGTAGATACTTGGTATGCATCAGGTGGATGCATTGATGATCAGGTGGATCATGCAGTAGGATGTTGCAGTGATGATTAGGATGATCATGGATGATGAGCTTTAGGATGTTGCTCCAGATGACATGCAGCAGGACGTTGCAGTGATGATGATCAGGACGATCATGAGTACATCAGGATGATGTATGGTGAGTATCAGGTTGATACTCTGTGGCCGTGGATCAGGTTGTGCAGATGAGCATGTCTGGGAGATCCTATAGGTCGGAGTTGTGTACCCGTAACAGCCTGGGATGATCTTTCGAGACATTGCTCTGGGAGGACATGTATTTTGTGCCCTGGGAGATTTCAGGTCGGAGTTGTGTACCCGTAACATCCTGAGATGCTCTTGCGAGGTTTTGTCCTATGGCATGTAATTTGGGCCCTGGGAGATTTAAGGTCAGAGTTGTGTACCCGTAACATCCTGAGATGCTCTTTCAAGGTTTTGCCATGACCACATGTAATTTGTGCCCTGGGAGATTTCAGGTCAGAGTTGTGTACCCGTAACATCCTGAGATGCTCTTGCTAGGTTTTGTGGTGGACCACATGTAATTTGTGCCCTGGGAGATTTCAGGTCGGAGTTGTGTACCCGTAACATCCTGAGATGCTCTTTCGAGGTTTTGTGGTGGAGTCACATGTAATAGCGCCCTGGGAGATCCTACAGGTCGGAGTTGTGTACCCGTAACATCCTGGGATGCTCTTTTGAGGTTTTGTGACGCACGTAATAAGTCCTGAGGATTCCACAGTATGGCCAGTGATGACGAAGACCTGCAGGTGGTGGGCCTACATCCAGTATGAAAAATGACTGGCTCTGTAGAACTTCCTATGACGAGTAGATTCAGAGATTGATTGAGATAGCAGCAGCAGTGACGATGATGATGACTCGATGACGATTATCCAGTGACGATGATCCAGAGAAGATGACTTGTGCTAGAAGAACTGTGCTGAGAAATACCTTCCTAGTTAAGAGGGAGTGTTGATGTATATGTAACTTCGGAATGTATTTCACATATATGGATATTGTATTCCTATAGAGATGGTATTATTCCTCTATAAGGAAGTGTCGTCATTTATTTTGTAAGTGTCGTAACTTATACTTGATGGGTTATTAGACCACCTTGTTTGGGGTCGGCCCTTTATAAGTCATGTGGGTCAAAGGGTTATTAGACCAACCTATTGGGGGTCAGCCATGTGGGTCAAAGGGTTATTAGACCACCCTATTGGGGGTCGGCCCAGTCAGCATTAAGTTATGTGGTTAAGTTCGAGCCTAAATGAGTTAGGTAAAAAGGCAAGTCAAGTCAAGTATAAATAGAGTGCGGGAGGCACTCTATTTACTCACTCACTTCTCACTCATGCACTCAAGGAGGAGTGGCGCACTTATGGAGGAGGAGGATCTGCTGCTAGGTTGTGTCTATCTCTTATGGTTGGTTGTATCATTGCTCTATCTATCTCTGAGGAAGTTATTGGGGTTTTTCACCTTTATGGTTTTCCCCAAGTAAATCTTTGTGTCTCTTGTGTGCTTGCATTATTGTCTCCATGATTGATATGCTGTAGATATGCTGTACATGTTGTTCTCTTAG
This sequence comes from Larix kaempferi, assembly GCA_027924585.1. Classification (NCBI taxonomy): domain Eukaryota; kingdom Viridiplantae; phylum Streptophyta; class Pinopsida; order Pinales; family Pinaceae; genus Larix; species Larix kaempferi. The sequence continues at coordinate 4,441,146 of BSBM01000985.1, read as the reverse complement.
TTAAGATCCTAGATCAGATTGAAGTAAATTCTGAAAATTTAACAATGCTATTGCTACATGATTTATGATGTTAATTTATGTTGTGTGAATCACCAATGAAGTTTTAAAAAAATTATAATTTATTTGATGCTATTGCAAAATGCTTATATTTTGCTTATATGTTGTTATGGTTACACTTTGATTATTTGTTGTTTAGTCACAAAATCTATGTTTAATTACATTAAAATTTATAATGCTAATAAAGGCATTACAATAATCCATGCCCATGCAGGCTAATTCAAATTGCCACCTTGGAATTCGAATCCTCTCCACCATTGTATTATTTATTGTTCATGTTATGATTAATGAATTAGTGTGTGATGTTATTCTACTTCTATCTGAGTTCTACTGTATCATAATTTTGTTGCTCCTTTACACTGCATTGACCACTCTTCTTCTATTTTCCTGCTTAATCTTAATCTTTTTTGTGAGGTATACATCATCTCTTGGATATGCTGTGAGGATTTTCACACATCAATATAATAACATTGAAATTTAACTTATCTCAACCCACAGATGTCTACAAACTATCTTGAAAACTATGCTAATCATTTTCTTATTTTCTTTGCAGCGCTGCCTTAAAAATAGTTCCCTACACAGTTTGTATGGACTGTCAAATCATACTGTACTTTTCTCCTTGATTTTCATGCCACTGTCAAACTTCTGCTTCAGAATTCACGCCACTGTTACAACAAATTTCCTCAAAATTTGTGTCTGTTACAGCATTCATTTTCTTGGGAATCATGCCTCTGACTCAACGAATTAAACCCTATACATATTGCTCATTAAATGAAGAGATTACCTCGAATTGTGTTCCCAAAAATATCCTATACGGTCTTCTCATTAAATGTAGAGATTACCTCGATTGGTCTATGTGTTGTACTTTCTACTCTCTTTTCTTGGAACTCATGCCAATTCCAGCCTCTTGGAATTCGTGCTAGCCTCTCTCTTCTTAAACCCTTGCTCGGTTTCACTTCTCTTGTTCCCAAAATCTCTTTGTGAACAATGATATCTCTCTCTCTAGAAAAACAAAGACTTCTATCACTTCATTAATGTTTCAAACCCTAGATACTCAAACTACCTTTTGATGTATGGATGAGATTAAATCTCATAATGTAGGGTATACATTTAATATCTCATTACAATGTACTTTTAAAACATTAATGATAATAAATGAATTTTATATCTTAAAGTCATTTTCACACTTTATAAAATCACATTCTAATGTCCCTTTACATTTTAAAATATTAATCACTTTCCTAGGGACACTTTAATGTCCCCACCATGTTAGACATCATTACATGGATAAGACCTCTCGAGCTAAAAAACTCAACATGGAGCACATGGAACCTACATGTCCCTGGGGTGATGGCATGGAGGAAAAATATTTAGATGGTCAGGCATCCATATCTAGAGCATCGTCGGGCCTCAATGGAGCACAATTTTCATCGTTGTGGCAGCTTGACGTGTTTCGTGGCTATCAGTAGGTAAGTGGTAACACTTCGGCAAAGAGCAGTTTTCGAGGAGCTCTTGTTGGAGCCATTTCTAGTTAAAATTTGACACATGGAAAGGCAGTATATTCTCAATGGGCTACCTGCTCTATGTTATCCAGTGCGCAATTTTTGGGTGCATTGTGGATACCGACCATAGAATGGGACACTCAATAGGAGATATGCTTGGTGCATTTATTTTGTGCCTTTTATGTTTCTGCTTGGACGTTTGAATCGTTTGTCTTGATTATCGGGGTGCTTCCGATATGTCCCTAAGCGCTTATAATTTAGTTATGTAGAACCTAAAATCTATCTCTTTTGCACTTTCATCATTTGCTTTGTTACTCGCTTTTAGCGCTTAATCTCTTCATTCTTGCGCTGGTGCTAAGCCTTTTCAATGGTGAATTTAACCTTTCAATACAACATTTTGACCGAAATTAGGCCTCTGAACTTGAAAATTGTATCTTGTGATAACATTGGATCCAACGAGGATAGATTTTCACTATGTGGAATGTCGAGGACAATAGACTAGTGCCTTTGTGTTGGGATATGGAGTCTGACTTTTTTTATCATAAACTTCCTATTTATTTTAAAACTTCAAACAATAGAAAATTATTTTGAATAAAACAACAATTCAAAGAAAGAATGGAATTAAAGGAATGCATCTAGCTACTATTTTAAACAGTTGTGATCTCCTTTATGTTTTTAATATTGTAGGAAACATTTGAGGAGTCTCCCATTCCCAATATATTCTAGGACTTCACCATCCAGTTGAGCAATAAAGTAGGTGTTGTTGCCTTGGACAGTTGAAATCTTGAATGGTACAGTGGGTGAAAAAATGAAGATGGGTGTCTATTTTGGGGGGTCTCGTGAGAAAATAATTCTGTTTTTTTCATGTCTTCCAACTTTGGGCGAACAAAAGTGATATTTTTATTTAAAATTTCACTTTGCCGTAAAAAGAAAAGTTTTGTAGAATTATGTTAGCTTTCTACTCATAATTTTTTCAATTTTTTTTATTAAGATTTGATATGTCGATTTCGCAAATGTTTGACAGTGTGTTCTTATAAAATGAAAAGACTACAAAAGAGTTATGATTTGTTGCACCACTAAAATCGTTGTTAGACTTGTGTTTTGCAAAAACTGAAAATGCTACGACAATCTACACACAATGTACTAACGCCTGACTATAAGTTTGCATCCAATGGACCTCTATACTAATTATTATATTTTTTTAAAGTTGATCCATGGGGAAACTCAGTCGATTTTCAACAACCTTTTTGTTGCACCACTTTTTTCTCAATCCGCTATAAAATCAAAAAATCTACGACCACCCTTTTGAAGTAGACACGTCAGTGAATCGACCCACATTTTCTTCGATTTTTTTGGTGTTGTATTTACAAAGTTATGGATTTTTCTTCTCGCTGTTTTTTTAAAGAGCTGAATCATAACTCGACACATGTTACAAATATAAAACTTAAAAAATATCAGTTCTTATCTATATACAACAAAATTTATACCCTCGTAAAGTAGATTCAATGATGAATCTACTGGTATGAAGTCCGACATTCGTTTTGTTGTGTAAGAGGTGGTTTTCTCCTTCCGAAAATGGAGAAACCTGAAAATTTTGCAGAGATCTGAATCGGTCATGTTTCAGAGATTATTCGGCCGAAATAATTATTCGGCCGAATAATTATTCGGCCGAATAATTATTCGGCCGAATAACTGTTTTCCGTAACGGTGCCGTAACTTATGGTGAAGGTTATTCGGCCGAATAACCAAACGGGAAAAAAATTACGTCGGATCTCCGTAACTTTGCACACATTCCGAGGATCTCCGTTAGACTGGACGGAGAACTGTTTGTGGTTATTCGGCCGAATAACCTTTGAATTATTCGGCCGAATAATGTAAATTATTCGGCCGAATAATGTTTATTATTCGGCAGAATAACTTCCGCTAAGACGATTTTGCACTCGTTTCTCACGAAAGTGTTACCCACCTTCACGTTTTCCTTTATCCGAGTCTCTTGGAATCCCAGTTTAGTACTAGTTCCCCTTGCTGAAATTCTCTTTCTTAGGCCCTCTTGTCAAAAGTGGCCATCATCCTTTCCTGATGTATTTGCATTATGGTCTCTAGATGTTCTCTGATTTGTTTCAGTTCAACCAAATAATATATCCTCCTTATCATATCATTTGGATCCTCCACCTCATTCTGTAGCAATTTCATGATTGGTGGTCCTGACTGGAGAGGGGAAATAACTTCTTTTCCATACATCAGTTGGAATAGTGAGGTTCCTATTGATATTTTTGTACTTATCTCGTCAGTCTATAATGCATATTTTAGGTGACTATCCCATGCCTTCTTGTTCTATGACAACATCTTTTTAATTATCTTGATTAACCTTTTATTTCGGGTTTCTTCTAGCCCATTACCCTATGGATAGTGTGCGGTTGAATTCCCCAATTCTATATTGTAATATTGGCAGAATTTCATCATATCTGCATATTTAAAGGCATGTGCATTACATGTGATGATTTTCCTATGGAATCCACACCTTGAAAGAATGTTTTCTTCAAGAAATATGATAATAACTAAGTCATTAGTTGCTCTGGTTAGGATGGATTCTACCCACTTTGTGAAATGATCAATGGCTACAAAGGTCCATATGTGTTGGCCACTGGAATGGGGGTTAATTTCTCCAATGAAGTCCAATCCCCATTACTGGAAAGGTGCTTCCACTTTGATAGACCTGAGTGGTAAAGGTACAAGCTTATGTTTCCCTGCAAACAATTGGCATTCTATGCATGCTCTGACAATGATACTAACATCAGAAAACAGCATGGGCCAATAGTATCCTTCCCTTAGTATTTTATAAGCTATAGTTCTCCATGCAAGGTGGCCTCCATAAACACCATAATGAAATTATGTTATCATCCCCTCACTCTCTTCTTCAATGACACAATTTAGTAAAATTCCTAGCGCGTCCTTCCAATACAAGTATTCATCAAGAAGGAAATATTCGATACCTTTTAGCTTAAGAGATCTAAAATTAGCTTTGTCATTATCATGTGGGCATTGGAGGTGCAAAATATAGAATAATATGTCTTGGTACCATATGGAATCAAAAAACTTTGGATTTATCTTTATAAGGTGTTCATGTTAATTCATGCATCAAGCTCTACTACTGATGTCATCTAAACAACCATATTCATATCAAGGGATTCACAGTTTCATCTTGCCAATAGCTTTGCTAATCCCTGACCTTTGATTAGCTTGGTTAGTTTTATTTCTATTTCATACTCTTGGATTTTAGCTATCCACTTCCCCCTCCTTCCATCACTGCTAGGTTGGCTAAGAATGTCTTTTACTTTGTTGTTAGGTACGTAAGCAATGACCCTAGAAATGCAAAATATAACCCATGAAAGCTTTGAGAGCCTTTACATTGCATAGACATGTTTCTCCATTATGTTGTATTTTAGCCTTGCATCTCTCATGGATTTGCTAAAATATGCAATGAGTTGTTCATAACCTTCATAAATTTTCTATAGTAGGACTGTCCCAATGGTATTATGAGATGCAAAAGAAAATATTAGAAATTCTTTATCATAATCTAGACTAACAAGAACGGGATATTTACTCAAAGCCTTTTTTATTTTTTAGAATGATTCTTATGCTTCTTGGGTCCATTTAATTTTACTGTCCTTTTTCAGCATGTTAGTGATGATTTTAACTATCTCTACAAAGTTAGGTATAAATCTTCTCAAGAAATGTATCTTTCCTAGCAATGATTAAATTTCCTTTATGTTTCTTGGTATCCCAATAAGTTTGATTGCCTCTATTCTTTCAGTATCTTTTTCACCCCCTCCTTAGACATAATGCACCCCAACAACTTACCTTTTTCCATAGAAAAATGGGATTTCTTGGGGGCTTAAGGGACAATTCAAACTTCCTACATTAATTGAAAGTCTATCTAGGGTGTTTCAAGTCATCTTCATCAAATTTCGAAAAAATTGTCACCTTATCCAAACATATAACTATGAATCTATCATTTTCCTCTATGAAAGCAATGTCCATGGCCCTATGAAATGTTTCTCCTACATTGATCAAATCGAATGGCATCTTGTCATACATGAATATGCCTCAAGGTGTGATGAATGTTGTCTTCTCTCTATCTTCCACATGCATGGCTACTTGATTGTATCCTGAAAATCCATGCATCATGTATATTCTACTAGCTCCCACCACTTTCTGCAATATGTGATCCATTTTGAGAAGGGGGTAGTTGTCTTTTAATGGGCATTTATTTAGGTTCCTGAAACCCACGCAGAGCTTTATTTCCCCATTTTTCTTTCTACCAAGAACCAAGTTGGCTACCCACTCTGAATATCTGAAAGATATTATAAATTTAGCATCTAACAACTTTCTATCCTATTTTTCTATTATGGGTAGGAGAATGGGAGTCTACTCGTCTCATTTTTTCATGCTATCCCCCAATATGTTTTAGGATGTTATGGAACTATGACATGGCATGATGCACCTTAATTTATTCTGATTTAGATCTCAATATTTTTTTATATAGGGTTTTCTTGATTTTATATAAAAAAAATTGTAGATGTACAGGGCAAAGGACGAGTTGATTTACTAGACCTTCTGCTTTAGAGGAATTTACTAGGATTATATTCAGTAATCAATGTAGTATGAGGTGAATGAAGAATATTGTGGAACAAATAGAAATGTGTAAGGTATCGTCAAGAATAAAAATCACAATTCTAGGTGACAGAAAACTTATTGAGTATTTAAGAATTCAGTAGTTCATACAAAAGTAATTTAAATCTTGGTGAATCTCATATAATGGTAGCTAAGACGTTCACAAATTAAACTTCTTAACAAACATAAATAAGATAATAATTAAATAATTAATAGTTAGGTTAATTAATATGAAAGGAGGTGTCTCCTCAACATCAAGTGTCCAAGCCATATTTAAGGCCAAGACATCATTGTAATCTATCAGCTATTATCTATTCAATTATCATATATATTTGTCCTATTAATGACTTATCTAGTATTCCAGGTCTTCTGGTAATATTAATTGTGTGAGCGAATGTTTATTCGGCTCATTTGGTACCGTGTTGGCTGATCCATCCATTAGCCAAATTTTTCAGAGCTTGTCTAAGCAATTTCAGATTTTCTAAGTTACATGATCTTTGACCAATTCAAGCATTGGCTCTCGTCAAGTTTTTCCATTAACTACCATATCTCACTCTTCATTCCTCCGCCTCTCTCACAGAAACTCCCTCTTGCTGGAGCCACTACATCGTCTCCCGCCGCACTCCCTTCACCACCTGCGTACTTCCCTTCACCATTTTACATTTCCATATCCACCCCTCACACTACTCTCCATCATCCCTATCATCCCTACCTTTGCCTTCCAAAACTCGCTGCTCCACCACGTCACCACCTTCCACCTTACTCCTGTGCACCACCTCCCTTCCATCTCCTTCATCGTCCAAACCTCCTCTCCTGCTAGCGTTCACACACCACACGCCCTCATTCCCAGTGTCGCAAACACTGCCTCTCCCTCGTTCCTTTCCCCCACCCCTGCAATCACTCAACTCCTACACCTACCCATCTTCCCTACACACAGGCCCTCTCCACGTCACCCGTCTACCTCCTCGCGCAAACGCTACACTAATCCCTTGCCTCGTTTCTCCCTTACTATTATCACCTTCCCACATCCTCTTTTTCCCTTCTCTTCCACGTAGCCTCCCTTCATGACCCTCCTCCCTCCGCTTGCCACTCCATCACCTGCACCATCACGACCCTCCTCCCTGCAACAGCTCCTGTGCTCCTCTTCGCGCCACAGATCGATAACCCACACTTATGCACCGCCGCCCTCCTTCCATTCCCTCCTTCGTTTTGCCACGCCACCTGCTATATTCACCCTCCACGCCCTCCTCACGACGTGCACCAGCTCCAGCCATCTGACTCCACCTCTCCTTCATGCTACCCACCATATTCATCTACACCCTCCACTCCACGTCTACCTCCTCTCGCCACGCTGCCTCTTCACTCCCACATCCTCTCTTTCTACTCACCCATCCTCCACACCTCCGAACACTCCAACGAACCTGCGTCCTCCTACTCGCCTCTCATCCCTCTTCACTACGCTTGCACATTCCTCCACGCCTCCCTTCCCCTTTCCTACGCTGCTCCCGCACCATCCTCCACTCCAGCTCTTCCTTCCACGCCCACGCCATACTTCTCCTCTTCCGCCACCTCCATCTTGACCACCCGCTCCTCTCTACCACTACACCTCTCTTCCACATGCTAGGGTTTAAATCCCTACTTTTTCCATATATTATCATTGTTATAATATTTTAAAAAATTATTATAACACATTATTACTAAATCTGATAATAAGTGTTATTATAATATAATTATTATTAAATTAATAATATTAATAATAATAATTATTATTAAAATATATTTTTTTAGTAATTATAAAAGAAAAAAAGAAAAATCAAAAGATCTTTGTGTAGAAGAACCACATTAAAAGTTATTATATCTTTGTGTGTGTCCGCCTATTATCAAGGAAATAAGACAAAGGAAATCCCAAATCAAAGGAAGACAAAATCGAAAAATTTAAATACCATTCCTCGTCAAAGGAGTCAAAGTCAAAGGAAGAATCCTTGGTTAAAAGAAGTCGAAGACCAAATCAAATAAGTCAAGAATACTCTCTCATTAAAATAAGTCGAGGCTATATATCATTAGAGAAGTTAAAGTCAAAGGAAGACTTGTCAAAAAATCAAAGACCATCTATAGTCAAGAACGGCCATCTAGTGTCAAAAAAGTCAAAGACCATGGAAGCCAGTTTGCGACTATTAGAGCCAAGTTAAGACATTACCAAAGAGACAATGATGAATTGCGAAACATGAATAACAAATTGGAAATAATGATTAAAGTACATGAGATTCAAAAAGAGCTCAAAGAACAACGAATTTCTGACCAAAAAAACGATATAGAAAATTTGTCTACGGAAATTGAGAAATTAAAAGACGAAAATGATTTCAATCAAAGATTAAAAAATCAAGATATAAAGAAAGAAATAAATGATTACAAAGAGTAAATAATACGCTTGAACAAAATCGTTAACGAGAAGGATGAAGAACTGACGCGGATACAACATAAATTAGAAGATCAAGAGTTAGTGGTCGACCAGTATCGCCAACAGATAAAAGTTATTCAACAACAAAATGATGACTCTAAGAAGACACATAAGTTGGAGATCGCAAAGAGTAATAAAGCACTATCCAACAATTTCGAAGAAATTTTCAGATTAATCAATCATAACAAGACACTAGTCACAAAAATTAAGAAGTTGAAAAATAGTCAAAAGACAGAACAATCTACAGAAGACATTGAAGGAAAAATTCTAGACAAATAGGAAGAAAATAGTTGCATCAGAATTCATAATGAAGATCTTAAGGAACACCTTAAGAAGTCTGAAGATGACATCAAATTGCAAGTAGAATTGATTAAGAAGTTTCAAAATGATAACATTTAGTTAGAAAACAAGTTGGAAAAGATACAGTTCACGAAACCTTAAAACCTCAAGGGACGAAAATACAACTTCCAGCTAAGATCAATGCTCAAAAGATGACACTTGTAAAAGAAAATGACATTGTGAAAATTCCCTATCGACACCCCAACCATATAAACTAATATTCTAAAAAGTGGGAAATGCTAAAAGATAATGGTACTAATGTGATCAAATCTTCTGATGACAGATCAGTAGGGAATCCCAACAGTCAGCAACAAATCAATTTGGTATGGATTGACCCATCCACATATCGAAAGTTATGCTCTACACTTAGCAGTTCGTATCGACATGTTTCGTTAGCCATGACATCGCAAAGAACGATGTGACAACATTATAAGGCTTTGAGGACAAAGCCTTTCTAAAAGAGTGGCAATGTAACGAACATAAATAATATAATAATTAAATAATTAATAGTTAGGTTAATTAATATGAGAGGTGGCATCTCTTCAACATCAAGTGTCCAAGCCATATTTAAGGCCAAGACATCATTGTAATCTATCATCTATTATCTACTCAATTATCAATATATATTTGTCATATTAATGGCTTATCTAATATTCCAGGTCTTCTGGTAATATTAATTGTGTGAGCGAATATTTATTTGGCTCAACATCATTGAAACCTTCATTTACTATTCAATAAGATAAACATCTAGGAGGAAAACAGGTCATACAAATGAAATCTAAAATCATCATTTGATACTCAACACATCCATGAAATGAATATGATGAAATAGTAGGCTACTCAAATCTTTATTAATATCAAGAAATACTATAGAGTTTGAGAAGTCTTTGAGTTTACATAAGAATGTTACAATAACGAAGGAGAACTGTTACAATCTTACATGAACTTGAGATTTGAATCTCATGGAGCAATTTGTCTGTCCACAACCTGCTTATTCCTCACAAAACTATGATATTGCAGTCTCCATAAAGTCCCTCTCCAAACAATTCCTAATATAAATGCTAGGATTTGAAGGGTCCCTTTATACCTCTTGACCTTTCTTGATATTGCCCCTAGTTTATTGGTTGTTTCAAAAATTATTTACTGCTTCTTAATTTTACTTTTCTCTTCTCTATTGTCTTCAAAATTGCTTTTCTCCTGCGTTGATTTGCCCCAAACTGTCTCCTCGGATATTGTTTCTTTTGTAACTAACTAACTACCTTTCCCTCTTTTCAACCTTGTTGTGGGAAAACATGCCCTAAAAAATTTTGTGACGTTCATGCCTACCCTTGGGTTGGAAGAATTACTTTGTGCTATTTGGAAACATTATGCCAATTTTTTCCCATAGGATATTTGTGGGATTTCATGGTGTTTAGTGGCATCTCAGTAGTTGTAAATCGTTCATATGAGATGGGCAGTAGGATATTAAGTGTGAGCTTCAAGCTATCTAACAACTCAAACTCTTCAAATAGCAATTGGACTATAGTTGTCCCTTTTAGGATATCTCGCATGCCTTCAAATTTAGCATCATTATTTCTCTTATCATTTAATAACTCTTGGTAATCCCCTTGATTATAGGGGTCACCATTACCATCCCAAGGAGAGGGAATTCCTTTTACAATTGTATCCTTGAACAAGCCCTTGAAGAATACACTCTCCTTTATTAAGTTGTCTACCTTTGATTTTGTTAATATTTCATCGATTCAACAAACATTATTAACACAACATAAATATAAACAGTAAAGAAAACAATAACAAGATACACATCATAGACACCATGATTTCTCCTAGAAACCTCTCAACCATGGGAAAAAACCAGCAGAAGATATCTTCATTATGCCCCTTGGCTAAATCGATCCAAAGCATGGTCGATCATGGATCTAATGGCCACAAGTACCCTCGACCATCAGTGAGAGTTCCAGATGTGCACACTCTGATTACAATGGAGTATGACCAAACTCTTTATATGTTTATATCATAAGAATATTATGGGAAAACCTCCCAATATCATGGGTCTATTACAACAACACCAAAGTCGGTTAACTTGGTCTACGATCGTGTCATATTAACCCAAAAACTTTATCCCTATTCATAAAATTTTATTGGCATTACTTTGTCAGACTCATTTATTATAGGAGTTTTGTCACTTGTCCCCAAAGCTTGTAGTTGATTCTAGGTTTTGTTGTTCAAGAATTTGATCACATTACTAGCAATATCAGGATTTGATTCCATGTTTGTTGTGGTTTTTTTTATTTATGTTGTTGTTGAGGAAAATGATCTCAGTGTGCAAGGATATCTTCTAATTTTTACTTATCCCATAATGTGCTTTTAGCCCCTTTGAGAGGAGATTTCCCTACAAGCTTATTTTCTAGTGATTCCACCTCCTACTTTAGTTCATCTTTGTCTTCTTCCAACTTATCTGTTTGCTCTTCTTTTCCCTCTATATTACTCTCCAACTCTGCAATTTTCCCCTCTCTTTCTCCTATCTTTTTATTTATGTTGTCCATCTATATCTACTTCATGGTTAAATCCATTAGGAGCTTCCATGCCCCTTCAGTGGGATGAGGGGTGGCTTGAGATTTATTGTAGTTTTCTCTAGTTCCAATATGGATATTTGATGCTTTAGCTCATCTACTTTATCTTGGTATTCCTCCATTGAGGCTTTGAAGTACAACATATGCTAGTGCACCTTCTCCTTTTCCTCATTAGAGCAAATTTGGGGTCTAAAATGGGCATTATAAGAATACGATCCACCTTGTATGAAAACGAGTCACCTCATAAGAAAAAGAGCCATTGAATTCATGAACAAATAGAATTTCAAGAAAATATTTAACCATAATGGTTGACATGGCATATTTGACATTAAAAAATAGTTAAAAAAAGAAAATAATATTTATGAATTTTGGAGGAAAAGAGAAAAAACTACCTTTTCTACCTATTTTCAACATATCTCCCTGTCGTTTTAATCCAATTTCGACTGAGAGCACTCGTAGAATGCAGAATTTAATTCTGCATCCAACGAATATCCACACTAAATACTTTTTAGGTACACCACCCCACGAAAAATTAGAAATACATAAAAAAAACGTGTTACTTATTAAGTAACATTTTTTTGATGTATTTCTCTTTTGTTTGTGGGGTGGGGTACCTCAAAAGTATGCAGTGTGGGTACTCGTTGGATGCGGAATTCAATTCCACATCCATCAAGTGCTCCCACTCGAAATTTGAGTAAAACAACAGGGAGATATGTTGAAAATACGAAGAAAAAAGGTAGTTTTTTTTCTCTTTTCTTCCAAAATTCATAATATTATTTTATTATTTTCCTTAGGAGGCCCATTTTAGACTTCAAATTTTCTCTAATTCTTGTAGCATTACCAGCTCAAGGGTTTGGACATGCTCTACATCATGCACCTTTATCATTACCAGCTCAATGGTTTGGACATGCTCTACATCATTAGCCTTGTGTTGCATCAAGGATTGCATGGGTGTCATGATAGTAGGGTTAGATGCCAATATAACAACCTGCTACTCCAACTCCTTAATTCTCAATTGTTTGGCCCTGGTGGCCACTTTTTCAATTTTTAGTCACTTCTCTACCTTTTGCACTATTGTCTACATCTTCCTGACATTTGATGAAGATTGCAAGACATCTTTACATAGTATTTCTCCGAACTTCCTGTAAAAATCCACCCTATCCACAGGGGTGAATTGATCAAATTTAAATTTGAGTTGTGTTTCTTTATAGTAATCATAATTTTTTTGTTGTTGTGACCTTGGGCTCTAAGATGTCCATCTTGAAGGTGCCCTCTTTATGGTCCACCACAAACAACTTATTTTGGGTGGGATCTACCCAAGCCTTGGGATATGCATCCTTCATTATATCAATTTTTCTCCTTTTTATATCCATATAGTGGGAAAACAAATTTGGTTGAGTTTGGGATGACCTTGTGGATGAAGAACTTGGTTGTGGCTTAGATGTGGCTAGGAGTGCTAATAGAAAGTGGTGTATTGTTACTATTGGTAATTTTTCCACTGCCTTTGACTAATTAGATATTGTTTCTGACCCACTGATTGATTCTTCAATCTATACAACCTCTACCATGGTGTGTTGAGAAATTGGTTCTTCTCCTAGCTTGGCCTTTTTACTTGCATGTTCTGCTTCAGGTTCATCTATGTCCATATCTGTATGTATTTCTGAACTTGACAATTTGGCCTGCTTGTTTGGTGTAGGGACCACTACAGTTTGAATCTATGCTTTTCTCTCTTTTTCTTGAGCATATTTCTTTGTATCAATCCATAGGATTGCAGTTACCTGCTCCCAGGTGTTCAAATTTGATATGGCTTCCCACTCTGGGCGTGGCTTATGATTATAAGTAGTTTTTTTTCTTTCTATCCTCTTCTTATATTTGACCTGATGGGGATCATAGGTCCATTTTTCACCTTTGTCCAAACAGAGTTGCTTCAACATATCCTCCAGTTGCCCTAAATAATTACTAATCGTGACTAGGAATGGGCCTACTTCCTTGGACAACTTCAAATTTATGGGGTGATTGAACTTAACAAAATGTATCTGATCTAATAGAAACCTTTCTTTGCTGTATTCAAGTGAAAATATTCTAGGGGTCAAGAATGCAGGAAGAAGGTAGGGATCATCCTAAAATCCATATACCCTTATCACTATGTGGTCTTCATAGATAAACCAATATCCCATCCTAGTGTCTGTGCTCAATTGCAACAGTTCCCTATATTGGGGAAATACTCTGGATGGAGGGTCATTGTGCAAGAGAAAACAAACCATAAACATAAATCAATACACAAAGGATTGGAAACCCTAGTTTCCAAGGTGTCTGATAACCAAGTCATTCCACTGATAAACTGACAATTGTAATCCTACTTCATCTTTTTCTTTTAGTCCCATTGCATCAAAATATGGAACATCATTAGTATAGTACCAAGTACAACAAATACGATGGGTATCTAAATTATCTGAGGGTATGAAAATTTTCCATTAGTATAGTACCAAGTACAACAAATAAGATGAGATCTAAATTATCTGAGGGAATGAAAGATTTCCATATGAGCATGGATTTTATTAGCTAAAAATTGCCAGAGGTCAAACTTTGTGAGCATTAGACTTGAAGGTGGGGTCAAGGTTGCAAGGAAACCCAATAGAGTATCATTTATTACTTCATCACTATCATATCCCAATATCAAACACATTAAGGCCAGATCTATTCTAGAATCTTCAAAGAAGAGGGAGGATTTATATGTTGAGGGGTTTGTTGGGACTTAGGTGTCTTTATTCAAATGATTGGTAATCAATTGGTTCTTTTTAGATTGGTAGAAATCTTGCTAGATGGGGAATAGGGTCTCATCATTCAATTGTTGTAGGTTTGGCTAATCAAGGAAGTAAATCATTTTGGAGATGGAATCTTTGGACACAACATAGATAGCTGTTGGTACCATCTAAAGATAGTATGGCTCTCTTGTTAGCTGAATAGTTTGTTGCAAACCTTGTGAAAAAATTTGGAAAATGAGGGGTTTGAGGGAAAATTTCCCAAGCGAGGTTCGACCTCTAGAGGTGACAATATTCATTCCCATTGGCGTGGTTCAACTCAACTTCTTGGATCAGTTGACAGAGGTTGGAAATGGATACAGAGGGGTCATAAAATTTGGATTCTTGGTCACCAAGGTTTTCTTCTTTCGGATTAATTTTGGTCTAAGCTGGTAGTGGGTTAGGTTCCATTGAGGAAGCCATTTTAACCATTAATTTACCAGAGAAAGAAGACATGAAAACACAAGGTGAAATTATGGTGAGGATTACTCAGTTAAATTGCAGATTCAGTGGTTAACAGGTGAGCAAGGTGACTTGGTCACTGGTGTGGTGCGTCGATACCTTTCTTCATTAGTGTAATAAATAGGATCCCTTTTTGTCCATTTTCCCCTATTTTAATTTCAAATTTGAATAGGACATTTGTCGACCTTTCATTTGAACAAATTTTGAATTACATGGGCATGATGTCATCGGGGTCTAGATGACTGCATGTCACCCTTAGGTTGGTGCATGTGGCACCTACGTGTCCCTGAGGCACTATCATGGAGGAAACGTCTTCATATGGTTAGGCATGCATGTCTAGAGCCTCGGAAGGCCCTAGTGGAGTCGAGTTGTCATCCTCGTGGTGGCTTGATGTCTTTTCTTACTATCGGCAGGTATGTTGTAACACCTCGACAGAAAGCAGTTTTAGAGGATCTCTTGTTAGAGTCATTGCTAGTTAAAACCTAACATGTGGAAGGGAAATATCCGCTCAATGTCCCACCCTCTCTGCATTATCCAATACGCAAGTTTTGGGTGCATTGTGGATGTCGACTATAGATTGAGATGCTTGATGAGAGAGATGCTCGATGTGATTCTTTGGCAACTTTTCTATTAGTGCTTGGTCCTTTGAATCGTTTCAACTTGTTTATTGGGTGCTTCCACTGTGCCCCCAAATGTTTAGCTTTTGGTTAAATGGTGCTCAAACTCTAGCTCTTTATTGCTTCCTTCGTTCACTATGTTGCTCGCTTTTACTGCTCATGCGCTTAATCTCTTCAGTCCTTTCACTCCTCTATTCCATGGGGATGAGCCTTTTCAATGGTGAATTTAGCCTTTCAATACAACCTTTTGACCGAAATTAGGCCTCTAAATTTGAAAATTTTATCTTGTGATATCGCAACACTCTTACCTTTCAACAACCATGGTACACACCCACAAATAGAGGAAACGGGGTAACACAGAGGAATCCAACCAAAATATTCCCCTCACGCAACATGGTCACCAAGCTAACCCTATTTTTGTCCTTAAAGCAGGGTAGTGGACAAGCTCAACAATGAAAAGGTGCATGGAAGGAGATTGATGGATGGCATCACTCAACATGTTGGATATATTCAGAAATGAGAGGAGCCCCCTTATGAAGCCTTCGACAATGAATATCTAGGCTCTCACACTTTGTTCCCAAACATAGACTCACTCCTTTGAGGAAAATCTTCATGGCGTCAGTTTCTAAATATTGACATATGCAAATTTGATGGCTCTGATCTCTCGAGTTGGATTACCCCAAATGGAATATTATTTTTCTCTCCATGGAATTAAACATGATCTTTATAATTTGAAAATTGGGGATTTGTATCTAGATTCTTAAATATGGAAATGGTGTCTGTTGTCCCTAAGGTCTACACTGGACTGCTACAGGGAAAATATAGGGAATTTGACTTCAAGTTTGGGTTGGAAATGAATTTTTATTTTTAAAAGGTTGGATATTTTATTAGTCATGAAAGGCTTAAATAAAAGAATGGAAAAAAAAAAAAAAATATAACATGCATTCAAAGGTTTTACAACATCAATACAGGTAAATCGTTCATTGACTTACTACTAGCAATTTAGCATATAAAATAAAATAGACGTGCATTCATTTATGGACTTCATTTCATAACAACGATAAAATCTGAAGTGGTGAAAGAAACAAGACATTTTTTATTCAATGAACAAGAAAACTTAAAATCATTTAACTGAAAATAGACCATTATGCGATGCAAACAAACTTTCACTTTCAATTGAAAATTAGCAGTAGAGTCAACAAGGGAATGAAGTATTCATTCATAGAAGTTCTCTGAACATATATCTCTATTAATGCATGAAAGAACTTACCGTTTCTCCTAGCTCTATCCAGGCTAATGTAAAAAATCGAACCCTTTTTTCCTTTTAGTCTTACTACATATAATTTATTGATTCTTTAGGTTTTTGAAACTACCTTTTAAACTAATAACTAACTTTTGTTTATAATCAAAATTAATAAGTTTGAAACCATATATATATCGAGTCTTGAATTCAGGAATATTTAAACTATTTATTAATAATATTTAACACATCCTAACTACACTTAACAAGTATTTTCTAACCAATATACAAAACAAACTTAGATGGACTCAAGACATGATGGAAATGACTCTATATACTTCACAATAGAAGCAAAATTGGTCTTCAATTAGCTCGAAAATGCATCTTGATTCTCAAGGCATTAAAGGTACATTCAATTTGGTTCAGCTCCTTGATTTTGGGGAGAAACAACTCTTTGACACTGCAATGTATCTTGAAGAGCGTGGGTGCCTGATTTCGTCAGAATAGCCAATTTTTCATTGTTAACCCGATGTTTCTTCCTCTCGAGCATGCATTTTTTTTACCAATATTTCTTCTGCTTGATAAGTTTCTTGTTAATCTTCTTTAACCCTTGAGAAAATCTACATAATTTGTGGTATTTCATAAGCATCTTATTCCATTCTTTATTGGTCTCATTCAATCTGGCATGTACCTGCTTATTTTCTTGTTGGAATTCTCTAATTTGACCTTTAGATTTCTTTAACTTCTTCTCGATCTTTGGACTAGCTTGAAGCTCTGATTTTTCACGTTGTGGCGTGTCCAGTGTTATTTCTACTTGGGTTGTTGAAACTCCAATCTTTGTCTTTGGAACGTTATCAAATACTTAATATTGAATACTTTGTTCTTATTCGAGAGCTATGGGCATATTGGGATGAACCAGAGATGAACATGGGACTGCATTGATAGTTTTCTCCAAATTAGTTAACATTTCAATGACCTTCTTTTATACTTCCATGGATGAATTTGATTCTTCGTTAATTTTTTCATGAGATTCTTTAGGTTCCCAAAGTTGTTAATTTGTCCTTTCCTCCACAAATGTATTCCTTTTAATGAGACCTGAGTCCATTACTAATTTTTCTTTGTTAATTATGAAACTTGCCCTTGTCTTTGTTAGCCTCTTGGGTTTCTCCAATTCTTGATCTGGTAGACTGTCTAAATCTATAACTTTTTTCTCTTTTAGAGAAGGGTCAAAGATTGCCCAAGAATTGAGCTTCAATTTGTTCATAGCTCTGGTATGTTGTCCCTTGAGGTAATAGGGCTTCGAGACTTCAGGTTTTCTCTTCTGAATTTTAGTCTTTTATTCATCATCTAGAGGGTTATCTAAATGTTTTGTCTTCTGCGTCTGAATATTCTCATATTTGGCGGTGGCTTTACATCCCACCTCATTCTTAATCTCATTTTCCCTTCTTGCTTTTCAAAACTCTCTTTTGAGCCCATTTCAACGCTTTTATACTCCTCAGAATTTTTCAAACTTGTGGAAACATTGTTGGTATCTTCCGGCATACACTTATCTCCTAAGGTTCCAAACTCGTAATGTAACACAAAAATATCCCAATTTCTATTGAATTTGTTCAACTCTTGATTTATTAGCAATTTAATCAATTTTTTATGAAAGATGCTATGCTGACATTTAGGAAAATTCCTAACCCTAGTTGCCATTTTTGAAAGGCTCCTTAAGAAATAAAAGGGAAGATTCATCCTTGAAATGTCTCCAAATGTAACAAAAAGTGCATGTGATAAAGATGGAGTTGCATACCTTCCCATTCCCGTGATATACCTTTACACCATTTTCAACAAGTCACTGTATTCTTGCTTAATCCAGGCTCTTGGAATCTCTTTGCGCCAATCTGTAATTATGTATTTGTCCAGGAGAAAATAATCACGTTGTGCAATATCAATAGCCTGGAGCTTTAACCACTGTTCACCGTTTTGTGAAAGTTCGGCTACTATGGCAATAGAATTTTCTGAAATGGGAAAAGTTACATATCCCACTATGATGGTTTTCCATCAAATCCTTTTGCAAACACTTCGGATACATCTATAAGGTGCCCCAGTAATTTTTCACAATAATGAAACCAACTAGCCATTTTAAATTTGACACCAAACTCTGGGTATGCCTCAATAATTTCGGTCCCAATAGCCTCATACCTCACGATGTGACTACTTCTATGCGCAGACATAGTGGCTTCGTTCAATTATTGTGGAGAATTAGGTGAACTTCTGTGTATGATGTTTTAGTATTTCGAGACAACTAGCAATATTTCAAAGGATCCATTGGTAATTTATTCAAATAGATCACGTCGGCAGCTAAAAAAATCACGAGAATAATAACCTGAATAAATTCATAAAACCGAGGAATTTTTATACACTTAGATCCATGATTCACCACCTGGTTTCATTTATTGCGATTGCGGGCCTCCAAAGAATGACATGACCCAAGAGGTTGTTTTAATGATGATCTTGGAAACTTATGTCAGTTTTGCAGTGCTAGTGGACAATTTGGTAGCAGGCTTGATTTGGTAGCGCGACCTTTGACAGTTTTGTAGCGCAACTGAATTTTAGCCTCAACTTATTATCATTGTCAATGTAAACAAAGTTAAGCTATGTGATCAAGAATCACACCTGCAAAAATTAAATATGCAACAAAGAAACTACTTGTGCCACCTCATCGCATTACAGAATAATAATCAGAAACTAAAAATAAACAAGGCGAGCAGCACAATATCATAGAACAAAATGGAAAAGGATTTATTTGGTTAAATCGGACCTAGGAATAATGGTAAAGGAAAGAGAGTCAAATTTATGGTTTTGGAGTCAAAACATAAACAATTTGGAGTGCATACCTAGGTGCTAACACTAGATCCTACTGGGGGTATCATTTCCCTGTGAAGTGCTTCGAACTCGCATACCATTGCCTTCTCCATATTGATTACTATATTCTGGTAATTTTAAATGCTTCTAAAACAACAAAACCTGCAACTATACACTAGTGCCTCCATTGGGTGTTGGAGTCTTATTGAATTGCTATCTAACTACTAGTATTTACATTGATTATAGGTTGTTGACAGCTTGATCAAGTAAAAAAGTGTTTGATAAAATGCCCATTCACTAGGCCTCCAGCAACGATATCTCCATCAAGGTTTTCAAGAATAAATGTATTATTATGCAGTACTTCAGCAATATGAAATGGCCCAAACAATAAATTATCAAAGTTGCCATGTTTAGATATTTTTTTCCCTTCAAGCATCCCAATGTAAAACCAAATTTTTGGAAGCAAAAGTGTCTTATTTGGTTCTTTTATCAAAGGTTGCATTAACCTTGTCACGATGTTTCTGAGTTTTTTCTAGCAAAGAATCTTTAAGTCGTTGAGCTTCAATCATTTTAAATATTCTTCGTTGAATTGCAATAGGCTCTTCATTTTCTTCTTGTAAAAATTTTAACACGGGCAGCCCTAGCTAAATAGGAAAATTTTCCTTTTTTCCGTATACAAGTTGGAAAAGGGACATACCAATAGATTTTTTCATACTAATTCTTTCAGCCCATATTGCATATTTAAGTCTTGTCTCCCATGTTCTTTTGTTTTATGATAGTAACTTTGTAATGCTATTGATGAGGATTTTGTTAGTAGATTCGGAGAGACCATTCCCTTGTGGGTAATAAGGTGTGGATTGCTTAAGATTCACATTATACTTATCACAAAACTAAACCATATCACCAAACTTAAAGGAAGGAGCATTATCAGTCAACACTCTGTGTGGACATCCAAAACATGCAAAAATATGTCCTTCTAGAAAATTGATAATTACCTCATCTGTTGTTTTTCTCATTGGGATAGCTTCCACCCATTTTGTGAAAAAAATATATTGTTGTCAAAATCCATCAATGTTTTCCACTTGATGGAGGATGAATTTTATCGATAAAATCTAATCCCCACTACTGAAAAGGAGCATCAATCACAATTTGTTTTAAAGGAAATGGTAAAAGCTTATGTTTCCCTACAAAATTTTGACACTCTGGACAGACTCTTACTTTTACAAATATGTCAGAAAATAAGGATGGCCAAAAGTGGCCTGCCCTCAATATTTTGTATGTTCTGGTTTTCCAATAATGGTGACCTCCACAAACGTGACTATGAAAATATGTTATGATTGAATCGCTTTCATCATGATCCACACATCTTAACAACACCCATCCCGTATCTTTCCAGAACAAAGTTGAATCAACAATACAATATTTATGAGCTTTCAACTTTAAGGATCTAAACTTTGTTTTATCAAGATCAGGTGAACATTGAAAGTTTAACACGAAAAGTACAATACCTTTATACCAGCTTGAACGAGAATATTTAGCAGCAATTTGTGAGCTTACTTCATATTTCATTTCTTGGTCAATGGTGGATTGATTTAATACCATATTTAAACCCAAAGCTTTACAATTTGAATCAACCAGTAATCGAGCTAGACCTTGACCTTTAATCAGTTTGGTAGGTTTAGTTTCAACATCATATTCAAGCAATTTAGCTATCCATTTTCCTTTTTTACCTTCAATGTCAGGCTAGATTAATATATCTTTTATAGCACTACCGAGGACATAGGAAACTATCTTTGATTGAAGAATATATAGTCTAAAATATTTTAGAGGTTTAATTAGAGCATATGCGTGTTTCTCCAAAATGTTATATTTCAACTCTGCATCTCTCAGAACTTTACTGAAAAAAGGAAACAGGATGTTCATATCCATCTCTATTTTTTTGTAACCGTACTGTATCAATAGCACGGGGGGTTCACTCAGTGAACTTGTTACATAGCACGATCGTTCACAGAATATTAAAGAATATCCCTAATTTCACAAAATATTGGAAAATGCCCCCTAAAACTATATTGTTGAACCCCCCTCCCAATATACCTTTCCAATTAAGAAAACCTCTAGTTTCACCAGATATTGTAGGTATCCATTTTTATCAACCCATTTTTAATACCCCCTTTATATCATATTATCAAGTTGTAACAAACAGGAGCCCTGATGCATCTTAGTATAAGAAAACATGATGCTAAATAAAATAATAGTATAATTCTAATAATGATCACACCGGGATTGTAGGGGAGACTGAGACAATTTTTAGCGTTGGATGGTGGAAGACCCAATGAAATATTAATGGGGAAGGAAAAATGCTTAAAAGGAAACCGAGTCAAGAGATCAATGTAACAAAAAATGTTAAATACTAATAGTATAATAGTTATGCAATGCTTAGAAAAGATGAGGATTGTAGATGTTTCACACCATAACCTGTTAATCTACAAATTTTATATCAAGTAAATAAAAGTATATCCATAGAGAGCTCGTGTTTTCTATAAGCTTAATAAATTAAAATCCATAAAAATGAAAAATTGAAACCATTTTGTGGATGGACTTCCCTACCTTCCTATCAAAAGGGTTTCCTATTTAAAAGGACATATCACTTTTATTGAAGTTGACAAGGAATTTAAGAGCACATATCATCAAGGGGAAGATCACATTCATGAATTTTATTATTTTCTTATGATTTTTTTATTACCCATTGTCATGGCCCTGGGGCCAATGAAAGCTTAGATAAATCACATTCATGAAGAAAATTATTCTAAAAAAAAATACTTTATAAGTTCAATGATTTGGAGGTATACATCCATCCCACGATTTGGAGGTTATTCCTTGGCAGTAGTTAGGACTAATATGAATCCATCCCATGATTTGGAGGTATGAATCTAGGCCAACTACGATTCAAAGGTTATTCCTTAGAAAAAAAATAAGAATGGTTGAATCCAACCCGCAATTTGGAGGTATGAATTGAGCCCATGATTTGGAGGTATGAATCCATCCCACGATTTGGAGGTATGAATCCATCCCACGATTTGGAGGTTATTCCTCAACTCACCCAAATAAAATAACCCCCAATATTTATATTACTATGTCAAATTAAAACCCCCCCCTTGACCCCTTAATACGAGGAAATATATTTTATAGGTTTTTAGGAGTATTCAAACCCCCAATATGAATGGACGTGATATTATATTTCCTTGCTAGTGAACCCCCCGTGATCAATAGTGTCCTATGAGGCAAAATAAAATGTATGAAAATATTTTGAATGGCCAGGGCTAACAAGTACTGGAGATTCAATCAAATCCTATTTAATTTTTTCAAAGGAATCTCTAGCTTCTTTCGTCCATTTAACTTTAACATCTTTCTTCAACATAACTGTGATGTATTTAATAATCTCAACAAAATTAGATACAAACCTTCTAAGGAAATTGATCTTACCAAGAAAAGATTGAAATCCCTTTTTGTTTCTTGGGAGATCAATTTTCAGAATTGATGCTACTCTATCTGGGTCAATTTTGATTCTTTACTGAGAAACAATGTGCCCAAAAAGTCTGCCTTCCATCATTGCAAAATTTGAATTTTTAGGATTCAAAGAGAGGCCATATTTCCTACACTTTAAGAAGGTTTGCCTAAGGTGCTAAAGATGTTCTTTATCTAACTTGGAAAAGACTGTAACATCATCCAGATAAATAATAATGAATTTATCATTTTCCCCTATGAAGGCTATATCCATAGCTCTCTGAAACGTTGCTCCTGCATTTATCAGACCAAAGGGAATCATGTCATATATAAATGTTCCCGAAAGGGTTACAAAAGAGGTATTTTCCTTATCTTACTCATGGACAACGATCTGATTATAACCTGAGAACCCATCACTCATAGAGATTCTCTGTGCTCCAACTACCCTTTGCAAAATTTGATCCATCTTTGGTAAAGGGTAATTGTCCTTTAAGGAACTTCTGTTTAGATTCTAAAAATCAACACAAAGTCTAATTTCCCCATTTTTCATCCTCACAAGCACTAGATTAGCAATAATTGGTGGTAGCATTGGATTCACCTTTTCTATCTAAAGGTTTTGTAGTAGGATTTAAATGTATTTTATGCTAGACTATGCTAGTATCAAAAAATTCCAAATCTTCATAAGACCAAGAAAATACATCTACAAATTACTTCATCAACTCCACATATGTAGGGCTTGTCGATCAAGAACGTAATTTTTTTTTTTTTAAAAATCATCTTTATATAATTAATAGAATAACTTGACATGGCAAGATCTTAGCATCTCCTATAATTATCTTTTCTATTTTTCTATACATCACAATTCAAAATGAATAGAACGCGTTGTTTTATAAGATTCAATCCTATCCTTTTTATTTATCATTTCTCTCCTTCATAGTTGACCATATAAAATGGATAAAATAAGATAACATAACAAAACCTTAACTTCTCCTATAATCATCATTTCATCTCCTTTCCTGTACTCTACACATTATTTAGTTTATATCAAAAACTAATCTCAAATAAACTTTTCTCTTTTTTGTAATCATCCACATTTTATATTTTTACATAACCATACTTACCATTTTCTTTATTTTATTATAAATAAAATAAGACTTACACTACTTTTCTCTTTTCCTACTCAACCACATTATGTATAAAGATATAACAATATTAACATTTTATTTTATGGTTAAAATGTAATAAAAATATTTTGAAGAAGCACATAACAATAAAACATCCCATCCTTGGTTCCATAACTTACTATAAATAAAATGAGTTAAGCATAAATCCCAAACTTTAACAAATAAAAGGATTTAACCTATTATTCAATTTTCTATTCAAAGAAGACACTTTAGTGATGTTTCGTATTACAATTAAACATTAAAATTTATTCGTTTTCATTTATAAAATACATAAATAAACATGTATGACCTAAAATTCAACTAATATAATAATCCAATAAATTTTGTTCCACAAAGAAACCAAAGCGTAATCTCTTTTTCCTTTCGTAAGTCAAGGTACAATTATAGTTTTGATAAATTTTACTTATACTTTATCAATGACACAAGCATTACTCAAGAATAAGACAATGTCTATGTCATCGATTTTGCCGAAGTTAGTTTAGAAAGGAATTCTAGTTTAGGTACAACCAAACTTGAACATAACGTATCTTGAGATCATGATAAAATAAAAGTATAGTGGATCGATCAGTAACACATTCTTACTGAACATATATCGGTCAACATTTTGAATAATTTGAATAATTTATTTATTTTTTAAAACAATTATAAAACATTACTAAAATATAATAATAATAAGAATCCTCGTCACGATTTCTCTACTAAATTCAGCATCGATTTACTAAATTCTAATATAACAACAACTTTTTACACCATTATAAAACAATATTAGAAATGCAATAATAACAGAATTCTTGCCACGAATTTCTCTAAACCATAAATGGACTGGCAAATTAGCATTGATATGCTAACTATTAAAACAACAACAATTTTTACACAAATATAAAACAATACAAAAAAATAATAATAACAGAACCCAGTTCAGTTTCTCAGCTTAAGAGATTGTTCATACGATATAATCTTTAATGATCTAGTCTTATAATCGCACACAAAACTACACCATCTAACTTTATAAGGAAAAATCGGCTTAATAACTATTAGTTAAAAGATCTTATCGACAGACTTGTTAAAACGGTGAGTCAACCGTTGGTTATCATTACAGGTGTCAATTTCACCATGTAAAATAAGGCACGAGTGGAGACGAGAGAGGAAGACTCTCATTAGTTTCACTTCACTCGGATGAAGCAGCAATCGTAGATCCCACAACATCGGATCTGTCATTGGCGTTGGTGTTGAATTGATTTCAGGTAGAGGTCGAACTTCCACTACAGGAGACGGTGCAATTACAGATCTAGATACTGGGTTCATTGCAAAAGCTAGGAAACGAATAAGATAGGAGTGCAAAAAAATTACGATCAGGGGTTCACGAATCAGCTTGGGATAACACGCCATCACAAATCGAGATTCTATGAAGGTGTGGGGATCAAATTGGACCTTCGAGTTTAAACCAGGAGTTTGATTTTAAAATACTAGGAGATCACCGAGAATGATTTTCATAAAAATTATCTACACAACAACTGAAATCGATCTACACACTGTACCGAATTTAACCAGGTTTTGAGACAGATCTTTGTAATGTAAAATTTACAGATGTTCAAAGTCTAAGACGAGCTTTGTAATAAAATGTACAGAGTCAATTCTTACAGAGTGTTCCTTTATAAAAGAAAATTCGAGCTAACTTTTAAATATAAAATTAAAGGATCGATCTAACCCTTCAGTATAAAATATTATCAATTTAAAACGAGCTCTGTAATCTAATGTATAGAGTCAATTCTTACAGAGTGTTCCTTTATAAAAGAAAATTCGAGCTAACTTTTAAATATAAAATTAAAGGATCGAGCTAAATTTTCAATATCCAAATTTATTTGTTTATGAGACCGAGCTCTGTAATTAAATGGACAGAGTCGATCCAGAGCATTCTACCACAGAAATCGGTATAACTTTAAACTGAAAAAGGAATTCGATTTGATTTTAAAACAGAAATAAAGGATCGAGCACATATGAAAGATAAACAACTCAGAAAACAGGAGATTGTTGCCGGTTAATGCATATTTTTAGAAAGATAAATATACCGAAATATATAAACATAGAACTTATGGAAAAATCACACTGAGTCTCATTTATAATCGGTTGGGCATCTTAAATACATTCATGGCTGCTCTTGCAGCTGCAAACCTAAGTTTCCGATATCCAAATTTATCTATTTATGAGACAGAGCTCTGTAATTAAATGTACAGAGTCGATCCATGTTGCGTATTCATCCTCAAGTTCAATCTAATCTTCAATGTCAAATTAATTCAGCAGCGATTCTCCTAATTTTTAACCAAAGAATACTTTCTAGTATTCCTTTCAAAACTATTCATAATTGTAACAAGAACTATACTCGGAGAATATTATTCAATTAAATTTCAAACTGATATAAATCATAATTTACTGTACATACCTTTCCGACAGCCGTGTATCAAGTTTTGAAGGAGTGTTGAAGCTGTCCCTCGCTGTCCTGCTATTGGAGATCTCAACAATTCACCGGCAGACACCTCGGTAAACCACCCTACCAATCTGGAAGTACTCTTCTTCCTTCCAGACCCCCGAGCTAATCGGGCCGTAGAGTTCACACACGTATCTCAGAAATCCAGGTTGGGATTCCCCTCCCACCATGATTTCCTATCCAAACCCTTGAATAGCAGCAAGTCTTTGAGGCATTCACAAATTACGACAATCATCCAAATTATGGGTCCTTTACCCATTCCCCAAGCCTTCCTTATAAAGGAAAATCTCATGAGACACATGCCGCTTCATGCATAATTAATTATTTAATTAAATACAACTCACCCATCCAAGTGTCAGTTTCTCTAGGAGATGCACCTACATCCCTAAATTTGCTCATGTCTGTCCCCCAGATATTTTAATTACCTCCCAGATTTTAGTTGACTAGGTGTCCAAGCTTAGGATTCTACTTTGCTCCTAAATAATGGTTTATTATTATTTTAAATGCTAAAAAATAATAATTCATGTGCAAATGCCTAAAATATTCTTATGCATTTTTTTAAAGTAATGATCTAGGGTTAATTTTCTAAGTTTTTATGCATTTAAGTTTTATCAATCAATTTCACTAGGATACCGGTGCCGCGTCGTTGGGATTTTCCCGTTCCTTAATTTCAATTTCCCGACATGGCACCACTCCATCGGGTTCATCCATCTGTGGTTTCTGTTACTCGACAAGGTACCGCATCGTTGGCTCCTTGCGTCTATTCTTTCCGTTCTCGACAGAGTACCTCACCGTCGGGCCCTTCTGTCATCTTCCTTCTGTTTTTGACTTGCGGGAACTTCATGTAGGGATTTCAGGAATCGTTACCATCCATCCTCTGTCTACACCCTGTTAGGGACTAATGGTGTTGAGGAGTGAGTCTATTCTTACTGCGCGCCCCTCAAATCGTACGTGACCAGTTCCGTTGTGGCCCACCTCGTACATGACTAGTTTCGTTGTGGCCCACCTCATATGCCCTCACCCATTCCTCTTGAGAAAGCGGATCAGTGCTTATCTGCCCATGTGTGGTATTCCGTCAGAAGTCGACATCGTCATCGCTCCCCTTGTGTGTGATTTACCCGTACTCTACGACCCTTCTTATTCCTTTGTGTGTCTGTCGATGAACCGTTTCACCTGTCGCTACACACATTTCTCACAAACAGATTATTAGTAGTATTGTCCTTATTAATCATCATTTTATTCATAAATATGCTACTTCGTTAAGCATTTAAAATTCATTCAAACATTTACTCATTCATCAAATTAAATATGCATTTTGTCGCTAAACTTTCTTCATTCTCATCATATATTTGTTCTTTAGCTAGTCGTTAAGCATCATTCATAAACATCTTTTTCATAAACATAGTTAATCGTTAAACACATTTAGTCATTCACTTACATCTATTGTTCCGATATACATACTCAAAATAAGATTAAAAGTTATTTTATTAATGTTTCAATTGGTCGAGTCACTCAACAGGTGCCCTCAATGTCTACAAAAGTCTAGGGGCACTACAACATACCTCCTCCGTTGCTCATCTGACAGGGCTTTTGATAATTTTACCATTTTAGGATCAACCTTTGTTCCAATATTTCAATTCATTGTACTTTCTCCTACGGATTGTGCCAATGGATTACGAAGTGTATCATGATTATCAAACAACCTGTCAAGTGAAAATAAACCCTTAGGTATAAAGTTTCCTTTAAGCTCAATACAATTATGACCAACAACTTTGTTTAAATAAGCTGAGTCTTGGGATCCTTCAATTTCTTCTTCTTGATCAATCAAAGAACCAGAGAATTCACCAATTGTATGTAAAAATATGTTAATACCAAAATCGTCATTGAATTCTCTGTAAAAATATGTTAATCCAAGAATCGTCATAAAAAACCTGCCAATTTCTAATATTATCTAGGACTGAAGGTCTATATTTAAATTCTATTGCATATTTTAAATGAGGCTCAGTTGGGATTCTGAAGCATCTTGCAGCCAGTGCCAAAGAGTCTGCAGTTCCATTGCATTTTCTGGGAAAAAAAGTAATATTAAAAGATGAAAATAATTTTCAATCAAGTCCCAAACTTCATTACGATAAACTTTGAGTTTTTTTTGTTTAACTGGATAAGTTTTTTCTGACTTGTTGAACCACTAACTCTGAATCACCATATACTGTTAAATCATGTATATTGATATCTTTGACATCTCTTAATCCAAAAATTAAAGCTTCATATTCGGCTATATTATTAGTAGATTCAAAATTAAGTTTACACATCAAGGTAATTATCTCATCAACTAGAGAAATGAGAAGAATACTTGCTCCAAAGCCTTCCCTATAACATGCTCCATCAAAGTACATTCTCCAAAGTTTACTCTCAAGTTATGTGGACTGCCTTTTGGGAACCTCTTTCTCAATCTAAACTGTGGCTGCAACTTGATCATTAAACTATAAAACACATGACTCAATACCCTCTTGTACTGCATATAAAGGATGATTTGATGGATTTCAATGATCACTGATGGTATATGCCAATTGGATTTCTTTGTATAATTGTTTAGTCTCACCTCCATAAATAGGAATTGTGGAATAAGAGTAGTCCATTTGTAATGTTCCCCCCATTTTCATAGTACAAGATCTAGACAACAACATTCCATACTTTGGGCGAGTTTCAGCTACCACCACATCCAAAAGGATACTCTTAATAGGAAGTTGAGCCAAACTGATGACTAAATCCTTTATAACTCCCCAGCATTTAACAACTATTGAATCAAAGGCGTACAAGTCATGGAAGGGTTTAGTTATATTTAAATCAAGATCCTCCATCACTTCTTTTGGCATTAAATTATGTGATGCTCCCGAATCGAAAAGACCATTAGGAAACATTTTATCATGGATAAGCATTGTAACGTAAAAAGGAGGAAGACATGCCTTCTCATCCAGTTGAGAGCCAAAAACAATGGTTGGGTTTTCATCTTGCATATTTACAACATCATATGAAGGGAGATCTGTAGGGGGTTGCAAAATTTTAAGAATGGATTCCTTGAAAGATTGATTTTTTACTAACTCAGTAAGACGAATAGGGATCTTAATTTTATTGATTTCTGTTCAAAAAAAAAAGAAATTGATACTTTCTCACAATCCCTTATTTTCAAATTCTTACCTTTATTACCCACTTGATCATGTTTTTTTTCTACTTCTTTACTTGATGACTATTTTTTTGTAATTGTAGCCTTTTCCTGAGGTATTTGGGAGCTTGAATTCTCCTCTGATCTAAGATTATACTTTCTATGGTATTTTAATTGGACTGCATTTTCTAAGTCTTCATTAATTTGATTCATCACCAAGAAATCTTCATATTCTTCCTGTGTGAGAAAGTTAACCATTTGATCTTCATCAAGAAGGTGGGCTTTTGGATCAGCTTGTTCTTATTCTTCTCCATTGAATTCATCAACTTCATCATTCACAGCATTTTGTAGTGGGGGCTGAATTTTTTTATCCTCATTCTCTGCTTTATCTCTCCAAATAAAATGTGGGTTGAAAGGTCGACGAAGCTGGTTAGGGTTCCTGATAGGAAAACCATATGCAAGTCTATTTTGAGTTTTACTATCAATCTCAAGTTTAATCAATTTTGAATTTAAATCCCTAATCATTTTGTTCATATCATCTATTTTCTTTTCCCGTGACTTTGAATTTGAAGTTGAAGGTTCAATTTCTTTTTTTGTTTCCTTTTATCACTCTCTTGATAGTGTGGCTTGACTCTCAATCTATCAACAGCTAAAATATTTGATTCCACCTCCAAAGTGGCCTCTTGCATGTTTACAAGATTTGTAGCCCTCCTTTCTCTAAGTAATAAAGAAAAAATTGGGTCAAAATCATTTGCAAAAGTAAGCTTAGCTTAAGTCTCAATAGGTTTAATCTCAACTGGGATCTTACCATACATCGCATTGAACCTTTTACTGAAGCCTTCCATTGATTCATCAAGTTTCTTCTTCAATGCCCCAAATTCGGTAATATAGTAAAGATAAAAAATTTTGTCTACCCACTGCCTCAGGAAAATATCCTCTAATGCCTCAATCCCATTAATAGAGTTAGGTGGTAACTCTCGAAACCACTTCCTAACCTCACCATCCAAACTCTGTACAAAAATTATCATCCAAACATCCTAATTTTCAATATTCTGGTTATCAGCATAGCTATAATAAGCATTAATGTGCTCTTGAACTATGATTTCTCCTTGTATGTTGAATCTAAAAATATATTTTATGTAATCTTCTCCAAGTAATGTGTTTAATGGTTTGGGAAGAGCTAAAGGGGCATACCTAGATCATGACCTAGATGCTACAATAGCATCCATCCTTGTAGGTTGTTGTTGAGCCATTGGAGAAGGTAAAAGATGAACTTTGGACTGAGCAGAAAAGGATTGGTTAACTAGAGGAGTATGTGATATGAAAACAAACTTCAAAGCTTTAGAGGAATCAAAATTTTCAACCTTCAATTCTTCCTTTACTTCTCTTAGGAATATGGATTTTTCAAAAGGTTTGGACTCAACAATATCAAATTTGTGTTCAAATATTTGAAAATCAGGAAGGGGAATTGATGTAACCAACTTCTTATCTTCTTCCACCAGAGAACCAATATCATGAACTGAAGGGTCTTTTGTTACATAAACTGAAATATTTCTTGATGTACCTAAGGAAGATAACTGAAATATCTATCGAGCTCTTGCTTCTTTGAGAATATTTTAAGGATCCAATCGAGCTGCAAAAAGAAGAGATAATTTTTTACCTTGAATCTTGGTCCTTCTGAAAGCCATAACTATCCAGTGAAATTGCCAGGTGAAGGTGCAGTCTATAACTGTGTCTGATTTTGTTCACCTCAAAACGATATCTAATCATCAATTTTTACCCTGGCTCCCCAGCAACGGCACCAGAAAATGTTGTCAAGCTAAGGTCTGCACTGGAATTCTATAGGGAAAATCTAGGGCATTTGAGTTCAAGTTTGGATTGGAAATGAACTTTTCTTTTTAAAAGGTTGGATATTTTATTAGTCATGAAAGGCTTGGAGAAAAGAATGGAAAAACAACAATAATAAAACATGCATTTAGAGGTTTTATAACATCAATATAGGTAACTCATTCGTTGACTTAATGCTACCAGTTTAGCATATCAAATAAAATAGGCATTCATTCATTTATGGCCTTCATTTCATAACAGTTTTACAATCTGAAGTAGTGAAAGAAACAAGACATTTTCGATTCAATGAACAATAAAGCTTAAAATCATTTAACTGAAAAATAGACCATTATGCAGTGCATACAATCTTTCACTTTCAATTGAAAATTAGTAATAAAGAGAACAAGGGGCATGATGTATTCATTCGTAGAAGATCACTGAACATATATCTCTATTATTGCATAAAATAACTTACAAATTCTCCCATATCTATGCAGGCTAATGTAAAAAATCGAACCATTTCTTCCTTTCAGTCTTTCTACATATACTTTCTTGATTCTCTAGGGTTTCGAAACTACCTTTTAAACTAATAACTAATTTTTCTTTATAATCAAAATTAACAAGTTTGAAACCATATATGTCTCGAGTCTTGACTTCAGGAATATTTAAACTATTTAGTAATAATCTTTAACACAACTTAACTACACTTAACAAGTCTTCTCTAACCAATATACAAGACAAACTCAAATGGACTCAAGACATAATTAAAATGACTCTGTATACTTCACAATAGAAATAGAATTGCTCTTCAATTAGCTGGAAACTGCATCTTGATTCTCATGGAATCAAACGTACATTCAATTTGGTTCAGCTCCTTGATTTTGGGGATGATCAAGTCTTCGACTCTGCAATGTACCTTGAAGAAGTGGGTGCCCAATTTAGTTAGAATACCCTATTTATCATTGTTAACCTGATGCTTCTTCCTCTCGAGCATGCATTCTTTTTTCCAATATTTCTTATGCCTGATAAGTTTCTCGTTATTCTTTAACCCTTGAGAAAATCTACATAATTTGTTGTATTTCATAAGCAACTTATTCCATTGTTTATTGGTCTCATTCAATCTGTCCTTTAGCTGCTTATTTTCTTGTTGAAATTATTTAATTTGACCTTTAGATTTCTTTAACTTTTTCTCGAGATTTTGACTAGCTTGAATCTCTTTGTTTTCAGGTTGTGGCGTGTCCAGTGGTTTTTATACTTGGGTTTTCAAAACTCCCATATCTGTCTTTGGAATGTTATCAAATCCTTCATACTAAATACTATGTTCTTCTTCGGGAGCCATGGGCATATTGGGACGAACTTGAGATGAACAGGGGATTGCATTAATAGTTTTCTCCAAATTAGTTAACATTTCAGCAACCTTGTTTTCTACTTCCATGGATGAATCTAATTCTTTGTTAATGTTTTCGTGAGCTTCTTTAGGTTCCCAAAGTTGTTCAATTTTCCTTGCCTCCATAAACTTATTCCTTTTAATGGGATCTAAGTTCATTACTTCTTTCTGTTTGTTAATTCTGGAACTTTCCCTTTTCTGTGAAGGATTTGAAATCGAAGCTTTAACTCTTGGCCTCTTGGGTTTATCCAATTCTTGATCTGGTAGATTGTCTAAATCTATAAATTTTTTCTCTTTCAGAGAAGGGTCAAAATTTTCCCAAGAATTTAGCCTCAATTTGTTCGTAGCTCTGGTATGTGGTCCCTTGAGGTAATAGGGCTTTGGGACTTCAGGTTTTCTCTTTCGATATTTAGTATTTTCTTCATCATTTGGAGGGTTATCCAAATGTTTTTTCTTATGTATCTGAATATTCTCAGGTTTTGGCGGTGGCTTTACAACCCCCCTAGTTCTTAATCCCATTTTCCCTTCTTCCTCATTCAAAACTCTCTTCCACGCTGATTTTAGCATTTTATGCTCCTAAGAAATTTACAAACTTGTGCAAACATTGCTAGTATCTTCCAACATACAGTTATCTCTTAGGGTTCCAAACTCAGAATGTAATACAAAATTATCCCAATTTCTATTGAATTTGATCAACTCTTGAATTATTACCAGTTTAGTCAAACCCTGATGAAAGATGCTATGTTGACTTTTAGGAAAATTCCTAACCCTAGCTGCCATTTTTTAAAGGCTCCTTAAGAAATAAAAGGGAAGATTAAGCTTTGAATTGTCGTCCAAATGTAACAGAAAGTGCATGTGGTAAAGATGGACAATTGCATACTTTCCCTCTCCCATGATATACCTTTGTACCATTTTCAACCGGTCACTATATTCTTGGTTAGGCCAAGCTTGTGGAATCCCTTTGCACCAATTTGGATTTATGTCATTAGAGAGATTTTGAGGTCAAAAAATGGCCTCCTAAGAGATGTACTAAAAAAGTATGAGATATATTAAAATATTATGAGTTAGAGGTTTTATGGGGTAGGTATATATGACAAGTCACCTCCTACATTATTTTCTATGCACAATATAAAAAACCATGATTGAGTTACTTTTCAAAATTCACTAGAAATAAAATTAGTAAAATAACGCTGCATTGATGTGACTAAGATTCATTGTAAATTCCCAAAAATTTATTGTCCTTAAGCATTTATTTGTCTTCGGCTTGCAAATGAAATTAAATAATAAAAAACAATTTTTAATAGTATTTTTTTAATTTATGTTGACTTTTTCTATTTAATACTTTTCTTATCAATTTAATATAATGTGATTTAATTGAAAATTTATTTACATGTAAAATATTAATAATATTATTATAATCCATATTGCATTATTATTATTATTATTTATTCATTAAATCTATATTGACAAATTAATATCAAAATCATAAACTTTTTGGGGATATTTATTTTATTGTAAATGAATGTTATAGTTAAATCTCTCATAGAAAATAATATAAGACTTAATGTATTCTTAAAAATTGAGTAGTATTAACTTAATAAGTCAATGGTGGTGCATAAATTCTTTTAATTTATTAGTTAAAACATAAATTATTTTACTAACTAATAATTTTTTATACAAGAAAAAAATTATTAATAAAAAATATATTTATACATTTTGAAAATATTTTTATAATATAAGTACTTATTTAAGAAATTATTTTCACTTCTTACAACTAAAAAAACTATAAATACAAAATATACACATAAAATTCAATATAAACATTTATCACATTAACATGTTATTTTATACATTCAAACTAAATATAATGAATGTGTATGATTCAACTTTTCTATACATGACATTATACCTCATATATAACTAACATACATCTTTCATATTTATATAATTCATAAATTTAGCTTATTCTAAAAGTGTATATTATAAATATATATAGAGAGAGAGAGAGAGAGCAATGACACTGTAACTCATGCATACCTAACATACCTCTTTCATATCACTATCATTCATGAATTTAATTTATATGCATACTAACATTCATTTTTCATATTAATATATATATGCTTATAAATTAGTTTGACATTATAATATTAAATAAAATGGACTGAATATATAATTAAAAATTAAAAATTAAAAATATGAAAATGATAAAAATATTATTTTATGAAAAAGTGTGAAAAGAATATATATATATTAGTTTGGCATTATGATATTAAATAGAATGGAGTGAACATATAATTTAAAATTAAAAGTATGAAAATGACAATATATTATTTTATAAAAAAATGTGAAATGAAAAAAATATGAAAGGACCTTCTTTATGAATTATGAGTACTTTACTTGAAAATGACAATAATATGTTTTACGAGAAAGTGTGAAAGGAAAAAAAGTGTGAAAAAGACATTTATTATGAGTGCTTTACTTGATAATGACGATAATATTATTTTATGAAAAAATGTTAAAGGACTTTCATTATGAGTACTTCACTTTATGACTTAAAAGTATTTTATACCACTACTTTGGTTAACTATGGGTTTTCATCCACCATAGAAAATTTGACAAATAATTATTATTAACTCATGCAATGCCACCTCAACCATGGGGGAATGATGTCATCTACTAGAACGTGATTGGGTTGATTTTTATAGTACATTTTCTTTGTTTTGAGGCCCATTTTTTACCTCAAAATTTCTCTAATGATTTGTCTAGGAGGCCCATTTCACCATCTTGTGGAAGTTCGACTCCTATGGCAATAGAATTTTCTAAAATGGGAAAAGGTTGCATATCCCACTGTGACATTTTTTCCATCAAATCCTTCTACAAATGCTTCGGATACCTCTGTATGGTGCCCTATAATTTTTCGCAATAACGAAACCCACCTGCCCTTTTAAATTTGACACCAAACTCTAGCTATGCCTCAAGAATATCGGCCCCCAATAGCCTCATACCTCATGATGTGACCACTTCTATGCGTAGACATAGTGCTTTGTTCAATCACTGCCGGAGAATTAGGCGAACTTCTGTGTATGATTTTTAGTATTTTAGGACAACTAACAATATCTCAAAGGACATTTAGCAATTTATTCAAATAGATCACGTCGACAGCTGTAAAAATCGTGAGAATAATAACCTAAATGAATTCATAAAACCAAGGACTTTTTATACACTTGGATCCATGAGTCACCTCCTGGTTTCATTTATTGTGATTGCAAGCCTCCAAAGAAATGACATGACCCAAGAGGTTGTTTTAATGATGATCCTAACCAACTTATGTCAATTATGCAGTGCTAGTGGACAATTTGGTAGCGGGCTTGATTGGTAGCGTAGCCTTTGATAGTTTTTGTAGCGCAACAAAATTTTAGACTCAACTTATGATCATGATCATTGTAAACAAAGTTAAGCTATTTGATCAAGAATCACACCTGCAAAAATTAAAGATGCAACAAAGAAACTACTTGTGCCACCTCATGCATTACAGACTAATAATCAGAAACTAAAAAATAAAGAAGGTAAGTAGCACAATATCATAGAACAAAATGGAAAAAAGATTGTTTTGGTTAAATCGGACCTAGGAATAATCCTAAAGGAAAGAGTGTTAAATTGAGGGTTTTGGGGGTCAAAACATAGACAATCTAGAGTGCAGACCTAGGTAGTAACAATGCCAATGGTTCCATAAATGTTATCGACGTTATGTCCCTTGGATCCAATTTGTGAAGATCCATCATGAGCATTTTGGTTGTGACGCTCACTACTTGGGGTAGGTTGACCAAATTGCACCAAATTAGCATTGTTTTGGACTATATCAAATCATTGAGAAATTGGCCATCCACACAGAAGGACTCTTTGGTTCTCTTTTCCGGGAATGTTTCATCAATGGTTTTAAAGAGGTGGTTCATACTCTTGTCCTTATGTAGTGGCCCCTCCACCTAGTTGGAAGCTTGTGAGCAAACTCAAGAAGTTGAACTAGTTATCAATTCCCACCGAACACCCTCGTTTCCCACCCACACAAGGTCTCCCATGGATCCTACTTCCAAAAATTCCACCACACCACCTTTACAAATCCACAAGTTGACCTTGAATACTACGGGTTTGAACATTAGTGCCTCGGCCTCTACTATAACTATAATGAAAAATATTTTAGAGGCAAAGAACAAAAGTTATTTCAGAATGAGTTTGGCCACCTGTGATCCCCCAAAGGCCAACACTGTGGACACTCCACCCGAACTAGAAGTGGATGATATTATGCCACCCCTCGAAAATGTTCTTGAAATTCCATCTTCCAATGAGCAACCCCATATTTCACTCCATGCTTTATAAGGATTTTCCCATGGGGGGTTCACTGTGTGAGGCAATATCATATCACGTCCATTCATATTGGGGGGTTGAATACTCTTTAAAACCTCAAAAATATATTGCCCTGTATTAAGGGGTCAAGGGGTTTTTTTTATTTGACATAATAATATCAATATTGGGGGTTATTTTATTTGGGAGTGTTGAGGAATAACTCCAACTTGTGGGATGGATTCATACGTCCAAATCATGGGCTCAATTCATACCCACCTAAGACTTAAGGACCTTCCATTTTTATTTGATATTGCTTATGATCCTAAGTTTTGAATAAATTTGATAATAGTGTACCAATGATAATATCGATGGAAGTCTCTTTGGATTATTGTCCTTGAGCAATGTAACATTTCGATAATTTCATAAAAATTTAAAAAAAAATTATACCAGCATTAAATTTTAAAATTGTGATTGCGGAAGTAATAAATGCTTGTTAAGGAAGTATTAAATAATAAAGTCATTAATGTATATAACAATTTAACTACTATGTCCTTTTAACTAATGATGCTTTAAGACAGTGATGTGTCTTACCTCTTTAAAAATGATTACGACACTAATTTGTTTGTAGTTGTAATAACTGAAATTTCAAAACAATATAAGACGGAGTTCTCCTTGACAAGGTACTGACAGTTTTAATTTCGGGATGGTGATGAAAGGGTTCCTGTGAGGTGCCCCGAGACTTACTTAGCTAATTAGCTAAAGCATTTGTACATGTCCTTCTTGCGAATATTCACGGGTAAGGATAACAATGACAAAACAATGTTTAAGAGTATTTATATTTTCCAATTAGTCGTCTTATTTGGTTAAAGAAATTATAAGTACCTCCTTGTTTCAGGTATGGAATTCTATCCAAGTTCTAAATGTATTATTTCGAAAAAAATACAAGTTGCAGAAGTTAATAATATTTAAACAGGGTTCAAAAGTACATTATCTTGGTAGAAATATCTATGCTTAAAAATCTTAAGATTAATTACTAGATTTGAAGAATGAATTGCTAATATGATTCTGCCAATATTTTCCAATTCATGAAATCTTTTACTACCAGGTGAAATGATTGATGGACAAATTCAATTTGAACGTTATTCCTTTATTATAACATCAAGTTTCACTTACTATTTCAATGCTTGGTATTTTGTTTAAGATAACTATGGTAGCTTCTACTTTCTCCATTTATAATTTATATATATATGGATATAGTCTTGATATTTATAAAGTCAAAATCATATTTTATTTAAGAACATAATACAATATAAGTGTGGACCCTTTTTAACTATAGGGTGAACCATTCTAATGTGATATTGGTGCATTATTATACCTGCCAAGGCATGTATATAGCAATTGGTTAGGTTGCAAATTTTTTTTTCTCACAAATTTTTTTTCTATAGTTTTCAATAGTTTTTAAATAAATATAAATTTAATTTAATATTTAATATTTGAAAATTAAAAATTAATTTTTATCATTAAAATAATCAAATTACTAATTCGTGATTGATTAAAACTGATGATTAGACTAATTTTATCTGGTTTAAAAGATAATTGTAAGAAATTAAAAAAAATATATTAAAATTTAAAAATAGCTATTATTCTCGTGATTGCCACGTTTACCACCTCGTAAATGAAGAAATGTACTATGTATCCTTGTCTTGAACTTAATGATTCCTAATATTTTTTATTATAAATTCACTCGTTAATTCTTCCACTCAGCATACCGATTATTGGCATGAATTTCGGCACATGCATCGAGATCGGATTATTGGCATGAATTTCGGCAATAGTTTTATTTAAATTTGGGAAGGGAGTTGATCGATGTGGTCAGCAATGGTACATAAGTTTAATGCATCAGTATAGAGTAAAAGTAAATACTAGTTTGTACAAGAGACGACCACTCCGTTCTTCTTCGGAGTTCCTCCTCGCTGGATCCCGATTCCCAACGAGCCAGCCCCACAATAAGCATCGCATTTATGGTAAGGGACTGCATCGACCAAAAGCGTTAAACAATGAACTCATTTCATTTTTCAAATTTCAACTTTGCTCATATATCAAAGCAAAATATATCTATTATTTCCCATCGAAATCATGTGAGCATTGGCATTTAATATTAGCATCTATCTGGTTGTCTTTTCATGCATACTAGGCATGCGAGGTAGCTCCATTGGTCATGTTTTCATTTATAACCTTGTACCTTACCTCGATCAAGGAAGCAATGGTTTTCTCCTTCGAGAAGCATCCTGAAAGTTCATTGTTATCGTTTGGTCATGGAGGTCTTCTCTCTCCAAATCTTGGTGGGCTCGAGCTTGTTTAAGCCTTCTATAAGTTGGCTATCACTCAAAATGGTTGTTTTGTTTTTCATTACTATGTATTTATCTTAGTCGTGATCTTATGAGGGTGTTATCCATGGGGTCTGTCTCGCTGCAGGCTTTCATGAGCATCATGGAACCATCTTCTATTTTTTTTTTCTCACAGTCTATTAATTGTTTGGATGTTCATTTATCATTTGCATATACTATTAACTATAATGTTCATTATTGTTGGTGGAAACCTCCTTGGGGTCGAG
Organism: Larix kaempferi; assembly: GCA_027924585.1. Lineage (NCBI taxonomy): Eukaryota > Viridiplantae > Streptophyta > Pinopsida > Pinales > Pinaceae > Larix > Larix kaempferi. The sequence continues at coordinate 4,401,068 of BSBM01000985.1, read as the reverse complement.
GGTTTGCAGACCTGAGGAAGATGAAAAGAGTTAACATGGGTAGGCCTCCCCTTCCTCGGTCTGAATGCTCAAAAGTTTACTGTCATTATTTGATTCCTTTATTTATATTACACTTCCCATATTGCTTGACATCCTTGCAAACTACAGCTCATACCCTAGTCATGGAAGCTTGATTTTATGTGAAATGATTTGTTTGGGGTTTATATAATGCCCAGAACTAAGTTATGGCTCACCGAGCCTTGTAATATTTGCTCATGGAGTTTAATAAAACATGTTATAGGGATAGTAAATACCATTTTGGATTCTTGCGTGATTATATGTTATTATCGTTGTTTATATTAATAACAGTAGGATTGTATTGCATTTCATTTTGGTTCTACTTCTCAAGCAGAGCCATCGTGCTCCATCTTTGTTATTTTGATGGCTCCTGTAGTTTATAATTTGAGTGTTGAAAGGTTAATCCTATTAACTCATTAGTGGTTCAAGAACAATTTTACTGTGCTAACCCTTTTTGTTTGCATGTTATTTGTATTAAAAATGAGACTGTCATTTTCATTATGTTAAAAGGATTCGATTCCTGCACTGTTTGATCATATAAATATTTAACTTTTTGATATATGTTCGCCCTATCCCTTTGGGATTCATTACGGCCTTGAATATTTTATTATTTGGATTATTTCGTGGCTCTACAAGGCAAATAAATTTCTTGACACAGTTATTATGTGTTAATATTTTTGTCTCCTTGCTATTTAATAGCTAAACACCCACTGTGGGCTCGTTCTTTTGCATATATATTTACATATAGTCATTTGTTTGTATTACAGCTTTGTCCAACATACATTAATGTATTGGTTTAATGGAACGATTTGCATGTTTTACATTTAGAGTTTGGATTATTTGTTTATCAAACCTAAGCTTCGTGCTATGAGGTCGTGGCTCATTCATAGCTCGATCCTCCAGCATGTTTAAGCGCGCGCACACATATATGTTTATACGAACTCTGTTTTGGAATGTGCTTTTACAAGCTTTATATTTTAAAAAATAAAAAATAATTTTTAAATTTTGGAAATACAAAATTCTAATTTCTGATTTGAGGAAAGTTTTGATGGGACAAATTTTTCCTGCTTTTCACATTATTTGTCAGAAATAAAAATTAATAAAAAAGAACTAAAAAACAAAAAAAAAAATATTGACCATCCAAATCATGTGAGCGTGGGCTGATCCAAATGGAGACTCTGGAGCCAATTGTCATATCATACTTTAAACCTAATTAACACCGCAAACATTAATTCATTGGCTTTCCTTTTCCCAAGTGAGGCAGCAGTGGTTGCACATTAATTTTGTCTTTTCTCTTTTCGATGCAGGGAAGATAAAACATCCCAACTCCTAAGGCAGTGGTTGCTTGCATTAAATCTGTTTTCCCTTTTCATTTTGCAAATCTATATTTACTCCATAGAAGTTTATATCTTAAAATTTTTGGGTGGATTACAATTTAGATTGCGGTACGACGACACAAGTAAATTGGTTTTTATTGGCGTAGTTAAAAAATTATAAAAAATAAATAATTATAAAATAATTCAAGAACTAGTATAAAAAATAAGTACACTAATAGAGATATATATCTTAGAATTTAGGGTGGACTATTATTTATGCTTCTCCTAGATTGAAGGAGGGTATGATAAGTGTACAACCCGTTTAACTAAACAAGCTAAATGAGGCATAAACAACCATTTGCTATGTGGTGTTCAGTTGAGTAGTTCAAACTAAAATGAAAATCCAAGCGTTTCAAAATAGTAATTATTTTAACTTTTAGCTTTGAATTGTATGGTGATCATAGCCCTATGCTTATACTACTTATTTCACTTCTTAATTTCATTTTTTTAAAGGTATGGAGTACTAGGTGTCACTTCTCTCTTACTTATAGTCTATTTTTTCGTAATTATTTTAACTATTAGCTTTGGATGTGAATAACTAATACATTGAAATATTTCTAAAAGGTAGGTATAAGCATTATTATTGTTTTTGCATTTAAATGGTTAGAAATTTTTGCCTGAAAATCCCATCTCAACCTTGCTGGTAGTATGTAGAACTTCCATTATATTAATATTTTGTTTTGAAAATGGAATCAAAACAAGTTTTCTAAATTATTTCCATCTTAATTTTTACTTTGGAATTATATACAATTATTAATTAAATTACTTGTAAACTATTTTCTTAACTTATAAATTATTTTCAAACGACAGGTATAAGCAGCTTTGCTGCTATTTTTACTTGTTATAATAAACAACTTTTATATGGTTTATTGTAATAATATTACAATGTACCGATACTATTTTCTAACCTAAGTTCTAACTATCTAAATCTTATATGCATGCGATTATTACCAATACAAACTTTTGATTTATGTAATCATGCATTCGATGGTTAATACCATAGCGATGAAGCGATATACAATGCAATCCTGACCTTACTCTATGTATTGATAATGAACGACATTACACCAAGCATTAAATACGACACTGGTAAGGAAGTGACCGTTATTAATGTCACTGCTGCATCGATCTGACAAGTTGATGGTGTCTCGTCCAAACATTAACGGCTCTGAACCAACTCTTTAGTGGAGTGTAATGCTATCTATCCACGTTTTCAAACCACGTGAAGCCTGGTTAAAATGTGACTCACGAAATCGAACTATGCGTAGTGAACAAGCAGCTCTCCTCCGAACTATACATGGGATTGACTCCTTGGCATGCAGCGTTGGCATTGTCGTAGCTGTTACAATAAATGAGGTATTTATGTTATGGTTGCCCGATTCTCAAAGCATCAGGCTGTCACCTTCTCGCTCGTCGATCACAATAGATCTGGGTCGTTGAATGATAAACCCTAAATTCTCATTCCAAGTAATGCTGGAGGGTTTCTCAGTCTTCACTTTCACGTTTTGGAGTTAGAGTGTGAGGCCGACACGCTGCAAAAACTTAGGGTTAGCATGTTTGCTTGGAGCTTGAAACCCGCGACCTCTGCGTTATTTTAATGGTGTTTTGCAAACCTGTAAGTGAATGCTCAGTAGTTGATACCACAACCTTGGTGTGGTTTCTATTTCAGGGTGAAAGTCTATTTTTACAGTGCTGGGGTTGGATCATTGGCCTTTCCACTCAAGGTAATACGTCTCTATGTTCCATCATTGAAATTTGAGTTTTCATAAATCCTTTATTTTGATTCATTCTAATTTATTTAGATGTATGTTTCACTTGCGGGGTCAATCAAAGGTCTAACATCCAAGCTTGCTGGACAAATGAATGTCGAGGACTCCGCCGTCCTGGTAAGTCTCGGGTTCATCCATAACCCTGGACTTGTCGGAAGTTAAAATGTTCTGCTCAGTAAAAGAGTTAGGTTAATCCGTAAGCAATGATAATGTTTAGACTGAGTTTTTGTGTTGCCGAGGCTTCAAGCCTGCATTGTAAACTAAAAATATTTTACAATGGCATCTTCGCCATAGTACAGCTTGCAAGCTTCGCTTTAAAGGATTGAAATCCATTTGACTTGGTATTATAATACTGGTTTTTAGTTACAGAAGAAAATAAATGTTGCGTTGTTCTTTTTTTTGTATTCGGTACTGTTAAAGTTGTTGCGAATACTGTAGTTTGACGCTCAATCTAAAGAAATGAACTTCTGTAGTTAGATTCTGGAAATAAATAAGAATGGAGGTTTTGAAGATTTCGATTTGAACTGTCAGAAAAGTAATTTAATAAATAGGCCTTAAAGTTTTAGTGACAAAGTATTGTTTCCAAAGTCGTAAAGGAAATTACAATGTAAAAAAAAAAACCTTGTTCCTGTGTGAGCATAACTTGAATTACTTCTTGCTCGGTTTGATATGTAGAAGATCTGGGTTTTGAAGCTCAAGTACTGCCTGTGTGTCTTCTATCAATAATGTTTAAAACAGTTGTAATGAAAAGTCGAGAGTCAACCTAGGGTTTTGAAGTGAAATTGTAAGAATAATGGGATTTGAACAAGGATTCAAACTTCACCTTTGGTTTAAAAAGTGACAGAAAACAAATACTAGAGAATTTTATGAAATAAAAATAAATACTAAGATTTATATAATATTGTTCTGCAATGTCTTTGCATGTAAATACTGTAACTCTGCTTTCAAAGCTTATAATGACTCTCGGAAAGGAACATATTTATTTTTATAACTGTTGAAAAGAAAATTCAAAGATATCGAAGAAAGAAATATTATGAAATATTCAAGATGCTAGATGGTCTAAAACAACTGCTACAATTCATAAATAATTAGTAAGGTAAGAATAATTGATAAGTATTTAAACTATAGTTTTTTGTGTGGGGATGAAGTATTTTACTTTTGTAATTTGATGAATTAATTGCTATGCTGGCATTTTAAGAGAAACTGTTATGTAATTTAAGGTCAATCATTCTTGGCTCACTGGAACCAAGAAAAGTTTGATCAATGTTTTTTGACTAATTATTTATTTCAACTTTTTGCATTCTTCTTTAATTTTTCCACATTTCCAGTTAGGAATAGTTGTTAGATTGAGTTATATTTGGCACATTCATAATTGTAATTTCAATTCTTATATGCAAGGCATCTATTTTAATATTATATTGGAATTAACATGAACATAGGTGAAAATCTAAATCCTTATTTAGATACCCTATGTGTTATCGTTACCATGAAATGGTATCATATAAGTTTCACTATTTGTGTATCTTTATAACTATTGCATGCTTGAAACCTAACAATGGATATTTTCCCCTATCTAGATATAACCCAAGAAAAGGTAACTAAATGTTGTTAATTCCCGTGATTGCAAGAATAAATGTAGAGGAAGTGGAGGCAATTCATTGGATCTTGTGAATGACCCAAATCCAAGCTATGCACATGATCATATGGTGTTATTGAAAAGTAAAAGGAATTTTTCTATGTTCATTTGGGTTCAAACATCGACAATGATGTTTTTTTTTATAGGAAGGTAGGGGCATCCTTCCACAAAAGGGTTTCAATTTTGTATTTTTATGGAGATTAATTTATTAAGCATATAGAAAACATGAGTCATCTATGGCTATATTTGTATTACATGATATAAAATTGGTAGATTGGTAGGTTGTGGTGTGAAACATTTGCAATTATCATATTTTTTAAGCATTGCACTAACAATTGGACTATCAGTCTTTTACATTCTTTGTTAATATGTTGATCCCTTGACTAGGTTTTGTTTTATGCATTTTGCCTTCCCCGGTACTTTATTTATTTGGGTGTTCCACTCTCCAATGCTACAAATTGATCGGTCACCCCTGCAATCCTAGTGGGATCATTGTTAGAATTATACTATTATTTTATTTAGCATCGTGTTTGCTTATACAAAGATGTGGCAGGGCTCCTGTTTGTTACAACTTGATAATATGATATAAAGGGGGTGTTAAAAATGGGTTGATAAAAATGGATACCTACAATATCTAGTGAAACTAGGGGTTTTCTTAATTGGAAAGGCATATTGGGAGGGGGGTTCAACAATACAATTTTAGGATGCATTTTCCAATATTTAGTGAAATTAGGGGTATTCTTTAATATCACGCGAACGATCGTGCTATGCAACAAGTTCATTGAGTGAACCCCCTGTGGATTTTCCACACATGAAACATCGTAATTGATTGGCTACATCAAGCAAAAAAAAGCATCTTGTTAATTGACAATGGTGACACTCATGACAACAGTGACACTCATAGTTTCACTCATCGGCAAGTGACTAAAGACACCCATTGCTATACCTGCCCCATCTCCAATTTTCAAATTATGATAGCCAATGGAGGTGTGATGAAATGTGGTGGTCATTGTGAGAATGTCAAATTCCAAATGGGTGACTACCAACTCAAAACACAAATGTTTTCCATTGACGTGGGTGGTTGCAATATAGTTTTGAGTGTTGAGTGGCTTCGAACTCTGGGACTTGTCATCATGGACTCCAAGGTCTTCTCTCTCAACTTTACTCAGGCCAGGTATTACCCTCCAGATCCTCTGCAATGTGCTATATCAGATGTACCAAAGAGGAGGGGACTTTTTTGTAAAGGCTATGTTTGGGGCTTATTTATGTAAAAGTGTTGGTGTGGTAGGGCTTAAGACCCATGGTTTGGTCATGGCAAGTCCTATTGGTTTTCATGTCAAGGAGTATTGGTTTAGTGGCATTGCTAACTGCTCCTTGATGTGGTGAAAATTCTCCATCATGTTGGGCATTTATGCCATGTGTTGGTGTCTGGTGCTTCTTGGGATGATTCCATTAGTACACATGGCTTAGGGGCTCCCAGCCACACTTGTGTTTATGCTTTGTAGAGGTGATTGCGCGTGTAAGGGTTGTCATAGCCATCTTAAAACACCTCATTAATGCCCACTTGGACCTATTTTGTCATGTGTCAACCCTCCTCTTGGCTCAAGCATGCCAAATTGATGATGACCTCATCCTTTTGAAGAGGTTGTACCACATAAAGTAGGAGGATGTGAGGGAAAAAACACATCGCTAGGGTTAGTTGGGGCATGACTTCCACCTTCCATGCTCAATGTTTCGTCAAGTTGCAACAATTCATCATTTTTGTCATTTATTGTATGTATTATGTGGTTTAGTCCCTGGATTTTGGGTAAACCCTAAAAAAAACATTTTAAGTTATTTTAAGCCATTTTAGGTAGGTCAACCTAAAAGGGAGGTTTTAAATTAGCATAGTCACATATAAATAAGGCCAACCTCCTCCTTTGTAACTCAAGATCATGGGATCAAATAAAATTTTATTTTTGTTTCTTCTTGTCTACTTGGGTTAAGTGGTGTGCACCTCTCTTCTTGAGCAATCTAGAGCTTCATGTGGTGATTTTTTGATATTTGAAGGTTTATCTGCTATCTTGCAAAGCTTGTCTAAGGGAAAATATTTTTGGGAGGGTTACTCTCTTCTCTTTTCTTCTTCTTTTATGGTAAGATCCCCGGTTGTCTTGTCTTGCATTGTCGGAGACATCCAAGGTAAGGGTAAATTAAGGTTTTTTATGCATAATAACAATGTCTTGTAAGTGAGACATCCCCTCTTAGAGGGTCTCTCTTGTTGGGCCTTTGGCACCTCTATTTGCCCTAATTAGGTCAAAACCAACACAACCTAGGGTTTCTTGGTTTTGCCCTAATTTATTCAAAATTGGATTGCTAATTCTTGAGAGGAATGCTAACCACGTTTTCTCGATGGCCTTGAAGCAATGAAACTTGGGCCTTATTCCCTCATCTTCACTCGGAATCTCTTTTATTCAATTTCTTATACTATATATCCCAAAAATACAAAAAAAAAACCATAAAAAAATTATTTTTGCAAAAAATACAAAAATATTTATTTTTTGCCCAAGTTATCTTAAGTTTTTATTTTCTAAAGTTGTTAATGGAAACAATAAATTTAAGATCTTGATTAAATATTGAAAAAATCCTAAAAAATTAAAAAGCATTGCAAAAAATTATATTTTTAGCCCTAAAAGTGCCCTAAAGAAGGTGTCCTAGGGTTAGTTGACATAAGCCCTTAGGGTTTGTTGCAGATCTGGTTATTATGTTATTGTAGGTTTATTTCAAAGGAAAAGTTAAACCATAGGGGTTTGAAGAAGATTGGTTCTAATCCTAGGTCACCCGGGGTGACCCTAGGGGATTTGAGACCCTAAATATTCTTGGTTCACCTTGACTGTAGTAAATTGCAGGTCTAAAGTATAAATCAGATCCTAAACACATCTTTCATCCACCAAAAGAGAGGCGCCCTGGGGGAGTTGATGCGCCCTGTCTAGTTGGTTCCCGACAGGTAAGAGTTGATTGATTCTGACAGTTGGTTTGAGAGGTATCTTTTGTCTTATCTTGCTGGTTTTTACTGCGGAAAATAACAAAATCAGTTTATATATTCATCATTTCTCCTAGCCTTCCAAGTCAAGGGGTTTATTGTGTATATCTCTCATTGACTCCATAACGCACTGGTCTACTGATGGTGGGAATGTCTTGTAGGGATAGAAGTGTTTTCTGTTGTGGTTCTTACAGGACTATCCTTACCTCATTTTGGGGAGCCTCCCATGGCCCAAGGAGCAAGGTCTAAAGAGGAAGGGGGTTACATTGAGGTGACATTGGGTGTACCTCCTTGAAGAGTTGTTGATAATAGCACTAGGTCCGCTTATCTTATTTTAGTCCACATACTTCATTTGGGTCGACTTATCTTCGATCGTGGAAGAGTGCTAGTTTTCGAGGTAACACCAGGCACAAACATCACCTCAATGGCATTACACCTAGTTCTCCTAAAATTATCTCATCCCAACATATGGAGAAACTATTAAAGAAAGGCCACTCATATGTCATTCCTTAGTTTAATGCAATCCAAATCACTAAGACACCCTCATCATATATTCATCCTGACTTGCAACAAGTTCCCTTCCGGTATCAACAAGTTTTTGAGGCACCCAAGAGTTTACCTTCCTCTTGTGGGGAACATGAGCATGGTATTCCTTTAATCCCCAACATTCCACCCCCAAATATCCACCCTTATTGCCACCCCTTTGCAGGGAAAAATGACAATGAAAAAATCATTTAGGAATTATTCGAGGCCAATGTCATACATCCTAGCACAAGTCCTTATTCTTCATCGACAGTCATGGTCCTGAAAAAGGAGCACGCTTGTCACATATGTCCTGATTTCCAAGCTCTCAACAAATTAACCATCAAATCTAGATGAAAGAGGTCGATATACCCAAGACGACCTTCAGCACTCATGAAGGTCATTACGAGTTTTAGTCATGCCCTTATTTGCAATGCCCCTTTCACTTTAAAAGCCTCATGAATAAGATCTTCTTCCCTTTCCTCCACCATTTTGTCCTAGTTTTCTTCGATGATATTTTGGTCTACAACCACACTTGGGAAAGCCATCTCCAACATGTTGCTTGTACTTCCCAATTTTTACAGGATCGCCAGTTATTTTTTAAATGCTCCAAATGTGCTTTTGGGGTGACAGAGGTTGAATACTTGGGCCATATTGTGAGTATGGATTGTGTACATGTGAATCCAAAGAAAGTAGCAGCTATGCAGAACTAGCCCCATTCCAAAATTCTTGAGGATTTCTAAGACTTACTGGCTATTACCATAAGTTTGTGGAAAACTATGGGAAGATTGTAGCTCCTCTTACAACCTTGCTCAAAAAGAATTATTTTTCCTCGAACGAGGCAACGAAGGAGGATTTCGCTACCCTAAAGGAAGTTATGTCCACTATGCTTGTGTTGGCCATGCCTGATTTCACTAAGACATTTGTCTTAGAATGTGATGCCTCTGGCCATGGTCTCCAATCAGTCTTAATGCAAGATGGAATAAGTATCTTTATGATAAAAACCTGGGAAAATCCACCCATGAAAAATAAATGATGGCTATCCTTCAGGTTATTGAGACATGGCGACCATATTTAATTGGGTGGTGTTTCCAGATCAAGAATGCCCATTATAATCTTAAGTATTTCCTAGAACAACAGTTGTCCTCCCCATAGCAACATAAATGGGCCATTAAGATGTTGGGTTATGATTATGAGATCATATATAATAAGAGTTATGATAATGTTGTAGTGGATGCTTTGTCTAGGTGATTTGAAGAGGAGGGTTCCATCTTCGCATTATCCTTATCAATTCTAGGATGGATTGACGAAGCATGATAGGAATGGCAGGCTCAGGACACAGTTCAACACATCATCAAATGGATACAAGACCCAAACCCTGCACCTAGTTATACATGGAACCAAAATATATTGAGGTTTAAAAAGCACATCTTTCTCACCTCGGATTCAACCTTGAAACCACGAATCATTGAGGAATTGCATTCATCACCCACAATTGGTCACTCAAGATTTCATAAAACCTATGAAAAAAATTAAGTGCTCATTTTTCTGGGAAGGCGTGAAAAAGGATATCCACAACTTTGTTGCAGCCTATGACACTTTCCAACAATATAAGGGATAAACAATGAAGTCTCTAGGTGCTTTGTAGCCACTTCCCATTCCCAACCACATATGGATGGATATCTCTATGGATTCCATTGTGGGACTTCCAAAGGAAAGCAATAAAAGATTCGCTATGGTGGTAGTAGATCATCTAACCAAATACACTCACTTTTGTGCCTTACCGCAATCCTTTACTCCCTCATTGATGGCACAAGTCTTTATGGATCAGATTTTTAAGCTCCATGGCATGTCAACTTCTATTGTCTTTGATGGTGACCCTACCTTCACCAGCAATTTTTGGCAAGAATTGTTAAAACTTCAAAACACCCGATTGAATCTCAGCATAGCTTATCACCCCCGAACAAATGGCCAAATGGAAGCAATCAATAAATGCTTAGAAACCTACTTGCAATGCTTTTCCACAAACAGACCACAACATTGGACCCAAAGACTTCCTCTGGCATAGTGGTGGTATAATACAACCAATCATGGTTCCACCAAAATGACACCATATGAAGCAATGTATGGCCTAATGCCCTTATCAATGATTTCCTATCTACTAGGAACCTCTAGAGTTGAGGCTGTGGACAACACACTTCGCACCAGAGCTAATATTATCCACACCTTTAAATACAACTTGGTGATGGCCCAAAACAGAATGAAGCAAGGGGCAGATCAACATCACTCTGAGCATTCCTTTGAAGTAGGGAATTAGGTGTTTCTTCGACTCCAACCTTATAAGAAAACATCCTTCAAGTCTCATTTGCACCATAAGCTTGCTCTAAAGTTCTATGGACCCTATATAATTCTCCAGCGCATTGGACAAGTGGCCTACAAGCTTGCTCTGCCAAATCACTCCAAGATTCACCCAGTCTTTCACGTCTCTTGTCCCAAAAAAGTGGCGGGGTCTAATTGCAAAGTGTAGACCACCTTACTCAAACTGGATGAGGAAGTCTCCATTTGGCTCAATCGACAACAATCTTGGCTTCCAAGGAACAACAATTGCACAGGCACACCATACAAGAAGTTTTGATCCAATGGAAAGATATGAGCAAGAAGATGCTACTTGGGAATTGACAAAATTTTTATAGCAATTCCCTCACCTTCAACATTGAGGAAAACACAACTTTTGAAGAGGGAGGGAATGTTAGGGTCCTACCCTAATCCTACTTACTTTAGTAGTTAATCATGCATTGTATACAACCATCTTTTGGGAATAAGGCTCAGTAACTACTAGCCAACATTCAATGTAAAAAAGGGTCTCTCTACTGATTAAGACTCACTAGAAAGTTGGTACTTATTAATCATTTGACCATGTCAAGTAATTAGGATGTTGGATCTAGCAAGCCTATTTAAATAGACACAAGGCTAGGGATGTTAAATTGTCAAGTATTATTGTAATGGAGCTCTGCTCAAGTGAGAGGTTTCCCTACCAAAAGAATCCTGCGAACATTGCTCAAAATTTTCCTCATAATACAAAGCTCATTTACTACCATGTTTGAGAGGTATCCCTACCAAAAGAACCCTACGAACATTGCTCGAAGTTTTCCTCCTAATACAAAGCTCATTTACTACCATCTTTTTCTTTCTATTGTCCAATGTTTCTTGTTTTGCTCTCTAATTTCTACTTTATTACATCTTAATCCCTATATATCCTATGTTGTTTTAAATTGCAGGGCTAAAGAATACATTCTAGGCCTCCAACTTCAGCCTTCAGCCACCACACTAGTGCTCAAGTGGATTGTGGACTATCCCAACTCCCAGACTTGTTACGACTCACAAGTCTTGTAGCGTTGTAGGCTTCAGCTTGCACAAGCCGCCAACTATCAATCTTCATTTTAAAGTTAATAACTTAATACATACACACACATGCATGTAGACAAATCTCATCTGAACCTTATCGAAAAATTCGAATTCGAATCAAAACAAGTGGTTGCCGAACTCAAGCTTGAACCCAAACCATGTGACCATGTGGCTTAGGCTAAAAGGAGAGTACTGAAAATCAACAATGCAGTTCATGTAAGTCTCATAAAGAGAATCATATGGTATTTTTATGGAACTCGAAATGACTTGAATAATGATAAAGGTGATTGTTTTCTACAAATCAAATATGTTAAAATATTTATTTTTCAAGCATGGTGAGTCACCAATATAAGTCACATTCACATCAACTTGGACTCGAGACAATCTCCAAAAAATAAAGTGGGGAAATATACCAACTTTATTAACGCTGATAAAGCTCAAGCACCTTTTCTTCGTTGTTCTGGCCCAACTGTACTTACAACCTGCATCAGATTTAAGAAAAAAGCCCGGATTCAATCTGGAGTCCCTACAGACATTTTCATTGTCATCAGACAAATCATGTTTATAGTGCATGGAATCATTATTATTTTCATTCGAAAACTCATTTTTTCTTAGGGAAAATAAGAAACCTCTGTGCATGGATAAGCATCGATCTTAGAAAGCAAGGAGATCAGCTCACCAGACCAGGAAGCATTCTAAGACAATCCCTAGTCTATTGGTCCATCAAGCACTTAGATCATATGCAGTCAGCATGATACTAACGGAAAAACTATACTTGGAAGTAATCACTCTATAGAATATTCTTCTCCATTCTTGGACCAAAACATGGACTGATCCTCTATACACTAGATTTTCCCACAAGCAAATATATTCATAGAAGCACATATGTTACTGTACCCATCATTCTAGCTACCACTGTGGGAGCTTAATGATACATCCATTCACAATTTTGCAATCCTATGTATGTGTTTGCTTGACTTAGTATCACCTTTGATGGTGCCAACGACACTTTCTTTCTAATGAAATGGTGGCATCATTCATAGGTTTTCACCCAGCAATGCTAAAGAAAAACTTGGTAACTAACATGCACTCACCATAAACTTTAGGATCCTTTAGGGTCATTGATCATGCGCCAACGAGACTTTCTTTCTAATGAAGTGGTGGCATCATTCATAGGTTTTCACCCAGCAATCTTGAAGAAAAAGTTGGTAACCAACATGCAGTCATCAGAAACTTTAGGATCAACTAGGGTCATTGATCATCTGTATAAGCATCCTAGGAATATGCTGTATAAGCCCAAATGCAGCTGCTCACTTCTCACTATAGTGGTGTTTCTTCTACTCTTCCAACACATATAGAGCACAAATTGTATGTCGGCCAATTACCCCGCTGCATCCATCAGCATTAGCAGAAATTTTCTGTGTTATTGATTTGATCCATTTCCTACAAGAAAAGGATGGACTTGCTTATTGAGCTCAATCCAGCTGCATCCTGGTTTCTTTTTAACCTGCCTGTCTTTCATTATTTTTCTTACATTTATAATGCCATCCCACCTGCCAGCTTCAGCATACATATTTGACAAAAGCACATAAGGTGCACCATCAGTCGGGTTCAACTCAAAAATGCGGTCTGCCACAAATTCCCCTAGGTGTATATTAGCATGAATTCTGCAAGCACCAAGCAAAGGACTCCAGACGGTAGCATCAGGCTTTATTGGCATATTTTCAATAAACTCTTGTGCCTCGTACAGATACCCAGAGCGGCCTAGAAGATCGACCATGCAGGCATAATGTTCCATCGAAGGTGGTATGTGATAATATTGAGACATGAGGTTAAAGTATTTCCATCCATCCTCCACTAAGCCAGCATAGCAGCACGCTGACAGAACTCCAATAAAAGTTACAGAATCCGGGCTTGTGCCGGAGTTCTGCATTTGTTCAAAGAGTTGGAGCGCCTCATCGCCATAACCATACATGGCATATCCTAAGATCATCACAGTCCATGAGACCACATTATGTCTAGGAATGTTTATAAATGCTCTGCATGCATCCTCTATACTTCCACATTTTCCATACATGTCCACAAGAGCACTTCCTACAAAAACATCAGATTGATATCCACTTCTTACTATGTTTTCATGGACCTCCTTTCCCTGTTCAATGGAAGCCAAGTTGGCACATGCTGGAAGTATGTTGGCAAAGGTTTTAGGGTTCGGTTTCACACCTGACAATTGCATTCGTTGAAAGAGCTTCAGAGCTTCGCTGAAGTCCCCATTCTGTGCAATTCCTGCAATCATTGCATTCCATGAAACCACACTCCGCTTGGGCATTTCCTCAAATATCTTCAGAGCCTCAGCTGTATCTCCATTTTGGGTATAACCTGCAATCATCGCAGTCCATGAAACAACATTTCGTTCTGGCATTTTATCAAACACTTTCCTTGCATCTTGCGAACTCCCACATTTACAGTACATGTCTACAAGAGCACTTCCCACAAACACATCAGATTGAAATCCACATCTAATGATCTCTTGGTGTACCTTCATACCCTGATCCAGCTCAGCCAAGTTGGCACATGCTCGGAGCACACTGGCAAAGATGAACTGATTTGGACGGAGGCCTGTTCTTTGCATCTCATAAAACAAACTTAATGCCTCTTTACTGTGCCCATTTTGCGCAAATCCAGCAATTATCACATTCCATGACACAGCACTTCTCAGGGGTATTCTGGAAAAGAGGTCTAGAGCTTTATCAACTTGTCCATTTTGTGCATATCCAGCAATCATTGCATTCCAGGTGATCACATTTTTTTGAGGCATTTTGTCAAACACATTTCGTGCATCCTCCAAACTCCCACATTTCACATACATGTCGACAAGAGCACTTCCAACGAACACATTAAATTGAAAACCTGTTTTAATGACTTGTTCATGGATCTGTCTCCCATGTTGTAGAGCTACCAAGTTGGAACAGGCTGGCAGAACACTAACAAAGGTGACATGATCCGGAAAGAAACCCATGAGATGCATTTCGGAATACAGGTTCAAGGCCTCCTCACAGCCCCCTTTCCTGGCGTAAGCTGCGATCATGACAGTCCATGAAACCGGATTTGTTCTCGGCATTTGGTTGAAAGCTCTGCGAGCATCTCCCAGACTGCTACACTTGGCATACATGTTCACAATCGTGTTTCCCACAAGAATGTCGGGTTCAAATCCGGCCTGAATGATGTGGGCATGAACTAGTTTCCCTTCTGCAAGTGCTTTCTCATCAGCACAAGCCTGCAAGAGAGAATGATAGCGCGGGTTGTCAATGGCGTGCAGATGCTGTTCGGTGTCTTTTGGATTGAGAGCACTACTGATCGTGATTGTATTTGTTGTGAGAGTGACTTTGGATGTCTGGAATTGATGTAGGGTTTGAGAAAACAATAATATGTTTCTTCTATTTTGATCCCGTAATCGTTTTGCCATGGCCATTCATAGAGCCTGGTGTTTACTTGTTGTGAGAGTGACTTTGGATGTCTGGAATTGATGTAGGGTTTGAGAAAACAATAATATATTTCTTCTATTTTGATCCCGTAATCGTTTTGCCATGGACATTCATAGACCCTGGTGTTTACTTGAGAAGTAGAGCAAAAATAAAGCCTGCCCACGTTGATTTCATTCTCATTGCCACTCTCATTTAAAACTATGACCGTTTTATCCCACTCTCACGTAGTTGTTTATTGGGTAAATCTAGGAAGTATCATAAGGATTTTCTTAAATGTTATGTAAGATTCGTAGTTGTTTACTGGGTAAATCTAGAAGTGTAGTAAGGATTTTGTTAAATGTTAGGTAACACTCATTTTGGTTAAGAATATGTGACTCAGTTTAATGGTTAAGAGTTTAATGGTTAAGAATATATGTTATCTTTGTGAAGATCAGAAGTTACAAACAAACGGAGGTAGGGTAGCTTATTGGCTCGTTGTGGGCTCACCCTGGTGGGCTGCTTTGAGACATCTTGGCCTCTACTAAGTCACAAGTTATTGGTATATCTAGCTTGCGAGGAGGTAAGTTTCACATTCTCTCCATCCCAATTCAAATCCCCAAATGAGACATTGGCTTGTTGTGATAAGGGTAGGCACCCCCAGTGAGTAGGACCCTCATATTGGGTGTGTCTCTAGGATGTCTCGGTTCTTGCTAAGTCACAGGTTATTGGTATATTTGGCTAACAAGTTGTTGGATATACTCTTGGGTTATAGTGGTAGTCGTTGGATTTGAACCTAGGCCTCGCATAGGTAATCCCTACGAGTTACCAATTCTCATGGTTTAAAAAAGAATTCAATGGTATTGGATTTTTCCATTTTATTTAATTAATTTTAGGATTTTCCAAGGAAAAAAGTAAATATAATATTCTACATTTTCACTTTTTTCGATCTGTTATCATAGATTTGATTAGGTAATCTTTATTAAAATTGTAATTTTTGAGATTTGAGAAATATTTTTTTTTGATGTAAAAATGGATTCAAGCCCCGCCAATACCCTTATAAAAGTGGATTCTACAATGTTAACATCTAAAATCTTCAATTTCATTAATAAAAAATGTTATTGTCATATTTCAAGCCAAAAATGTTGATATCCTTTCACTTTATTTGAATAGATGAAAAAGGATCAATTTGTAGAACATTTAGATTATGACATTTTCAAGGTTTTGCATTGATATAGAGACATTGAAAACCCCTAAGGCATGGAGGAACTAATTTTCCGAGCTTCAACCAAATGCAACTATGATAGGCACCTAATTCTTTGTTAAATTTGTTTGTCATAAAAAAACACGGTGATTTGGATAATTTTTATCATACAACATAAATCTAATGTCAACACTTAATGCAATTATGGGGTGATTTGGATCATTTTCATCATACACCATAAATCTAATGTCAACACTTAATGCAATTATAGGTTCTATGGTGCTTGTGAATTGTGGTAACGATGATTTGAATATCCTATGCTTCATTTTGGAGTGATTTTAGCTTATTTTAGTTTTTGTTGTTTTTTTGGTAATAAATGTATTTTGATGATCAAGTGAGGAGCTACGGATTCCAATTTTGGGTGAATGTGTTGCAAATACTTACTAAAGCATGAACTCTTGTATTTTCCTAACCAAAGCATAAACTTTAGCCATAAACATCGAGAAAGGATGTTTGACCTACAAATGACAAGGAAAAGGGAGAGTTATTATTGACTTCGAAGAAAATTTAAAGGTCTATTTCACAAGGGGAACATGACATGCTAAAAATAGAGGCATGGAGGATTTTTCTATGTACCAAGGAGAGATCCTTCTAAAGGGAACCCACAAGGACACATCACTTGGTAAATGATCCATTCTAACTATTAAATCCCTCCATCATGGGAAGGCCCCTTCTTCCCCCACCTTTGCTTGAATCTCCTTTGCTAGAATGTGTCATTGAACAAGAATGCTTTCTAAAGCTTTTGAGTTTGTCTCCTTATTCCAAATCAAAATGAAATTAAACTCAAAGGTAGAGTATATGGAAAACAAAGGAGAGCTTGAAATGGAAGGAAGTCTCTATGTTGGATGGTGATGGTGGAAATGTCTATTTCATTTCCAACCCATTATTGTAACTCTTAACATGAAAAGTGATCACGCTCATGACCCTAAATTCTCTCCTCTTAGCATTATAATTTTTTTCTTAGGAGCTCTTAAGTCCCTATCGGTGATGTCATCTATCAGAGTGTTCTCTTAATACGCCCTCGATGAAGTTATGGCATATCCTTCCATAATGAACAACCCATTGCATTCATTGATAGTATTGGATATTTTGCATAACTCTTTATGATTATTTGAGTCAATTCAACTTGCTTCTCAACCCTAATACGAGTGAAAACATTATGCATCCCACAAAAGAGCAATCAATGTTGTATACACTGGTATAATATCATCTGATGTGAAGGTACTTCACATCGAATTTTAGATAACCCAACATATAAAACATTAATTTCTCTATTGTGGGGTGTATATCCCCTCTTGTCATACATTCACCTCTTATGTTTTGAAGTAAAATGAATCCTTCGCCATCCTTATCATATCATAGGTCAATTAAGGAATTCAATGCATCATTTGGGTTGATCCTATGAGGGTAACATTTAAGTCATAAATTTACACGATGGAAGTTAATGGCATGTAGTTTGTACCCATGTGACATTCTTTATCATCACACTACAACAAAATAGGCCAAAAGCGTCATTTTAGTGTATTTTTTTCCAACTTTGGCCTCATCAGTGGGCACTAAATCTGGTGATAAAATGCATTTCACATTTGCGCTGAATTTTGCACCACCTTTAGCACTGAGTTTAGCGTCGAGTTGGGTTTGCTCCTTGTTTTGTGCCTTGATTAGCATTGGGTCTAGCTTCAATGTTAGCGACGATTAAGGCTTTCAATTTTTCTTCCATTTTGACTTCCTTGTTAGCATTGAGTGGTGCTTCTTTTGTAGATCCGAGTTTTGCTTCCTTTTAGTGCCAGATTTTACTTCCTTTTAACACCAGGTTTTGCATCCATTATTGCTTCATTTTTTCCTTCTAGTATTGCTTCCCTTATAGCTTCCTTTTTTGCTTCCAACATTACTTCCATTATAGCTTCCATTTTTGCTTTCGGTATTGCTTCCACTATAGCTTCCATGTTTGCTTCCTATGTGACGTCGGGTTTTGCTTCTTATTTGGCATCGAATTTTGCTTCCTATTTAGGGTCTGGTTTTGCTTCCTTTTTAGCACGAAGGTTTGCTTCTTTTTAGTGTCTAGTTTTATTTCCTTTGTAACGCCAGATATTTCTTTCATTTTTTGCGTCCAATATGAATTCCATGATTGTTTCCTTTTTTGCTTCTAGTATTGCTACCTTATAGCTTCCTTTTTAGCTTCCAACATTGCATCCATTATAGCCTCCATTTTTGCTTCTAGTATTGCTTCCATTATAGCTTCCATGTTTGTTTCCTATGTGATGTTGAGCTTTTCTTCTTATTTGGAACCGATTTTTGCTTCCTATTTAGGACCTGGTTTTGCTTCCTTTTTTGTGTCAGGGTTTGCTTCCTTTTAGTACCAAGTTTTTGCTTCCTATTTAGCACCGAGTTTTGCTTCCTATTTAGCACCGAGTTTTGCTTCTTATTTAGCACCCAATTTAGCTTCCTATTTAGAGCCACAAATAGCACCTAGTTTGGCTTCCATTTTCGTGCCACATTTTGCTCCCATTTTTGCACCTCATATTGCTTCCTTTATAGCTTCCACTTTATTAATTTCAATTTAATTAATGAAATATATTACTGTTCTTAAATAACATACATCATTATAAAAAAACCAATATCACATTTCAAATTTAATATAGCATATATAAAGAAAATTTTAGGGAGATGGACAAGATCCATACAAACTAGCAAAATAATCATATTTATTAAATCTCCATCAAAACAATAGCTCCAACTTCCAATATATATAAATTAACAAGATAATTCTAATTACATCATCATCATCATCTATAATTATAACAACTGAAAGTCCAATATAGCATTATTTCAATATCATTTCATGGACATTATTATAGAAATAGTAAAAACAACAAGGCAATACCAATATCATAGGAAGCAAAATTTTTAGTCATTTCAATTAAATAGATGAAATATATCATAATTCTTAAATAACTTATATCTATCTAAAAAATAGAGATATCACATTTCAAATTTATAGCATAAAATTTATGAACAAATTTAATGGAAATTGACAACATCCATCCAAACTAGCAAAAACATCATATATAGTAAGTATCCATAAAAAAAACATCGGGAAATTCCAATATTTATAAATCAACAAGATAATATTGATAAAATCATCATCATTTATAGTCATCTGGGTTAGCTCAAGTGATTGAGTGTTACATATAAAGCAAACATAATGTCTCAAGGTCAATTCCCTAGGTGGTTATGCATATAAAGGGCCTCACTCGATGTCCCTGTCGGATTAAATTGCAATTCACTACAATTGAATGGTTTACCTTGGGTACCATCCTCGAAATGAGGGGAAGTGCCTGAGGGTTTCCTGTGATGTGTTCCATTAAAAAAAAGGGTGTATTGAGGGAAAATAAATTCCGGGACTCAAGCAAGAATGCTTGAGGGGAATGATGTAAGAGTGCAGTAATGGCACTGAAACACTTCCTAGAAATTGGGGAGTTGACAACTGTCAAGATTCTCGAAGGAATTGGCTGGCTGTAAAGAGCTAGGCAAACTATAAGAGGATGCATATGCGAGAGGCAGGACGATGCTTAGTATGCATGAGAGAAAGTATTGATGTCTGAGCACTAAGGTGTTAGGCAAGAAATCTCTGAAAGAATTGCTGTATGAGCACTGAGGTGTTAGGATAAAAAAAAAAAATCAAAAGGATTACTATGTGAGCACTAGGGAGTTAGGCAAGAATTTCCTGCATCAAGTGAAGGATGTGTTTTGATTTATACAACTCTTTTGTAACCATACGATTACTCTTGACCAATTTGGGTCGAGTTCTTTATTCAACAATAATTATCAAAATTTAAAAGAATAAATAGTTATTGTGATGTGGATCTTAAATCCTCACCCCCTTATTTTACCATGCGTAGTATTTATGCTCTTGCCTTTCCACATGTTGATGTATATGTAACTTCAGAATGTATTTCACCTATGTATATTGTACTCCTATAGAGATGGTATTATTCCTCTATACGGAAGTGTCGTCATTTGTATTGACAAGTGTCGCAAGTGTCGTAACTTGTTGTGATGGGTTATTAGACCACCTAGTGAGGGGTCGGCCCGGATTAATGTAACCATGGGTTATTAGACTGATTTAGACAAGTCGTCCTTGTTAGTCTATTAGGCAGAACAGGACAAGTATAAATAGAGATCGGAAGCTCTCTATTTGATCATCTCATTATCAATTCTACACTACTTGGAAAGTGGAGCACTAGTCGAGGAGGAGGAGGAGTTGCTAGTAGAAGACTATCTCTTGTACTTTGGTTGTATAATTGCTCTTTCTATCTCTGAGAAAGTTGTGGGGTTTTTCACCTTTATGGTTTTCCTCAGTGAAACTCTGTGTGTCCATTGTCTTATGTGATTGCTTGATATGCTTGATACATTCTTGATATGCTTGATATGATGTACATGTTATTCTCTCAGTAAAGATCCTAGAGTATGTTGAATTAATGCTCAAAATCTAACATGGTATCAGAGCTAACATGAGAAGAAGACATTGTGCAGTGGCAAAAACTAGGGTTTCTTGTTTATTGGATTTCTCTCCACATATTTTGGAAATGCAGTAAGGTAGATTGACTCTACTCATCAAGGAGAATCTATCTGTCCAATCAGAATTCAATTCTAAGCACTTTCAATTTTGGCCCTAAAAATTAGGGTTTCCACAAAAATAGGAATTTCTGAAATCTGAAGACATAGCTGGAAGCTCCTTGGAAAATTCAAAGTTTAGAGCTTTGGATCGAACCGTTTGGTTGAGTGAAGCTCCAAAAAACTCAAACCCTAATTCAGGGTCCTCCCTAGTGAATCCGGGAGATTGAAAAGCATTTCTGAAGGGTGAAACTTTGCAGTTTTCAAATTCTGAGTATACCAAGCTGATCAACTCATTAAGGTGCATGTTTCTATCCTTTCAGAAGTTTGAAATTGAAATTCTAAATTTTTAGGGTTTCTTTGACAAACCCTAATCCGAGACTAGATCAAGTTTTCAGCAAGACAAGTGGTAAGATGTAAAACTTTTCTATTTCCATTTGAAGTACTCTTTAAGATGTCTCACCACACCAAGCTTGAGGATAAGCTTGAAGGGGCTGATAACTTCCGAGCATGGAAGTATAGGATTGGGTTAATCCTGGAAGAAAATGAGTTGGACACTTATATAAGTGAAGAGGTCCCTATCCCAGAGGGAGAAGAGGCTAGGATCTTCACAAGAATAACTTGGTCAAGGAAAAGAGGATCATTGCTGATTCTATCAAAGATCATCTCATACCCCATGTGTCATCCCTAAAGACACCAAAGGAAATGTTTGATTCCCTGACCAAGCTATTTGAAGGGAAGAACATAAATTGGAAGATGACCCTAAGGAATCAATTGAAGAATGTCAAGATCCAGAATGCGGAGACTATGCAGTCTTATTTCTCAAGGGTATCTCAGATAAAAGAACAACTTGAAGCTATGGGAGAAGACATAGAAAATGGAGAAGTGGTAATGACCACTCTTAATGGCCTTCCTAGGTCATGGGATTCCTCCATCCAAGGAATTTGTGTTAGGAAGAAACTTATCACATTCAGTAGGCTGTGGGAAGAATGCTCACAGGAGGAAGCTCGAATTATAGCTCGAGAAGAAAAGATGGGGAATGAAGATCAATCTCTCATAGCTCACTCCAAAAGTCATGGTGACAAAAAGACTTACCATCATGGCAAGAAAGAAAGACATCACCATCAGAATCAGAGGAGTAGTCCCAGACATCGAAGAAACATGTCCTTTGTCCATTGCTATACATGTGATGAAAATGGACACTATTCCAGAGACTGTCTCAGAAATAAGAAAGATGGTTCTCACAAGAAGAAGAACATCAAAAGAAGACATCATGCTCATGTTGCAGAGGATGATGAACCTCCCAGGAAGAGGGCTAGAGAAGATAGTGAAGATTCTTCTAGTGATGAAGAATATGTTTTGATTTCTTCTCTCACTGGAACCATTACTCATGGAAGTAATGATTGGCTTATAGATAGTGGGGCTTCTAAGCACATGACAGGATTCAAGGAATCCTTTATGAAACTATCTGAACATGAATCACTCCATAAGGTGAAACTTGGGGATGACTACCAGTATCCAATAAAAGGGAGTGGTGAAGCCTCCTATGAACTAGACTCTAAAAATTCTATGAAGATGAAAGATGTACTATATGTTCCAAGTCTCAAGAAGAATCTACTTTACATATCTGCATTAGATGCAAAAGGCATGAGGGTTGCATTTGTAGATGGAAAAGTCCTAATGTGGTCAAAAGTTAAGACTATATATGATGCAGTTGTGATTGGAGAGTAAGAGGGAGGATTATACAAATTGAAGGGTAAACTAGAACAAGCCATGATCCATGATTCAGCAGATCCAAGTGAACTTTGGCATAGAAGGCTTGCACACATGCACTATAGGGCATTACCAATTGCAAGCAAAGTTGTAGAAGGTCTTCCTAAAATCTAGACAAAGCATGAAGGCATTTGCAAAGGTTGTGCAAAGGGAAAGAACACAAAGAAGACATTTCCAAGCAGTGAAAGCAAGGCAAAAAGAATCTTGGAAATCATCCACTCTAATGTATGTGGTCCGATGTCATCCAGTTCTCTGAGTGGGTATGTATACTATGTTTCCTTCATTGATGATTTCTCTAGGAATACTTGGGTTTACTTCTTGAAGAACAAAGATGAAGTGTTTGACAAGTTCAAGGAATTCAAAGCCTTGATAGAAAACCAAACTGACATGAAGATCAAGATCTTCAGATATGACAATGGCGGAGAATTCAGTTCAGGTGACTTCAAGAAGCTATGCAACGAAGTTGACTACTCCTTACAATCCACAATAGAATGGGGTTTCCGAAAGAAAGAATAGAACAATCATGGAAGCAGTTAGGTAAATGCTTCATGACCAAGATCTACCTATGCACTTATGGGCTAAAGCAACAAGGACAGCTGTATATGTGCAGAACATAACACCCCATAAGATACTTGACAGCAAAACACCAGAAGAAGTGTTCACTGGTAAGAAACCATAAGTTAGTCATCTCAGGATATTTGGTTGTCCACTATACACTCACATCCCAAAATAAAAGAGGACAAAGTTAGATCCTTCAAGAAAGAAGGGCATATTCATGGGTTACAGTGAAAGATTGAAGGCTTACAAAATCTACTTCCCAGGATTCAAGAAGATTGATTTCAGCAGGGATGTAACATTTGATGAAAGCTCAACATACATCAAATCAAGAAAAACACCAGTTGAAGATAATGAAGAACCCAAAATATCCAAAACTCAAGACGCCACCATGAATGAAGCAGTTCCTGAAGAAGGTCATGAAATGGAAGATCCACAACAACCTGTAGATCAACCCTATGAGAAGGACTATCACAAGAGAAAACCAGCATGGGCTAGAGAGTTCATCCAAGATGCAGAAAGGTTTGGCATTCCAGAAGAGGAACACAAAGAAAGGAAAAGAACAAGATCACATACTAGCTATGTTGCTTTACTCTATGAAATAATGAACAAAGAACCTTCCAGTTATGAACAAGCAACAGAAAAGAAAGAATGGAAGGATGCCATGGTCAAGGAATACCAGTCGATCATGAAGAATGATGTCTGGGATGTGATCCCAAGACCAGATGGGAAGTCTGGGGTGACTTCCAAGTGTATCTATAAGATCAAGCATGCTATAGATGGAAGCATAGAGAAATATAAAGCAAGGTTTGTAGCTCGTGGATTCTCCCAGAAAGAAGGAATTGATTATGAAGAGACTTTTGCTCCTATGGCCAGATACACTTCCATTAGATCAGTACTTGCTCTGGTTGCAGTGATGAAATGGAAGGTACACCAGATGGATGTCAAGACTCCTTTCTTGAATGGTGTAGTTGAAGAGGAAGTGTATGTGGAGCAGCCACTCGGGTTTGAGACACATGACCGAGAGTCACATGTGTGCAAACTGAAGAAAGCCCTGTATGGTTTGAAATAGGCACCCAGGACCTGGTATTGCAGGATAGATGGCTTCCTATCCAGTTTTGGCTTTAACAAGAGTAAAGCGGATTCCAACCTTTACTACAAGGTTGAGGAAGGAAATCCAGTGATACTACTATTGTATGTGGACCAGTTTGTAATAGGTGAGGATAGATTGATTGTCAACATGAAGAGGAAGCTTGCTGCCGAGTTCAAGATGAAGGAATTGGGTATGATGCACTACTTTCTTGGTATGGAGGTGTGGCAAAGTGCAAATGGAATCTTCCTTGGACAAAGGAAGTATGCAGTAGAGATCCTGAAGAGGTTTGGGATGATGGACTGCAAGGCCATGGCCACACCTATGGCATCGAACCTGAGCTTCTGTGTGATGCTTCCTCTGAGCCGGTTGATGCTACGATGTATCGTCAGATGATTGGGTCCTTGATGTACCTGACGAATACAAGACTGGATATCTGCTTTGCGGTGAACACCTTGAGCCAATACTTGACAGATCCGAGACATGTTCACCTGATAGCTGCAAAGCATATTCTGAGGTACCTGAAGGGTACAATTGACTATGGGCTCAAGTATGAGGTGAATCAAAAGTTTAACCTAGAGGGTTATGTTGATTCGAATTGGGTAGGCAATGCCATTGATCGGAAGAGCACTTCGGGTGTTTCTTCAGTATGGGATCCGATATGATCTCTTGGTTTAGTAGGAAGTAGTCCTGTGTGGTACTGAGTATAGTCGAAGCAGAGTATGTCGCAACTTGTTTGGCTAGTTGTGAGGCAGCATGGCTTAGGAAGCTACTGTCTGATTTGTTTGACCTCCAGCTGAGTGCTACTTGTATATATTGCGACAACCAGAGTTGTGTGAAGTTTTCGGAGAACCTAGTGTTCCATGCCAAGTCGAAGCACATTGAGATCAAGTATCACTATATCAGGGATATGGTGTAGAGAGGAGTAGTGAAGCTCCTGTATGTTGCAACAAACGAGCAGATAGCCGATGTGTTGACCAAGTCGCTGGCTAGAGTGAAGTTTGAATACTTCAGAGGGAGACTTGGTGTACTTCAAATCGAGATACCTTCCAAGGGGAAGTGATGAGTCCGGAGACACAGATGCACATGGGCCATTCTCGCATAATGGTAGGAAAGTCCTCCTATGATGGTAGATGTAAGGGCCGAGCCATTCTCACATAGTGGTAGGAAAGTCCTCCTATGGTGTAGATATAAGGGCTGATTCATTCTCACATGGTGTTAGGAAAGTCCTCCCATGGTGTAGATGTAAGGGCTGAGGCCAGTCTGGCATGGTGGTAGGAAAGTCCTCCCATGGCCACTGACATAAGTGCCGGAGCCATTCCGACATGGTGGTAGGTTGATCCTCCCATGGTCGTTGATGTAAGTGTTGGAGCCATTCCGACGTGGTGGTAGGTTGGTCCTCCCATGGTCATTGATGTAAGTGCTGTGAGCCTTTCCCGAATGGTGGTAGGAAAGTCCTCCCATGTCGGTTGGTGTAAGTTTTGTGTCTCACATGCTAGTAGGAAATTCCTCGCATGTTGGTAGACAGTGTCTTGTATGGTGGTAGGAAAGTCCTCCCATACTGGAGACTGTGTGTGTGCATCTGGGTTGTGCTTCATGGACGATGATGATGATATGAAGATGATGATGTGACAGTATGGTACACAGGTTTTGCAGAGGCATATGATCAGTCCCGACTCTGTAGAACTTCCTATGACGAGTAGATTGGAGATTGATTGAGATAGCAACAGTAGTGATGACAATGATGATGATGATTCGATGACGATGATCCAGTGACGATGATCCAGAGAAGACTTGTGCTAGCAGATCTGTGTCGAAAAATACCCTCGTAGTTAAGAGGGAGTGTGGATGTATATGTAACTTCGGAATGTATTTCACCTATGTATATTGTACTCCTATAGAGATGGTATTATTCCTCTATACGGAAGTGTCGTCATCTGTATTGACAAGTGTCTCAAGTGTCGTAACTTGCTGTGATGGGTTATTAGACCACCTAGTGAGGGGTCGGCCTGGATTAATGTAATCATGGGTTATTAGATTGAGTTAGACAAGTTAGCCCTGTTAGTTTATTAGGCAGGACAAGGACAAGTATAAATAGAGAGCGGAAGCTCTCTATTTGATCATCTCATTATTCACTTCTACACTACTTGGAAAGTGGCGCACTAGTTGAGGAGGAGGAGTAGCTGCTAGTAGAAGACTATCTCTTGTACTTTGGTTGTATCATTGCTCTTTCTATCTCTGAGGAAGTTGTGGGGTTTTTCACCTTTATGGGTTTCCCCAGTGAAACTCTGTGTGTCCATTGTCTTATGTGATTGCTTGATATGCTTGATACATGCTTGATATGATTAATATGTTGTACATGTTATTCTCTCAGTAAATATCCTAGAGTATGTTGAATTAATGCTCAAAATCTAACACCACAAGCTCTATAGAAATTTGACCATCTACAAAATTCACTTGTTAATAATAAAATAAAACATTTGTAAGAAGATGTTTTCCTATGCATAAAGAAGATCATCCTTCACACTATAGTATCTATACTTGAATAAACATTCTTTTCTTACTAAGCTTTTGTGAGTAAAACAACAAAACTCGCATGTGCCTATGTCTAAGGTGCATTTAAACAAGATCTATAAGATTAACCTTATTACAATCAAAGTTAAACCTTCATGTAATATAAGCCCCTTCAATAAAAATTTTGTTGTAGGACACCTTAAGAAACGTTATATATTTAGAGTTCATGCCGCTATAATACAAAGCTAAGCTTTTGTGAGTAAAACAACAAAACTCGTATGTACCTATGTCTAAGGTGCATTTAAACAAGATCTATAAGATTAACCTTATTACAATCAAAGTTAAACCTTCATGTAATATAAGCCCTTTCAATAGATTTTTTTGTTGTAGGACACCTTAAGAAACGTTATATATTTAGAGTTCAAAGCTAAGCTTTTGTGAGTAAAACAACAAAACTCGTATGTACCTATGTCTAAGGTGCATTTAAACAAGATCTATAAGATTAACCTTATTACAATCAAAGTTAAACCTTCATGTAATATAAGCCCTTTCAATAGATTTTTTTGTTGTAGGACACCTTAAGAAACGTTATATATTTAGAGTTCATGCCCCTATAATACAAAGCTTCTAAAATGATTAATCATCATGGTCAATCATATACATTTCCTATATCTCTTTATCTTAAAATGCCTATTTATCCTTAAGCAAGATGCATGTCATCAAGATAATATTTCCTTACAAGTTATTTATTCTTTCACGAGTTATATGACTTTTATCTTCTAGTCCCTCATGTGCTCATTACCATGCTTAGCCCTAACCAAGAGACATTTTATTAAAAACATTATGATCCATATGAGTATATAAACTATATTAAATGATGACGATGATATTCATTCTACAGTAGTGAAGGATTTCATTTCCATTAAAATAACCTTCATAATCTACCCTAAAATTTGGATATCTTACCACTTCGTAACATAAATCCCCACATGTGTATATATATTGCACTTTTAATTAAAGTCAAAGCATTATCATTAACATTTAAACATCAAAACGAATACTCTTTAACAAAAGGTCGTCCAATCTTATAATTAAAGACATACCATGCTCACATATCAAATTGAATTTTCATATCAACAATTTAACTATATTTACTTTAATAACTGAGATTATAACTGACTTGGGCAGATGAGGGTTGAATCTGCTGAATCCACTAGAGGTAGGATAACAAGGCTCAAAACCTTCCTAAAACCATCCTAAGCTTTTGTTCAAACAACTAACAAGCCGCAATAGATGATATCTAGAAATCTTGCTTAGGTGTTTATAGGTTGAAATGTTTAAGTTCTTCCTTCCTTAAGTGGTGTAACTCACACATCATTAATTGACAGGCACTCCATGTACTGATTTACTTAAAAATCCAACCAAGGCTATCCCCTATATCTTGTATATTTATAAATATAGTTGATACAGATATTAGGCAACAAAACAAACAACTCAGCTAAAGAGATTGCAGAGAGCTAACTCTCGAAAGCAATCTAGCAATATAAAGTTTGCTTAGATCGAATACATTCGATACTAAAGATACAACGATTTTGGCAACAAGGTAAGTATATAACCCAGCGACTGATGCTACAAAGCAGAGATCCTACAGAGGTTTAAAAAGCATTTAGGAAAATGGCATTCCAAAGCAGATATCTTGCAGAGGTTTATCTATCAAAAGCATTCTGGAAAATGGAGTTTGCTTGGATCAAATCGTCCTGCAAACCAAGCAGAGATCCTGATCTCTAACACATATATGATATTAAGTAAGTATATTATGCAATTCAAATAGTGAGATCGCTTATACCTCTGTTCAGAGGTGCGATCTGGTAAAAAGAGAGGTAGAACCCTATACCAAAAAAAAAAAAACTAAAAATTCGTAGAAGCTTTTAGGTCAAAACTCGAGACTGAGATTCGCCTAAATCGCATCTTGACACTGCATAGGCGGATAGACTCTACTTGTAAAAACAAAGATCTTACATAAAATAACTCTGCCAATGTATGCAGAGTTCGCTTTGTCATGAGGCAACTCTGGCACGCATCCAGTTAAAATATGCATAAAAATACAGAAAGGTTTTCAATCAAAAAGTACAATCGAAAGGTGTGTGAATGATGCCAATCGCTTTCATCCAGAGGAGCAATCGAAGATATATACGTAACTACTATTAAAGCTGCATCTTCAATCGACTCTCAGGATGAGATCGACAAGCTTTGTTTTACAATTTCTCTACGTGGAAAAGGGGACAAGACTGGCAACAATTAATTGATTGAGATTGCAGAGATCAGTCCATATCCAGAGTATGGTGAGATTAATCCACATACGGATTGTGGAGAGATTCAACAAAATACAAAACTAATACAAAAAGGCACAAATATTTCCAGTGGATCAAAAAGGATGGTCAATATAATTTTGTTTGTATGTCCTTCATTTATTAGTTTTAAAACATAATGCTTCGTAAAAATAAGACTTACTTGCCTGCAACCCACCTGCAACCCATAGACACATTATTGGTTACCTCTTACTGAATTCTGAAATGAATTCATTCGATTGCGCCCCATAGGTAGAGTCTCTTTATTGGTTCAAAGAGCCTTACATTCTTTCCTCAAGCTCAGCCCAACTAGGCCCAAGCGTTTGCAACCTCGCTCTGATACCATATGTTACATACCCCTTTTAACCAAGTTAGTATTTAGTGAATATTTTAAAACATAAAATAAAGCAACTGACTCATAAGAACTTCATAATGAATATTATGATGATAAAGATCGATAGTCCTTCATTCTTACCTAAGTTAAAGGATAATTAGCTAAAGAATTAATGAAACATGCATTTTATACTTTAACAATAAAACCATGCATTTATATTTTAACAATAAAACCATCCAAAACTTACAAGAGAGACACTTATATACGCGAACGTCCACCAAGAAGGTTGCATCATAATTTTATTCATAAGAGTAGAAATTTACATCCGCAACACAACTAATCTCATCTAGAGTATTTTTCAAGGCAAATAACAATAAGATCACCATGATTACATGACCTAACTCTAATAATAAGAAGTCAACATGGTTTTTCTTCCGAACATTCAACGCTACAACAACTATTACAATGATTTATAACTTAACACAAACCTTCCGCGCAATCTACTCTACATCCACGATGAAAATATCTATATACAAAATAGAAGGGTGTACTCAGGGATCTATACCGAGATCTTTTCTGAAGATACTACCGGTGTTTTCTTTTCACAGATCCAAGTTCAGGGAACCATCCTAAATGCACAAGAATTCAAGCCGCATATAGAAATAAATATTCTGACATCACAAATAGAGTTTATCGATAAAATTCAGTAGGTATATATATAATTAATATATATATAAAAACAAAAACCTCTATCCATGCGGACCTGAGTTAAGGAGGAGATAAGTCCCTTAACATCTGATTATTCCGGCCGACTAGTGAATAAAGGATTTAACGAGTTAAACAATGATATATCTAATATATCTGCTAACTCTATTATACCGAAATGACAGAGATAATACAACATAAATAAAGTCTAAAGAACCTAATCTGTTCCCAAAACATCCAGTTCACCGAAATCATTCTCGGATCTACCATAGATATAAGTATTTAACTAGACGGAGCTTTAATGTCTTAGGCGAACATCTATTACAACGATGTAATATATATAGAGAGAGAGAGATAATAGCATATCAAGACTTAAATATGCAGAACTTCTCTGTCCTCCACAAATCCCTATTTCGGAGATATAAAAAGAAACTAACCGGAGTCAATCGAAGTTCCTCACGCTAACATCCATACGGGTCTACAAAACCAGGCATTCTTACCTTGGATCTCAATCTGGGAGTCGATATAATCAACAACACTGAGATCTACGAATTGGCACAATACATCACCAAACTAAACCAAGATCTGCGATTTTGCAGTCGATATCATCAGCAAATCTGAGATCTATAAAATCTACAATTTGTTTTCCTTCAATACTGGAAACATACGTATATTATTCCACGTTAGCATAGATTACTTATGCGGGAAAAGTTCAAACTAAGGCCAGACCTCTCCCTATAAAAATACATTTGACAGAGAATTAAAAATTACCTGCATTCAGCAACAATGCAGATCTTTCATTAATACGTAAAATACGTTTGACATAGAGATAAACCCTAAATGTATTCAACCCCTGTATTGTATAGGGTACTCCTAAATTCGGGATTTTGCATAACAATATAGTTTACGAAATGAAAACCTATTATCGTATTCCCGATGGTATACTACGTGAAAGTAGCTTCAAATATCTAAGCCTGCACACGAATACAAACCGAGACCTCATAAATTCTACCATGATCTATGCTTGCATAGAAGGCGGTCCGAAGATCCAAACTGGATTAAACTGTTATAAACTTAACCCAATGATAGATGCTGGTACCCATTGCAACCCAAAACCCAATACTGGATCTGCGCTGGTAATAACATAGCACATTAATTGATGTTGGTACCCAATGAAACCCGACATCCACACTGGATCCGTGTTGGTAAGAGAATTAGTACAAAGATCTATGCTTGCACAAAAAGGAGAACCAGAGATCCAACCTGATCAAACTGGTATCAACATAAAGAAATTCATCATTCAAAATGAAATGCAAGAAAACAAATATACAAACATAAAAAAAAACCTGGGATTGAGCTCATACTGAGCCGTCCTTTCCCCTCTTGGCATGATTCCACCGAACAACTGAGCATTTTCCCCAAAATCCCCCCTCTCTAAGAGTTACCACCTCCCTTAAGTAGGTAGGTTCTCTCTTTGGAGAGTCCGCCTACCCACGGTAACTTCCCCATTAGAGGCCGTCGATAACCACCTGTTAGCAACATGGGAATAGGTTCTTTAACGTCAATTCCGTTACCATGTTTTTCTCTCATAAATTCCCATCCAGTTTAGGTGATGTGGCGACAACTAAGCCAAACCAATCTCCATGAGTCGAGGGGAGCTGTCCCCTCTACCATTAGCATAACTCTTGTTCTTTAAAGTTTAGAGCATGCTCCACTATAATATACATATAAATAGTGTAGGGATCAATTTTCCTATGAAGGTATTTAGAAATCTAAGGATAGTTGTACAATTATGCTCTTCTGGTTACACCACATAAAGGTGGTATTTTCTCTTATAAATAATTATACATATAGCATTTTAGCTATAGGGATTATCATCCCTTACTCATTTATTCTCTATAACTTTAATGTTAGGGAATCCCATGTTTTGAACATATAGAGAGATGGATATGCCTTACCCACTATGCTTCTTCTTATGAGTAATACATATCTTACTTTATTTTTATTTTTCTTCTCCCATATGGAGCTAACATGAGTTATGATAATTATGTGCGAGACATATCTTGACCTAAGTTGGTTTTGAGATAGAACTGTATGAACCAAAAAGGTAGTTTAAGGTTCTCTTGACATCGAATAGTAACCATCTTGTCCCTCTATCTATGTTAGAACTTACTTAGGTGGACAATTCATAATTTAGTTCAATAAAGGAGATAATATTAGTTTACTTCCTTCACGAGTCCATCGCCCTAAGATGACACCTGTCCTCACTATTCTAGATTCTGCTGACTTCCCGTTAACCTTACCTCTTTCCCCCTAGTGGATTTTTCTTCCTATCGTTAAGTTGAATTACGACCTTTAGTCACTGAGTCTATTAATCGACCATCACAACTAGGAAGTAAACAAACATATTACAAAGTTTTACTAGTGGGGCCTTGCCCTTGATCTCCTCACTAGAAACCCTTTACATAATTACATTTTAAGTTACAACAAGTGGGAGTATAAAGAGGGATGTTACAATTTAAGACTTAAATGTTAAACTTAATGAGCTCATGGTGGAATGGACAGTGGAAGATCACCGTGGCATGCTTCACGTGAAGGATTTGGTTTTTGGGATAAACCCTATTCGTGTCAAGAAAGGTTGTGAAACCCTTGTAACTCATTTCATTATTTTCTTTGGCAAGGCTGAAGGTGGATGCCGACAACCTACCGATATATGAGGGTTGAAACTTCGAGCACTCTCAGTGTTTTGTCGATGGAAGAACGTGGATTGGAAAAACAGTCACATAGAGAGGGTAAGTTTAACCTATAAGTTACAGTATTGAACCTTTTTTATTTTTAAAGCTTGCTTGCTTTGTTTTCTAACCACGGATCTACTACTTGTTTGTTTGAGTGACAGGATTTGTCTCCTGCTGAGGCTTAATACTGATGTGTGGGAGTTTACTTGTTATGGAAACAATGCACATCAACCCTGGTAAGCTTCTGTGGTTCCCTTGGGAAACCTCTATCGTGACATTTCCTGTGATAAGAGGATGTTAGGGCATTGCTGCCAGATGGTGCATTCAAACGTTGTATTGTGGGTTCCAAACCTAAATCTGGTTTTCATTGTTTGTTTGGCCATTTGTAAGCCTTATGGCAATTCTCTAATGAGTTTGTAGAGTATCCAACCCTCGAGCTAGGATTCATGTATTTCCTGCTTGAAAATTTGCTTTGGTAATGGAAATGAGTTTGGTTGTTTACTAAAATGTTAGATTAAGAAGCTTGAAACCATTCGGGGTTAAATCTTGCAAAATAATGATTATGTTTTGGGTTCTCGGCATAATGCTGGTCCTCACCAAACTATTCAAATATTAAAATACATTCTTGTTCTTATTTTGAAAAGATAATATGTGTTAAAGAGGGTTTATACCCAGAGCTTGGAAGCTCTATAATCGTTTTCTTATTAGTTAGATTAATATGGATGAATTCTACAGTATTTAGTTACTACTATATATTAAATGTTTTAGGCATTTTTTGTTTACAAAAAGAAAGTGTTGAAAGAACGTTGGTTAAGAATCCAAAGCTTATAACCTCGGATTATGTTAATACGATGTTTATATATTTTACATACTATGTATTTATGTTTGATAGATTTAAGCCTTCATGGCCATGTCAAAAACTTAATCAAAAGTTTTATTTGAGTAACTATTCCAATGAATTCTGAGCTGGGCTCGTAACATATTTTGTTATGTTTGTAAATTTAATTTAAAGATAGAGTTAAGCTCTATAAAAACCCTAACTCCATGTTGGGGTTTTATGTGAATAAGGAGAGACTATAAATTTTATTTGAAAAATCCGGACCCTAATGGGTCTCGAACATGATACTTTTCTTAGCTTTTCCTGAAAGCTTACTTTTGATTCAAATTAGTATTATTGATTTTTTATATAATAATACGCTTTAGATTTATGGTGTGAAATTAGCAAATGTTTATATAAGGAAAAGTATATTCATAGAGTGTAGGGTTGCAAACTACATTCGTTTAAAAACTTTTACTGTGCAAATATTAATTCAGATGCTGGGTTCGATACTCTGTATAATAATTTGATACTGTGTATTTTAATTTACTTAGTTCTGAAGATAAATACGCATTATGTTTATGTTTCGACCTTCGATATAATTACTTGTTTTTCTTTTAATATTAAAGGGGTAAGATTATATGATACAGACAAAACTTGATTTCGTTTGTTATTTTAAAGATATTGGACATAACCTGAACTTGAATATTCTAGGAACTAAAGGGTTTGGAATAAACCCTAACTTGTTTATAAGATCATTGTTAGGTTTACATTACTCTTTAATATTATCATTAATAAGGAATAAGTATTTATATTATTATTTTGTTACTTGATATTTTGAAATGAACTATATTCTTACCAAGGTTCCAGACCTATAAGTACATATATAATGTTATAGAAATGCTACAGGTATAATTACTGTGTAGTGTAAATTACTTAACCTAGACTAGCAGATTTCAATAACATTCTAGGATTTGTTTTATGGTTCTGTAATATAATCTAATTTGTTTGACTATAAATAAATTATGTTTTCCAGCATATGTAGTACATATATCTTCAATAATTGAAATAATGTTCAGTCATAGAAATAAGAAGTATTTTATTGCTTTTGAAACAACAAAAAAATACAAAAACAACTTCTAACTAAGATATTTTAAATCATGCTGATCTGTTTAAATAACTATCAATCTAGCAGTTAAACAATTTTCAGAAATAGATAATCAGTCCAAAATTTAATCATTTAGAAAAACTAAATTGACATAAAGTAAATAAGATAACACAATAAGAAACCCGTTAACTGTAGAGGGTGACAAACATCCAAAGGAGCCCGTTGCACCCAACCTGTTGGTTGTGGAGCCAGATCTTCTAGTCTCATAGATGATATTGTATCAGCTGTGTTTGTACCCCAGTTTTATATGATATGTAGGTGGATTGTACACTCACCCCAGCGGGGGGGTGTGGGGGGGCATCGCCCCCGAAGAAAATTTTTGGGGCTGTTTTCGCCAGCTGTTTTGCGGGCCCATGGTTTTGGGTATCTCGTGGTATTTTCCCATTGTGGTATTTTCCCATGATGATGTATTAGGTTTTATGCATTGTAAAAATATCTCTGAGATCAGGAGAGAGACTGTGAAACGGAGAAGAGGAAGTGCAGCGGTTGTGCTGCAGGTTGTATCCCTTCACCTTGCTGGACGGTAATAATAATAAGGACTGGCAAATTCAGTGTGGACGTAGCCCAAGTTGGGTGAACGACGATATATCTGTGTCTCTCTTGTAATGTGTATGTGTGATTATATTTGCATTTCTGTTTATTGTTATTGCTCTGCGATCGTGTTTTTCTAACAATTGGTATCAGAGCCAAAGGTCTATTTGGCAGTTAAACCCGCAGGAAGCTAGGGTTTCTGGTTCGAGTGGGAGCAATGGTAGAAGAAGGAAAGTTTAAGGTCGAGAAGTTTAATGGCCAAAACTTCAGGTTATGGAAGATGCAAATGGAGGACTATCTGTACTAGAAGGATCTATTCCTACCGTTGGGAGGAAAAGCAAAGCAGTCGGCGGCTATGAAGGACGAAGAATGGGAGGTTTTTGCCAGAAAGGCTCTGGGAACAATACGGTTGAGCTTGGCTTCGTCGGTGGCTTTCAATATCTCAAAAGAAATGACAACAGAGGGTTTGATGAAAGCATTGGGTAAGCTGTATGAAAAACCCTCGGCCTCCAACATGGTATTTCTAATGAAGCATTTATTTAATATGAAGATGTCTGAAGGTGGATCTGTTACTGATAATTTAAATGAGTTTAATACGGTTACAAATCAGCTAAATTCTGTAAGTGTGAACTTTGATGATGAGGTTAGGGATCTTCTAATCTTGTGTTCATTACCAGAAAGCTAGAATAGCTTGGTCATGGCTATAAGTAACTCTGTCTCTGGTTCAAATACCTTGAAATTTGATGATGTTATTGGTGTTATTCTTAGAGAGGAAATGCGAAGAAAAAGCACAGGTGATACATCAGGTAATGCGTTGACCATGGAGAGCAGGGGAAGACAAAAGGAGAGAGGAAAGATCCAAGGTAATCGTGGAAAGTCTAAAACGGGCAGATCCAAGTCCAGACTGGGAAAGATAGAATGCTGAAACTGTGGAAAGAAAGGAAATTTGAAGAAAGACTGCAAATCTCTAAAGAAGAAAGGAGATGCACAGAAGGAAACTACCCAGTAAGCAAATGTAGTAGGTGATGTGTTACAAGATGCTTTGATTCTTGCATTAGATAATACTAGTGATTATTGGGTAGTAGATTCAAGAGCTTCATGTCATGCTACACCCCATAGGAAATACTTTCATGAGTATGTTCCTGGCGACTTTGGACATGTTTTATTGGGTGATGATGAGCCATGTAAAATTGTTGGAATGGGTAAGGTATGGATAAAAGTTAATAATGGAACTGATTGGTTGTTGAAAGAAGTTGGGCATATTCCTGCTATGAAAAGAAATTTGATCTCAACAGGGCAGTTGGGAGATGGCGGCTATCTATCTACGTTCGGAGAAAAGTGGTGGAAGATCACTAAAGGATCAATGGTGATAGCAAAATGAGACAGAGTAGGTACGTTGTATTTATGTCCTCATAATACTGACCATTCTATCTCTTTAGCTTCCACAGGAACAGATACAACATTGTGGCATCATAGGCTTGGCCACATGAGTGAGAAGGGGATGCAGATTCTCCACTTAAGGAAGCTGCTACCGGATTTGAAGCAGGTAAGTTTGGAATTCTGTGAAAACTGTGTTTATGGAAAATAGAAGAGAGTCATATTTCTCAGGGTTGGGAAACAGAAGAAGAATGAAAAATTAGGGCTTGTGCATATAGATGTATGGGGACCGGCTCAGGTATAATCTCTTGGTGGCTCTCGTTATTATGTTACATTATTGATGATGCAACTAGAAAAACTTGGGTTTATTGCATTAGACAGAAATCTGATTTGTTTGCTACTTTTAAGAAGTGGAAAGCTTTGGTTGAGAATGAGACAGGAAAAAGATTGAAGTGTCTCAGATCTGATAATGGAGGTGAGTACTGCGGCAAGGAGTTTGATAGTTACTGTTCATACCATGGGATTCGTAGAGAGAAGACAGTCCCAGGAACACCACAGGAAAATGGTGTGTCAAAAAGGATGAATAGAATGATCATGGAGCGTGCAAGGTG
The DNA here is from genome assembly GCA_027924585.1 of Larix kaempferi. Lineage (NCBI taxonomy): Eukaryota > Viridiplantae > Streptophyta > Pinopsida > Pinales > Pinaceae > Larix > Larix kaempferi. Next base: position 4,363,384 of record BSBM01000985.1, on the reverse strand, counting down.
TATGAGACTGCATGCAAGGTTGCCCTTACAGTTTTGGGTGGATGCTGTAAATACTGCTGGTTATTTAATAAACAGAGGACCTTCAAGTGCTTTGGATGGTGGTATTCCAGAGGAAGCATGGACAGATAAAAAGGTAAACTACTCATTTCTGAGAACGTTTGGTTGTGAAGCATTTGTCCATATTGATAAAGAAAATAGAACAAAGCTTGAAGCTAAATCCAAGAAATGTACCTTTATTGGATATGGGGTTGATGAATTTGGTTATCGTTTATGGGATTATGAAAATAACAAAATCATCAGGAGTAAAGATGTGATATTCAATGAAAAGGCCATGTATAAAGATCAGTTGCAGGGAAAGAAACAGGAAAAGGAAAACACAGAGTACACAGTGCGTGATTAAATTAAAGAAAATGAAGTTTCGAAGGTGCCAGAAAATCAAGAGCAGCAGCAAGTACCTGAAACTCCTGCAACTGTAAGAAGATCTACCAGGTTAAGTAGACTCCCTGAACGATACTCTCCTTTAATGTATTATTTATTGATGACTGATTCTGGTGAACCAGAATGTTATGAAGAAGCAATGCAGGTGGAAACTAGAAGGAAGTGGGAGCAAGGCATGAATGAGGAGATGGACTCATTGGTAGGAAACCAGACTTGGGATTTGGTTCAGTTGCTTGCTGGTAAAAGAGAATTACAAAACAAATGGATTTACAGGTTGAAGGAAGAAGAAGGAGGTAAGAAGTGGTACAAGGCCAGACTTGTTGTAAAGGGGTTTGCACAGAAGAAAGGTATATATTTTGATGAAATATTTTCTCCTGTTGTTAAGATGACTTCAATTAGGACTATCTTAAGTCTAGTGGCGGTAGAAGATTTGCATCTTGAACAGTTAGATGTAAAAACAACCTTCCTCTATGGGGATTTGGAGGAAGAAACATATATGCAGCAGCCACAAGGGTATGAGGTCAAAGGTAAGGAGGATTTGGTATGCAGGTTGAAAAAGAGCTTGTATAGCTTGAAGCAAGCTCCAAGGCAATGGTATCTAAAGTTTGACAGGTTTATGACAGAACAAGGTTATAGTAGATGTCATTCTGACCACTGTGTTTATTTCAAGAAGCTAGACAATGGAAGATATATTATCTTGTTATTGTATGTGGATGACATGCTTGTTGCAGGGTCTGACATGTAGGATATAAATGTACTCAAAAGGAAGCTAGCTAATTCATTTGCGATGAAGGATTTGGGAGCTGCAAAGCAAATCCTTGGTATGAGAATAACGAGAGACAGGAAATATAGCAAATTGACATTGTCTCAAAGTGTGTACATACAAAAGGTGTTGGAGAGGTTCATAATGCAGAATGAAAAACCTATAGGTACACCTTTGGCTAACAATTTCAGTCTAAGTAAGGAAATGTGTCCCAAGACACAAGAAGAGACAGATTACATGTCCAAGATTCCCTATCAATCAGCAGTTGGCAGCTTGATGTATGCCATGGTGTGCACAAGACCAGATATTGCACATGTAGTGGGAGTTGTGAGCAGATATATGAACAATCCAGGTAAAGAAGATTGGAAGGCAGTATAGTGGATTCTCAGGTATTTGAGTGGTACTACCACTGAGGCATTATGTTTTGGAGGTTCAGACACTGTTCTATAGGGATATGTTGATGCAGATATGGCAGGTGACAAGGATAGCAGGAGGAGCACCACAGGGTATGTGTTTACTGTAGGTGGAACAACAGTAAGCTAGATTTCGAAACTACAGAAGGTTGTTGCACTTTCAACAACAAAAACAGAGTATGTTGCCATTACAGAGGCTAGTAAAGAGATGATTTGGTTGCAGAGGTTTATGGAGGAAGTGGGTAAGAAGCAGAAGGATAGCAGATTGTATAGTGACATCCAGAGTGCCATTCACCTTGCAAAGAACTCAACATTCCATTCCAGGACTAAACATATACAGCTCAAGTACCATTTCATACGCTCTATTCTAGAAGATGAACTGTTGAAGCTGGAAAAGATACATACTAGCCAGAATCATGCAGACATGTTCGCAAAGGTAGTGACCAGAGAGAAACTGAGTTCGTGCTCGGTTTCAGTTGGCCTTCTAGCATGAAGGGGAAGAGGAGAAATTTGCCAAGTCCAAGTCCAGCAAGTGCAGCAGCGGTGGAGTTGCTGTGATCAGTCTCCAAGTTGGAGATTGTTGGTTGTGGAGCCAGATCTTCTAGTCTCATAGATGATATTGTATCAGCCGTGTTTGTACCCCAGTTTTATATGATATGTAGGTGGACTGTACACTCACCCCAGCGGGGGTGTGTGGGGGGGCATCGCCCCCGAAGAAAATTTTTGGGGTTGTTTTCGTCAGCTGTTTTGCGGGCCCATGGTTTTGGGTATCCCATGGTATTTTCCCATTGTATTTACCCTATAAAATAAAGACATTGTAATACGGCTAGAGATGATGATGTATTAGGTTTTATGCATTGTAAAAAGATCTCTGAGATCAGGAGAGAGACTGTGAAATAGAGAAGAGGAAGTGCAGCGGTTGTGCTGCAGGTTGTATCCCTTCACCTTGATGGACGGTAATAATAATAAGGACTGGCAAATTCAGTGTGGACGTAGCCCAAGTTGGGTGAACCACGATATATCTGTGTCTCTCTTGTAATGTGTATGTGTGATTATATTTGCATTTATGTTTATTGTTATTGCTCTGCGATCCTGTTTTTCTAACACAACCTACTCCTGAAGACAACCAAATCACTTGCCTTAGGACACCCGAGCCTGTTCACTGAACCACTAGGACAAAGATGCTGTGCGGGAAATGGAATAAATTACTCTACAACTCAATAGTAGTACTCAATTAGTAGTACTTATTCCTTTAGCAATATTGAACTCAGCATAAAGTTGTACTAGTTCAGAATGTAGAATTATCTCACTCAATCACTTCCTAGCTTTCCCCTCATCGAATCTCTTGCTTTCTCTCTTTCAAAAATTATCACAAGGTAAAAACTGGACAGCCTCCTGTTGAATTCGATGGGTGATATAACATGCCTAGGTGTTTAGTCAGTTTTTTAGTTATTGAGCCACCTGCTCAGTTCCACTTTCTTGGGGAACATGACCATAAAAATAGGGAATTTGTTCCCTGCAACAACTAGAAGTGAATTGAGGATGCTACCAAGTGTCAGTTTGCTCTCCACCCTAGTCCATTCCTCCTAGTGGGTCAATGAACACTCATTCAACAGCCTCCTTTGGATATTTGTCTCCTCTTTTATTAATTAATAATAAAATATTAGAGTAATTAATTACAGTCGTCCTTGACCCCACTTGGTCAATAATTATAAAAAATTACAATAACATAAAACATAATTTTTTTCTCTTAACATAAAATGTTTAGAATTTGGGTATGTGACAAACACCCCATCTTAAGTTCAACATCGTCCTTGATGTTTCTTTATTCATCATCCTCTAATTATTCTTGGAATAGAATTGGATATGCCACCCACATATTACTTTCCAATTCCCAGGTTTCTTTATCTGGACTAAGGTGCTTCCATTGCACCTTTACCTATTCAATGGTACGATTATGAAGCAAAATTTCCCTCTTGTCGAGGATACAATCTGGTTCCACCAGAAAATCTCATTCTGGTTCCACCTATACATCATTCCAATTAATCACATGAGTAGCATCATGCACATACTTTTTCAAAAGAGAGATGTGAAAGACATTATTTGCTTTAATATTTGGTGGCAATGCCAACTGCTATGCCACTGATCCAACTCTGGATAGTATTTCGAAAGGTCCACAATATCTTGCTGCTAGTTTAGCACAACTCCCTAATTTTAAGGAACTCTTTTTGGGTTTTACCTTTATGAAAACATGTTCACCAATTTGAAACTCTTTCTGAGTTCTTTTGAGATCTGCATGACTTTTCTGTCTATCTTGTGCAATTTTCAAATTGCCTTGAACCTGTTTCACTGTTAATTCTATTTCTTTTAATAACTCAGGTCTTAAAATCAACTGGTCAACTGGATTATTCAATGAAATAGGTGTATTACATTTTCTACCATACAAAATTTCAAATGGACTAAGTTTTGTTGAAACTTGGTAATGATTATTATTTAAGCAAACTCAACAAGATGCAAATATTCTTCCTATTTACCTGGCTGATCTCTAACATACACTCTTAACATATCTTCAAGAATCTGATTGACTCTTTCTGTCTGTCCATCCGTTTGCGAATGAAATGATGTACTGAAATTTAAAGTAGTAACTAAACCTTTAAATAAAGACTTCCAAAAATTTCCTGTAAACTTAGAGTCTCTATTAGAAATTATAACTTTTGGAATCCCATGCAAATGAAAAATTTGTTTCATAAAAAATTCAGCAATGTTAGCAGCCTTGTAGGTTGTGTTAACAGGCATGAAATGGGTTGCTTTACTAATCTTATCCACAACTACCATTATGGAATCATTTTGTTTCTGATTTTTATGTAAACCAGTTATAAAATCAATACTAATTATTTCCCACTTTCAATTTGGAATTGGCAATGTTTGCAATAATCTAGCTAGGTGTTGATGCTCAGCCTTTATTTGTTGACATTCCATACACCTAGCAATGCATTCAGCTACCTCATTTTTCATGTTTGTCCAAAAGTAATCTTTCCTAACATAGTTATCATCTTTTGGTAACTAGGATGTCCTAAATAAGAGCTTTTATGTACTTCATTTAAAAAAAAGCTTAACTTTAGGGTGAAAACGTGAAGTTGGGTAACACTTCTGTGAGAATCGAGTGCCCGAGAAACATAGCGGAAACTATTCGGCCGGATAACCTATAATTTATTCAGTTGAATTACTATTAACGGTTCATCGTTTAAAATAATAGAGACCTTGAACTGTGTGCGACGCAGTGCCGTCTGGGGGAATTGTTCGGTGTTTTTTTGTTTATTCGGTCGAATAATTATTTTAGCGGTTTGGTAACGGAAAAAGATTATTCGACTGAACAATTATTCGGTTGAATAATTGTTCGGCTGAATAATTATTCGGCCGAATAATTATTCGGCCGAATAATTATTTTAAGGGTTTGGTAACGGAAAAAGATTATTCGACCGAACAATTATTCGACTGAATAATTGTTCGGCCAAATAATTATTCGGCTGAATAATCTCTGAGACCTGAAAAGTTCACGATTCTACACAGTTTTCAGGTTTCTCCATTTTCGGAAGGTAAAAGAAATCTCTTACACAACAAATTGACTGTCAAACTTGATACCATTAGTTTCATCATTGAATCTACTTTCCATATGTACAGATTTTGTTGTGTATAAGTGAGATATGATATTTTTAATTATTATATTTCTTAGCATGTGTCGAGTTTGGTTTCATCTCTTTCAAAATGTGGTGAAATGAAAAATCCATAACTTTAAAAATACACCACCAAAAAAATTGAAAAAAATATGGTGTAGTTAATTGGCGTGTCTGCTTCAAAAGGGTATTCGTATATTTTTTAGTTTTATAGTCACTTGAGAGAAAAGTGTTGCAAAACAAAACATGTTGAAAATCGACAAGGTTTCCCCATTGATCGAATTCAAAAAAATATAATAATTAGTATATAGATCCATTGGTTACAAACTTATAGTCATGCAGTAGTATATTGTGTGTAGATTGTCGTAGCATATTTTTTTTTTGCAAAAAAACAAGTTTAACAATGATTTTACATTCGCAACAAAACATGACTATTTTGTAGTCCTTTCATTTTATAAGAACACACTGTCAAACATTTTCCAAATTGACATATCAAATCTCAATAAAAAAAATTGAAAAAATTATGAATAGAAAGCTAACATAATTCTCTAAAAGTTTTTTTTTTTTACTGAAAAGTGAAATTCTAAACAAAAATATCACTTTTGTTCCCCCGAAGTTGAAAAACATGAAAAAATCAGATTTATTTTATCACAAGACCCCCCAAAATAGACAGCCATCTTCATGGATTCACCCTTTAGGTACGTTTGGTACTTACAGTCTATTTTTATACATCATTAAACCTTGTTCATTCAGACTGTAATCCATTATTAAATTTTCTGATATATTTTCAGCAACCTTTTGCTATAATTTAATGTAGTTTTCATCCAGTTTTATTCCTTTTTCAAGCTGATTTTCCAAATATGTTTTATAAGTGCTGATTGCTGTAACAAAATTTAGTCTAGCATTTCTACTTAAGGCATCAACAACTTTATTTTCTTTACCTTTAATGTGTTCAATCTCGAAATCATACTCGTTAAGGAAAGCTAGCGACGTAGCTTGCTTCGCGTTAAGATTTCGTTGATCCAAAAAATATTTTAAACCTTTATTATCTGTCATTAGTGTAAACTTTCTTCCGATTAAGTAATGCTGCCACATCTTTAACACATGTACCACGACAACCAACTCTAATTCGTAAGTTGCATAGTTCTTCTCATGAATCTTTAACTTTCTGGACTCATAGGAAATCACATGACCTTCTTGTGTTAAGACTCCACCAAGTCCATCAATGCATGCATTAGAGCAAACAATGAAATCTTTGTTTGGGTCCACAATTTTTAGAATATGTGCAGTTGTTAACAATTCGTTTAATTTCTTAAAACTTTCTTCACATTTTTTATCCCAAACAAATTTCTTACCCTTCTTTTGTAAGGAGGTTATAGGATTCGCTATTCATGAGAATCCTTCTATAAACTTACGATAATAACCTGTAATTCCTATAAAATATCGTACACCAATTACGTCTTTAGGGGCAGGCCATTCATTAATTTATTTTATCTTGTACGGGTCTACTGCGATTCCATCCTTGGATATCACATGCCCTAGATACTGTATTTGATCTTTGAAGAAATCACATTTGCTTAATTTAGCGTAAAGTTGGTGTTCTCTTAACACTTGTAAAATTATATTTAAGTGTTCATCGTGTTCCTCTTTAGTCTTAGAATATATTAAGATGTCATCAATAAATACCATTAGAAATTTATCCAAGTAATTATGTAAAACATTATTCATTAGACACATGAAAAATGCTAGAGCATTGGTTAGCCCAAAGGCATAACCACAAACTTGTAATGCCCATAGCGGGTTTTGAAGGCAGTCTTAAATATGTCCTCATCTTTTATTCTGACTTGATGGTACCCCGACCTCAAGTTTATCTTATAGAATATCATTGTACCGCGTAGTTGATCAAACAAATCATCAATGCGGGGCAAAGTATATCTGTTCTTAATGGTCATTTTATTTAATTGACGGTAATCTATGCATAAATTCAAGGTACCGTGCTTCTTTTTAACAAAAATGACAGGTGCTCCCCATGGAGACACACTTGGCCTTATGTAATTTTTATCAATTAGTTCCTTTAATTGTGATTTAAGCTCATTAAGTTCCAGAATGTTCATTCTGTAAGGAGCCTTTGAGTTTGGTACCACTCTTGGTACTAGCTCAATGGTGAAATCTAATTCTCTTTTCAGAGGTAGTCCTGTAATTTCTTCCGGGAATACATCAGAAAATTCCTTTAGAATTGGTATGTCTTCCAACTTTAACTTATTTTCCTTATTTGATTGTTCGTCATTAATTACATTTACAACAAACAACTTACACCCTTTACGAACAACCTTTTTAACTTGTAAAGCAAAAATTTGTCTAGCTGAAGTTTTTCTAGGAATTCCTTTTACTGTTACTATTTCACATTTATCATTCAAACAAGTAAAGGTCTTTTCAAAACAATTTAACACTACCCTATGCTTTTCCATCTAATCCATTCGAATCATAACATTGTAAGAATCTAATGGTAATACATTCAGCTTAACATGAGTCCTAAACTGATTCATCAATAATTCACAATCTTTTACATAATCAGTTACCTTTCTTTTGGTTCTAGTAGCTAACTGAATCAACCATGATTTTTCAAACTTTTCTACTTTCAGATTGCAACATTTTACTAAATCAGGTGATACATAGCTAAGAATTGCTCCTAGATAAATTAAAATAGAAATGGATTTATCTTTCAGCATACCTTCTACTTCAACCATTGAAGTTTGATGATCATCGTGTTTGTTTTCCAAGGCTGCATTGATCTTGGGCATTTCTCTTGCTAGGTCACCAATAGTAGCCTCCTCCTGTACTATGTGTATGTTGTTGACGACCCTATTTCTGAGTGGGCAGTTTGATGCATAGTGAGGTCCCTGATAGTCCCAACATTTAACAGGTTCTTTTTGTTCATTATTTTTAACGAAATTTTTAGGTGGATCTATGTTTCTTGCAGCTGTAAAATTTGACTGTACATTACCTCTTGAATTACTCCCTTGAAATTTTCTGTTAGAAAAATTACATGAATTACTATTTCCAAAGTTGCGATTGAAAGAAAAATGTTTTTTCCTTTATTCAAAATTATTAGGCCTCTTTACTTTCCAGCTTGGTATGCCTTCCCTTTTCTTGTTCTGTTCATAACAGATATGGGCTGGTGCAAGGTAATGATATCCAATTATAACACGTTAGTTGCAATGACATTCTAGAAAAACATAAATATTATCATTAAAATGAATTATTAGAGGTACCTACAATTTGTTTTTGGATTAGGTGTAAACAGATGAAACGTAGAAAAATGGATGACCTTCCGGAATATATAACTTTTATTTATGGAAAACTGGTATAACCACCCCAAAATGTCATTATTCGAAGATTGGTATGTTATTTTTTTCTGAAACATAATGCACATGTTTTTGTTGATCCACCCGTTTGCTATGTAAATTTTCAATTTACAAGAAAAAAAAATGTAGAGGCATAGGCAACAGAAGAATATTCTGCGGGGCTATTTTTCCAAAATTTTAAAAGTCAATTTTATATTTTTTTTTAAATTACCGAAGTTAGTGAAGCCCTAAAATGACATGGTCAAGTGTTGAGCCACCATATCATGGTCTAAAAATAATCAAAATAATTTTATTTTTTTTCTGCGTTGTAGGTATTTTTGTGCTTTTGTGCGGGTTCTCTTCCATTTTCGAAATAGATGAGCCAATCAAATGTTATAGGCCAAATAAACAACTTATGTTTTTTACAAATTTGACATGAGTGTAGTTAAAAATGAATTAAAAATAGAAAACAACAACAAATCTATTCAAAAATTATATATTTAGAATCTGCACACAGAGCTCGAAAAGCATGTGCAATTTCATCTGCAGTGCACTCGTGGAGCTTATGTGGAACTAGTTGTGAAAAACTGAAAGTTACAGCATTTGATGTTTTCTGCCATAAATCAGGCATAAATCAGACTGAGCCTCAAGGTGCAATCCGAAGCTAATTCCAAGCCTGCAAGGGTGCCAAAAACAATTTGAATTTAGACATGCGTGCACGCAAATACACACACACACATGACTAATAGCGTGCACAGGTAGGTGCACACATGCGTTAATAACAATGCACACGCGTTTATTTAATTTCCTTTGTCAAGGGGGATACATGAAGTTGATTAAGATGTGATGATGAAGAAGATGATGATTGTGGAGATGTTGATGAGGAAGGGGGAGATGACAATGATGTTGAAGATGTTGATGATGATGATGACGATGATGAGATGATGGTGATGGTGATGATGATGACAATGGTGATGAAGATGATGATGATGAGGAGGAGGAGGATGATGGTGATGATGATGGTGATGAGGATGATGATCAAGATGGTGATCATGATGGTGATGATGATGATCATCATCACCATCACCATCATCATCAACATATTCATCATCATTGTCATCTCCCCCTTCCTCATCAACATCTCCACCATCGTCATCTTCTTCATCATCACCATCTTCTTCTTCATCATCATCACCATCTTCATCACCATCATCATCAACATCAACATCTTCATCTCCATCATCATCATCATCATCTTCGTCATCATCATCATCGTCATCATCAACACCATCATCATCATCGTCCTTCTTCCTCATCTTCATCAACATCTAGGTCATCATCTTCATCGTCAACGTCATCATCATCATCATTATCATCCTCATCATCACCATTGATGGTGATGATGATGAAGATGATGATGATGATGTTGATGATGAGTACGATTATCATCAACATCATCATCACCTTCATCATTGTACTCATATTCATCATCATCCACCACCACCATCATCATCATCATCATCATCATCTTCGTCATCACCCTCTTCCTCATCATCATCATCAACATCATCTTCGTCGGCATCATCATCATCAATGGTGATGATAACGATACGAAGATGATGATGAAGATGGCGATGACGATTATGATGAGGATGATGAAGATGACAATTATGATGATGAAGACAATTATCATCGTGACCATGATCATATGATGATGATGATGATGGTGAGGATGTTGAAGATGGCGATGATGATGACTAATGAAGATGATGGTGACGAATATGATGATTTTGATGATTATGATCTTATTCGTCATCATCATCATCATATTCATCATCGTACTCATATTCATCATCATCCACCACCACCATCATCATCATCATCATCCTCGTCCTCACAATGATGATGATGATGATGATGATGGCGATGCCTAAGATGATGATGATGATGATGTTGTTCATGATGATGAAGAGGATGATGTGCTGCATATTCGTCATCATCTTCATTATAAACATCATAATCATAATCATCATCATCTCCATTAGTCATCATCATCATCACCATCTTCATCATCATCATCATCATCTTCATCATGATATTCATCATCATCATCAGCAACATCATGACGAAGATCATGATGATGATGATAAGGATGATGGTGATGACAAGTATGATGAGGATCATGAAGATGACTATTATGATGACTTCATCATCATCATCATATGATCATCATCTTCATCATCCTCATCATCATCATCATCATATGATCATCATCTTCATCATCCTCATCATTATCCGTGCCCTCAAAATGATGATGATGATGATGATGAGGAAGTTGATGATGATGATCACGTTGATGATGATGATGTGCTGCATATTCCTCATCATCATCATCATCTTCATCTCCAAATTATTCATCATCATCATCATACTCATATTCATCATCATCCACCACCACCACCACCATCATCATCATCATCATATCATATCATATGTTCACGTTGAAGACGATGATGATGATGATGATGTGCTGCATATTCTTCATCATCTTCATCATCGTCATCATCATCATCATCATCATCATCATCATGCTCATGCTCGTCCTCACAATGATGATGATGATTATGTTGCTGATGAAGATGATGGCGAATATGCAACAAATCATCATCATCTTCATCATCATCCACAACATGATCCACAGCATGATCATGTTGATGATGAAGATGATGGCGAATATGCAACAAATCATCATCATCTTCATCATCATCCACAACATGATGATGATGATGATGATGATCATCATGTCCATTAGTCATTATCGTCATCATCATCATCATCAACATCATCATCATCACCATCTTAATCATCATCATGATCTTCATCATCATCATCATCATCATCATCATGACGAAGATGATGATGATGATGACGATGAAGATGGTGATGATGATGATGATGATGACTAATGGAGATTATGATGATGTTGATGATGAAGATGATGACGAATATGCATCACATCATCCTCATCATTATGATCATCTTCATCTTCATCATCATCAACATCATGATGATGATGATGATGAAGATGGCATCATCATCATCAACATCATGATGATGATGATGAAGATGGAGATGGCAAGTATGATGAGGATGGTGAACATGACCATTATGATGACAAATACAATGATCATCGTGACCATGATCATATGATGATGATGATGATGGTGAGGATGATGAAGATGGCGATTATGATGACGAATATGATGATTTTGATGATCATGATCATATTCTTCATCATCATCATCATCTTCATCATAGTACTCATATTAATCATCATCCACCAACACCATCATCATCATCATCATCATCATCCTTGTCCTCACAATGATGATGATGATGAAGATGATGACGATGACGAAGATGATGATGATTCATGTTGTTGATGATGATGATGATGAGGATGATTTGCTGCATATTCGTCATCATCTTCATCATCAACATCAACATCAACATCATCATCATCATCATCTCCATTAGTCATCATCATCATCATCATCATCATCATCTTCATCATCATCATCATCATCATCATCATCATCCGCATGCTCGTCCTCACAATGATGATGATGACGACAATGATGAAGATGATGATCATGATCATGATGTGGATCATGTTGTGATGATGATGATGTGCTGCATATTCATCATCATTTTCATCATCAAAATCATCATCATCATCATCATTATCTCCATTAGTCATCATCATCATCATCATCATCATCATCACTATCTTCATCGTCATCATCATCATCATCATCATATTTGTCATGATGATGATGATGAAGATCATGATGATGATGATGATGATGAAGATCATGATGATGATGATGATGACGAAGAAGATGGTGATGATGATGATGATGATGACTAATGGGGATGATGATGATGTTTATGATGAAGATGATGACGAATATGTAGCACATCATCCTCATCATCATCTCCATCATGAAGATCATCGACGAGTATGATTAGGATGATGAAGATGAGGATGATGAATATCATCGATGAGTATGATGAGGAAGATGAAGATGAGGATGATGAGGATGATGAAAATGCCGATTATGATGACGAAGACAATGATCATCGTGACCATGATCATATGATGATGATGATGATGGTGAGAATGTTGAAGATTGCGATGATGATGACTAATGAAGATGATGATGACAGATATGATGATCATATTCGTCATCATTGTCATCATCTTCATCATCATACTCATATTCATCATCATCCACCACCACCACCACCATCATCATCATCCTCCTCGTCCTCACAATGATGATGATGATGATGATGATGATGATGACGATGATGAAGATGATGATGATGATCATGTTGTTGATGATGATGAATATGATGATGATGATGAGGATGATGTGCTACATATTCGTCATCATATTCATCATCAACATCATCATCATCATCATCATCATCTCCATTAGTCATCATCATCATCACCATCTTCATCATCATCATTGTTGGCAGGCGGTTTGGTAAGATGCTATCGCAGCATCTACGATGCTGTAACAAGGCAGAAGATGGGGCGAAAGGCGATTAGCGGAAGATTATTTTGTGCATGTGTGGGTCAATTGTATCGTAGATTGTGGGTTCTGGGTCATTTGGACCACATATTATGTATTGTTGAGTCAATTATACCACATAATGCGGGTTTTTGGTCGTTTTTGGACTAGGTCAGTTAGATATTGACTCGTTTGTCCATAGTATTGGTTAACAAGTTGTTAGAAAGTGGACAAGAGTTTTAAGGTGGAATCCTATATATAGATAAGAATTGTAAGTGTTGAGGGGGCATTGAATGCTGGAGATATTATGAGAAGATCTGTTGTTGGTTGTATGTCTTCCGGGTAAGTTTTAATGTCAAGAGTCATTGCGGAGATCTAGTTTTTGCAGAAACATTGTATCTGGGTCGACAATGATAATATGATGAAGCTATGTTGGTACAATCTCTGTGTTCAATCTGTTCAGTTATGGTAATGTGATGTTGCACTATACGAATAATGTCATGCTTCTTTGATGCGATACTTATTTTACAATTATTTTTGTTGCAATGATGAATGTATTAGTTGAATATTGCTTTAAATACCATGTTCAATGCTTAGAAATCTTTGTCCCAGTTATGCAATAAGTTTAAATATTATAGCTGAAACCATCCTCCTTCATTCGACAGAAACATGGTTCCGTCTACTCTTCCTGGACGCCTTGGGTGAGACCTCATCTGCTCCGCAGGTGTTGCTGGGCGGGATAAAACCTGTCTGGGCTGGTGGCCAGGGAGACTGCGATATGTGTCGATAGTGAGTGGAACCCCTATCGACTGGGTTTGAGTCAACAAATGTTTCCGTTGTCGGGACCGTGTATGGAGTGAAAAGAGGATATGTTGTGGCACCCGACGAAACCAGAGATCCAGGAATGGTTCGATCAGAAGTTGCAGGAATTCACTAAAGAGGAAAGCCAGAACACTCGATTGACAGTAGGACAGTGGGTAGATAGATACATTCACGATGGTCTACACAAATGGTTCTTCTATGAGTTCCTAGTCATATTGTTCGAATGGTTGGCAAAGTTGACATTCCAAAAGAATAACTTCCAAGGTGGTGAACCGATGATCTGGACCCCCAAATTGATTCAGGAACTGCAGGAAGTTGATAATAAAGCATTGTGGGCTGTCGAAGTGTGGCTCAATAGCATCCTAGAGGGCTATATCACAGAATTCGAGGTTGATACTTAGAAGTCCTATAGTGAAGCTGAAAGATATTTTTTCTGCGAACCTTGGGGCAGGTTTTTACTATCGCTTCAACTGTTGATCAAGATGCTTATTTGCGAAAAGGGTATATTGAAGATGCATATTGATCAGTAGATAGCCTGGTGGGCGAGGGCCATGGGTACCACGACGGTTGGGGGGCGGTACATGGAATGTTAAGGAGTATATGGGTGCAGGTCATGATGAGACTGTGAGTGAAGCTGAGGAAGAGAGTGGTCTTACGAGGGGTGGAGCGAGGTTCCGACAGGAAAAGAGGCAGAGGACGGGAGAAGGTCCTGCTATGGTCGAACCGCAAGACCGTGAAGGAAGACCACATGGGACAAAGCGACCTCACAGTCCTGACAAGAATAGCCAAGCTACGCCCAGGATAGAGGGAGGACCAAACCCCAGCACCAACGTACCCACACCTCCGCTCACTATCTCTTGGATAGCAAGAAATGCTACTTCGACACCGCCAAGTTTGTCAATCCCACAGAAGCTAATTGGTAGTAGTATAACGAAAGGAGGAAGGAAGCCCAGAATGGAGGGCGATGATGCTAAGTTACCATTATTCCATGGGAGTGCGACAGACAACCCAATACAGTATTGGTTTTTGTGTGAAGCGGTCTGGACCATCAAACAGATCACCGATGATGCTGCTTAAAAAGGGCAGTTAGCGATGAATCTACAAGGTCTTGCATTAGATTGGTTTATGAAGTTCATTCTAGTCCCTACAGGAGCCCCAAAGAAGTCGATGGATGAGATTCGGGATGGGCTGATTGCCAAATTTAGAAGGCCCAAGTCGGAGGCTCAATATATTACAGAATTAAAAGAAATTAAGCAGTATCCCAATGAGATGGTATGGGATTTCGACCAATGATTCAAGACACTGATGGAAAAGGTTAGTTTTGATATGAGAATTGTCCAACATAAAGAATGGTTCATCATAGCACTGCTACCACATATTCGGCTATCATTGATGCACCAAAACATCTCGATGCCCAGTGAATCTCTGGAGATTGCAATGCGATTGTAGGCGTCGCCGATTGGAGAAAATGCAGCCAGGATTTCACAGATACAAACACAGCTCGCTAACTTAAATATACAACTACAAGATTTGAAAAAGGGCAAGGAGCAGCGCGACGATGTCGAGGAGAAGGGCATACGAAGGACAATTTCCCGGACTTCCACAATTATTTGGTTTCAGGAGCGCCAAATGGTTGATTCGGTTATTCTAGACCTTGGTCCGGATGTCAACATCTTGACAAGTAGGCTTGGAAAAAGATTGGGTTCCCCCCATTGAGCTGGTCTCCTGCATAGCTTCGATTATCTAATCATGCTAAAGTAACACTAATTGGGAGAGTTCCACGAATGGTGGTCGACATTGAGGGAATGAAAACATATGCCGACTTTGATGTAATAGAAGTAGTTGAGGGAGGAAGCTCTTATCCAACATTATTGGGGATTGGATGGGCTAATGATAGTGGAGCTATAATCAATTTCAAGTGACGAATGATGACTTTTGAAAATCGTGATCTCAAAGTTATCGCCCCGTTGGATCTGGCTGAAAGACACCGCTACATAGAGCCAGTGAAGGACGATGATCCCTACGGATGGGACCATGCATTCAATATTTCTAAAGATTATATCC
The DNA here is from genome assembly GCA_027924585.1 of Larix kaempferi. Classification (NCBI taxonomy): domain Eukaryota; kingdom Viridiplantae; phylum Streptophyta; class Pinopsida; order Pinales; family Pinaceae; genus Larix; species Larix kaempferi. The sequence goes on along the minus strand of BSBM01000985.1, from coordinate 4,347,283 downwards.
ATCCGACTGCCAACGGTGAGCTGTGATGGTGCAGCGACAACTCTGCATCCTCTGACTCTAATTATGCACTAGAATGTTGGCAGAACCGCTTGCACGAGGAGGTATCGCTCAGTAAGTGTGGGTTGGTTACGCAGTCAGTATGCCATATCGCAACTGAAACAGTTACACTACCCACATCCGAAGGGCTTCCTGGATTATTTGAATTTTTGACATAGTTCGAAGAAAGAGTTTCCGAACCTCAGCGATTGTTGCCGTTGAATGAAGCATTGAAGGCTGCTCCATCACGGCGGTGGGAAACACACAAGGCATCAATTGATGGATGGTTGAAATGCAGAAGATTGATGATGGTACTCTTTGGCGATATTGAGGTCTACCACACTGGGAAGTATGATGGTCGGGATGACCCTGGTGGTCATTTGATGGAGTGTCAACGATTATGGGTATCGTGACCAAAAGATGAGTGGGTCCATGCTTTTATCCATAATTTGGATGAGATGCCATGCTCATGGTATATTGAAGCTAAGTTGGGAGGGGAAATTTCTACTTGGTTAGAGCTCACTGTGTGTTTTACCCATACATTTAGTTTTGCAGATGACGATCCCGAGGTCAATAATGCATTACAGCTCATCCGTGATGTCATTCTACAGGTTGTCCCTGTGGCCTATCCTGCAGATCCAGATGCGCATTGCCCGATGTAGTCTCTCATGGAATGATTCAATATCAGTGGTGGGCTAGAAGATGGTGAAGATCCACGGAATGTGAATATCCCGGAATCCGAAGGAAGTCGTGATGTGGTACCACCTGATGCGCCAAGTGATCCTATCAGTCAGCAGCTGAAAATATGCAAGATTAACATTGGGACAGAGGACACTCTGAAGTTAGAAAATGTCGGGGATTACTGGGATGATGAGCTGATAAGCAAGGTCACTGATATGCTCCATGAGTTTCAGGATGTATTTTCGACAAAATTTTCCGACATGAAGGGGATCCTGGGCAATTTAGGGGAGATGAAGATTCCATTAAAACCAGATGCTAAACTGGTCCGGCAGCGACCTTATCAGCTAAATCCACAACACAAGGAGAGGGTCAAGTCAGAACTTGATCGCATGTTGGACACTGGTATTATTGAACCGGTCGAGGAGTCAGAATGGATCAGTCCTATGGTGGTGCAGGACAAGAAGACTGGAGAGGTGTACATCTGTGTGGATTTACGAAAGTTGAACGATGCCTGCTTGCATGACCCCTTTCCGACCCCATTTATTGACGAAGTGCTCGAAGGAGTGGGCGGCCAGGAGATGTACTCATTCATAGATGGGTTCTCTGGCTACCATCAGATCTGCATTGCCAAAGAAGATCACCATAAGAAAACTTCTGTTACCGAATGGGGCTGCTATCAGTACACCGTGATGTCGTTTGGCTTGAAGAATGCACCTACGATATTTTCGCGATTTGTTGTTGCTGCATTCAAAGATTTCATTTATAAGTTTTTACAGGTATGCATGGATGATTGGACGGTCTATGGGTTGGTTCGCGATCATCTGGCGAACCTGCGGTTGATGCTGGAGCGATGCCGACAGCACCAGATATCGCTGAATTTGAAGAAATGCATCTTTTGTGCACTATTTGGCATACTATTGGCTCATATTGTGTGTAAGCAAGGATTTTTGGTTGACCCAGCAAAGATTGCACTTATTTTGAGTTTGACACCACCGACTACTATTAAGCAGTTACGGGCGACGCTGGGACACACGGGGTATTATCGCAAGTTCATCAGGGGTTATGCTGCGATTACTGCCCCTATGGAGAAGTTGTTGAAGAAGGATGTGGCGTTCCAGTGGAGCCCGGAATGTCAGGCTAGATTTGAAACACTAAAGGCAAAGATGGCGTCGACACCGATATTGGTATTTCTGGACTGGAGTAAGGAATTCCACATCCATGTTGATGCCTCATCGATTACGTTGGGTGTCGTATTGGCTCAACAAGGAGAAGGGGATCTTGATCACCCCATTACTTTTGCTAGCCGGAAGTTGTCATCTGTAGAAAGAAACTACACTACTACGGAGAGGGAAGGTCTGGCAATGGTTTACGCTTTGCAGAAGTTTCGCCATTACTTACTAGGAGGCCATTTCAAGATGTTCACAGATCATTTCGCATTAAAATACCTGGTCAATAAGCCTGTGTTGGGGGGGAAGATATGTCACTGGCTACTTATTTTTTAGGAATTTGATTTTGAAATTATTGTGAATCCCGGCCGGTTGAATGCCAGTCCTGATCATCTCTTGCGGATCAATACAGGAGAAGAGATAACCAACATTGAAGATGGTTTACCAGATGCCCAACTACTTTGGGTTGAGGTTGTAGATGGCTACTTTACAGAAATCATTCAGTTTCTTAGAACGGGTACTGCACCTGACGAGTTCACCACCAGTATGAAGAAGTAGTTGGTAGTCAAGGTAGCAGACTTCTAGCTAATCGTAGGAGAGTTATACAAAATGGGTGTCGATGAGGTAATGTGCAGATGTGTCTTACCGCATGAGCAAGCATAGATATTAGCAGAAGCGCATGGAGGAGTAGCCAGAGGACACTATGGCAGTCGGGCGACTGCTAGGAAAGTGCTGCGTGCCAGGCTGTGGTGGTCCACACTGCATAATGATGCGACAGACTATGTGCGGTCCTGTGATGTCTGTCAATGAACTGGAAAACCATCCCGATGCAATGAGATGCCACTCACGCCTCAGTTGACATTGCAACCGTTCGACAAATGGGTAGTGGATTTTGTAGGACCGATTAATCCACCAGGGAAGTGCACGGGTGCACACTACATTATCACAGTGACAAAGTATTTGACTGGATGGGCAGAGGCAGCACTAGTAGTTGATTGTTCCGCAGCAACGGCGGTGCGATTTTTGTTCGATAACATCATCACTCGTTTCGACTGCCCCAAGATACTGTTGAGTGACTAGGGAAGCCACTTTCTTAATCGCACCATCAGTGCATTCACGGAGGAACTATAGATACAGCACAAAAAGAGTACACCAGATCATCCGCAAGCAAATGGCACAGTGGAAGCCTTCAACAAGGTATTGGAGCATGCGCTAACAAAGGTGTGCAATACGAATTGCGATGACTAGGATCTGAAAATCCCAGCAATATTGTGGGCCTATCGCACGACGTGTAAAAGGTTAACTGGTCAAACACCATTTAGGTTAGTATATGGACAAGAATCAATTATTCCCATGGAGTATATTGTCTCGAGTTTCCGCATTGCAGCCGTAACAGGCCTGGATGATGCAGCGGCCCTAGAGGCACGTCTAGAGCAGTTGGTGAAGTTGGAGGAAGATCGTTTCATCATTGGGTTCCACCAGGGGTAGAGAAGGATCGCCATAAGGCATGGCATGATCAACACATAAAATACAAATAGTTTTAGCAGGGCGACTTGGTGCTGTTGTACGACAACAAGTTTATGAAACATCCAGGAAAATTGCAGATGCATTGGCTTGGTCCGTATCGCATCAATCGTGTTGCTTTAAGAGGCGCGGTTCAGCTACAGCAGCTGGATGGGGCAATGCTCCCAAAACTAGTGAATGGTCATAGGTTGAAACCCTATTAGTTCGGCTTGGAACAGTGCGATACCAGAGTCGCATGAAAAAAAAAATAAAAAAATGTGTTTTGCAGGATGATCGGTGGCAGGATGGCGCACCGACGGAGAAACAAATGCGCAAGTAGGAGGGCTTGTGTCGCAAGTGATGAGCAGTCTGCGAAAATTGGCCGTGTTATGATGGGGACAAATCAGTAATAAATTCCAAAAGTTAAATAGTTAATTAACGACGCGTGTTCGAATGATGGGCATTAATGGCGGATTCGGCCGATCGGCTAACAGGATCGATGGTGGATTTGCATCATTAATACAGGATTTTGGTTGAATTAATGCATGATTTCATGATTATTACAGAGGATTCAGCTAGAAGCTATAAAATCGGGTCAGAGTTGGTCAGAAAGCACCGAGATTTTAGTTGATAAGTGCCTGTGCAGAGACGATGAGTATTGGCATAAACTTGGTGATGTGTTGGGCAAGGTTTTGTTGAATTTGCAAAGTGGTGTTAGGTTGAACCAGCTATTAGTTATAAGCACTGCGAGGTATGCCAGGCGAACTTGAGACAGTTGATATTAGCAATGAAGTAGAGTCTCCCTTCATCCCGGTGGTTTTTGAGCAAGAAGTTGTGTCATCCGGAGCCGTTGATCTTGGAGCTGAAGTTGCAAATATGTCGGTGGGAGCATCAGTCACTACTAAGAGGCGGTGGGGGGGTTACCACTTTGAGTCCCCGTAAAGTAAGAGGGTGCTTCAGTCATCCGCTGTGATTGTAGGTGAAGCTCAGGAGTAGGTGGGGCAGTCCAGTCACTACATTCACGAGTCTTCCCCATGGGCAGGACTGTTAGCTAGTGACATCCTTGGGTATATCACTCCCATTCGGCCGGATGCCACCCCATGCAAGATAAACCCAAAACAGAAGTATGGTGTGAGGATGCCACCACTCCCGACTGGAATGGAGTGCTCTGTGGATATTGGGCTGGCATTGATGTGCCTGCGTTATGACGACCATGATATGGTGGCCTACCCTGACATTGAATTCGCCCCATATGTGCCTGAGACACGACGTTCCCCGACGCCGACTATACAAGACTGGGCAAGTGGATTGAAGCAGGTCAGCTTGTTATGGCTCATTAACATGCCACATTTTGGGTGACTGGCGGAAGTCGATGCGTGCATGAGGCATCTCCTTGCATGCTTTCATGGTGGTTCATCGTGGATAGACAAATAAATGCCTATCACCATCGATTTAATTTCGCACATAACCGGCTTGCCTAAAAATGGAGTCTATCTGTCGCAGTTCATCCAAGGTAAGGCAAATGACAAAAAGCAGGTGTTGCAGTTGGCACAGAAATATGGCTTAGAAACGGATGGGCATGGGTATCACACCAGCACCTGCAATGCTCAAGTGGTACTCATGGGCATTAAGATTCTATCCTACAAGGTGATTAGGGGTGGTCGACCTAACCAATGCAACTCGGGGATTGTTGCATGCATAGAGCAATATGCGGAAGGAGTCCAAATGAACTGGTCTCTGTTTCTCTTGAATCAATTAATGGAGGATGTTGTGGAGGTCCAATTGGGAAAGGTTGCCTTCACATATAGTTGGTTTTTGCTGTTGATTGCCTTCGTCGCATGGAAAGATCCCAGCATGTACCAGCGCATGGACATTCCGGTTGCAGCAGAACGACGGGGTGCGTGATATCAGAATCTGTGGTATGTATGAGAGCCAGAGAGACTCCGGGATTGCCAATTGCAGTTTGGGCTATTTTGGGAGATGCTTTGTGCTGCGGCCACACAAGTCCCGCGAATATCTGAAGAAACTGCAGTGCGGTTCAGACTAGTCATGGCATTTGCAATTCAGCCACATAACATACATATACAAGCCTGCCGTGATCCTGATCGACAATGGTTGCAGACCTCGTATAAGGTGACGTCCGAATATTTAGAGGCTACTGTGAATGAGTGGTTAGAGGCATGGCGACAACCCATGAGTTTAGTAGAGATAGAAGCCGGTGGCCCGGCGTTGGGCCCAGATGATCGGGCATTGGCCCAGGACCAACAGAGTCACCATGACTCAGGGAAAGAATCGATCAAAATTATATCAGACGATAGTGACCAGGCCCTTGAAGAAACCTGATCGAAAATGTATCAGGAGCATACCACGATTAGTGGGTTGTTCTTACCGGCCGAGGCATAGTTGGGATGCCTGCTCACAGTGCTCAATACTATATCCTCTGCGGCAGCGGACAAGATGTCAAGGAAGGTGGATGAAGGGTTCCATGTGATCACCACTCGGTTAGAGTCTCTGTATGATATGGTTTCCAGAAAGGCACCACAGGAAGCAGTGGTATCAACCTTTGGGACAATTAACACTGAGCCGCGGGTGAGGAATGTGGAGATTCCCTCGATTGCAATTGTGATGAAAGATGAAGCTGCCAAAATTGCACTGCAGCATCTGAAAATGGTGGCCATTAATGTGAATGCCTTTCTCGCAGAAGGGTTGACCACTATGCAAGCTACTACCAGCAAAGAAACGACAGACAGACTGCGGAAGATCAGTGGTATGTGTGTCTGATTGCAAGCAAGTGAGGCTGATGCGAAGCACACTATCGAAGAATTGACCGCCAAGGTTGCTTCCGCACAGCAGGCCGTGGATGAACTCGAAACAAACATCAAGGGAGAACAGGCTGAGAAGGCACGCGAAATCGAAGGCCTGAAAAAGGAACACGATTTCCTTATTGCAGAGAAGGCTCGTATGTGGGATGACAATGTACGGGTTGAATGGGCAATCACGGAATCTTATCAACACATGCCATAGCCCACTGAAGAGGTGGATGTGCTCCATTGGGTGCAGCGACTGGGGGCTGCCATTATTCTGCTGCGACAGGAGAATCAGGCGTTGAAGGCCCAGATGAATCAGGGTATGCCTAAGGCTGAAATTGATGAATGAAGAAGGGAAATTGAGGAAGTTGCCGCTTAGATGGAGGAGCTGGAGACACAGGAAACCAGGATAATGGCCAACACTGTACAATTCTAGGGCCGAATTGTTCATGACGAGCATGTTGAATAGCTGACTAAGTATCGACAAGAAGCTGAGGGATAGTTGGCCACATTGAAAGCAGCAATGCGTGCTATGCCACCACTGGAGCAGGTTGCTAAGTCTCAGGAGCTAAAATATTTGCAACAACTTGTCACTAAGGTGGACGAGTGACAGAAGATGCGCATGGCACAATTAGAGGAGTTCCAGGACAGCGACAGCAAATTCATGATGCAAGCTAGTGAAGCTCTGCAGCCAGTGCAGAAATGTCGACAGCAGGTGGTGGCAAAGCTTACAGATCATTTGCCAAAGACGTGGTAGACAGTCAGTCAGTCAGCAGCTATGGAAGACAAGGAGGTGGTGCAGACAGTTGAACAACCGTATGAGGACTTCAAAGTCAAAACGCCCGAGTACACCGTATCCAACTGACGTGGCTTGAGGGAGAGCCACAAGATTGTGTTGGGGACCTGCTGGCAAGAGGTTTGGTAAGATGTTATCGCGGCATCTCCAATGCTGCGACAAGGCAGAAGATGGCGCGAAAGGCGATGAGCGAAAGATTATTTTGTGCATGTCTGGGTCAATTGTACCGCGGATTGCGGGTTTTGGGTCATTGGGACCACATATTATGTATTGTTGAGTCAGTTATACCGCACAATGCGGGTTTTTGGTCATTTTTGGACTAGGTCAATTAGATATTGAGTCGTTTGTCCATAGTATTGGTTAAAAAGTTGTTAGAAATTGGACAAGAGTTGTAAGGCGAAATCCTATATATACATAATAATTGTAAGTGTTGAGGGGGCATTGAATGCTAGAGATATTATGCGAAGCTCTGTTGTTGGTTGTATGTCTTCCGGGTATGTTTTAATGTCAAGAGTCATTGCAGAGATCTAGTTTTTGCAGAAACATTGTATCTGGGTCGACAATGATAATATGATGAAGCTATGTTGGTACAATCTCTGTGTTCAATCTGTTCAGTTATGGTAATGTGATGTTGCACTATATGAATAATGTCATGCTTCTTTGATGCGATACTTGTTTTACAATTACTATCGTTGCAATGATGAATGTCTTGGTTGAATATTGCTTTAAATACCATGTTCAATGCTTAGAAATCTCATTTCCTCCCCTACTCATCCCCAAATGCACTCCTGACACATGCCAATGAGACCAGCAAGCTATGGCATGAGAGGTTTGGCCACCTCAACTATAATTATTTGCAATATTTGCATAGGTTTTATATCGTTGATGGGCTACCAAACATTAAGTTCTTAAAAAGAATTTGTCAAGGTTGTATCATTGGCAAGCATTCAGAGCGCAAGTATGAGAAAGGTAGAGTAGAGAGAACATCTTCACCTTTTGAGTTGATCCATAGTGATATCTCAGGACCCTTTCCTACCTTGTCCTTCAGTAATGAAAATTATGTGTTGGCTTTCATTGATGACTACTCAAGATATTGTTGGGTTTATTTTCTCTAGTATAAGTCACAATTCTATGGAATTTTCATTATTTTTAAAGCTTCTATGGAGAATTTTTCTGGAAGGAAGATTAAGGCCCTTTCAATTGAAAATGGAAGGGAATATGTCAAGAATGATTTGCAACAATTTTGTGCTGATATTGGAATTAAAATGCAACATATTGTGCCCTACACACCTCAACAAAATGGTGTGGCTAAGTGCAAGAAAAGATCCCTCATAGAGATGGCCACCTGCATGCTAGAGTCCAATTATTTATCTCCAAGACTATGGGCAGAGGCCATTAATTGTGCAGCCTACATCTAGAATAGAGTGCCTCATAATGCTTTGAAAGGCATGACTCCCTTTGAATATTTGAGTGGGAACAAGCCAAATGTGTCACACTTTAGGATCTTTGGCTCAAAAGCTTGGGATAGGATCCCTCCTGATAAGAGAAGGGATTTCCAGTCCCAACTCCAACCATGTATATTTGTTGGCTATCCTAAAGATGAAAAAGGATACAAATTTCTGAATCTCTCCACTCAAAAGACATTCATTGAAAGGAGTGTGCAATTTGAAGAAGAACCTTTCCAGACAATTCAAATGAAAGAAGGAGAAATCCTAAACCTCCACATGATGATGTAAGTGAAGCCTTAAGTTAATATTCTGATTCTGAGTCTAATAATGAATATGAGCATCTGATTGCAGATCCTAATCCACTTACAATGCCAAAATGGTTTGCAAAGACCATTGAGGTTGCAGGAGATCTTGGAGGTGATCCTCAAGACACTAGGAAGACAATGTTTCAATTTGATAGTGCACATTGTTCATTTTCTGCTAGTGATCCTTATCTTTTTGAGAGATGTTATTTGAAGATAGGATCTGATCCAACATCATATTCTAAGGCATCAAAAGATTCCATATGTCAAGCTTCCATGGATGAAGAGTTTCAATCTCTTCAAAATAATGAGACCTGGGAACTAGTTTCATTGCCTCCTGGTAGGAAATTGTTTCAGTGCAAGTGGATATTTCGAACAAATATGGATGATGATGATGAATCAATAAAATATAAGGCATTATTGGTGGCTAAGGGCTTCTCCCAAGTCCAAGGTCTTGAATACACAGAGAATTTTTCTTCGATAGCCAAGATGGATTCCATCAGACTAGTTCTGGCTATTGCAGCATCCAAGCACTGGGAGGTGCACCACATGGATGTTAAGAGTGCATTACTCTATGGATATCTTGCGGAGAAAATTTACATCTAGCATCCAGAATTTTATGTTCATGACCCCTCTCTTGTGCACAGAATGAAGAAGTCACTTTATGGTCTCAAGCAGGCTCCTAGAGCATGCTATGCAAAAAATTGACAACTTCCTTTTGTCACAAGGTTTCATTAGATGCAAGTCAGATCCTAATGTTTATATGAAGCATATTGATGACTATATTTTACTTATTTTTTTATATGTATATGATATTTTGATCATTGGATGTTCCACTATAGTTCATGCTTCAATAAAAAAATGCTTTGCATAATTCTTTTTCAATGACTGAATTTGGATTGTTGAGATAGTTTCTGGGACTTGAAATCACTTAGTCCACTTTAGAAATAAAGGCCTCTCAATCAAAGAATGCTTCATATCTGTTCAATAAGTTCAGAATGCAAGAGTGTAAGCCAACCAAGTTTCCCATCCTCTCTGGTATAAGTATTGAAGATGGTGAATCTTCCCCATTGGTGAACATCACTTTGTACAAGAAATTGGTTGGGAGTCTACTGTATCTTACACACTCTCAACTTGATATATCCTATGCAGTAAGTGTTGTATCAAGGTACATGTAGGATCCACATGAAATCCATTGGGAAGTTTCCAAGAGGATATTGCATTATGTGGAAGGAACTAAGTCTTTTGGGAGACACTATGTTGTTGATTATTCACTGGATCTCATTGGATTTTTAGATTCTGATTGGGATAGTGATAGATTAGACTGGAAGTCAAATTATGGGTTTTTCTTTATGCTTGGTAATGGTCCTAGTTGCTGGTCAAGTAAGAAACAAAGTGCCATTGCACTATCATCTGCTGAGGTTGAATACAGAGGAGTTGTAAATGCATCCACACAGTGTGTCTGGTTGCAAGGCATACTTTTTGAATTTGGGATTGAATTCAATACACCTACTGCCATATGGTGTGACAATAAAAGTACCATAAAATATCAACTAATCCAGTATAAAGGCAGAGGACCAAGCACATGGAACTTCACATGCACTATATCAATTGATTAGTACATGATTGTTAACACCCAAAAAGTGTTCACTACCTCATATACCACATTATATGGCTCATTTATCCATTTTCCTACCATATTTCCCTTAAAATCCCAAAAAATCCCATTTAAAAGCCTCCAAAAAGCCTAAAATGCCTCCAAAAGGTTACAAAACCCTCAAAATAGCCTAAAAAAGGCTAAAAAACCCCCTTTTCCTCCAAAAATAGCAAAAATCCCCTAAAAAGGGAATAAGAAATATAAAATAATGAGGAAAAGGAGGAAAAAACCCTATACAGCTGCCCAAAACCATGTCTTTCCCAAAACCATGGGTCAGCACTCCACCACCAAAAAACTATAAATAGGTGATGGAGATCCCTTATTCCATATCCACAATCACAAGCACCCTTACTCTGCCAAAATCTCTCTCGAAACCCTAGTTCACCATTGAACTACTTTCACCTTGAGAGCCACCTTTGGCCCATTCCCACCATTGGAGAAAGAGAAGGAGCATATTGGAGCTTGGAGCATCCTCTTGGACATTGCAAAGAGCTTCATCAAACCTTCACATTGAAGGTAATATCAATACAAAAATCCATTCTTTAAATTTGATGTTTATGTTTCATGCATGTTTTAGAAGTAATTTAATTTATGTTTTAGCTTAATTATTTACATTTACTGAACTGCTACTAAGGAGTCCATTCTCCTTAGTAGGTGCTCATTTGCACAAGCTAGGGGTAAAACCCTAGCCACAGTTTTGGCGACTCCCCTAGATTTTGAATTTCTGGTTTCGTTTATAATTTTTTCTTTTCGACTGTCCCTTTCGGCCGCCGCACACCGCGCTTTTTCCCTCTGCAGTCGCGTCCCGACCGCGTCTTTCAGGCCTTTACCTGCGACCCAACCGCGGCTCTCAGACGGTTTCCAACGCCCTGCCAGCGGATTCAAGTCTGTTACCTGCGATCCGGCCGCGGCTAATCCGCCTGTTTGCTGTGATCTGACTGCGCCTGTCTGCCATTTTCCCGCGTCCCGACTGCGGCTCTTTGCCTCTTTCGAGCGTCCCAGCTGCGTCTGTTAGCCCTTTTGCCGCGACCCGGCTGCGTCTTTTTCCCTATTTTCTGCGTCCCGACTGCGTCTGTTGGCCCGAAACCCGTGACCTAACCGCCACTGTTGCCCTCAAACCCGCGGTCTGCCTGTTCTGTTTCGCCACAGACCCGCGGTCTGATTTCTGCATTTTTCCTGTTTTGAGCCCAGCCCCTTTTGCTACAATATTTTCTACATCTGGACAGCCCCCTGTCCTACCTGCAGTCCCACTTCCTTACATCCTTTCTGCAACATAATTTCTGTTCCCTTTACAGAATCTTTTTAAAATTTCAGTATTTTTAATTCAGAAAATTTTGCAAGTTAAAATTTCAATTTCAGTATTATTGATAGTCAGAAGTTGCCCCCCTTGTGGCACTTCTATTTTGGGTTCATCAGCTCACGAGCACACACTCTGTCACATAATTCAAGTGAGCCTTAAAAAGTACCTAACTGAACCAACATTCTAACCCCACTTGGGGAACACAAAAGAATCATTGTAGTTAGGTAGGATCGGGGGGATAGGCTTCCAATAACACCCCTCGGTTACTTTCACTTGAGACATAGTTGTTGTCCAAATAGGGAACCAAAATCCCCTAGTACTTTTTGGCACGGTCACGACCAGTTTATCAGAGGGCCTCTCCCTTAGGAGGGTTGAAGTCGGGAGACTGGTTCCGGAGGCCTGAGTGGAATACCGCACTCCATTTAGTAACCGAAGGGCTACCTTTCGCGGTTCGCGGGATATCGTTGTATAGGGGTATTGCGGTAAACGGACTAAACGGTAGATTCACTTTTCTGGACGTGTCATGAACGGGGTATCTTAGTTGCCATTCTTCTAGGATTGACTACCCGGTATCCCTCCCGGTAGGGGGATATCATAGCCACTTGGCTTTCCTACTCATATTGTCTGACTTGGATTTCATCACCTTGCAGAGGATATGTTTAGTTGAGTCAGAATACTTTTAGTTAGGTGTTTGCATGCTCCTTTACCTCCCTTTGGTCTAGTGAGTCCACCATTTTTTCTTTTTAGGAAACCTGCTGCTTGTTGGTATTCTGACCATCTTTGTTGATACTCCACCTATTGTAGCACAACTGTTGCAGTGGGTGTTTTGAGTTGGTTGTTGGCCTGAGTGCCTTGTTTTTGAGCTCTCCTTCTGCACACTCAGTTGCATTAGGATTTTTTGAGCTGTTTTTCTACTCACCTCAACCCACAGAGATTTGACACCATCCGTCACCATTGAGTCCCCGAGACATTCTCGGTGCCTCAGGGGCGATCCCCCACAGCACAGTTCTCTTGACACCACACGTCATAGATTCCGATCATCATCCGTTGATACCACTCATCACAGAGCTAGAGCCTTGTCACTTGACTCCACTCGTCAGCGACATAGGACTCCGTCACCAGATATTGACGCTCCTTACTTTACCTCTGATTATGAAGAAGAGTCTGAGAACCCTATTTACACTGCCCCTACTAGCCCCATGGCTGGCGCGACTTCCACTCCTTTCGCTATAGGGACCATTGGTGGCACATCTACCACTACACCAGTTACCACACCTGCTCTAGGAATTCCCTCGATGGGGGCCACATCCACCATCCCGGTTACCATTCCTATTCCCGTAACTGGCCTACATACCACCACTACATCAGTGGCTCACACTACCCATGGTGGTGCTGGACCATCCTCCACCACCTTAGTTCCCCCACTTGGGGGCACCATCCCAAATCCTGTCCCTCCACTTGGGGGCATTGGCCCCAACTTGGTCCAACCCACTACTGTGTCACATCCTTCTTCTAGTTTGCCATTCATGGCTAGCCTCAACCTACCTGACCTGGCCAGATTGACCAACGACCCTATTCGACACGACCCTACGTGGCCTCATATGCCTACCAAGCTCCCCTCTGACATCCCTAAGTTCGAGGGCAAGGCCGGTGAGGACCCACAAAACCATATCATGTCTTTCCACCTATGGTGTTCCTCTAACTCCATAGTGGATGACTTTGTTCGCCTCCATCTCTTACAGCGCACCTTCACTGGCTCTGCAGCCAAATGGTATATCGAGCAACCTCATGGGACCCATGCCACCTTTGCTTCCCTTGCCTCGACATTCCTGCAGTTCTTCCAGTTGCCTGTCCGCTATGACGCGGGCGTTGAGATCCTCCTATCCTGCAGACAAAACACGACTACCCATATCACGGACCACATCCATGAGTGGCGTCACCGCCGTAGCTTATGCAAGATCAAACTAGACGACCATATCTTCCTAGATTGGTTCCTCAAATCCCTTCTCCCTGTTATTGCTAAGGATGTGGCATCAGAAAGACCCCAGTCTGAAGAAGAGGCCATCCTTAAGGCCCAACAGTTCGACCTCATTTACGCCCAGTCGGGTTACCTCTATACCATTATACCTGACGCCCCTCGCGGCGAGTCCCCCCATCACGATGCGCCGGGGGCATCCCACGCCGCAGACGGCATCATCGGTCGTGTTTCTTCGCATCCTCAACCATTTTCTATTGCACGTCCTACCTCTGGCCCCGACCTTTCACGGGCTACCTCACAGTCTGGAGCAACCAACTCGTATGCTCCCATGACCCATCACCATTCCCATGGACCCTCATGTCCACCACAGTGCTTCGGTTATGCGACTCCTGCTTATGCTCCCTTAGTCGCACCTCAGCCTTACTACCATCAGCAAGCTGCCCCAGCTCCTGCGCCTTCACAAGCCCAACCCGCTTATTATCCGCCACAGGCAGCCCCTGCGGCGAATCCACAACCCGCTCCGCAGCCATATCAGCAACCTCCTCAAGTTGCTGCACCTGCTCAGCCTCCACCTGCATATTATCCACCGCAGCCTGCTCCTGCACCTGCGCAACCTCAAAACCCACCTGCTAATCAAGGGCAAGTTTACGCCCAACAAAATCCGCAGCAGAACCAGAACAGCCAACGCAACCAGGTCCAACAGAACCGCGGCAAAGGCCGTAATCGTGGGAACAACCAACCTGCAGATCAAGCCGGTCAACCGGCTAATCCCCCCGACAACACCAATGCGGCCCCCGCTAACCAAAACCCTGATCGCCCGCCCAAGCAGGCTAAAAACCCTAATTTGAGAACAAACCATCCTTGTTCTATCTGCGGGGTCTATGGCCACTACACACATACTTGCCCACATTTGGAGCAAGCTCGACAACTTTGGGTTGATGATGCCCATCGCCAAGGGCATGCGGCTCCTCAAGCACCGCCCAACCCCCCACAACCTCAGCAGCAACCTTTGGTGTTGCAAAACCCCTTACCAACCCAAGGCGTGGTGAACACTCAGCTGTTGGCCCCTCAAGCTAACGTGCAACCCCAACAACAACAGATCACATACGCCACTCCTGATCAACCCATGTTTGACTCAGGTACCCATCACTTGTTGATGATGTCTTCCAATGATGTCAACCTACAGACCCGTCAGAACCAATATGGCTCCACCTCTGAAGCCCTTCCCGCTGATAAAACCGCTAACGCTCATCCCACTGATCAAGCGTTACGTATCCCTCCCCTGCCGGTCGATGGCGCTCCCAAAGCAGCTCGTTTCCCACTTTGCCGTATCAACAACAACCCCAATGCGCGTGCTGCATCAAACTACAACATTGTAGACGACCTAGCCCAATCTCCCGCAGCCATGTCTGCATTAGAAGTCTTGAAGAACTGCCCTTCCCAGCGCAAGACTTTACTCTCCGCCATTGGGGGGATTGACCCAAATGATTCGAATTTGATGGCATTTGATTTGGACCAGTCCGAACCACGCCTGCCTTCCACCTTAGCATTCCAAGTTTCTGTTTCCGTTCGGAATCTTGTCATCCATCGATGCATCATCGATGAGGGTGCCTCCACATGCTTTATGTCTACATTCGTATGGCAGAAGTTGGGATTCCCTACACTCCAGCAGTCAACCACTGCGTTACGCGCCTACGACGGACGTTCGGCTCAGCCCCAAGGTCTCCTAACCAATGTCCCTGTCCAGTTAGGTGGTAAAACTGTCCTCATCGATATCGAGGTCATCAATGACCAGCTTGATTACAACCTCTTACTCGGTCGCAGCTACATGTATGCTATGCGGGCGGTCGCTTCCTCGATCTTTCGTACCATGATGTTCCCCCATGATGGACGCGTGGTCAATATCGACCAACTTACTTACTATGATCCCAGTGCTCCCGCGGCACCTGAAAATGTTCTCCCCATGGTTGAACAACCTGTTTCTCGTGCCACCACCTCGTTTATTTCCTCTACGGGGCCTGGAGTCTACTTAGATGCGCCGATGACTTCCACCTTCCAATCTATTCCGCCTCCCTCGGCCCCCACAGACATGTCTGACTTATGTACCTTGTCCCATGACAACCAACCACCTAACAATCAACCACCCTTGTTGCCTAAACCACCATTGGTACCTAGCCACATTGGTGTTACACCCATCCATACGATCCCCTTCCTAGTCCCTCCATCGGGAGTAGTCAGCGCCCCGGTCATGGCTACCCTTAGCCTCCCTGGGTTAACTTTGGGATTACCTGTATGGTATCTTTCGCCTCCCGTTTGCCCGCCGACACCAGACGTCGTCCTCCAACCGGTGCAACCCATGGCTACTACCTCTCAGCCACCTCCAGGTGTCTCTACCCCTTCGTCCTCCACGATTCCTCCTCCTACTCCCAAACCCACTGGGGGTAGAGGTCCACAACCTTACACTGCTGTACCACCTCCCAAGACAGTAAAAAAACCTCCATTGTTTCGTGCTCCTCCCAAATGCTCGCTGTGTGATGAGCTGGGCCATGCAACCCACCAATGCCCACAGTTACGAGCATTGCAAGAGCACATGCAGATGCTAGATGATGACCCCAACATCCCAACTGTCGAACTCAACCCCACTCCCAAGCCTAAAGACAAGTCCCTACGCACTAACCACTCCTGTGCCATATGCGGTGTTTACGGGCATTACTCCCATCATTGTCCCGATCTCCCGGATTATAGAGCGACTCTCTATGAGATGAACAATCTGGATCTTGAGACGGCCCCAACCACCATTGAGGAGATCCACCCCCCGGCCTCTTCCCCTTATGGAGAGATTAATACCATCTATATGATCTCCACTACCCCCTCGTCAACCGATTTGACGACGCAAACTTTCCGTACCGATGAGGAGATTCTTGAGGCCCTTACCGCTCCAGATTATCCCTGGGATGATATGCACCACCGTTCCTATTTCATCCCAGAAGAATCCTCCTCTAGCACAGCTACCCAATTCACAGTTGAGTCCAAAGACTTCTTTCCCACTAAGGTCGACTGGTTCAAGGACCCTATTCCTGCTCCTGATTCCTTCGAGGAAGGTAACATGGACAACATCTCACCGGTTATCCAAGTTTATATCGCTGCCCCAGGACGTGCCCCTGAACTCATCACTTTAGGAGCATTCTGCAGTAAACAAGAGATTGAGGACTATATACACCTTTTCAGAGAATTCCGTGATGTCTTTGCCTGGTCCTATACCGAAATGCCTGGTCTTGACCCCGCCATTATAGAGAACCACATTGACACATGGCCTGATGTACCCCCCGTCCGTCAGAAACAGCGTCCTCTTCCTCCCTCAAAGTTCCCAGGACGTGCCCTTGAACTCATCACTTTAGGAGCCTCCTGCAGCGAGCAGGAGATTGCGGATTACACACAACTCTTCCACGAGTTCCGTGATATCTTCACCTCCCCCCTCGAACAGGGGGCATACATCTTAGCTGACTCCGAAGGCCATCCTTTGCGCAACCCCCGTAATGGGTTGTATCTTAAGTGTTATTTCCCATAAATGACACCGCGACCCTATTGGTCCGCATTGTACAGTTTGCTATCTTTTTGTTTTTCCCATTTTTTACCATTATCTTACATTCATCCTTTCTGCATGATTACAGATGGACCATATTCCACCTTGTTACACTGGCTTCGCTGATGGCGCAAGCCACTGGTCTCCCAACCTGGCTTCTGTAGCATGGGTCTTGTACTCCCCTTCCAACGGGATGATTCACCTTGACGGAATACCTGTATCTCCCGCATCTGAAATCGGCCGGTCGGATCATCCAGAAATGCCACCTAAGCTCTGGTCCACTCTGATCACAAGTCAAAGTCAAACAAGTACAAATGACACATGTCATGTTGGACCCACCACTATTTATAGTCAGTTGACTTTTTCTTGTTTTGGCCATTCTGACCCCATACGGAGTCCATTTTTCGAACCGTTTCCACCATTGGAATCATCACGCCGAGACCGTCATGATGGTCATCTCGTTGCATTATTTTTACACCGTCATTTTTTTCCCATTTTCAGACGCCACTAGTCACCTCGGTTTACGTGCCACATCGGCCGTTCTCCGTTTTTCACATGTTTTATATCATCGGCTTCATTTTTCCGAGCTGGTGATGATGCTTGAGATCATTTCTCGCTCTCACCCCTAGTTTTTTTTTGGGTATTTTTTCCAACACGCCCTCGTCGCCTCGGTGTGCGTGCCACATCGGCCGTTGCCCATTTTTGACACCCTTTATATCGACAGATTCATTTTTTCAAGCTCGTGATGATGCTTGAGATCATTTCTCGCTCTCACTTGGTACAATTTCCACATTGTGTCCCGACACCTTGTTGCCTCGGTTTGCGCGCCACATCGGTCGCTATCGGATTGTTCCACATTTTTACATGAGCCATTCACTCCTGTCATACTGCAAATGTCTCATTATTTTGCCACCATTTCATTCACCCCGCAAGGAGGCCCATCAGTGTTCCCTCCTACCTTCGGTCTTGGTCATCATTACTGATCCTTGATTGAACACTTCCTCCTTGCCTGGCCATTCCTTTTGTTCGGTATACTTTTATCCCTTTTTCGGGCCGGCCAAGTCCTTTACGAAAAATGCACTTAGGGAGTTTCCGTTAAGCTCTTTTCTGACTCCTAAAAGAATGAAAAGATCGCCGAGCAATCTTGCTTCCTTTCATGCTCGCTAAAGTACCTGAAAGGGCGTCTATCTGGTATAAGTTTAACCCTTTTCCGAACCCGGTAGACTAATTACGAAAAAGGAATACTCTAGTCACACTGGATAGAAGAGTTCTTCATTGCATCCTTTTATGCTTCTTTGGGCCTTGGAGACTAAATCTACGAAAAAGCAACCCCCTGGAGTCTTCTTATTTGCTTTCAGACTCTCTAAAATTGAAAGCAACCATGAGCATGCACTGTCCTGGGCTCGTAAAATCCACACGACAGTACCATTCCATCACTTCAGAGTCTTCTTATCACTTTCAGACTCCTTAAAATTGAAAGCAACCACGAGCATGAACTGTCCGGGCTCGTAAAATCCACACGACAGTACCATTTTACACACACTTCTTCTAGTTCATTAACCCATGAAGAAGTCTCCTCCCATGCCTCCTGGCACTATGATCGATCATCTCGGCAGCACCCCCAATCAGGTCGCCTTTGTTCAGAGTATTCTGCAATCTCCTACCATTTTACACCAGCTTGAGTCTCCCTCGGCCCAGTTACCCTCCCAGATCCATTACAGCTATGATCCCTTTCCCCTCAGTCAGTTTCATATGCTGCCAGATCATTCCCATTATCATACTCTGAACAAAGGAAGTTTGAGTCCACCCACTCTATTTGCCCAGTTGTCACCACCAGTTTTTCAGTCCTGCCCTCAGTTCTATCACATTTCGGTTCGTCACCTCGCGCTCCTGTCAAGGAAACATCATTGCCTCGATAGTTGCAGGTCTCCCTCTGTCGACGACAACCCCTCTATTCCAGAGGATAGGCCCAGAGGTCCCTACGCCTTGGACTTATCACCATCTGTGGTAAGTGCCTACGGACCATTCTGAGAGGAGTCATCATTGCCTCTCCGCGTGGTTGTTCCTCACATGCTCGACTTCAGCACCTTGATCGCATCGTTGAGGATCGCGTAGGATTATATCCCATCAGTTTTTAGTCGAAGACCCCGGATTTCCCCTGACTCTAGCACATTGGTGAGTCACTTCGGAACGACCAGTTATATGTTCCCGTGGATGTCCGGGCTGCGTTGGCGTTTGTATTCGGAAGCCATCCAGTTACATGCTTCCTTGAGTACCCAGTTTCAGTCCCAGATCAGTTCCAGTTCAGTGTACCATTACGAGTGTACCCCTTGTCACTCTGATCCAGCAGCTCATCAGCCCCTTTGGTACCACACTCAGTAGCATTGTTGATTATTCCAGTGTATCAGCTCTTCAGCACAGACATGGTCAGCCCAGCAGTATGTCCCATATTTGTGTCCCCTCTGGACCCTTATGATGTACACAGTGGTTCTCTATGTATCTTTCAGGTCCCTCTTTTCGGGCCTCACAGTTTTTTATGTATCTTGATACGAGCATGGGTATGCCCGCCTCGTCCATATATTGAGGTTATTACTCAGTCAGTATTTGAGGTCATGTATATTTCAGGTCCCCATTTTTTGGACCCCATTGTTATTGTTATGTTATATCCTGATATGAGCATGGGAATGCCCGCCTCATCCATATGATCAGATGATTCCTCATCCATTATTGAGGTTATGTACTTTTAGTTCTTGTAGTTGTTCGGGATCGTTGTTCCGGGCTTCAGTTTGTTTCTCCTCTTCTCTCCACTCCTCAGGAAAACCATTCATGACTTATGATGTCCATCGGCCATACGATGAGCTCCTTCCCTCGCACATCAGGGGGCAATCTGTTAACACCCAAAAAGTGTTCACTACCTCATCTACCACATTATATGGCTCATTTGTCCATTTTCCTACCATATTTCCCTTAAAATCCCAAAAAATCCCATTTAAAAGCCTCCAAAAGGCCTAAAATGCCTCCAAAAGGCCACAAAACCCTCAAAATAGCCTAAAAAAGGCTAAAAAACCCCTTTTTCCTCCAAAAATAGCAAAAATCCCCTAAAAAGGGAATAAAAAATATAAAATAATGAGGAAAAGGAGGAAAAAACCCTATACAACTGCCCAAAACCATGTGTTTCCCAAAACCATGGGTCAGCACTCCACCACCAAAAAACTATAAATAGGTGATGGAGATCCCTTATTCCATATCCACAATCACAAGCACCCTTACTCTGCCAAAATCTCTCTCGAAACCCTAGTTCACCATTGAACTACTTTCACCTTGAGAGCCACCTTTGGCCCATTCCCACCATTGGAGAAAGAGAAGGAGCATATTGGAGCTTGGAGCATCCTCTTGGACATTGCAAAGAGCTTCATCAAACCTTCACATTGAAGGTAATATCAATACAAAAAGCCATTCTTTAAATTTGATGTTTATGTTTCATGCATGTTTTAGAAGTAATTTAATTTATGTTTTAGCTTAATTATTTACATTTACTGAACTGCTACTAAGGAGTCCATTCTCCTTAGTAAGTGCTCATTTGCACAAGCTAGGGGTAAAACCCTAGCCACAATGATCATATCATCTCTCTACAATATTGTCCATCTTCAGAACATACTACATATATCTTCACCAAGGACTTCAAAGAGAAGACATTGATTCATCTCATATCACTACTTGGTGTGACTGATGAGAAGGTGAAGACAGACTGCGAAAACTTTTTTAGTTTTGTTCATGTCCATATTTAGAGGGGAGGTTTTTCCCATGTGGTTTTCATGTTTTACCTTGTTTTGTTTGGACAAATAAAATGTAAAGGGTGACCATTGCATTTGTTTCTAGGCCCTATTTTTTTATTTTACACTCACAAAGTCATGCTTAAAGGGGGGTTTTAGAATAAATGATCCCATCTAGATGTTAGGATATAATTTTTATGCATTATTAATGTTTCCTAGGTGTTTAGACTAGGTTGTTGGCACCTAGTGCATACTTGGCCCACTTCTATGTGGAATTTATCCACCCAAGCACCATTTTTTATTTTCTGCCTACTTTTACTCTAATTTTCTTAGTAAGACCACACTAGCTTCTTTTATCATTCCTTATCCTTCTTTTCTTCACATAAAGCAGTTCTTTGTTCTGCTTTTGTCCATAGATAAGGATGAGGTAGAGACACTAGGTTTCTTTTGGAAAGTTTGCCTCTTTTTGGCCACCACATCTTCCATGATTTTCTCCCAAAAATACATCATGTTACTACTTTTTGGTCACTCATGTCCTACCAAGTCTGATTTAGGCAATTTGTAACCTCCTAGCATGAGTTGGAGCATTGGTGTTTCCTTAGATGGGGATTTATTCCAATTGTAAGCCTGACACTTGTGGGAAATTCGAATGCCTCCATAGGATTTCAAATTTATGATATTTGCATATATTTGGAAAACCATCTCATTCCCCAAGTTTGGATGCTATACAATTATTCAATAGAGTTTTTCTTTTTGCATCAATTCTATGCCATTTTTCTAGTTTTTTTAGCAATCTTTGCTTAATATTTTGTGAAGAAAATTTGTGTTGCATAGATCCAACTGTGATCATATTTTCAAAATAATGTTAGTGGTTTGTTGATTTTAAAACCTTGTTCAAAATGCAATAAACCCTTGTTATTCATTCATCTTCAAATAAGTTTTGAAATATGCAATTAGCTACGGATCCATGAGTTTAATAGTTTACCCTACATTTACGCTTCTTGTTGGGGTAATGAGATGTGGGAATTATTTTTTAACTTATAGGTGGGAACCCTAGATTTGTATCTTAGATCCTTTGTGAGAGCCCTATCTAAATCATATCCATTACTCACATTATCCTTACTCGTCCCAACTCCAAGTGAGTGTCAATGTTTTTCCCTTCCCTCTTTTTCTTACATTAGATGTGTTGCCCCTTAGGTTGTACCTTGATTGGATTGGGTATCTCTCTAATTTTTCATTCCAGCTATAACTTCAAGCAATATAAATAATGGCTATGGTTGAAATACAAATGCCGAGGGTTGTGTAGATAACACCATTTTTGTGCCACTTTAGGTCAATAAGCCACTCCTTTGACCAAGGGAGGGAACCCTTAAAAGTGGGAGGTATGAATCATAGTTTGTCATGCTAGGTACCTTTCCAATATAATGAGATGTGGGAATTATTTTTTAACTTATAGGTGGGAACCCTTGATTTGTATCTTAGAGCCTTTGTGAGAGCCCTATCTAAATCATATCCATTACTCACATTATCCTTACTCGTCCCAACTCCAAGTGAGTATCAATGTTTTTCCCTTCCCTCTTGTTCTTACATTAGATGTGTTGCCCCTTAGGTTGTACCTCAACTGGATTGGGTATCTCTCTAATTTTTCAATCCAGCTATAACTTCAAGCAATATAAATAATGGCTATGGTTGAAATACAAATGCCAAGGAGGGTTGTGCAAATAACACCATTTTTGTGCCACTTTAGGTCAATAAGCCACTCCTTTGACCAAGGGAGGGAACCCTTAAAAGTGGGAGGTATGAATCGTAGTTTGTCATGCTAGGTACCTTTCCAATATAATGAGATGTGGGAATTATTTTTTAACTTATAGGTGGGAACCCTAGATTTGTATCTTAGAGCCTTTGTGAGAGCCCTATCTAAATCATATCCATTACTCACATTATCCTTACTCGTCCCAACTCCAAGTGAGTATCAATGTTTTTCCCTTCCCTCCTGTTCTTACATTAGATGTGTTGCCCCTTAGGTTGTACCTCGACTGGATTGGGTATCTCTCTAATTTTTCATTCCAGCTATAACTTCAAGCAATATAAATAATGACTATGGTTGAAATACAAATGCCAAGGAAGGTTGTGCATATAACACCATTTTTGTGCCACTTTAGGTCAATAAGCCACTCCTTTGACCAAGGGAGGGAACCCTTAAAAGTGGGAGGTACAAATCATAGTTTGACATGCTAGGTACCTTTCCAATATTGTTTACAAAATTTGAATGAATTTACAAATAAAATATGAGGTGCACGAGGGAAATTTTAGTTGTGAAACGAGATGTGAGTGTTGAATTTAAAAGGCAGGCACAAATATTCCACAATACAACAAGCTTAAAGAAAGGGCAGCCAGTGTGCCTTAATCATAACCCATTTCTAGAAAAGAAGAACAAAAATCATGAAATACATCTCAATGAGAAACCATTGTCAACTATCCATTAAAATGAATTCAAGAAAACTATTGAAAATCACACAGGTGTAATAAAGTTCTGATCCATGTGACTCAGGAATTGATATGAAGACTTATCTATTGCTTTGAAAGAAAATTGCATATCATATAAAAATGCTTATGATTCATAAATCTAGTGGCATCATTGTCTCAGTCCTGGTTTCAAAATTCCCAACATTAATTTTATTTCATTTGTATAATAGAGTACAATCACAGGGGGATTAATTCATATCTGCCTTGGTCCTATCATCTATTTTCAACAACAACAGAAATTATATGATCTTATACAATGAAGAGTGAGGAAAGAAGAAATGAACAGGATAATGTTGCAGATCCTAGCAAATTCTCTCAGCTCTTAGAATTCTGGAAATGAATGAACCTCCTTTTTTGCTTCTTCGTGTTAAGTTTTTATATGCTCGCGGATGTTGACTATGCCATCAGGTTATAGCTTTGAGGCATTGTCTTGCTACTATAATCTGTGTCTTCATGTTGAGGTTGTGTAATTGTTTCTTGTAGACATCTCACTGCTAAGAGTTTGTGGTTCGTTGAACCTATCTTTTATTCTCCTCTTTCTATTGGGATTTAATATATGAAACCAATTATCGTATTGAAAATCATTGATGAGTATGCCTTTTCTTTTATCAGCATTGGCACCATAGATAATTTTCCCAATGATGCGCTACAAAAAGGAAAAATGCAAGGGAGGTTTCATTTTGACTTATTGCAATGCATTAGGGGACAAACTTAATAGAAGAGGCTCAATCTGCAAAACCTTTATTGCTAAATATTCCATCACAAAAGGAAGGTTGATACATGTTGGCCCATCCAGATACTGGCATTTCTAGGAAACACTTCCATGAATCAAATAGATATATAAAACTAAGATGGAGCACGAGCACATACACTCAAAAATTTAACGGACCCACCTTAGCTTGCACCACTCACTCTCTCAAAATCCTAAATTATGTTGCATTGGTAGAAGGGCAGCTTGAGAGGGTGCGATGTAGTGAGAAAAAAAAGGGATACAATTGCCAAGAAATCATTGGGATTTCTCAAAATGTTTACTCAGTATGAGCCCTGCAATTCTAGCCAAGAGTGGGGCATCAAAATGTTCAGTCAGTATGAGCTGTGACTTGGAACAATCAATGAGATGCTTTGAGTGAAAGTGATTGAACAAAGATTTTTGAGGTGTAGTATCTCATATAGTAGTAATAGAAACATTACAAGGACTAACATGGCTAACTGTGTTTCCATCATAAGGTGAGACATGGGATAAAAGCTAGTAAGGGAGGTGGGGCATGAATTATGGGTGGAGAAATATGGTATGTATACATATATATATGTAAAATGGGATGAGGTGTCTTCCATGTGGCTTAGATTAGATATAAAATATGATAAGTCAATATTTGGCCATTGGGTAAGGATCTGTTGAACACACCAAGACACTGAGAGGGGGGATGAATAAGTGTCTCACATTGTCAAATTTATCTTCTCTATTTAAGCATGTATCATTAATGTTGCAATATGTATACAATAAGCATCACAAACAAGAGACACACAAGATATGTATTTAAATATTTGATAGTTTACAAGTGCATCAATTTGTAGAAGACATCAATCTTTGGGGTTTTCAACACCAAATGATGGATGAGGAAACTAATCTTGAACACAATACCCAACTTGTAGACATAATCCAACCTGTCATGAGGAATCCAATCCTTAACGCAAGACCTAGCTTGCAGACAAGACCCAACTTGTTAATTGGAGATAATAATCTCCAATGAAGGACACCAGTCATGATTGGTGCAAAATTTAATCGTTAGTGTTCCTTCAACTAAACCTAAAGGGGATGTTATATTACTGCAAGTTCTCCTTCTTACCGTGTTCCTCAAACTGTAAATCCTTCATCCACTATGTGATTCAATCTGCAAGTCTATTTGCACATTCCAACTTGTCAGATGTTTCATTATGCATTGTGTGCTTTAGCTAGCAACTACTCTATTTTCTCCATTCTATCATTCATATTTCTATTAACCTGATATACTCTTCTTGAGTATCCATCATTGTGATACAATTTTATTCAACTTGAAATATTATTCTCTTATTGCATTGTATACTTGTCGATCTGGTACCAAGTTACTTCGTTTTCTGTTAATCTGAAATATTATTCTTTCATCGAATTGAATCCTCATCAGTTTGTCACCTTGTCACTTCATTTTCCTCACATTTCAATAGAGAGTATACCCTAGATCAATAAGCTAATACCTATCCTCAACTGAATTCATCTTCGCAATCTTAGATTCTTATCCACATTCTTTTTCATCTTACAAAATATTTTCGCACTTAAATATGCTTCAATCTTTGTATATTTATATTGATTTTGATATCAAATTACTTTTCCTTTAAACATGGTTTTCTTAACTGGACCACCCCTAGGAGATTCTCTTTGTCGGAGACACCCCATCTTTCTTCCTTCATGATCAAGTTTTCCCATATACTTTCTTCATGGTTAATTTTTCTCAAACAACTAACTTGAGATGACCAAATCTTTCACTATCCACTTTCATCTGCACAGCTGTCTTGATATTTTATTGGTGTGCTACCTTTTGTATAGACATTGTCATTTGTAGTAATGTTTAAGTCTTTTGCATTTTTCCTCAAAGTGATTTTTTAGTCGATTTGATCTCTTCTTGTTGATAAATTCATCAATTCATCAATACTTCAATTTTTTACTGTGCATTTTTATACTTTACCAACTACAAACTTCAACAATCCACACACTATGAACTTCATCATTATATCTATTGCAAACTTCAAAATTCTACCAACTTGTGCATTTCAACATTTTACCAACTACACAATTCAACATTTTACACACTATGAACTCCGTCACTACAAACTTTGACATTTCACAGGCTTCACTTGCTTTGTCAGTTTGACTTTCGGCTTTCTATATGCACTTTAAATCTGCATGCTTGTGTACGCTTCTTCATCCTTAACTACTCTAACTATGGTCTTTCAACATACCAACTATCTGCTGCGCACTTTGACATCTCAGTTGCTTGCATACACATCTGCATCCTTTTCCTATTTTGCTAACTACACATTTCAACAATTATCTCATTGTTCTTGATGTCACACTATTGTTAACATCAATGTAAATCTTGTTCTATACACTTCTTCAAAATGGATTCAAGATTCACATGCATTCCAATCCTATTTGACATTAATGACAACATTAGGTCCAACAATATTGTTCTATATACTTCTTCAAATTGGCTTCAAGTTTCACATGCATTCCAATCCTCTTTGACACCAATGACAACATTCAATCCACCAAAATCCCCCTTTGGCATTGATGTCAACACAAAGTAAAACCTATCTCTCCTGAGTGTAAGAGATCCCCCCTGAGTGTAACAATGATCATATTTCCTATTATTCCCCCCCTAATTGTTCATTACTTTCTCCCCCTTTGTTAATTTCTCCCACTTTGACATAAATGGAAAAGGGATCTCATTCTAATTATGCTACTCCTCATGAGCCTACGGGCTGATGCACAATCATGGACTCCTTTAAAGACACTATAGATGCCACATAATACTGAAAAAACCTGGAACCTATGACTTTAGGTGACAATTAGGGGTACTTCCGTAACAGATTTGAAGATAAAGTAAAAAGACAAAAGATAGGTAATTGAATCACCTTTAATAATATATAACATTTATCTATAAAAAATTTGTGTAAATGATTATAAAATTAGTTTCCGTTAAATTGGGTTTTCAAATTTTCGGCACATCATAACATATATGTTTGTGCGGGTGCAACACTTATTGAGGTAAATGATGTCCATTTTGAATAAAATCTTGCAGACATATAAAGGACATATGGGCCTAGTGCAACACTATTTTTTCAAAAATTTTCATGAATTTTTATTATTATTATTAATTATTGAAGTCAGAAAACCTTGAAATTAAAACGTTATGTGTGGGTGCAACAATTTAGGGGCAAAATTTCATGAAATCATTGTTTTCTATATATGGGACTGTAGAGCTCAGTCTCCTCTAGTGCACCATATAGTTTTCTTGGGAAATAGTGAAGGCAATAAAAAGTTATATAAAAACGAATCGATGTATGTATTTTCGAAAACTGACATGTGTCATTTATATAATTAATAATAAATAAATAAAACATACATTTTTATGAAAAAATTACATATTCAAAATCGTCAGATCGTACTCTACAATATTCTATATTTTCATAAAAAAATATTGAGTTTTTCATAGCAAAACACGCCATTGAAACTGAGCATATTGATAGAGTTCAAAAATACATGCAATGGCCCTGGTTTTTTTGTTCTAGCCAATAGGTTCGGTAGTCCGAAGCTGTGTCCGAACATCATCCCAACCCTTGTTCCCACCGAGTTTTTAAATTTTAAATTAACACATATGTGTTATAACGGATATACGGTTTAGACTTGTTCATATCGCATATGCGATTCATATTGCATATGCGATATAACCGATATGCGTTTTGGTTTAGTACAAAAGAGTAAATAGAGAATAAAGATTATTAGATACAAGAGTGGCATAAAGATTATTCTTTTGAAATGTAAGATAGCATCCCATCATGGTTAATATAACATTGTTTAACATGACAAATGGGTTCGGAAACAATACATCTCTATTTTCAACTAAGTTATATTTGATATATTAGGTATTATGGGGTAGTATGGTATAAAGTATAAACTCACATCAAAGTGAATGGGACATCTAAGAAGCCAAATGGTGGATTGTTATTGATGAAGTAATTGGGATATCGTGGTGAGTATAATTTGGTTTTCAATCCATTTTCAAGGGTTAGGGATTTCATCCTCGCCGTTTTAATAATTTTCCTTGTATCATATCCTAGGTATGAGATTTAATAGGCATCGAAGAAAAATTGATTCAAATCTATCTAGAGAATTCCATCTTCACTATTGTGTAGTCTCCTAGTATAGAACTTCACCTTACTACACTAAGATAGTTGAAGTTTGTGGCTTCGACCTATAGTTCACTATGCATCTATTGATTGATGTTATTGATGAGAACCAACATATCTTTGCACTTATTTTGTTGATCAAACTTTCTTTGTTATTAGTGTAGTTAAATGACTTCAAGTAGGGTTTTTTATTTAATGACAAATTTATTATATAACTTAATAATGATCTACTTGAGTTGATGATGATTATGGTTGTTATTAACATCCATTGAGACCAATTTTGATCTATCAAACCTTTAAAAAGGTAAGGAATCACTTGGTTTTCTTTAGAATTATATTTCTGTGCTTGAAACCCTACTTAAGAGAAACGTTCATAAATCACCATAGTTTTGATGAGTTAAAATGTTAGTAAGGTTGGTATTGTAACAAATATTTTGAATTTGGGATGAAATGTACACATGACATTTTAATGTGATTTGTTTCTATATGATCTTTAATAGTTTAATCGCATTACACTATTGATTCAAAAACAACAAATCATTTAACTAGAAAATTTTCAACAAATAACTTAACTAGAAATCTTGATGTTTGATCCTCTCACTCACTCCATACCTCACTTTATCCCCCTACCTCCTCTCTCCACCCCCTTCTCTCTCCCCCCATAATTCCTTCTCTCTTTCTACACCCCCTTCTCTCTCACACACATCCACACACCCTCTAAAACAATTCCTTTGTTGTCCCTCCCTCTCGCCAAAATTCTTTCTCTCTTCCCCCCTCGATCCCTCCCTCCCTCCATGTGTTCCATCCTATCACTCACTCCATCCCTCACTTTATCCCCCACCTCCTCTCTCCACCTTCAAGCCTTCATCCCTCCTTCATCTCTCCATCTTTCTCTCCTTTCCTTAATATCCATGATCTCTCTCTCTCTCTCTCTCTCTCTCTCTCTCTCTCTCTCTCTCTCTCTCACACACACACACACACACACACACACACAATCCCTCATCTCTATCCCTCGATGTAGCCATCCTTGACCATCCTTCATTTCCCTAAATCCCTACTCTCTCATTGTTATTGTCCCACTCTCTCACCCTCTAACCATCCCTCCATCCATCATTCTCTCTCTCTCTCTCTCTCTCTCTCTCTCTGACTCTCCCCTCTCACTCTTTAACCACCCCCCATTTGTCTCTCTCATTCACTCACTCTATACCTCTATCTATACCACCACTCCATCCATCCCTCTCCTCCCTCTCACTCCTTAATGGTCCCCCCCGTTTGTCCCTCCATCCATTATGCTATATATATTTCCTCCATCCATTATCCTATATCTTTCTTGCACCCAATCATCCCTCCATTTTATATATCACCCTCTTCTCTCCCACTTATATTTATTCCCCTATATCCTTCCCCCCCCCATCCCTCCCTCCCTCCTGCTTATATTTATTCCCCTCCCACGAATCCCTTCCCTTTATATTTCTCCTCCCTTTAGTTCCCCCTCATATCAATGTCCAGAGACAAATCCCTCCCTTTCCTTTATATTTCTCCTCCCTTCATCCCCCCTATATCTCTCCCCTACCCATCCTTCCCTCCCATGATTCCCTATACAACTTCCTCTCCCTCCTTTGACTCCCCCCCCCACCTCTTTTAGCTTTTAATCAATGTAATGTTGGGGCATGAGCCACCCAATAAATCGTCTGGATGGAATCTTGGGAGTCTAAATTGTATTATAAGGGGATAAGGGTGACATTATAGGGTTTTGGATGGTAGGGATGGGTCTCTGGACATTGACCATAGTCATGGAAGAAAAGATGGTCCAATGAGTCTCTAAATCAACACCCATGTACTATAGATGGAATATTTGGCCTTTAGTGGGATATGGGTGTCATTATGAGGTTTTATGCACTAAGGATGGGTCTCACGGTCTTAACCATGGTAATGGGACAAAAGTGTAACAGAAACAAGTCTTAAACTACTACACATGCCCTTTAAAGGGGATATTTAGTCTTAATATGGGATACATGTGCCATTAGACTATTTTATGCATTGAAGATTGTTCTCAAGGCATTGACCATGGTCATATAGGAACCATTACGAATATTTCCAGACAAAACATAGTTCTGAAGACACTGTACCATGGTCCAAGGGTAAATCCAATTTTCTAGGGATTAAATGATGTTTTCATGGTTCATGGTTAAATGAGGTTTCAATCATTGATATGCACTAAATCGCATATGTGATATAACGCATATGCGATATATCGCATATGTGATTTAGTGATCACGTTTTTAACAAACTAGCCATTTGTAAAAAGCATAAAAAGCATATAGTTCATATCGCGTATGCGATATAACGAATATGCATTAAAATGGAGATGCATTATATCGCATATGCGATATTTGTTTAATAAATAATCTTGGGTTGCAGGCTGTGGGCCATTTTTACTGTACAGGAAAGACATAATTCTTCTAAAACCCATGCAGAGCGTACTGTTCAACCTGCAATTTAATCATTTATTACACAGATCCATAGGTTTTGTACAATTTTGGGTGGATTTCAATGGGGAATCCACATAATAGAGTTCGGAATTTAGCGAGGAAGATGCTTACACCCGAAGAAGTTGAAATTAAAAAAGAAAAGAAGAGGGAACATTCAAGAAATCGTTGGCATTCATTGGATGACCGAATACTTCCCATTCCCACTCAACATATACCTGATGAAGAGGCTGAGGAAGATATTGCAACTTTAATGCAAGCTGGTTATAACCAAGATGAAAATTTTGGTCCATTATTAACAGGACAACCCTCTGTAGAGCTCAATCATTATGTTCCTAATGAGACTCTGCAACAACCATGCCATGTGGTTCAATCTCCTAATCGAAGTTGTTAGCATGCAGTGGATGTAAACGTCTCTCTAGCATTTCAAACGACAAGAAATCTCGCATCAAAGCGAAAGAGAACTCCTAAATACATACAAGTGGATGAGAGCGAATTGAATTCCATGGAAGGTAAGGTGGCTAAAAGCACAATCATTTGTCATTGTTCTCAAATAATGAAACAATATTTTGAACCAAAATCTGAAGCCGATAAATGTCAGTTGTTTTTAGCCTTGATTAAATCTAGAAGTATGGCAAATGTTAGAAAAAGTTAGGCATAAGAACATTGAAGAATATCGAATCAAGTAATCACATTGTTAAATATCTTGCTACTGCATTCACATCAATTGGTAAAAAACTCGTTCAAAAGACTATAATGTGGCTCACCGTGTATTCGCTGAATCAATTGTATCTAGATCCATAAGACAACGTCGTTTACTTAAATGCACATCAGAAATTGTCCCTTTACATCCAAAGACACTTAAAAAATATTCAGTAAGAAGAGAAAACCTTGATGTAGAGGGACAAATGGATACATTATGGGCATTTAGCGGTAGGTTTCCCCGCAAAGACATGAAGTTGGTCGAAGCAGTGAAGGGACTAGTGCACCCTTTTTGGCCCGATAACGCTAGGCCTTCTTCTAACACAAAGGATGTGTTAAAACATTGTAGGGTTTCTATGAACAATGAAGGGCATGTTAAACACTACCTTGACATGACACAAACTCAACTATTAGAGATGTTTAAAGTTTCCCATGTACAGCTAAGGCTCGGGCAAATATCTTTTGAAAAATGCAAGCCTTGGTATGTTAGAATCAATAGAATCCAGAACACTTGTTGTTGTAGATACCACATAGAGTTTGATCTATATTATCATACATTTGCACATATACGTCGTTTTTTGCATCCTAACCATGTGCAAGAATGCTCAAGTATAGTACCGCCAATGTCGTCTAGAGATTTCATCCATAGCATAATGTGTCCGAGGCAAGATGGGAAAACACATTACTTAAAACAATGTGTAGAGGGTTCCTGCAACAATTGTGGTGGGCTATCTTTATGGTCCGATTGCATCCATGAGAGTGAAGATCAAGCATTCAGTAATGAAATTGTCAAGAAGCAGAACTTTTAGTATGAGACATATCAACTACGTGATGGGAAAGAAAGAAAGAAGATTAAATTGGTGATTTCACAAGTGACAATCTACATGAAAAATGTTCATTTAACTGAGTGTACATTGTTTATATGCTGTTTTATAACATTGTTTTAAATATTGATGTATATTTTAATATTGATGTAAATATTTTTATGTTGTTTTATAACATTGTTTATTTTTTTCCACCAGGTGCAAGTATGTGATTTTATTCCAGAGTTCCGTGGAAATATCCAACAGTACATTCAGCATGTCAATATGGCACGGTGGCAAGATGAGCAATTCAGAATATCCCGGGACACCTTCCCTCTCAGAACAATACTATCAGTGGTTGACTTTGCAGAAAATTACACCCTACAACCACAAAATGAAATACAAAGTCAATACTATCACTCAGAGAAGGTGAGCATAATGGTCCATATCACTTATCGACATGGGCCAGATAGCAATGAAGAGAAACGTGTGATATTGAAAGAGAGTCACTTTTACATCAGTGACGACCGGACCCATGACATCCATTACGTGCAAAATTTCTTTCAGTTGTTCTATGATCATGTGATAGCTATGGATATACCATTTTTTCGTCATTTGATTTGGTCAGATAGTTGTGCTGGACAGTTCAAGAATGCACATGTATTTCAATGGTTGTGTTTGTTGCACATAAAATACAAGGTGCCACATACATGGAACTAGTTTGAAACAGTTCATGGCAAAGGAGAGCATGATGGTGCTGGTGCATGCATAAAAACTGCCCTTCAAAGGGAAGAGATGAAGTTTACAGGTGCTCGCCTTCGAGACGCTTCATCTATAGTCGAATGGTGTGCATCTATGATGGGAGAACAAGCAACAAGGAAACACCTAGCGCGGAGAATATTCTGAGAGGTGATAGATGTGGACCGATCCCAAACACATCGGGTGAACGTAGTGCATAGAACTCAAGGTTTTCATTCAATTAGAAGCTCAGACAGCTCGGCCCTACAAATTTGGACAAGATTAAAGGCTTGCTTTTGCAGTTCCTGTAACATAGATGAATGGGATGATTGTGAGTATACAGATACAGTTGATACATGGGATCTAGTGACACTTGGCACTGATTTCAAGGGGGCTAATGAAATAGACCATTTGGAAGATTATCAGACATATATTTCTATAGATATGATCACATATCGGATCTCATACAAGCAGGTACAAAAAAATAAATTAGTAGTACCTAAATCACTACAAGCCCTTACATTGAAAGAAATTTTATTTATGTTACATGCAAGACCTTTTTTAATATTTATGTATTTTTAACCTTTTTCGATTTCCTTTCATAGGTCAGATATATGCAGTGGTTTCCCCAAAAAATAATGAATGGGGTTCTGACTGTTGGTTGGCACGTTGCTTAGAGGGGAAAAAAACCCTTCTCGAACCTATTACAGATGATGAAAATATTGAATACCCAACTGGCTTGATGGTTATAAAAGGGGAGTACCTAACACTAGCAGCACAACAAAAAAGGAAGGGTGGGTATGTATATCAAGATTATAAACCAGGATCTATTGTATACCACTTCACCAACCTGGTAGTTGGTATAAACATCAAGCTACGCACAATTTCGAAAAACAATAGGTCACATGTACAATACATTTAGAGCATGAGAGATTGATGGACACCATCGGCAGTAGAGATGATCCAGATGGCCTACTCGAGTGAGTGTATTGTCAATTGTTACTAGATTGTCCAGTGTGGCTAGATTGTCAGGTGCGTTAAATTTAATCCTTAAAGTGTGTGCTGAAGCACAATTTCAATTATTTAGCCTTCAGTTTATTCCCAATGTACTAATTTGTGAATGTCAGATACCATTCACAGACATAATTTACTAGACAAGTTATAAACACGATCCTACAACCTCAGGTGAGCTATCTATAAATAATGTTTGCACATTTTCCTTATTTTCTTATGAGAGTACTAATGTTTAGCCTTTCTTGTGCCTAGGATACAAACACTATTTATGGCACATTGGAGGCGCCAAGAACAACTGGTGTCTTTAGACACCACCAAATAGAAATTGGAAAATAACATGCTCTCGAGTCAAGTTTATCTTCATCATCTTCATATGCCAAAAGTTCTCTTGTATATCAATTTTATGAATATTTATGCCAATTTTTACATATGACCAATAAATCTTAAAACTAGCAATTATCAACAAGTATGATAGTTCTCTTCTAACTTCTTTCAATACCTCATTTTGTTTCATGTATGTGCATAGCCTAGGTATATGGCCTTTTTGTTTCATGTATGTGCATAGCCTAGGTATATGGCATTTTCTTTCATGTACGTGCATATAATTCATGTACATGTGTTTCTACATCTTAGTCATGCATGCATGTGAAATTCCACTTGTGATCCATGTTCAACCCTATTCATTTTGTTTCATGTATGTGCATGGCCTAGGTATATGGCCTTTTTGTTTCATGTATGTGCATATCCTAGGTATATGGCATTTTGTAGAGGTTTGGTTAGTACATTGGTAACTTGTTCACTTGAGGTAGAGGTTTGGTTAGTACATCAGCAACTTGTTACAAATTCGAACTTTATAGTTCCTTTCTGTACCATATCTTGTCAGATCTCTATGTGCTTTGACTTATCATGGAATACTGAATTCTCTTCCGTCTTGATACAACTATGTTTGTCACATAGGATCACAGTTGGGTCTATCTCTAAGTCAAACAATCCTGAAGCCATATCGCTTCGCAACTAGCAGAGAAAGCAGTCGTATATTCCGCTTGTGCTGAGAGCCACACTAGACTGCTTCTGCTAAACCACGAGATCATGGATGATCCCAGACAATAAAATCCTCTCAATGTGCTCTTCCTGTCTGATACACTTTCTTCCCGATCAACATCTGTGTAGCCATCTGAAGTCATGATTTCCAATATAACATAGATCAAAGTCTATCGTATCCTTTAGGCACCTCATCACATGCTTTGCAACTATCAGGTGAACACATCTAGTTTCCACTAGATACTGACTCAAGGTGTTCACAGCAAGGAATATATCTGGCCAGGTATTCGTCAGATACATCAACGACCCAATAATGTGTCTGTACAAAGTCACATCAACTAACTCTAAGGAGTCATCAGCTAACAACTTCAAGTCGGAACCCATGAGAGTGGCCATGGCTTCACATTCCAACATATCAATTCTTCTCAAGATTTCCACAGCATACTTTCTCGGGATGAGAAAGATTCCTTCTGAGCCTTGCCATACTTCCAGACCTAGGAAGTAATGCATCAATCTCAGATCTTTCATTTTCAATTCTAAAGCCATCTTCTTCTTGCTTTTCATGATCTGTTTGTAAAAATAGATCATCCACATACAATAATAGTATGACAGGTTCATCATTCGTAACGGATTAGCTTTACTTTTGGTAAATCCCAAGCTTATCAAGAAACTGTCAATTCTCCCTTTGTGACTGAACATCATTCACACTCTGCATTGAGTGATCCTCTGGATATCTATCTGTGCCATTTCTCGTCAGATAGGTCTACTGATATGAGCCTCAATATCATTCAAACTATTTTGGTGAGTTCCTTCTTGCATCCATGTCATCTGTGTATAGAAACCATATTCAACCTTGTATCAAAGGTTGAGATCCACATCACCCATGGTGATCATTAAGCTCACCAATTGACTATCAATCCTGGGTACCCGAATAGAGCTTTCTTCAATTGAATCCTTGATTCGCACTTCTTCTTCAATTACATTATTAAGATAATGGTCTTATCTAGCCACTTGGAGAAAATATCTCGTCATGATTCTCTTCCTCTTTCTAAGAGAATCTTCTAGCCACAAGCCTTCTATATTATGTTTGATTTGTAAATCTTCTTGTTGAACATCCATCACTTGTTTGGTGTTCATCATTCTTCATGATCTTTCCTACAAATAAAAATTAAGTACATGATTAGTAATACTTCATAATCATCAAATCATGTTGACATGATAACCTATTATGCATACAGATACAATTTACATAGTTATGCTACTATCTTGACGAATACATTGGCACACCACTTTTCCATATCTTGTATCCATACAGTGGCTATCTAGATGCCTTCCATCTCTACCAGAACATACTATCGAGAGTGTGCACAGCTCTCAACATGTCAGCAAAGAGGTTTCATTCTAGACAAGCAACAATGGAATGTTTGTCCAACTTACCAATCATATGCATATTAGTAGTATACTGTTCAAAGTTATATGAATGTTTACACTCAGCATGATATATTCTAGGAATACAAAAATGCATACAACTATTACAAGCAATATTATTTACTATTTCAAATAACAACTCAAATACTTATCTTTTATGTTTGTGTGGTTGCCTCTCGCTTGATCTTCTATATGACTTTTGAACTTCTATTCATTTTGTACCACTGTGCATGCTCAACTGTGCACTAGTGTCATCCTCATGATCTCATACACAAACATACATTCATTAGTATAATCTCAATATTATCAAAACATTATAATTCTAAATAATCTTGAATATGTATAGTCATGATCATAGATAATAAACATTAGTATTCAAGGTTTCAGGGAAGTCTTCTTTTACTCATGCATATTCTTATTTGATCATAGGACTCTTCTGGTTAGTTAAATCATCAATCAACATAAGAGACATAATATGCATAAACCCTTGATTACTTACATTTCTAACTTTATGAATAAGCATAACCAATCATACCAAGTATACTTATATAAGGGATCCTAACACAAGGTAAGATTCTAACTTGATATAGGAAAACACACCTGGATGAGTATACCTAAACAATATCTTCTTTGTTCTCTTCAATGATTTAGAGATCTTGTGCTAGAATCTGCATATCTCATAGAACAAAGTCATACATACCTCGTAAGTAGACCTTCTATGTGATCAAACATTATGGATGAGTCTTTGTCTTCATGTCGTCATGGTCATGGAACTTGATTTGTCTTTCGTGATGTACCTGTATCTTGTTAGCAAACAACATCAACCTCATACAACACCACAGTGCATTAGTACAATCATATAGCCCTAATCAATGAATGTCTTCTATCATGCATTCATACTTTTACTAGGGTGATAAGACAATTCTATCATTAATCAAGATTGTACTATACTAAATAATATGAAGACAAACATATTATGAACTTAATCAAGAATTAGATTTCAAGACATACTTGTATCTTCTTAAGTTATACCTGTAGAGACTTCTTGTAGTCTTCTTATGTAAGGCCTTAGCCTCATCTCCCCCTGAAATTGGATCTGGAGCTCGATTAGGGTTTTTCAGAGAAACCCTAAAAAATTTAAACTTTGACTTTCACACTTCTGAATGTATGGAAGGACGTGTCTTGCTGCGCTGATCAAACTATCATACTTCAATTTTGAAATCTCCAAAAATTTGACCCTTAAAAATTGCCTTCGAAACTTCTGGATCTTCTGGACAGGATCCCGAACTAGGGTTTGATGAAGGCCACCCTTCTGCCCAATCAAAAGGTTCGATCCAAGGCTCTAAACTCTTATTTTCTGAGGAGCTTCCAGCTGTGGTCACAGACTTCAAGAATTCCAACTTTTGTTGAAGCCCTAATTTTTCACCTTTCCGATCAAAATCCCGAACTGGGGTTTGATCAAGCCTGGTTTTCTACCCAACCAAAAAATTCGATCTTGGTCTCTAAATTTTGATTTTTCTGAGTAGCATTCAGCCGTGGACTCCAATTCCAAAAATTCCAACTTTCTCCGAAACCCTAAATTCCGGAAGTCATGAATGAAGGTGCTCAAAAAATAATTAGGTTTTGACAGAAATATGTACCTAATTGTTTCTGCTGTAACTCTAAACTTTTCAATCCATAGGGTCTGAAATTTTTTTTTCTGTGGTAGCCTGACCGGTCATCTTTCTATCCCAATAGGTCGGAGCTCTATTGGATTTTCTGAGAGATATTTATGCCAAGTGTCGTAACATGACCTGTTTATGGGATAAAACAAGAGAGCAAACTTGTACGGCATGCCACATGTCACTGGTTCAACTTCAACCTCTGAAAACGTTTTCTGGGATAGTTCATTCTATGTACTACTTGTCACTTTTTACTAAATTTCATTTGGAGCTTCCTAGCCCAAGTTATGACCTTTTTTCCTAGGTCACCTGATTATGGCTGAGATCTGGAAGAGGTAGAAACCCTAACGTGTACTGATCATAAATCACAAAGTACAATGAATATGAGGGTTTCCTTTGGATACAAGGTACATGGAGATGTTATCTACGACCTGTAAACTTTTTAGATCCTGCAACTTTGCTAAAATGGATTTATAGCGAAAGTTCCACGATGACTGGTTTTTGCTATATAAAACCCTAACCTTCAAAATGTTGCAAGTGAAGCAAGTGTCGTAAGTGCCATACATTGCCTTCCTTCAGGTTAGCTCTGATACCATGTTAATATTCAATATGCTAAGATATAAAATATCAACATTTCATTTCATTTCACAACAATAGCATATACAGGATCACTGAAGAAACAACAAGCACAACATAAACACAAGAGACATAGATTTATCCTGGGAAACCCTCATGGGGTAGGAAACCCAACAAAGCTTCCTCAATATAGATGACCAAAAAATACAAAGATGTAAACCAAAGACATGAGCTCCTCCTCCTCCACAGCAAACTTCTCTCACACAAGTGTGCTACTCACAAGTGAATGAATGAGTGAGATAAGTGAGGAACATCCTCCTCTACTTATATACATCTCCGACTTGTATTTTATATTAACTAGGTCGGCCCCAAATTTACCACTAGGTTAAACAACTCATTACAACTGACTGGGACGACCCCTCTAGGGTGGTCTAATAACCCTTTGACCCACATAACACATACAGGGCCGAGCCCCACAAGGGAAGTCTAATAACCCAAGTTACCACATTCCGACAGAGAAATAAACATCTCCGGATATACAATAAGATCTTCATGGGAATGAAACATCTCCAAAATAATAAAGTACAAATACAATATTCTTAGAAGTTACAATATGTCAAGAACAACACGAAATCGTGGCTAACACCCTCGTAAAGATAAATCAATCAAAAGACATATCTGCTCAAAAACAACAGAGCAGGAGGCTTAAAAAGGAAGCAAAAATCAGAGAAGAAATAGAGAAAGAAGAGAAGGAAGCAAAAATCAACGAGAGAAATGAGACAGAAGAGAAGGACGAATATGAAGAGGAATTAAGGAAATCACCCCTAGATAAGCAAGACTCAGAGGATGTCAAGATGGAACAAGGAGAACATTTATTGTATATAGAAGAGGATACACCACTCAAATGAAAAACATTACATGGAAAAGAGACGTCGATCAAAGAGGATTCTCGTTTATTAGATGCATTGTTACAATTATCAAGGCTAAAGGAATAATTGGCAATGCTAAATCTTGCAGCACAATCCCCTGTGACCACAAGGGTAAGTGGAAAGGATGCGGCATCGACAGAAGCTCCTGTCATCCATGAGAAGATTCAAATTTTAAATATGAAGCATGCCTACCAGCATAAGCACTAGGAACATCAAAACCATGTACTACAGGAAGAATTTGGGAAAGATCAAGAAAGACTAGCAGAGAAAGACCAACAAATATTAAAGCTGGAAGCTACCCTAGATCAAACTACTAAGATTTATGAAGAAATATTTGGTTATAGAACCCCATCCAAGATTTATACTATGTACCTCAGAGAGAAGTGGTGCCTATTTTAGCTATAGAGGTTAAAGAATAATTTTCCATTGGAAGTAGAAACTCCAAAATATTTTGTGGACACTTCGCTAGACATCACGAAACTTGAAAAATACCATCAATGCGAATTTTTCCTCCATAAATTGGCTGTGCCTCATTCATATGACTGGTCACCAAACCCATACATTGGTGATTTCCAATTAAAATCACTTTGTTCCTGGATGAACCATGAAATAGAAAGAGCACATGATGTTCATCTATACTAGTTAGAGGAATGAATGAATGCTATATGGGTTAGATCAGAAGCCCCTCATCCCAAGACAGTGATCCAAGATCATGATATTATAACAGTTGATGAGGAATTAATTCCTATCATTTTGAGGAGAAGCAACAGGAAGCTATTGAGAACTTTGACAAAACCAATAAGAGTACATTTTAGGATGTAGAAGAGGCCATAAGGGATAGATGGAAAATACTTTCAGGAGATTTGAAAAAGAGAGAGACACATTTACCCCATAGGCTGCATGTTGTTATGTTCAGTGCATGAGTGTATAGAGAATATATACTGAAAATAAACTAAAATGGATCGGAATGAAGATAAACCCACCATTTTTCATTCCCCTAGCAATCAAGGAAAGCACTAATGAGGAAGGAGAAAGGAGCGCTTGGTCCAAAGAATAACATAATATGGGAAACTACCAGAAGATAGGGGCACCCAAGATCATTTCATGGGATATCATAGAGGCCGTTGAACAACAGGGAAGTCCCCCAGGACAGGGGGAAAGGTTACACAAGGATGTGTAACATCTTCAAGTTTGGGGGAGATGATAGTGCCACAATATAGGTATCAATTGCAGTCATAAGTCCCTTTTCTACTATTATGAAATAACAATTAAGCATAAGATCACCCATTTCTGTAGGCTAGGATATGATTTAATTGATTATGAAATAATGATGGTTATGTGGTAATCTTTTATGTGCTTAGCATGTTTTAATGAGCTAACCAAGTGGATAAGTGCCATGTGCAAATAAGCACGAGTTTAATGACAATTATGAAGATAACATATTACACCTTATCCTATCACACCGATACATACGCAAGCTTATAAAAGTCAGTTCCAGATAACCTCATGAAGTACCAAAATAAGAACTCGAGATCACTCTATCAGTCTCTCCTGATTTATAGGGAAACATCTATAATAAATTGATATTGTGGTTTCCAATGAAGACACTTTTTAGATACCTGTTGAAACTATGTAATAAATAGGGGATCATGCATAGCCTGAGTCTCTCTCTGGTTTTTATTATTTCTGTTAAGTAATTTTTCTTTACACGACACTCAATTTTTTTACTATTGGATATGGATTCTCAGCCAACTTAATGAAAGAACTGTGTTTCATATTACATGTGAGTTCATAGTTTTAATTATCTCTTGTAATATGATTTGAGGTGGCCCCCCTCATTGTGTTGATCAAGAGTTATGTGTTTTCCCTATATTTA
Organism: Larix kaempferi; assembly: GCA_027924585.1. Lineage (NCBI taxonomy): Eukaryota > Viridiplantae > Streptophyta > Pinopsida > Pinales > Pinaceae > Larix > Larix kaempferi. The sequence continues at coordinate 4,305,526 of BSBM01000985.1, read as the reverse complement.
GATTGAAAATCATTTCATTATTTTTATTGAGTTGAGACCTTTCCAATGGTACTAAAAGTGTCAAATTTTGAGTTCGTAGGAGAAAGTTATCACAAAAATAGCGAAAGATTATTTTATCTCTCTCCTATTTTTTTATTTATGATATTTTTTTAAATATTATCTCCTTTTATTTTTAAGAGATTAATTATATAAATGTATTTATTATTTCAAAATTACTCAACTATCATCTTAATTAATGTGCGCTTTATATTTTAAAGAATTTAGAAGTAGTGATAATATAAATTACCCTATATTCATTATTTCAAAATTACTCCACTATCATCTTAATTAATGTGAGATTTATTATTTCAAGTATGTTTATCATATTTCAAGATGAACTTAAATTCAAAATCTTAACCAAGGTGAGGGTTATATGAAGTTAGCTATTGTCAAATAAAATTATGACACATAAGCATCTTTGACTTCTTATGTCCAACTCAACCATAATGGTTGACCGAAGTTATTGAAATTCTATTGGTTTGAGAAATCCAACTCATCCATGGCACAATTTTTTATAAGGCCCATTTTAGACCCCAAATTTCCTCTAATGTTTGATCTAACAGAACTGATCAAAGTTCAGGTAGAGGTATAAGTGAACAAATCTTCCGCCCATAGTCGATTAACTATAGACTCGACTCAACGTGATTTGAGAACAATAAGGCTAGGTCAAAACCATATGCTCTAATACCATGTTGGTAAACCTCTCAGCATGAACTATAGAATAGAACAAAAAGAAACGAAGGGAAAAATATTCCAAGATGAAAGGTGGTGTCTAAATAAACTCTTACAACACTTAAGCACATAGCATCATGATCAAAACATCACAATGCATAATGAGAATGATAAATATCTCAAAGCGATATATATTACGAAACCCATAGGATCCCCTATTTATAGTTTCCAGATCTAACCAACTTCATGAAGGTAGGGAAGATCTAGTCCACAAATAGAGGTCTTTGGTCCAAAATGTTTCCATAGAATCCACAATGTCCCAAATTTTAGTTCATAGTGGTCAAGCCGACCATTCAGTCATCTGTCGAATCGAATATTTAGTCGCCTTGCCGACTCCAGTCGAATGCACTACTAGTCGCATGTCATCTAATGACTAATTATATCTAGAAGACCTAGAGGTGTGATGAACCACCAAGACTGTAGGTTCCAACACCCCCCCATCAACACAACGATGTTGGGAAACCTCTTAGTCTAAACTATACAACAAAATTAAAAGAAAAGAAAAGAACAAAACACTATTCCAAGATGAAAGGTGGTGTCTAAAGACACTGTTACATCACTTAAGAACAGAGCATTGTTATTAGAACATCATAATGCATAATGAGCATGATAATCATCTCAAAGGAATATATTAGAAAAACCATAGGGTCACCTATTTATAGTTTCCAGATCTAACCAACTTCCTGAAAGTAGGGAAGATTTGGTCCACAAATAGGGATCTTTGGTACAAAATGTTTCCGTAGAATCAACAATGTCCCAAAGTTTAGTCGGTGGTGGAAGTCGTGCCAGCCGTGGTCGATCCGACGATTCAATAATCTCTCCCACTGACTATTTAGGTGCTCTGCCGACTCCCGTTGAATACTCCGGTAGTCGCCTGTCTTCTAATGACTCATTGTCTCTGGAAGATCCAAAGGTGTGATGAACCATCAATATTGTAGGTTCCAACAATAACCTATTTTAACTCCTCAATTTCAAGAGGAAAAATGCCATTCAAAATATTGAAACTCAGGTCAAGGATTAGTAGATTCTCCAAGTTACCAATGGAAGAAGAACTTGACTAGAGAACTGATTCTGACTGTGAATCTTCCCATCCTCTTCAACTTATACAATATGCCCAGATCCTCTGGCAATAAACACTTCAAAGTTACATTTTAATCAACCATGATTACATCGTAAAGAACAATGATTATACATCATTATATCTGGTGATTATACATTTTAATTAGTCTAGGATTACATCATAAAGAACAATTATTATACATAATTATACATCATAAAAAATAGTGATTAATCAGCCTAGGATTACATCATAAAGAATAGTGATTATATACACACGACTTTGTCATTAAAATAGGTTTGACCTTCCGCATGGAAAATACTCTCTTTACTATTTCCACCACACAATTACTATACTATATCACTCGGTATCTCATATCCCTCGATTTACTAAATCACTATATATGTGTATCTCATCTCCCCCATAAACATTAACATTATTTATACCATTGAAACAATTACATTGAAATCACTTAATTCCACCAAATAAAAAGTAGCTCGTCTTCCAGTAAGATCCTATATTTATTTAATTGTTTTATTCATCACAAATTTGTCCAAGATCGATATGAGAATGAATAAGGTGACCACATGTATGAACGAACGTTGCTAACCAAGACGTCGTACCTTGTATATTTAAAATATAACTACCAAAATCAAACAAACATAATGAGATTAACGTAACGACGTGTATGAATCGACGTAGGTAACCAAGAAGCAGCCGTATGTTGTTTGTAAAAATACACCAGCACAATCACATTTTTAAAACAAAATAGCACAACCATATATAAAATAATAATAAAAATATATATCTTGATTCAGCAATGGGCAAGATGGTAACTGCGCCAATCTTAGGTTTTCTAGATTGGGATAAGTTGTTCCATGTGCATGTTGATGCTTCATCTATAGCATTGGGAATTGTGCTCGCTCAACCAAGTGAAGGGGGTATTGATCACCCCATTGCATTTTCGAGCAGGACGCTATCTTCAGCTGAAAAGAACTATACGACCACTAAAAGAGAGGGTCTAGCTATGGTATATGCACTACAGAAATTCAGGCACTATTTGTTGGGTGCGCACTTCTCCATGTATTGTAATGTCCCTAAAAATAGCAAAAATTTGAAAATTTTCCGATACTAAATTAAACTGTTAAAGAGGCGAGGAATAATAAATTAACTTTAGCACTCATAAGTACCTATTGTACCAGTATTTTATTTCTACTCTTTGAAGTGTATTAGTTTATAAGTGTCAAGGTTTGCTGATTATAAACTCTACAACTTTTGCGGAAGTGTTTCTTTTAAATAGATGTATGAATTGTCGCATGTGTACGAATGTATTGAATGTAATGATGGGAATCTCCTTCTTACGGTTGTAAGGGTTTGCATGCATATGTATTAAAAACTATTTGGTAATTCAGATGGAATGGACCTTTATTGGTGGTGGTTGAGGCCCATTTGGTGATGCTTGGTCTTTTCAAAGGGCAAGGTACCCTGGCAGGGCTTCCGAGAGGTAGGGGTAAGCAAATGGAGACTCTTGTCTTACTTAGCGCTTTCGCTAATGCATCCACTTCTTTTCCTGGTTTTCAGGTCTACTTATGGAGGTGCCTACTTATGGTGTCCATTTCATGAGTTCCGCACTTAATTAATACTATTGTTTATAATGTGTGGTGGTTGTCACTTTCAAATGCTTTGTTGGAAGTTTGGAAGCCCTTGTTGAGCTTTCATAACATAATGACCTTGCCTTTACTTGTTGACTTTACAAAATACTTGGGGTCTTTGTAACACCCTTGTGTTTTAATTACTTCTTGGTCGTGAATGCCTTCACCACTATAGAGATAATGACTTGTAGTGAATGTTTGGGGTTGGTGGTGGCATTTAAAGCAACCCTACGAATACACATGCCAATGTCTGCCAGCTAAGCTAGGGGTTTGGTCTTGGGTACTACACCATCCAGGGTTTCAATTCTCAGAGTTCTTTTTCCTTTGTCTGTATGTTGGATGCGTCTGGGGGTTTGGTGTTCTGACCTGAGCTTGGATCATGGTCAGCCCACCACGAAGGTTTCATTATGCATACATGGCGATAGCTGAAGGTAATATCATCCTGGTTCTACTTACAATTTTTACATTGATAGAGACGATAATGAAATAGTTTCTGACTGAATGTTTTACTTGCTTGACAAGTAAGTGGTTTGGTCTCCTTCACCTACGTGGGTATTGGTTGATGATCAAGACTTTAGACTTGGAGGTGTTGGAAACTGGTAAGTCCAGAGTCTACATTAACTTATCTCCTCCTCTCGCCTCTGTGGAGTGTCTTGCGTTTGCTGTGAGGAACTTATGAACTCGATTGGGTTCACTGCGACAAGTTTTGAGTTCCTGGAAGTCGCCGTTTGGTTGGACTGTTGTGAAAAGATGTATCTATTGTCATTTGCAGGCCTTAGAGGGTTTTAGTGAGAGGTTTTGGCTATCTTTCTCTATGTTTGAATTTTGTTGAACTCTCGATGCTAGCAATAATGCCCAAAATGAAATGGGGTTTGCATTAGAGACCTACATTTGCAAGATGTATTTGTATGGGCCCTGGAATGTCCTTCTATATAATATTTATAAGGGTTTGGTACCCTATTTAATCTATGCATGTTAATTCATATGAATTTTGTCTGTATCATAGGTTTTTCGAAAGATGTTGGTTGTTATTATGACTGTTTTGAAGGCATGAATTGTAACCTTGAGTCTAAAATAATACACCTTCCATGATCTAAGATTTGGGTCTTTACTACTACATTTCTGGTTATTTGAAGTAGGTAGAAAACAAAAGGGTCTCAAATCAAATGGTGGTGGGAATCGATCCCTGTACCATCGTTTATGAATAATGCTTCTCTGTATGTTATCGTGTAAAGTTGTTTTAAGAATGTTGCGTAACCCTAGTACGTTTTAATTAAGAGTCGTAGCCCTAGCTACTATTTTGATTGACCTTTGAGAGGGTATGGGTTGCTGTACGTTTTCTATACTTGTGGCGTCTAGTAGGATAGCAAAGCCTTGGATGGGGTTTGATCCCCTGACCCATAGAATGATATGTTAATGACTTTGTATGTTATGGACTATTTGATATCTGAAATGATAATCGTTGAGTTTCTTTTCAAAAGTTTAGGTTGCAAGAATGAAAATGTCTGATACTAAGTTTATAAATTGTAATGCCTGGAAGATTAATTCCTTGTTATGAGCTGACTGTTGGTAATAATCGACCCTTAGAAAAGTTCTGTGGTGATTTCGTGGTAGTGGATGATTAACTTGTTGAATATGGGAAAGCTTTGAGAAAGAATATGTTGTGCATGCCTTCACTACTGGGTACTTTTAATTCAAAGTCTGTATTCTTTTTCCTCAAAGGGTTAGTAGTTTCGAACATATTCCTAGCTAGATTTGTGATATGTTGATGTTGTAAATTTGAAAGAGTACTTTAGTAGAAACAATTTATAAAAGGTAATGCAAACAACAATCTTATCCTAGCTATACACAGATTATGGAAAACGTAATTTCAAACACTGTTTTAGAATGGAGAGGATATATATATAAATTTAATAAAGTTGCTTTGAATGGAGTGATCTAGGTGTATCTAAATATTAAGAGCAGATTTCTAGGTTATGGATTTGCTAGGATTTTTAGCACGGGATAGCTTGGCTACACCTGCTAGACATTCTACTGATCCTAGCTTCTAAGTTAACGTGATCCTAGATTACAGCAATTCTTTTTTTTTGTTCCTATCAGAAAGTCTATATTTAAACGATTTAGGATGAAAGAAAAACAAGGCCAAATGATGTTGGGGTAGCATCCTGTGTTACTTATCTAACCCCTATTATAAATTGAAATGGAAGATTTACATTTCATACCTGGTTACTTTGTAGCTTGATCCCTTCCTGAAGTAACCTGCACACTCAAACAATAATTAGTGTAGAGACATATGAGCTTAGCTGACCTGTTAAAATGACTCCTTAGCTGGATAACTTTGGGGCTACCATGTTCCTCCCAAACTTGACCCTTGAACCGTTTCCTGGTTCTATCTGGATCCCCCCGAGCTTGGTTCCAACATGCAATGAGAGGTAGAGGCCCTAATTCCACTGCTGGTTCAGTTTTGAGAATTTCTAGGTAAGGTTGCTTCAGCTTCTTGGAGCAGAATACTTTTCTTGGATTACCATAATAGAATGATAATGACCAAGAATGATGGATGATCCCCAAAACTTGGGATCTTCCCTCCTTAAGTAGGGAAGTCTTGAATTAGGAATGTTGAAGTAATTAATTTCTTTAAATTAAATAATTAATATTTAAAAGAAATTATTTAATTAAATACCTAGCCCTTTTGAACTAGGACTTTTCCAACTGTTTAACTATGAGTGATTTTTTATTTATGTTTTTCATAATAGTTATAATAACACTAATTATCATAATGATAATTATATTTCACGTAACTATCAATACATTATTTATAATAACAATAATAATGATGATGATGATGATAATAATAATAATAATGAGAACAATGTGGCATCCCACTATGCATACACTATATGAAATGAGTGTCTTTTAAACATAAATAAGCACATGATTATTTATTTGAATTCTTAATAATAATAATAATATTTAATCTTGTATCTTCACAAGATACTTTGTTTAACAACTTTTTAAGGGTAAGGTCCGCTTCTCTTGGATGGTCTTTTGGTAAGCTTGGATAGGCACCTCTAGTATCTCTCTTGCATGTTGGATTCCCTCGTTTAACATGGTAGTTCCCACAGTAGGTGATGATAGGTAAAATGATGAATCATTTAATCAAATTAAATAAATGTGATAAAAGTGCTCTTCAGAGCCTTCCCGACTCAACACTTTGAGATTCAGTAACCCCAAGTGCCTTTCAAAGCCTTTTAACTCAACACTCTCACATGGATGTTACTCTAGTGCAATTCCAGAGCCTCTACTCAACACTAGTGATAGAATGTGGTTGTGAGGCACATCTAGGATATTTATGTTTCGTCGGATCCAGCATTTGTTTATCAAGCCTGGAGTGCTCCTGGGTTTTTTCCCAACACTCAATGTACCTCAGGGATTACTCCCAGTACAATAAACATTATTCTAGGTACATCGGGGCTTATGCCTAGTACATAGGTTATATGCGTGTTTCCGAGTCCATGCTCAACAAACTCATAAGTCACATCATGTAAAAGTCATAACTCTGCACAATAAGTAACAAAAGATCATCTCGATATATTTGGGTTTGTACCCATATCAAATCAGAGGAACGTCATTAAAACATTGGGGCCTTCTCACCTAGTCTATACTCAAATAAAGAATTCAGTCAGGTCCATGCCCAATATGTCGGTGTATATATATAAAAGAATAAATCATAGGTGCTAGGGCTCATGCCCAATACTCAAAATAAACATAGGTGCTGGGGACGTGGCCTAATATAACAACAAAATAGTTAATCCAACATCCAGGATATTACATGTACACTGACCATTCAGCTTTGAAATACTTGGTCAATAAGCCAGTGTTAGGGTGGAGAATCTGTAGATGGTTGTTACTCTTTCAAGAGTATGATTTTGAAATTGTGGTTAAGCCAGGAAGATTGAACTTAGGACCTGACCATCTCTCAAGAATTGAGTCAGGCGAAGAACCCACCAATCTTGAAAACATGCTGCCTGACATGCAGTTATTCGCTATACATATCGCAGATGACTACTATAAAGACATTGTAGACTTTTTGACTATGGGATTGGCACCCATAGAGTTCACTACGCGGAAAAAGAAGCAGTTGGTAGTCAGAGCAGCAGACTTCACTATAATCGTAGGTCAATTATATAAGTTGGGACCAAATGAAGTGTTTCCCAGATGTGTGTTGGAGCATGAGAAGCCATTCATATTGGCTAATGCACATTCGGGTGTATCGGGAGGTCGCTACGCAAGAAGAGCTACTGCATAGAAGATATTGAGAGCAGGGTTATGGTGGCCTACAATTCATAAAGATTCAAAGGAACATTGCCAGAGCTGCGATGTCTGTCAAAGGACAGGAAGGCCATCGCGAAGAGATGAAATGCCATTGAATCTGTAGTTGACACTTTAGTCATTTGAGAAATGGGCCATTGATTTTGTGGGACCTATTAACCCACCAGGAAAAAGGACTGGTGTGAGATACATCATCAGTGCGACTAATTATCTCACCAGATGGGTAGAAGCTAAACCAGTGAATGACTGTAGTGGAGTTACTGCCATGCGGTTCATCTTTGAGAGCATCCTTACCAAATTTGGATGCCTGAAAATTTTGATGAGTGATCAAGGGACCCACTTTTTGAACCGAACTATTGAAGCCCTTACTGAAGAGTTCCACATTTATCATCAGAGGAGTAATAGAATTGTTGAAGCTTTCAACAAGGTATTGGAGAATTCGCTGAAAAACGTATGCAATGTCAATAGGGATGATTTGGATCTACACATTCAAGTTGTGTTATGGGTATACAGGACTACTTGTAAGAAGTTGACATGCCATACACCTTTCAAATTGGCCTATGGACAAGAAGCTGTGATGCCTATGGAGTACATTGTACCCAGTTTGAGAATAGTTGCATTTACAGTCATAGAAGTTCAACAGACATTAGAAGAACAACTTCTACAATTGTTTGGTTTGGAGGAAGATTGCTTTAATGTAGGCTTTCACCAGCAAGTGTAGAAAGACAAAGAAAAAGCATGGCATGATCGCCATATCAAGAACAAGTCCTTTCAGGTAGGTGATCTAGTCCTCCTGTATGATAGCAAGTTTATGAAATTTCCTGGAAATTTTTTGATGCATTGGCTTGGCCCATATACTCTTATGCATGTTACTAATGGTGGCATAGTTCAGTTATCGGGATAGTCCTACTTCGTAGAACCCTCAGTGATCGAAAGAAAAGGGAAATTCTAAGTGTCAAGTACAGTTGAAATTGGGCACTAGAAAGTCAAAAGAGTTTGTACACAGCTCTAGACCGATATGTGAAGATGGATGGAAAGGATATATGTATCGTAGCACCAGTCTACAAGTGAAGTTGCGCGGATAAAAAAAATAAAAAAATGAAAAATAAAAAGAAAAGAAAAAAGTGCGTAGTTCGAAGCTCAAAAGGTAGCTGTGCAAATCAAATAGAACAAGAAGGATGAAAAATTCAGAAGGAAGAAGAATGACACCACTAAGTAACCACGCCGGGAGTAGTGACAACCCACCGCGCAGTTCGACGCAACGCTCTAAGAAACTAGCCGTTGAAATGTCAGTCGGAAAACTAGCCATTATATAGTTATTTTTCCGACAACTGCTTGAGCATTTAACACAAAAATAGCCATTTTGAAGCAGTTAATGAAAGAAAGGACTTGAATCCTCAGCGGATTTAGCCAATGGAAATGCCATTTAATACTTTTCTAGCCATTTATGGGCACGGTTAAGGCTCAACTGCGTCTATAAATACCGTTGCATTTGGACTCGCGGGCGTTACCGAAGCTATGAAATTTTTCTACAAGCCATAAACTAACTCTGTTTGCCGAGAGTGCTAATTTATCTCGTGAGTCTGCAGAAGAAAGTCCAGTGTATGTCTGAAAGCTCTATGATTGATCAAGAATTCACAATCGCACAGGTTGTGAGGGTGTTTAAGCATGGAGGGATTGAAGGGTTGATGATACCCCTCGCTAAGAAGGTTGTTACAGAGAAGGGACAGGGTTCACGCCGTTCCCCATGACATTCCACTATTATGCAAGCCAAGGGAGAGGAACTAGTGGTCGAGAAGACAAAGCTGAAGATGATGAACTCCACACTACCAGAAGTGCCGCTCAGCGATAAAGAAATCCCACTTACTTTGACACCTTAGTATATCTCTCTACGTGCACAGGATGCACCGGCCGTTAAGCTGTCCAGGAACGCGAAGTATGAGATACCGCTTCCACCAATGTCCAAGCATGTGAAACCAGACAAAAATCTGTTGGGTAAAATTCACGGGGGATTCACTCAGTGAAATTGTTACATAGCACGATCGTTTGTAGGATATTAAAGAATATCCCTAATTTCACTAAATATTGGAAAATGCCTCCTAAAATTGTATTGTTGAACCCCCCTCCCAATATACCTTTCCAATTAAGAAAACCCCTAGTTTCACCAGATATTGTAGGTATCCATTTTTATCAACCTATTTTTAATACCCCCTTTATATCATATTATCAAGTTGTAACAAACAAGAGCCCTAACACATCTTAGTATAAGCAAACAAGATGCTAAATAAAATAATAGTATGATGTTAATAATGATCTGATCGAGATTGTACGGGTGACTGTATGGAAGACCCAACGAAATAGTAACAGATAAGGAAAAATGCATAAAAGGAAACCCATTCAAGGTATCAATGTAAAAAAGAATGTAAAATACTAGTAATCCAATAGGCAGTGCAATGCTTAGAAAATATGAGAATTGCAGATGTTTCACACCACATCCTTCAAGTCAACCAATTTTATATAATGTAAATACAAGTATAGCCATAGAGAGCTCATGTTTTCTATAACCTTAATAAATTAAACTCCATAAAAATGCAAAATTGAAACCCTTTCATGGATGGACTTCTCTACCTTCCTATCAAAACAAACATCATTGATGTTTGAACCCAGATGAACATAGAAAAATTCCTCTTACTTTTCAATAACACCATATGATTGCATGCATAGATTGGATTTGGGTCATTCACAAGATGCAATGAAATGCCTCCACTTCCTCTACATTTATTCTTGCAATCAAGGAAATTAACAACATTTAGTTACATTTTATTGGGTTATATCTAGTTTTTTTATCTTTACAAGAGAGGGAAAAATATACATTGTTAAATTCCAAGCATGCAATAGTTATAAATACATAGATCGTGAAACTTATATGATACCATTTCATGGTAACGACAACACATAGGGTATGTAAATAAGGATTTAGATTTTCACCTATGATCATGTCAATTCCAATATAATATTAAGATAGATGCCTTGCATATAAGAATTGAAATTACAATTATGAATGTGCCAAATATAACTCAATCTAACAACTATTCCTAACTTGCAATGTGAAAATGTTAAAGAAGAATAAAAATAGTTGAAAGAAATAATTAGTCGAGAAAGATTGATCTAACTTTTCTTGGTTCCAGTGAGACAAGAAAGATTGATCTCACTTTTCTTGGCTTTCATGGAGCAAGGTTTGATTGAATCTCAATGCCCACCTAAACCCAAACCTAAAATGTGAAGAGGTTATTCCTTAGCCCACCCAAATAAAATAACCCCCAATATTTATATTACTATGTCAAATTAAAAAAAAACCTTGACCCCTTAATACGGGGCAATATATTTTTGAGGTTTTTAGGAGTATTCAAACCCCCAATATGAATGGACGTGATATGATATTTCCTTGGTAGTGAACCCCCAGTGGTAAAATTGCAGATAGTAAGTTCAAGGACCACGACTTACTTCAAATGCAAAAGGAGCGGCCGAGTCGAGGTACCAGCAATTTCAACCAGATCAACATATGTGCTACAAAAAGGATGTGAAGGGAAATTCTGTGCTGCTCGCGCATAATTGGTTATCCAAAGTAGTGGAATCATGGCTACTGAACCTGTTGCGGCTCCCACACTTTGACTGGAGCCCAGAACTAAATGTAGTGGTGCACACACTCATCTCGTGCACATACCAAGGGTATATTTGGCTGGATATGAACATCGACATCGACCTGATCCATCGCATCAGCGTTAAGCAAGCAAGGCGAGGACCCTAAGAAATTATTTCAAGGAAAGCATAGGGACAAGGAGGTTGCCATGCATATGAAGTCAACACATAGTGTCCCGAAAGGAAAAAGAGGATTCATCATGAATTATATAGATGATGATGCTACGCGGCTCGTAACACAACTGCTAGCTGGGAAAATTTTGCGGAGGGAAAGAGCTACCGAGGTACCAACCGGAGCGGTGCTCCTTGGGGAGAAGGTCACGACGGGAGGAAGATTTAACTGGTGCCAATACCTGTTGAATGAATTTCTAGAATATGTGCGTGACACACAGATGCACGGTAGCAACTTCCAATATATTTGGTTGATGATCTTGATCGCGTTTGTGGGATGGAATGACCCAAAACATTATGTTGGCCTTAACACTGCCAGCAATGACTGTAGAGGACCAAGGTATGCAAATCTCTAAGCGAATTTGATTCCAGAAAGACAACATGCATCCAATGAAGTATTCCACACATACTATGAGCAGCTGCGCGACGTCATTATTCACACACCGCGCATATCCAAACAGGTAACAGTTAAGTATATTCGCACTTTGAATTTTTAGGCTGACATGCATTCCATATACATTTTAGCAAAGGCGTAGAAAAAGAACCCAGAATGGTTCCAAGGGAGATATCACATGAATGAAGCAGATATCGACCTCATCATGAAAGAATGGATAGATGAATGGAAGGTTGAAGGACCTATTATCATCGACAGTGACTCTGAAGAAAGTAATCCCATTCTAGCACCAATTATTGAAGAGACACTGTTAAGCAAAATGAAAGAGCCAGGAAGCTCACTACCAGAAAAAGTCCAGAAAAAGAAGCAGGAGGTTATAAAGGGCCAGTCAGAAGTGAAGCTCCATGATGACGATAATGAGATGATCGCATCCATAGTCACCGTGCATCTAGAATATGAGTTTTACCTCAAATATAGTAAGGATCAGGTGATCTAGGCAAGTTTACAAAAAAATATCACCACACTGTAAGGCATAATAGAGAAGTTTGAGCAAGTCCAACGCAGCTTTCCTTTTTCATGAGAATCAAAATCGGAAGGAAGGTTAGGGGACACTTCGTAGCCAAAGAAAACACCTCTAGCCCTGACCTTGCCACCAAAATCGTGCATAGTCCAACTTGACCCGCTAAGTGTAAGGTTACCGCACAAACAATTGGCTTCGGGAACGCATGACATAGAGCATGTGGACATTGACATCGCAATGTTTCCACTAGAGGGCCTACACAATCTGCATTTGCAGGTTGTTGAAGAGATCCATGATAGAAGTGTGGTTTCTCTGACCCAACACCATCAATTGCAATAAAATTATAAGAAGCTGCAGGAAGCAATTTTAAAGAAAACCATGGCACTTGAAGATGAGCAGGACCAACGAATAAGAATAGAGCATACTGTCACTTCGGTGTGCGCAGAGATACCAGAATGTGAAGATCAGCCAAAGCTCGCAGATACTATCCTTAAGATTGACTCAGTCGTCAGCGATCTTAGGACTGGAATGAAAGACATGGAGACTAATTACCAGGCAAAGATTCCTGCCTTGGAAGCATAGAAGTCGAAGACACCACCAGATCAGGCAGAGCTTAGAGAAGCAAAAGTAAAAGCAACCGGGGAAACAATAGCTAGCAAAGTATAAAAATGTCAAACCTTGATGGACGAAGCTACGAGAGTATTCACTACGCTGCAAGAGGAACCTGAGCTATTATAGGCCCAGAAAAATTTGAAGGAAAAGGAAGCAGCCTTAGATCCACTGAAAGTGAAGATAAAGACCTTGCCACCAAGAGACAGACTCCACATATTTCCAGATTCAGAGAACTAAAAAGACAACTTGTAGTCTTAAGAGAACAGGAGGCTGAAGTCGGAGACAAGTCACAGCCCCTACAGGAGGAATCCCATGAACTAACGAAGAGATAGAAGGAAAAATATAGGAACTCCATGACACGCAGGCGTCAGTAGAAGAGAAAACTCAGGATGATCTGACACCGAATGTGTTCGAAACCATCAAAGCAATTGAACAAGATTGCAAGGATACAATTGTTAAGTTGAGCGCAACGTATCAAGAGCTCGCTGATAAGATAGCTCCGCAAGAGGAAGAGCAGCTCATGGAACTAGAAGTAGAAAGTGGCTCGGGGACGAGCCACATGTAAGTGTTGGGGCCCTATTGGGCCTAGCCCAAGTAAGGTATTTTTGTAAAAGATAGTTTTGGAGCTGCTAAGTTACAGCGCAGCTCAAAGTAAGTAATTTTTGAAGAAAGACAGTTTTGAAGAGCTACGAAGTTGAGTGCAGCGCAGTATCGGTAGGATAGGAACCGTGGAGCTAAGATCTGGTTCCGCAAAGTGCCAGTAGGCCACCTATTTTGGGTAAGGAATGAAGGGAAGGTCGAGCTATGAAGGTGACCTATTTTTTCAAAGTCCATGATTCCCAACAAGCGGGTAAGGAGTGGTGCAGAAGGAAAGCGACTGGTCAAAAAAGTAGAGAAAGCACAACTTGAAACGATCACATAAAGCCGTTAGAGAAGGAATAGCAGGGTGAAGGCAACCATCAGCATGTGGTCGACGGGGTAGGATGAAAGCGACGTGACCACGTATAGAGGATTGCCACGACACAGAAGTCGCTATTAGAATCCTAGCAGTCTTGGTTAGCGGAATAACCATGACGGTTTTTGAGTAACCTTAGGGTTTTTTCCCACTTGATTGTAAAGACGTCACCTAAGGGAACAGTCTATAAAAGGACACATTTTGTAAGGAAAAGGGTTAATCTCCAATCTAAAATCTTCATTGTAAAATCCCTGTTAGAGAGTTGTTGGGTTGAATCTTTCGAAAGGGCCGGTGAAAAGGGGTTTTGTTGGTTCCTCGAACCGCGTAGAACCTGGGTCTTTATAGAAAACCTCAAGAAAATTTATACAGCCATCAGAACATCAAAATGCATAATGAGCATGATAAACCTCTCAAAGCAATATATTAGGAAGCCCATAGGGTCACCTATTTATAGTTTCCAGATCTAATCAACTTCCTGAAAGTAGGGAAGATCTAGTCCACAAATAGGGATCTTTGGAACAAATATTTTCCATAGAATCAACAATGTTCCAAATTTTAGTCGATGGTGGAAGTCGTGTCGGTCGTGGTTGATCCGACCATTCAATAATCTCTCCCACTGATCGTTTAGGTGCTCTACCGACTCTAGTTGACTACTTTGGTAGTCGCATGTCTTCTAATGACTGATTCTCTTTGGAAGATCCAAAGGTGTGATGAACCATCAATATTCTAGGTTCCAACAATAACTTATTTTAACTCCTCAATTTCAAGAGGCAAAATACCATTCAAAATATTGAAACTCAGGTCAAGGATTAGCAGATTCTCCAAGTTACCAATGGAAGAAGGAACTTGACTAGAGAATTGATTCCAACTGCGAATGTTCCCAGCCTCTTCAACTTATACAATATCCCCAACTCCTCTGGAAATAAATGCTTCAAAGTTAGATTTTAATCAATCCACGATTACATCATAAAGAACAATGATTATACATCATTATATCTGGTGATTATACATTTTAATTAGTCCAGGATTACATCATAAAGAACAATTATGATACATAATTATACATCATAAAAAATAGTGATTAATCCATCTAGGATTACATCATAAAGAATAGTGATTATATACATGTACAACTTTGTCATTAAAATAGGTATGACCTTCTGTATGGAAAATACTCTCTTTACTATTGCCACCACACCATGCAAGGAATCGTAGAATCTGTTAGAGATTTTATGTAATATCCTAAGATATTATTTTAAGTATATTAACTCTACTACAAGATTTAAAACATAAAATTACAAAGACTGAAACCAGTTAGTAAAACTAGTATCGAAGAGACTAGTTTTGGTCACGGTTAAACCCACCCAAAGCTTGATAATTGGACTCTTTTGGATTTGCAAGGTCTAATAACAAGGGTAAAACATCCTAAACAAAAACGACACAGATAGATTCATAATCCTATCCATAAGGCAATGGGATCATTTATGTTTCAACAAAAGTTGTTGCTAAAGTATACTCCAAGGCTTCCTGGGTACACTGGCATATGCATACTAGATTCATGCACTAACACTTGAATGCAACAGGAAGGTGGATAATATGTATTTACCCTCTAATATACTGCTGAGAAAAAGTTACAGGATTTTTGGGAAGTTTTGGCAGTGTTTGGAGGTGAGAAGAGGAAGGGCGCTACCAGGGACTACTCAACTAGTTATCTTTCAAGCTCTTCCAAACAAGAAAACGGGTGAAACATTCTTAGTCTAAGTCTTGATTTGGATTCATTAATGTCTTAAGGACCTTTAATGGCTGATAGAACTGAGAATATACTTCCATAGATATTTTAATTAAAGAAACTGCAAAACTAGTCATAAATTCATGCATAAAGAGATAGTCTTGAAAAATCTAAACACAATCAGCCATTAAAGCTCTTGAATTCCTTCTCAGATGGATAATATGAACTCATACATGAATAATTATGCAACAGAAACCATTAATAGAGTTTATTTAGCAGCAACTAAAAGTATCATAGCTCAGATTTCACAGATTGTCCTCAATCTTTGAGATCTTACAACAATGGAGCATAATTATTCAATGGAAGCACGAAAGGAGTGTTGGATGCAATGGATCATGACCATATTCTAAGAATGAAAATCATATATCTCATGGGAGGAACGAAATATAACTGATATATATCACATGGGGGCAATTACTCCAATTGATCTCTTCTTCAAATGAATACCAACACAAATCCTCCATGATCTTGCATCAATTTTGGAGGATGGAGTTATTTGGGATGTATGATATTTCATACATGCAACTTAGGCTCTAATGGCTGTACATTAGCTGAGAAGAATAAGAATGGAACACTTACTATGGGGCACATTTCCCACAATTGGCTAAGGGTGCATCTCCAAAACCTAAAGAAGTTAAGATATTTCTCAATGCAAAATTTAAACTATCAAAAGATTTGAATGGTGCGCTCTCTTTTTTTTTTTATAGACTCTATAGCTTCTTATTCAAGTCATTAAAGTAGTGGTATGTGGTCCCTATCTCATCCAAGCGCCTTCCTTAGTCAATTTCGCAATTAGTTGCTTTGTGCAACTTTTCTTGCTTTTAGCCTTTTTTTCTACTTTTTGCTTTTCCTCTTCCTCTTCTACTTTTCACTGGATTTTCCATGCTTTTTCAATGCTTTTGCTTGATTTTCGTCTTCTTTCTTATTTTATGGACTTTTCTTCCTTTCAGCACGCTTTCTACTTTTCTGAGTTTCCTTCTTTTGGGCTGCCATCCATCTTTTTAGTGGCTTAAGTTTTTCTGATTTTCTTCAAGCTGCCATCTTTTGGAAAGCAACTATTTGAGGCCTGCCTTATCCAAATGCACCTCCTAGCCACATGAGCATCATCCAAATGTACATTCGATACCAAGTCTAATACGGATGGATGTTTTTCTTCCTAGCATTGCTAAGTCTAGGGAGGTGCGATTTAAGGAGATATTTCATTTATTGCTCCTTCTTGGTGGTTGAATAGGTAGTGGAGAGAGGTGAAAACCTCCTAGAGCATTACAAATTGGGGGAGGCATTGCAAGGTGTACAAAAACTAGTCAATACACACCTTGATGCCTCAATTGAACAATCAATTGGGTGGAGCAATGGGGAATAGTACATGTAGTGGAGGGGGATGTGTCGAATAGGTACATATCACAATTGAAAGATGTGAATGAAAATTGTGCCATCATCAGTGTTTCTTGAAATCATAGTAGGTTATTCGTGGAATATTTGATATAAATGTAATATAAATACGAATTGGATAATTAAATTTTTAAAACCATTAAAAAAACCAAACATTAATTATTTAAATACTATAAGATAGACAAATCATTTAATGCTTTCTTATTAAAATAATTATTAATAACTAATTACTATCTATTACACTCACTACATTGATATTTTATATATATTTTAATTATATGTTTGATTTTAATATATAAATATCTATATACATTTATGTTATATTTGTAAATATTTGATTAAAAATATTAGATATAAACATTGTACTTCAATATTTTTTAATATTTTTTCATAGTAGATTTTTTTAATGTATTATTCTTACTCCAATTATGCTATTATAATTGAAATAAAACGCTTTACACATATCAATACAATTACTATACTATATCACTCGGTATCACATCTCCCTCGATTTACTAAATCACTATATATTGGTATCTCATCCCCCATAAACATTAACATTAAATATACCCATTGAAATCACTTAATTCCACCAAATAAAAAGTACCTCGTCTTCTAGTAAAAATAACTTTTGCAGAACCTTATATTTATTTAATTGTTTTATTCGTCACAAATTTGTCTAATATCCATTGTAGTTTGGGTGGTTGGGAGCAAAGGTGTTGCCCTCTCCACCCAGGTTCAATTTTTGTAAGTGATATGATGCTCTTGTTGAGCCTTATTGTAATGATTGTATTTTAAGCTTTCCTTGATTCCTTCGGAATAGCAAGAAAGTGATTTTTCCCCTGAAAAAAAAAGATTGAATGGAAGAGTACGTAGATATGTTGACATGTTGACGCAAGAGTTTGCATATGATCCGATTCGACTGCCGCTTACAGAAGACCCAAATCAGGTGCTTTATAATCGCAGGACTTTGGAGACCATTTGGGATGACAAACGCGAAGCTGTTAATCCATTCACCCGCCAGCCCTTGAACCTGAGCGATTTTATTCCGCAGGCTGAGCTCAGAAGAGAAATGCAGCGATACATACTCAACCACTCAAACCTAACCCTAAGTTTGAAGGTCATTCCCGCCTATATTACTCCGAGGCAGCCCATTATTCGAAAGGCTTGTGGCAGAAACTGAATCTGCTCCGTCTTTATTGTCAATACCGCCCAGAAAATAGGGAGTTGTTTGAGTCAATCAGAGGATATGATTACTTTTTCAAGGTAGTAGCTGATTACCACTTTCACCTTTACTTCGAGGACTCAGCTTCCTGCGATGATGCCAAGGAAAGTGTGAAAGAAGTCTCCAAGATCGTCGATATCATCGGTTTGAAGGATTGCAATTTGACTCCACGCAGGTTGGAAGGGTTTGTTACCACGCTGCATTCCCTTGTAATGCGATGCGACCATCTCAAAATCCGGAGTATGGTTTTAAGAATTTATCGTCGGATGTTTTACGACTTGAACATTGAAACACATCTTAGATTTTGGGTGGAGGTTTTCTGTTTTTCTACAGTCTTCCTCACTCTCTATACATTAACGCGTGAAGACCTCTACTACGAATTGGAAATCCTAAAAGATGGGAGGCTAAAAATGCAGAATAGCTGTGTCAATCCATGTTTTAGTTATATTAAAGTTCTAGTCGATTCAGTTGCTCTTTACATTTCTCGTATCCATTCCCTGCAAGAAGAAGATGTAAATTTTGAATCTAAGTGAAGAATGAAGATGAAGAAGAAAGGTGATGATGAAGCAACCAAAAATGATAATAAAGGAAAGAATGTTGAACTAATTAGTGTAGCTCTTGAAAGAGCGTCCTGGTTAATTAACTCCCTAGTCACAATCCCGTCAGTCCCGTGTGCTGAGCAAATGAGAAAACCATTTTTTCGCTGAGGCCAGTATGACGCTGCAACAGTAGGATATAGTAAGAGAAATCATCAGAATGGTGGAACTTGTCCTTGTTGTTGATGTGCATGCACACTATATAAGCACATTTCTTAATTTTTGCAAGTTCTAGTTTATCTAGTTGTTTTGTTTTTTAGATAATTTTACTGGTTTTGTTCTTTAATACAATTAAGCTTAACGTAGCTGCTTTATTCCTTGTTTTATTGTGAAATTTGGGTACATGTCTTGTATGGCTTAATTTTCCAAAATATGACTCTAACCTGTTATATGTGGGTGTGTGCAAGAAGATGAGGGTCACTTTAGATGCAATGCTACTTTTTTCAAATCTCATTCCTGATACCTAAAACATAACGCGTTTCTGATATTTACCACCTGCCATGGTAAGACCCGAGCCTAACATGTCATTGGACATGTAGGCTAGGTAACAATAACGCGTACGCGTTATGTAGTTAAAAAACGCGTACGCGTTATGTATTTAAAAATCGCGTACGCGATATGTAAAACTAAAAATGAATTTAAAAACACAGTCGGCCGATTGCCGACCACCCGCGACACTCACGCATCAGAAACGCGAATAGAGGCGAAATTGACCCTGGACGAGGACGCTTTGTGGCCCACTCAACTATCCGTGTTGCTCGATTTAGCTGGAGGGGAGACAAATTCACCGGTGCATTCTCATCTAGTCAGGTAATTCATTCACCCAAATCATTTTTTTGTGATTTTTTAATCCAAATTACTATTTTTTTATTGTTTAACCTAGTTTTGTAATATTGATCAAATTGGGAATAACCCAATTTGTAATTAAATTCACACCTCAAAATGAAACCCTTTTCAAAAAACTCAAAACTTCATAATCAAACCAAAAATTGAAAAAATTAAAACTCCCCACTTTCTACAATGTATTCATCTAAGTCAACCCGACACGAGGACACGGGACACGAGTGTCCCCCACCAGGCTTCAAATTTGAAGCCTTCAGGCCACTTCAAATTTTACCCACACGTCATAGAAGGCCACTTCAAATTTTACCATGCAAAAAAAATTTAATTTCATGGTAAGCCCTTCAATAATTAAATTAACCACTACTGTTTAAAATTGCAACAGAAGGGTAGCTTCAAATTTCACCATCAACAATTTTTAGTGGGAAATTGGGAATGCGGCTACTAGCTAGGTGACTTGGGAGTGGGACTCGCTTACTCTCCAATATCCACGTGTTCGATCATCCATGGATCATGGACCATTGGGCCTCTAATAATATCATTGAGCAACTTACGTGGACGGGCTTACACTGAGTAGCCCATGGCTTGAACGCTTCGAAGTTCTCGTGTTTGTAGCGAGCGCTTACGTGTTTAACACATTTAATGGCATCAACAAAATTATTAAACCTGGAAGGTGGCTCATACGTGTTGTTGCTAGCGGGCTTACCAAGTTACAAGTTATCACATACCAATTCGTGAATGCTGACTCCGTGAGTTAATTGAGTATTCAATGTATAATATATTATGTTAATATGCCCCCGCGAATTTGGCATTTCAGACAAAATCCACAATCCATAAACTTCTTGTAATGTTGCAGGTTGTTGCTCCTGCCCGTGGCCCCTACCTATAGACCTGTGTTTTCTTTGTTGTATCAAGTTAATCCTACCATCTACGGCTCCCAGCCTCACACCCTGTGTTTTCTTTGTTGTATCAAGTCAATCCTGCAGCTCCCAAGTTCCACCTTTTGTTTTCTTTGTTGTATCAAGTCAATGCTGGAATTCCATGCTTCCATGGCTCCGACCATATTGCATGAATAGAAACAAGCTTTTTCTTATACCCCTATTCCACTGTGGTTGAGCTACTTCCAAGTTCCACCTACCCTATCTCCTCCAGTCCTCCAGGATAGTTTGCGGAGCGAAGCTGGCAATGCCAGCCTGCCATAAACATATTTAAAGAAATTCGTTTTCTTTGAGGAGCTCAACTTCAAGGCTGACTAGATTTTTGACATCCTATGAATTTACAGGTCTGCTATATCCACTGAAAAATAAAGCCTCTCAACTTTACTACGTTAGTAAACATTGAAATTTTGATGTACTATTACATTTTCAAATGAAAAGAATAACTTATTATTAATAAAAAAATCAAATCATATTAATATATTAATGAATTTGAATTTAGCTTCCAATTATATTAAAATAAATTATACATTTTAAATGATCCACAACCAAATATTATACTGAGAAGGAAATGGAAAAAAAGGAATTTCCTCAACACAACATGCTATTTCCTTATGATGATGCTTTTACGTTTATGATTACCAACCTTGGAATCAGGTTTGGTTATCCGAAGGTGTAATATCTTCTAAGCTAAGTCAATAGGTAGGGATGTTGGTATTGATATAATTATGACAAAGTTTTATAAAGGATTAGGAACAATTCCGTTGGCTTGTAGATGACATATTTATGGATAAAAAGCTTGTTGTTATGAGATAATGACATCATGCCTCAAAAACAATGTCCCATACAATCTAATGTTAATGGGCGCTCTACATAGAAATTGGAATGTCAACATTTGTGAGTATAATAAATATGTGGATGATTTTCGCCTACTACAACTTTAATATATTGAGTGGATTGATAACCTTCACAATTATATAAGAGATTGTAGCTATGACTAGGAGGAGAGTTAACAATGCAACAAAATCAAGCAATCTAATTTTGTGCATAAAATGAACATAAGACTCCCACCAAATTTCACTGAATCTACGTCTTAACAAAAGAACTCATCGTTTCACGGGATTCCACCCCATCAATCCTTTTAACAGTAATGGCCATAACAGTTGCTACAACCCTAGCGCGAGAAAATCAATCGAGCTACGCATGACAATACTTGAAACCAGACTTTTTGAACTCCCTATTACGTCATAGGAATCAACACTACTTTCTCCACAACATGTGGCACCCTCAATATCTTCCATCACCGCAATTTACATTTGATAAAAAACTTGTTCCCAAATAGTAATTACCCCATTCTTTGCTCTAAAAAGGCCTCGGTTAACCTAGAATCCAATCCATACAACATGAACACATCCATATATACACATAGAATAAATATTAATAATTTCTCATAGCCCTTCAATAGTGTTCAATATCTCATAGCCCTTCATAGTGAAATGGGACCCCACCCTTCAAATTTGATCCCTGGTCCCCACTAGACACGGTGACCCCCGGAAATTATGACACGTAGGACACGGTGACCCCCGGAATTAATATATTTTTAAAATATATTAAAATTTAAAAATATAGACATATAGATCATCCAATAAAATTTAACATTTACAATTACAAATATTCAATAGAAATTACATTTACAATTACAAATATGAAATATTCAATAGAAATTAGATCATTCACAAATCACAACACATTGTCATTCACAATCACAAAACACAATGAGACATTGAGACACATAGATGCAAACTCATCACTGCCTTGATCCTCCTCCTCCATGCCTGAATCAACAAACTCATCACTGCCTTGATCCTCCTCCTCCTCCTCTCTGCCAATCTGACTAACTTACTTTTTAATTGTCAAATGTTTAATTTTAAGTTTTAAATGTATGTAAGTAAATGCCATTAAATTGCTTATGTGAGTTTGATTTAATACATGTTCAATTTTGAAGAGACGTCATTATATACCATGTATATGTTTCTAATGATTTTCGTATTAATGTCTTTATTGCAGTTGCGGCTATGGATGCCAATGCCGAAATATTGATTGAGCTTGCCCAATTGAGGGGCATAAGTGAAGCTTTTAGTGGTGGCGACAGGATTCGCCGTTCACTTGCATCAACCTTGGATGCAATTGTGGACACAATTTCACAATCTACGATGTCCTATATGATATTGCATCTTACAGAGAAAGAAAAAGAAAACAATATGCCGATGGACTAGATTACAATGCAGTAAAAAGTTGAAAATATCCAAAGAGGTTATATTTGCATTGTTTAGGGACCCTCGGACGGGGGAAATCCCTAATGCAAGCAAGCCGCATATCTCCATTGAGTGGTGCACGTTTCAACCATTTGTTGATAACTGGATGGACAGATGGTACATGGTTTTAGATATGCCACCACACAACAACAGGGAAATTCCCTTATATTTCCTTCGAAAGATGTACGCAGAGTTCGTGTTGCATAAACACGTTAACTATTTTGACATCTTACAGTTCCAGGGGATCGGTGGGGGGATGCCCCAAAACCAACCCAATGCCAGGCTTCGAGACCAGGATCACCCTATCCCTGCACCTCGCAGGCAGTTGCCTGGGCCAGATGTCCCACCAGCACATCGCATTATTCCGCAGACACGGGATGCATTTTTGAGTTTGGCACGGACGGTTGTTCGCCATGGCAGGATGGTTCAACATATGGGTGAGGAAGGGACATCTGTCCCTGGTGTGGTACCTACACCAGCTCGTCACCATGCAGGACCATCAGCTAGTGCAGGACCATCAGGACCATCCACTAGTGCAGGACCATCAGGACCATCCACTAGTGCAGGACCATCAGCTATTCCCCATCCTAGTACTGATCCTCACGAGTGCACGTCATGTGGTCGTCCCTGCTATGGTATTGCCTCAGATGTTGCCTTCAGTGGCTTTTTGAGAGAGGTATCTTGATGGTTAATTGTAATAAATTCTTCATTTATTTTCGTCTTTGTACACATATATATAGTTTGAGCTAATATATTAATTTTGTGAACTTGCAGTTGATGATGATTACCGGCAGTGACGCCCCAGAGCCGGATGTTCCAGACTCGACAGGGGGGCATGATGCTACCCATTCGCAGGCCCATCTTATATACCACCTATTGCCGTATCTCACACCGAGGTAAAAATTTTAAAATTTCAGTTTTTAATACTTGTTAATTTGTTAATTTCCACATACTTTACATTTTAGTTCATTAATGCTATATACGGTCTAATAATTTACAATTATTAAACTTGCAGATGGCAGATCCTTCACAGGGGCAAGGTAATGTGGAGGTAGTGCCCATGGTCATACCGTCCCTGAAACGTCTGGGCTCCAGGTAAACAATTAAAAATGACATTTTTTTAAATACATGTTTGTTTGTTGAATCATGCATGTCTAACTACATGAAACACTTGCTGACTGTAGGTACCATCCGACACATCTGGCCCATTGCCTGGATTTGCATCTCCCTCCAGGCCATTCGTGAACAAGGGTCGTGTGTATGTGAGGCGTTCTACTCCGAGAAAGACTCCAGCTGCCCACGACCATGGGCTTACTCACACCACGGTATGTATTCCTTCGATGATATTTGTTGTTTAACTTGAAATCCAGTGCATAAATCGTTTTTGTTAATGTTTGAATTGCATGTTTACTGCAACAGGAACCCGAGTTGTCTGCTGAGAACCTTGCATCGATGGTTGATGCAGCAGTTAGTGCCGCATCTGCAGTGGCGACTGATCACACACAGGTATGTAACTATTTCAACATTATCTTTATATAGTTTATTATTGTTGGACCTATTGTTTATTCATGCATTTCTAACTATTTCAACATTTTTTCATTGTAGCCACCACCAGCAGGAGCAGTGCCTGGCCCCCCTGGTTCAACCATCCTGGATGTTCAACCGACGGCTCCATCTGGTACACAAGCAACACAATCTCCTTTGGCAGTTGAGGTGAGATGTCCTTCAGTGACCAAGTGTTTCATGCACTTTCCATTCACCAGTTGATAATTGTTGAGATAATGTATTAGTGTACATAGTTAGTTGAATTTAACAATTGATATTTAATTTGCAGGATCCAGGGATGCACATTGATCCTAGGGATGTGCCTAGAGGATCAACGTCGGGAAAGAACAAGAGAAAGCTTGAGTTTTGATAGTTTTGGATAGTTTTGGACACATGTGCTTTTGGATACTTTTGTATATATATGTACTTTTCGATACATTCAGTTTTGGAGACATGTACATTGACTTTATTGTGCATGTACTTTTGGAGACATGTACATTGACTTCATTGGATAGATGTACTTTTCGATACTTTTGGATATACATGTACTTTTGGAGACATGCACTTTTGGAGACTTTTGGATATACATGTACTTTTGGAGACATGCACTTTTGGATATATATGTACTTTTGGATACATGTACTTGTGTCATTCTAATGTGTTGATTTGTGTGGATTATCTATTACTCATGAATGCACTATGTCAAAAGAACAAACTATTATATTCAAAGGTTTCAACGAATTCACTACATGCATGCACTAATTGGTATCTAATTAAAATTTGTGATTTTGGATGATCATTACAAGTTATGTCAAAGTTCTTGCTCGTGTAATTTAAACAAACTAAATGCAATACAATGTTTTCAAAGTTTCAACGAACTCACTCATGCACACCCATTGCCATCAACTACCAATGAAAGTCTAACATTATGAGGTTCTTCTTAAAAAATGGGTAATATTTCCTTGATGATCGTAAATTGAGAACCATTTGTAGCCACTCATATAATACCATCTTCACTTATCTTTGTACATGATAATCCATATAATGTGCTATGTTTTTTAACCTAAACAATCATCAAAAACCTAGAATTATAGGGATATGACAAAGAACCTTATGGGGCACCTTATATATTAACCTTGTGTATACATTAGGATCTTTGTCATACCATTGTTTGAAATGTCATTCAATACCTTCAATTTTATCAACATCAAATTAGTAGACAAAGTGACCCATCTTTGATCTCTTGTATAGGCCTTTGTGTGCCTTATCAATAAGATGTACATCATGAATATTATCATAGGTCTCATACATAGGTGCATCCTCATCCATGCAAACAAAGGTGTCATGGATCAACCTATTATCCCTTTATTCTCAATAATATTAATATCATTATCTTCCATAGGATCAAATTCAACTCCATCACCCCCATTATTACTACTCTAAATTACAGCCTTAGTAGTTTTGATCATGTGTTTTTGTCTCTTTAGGAGTTTTGAAATATTATACTCTTTCAAAAATAATATGGAAGTTCAAATATTTAAAAGTGGCTTAACTTATAAAATGGGCGGAAATTCACCAAGTGTCCCTGAACGGCATTTTCATGCGACTTGCAACTCAACATAACTCGGAAACCGGACGTCGGATCGACGAACCGTCGACTCCGTTGGTCTCCTGGCGTGCGATTACCTCTAGGGGGCCCTCTCCCTCGTCTCCCCATGGCCCAGTGGCTTCATTGTGCATTCATTTCGTAAACTAGGGTTTTGCTCAGTTTAATTGCATGCAATCTCGCATTGGTGGGTCAACTCTGCAAAAACCTCCCCAGAGCCAGTGTTGGCAGTGTTCCCACGTCGGCATTACCCACACACACTTGCGAGAGCCAACGGCACGCAATCTTCCTGCTCCGTTTGCTTTTTGGCTCCCGGACGGAAATTCACCAAGTGTCCCTGAACGACATTTTCATGCGACTTGCAACTCGACATAACTCGGAAACCGGACGTCGGACCGACGAACCGTCGACTCCGTTGGTCTCCTGGCATGCGATTACCTCTAGGGGGCCCTCTCCCTCGTCTCCCCATGGCCCAGTGGCTTCATTGTGCATTCATTTCGTAAACTAGGGTTTTGCTCAGTGTAATTGCATGCAATCTCGCATTGGTGGGTTAAACTTGCTCACCTTGCAAACATCATCCATCAAACAGAAATTTGATGGAGTTGAAATCAATGGATTGCTTGTCACAATAGGCATTCATAAGTTTGCGTAATTGAATACTCCTCTTAATCCCTAAAAAATACTTCATTCCCATCCTGCAGATCCCAAACAATGTCAAAGGTAAGAAGGATTTGCATATAATCCAAATATATGTTTTTTTTCAAATATATTTTACATGGAAACATAGCAAAATGGAATCTAATATTTCGTTTGCATTCGGAAGAAAAGATGTTGTGTAGGTAAACATTATATTCTGCAGGTAAAAATGGAAGTTTACGAGAAATTCTCTCATTAGTTACACAAAATCTATTGTTGAATGGTGTTCTTCAATAATTGTAGATGGAACAAGAAGACGAGATATTTTTGGGAGGTGGTTGATGTAGATCAATCACATAGAATAATGCATGGAATTTGTGGATTTCATTTAGTTTGAAACTCAAACAATGTTATAGTAGAAATATGAACAAGAAAATTCTATCACTCGCCATTATTCTAGGTATAAATATTGAATTATCCTAGTTGGATGAGGACTAATCAACCATTTCACCACATTATGATCATGTCTCAAATCTTGTACAACCAAGTTTTGTGAATATGAGATTAAATCTTATCAACTAGCATGAATACATTACATTTTGTCTATTTAGTGGACTCACACGTTGGAACTGATGTTTTTTAAAATGAACATATATGCAATGGTTTCCCTGAAAGATAATTAATGGGGCACTCACTATTTGTTGGCATGTTCCTTAAAGGCGAACCAAACCCTCATGTCTCACTAATAGATGACAATGGTGATCAACTTGTAATCAGTTTGATGGTTATTAAAGGATAATATCTAACACTGGATGACCAAACATGGAAGAAGGTTGGTTATGTATTTCAAGATTAGACTAGGTGAATCTATATACCACTTTACAAACTTAGTTTTCGATACAAACCTCAAACTACAAACAATGCCAAGGAAGCACCCATCAAAGGTATGATACTTCAAGCCTCATTGTGAACATGAAAAGTTAATGGAGATCATTAGTAATAGACATGATCCAAATGGTCTACTTAGATGACCATAGGTAAGTAGATAAGTAAGATTGCCTAACATGGTCACTCTTGTGTTATATTCCAAGGTATATGGGTTGTTTGTTATTTTTGTTAATTTTTCAATTCATTTATGTAGATTACTCATATTAAATTGTTTATAATGAATTAGTCTAATAATGGTGTACTTGTATGTGTCCAGATTATCCAAAGAATCATAAGCACATGAAATCCCATCAATAAGAACAATGGTCTTTTTCAACACCACCAAAGAAAAAATCAGAAAAATGAAATGACCTACTTCAAAAATTATTTTATTACTTATTGTGCATGGTCCATCAAACAAAAGGTAAACAAACACAATTATATGGCCTACAATGTAGGTCTTTTGATGCTCTATTTCACAAGGTTTTAACAAACACACTTGTTGTGATCATCATTAAAGTCTACAATTTCTTTCAATGAATGTGCCAAATTGACCTAACAACATAGGAAATTGAAAACCACATCCATTGAAAGGAATAATTCAGTTTTTTTTGTCATGAATTAATTTACTATCATGGATTTATGGCTCCCGGCAGTGTTCCCACGTCGGCATTGCCCACACACACTTGCGGGAGCCAACGGTACGCAATTTTCCTGCTCCGTTTGCTTTTTGGCTCCCGGACGGAAATTCACCAAGTGTCCCTGAACGGCATTTTCATGCGACTTGCAACTCGACATAACTCGGAAACCAGACGTAGGACCGACGAACCGTTGACTCCATTGGTCTCCTGGCGTGCGATTACCTCTAGGGGGCCCTCTCCCTCGTCTCCCCATGGCCCAGTGGCTTCATTGTGCATTCATTTCGTAAACTAGGGTTTTGCTCATTGTGGGAGTGTGCAATTTTTGCACACAGGGGTCAACTTTGGAAAATCATCCACCGGGCAAGTATGGCTAGTGTTCCTAGCCCGAACCTATCTAGACACACCTGCAGGACTCCCCGGAACCCGGTTTTGTTGCATGGTTGGAGTTCTATGCCCCCGGTAGGTATCCAGCAGGTGTCCCTGAAGGCCTTCTGGTAGTGAGACGGGACGAGCCATAAAATGAATACCGTTGCTCGGATCGACGAACCGTCGACTCTGTTGGATTCAGCACACCGGGATAGTGCCAGGGGTGCCCCTCCCCTCCTACCCGGTGGCCCATGTGTCACCTTGCAGGTCCATCTTGGAAACTAGGGTTTTGCTCAGTGTGGGAGTGTGCAATTTTTGCACACGGGGGTCAACTTTGGAAAATCATCCACCGGGCAAGTATGGCTAGTGTTCCTAGCCCGAACCTGTCTAGACACACCTGCAGGTCTCCCCGGAACCCGGTTTTGTTGCATGGTTGGAGTTCTATGCCCCCGGTAGGTATCCAGCAGGTGTCCCTGAAGGCCTTCTGGTAGTGAGACGGGACGAGCCATAGAATGAAGACCGTGGCTCGGATCGACGAACCGTCGAATCCGTTGGATTTAGCACACCGGGATAGTGCTAGGGGTGCCCCTCCCCTCCTACCCGGTGGCCCATGTGTCACCTTGCAGGTCCATCTTTGAAACTAGGGTTTTGCTCAGTGTGGGAGTGTGCAATTTTTGCACACGGGGGTCAACTTTGGAAAATCATCCACCGGGCGGGTATGGCTAGTGTTCCTAGCCCGAACCTGCCTAGACACTTTGGAAACTAGGGTTTTGCAGGTCCATGATGATGATGATGGTGATGATGATGAAGATGTTGATGATGATGGCTTGGTCTAAGGTGGTGCTCTCAACTAGCTAATTCATTATGAAATATTTAACAAGACATGAATTAAATTTAATATAAGTGTATTGTTTAATATAGTGAGCATGAATTGAATTAATTTTGTTGGGTGAAGCCAATAACCAACATGATGAACATAATATAATTTTAGGGTTTACTGATCATATGTAAAAAATGGATTAAAAAACACAATTATTATAATTTTAGTTTAATGTTTATCCACTTTAATCCATATATTTTTTAGTTTTGACTATGAATACACAATAATTATTATATATATATGTGTGTGTTTTTGTGTGGATAACTTAGAGATGTATAATAAAAATGGGTAAAAGTTGGTTGTCACTAGAGACTTTCATAGTTGTATAGTGAAAATGTAATAGCTATTAAAATTTGGATTAGAAAATTATTAAAGAAAATAAATTCTATAGAAATGGGTAAAAGGTGGTTGTCGCTAGATTAAGAGTGACTTTCATAGTTGTATAGTGTACAATTGTCTAGTGGTTATGGCAGTGATGTGTAAAATCTTATGATCACATGAAAGAGATCACAAATAGGTTCATAAAACTAAGAACAACAATACTTTGAGCAATTTTTCAAAGGAAACTAGAATAGAGCCAGTAAAGAGAAAAAAATACTAAAAACTTGATTTCATACTAAAATGAATGAAAAATGGTTTTACATAAAGAAATTTGAATTACTCAAGGAACCAATTCGATTGTCTAGTGATTCATAAGGATTTAGTTGGGCTTAACATAGAGCTTAAATGCCCTTAAAGTTAGCTAAGCAACCCCTCAAACATGATTAATATATGGTTTACTGATCATATGAACATAATATAATTTTAATCCATCTCTTGTAAATTTGGCATATCAAGAACGCAAAATTGACATATTCATATGAAACATACATGTGAAAATTGAGCATATATCAATATTCAATTACAAATAGTGAAAATAGTATAGTATTAAAAGTATGTAACGTACCTCATCATGCTAGATCCCACCTATTATCATACAACCAAGCCCTCCGGATCATCTCTTATACTGATGGTCTCCATTAGTCTCTCGTGCTCTATATCCGGTAAGAAGTAGCGTACCTTCGATGTATTTCGACTAGGCATTGTTCGTACCTGAAGGTTTGTGCCAATGATTAAGTTGGTAAAGTGATATACACTTGCACCTGGTTTGTAATCCCTGTAAACATATCCAACCTTCTTTCTTCCATTGTTGTCCCGTGTCAAGTATTCACCTTTAACAACCATAGACCCAGTTGGAAAGTGGTTGTTTTCATCGTCAGTCCTGGACACAATGAGGGTTTGCTTTCCATCTATACAGCGTGCCAACCAGTATTCATCACCCCATTCAGTATCTTTTGAGGCAACCACTGCGTATATGTGCCCTGCATTATATGATTGTAGGTATACGATCAAAATATTTTTCGTGCGATACAAGGCCATTAATGTGCATTTGAAGACTACGTAAACAAACAAAAAATGTTAAGGAAATGCATCATACCGGGTTGTACAAGGTCTGAGACATGATCAAAATCTGCAGAAATAGATGATTGGTCTTCTTCCAACGGAGTTAACTCAACAATTGCACGCTGATCAAGTGGAAGTGATATGCGATCCCATCCATCAACCCAATCCAATGATTCACACCCATCCCAGTCACCATCACAACAAGGCACGGGGGGTTCAGTCAGTGAACTTGTTACATAGCACGGTCGTTCACATGATATTAAAGAATATCCCTAATTTCACTAAATATTGGAAAATATGTCCTAAAATTGTATTTTTGAACCCCCCTCCCAATATTATTTTTCAATTAAGAAAACCCCTCGTTTCACTAGATATTGTAGGTATTCATTTTTATCAACCCATTTTTAACACCCCCTTTATATCATATTATCAAGTTGTAACAAAAAAGAGCCCTAACACATATTAATATAAGCAAACACAATGCTAAATAGAATAATAGTATAATGTTAATAATGATCCCACTAGGATTGTAGGGGCAACTGATCAATTTGTAGCATTGAATAGTGGAAGACCCAACAAAATAGTACTGGGGAAGGAAAAATGCATAAAAGGAAACCTAGTCAAAAGATCAACATAACAAAGACTGTAAAACACTGATAGTCCAATTGTTAGTGCAATGCTTAGAAAATATGAGAATTGCGGATGTTTCACACCACAGCCTGCCAATCTACCAATTTTATATCATGTAAATACAAATATAGCCATAGAGAGCTCATGTTTTCTATAAGCTTAAGAAACTAAACTCCATAAGAATGCAAAATTGAAATCCTTTCATGGATATGCTCCCCTACCTTCCTATCAAAACAAACATCATTGATATTTGAACCCAAATGAACATAGAAAAATTCCTTTTACTTTTCAATAACACCATATGATCATGTGCATAGCATGGATTTGGGTCATTCACAAGATCTAATGAATTGCCTCCACTTCCTCTACATTTATTCTTTCAATCAAGGGAATTAACAACATTTAGTTACCTTTTCTTGGGTTATATCTAATTATTTTTATCTTTATAGGAGAAGGGAAAAAGTACATTGTTATGTTTCAAGCATGCAATATAGTATATAGATACACAAATGGTGAAACTTATATGATACCATTTCATGGTAATGATAACACATAGGGTATGTAAACAATGATTTATATTTTCACTTATGTTCATGTCAATTCCAATACAATATTAAGACGGATGCCTTGCATATAAGAATTGAAATTACAATTATGAATGTACCAAATATAAATCATTCTAACAATTATTCCTAACTAGCGATGTGAAAATATTAAAGAAGAATACAAAAAAATTGAAAGAAATAATTAGTCAATAAACATAATTTGATCTATCTTTTCTTGGTTCCAGTGAGCCAATAAATATTGATCTCACTCTTCTTGGTTTTCGTGGAGCAAGGTTTAATTGAATCTCAATGCCCACCTAAACCCCAACTTAAAAAATGAGCAGTTAAATCTTTTACTTGAATGCCTACAAAAAATACAATACAATTGTTCAAGTTCTGAACTCTCAATTAACTACATCTCTTAACTTAAATATGAAAAACAATATAATATCAATTCAAACCAAGCCTAAATAAGTTATTAAATGAGGATTTCTCAAGGCCAATAATCCAAAGAGACTTCCATCGATATTATCATTGGTACACTATTATCACATTTATGCAAAACTTATGATCATAAGCAATATCAAATAAAAATGGAGGGTCCTTAAGGTTTAGGTGGGTATGAATTGATCCCATGATTTGGAGGTATGGATCCATCCCACGATTTGGAGGTTATTCCTTATCACACCCAAATAAAATAACCCCCAATATTTATATTACTATGTCAAATTAAAACCCCCCCTTGATCCCTTAATACGGGGCAATATATTTTTGAGGTTTATAAGAGTATTCAAACCCCCAATATGAATGGACGTGATATGATATTGCCTCACTAGTGAACCCCCCGTGCAACAAGGCAGGCAAAAACAAGCAAGTTTTCTGGTCCAAATTTCAAATACTGGGTTATCAGAGCTTCGAACCGAATGAAAGCCACGAGTCCCAGGCACAGTCTTGCATTCCCATGCATGTGAACGATCTATGTCTACCACCTCCCAAAAAAATCTCTCCACATGTCTCTTTCTTGTGGATTCTACTCGCATAGTTGATTCCTCTCCCATTACTGACGTGCACCACCTGACTATAGATTGAGCATTTAGAATAGTAGATTCTGTAGATACTTTCAATTCCTCTCTTCGTAGGGCTGTTTTGACACATGCTCCGGCTCCATCATGCTCTCCTTTACCATGCCCAGTCTCAAAATAGTTCCACATATGTGGCACTTTGTATTTTTTATGCAATGAACACAACCACTGAAATATGCGTGCATTTTTGAACTGACCAGCACACCCATCAGACCAAATCTAGTGTCGGTCCATCTGTATGTTCCTTCCCTTCAAGTGATCATAGAACATGATGAAGCAATGACGTACATAGTGGACGTCGTGGCACCTATCATCACTTATGTAGAAGTGATATTCCTTCAGAATTTCTCTTTGCTCTTCAGTGCTATTTGGGCCATGCCTGTATGTGATATGGACCATCAAGGAAACCTGCTCAGAGTGATAATACTGACTTTGGATCTCATTTTGAGGTTGCAGAGTGTAGTTCTCGGCAAAATCAACAACTGAAAGTATAGTACCAAGGGGAAATGTATCTCTGCATATTCTAAACTTCTCATCCTGCCATCGTGCCACGTGGACATGCTGAACATATTGATGTGTCTTTTCAATAAATTCCTTGATGAAGTCACTAACTTGTACCTGGTGACACAAAATGATCTCAATGTTAGTTTTTTGTTGTAAGTAAGGATTGAAATGTAACCGTTACAACATAATTTTATAGATATAAATGCATACCTGAGATGTCACCAATTGTATTTTTTTGCTTTCTTTCCCTGGGACTATTTCATAGTTGATATATTTGAAACTTTTCATGTCTGTAACCATTTTCCCAAATTCACTGTCTCCATTCTCGTGCATACATTGGCTCAATAATGCCATTCCAGCACAGTTGGAGCATGTTCCATCCAAACAAGATTTTGCATAGTATGTTTTCCCCTCGGGCCTATTGCACATGATGCTATGAATGAATTCTCTTGATGAAGTCGGTGGTATTGTCATGGAGCAATCCTGCACAATGTTAGTATGCAACACACGACGAATGTACAAAAATGTTTCATAGTAATATTCATATTCTACATGGTATCTACAACAACAAGTGTTACGAAGAGTATTTATTCTAACATACCATGGCTTACATTTCTCAAAAGATCTTTGCCCCAAGTTCAATTGTCTATGCTCAATCTTAAATTTCTCGTAAAGCTCTGTCTGTGTTATATCAAGAAGATGCTTAGTATGTGGCTCACGATCCTTTGAACCCCTTCTTAGTTTTAGTACATCCTTTCGGTTTGAAGAAGGCCTTGTGTGATCATGCCAAAAACTATGCACTAGTCCCTTTACTGCATCAACTAGCTTCATGTCACGACGTGGCAACCGACCAACAAAGGCCCAAAAATCTTTCTGATCGGTTGTGTCAAGATGTTCTCTTCTAATAGAATACCTACGGAGGGTTTTTACATTCAAATTAACTAGTTTGGATGTAGGCCTGAGAATACGAAGGGACCTGGTGTTCTTATCTGCAATTGATTGTGACAACACACGACGAGCAGCATTGCGGTCCTTTGAACGTGTGTTCTTACCAATTTTACCAAATGCATCTACTAGGCTTTTAACTATATGAGAACTTGGTTCAGAATTCTTTATCATCTTTATCCCTAACTTTTTCCCAACAACATTCATGCTCCTAGATTTTAACAATGATAAAAATAATCTACATTTATCTCCATCACATTTAGAAACAAAATATTTATCAAGTATCTGTTGAGTTTGATAAGCAATACTACGTTTAGATAGCGTACCTTCAATGGAATTCATAAGTCTTTCATCAACTTGTATACGCTTCGGAGTTCTTCGACGTGTGCTTGCTAATGGAGGTAAGGGGGTTGGAATTTTACCATGTAGCGCATCACCAAGATGCTCTGGCGTTTCAGTAGTAGCTTGGTGTCCTTCATTCTCTTCCTGGTAGTTGGATGGTGGAAGTCCAACATCCTCATCCATGGTCTGTGGAAGTCCAACATCCCCTTGTGGAAGTCCAACATCCTCATCGATGGTGTGGATAACATTCTCTTCTTCAACAGTAGGCAAAATGTCCAACGCCTCTCTGACTTCATCGCTTGTATAACCACATCCGGATAGCAAATTGAGTGTTTCGTCGTGAGCTTCATCTTGAGATGGTAACTTATCACTTTGACTTGAAGTGGGAATTGAAACATCCCCTAATGAGCACCTACGTTTTGCTTCTTGATTACTTCCATGGGGTGCTTGTTCAACAACTATTGTGGAAATTGAAGGTCCCTCTTGTCGTGGATTAATAGGATGAACCATGGTATCCTCTACAATTGGATTTGGATTAGTTTCCAAAGAAAGCCTCCGATTCATCATGTATATTCTTTTCTTTTCTTTCTCTTCTTCAATGACTTCTTGAGGTCTCTTCTTCCTTGTTGATTTGTTTACTCGGTTACGTGCATTCCCCATCACCACAATGATCAATTCAATATAGTTTGTTTTTGTTGCTCCTCAATTACAAGCTCTTCAATAATAAGCAAATGGAAGTTCTTCCTTGTTGGTCTTGAAGCTTGATATCTTACCTTGTGTGCTCCTCAAATATAGGCAAAATGAATCTTTCAAAGGCCTTATCTTTGGTGTTCTTCAATTGGAGATTATTCAAGCTTGCTAATTATTTTCTTCAAATATGGCCATATAACCCAACACCACAGTGAGCAACCATGAAAGATGTCCTCAATGCTGCATCTGCATAAAAAAAAATGATGGAGTTGGTGTAGAATGTGAAAATTTTCAGACGCGGGCTCGTGCTGTTCGAAAAATCGC
Source organism: Larix kaempferi (assembly GCA_027924585.1). Taxonomy (NCBI): domain Eukaryota; kingdom Viridiplantae; phylum Streptophyta; class Pinopsida; order Pinales; family Pinaceae; genus Larix; species Larix kaempferi. The sequence goes on along the minus strand of BSBM01000985.1, from coordinate 4,269,168 downwards.
GGGATTGTTGCTTTCGTTCGGACAGAGTGAAGTTGCTTTCGGACAGCAACAATCCATTATTTCTGGAGTTCCAAAACGCGTACGCGTTATTTAAATATAAAACGCGTGCGCGATATGTAGTGAAAAAACGCGAACGCGATATAGTCATCACAATAAATAGGTTAGGTGCACGGCTAGGGCAACGAACAAAATCAAAGAAAACTAATAATTTATATGATTGCATACAAAACAAATGTTTTGTATGGTTTAATACCCCCTAGCTCTCTCCCAATAATCCCTAGATACCCCCTATCTCTTTCTAAATATCTGTCTCTCATTCTCCCTACATGTTTCTTTCATGTTTCTTTCTCTCCCTTCAGCCATGTCTCTACCACCCCACTCTCCATCTCTCCACCTTCTCTTTATCTTCGTCATTATCCCTCCCTATAGCACTCTCTCCCTTCTTCTCCCTTAATCACTAACCCTCTACGCCTTTATCCCTCCCCCCTTCCCTCTCTGTCTTACCTTGTTCCTAGAGCCCCTCCCCCATAAAGGCCTTTAGACCCTCTTCTAAATATTAATCCCTAAGTGCATAAGTGCACAAGATGATGAGGAGGAGGAGGGTGATGACAATGAAGATGATCATGATGTAGATGAAGATGATAAAGATGATGAGGAGGAGGAGGGTGATGACAATGAAGATGATCATGATGCAGATGAAGATGATAAAGATGATAATGTTGATGAAGATGATGGTGATGATGATGAAGATGTTGATGATGATGGTGATGAAGATGTTGATGATGATGGTGATGATGATGGTGATGAAGATGATGGTGACATGATGGAGATGTTGATCTGATGAGGAAGATGATGATGATGATGGTGATGATGGTGATGATGATGAAGATGTTGATGAGGACGATGATGGAGATGAAGATGATGATGATGAAGAAGATGATGATGATGGAGATGTTGTGTTGATGGGGAACCTAGAGATGACAATGATGATGAAGATGGTGATGGTGATGGTGATGGTGATGGTGATGACGATGAAGATTTTGATGATGATGCTGATGGCGATGATGATGAAGATGTTGACGATGATGGTGATGGTGATGTTGAGATGATGATCATGATGATGTTCAGAAGATCATGATGGTGATGATGGTGATGATGATGGAGAAAATGACAATGATGGATATGTTGATGAGGAACCTGCAGATGCCAATGATGATGATGATGGAGATGTTGATGAGGAACCTACAGATGCCAATGATGATGGTGATGACGATGAAGATGTTGATGATGATGGTGCTGGTAATGATGATGATGATGATGATGACGAAGATGATGGTGACATGATGGAGATGTTGATCTGATGAGGAAGATGATGATGATGATGATGGTGATGATGATGAAGATGTTGATGACGATGATGATGGTGATGAAGATGATGATGATGAAGAAGATGATGATGATGGAGATGTGTTGATGGGGAACCTAGAGATGACAATGATGATGAAGATGGTGACGGTGATGACGATGAAGATTTTGATGATGATGCTGATGGCGATGATGATGAAGATGTTGACGATGATGGTGATGGTGATGTTTAGATGATGATCATGATGATGTTCAGAAGATCATGATGGTGATGATGGTGATGATGATGGAGAAAATGACGATGATGGATATGTTGATGAGGAACCTGCAGATGCCAATGATGACGATGATGGAGATGTTGATGAGGAACCTACAGATGCTAATGATGATGGTGATGACGATGAAGCTGTTGATGATGATGGTGTTGGTAATGATGATGATGATGATGATGATGATGATGATGAAGATGAAGATGATGGTGACATGATGGATATGTTGATCTGATGAGGAAGATGATGATGATGATGATGGTGATGATGATGAAGATGTTGATGACGATGATGATGGTGATGAAGATGATGATGATGAAGAAGATGACGATGATGATGGTGATGAAGATGATGATGATGAAGAAGATGACGATGATGGAGATGTGTTGATGGGGAACCTAGAGATGACAATGATGATGAAGATGGTGATGGTGATGACGATGAAGATTTTGATGATGATGCTGATGCTGATGATGATGATGATGATGATGATGATGATGATGAAGATGTTGACGATGATGGTGATGGTGATGTTCAGATGGTGATGATGATGATGATGATGATGATGATGGAGATTTTGATGAGGAAGGGGGAGATGACAATGATGATGAAGATGTTTATGGTCATGAAGATGATGATGATGGTGATGGTGATGATGACGGAGATGATGGAGATGATGGAGATGGCGATGAAGATGATGATGATGATGATGATGGTGAAGATGATGAAGAAGATGATGATGATGGAGATGTTGACCTGATGACGATGAAGATGATGATTATGGTGATGATGATGAAGATGTTGATGCTGATGATGATGGTGATGAAGATGATGATGATGGAGAAGATGATAATGATGGAGATGTTGATGAGGAACCTACAAATGCCAATGATGATGATGATGATGATGGTGATGACAATGAAGATGTTGATGATGATGGTGATGGTAATGATGATGAAGATGATGATGATGATGGTGATGGTGATGGTGATGTTTAGATGATGATGTTCAGAAGATGATGGTGACATGATGGATATGTTGATCTGATTCAAGGAAGATAATGATGATGATGATGATGGTGATGATGATGAAGATGTTGATGATGATGATGATGGTGATGAAGATGATGATGATGAAGAAGATGATGATGATGGAGATGTTGATGTTGATGGGGAACCTAGAGATGACAATGATGATGAATATGGTGATGGTGATGGTGATGGTGATGGTGATGACGATGAAGATTTTGATGATGATGGTGATGGTGATGATGATGAAGATGTTGATGATGATGGTGATGGTGATGTTTAGATGATGATCATGATGATGATAATGATGACGGAGATGTTTATTTGATGAGGAATATGATGATCATGATGATGATGGTGATGATGATGAAGATGTTGATGATGACGATGATGGTCATGAAGATGATGATGATGAAGAATATGATGCTGATGGAGAATATGATGCTCACAACTCCCTCTAGTCTCTCTCTCCCCAACCATCAATCTCTCTCTCTCTCTCTCTGTCTCTCTCTCTCTCTCAAACACACACACATACACACACATTATGTCACTTTCCATTCTCAAACCCATACCCCCTCCATCCATATCTATCTCCAACTTTCTCCCTCCATCCCTCACCCTACCTTCTCTCCCTCCCTCTCTCATCGCCTGTCTCTCACCTTCTATCCCTCCCTCATCTTTCCCTCAACCTATCCCAATCTCTCCATCACTCCCTCTCTCTCCATCGCCACCACTCTCTGCATGTCTCCCACCAACACTTTCTGTCCCTCCCTTCCTATCTCTTATTTCGTTCTATCCCCATCTATCTCTCACTCCCTCCAAATCCATTCCTCCCCATTGTCCCTCTCCCTCCCTCACTCTATGTCTCTCCCCCCCTTGTATTCTTTATTTCTCTCTCACATCCCCCTTGCCTCCATCCATTCCCCCTTGTCACTCAAGTCTCACTTTCAACTTCTAACCATATACCTCTTCAGAACCTATTCTACTCCTAATAGTGCTCTCAAGCTCCACTTCCCTTCACCCCCTGTAGCCCATCATGTTCTCATTCCCTTCATCTCTCCCCACTCAAGCTTCCAACATCCTTCTAAGCCCTTGACCCTTTCCCACCCCTATTAAATATTAACCATAGATTCCCTTGACCCTTCCCCACCCCTATTAAATATTAACCATAGATTCCCTTGACCCTTCCCCACCCCTTCTCAAATATTAAACAAAATTTCCCTTGACTTCTACACCCCCTCTTTCTCAAGTATTAAACATGTATTTTATGATTTGAATAACGCGAGCGCGTTTTGTAACTATATAACGCGTACGTGTTATGTAGTTATATAACGCGTACGCGTTAATTATTGATATAACGCGCACGCGTTATTTAGTTATATAACGCGTACGCGTTATTTAAATCTAAAAGCGCGGCAATATTTTTGAATTTAAACAGGCCGAGTCACATGCTCACATGTCAACAATAATCCTATGTGTATGCTTTGGAGTTTGCTTCGGTAATTCCAAACTTGTGCTATGTTAATGAAAAACCAAAGCTAATTGGGTATTTCTTCCAGTTTCTGGAAAAGCCTGTGCTTAGCCACTTGTTACAATATGCTACACAGAGTCATTTTTGACGAAATCTTAGACACAAATAGCATTTTTTCTGCAGATTCCAAATATGTAACTTTTATTTTGAAATATTAATTTTTCGTATTTTCTTTCAATTTCTTTTCTGTCCTACCTCCTTAACTCGTGAAACACACTGTTAGTGTTTCTTCCATAACTTTTTCAATTCTCAATCATTTAAAAAAAAAATTGTATGTTGCACAAGAGGACACTAACCTCCACGTTCTATGAAAAACCCATTTGAAGATTTTTGCATTAAGACCTTCAAAGGCTCTACCCACAAAAGAGGTACTATTTTCGAGGTTTGATCACTTAGACAATTATAAAAAAATTATAAAATTACTAATTTAATTTTCGAAAAATAATGGCGCACAAGGGCTATGTGTTCTCTACATGCATGCCGATTTTTGTAGCTTGATTCCATCATTTAGGCCCTCAAAGGCTCTACCCACAAAAACATATACCTTATCATTTGCCTGAAAAATAAAAAGTGTCTGTTAGGAAAACTGAAACTTGACATAGCTATGCAAATTTTCAATACATAAAAGTTATATATTCAGAAACGTGATTCAATTTCCTACATTTCATATTTTTTACTCAATGCAAGATATTTTGCGTAAGTAGATCAAAAAATCCAAGTAAGTTGAGGGATGCCTGTTTTTTCAGTTTTCTATTGCATCTAACGCGCCAAAAGTGACCCTCATTAGCTTGCACTGACCCATGTATTAAGTCATTTATCATTATATAATTGCCAAATATTTTTTTATAATAATGAGAATTATTAGTTGCAACAATTTTAATCTTCTCCCATGTATCGCTTCATGCTTAGATTCTATATCTTCCATAAAATTTTACATTGTATTCGAGCTAGATGGAAAATCAAAGTGGTTTAACAAGATTGATAAACCACATGGATTGTTCTCTCTTTCTCTCTCTTATTTCATATCAGATTTGTTACATATTCCAATGAAGTATTGTTCAAACTTTTTGGAAAGAAGCATGCTTTAAGAAGAAATTAGTTGGATAATGATTATATTAGTGCATTTGATACAATCTAAGAAGATTTAGATCTATTTTGCAGTAGCGCAAAGCATGTGGGATAGATAAGAAAGAGGACAACTTGCAAGTTCCATTTTGTCAACAAAAAGCCTCCTAGTTGAGAATTCAGAATAGCTACCAGATGAAGAAAAAGGCAAGGATATGGATGACACCTTGATTGTTACCCCTTGTCTACCTACTACTTCACAAGAAGAAAGGAGGAGATACTTTTAATTGCATGTTCTCTAGTTACTCAACACCATCTTTTTTAGAGGGGGTTTTTCCCATGAGATTTTTCCTCTTCTCTAAGTTTATGAGGATATTATATTTTATACTTTCGTACCTAAAATTGCTATATCATTGTTGGGACCCACCCTTATTAATTTTTGCAAATTCTAATTTATCTAGTTGCTTTCTTTTAAATAAATTTTGTGCTTGCATGCACTTAAACTTAACTTAGCTTCTTTATTCCTTGCTTTATTGTTTAAAATGGCTGGGAGTGGCTCATTTTCTATTTGGAATAAATATTGCATTGGCCTTCTTAAAGAAGAAGGTTCCGCAAGAAGAAACGACGTTGTTCGAGTTCTTGGAAGTGACATTTTGGATTAGTATCATTTGCATTTTAAGTTGTTGCTGCAAGACATTATGAAGGATGTCTAAAGATCTTAATATACATAGTGCAATTAAGTTCAATGTGTCTAAAATGATTGTATTCTTTTATCATTCATCCCACAAACAATACTATGAGAATAAGAATATGTTTATTATTATCACTTTAATATGAGGGTAAGAATACGTTTATTATTATCACTTTCTTGTGGAAACAATGTTATGAGAATAATAATATGTTTATTAATACATTTTTTTTTGCAGTTTTTGGTTAGTAAGAGGTAGATTTTCACCCTTCTTGTTACATTTTTACATTTTTGCAAGGGTACATTTTCATTTTTTTTTCTTGTTACCGCTTTTGGATAATTAACATAACTGTTGTTTAATAATATTTAATTTAATTAGATAGGATATATGAAAATAGATATTACATAAAAAATTTGTTATGTTTTATATAAATATAACAAACTAAATTAATATATAATTTTTATAAATCCAATAAATATATTATGTGGTTTATATACGTAAAATTTTTACAAATACAGTAAATATATAGATCTATATAGAATTTAAAATAGCCCTCTAAGCAAATAATGTCAATGTAAAGTGTACAAAATCTCAAGACCTTCTCTTTCTATGGTTGTATAGTTTTGTTCAACTTTGGAGAACTTGAAATTGGAAAAATACAAATGATTATTGAGCATTTCTTTAAGTTGTGTCACCATTCACCCTAGTACTTCTACTCTTGATGTATCAAAATGAACACTAAATTCAGTCGACCAATCTAGGAAAACAAGTATTGGTGCACTTACCATTTTCAGATTCTTTTCAGTCTTCCACCATTTGATTTCTTCAAGTTTATTCAATAGCATTTCCATTGGATTTCTCTGGTTTTGAATGAATCTTTTAAAGTAAAAAATTTGCCCCAACATTTATCATAATGTCCATTGTCTAAATGTTGTTTAAATTTAGTATGATCACAATGACCTAAATATTTGTTTAATCTAATCTACCACAGTGCCATTTTGACATTCACAAATGATGTGACCAAACATGATTTCAAATGATATGCAAAAGATTTACTTCTTTATGTTAACATATATTTGTAGTTGTATGCCCAATTCAAACATTAATCGAAACATGGAAACATGGTCTTCAAGTAATCCACAAATGTTCCAATCATCCAAATAATATTCTAGGAAATTATGGATGTAGTCCATCAATGCTATAATAACAAACCTAGAAAACACTAGAGGGGAATTATTTAGCTGTAATGGAATAACATTATAATGATATGATTCCCACTCAATCATGAGTGTTGTTTTATTCTTGTTCTCTTCAACAATATAAACCTAATGATATTCTAATAACCCACCTTTGAATGAACATTCTTCCTTACCTATGTTGTGGTTAGTACCTCGTCATTGAATAGTTTAGCATTGGTTAGTTCAGGGAATTGGTCATTAACTCAAGCTACATTTATCCCTTTAAAATATAAATAGAGTATGATTTCCTCTTTTCATGTATTATTTTCCTAGATGACAATAGGACTTATAAAGTTGGATTTTTCTATTAGAATAATTAAGCCTTCTACTAACATCTTAAAATTTTCCTCTTTTACCTTTTTCTTGATTCTAGGATTAATTCGATATGGTCTCTTCTTAATGGGTATGTCATCTAGCTTAATATCAATTTTTATTTATCCTAAACCCTCTTTTATGCCTTTTAATTTTTGAAATTTTGGGGAAATAGGTTTATGCATTGCTTTATCAATGCTTTTATTTCCTTGACTATTGCCAATCATGAGTTTTCTTGTCACCCAAAGTTGATTTTTTACCCTTAATGGTTCCTAGTATATTATTTTTTGTCCATTGTTTGTTGGGTAAAATTATCACTAGTTAATTTACCTTCAATTAATTGTCAACCAGGGTGCGTAAACTTTGAGTTGCTACACTATAGGTGCGGGCAAAGTAGTCTTAATGCTCATACTTCAAGAAATTCTAGTCTACTCTCAAACAAAAATGAAATTGACAAAGCTATTACTGTATTGAATGATCAATGCTAAGGGTTCCTAGGTCTTTCATAAAGAAATTCAATATAACTCACAGCAACCTACAGCAATCTTCCAAAGAAATACTAATCTTCCAAAGAAATACTAAACTACAGCAATCTTTCAAAACAATACTAAACTACAACAATCTTTCAAAAAAATACTAAACTACAGCAATCTTAAGCTACAGCAATTATGGTTTACTCTTCAAAACAAACAGCCTGCTCAATCAATCTTAGTGACCTTGTGTTGTATCTAAAACTTCCAACCATTAATCTTACAAAGTCTGATGCTAAAATCTACACAAACACTCTCAAATAATTACTGAAATGAAACTTGTTTCCTCTCAACTCTAAATTGTCCACAAACAGCTTAACAAAAGGAAGTTTGGCTTGCTGCTACTGTTGAGATATACCCTGCCTGCGTTTTGTGCATACAAATGCACACAAAAGAATGCTGAGATTATTCAGAAAATATACACCAATGAATGTTAGAACTGTTCAAGAGATATTCACTCATTCTCGTATATATGTAGACTATGAGATTGGTGTTCAATCCTAGGAAACAGTACTGTAAATTATGATACTTTTCCTGATTTCATTCAATACCAAGAAAACATGATCCCAACTCCTATCTGGCCAATGTAAAATGTTATTTGAAAAGCCCTAAATTACTCTATAAACTAAAGTCTTCAAATCTTCTGCTAACTCCACAAATGCTGCAAATTCTTTTGAAATCCTCACGACACAATCAGAAAATACCCTACAGTCTTGTAAACTCAAAAGTCAAAAGGATTAAACCACTATTGGAGCTATTCACCATTCACTATAACGCTAACAGCAAAAGGAAATGTGAAATCCAATCTATTCTCTTCATGAAATCAATTCTACAGCAATCCAAGTCAAGTTCATCGCACGGCTTACCAATACCATAACCATCAATCCACGCTGAAAACTAAAGAGAGTTTTAAATACACACTGTTTCTAAATCTACTCAACAGACTAGATAAAATTGCAAATGATATTAACTAATAATCTGCAGACATGCATTCTATTTCAATTCACAGATGAGCAAAACCATTAGCATTCCATAAAACTGTGTCAAAGGATAAAAAACGTTACTCTACTACTGCAAAATACATAACACTGAAGTATGAAGGATCGGTGTTGAAGGTGGGCCCTGCCCTTCAACGCCTGCCAGTCTTAAATCGAAGCTTTAAAGAAGATAAACGCTGGATCTATTGATAAAGATAAAGTTTTACAGTCTTCTCCCCCTCGAGTATCCATCCTAAGGATTATTTATAGATGGATAGATGAACAAGATCCATCCCAGAATGCAGAGATTTGAGCAACTACCCAGAAAACGGCCAACACAAAATCTGGCAAAACCACGTCTGTTCCAGAAGCGATTTCTCCACATCCGTTCAGAAATTCTGAAAACTGCCTGCGGTTAGGGGTAAATGGGGCCATTTGTGAAGTGGGTTTCGAACCATTTTGAAAAATTCCCAACCATTTGTTCAGAAATTGAGCCCGAAATTAGGGTCCTGATCAAGGACGGAAATGACATTGCCAGATTGCTTGAGATCCATACACTGCTAAAAATGGAGGGTAACAGCTCTTTGAACGAAGGAAATCCATGAAACAGCACCAGAATAAACTTCATAGGCATCTGGAAGGCGATGAAAGCTCAAGAGACACCCCAAATGTGGATCGAAGCCCCCGAATCACTGGTGCAGCTAACGTGAACCTGCCCTAGAGCACCGAAAACCCTGCACAAAGAAATAACGAGCCATCAGGTTACCGGATATATATATGTGGAGATTTAAAAACCCAATTTATGCATAAAACAATGTAAAATAACCAAAAAAATCACTTACCAAGCCTTTGTCCACGTTGGTCTCTACGAAAGCATAACCATACACAAATAAACATTAATAAAACTAATTTATCATGTGGTCTTATAGGTTTTATGCTGGAAAATAATGTATTGGACAGCCAATAATAGGAGACCAACATCTCCCCCAACCCAAAGATCTTGCATGTCCCTATGCAAGAAAACCTCAGGGTGTGTGCAAGAAGATGAGGGTCACTTTAGATGCAATGCTACTTTTTTCAAATCTCGTTCCTGATACCTAAAACATAACGCGTTTCTGATATTTACCACCTGCCATGGTAAGACCCGAGCCTAACATGTCATTGGACATGTAGGCTAGGTAACAATAACGCGTACGCGTTATGTAGTTAAAAAACGCGTACGCGTTATGTATTTAAAAATCGCGTACGCGATATGTAAAACTAAAAATGAATTTAAAAACACAGTCGGCCGATTGCCGACCACCCGCGACACTCACGCATCAGAAACGCGAATAGAGGCGAAATTGACCCTGGACGAGGACGCTTTGTGTCCCACTCAACTATCTGTGTTGCTCGATTTAGCTAGAGGGGAGACAAATTCACCGGTGCATTCTCATCTAGTCAGGTAATTCATTCACCCAAATCATTTTTTTGTGATTTTTTAATCCAAATTACTATTTTTTTATTGTTTAACCTAGTTTTGTAATATTGATCAAATTGGGAATAACCCAATTTGTAATTAAATTCACACCTCAAAATGAAACCCTTTTCAAAAAACTCAAAACTTCATAATCAAACCAAAAATTGAAAAAATTAAAACTCCCCCCTTTCTACAATGTATTCATCTAAGTCACCCGACACGAGGACACGGGACACGAGTGTCCCCACCAGGCTTCAAATTTGAAGCCTTCAGGCCACTTCAAATTTTACCCACACGTCATAGAAGGCCACTTCAAATTTTACCATGCAAAAAAAATTTAATTTCATGGTAAGCCCTTCAATAATTAAATTAACCACTACTGTTTAAAATTGCAACAGAAGGGTAGCTTCAAATTTCACCCATCAACAATTTTTAGTGGGAAATTGGGAATGCGGCTACTAGCTAGGTGACTTGGGAGTGGGACTCGCTTACTCTCCAATATCCACGTGTTCGATCATCCATGGATCATGGACCATTGGGCCTCTAATAATATCATTGAGCAACTTACGTGGACGGGCTTACACTGAGTAGCCCATGGCTTGAACGCTTCGAAGTTCTCGTGTTTGTAGCGAGCGCTTACGTGTTTAACACATTTAATGGCATCAACAAAATTATTAAACCTGGAAGGTGGCTCATACGTGTTGTTGCTAGCGGGCTTACCAAGTTACAAGTTATCACATACCAATTCGTGAATGCTGACTCCGTGAGTTAATTGAGTATTCAATGTATAATATATTATGTTAATATGCCCCCGCGAATTTGGCATTTCAGACAAAATCCACAATCCATAAACTTCTTGTAATGTTGCAGGTTGTTGCTCCTGCCCGTGGCCCCTACCTATAGACCTGTGTTTTCTTTGTTGTATCAAGTTAATCCTACCATCTACGGCTCCCAGCCTCACACCCTGTGTTTTCTTTGTTGTATCAAGTCAATCCTGCAGCTCCCAAGTTCCACCTTTTGTTTTCTTTGTTGTATCAAGTCAATGCTGGAATTCCATGCTTCCATGGCTCCGACCATATTGCATGAATAGAAACAAGCTTTTTCTTATACCCCTATTCCATTGTGGTTGAGCTACTTCCAAGTTCCACCTACCCTATCTCCTCCAGTCCTCCAGGATAGTTTGCGGAGCGAAGCTGGCAATGCCAGCCTGCCATAAACATATTTAAAGAAATTCGTTTTCTTTGAGGAGCTCAACTTCAAGGCTGACTAGATTTTTGACATCCTATGAATTTACAGGTCTGCTATATCCACTGAAAAATAAAGCCTCTCAACTTTACTACGTTAGTAAACATTGAAATTTTGATGTACTATTACATTTTCAAATGAAAAGAATAACTTATTATTAATAAAAAAATCAAATCATATTAATATATTAATGAATTTGAATTTAGCTTCCCAATTATATTAAAATAAATTATACATTTTAAATGATCCACAACCAAATATTATACTGAGAAGGAAATGGAAAAAAAGGAATTTCCTCAACACAACATGCTATTTCCTTATGATGATGCTTTTACGTTTATGATTACCAACCTTGGAATTAGGTTTGGTTATCCGAAGGTGTAATATCTTCTAAGCTAAGTCAATAGGTAGGGATGTTGGTATTGATATAATTATGACAAAGTTTTATAAAGGATTAGGAACAATTCCGTTGGCTTGTAGATGACATATTTATGGATAAAAAGCTTGTTGTTATGAGATAATGACATCATGCCTCAAAAACATGTCCCATACAATCTAATGTTAATGGGCGCTCTACATAGAAATTGGAATGTCAACATTTGTGAGTACAATAAATATGTGGATGATTTTGGCCTACTACAACTTTAATATATTGAGTGGATTGATAACCTTCACAATTATATAAGAGATTGTAGCTATGACTAGGAGGAGAGTTAACAATGCAACAAAATCAAGTAATCGAATTTTGTGCATAAAATGAACATAAGAATCCCACCAAATTTCACTGAATCTATGTCTTAACAAAAGAACTCATCGTTTCACGGGATTCCACCCCATCAATCCTTTTAACAGTAATGGCCATAACAGTTGCTACAACCCTAGCGCGAGAAAAATCAATCGAGCTACGCATGACAATACTTGAAACCAGACTTTTTGAACTCCCTATTACGTCATAGGAATCAATACTACTTTCTCCACAACATGTGGCACCCTCAATATCTTCCATCACCGCAATTTACATTTGATAAAAAACTTGTTCCCAAATAGTAATTACCCCATTCTTTGCTCTAAAAAGGCCTCGGTTAACCTAGAATCCAATCCATACAACATGAACACATCCATATATACACATAGAATAAATATTAATAAATTTCTCATAGCCCTTCAATAGTGTTCAATATCTCATAGCCCTTCATAGTGAAATGGGACCCCACCCTTCAAATTTGATCCCTGGTCCCCACTAGACACGGTGACCCCCGGAATTATGACACGTAGGACACGGTGACCCCCGGAATTAATATATTTTTAAAATATATTAAAATTTAAAAATATAGACATATAGATCATCCAATAAAATTTAACATTTACAATTACAAATATTCAATAGAAATTACATTTACAATTACAAATATGAAATATTCAATAGAAATTAGATCATTCACAAATCAAAACACATTTGTCATTCACAATCACAAAACACAATGAGACATTGAGACACATAGATGCAAACTCATCACTGCCTTGATCCTCCTACTCCATGCCTGAATCAACAAACTCATCACTGCCTTGATCCTCCTCCCCCTCCTCTCTGCCAATCTGACTAACTTACTTTTTAATTGTCAAATGTTTAATTTTAAGTTTTAAATGTATGTAAGTAAATGCCATTAAATTGCTTATGTGAGTTTGATTTAATACATGTTCAATTTTGAAGAGACGTCATTATATACCATGTATATGTTTCTAATGATTTTCGTATTAATGTCTTTATTGCAGTTGCGGCTATGGATGCCAATGCCGAAATATTGATTGAGCTTGCCCAATTGAGGGGCATAAGTGAAGCTTTTAGTGGTGGCGACAGGATTCGCCGTTCAGTTGCATCAACCTTGGATGCAATTGTGGACACAATTTCACAATCTACGAATGTCCTATATGATATTGCATCTTACAGAGAAAGAAAAAGACAACAATATGCTGATGGACTAGATTACAATGCAGTAAAAAAGTTGAAAATATCCAAAGAGGTTATATTTGCATTGTTTAGGGACCCTCGGACGGGGGAAATCCCTAATGCAAGCAAGCCGCATATCTCCATTGAGTGGTGCACGTTTCAACCATTTGTTGATAACTGGATGGACAGATGGTACATGGTTTTTGATATGCCACCACACAACAACAGGGAAATTCCCTTATATTTCCTTCGAAAGATGTACGCAGAGTTCGTGTTGCATAAACACGTTAACTATTTTGACATCTTACAATTCCAGGGGATCGGTGGGGGGATTCCCCAAAACCGACCCAATGCCAGGCTTCGAGACCAGGATCGCCCTATCCCTGCACCTCGCAGGCAGTTGCCTGGGCCAGATGTCCCACCAGCACATCGCATTATTCCACTGACACGGGATGCATTTTTGAGTTTGGCACGGACGGTTGTTCGCCATGGCAGGATGGTTCAACATATGGGTGAGGAAGGGACATCTGTCCCTGGTGTGGTACATACACCAGCTCGTCACCATGCAGGACCATCAGCTAGTGCAGGACCATCAGGACCATCCACTAGTGCAGGACCATCAGGACCATCCACTAGTGCAGGACCATCAGCTATTCCCCATCCTAGTACTGATCCTCACGAGTGCACGTCATGTGGTCGTCCCTGCTATGGTATTGCCTCAGATGTTGCCTTCAGTGGCTTTTTGAGAGAGGTATCTTGATGGTTAATTGTAATAAATTCTTCATTTATTTTCGTCTTTGTACACATATATATAGTTTGAGCTAATATATTAATTTTGTGAACTTGCAGTTGATGATGATTACCGGCAGTGACGCCTCAGAGCCGGATGTTCCAGACTCGACAGGGGGGCATGATGCTACCCATTCGGCAGGCCCATCTTATATACCACCTATTGCCGTATCTCACACCGAGGTAAACATTTTAATATTTCAGTTTTTTAATACTTGTTAATTTGTTAATTTCCACATACTTTACATTTTAGTTCATTAATGCTATATACGGTCTAATATTTACAATTATTAAACTTGAAGATGGAAGATCCTTCACAGGGGCAAGGTAATGTGGAGGTAGTGCCCATGGTCATACCGTCCCCTGAAACGTCTGGGCTCCAGGTAAACAATTAAAAATGACATTTTTTAAATACATGTTTGTTTGTTGAATCATGCATGTCTAACTACATGAACACTTGCTGACTGTAGGTACCATCCGACACATCTGGCCCATTGCCTGGATTTGCATCTCCCTCCAGGCCATTCATGAACAAGGGTCGTGTGTATGTGAGGCGTTCTACTCCGAGAAAGACTCCAGCTGCCCACGACCATGGGCTTACTCACACCACGGTAATGTATATCCTTCGATGATATTTGTTGTTTAACTTGAAATCCAGTGCATAAATCGTTTTTGTTAATGTTTGAATTGCATGTTTACTGCAACAGGAACCCGAGTTGTCTGCTGAGAACCTTGCATCGATGGTTGATGCAGCAGTTAGTGCCGCATCTGCAGTGGCGACTGATCACACACAGGTATGTAACTATTTCAACATTATCTTTACATAGTTTATTATTGTTGGACCTATTGTTTATTCATGCATTTCTAACTATTTCAACATTTTTTCATTGTAGCCACCACCAGCAGGAGCAGTGCCTGGCCCCCCTGGTTCAACCATCCTGGATGTTCAACCGACGGCTCCATCTGGTACACAAGCAACACAATCTCCTTTGTCAGTTGAGGTGAGATGTCCTTCAGTGACCAAGTGTTTCATGCACTTTCCATGCACCAGTTGATAATTGTTGAGATAATGTATTAGTGTACATAGTTAGTTGAATTTAACAATTGATATTTAATTTGCAGGATCCAGGGATGCACATTGATCCTAGGGATGTGCCTAGAGGATCAACGTCGGGAAAGAACAAGAGAAAGCTTGAGTTTTGATAGTTTTGGATAGTTTTGGACACATGTGCTTTTGGATACTTTTGTATATATATGTACTTTTCGATACATTCAGTTTTGGAGACATGTACATTGACTTTATTGTGCATGTACTTTTGGAGACATGTACATTGACTTCATTGGATACATGTACTTTTCGATACTTTTGGATATACATGTACTTTTGGAGACATGCACTTTTGGAGACTTTTGGATATACATGTACTTTTGGAGACATGCACTTTTGGATATATATGTACTTTTGGATACATGTACTTGTGTCATTCTAATGTGTTGATTTGTGTGGATTATCTATTACTCATGAATGCACTATGTCAAAAGAACAAACTATTATATTCAAAGGTTTCAACGAATTCACTACATGCATGCACTAATTGGTATCTAATTAAAATTTGTGATTTTGGATGATCATTACAAGTTATGTCAAAGTTCTTGCTCGTGTAATTTAATCAAACTAAATGCAATACAATGTTTTCAAGGTTTCAACGAACTCACTCATGCACACCCATTGCCATCAACTACCAATGAAAGTCTAACATTATGAGGTTCTTCTTAAAAAATGGGTAATATTTCCTTGATGATCGTAAATTGAGAACCATTTGTAGCCACTCATATAATACCATCTTCACTTATCTTTGTACATGATAATCCATATAATGTGCTATGTTTTTTAACCTAAACAATCATCAAAAACCTAGAATTATAGGGATATGACAAAGAACCTTATGGGGCACCTTATATATTAACCTTTTGTATACATTAGGATCTTTGTCATACCATTGTTTGAAATGTCATTCAATACCTTCAATTTTATCAACATCAAATTAGTAGACAAAGTGACCCATCTTTGATCTCTTGTATAGGCCTTTGTGTGCCTTATCAATAAGATGTACATCATGAATATTATCATAGGTCTCATACATAGGTGCATCCTCATCCATGCAAACAAAGGTGTCATGGATCAACCTATTATCCCTTTATTCTCAATAATATTAATATCATTATCTTCCATAGGATCAAATTCAACTCCATCACCCCCATTATTACTACTCTAAATTACAGCCCTAGGAGTTTTGATCATGTGTTTTTGTCTCTTTAGGAGTTTTGAAATATTATACTCTTTCAAAAATAATATGGAAGTTCAAATATTTAAAAGTGGCTTAAATTATAAAATGGGCGGAAATTCACCAAGTGTCCCTGAACGGCATTTTCATGCGACTTGCAACTCGACATAACTCGGAAACCGGACGTCGGACCAACAAACCGTCGACTCCATTGGTCTCCTGGCATGCGATTACCTCTAGGGGGCCCTCTCCCTCGTCACCCCATGGCCCAGTGGCTTCATTGTGCATTCATTTCGTAAACTAGGGTTTTGCTCAGTTTAATTGCATCCAATCTCGCATTGGTGCGTCAACTCTGCAAAAACCTCCCCCGAGCCAGTGTTGGCAGTGTTCCCACGTCGGCATTGCCCACACACACTTGTGGGAGCCAACGGCACGCAATCTTCCTGCTCCGTTTGCTTTTTGGCTCCCGGACGGAAATTCACCAAGTGTCCCTGAACGACATTTTCATGCGACTTGCAACTCGACATAACTCGGAAACCGGACGTCGGACCGACGAACCGTCGACTCCGTTGGTCTCCTCGCGTGCGATTACCTCTAGGGGGCCCTCTCCCTCGTCTCCCCATGGCCCAGTGGCTTCATTGTGCATTCATTTCGTAAACTAGGGTTTTGCTCAGTGTAATTTCATGCAATCTCGCATTGGTAGGTCAACTCTGCAAAAACCTCCCCCGAGCCAGTGCTGGCAGTGTTCCCACGTCGGCATTGCCCACACACACTTGCGGGAGCCAACGGCACGCAACCTTCCTGCTCCGTTTGCTTTTTGGCTCCCAGACGGAAATTCGCCAAGTGTCCCTGAACGGCATTTTCATGCGACTTGCAACTCGACATAACTCGGAAACCGGACATCGGACCGACGAACCGTCGACTCTGTTGGTCTCCTGGCGTGCAATTACCTCTAGGGGGCCCTCTCCCTCGTCTCCCCATGGCCCAGTGGCTTCATTGTGCATTCATTTCGTAAACTAGGGTTTTGCTCAGTTTAATTGCATGCAATCTCGCATTGGTGGGTCAACTCTGCAAAAACCTCCCCCGAGCCAGTGTTGGAAGTGTTCCCACGTCGGCATTGCCCACACACACTTGCGGGAGCCAACGGCACGCAATCTTCCTGCTCCGTTTGCTTTTTGGCTCCCGGACGGAAATTCACCAAGTGTCCCTGAACGGCATTTTCATGCGACTTGCAACTCGACATAACTCGGAAACCGGACGTCGGACCGACGAACCGTCGACTCCGTTGGTCTCCTGGCGTGCGATTACCTCTAGGGGGCCCTCTCCCTCGTCTCCCCATGGCCCAGTGGCTTCATTGTGCATTCATTTCGTAAACTAGGGTTTTGCTCAGTGTAATTGCATGCAATCTCGCATTGGTAGGTAAACTCTGCAAAAACCTCCCCCGAGCCAGTGTTGGCAGTGTTCCCACGTCGGCATTGCCCACACACACTTGCGGGAGCCAACGACACGCAATCTTCCTGCTCCGTTTGCTTTTTGGCTCCCGGACGGAAATTCACCAAGTGTCCCTAAACGGCATTTTCATGCAACTTGCAACTCGACATAACTCGGAAACCGGACGTCGGACCGACGAACCGTCGACTCCGTTGGTCTCCTGGCATGCGATTACCTCTAGGGGGCCCTCTCCCTCGTCTCCCCATGTCCCAGTGGCTTCATTGTGCATTCATTTCGTAAACTAGGGTTTTGCTCAGTGTAATTGCATGCAATCTCGTATTGGTGGGTTAAACTTGCTCACCTTGCAAACATCATCCATCAAACAGAAATTTGATGGAGTTGAAATCAATGGATTGCTTGTCACAATAGGCATTCATAAGTTTGCGTAATTGAATACTCCTCTTAATCCCTAAAAAATACTTCATTCCCATCCTGCAGATCCCAAACAATGTCAAAGGTAAGAAGGATTTCCATATAATCCAAATATATGTTTTTTTTCAAATATATTTTACATGGAAACATAGCAAAATGGAATCTAATATTTCGTTTGCATTCGGAAGAAAAGATGTTGTGTAGGTAAACATTATATTCTGCAGGTAAAAATGGAAGTTTACGAGAAATTCTCTCATTAGTTACACAAAATCTATTGTTGAATGGTGTTCTTCAATAATTGTAGATGGAACAAGAAGACGAGATATTTTTGGGAGGTGGTTGATGTAGATCAATCACATAGAATAATGCATGGAATTTGTGGATTTCATTTAGTTTGAAACTCAAACAATGTTATAGTAGAAATATGAACAAGAAAATTCTATCACTCGCCATTATTCTAGGTATAAATATTGAATTATCCTAGTTGGATGAGGACTAATCAACCATTTCACCACATTATGATCATGTCTCAAATCTTGTACAACCAAGTTTTGTGAATATGAGATTAAATCTTATCAACTAGCATGAATACATTACATTTTGTCTATTTAGTGGACTCACACGTTGGAACTGATGTTTTTTAAAATGAACATATATGCAATGGTTTCCCTGAAAGATAATTAATGGGGCACTCACTATTTGTTGGCATGTTCCTTAAAGGCGAACCAAACCCTCATGTCTCACTAATAGATGACAATGGTGATTAACTTGTAATCAGTTTGATGGTTATTAAAGGATAATATCTAACACTGGATGACCAAACATGGAAGAAGGTTGGTTATGTATTTCAAGATTAGACTAGGTGAATCTATATACCACTTTACAAACTTAGTTTTCGATACAAACCTCAAACTACAAACAATGCCAAGGAAGCACCCATCAAAGGTATGATACTTCAAGCCTCATTGTGAAAATGAAAAGTTAATGGAGATCATTAGTAATAGACATGATCCAAATGGTCTACTTAGATGACCACAGGTAAGTAGATAAGTAAGATTGCCTAACATGGTCACTCTTGTGTTATATTCCAAGGTATATGGGTTGTTTGTTATTTTTGTTAATTTTTCAATTCATTTATGTAGATTACTCATATTAAATTGTTTATAATGAATTAGTCTAATAATGGTGTACTTGTATGTGTCCAGATTATCCAAAGAATCATAAGCACATGAAATCCCATCAATAAGAACAATGGTCTTTTTCAACACCACAAAAGAAAAAATCAGAAAAATGAAATGACCTACTTCAAAAATTATTTTATTACTTATTGTGCATGGTCCATCAAACAAAAGGTAAACAAACACAATTATATGGCCTACAATGTAGGTCTTTTGATGCTCTATTTCACAAGGTTTTAACAAACACACTTGTTGTGATCATCATTAAAGTCTACAATTTCTTTCAATGAATGTGCCAAATTGACCTAACAACATAGGAAATTGAAAACCACATCCATTGAAAGGAATAATTCAGTTTTTTTTGTCATGAATTAATTTACTATCATGGATTTATGGCTCCCGGCAGTGTTCCCACGTCGGCATTTCCCACACACACTTGCGGGAGCCAACGGCACGCAATTTTCCTGCTCCGTTTGCTTTTTGGCTCCCGAACGGAAATTCACCAAGTGTCCGTGAACGACATTTTCATGCGACTTGCAACTCGACATAACTCGGAAACCGGACGTCGGACCGACGAACCGTCGACTCCATTGGTCTCCTGGCGTGCGATTACCTCTAGGGGGCCCTCTCCCTCGTCTCCCCATGGCCCAGTGGCTTCATTGTGCATTCATTTCGTAAACTAGGGTTTTGCTCATTGTGGGAGTGTGCAATTTTTGCACACAGGGGTCAACTTTGGAAAATCATCCACCGGGCAAGTATGGCTAGTGTTCCTAGCCCGAACCTATCTAGACACACCTGCAGGACTCCCCGGAACCAGGTTTTGTTGCATGGTTGGAGTTCTATGCCCCCGGTAGGTATCCAGTAGGTGTCCCTGAAGGCCTTCTGGTAGTGAGACGGGACGAGCCATAGAATGAAGACCGTGGCTCGGATCGACGAACCGTCGACTCTGTTGGATTCAGCACACCGGGATAGTGCCAGGGGTGCCCCTCCCCTCCTACCCGGTGGCCCATGTGTCACCTTGCAGGTCCATCTTGGAAACTAGGGTTTTGCTCAGTGTGGGAGTGTGCAATTTTTGCACACGGGGGTCAACTTTGGAAAATCATCCACCGGGCAAGTATGGCTAGTGTTCCTAGCCCGAACCTGTCTAGACACACCTGCAGGTCTCCCCGGAACCCGGTTTTGTTGCATGGTTGGAGTTCTATGCCCCCGGTAGGTATCCAGCAGGTGTCCCTGAAGGCCTTCTGGTAGTGAGACGGGACGAGCCATAGAATGAAGACCTTGGCTCGGATCGACGAACCGTCAACTCCGTTGGATTCAGCACACCGGGATAGTGCCAGGGGTGCCCCTCCCCTCCTACCCGGTGGCCCATGTGTCACCTTGCAGGTCCATCTTTGAAACTAGGGTTTTGCTCAGTGTGGGAGTGTGCAATTTTTGCACACGGGGGTCAACTTTGGAAAATCATCCATCGGGCGGGTATGGCTAGTGTTCCTAGCCCGAACCTGCCTAGACACTTTGGAAACTAGGGTTTTGCAGGTCCATGATGATGATGATGATGGTGATGATGATGAAGATGTTGATGATGATGGCTTGGTCTAAGGTGGTGCTCTCAACTAGCTAATTCATTATGAAATATTTAACAAGACATGAATTAAATTTAATATAAGTGTATTGTTTAATATAGTGAGCATGAATTGAATTAATTTTGTTGGGTGAAGCCAATAACCAACATGATGGACATAATATAATTTTAGGGTTTACTGATCATATGTAAAAAATGGATTAAAAAACACAATTATTATAATTTTAGTTTAATGTTTATCCACTTTAATCCATATATTTTTTAGTTTTGACTATGAATACACAATAATTATTATATATATATGTGTGTGTTTTTGTGTGGATAACTTAGAGATGTATAATAAAAATGGGTAAAAGGTGGTTGTCACTAGAGACTTTCATAGTTGTATAGTGAAAATGTAATAGCTATTAAAATTTGGATTAGAAAATTATTAAAGAAAATAAATTCTATAGAAATGGGTAAAAGGTGGTTGTCGCTAGATTAAGAGAGACTTTCATAGTTGTATAGTGTACAATTGTCTAGTGGTTATGGCAGTGATGTGTAAAATCTTATGATCACATGAAAGAGATCACAAATAGGTTCATAAAACTAAGAACAACAATACTTTGAGCAATTTTTCAAAGGAAACTAGAATAGAGCCAGTAAAGAGAAAAAAATACTAAAAACTTGATTTCATACTAAAATGAATGAAAAATGGTTTTACATAAAGAAATTTGAATTACTCAAGGAACCAATTCGATTGTCTAGTGATTCATAAGGATTTAGTTGGGCTTAACATAGAGCTTAAATGCCCTTAAAGTTAGCTAAGCAACCCCTCAAACATGATTAATATATGGTTTACTGATCATATGAACATAATATAATTTTAATCCATCTCTTGTAAATTTGGCATATCAAGAACGCAAAATTGACATATTCATATGAAACATACATGTGAAAATTGAGCATATATCAATATTCAATTACAAATAGTGAAAATAGTATAGTATTAAAAGTATGTAACGTACCTCATCATGCTAGATCCCACCTATTATCATACAACCAAGCCCTCCGGATCATCTCTTATACTGATGGTCTCCATTAGTCTCTCGTGCTCTGTATCCGGTAAGAAGTAGCGTACCTTCGATGTATTTCGACTAGGCATTGTTCGTACCTGAAGGTTTGTGCCAATGATTAAGTTGGTAAAGTGATATACACTTGCACCTGGTTTGTAATCCCTGTAAACATATCCACCCTTCTTTCTTCCATTGTTGTCCCGTGTCAAGTATTCACCTTTAACAACCATAGACCCAGTTGGAAAGTGGTTGTTTTCATCGTCAGTCATGGACACAATGAGGGTTTGCTTTCCATCTATACAGCGTGCCAACCAGTATTCATCACCCCATTCAGTATCTTTTGAGGAAACCACTGCGTATATGTGCCCTGCATTATATGATTGTAGGTATATGATCAAAATATTTTTCGTGCGATACAAGGCCATTAATGTGCATTTGAAGACTACGTAAACAAACAAAAAATGTTAAGGAAATGCATCATACCGGGTTGTACAAGGTCTGAGACATGATCAAAATATGTAGAAATAGATGATTGGTCTTCTTCCAACGGAGTTAACTCAACAATTGCACGTTGATCAAGTGGAAGTGATATGCGATCCCATCCATCAACCCAATCCAATGATTCACACCCATCCCAGTCACCATCACAACAAGGCGGGCAAAAACAAGCAAGTTTTCTGGTCCAGATTTCAAATACTGGGTTATCAGAGCTTCGAACCGAATGAAAGCCACGAGTCCCAGGCACAGTCTTGCATTCCCATGCATGTGAACGATCTATGTCTACCACCTCCCAAAAAAATCTCTCCACATGTCTCTTTCTTGTGGATTCTACTCGCATAGTTGATTCCTCTCCCATTACTGACGTGCACCACCTGACTATAGATTGAGCATTTAGAATAGTAGATTCTGTAGATACTTTCAATTCCTCTCTTCGTAGGGCTGTTTTGACACATGCTCCGGCTCCATCATGCTCTCCTTTACCATGCCCAGTCTCAAAATAGTTCCACATATGTGGCACTTTGTAGTTTTTATGCAATGAACACAACCACTGAAATATGCGTGCATTTTTGAACTGACCAGCACACCCATCAGACCAAATCCAGTGTCGGTCCATCTGTATGTTCCTTCCCTTCAAGTGATCATAGAACATGATGAAGCAATGACGTACATAGTGGAAGTCGTGGCACCTATCATCACTTATGTAGAAGTGATATTCCTTCAGAATTTCTCTTTGCTCTTCAGTGCTATTTGGGCCATGCCTGTATGTGATATGGACCATCAAGGAAACCTGCTCAGAGTGATAATACTGACTTTGGATCTCATTTTGAGGTTGCAGAGTGTAGTTCTCGGCAAAATCAACAACTGAAAGTATAGTACCAAGGGGAAATGTATCTCTGCATATTCTAAACTTCTCATCGTGCCACGTGGACATGCTGAACATATTGATGTGTCTTTTCAATAAATTCCTTGATGAAGTCACTAACTTGTACCTGGTGACACAAAATGATCTCAATGTCAGTTTTTTGTTGTAAGTAAGGATTGAAATGTAACCGTTACAACATAATTTTATAGATATAAATGCATACCTGAGATGTCACCAATTGTATTTTTTTGCTTTCTTTCCCTGGGACTATTTCATAGTTGATATATTTGAAACTTTTCATGTCTGTAACCATTTTCCCAAATTCACTGTCTCCATTCTCGTGCATACATTGGCTCAATAATGCCATTCCAGCACAGTTGGAGCATGTTCCATCCAAACAAGATTTTGCATAGTATTTTTGCCCCTCGGGCCTATTGCACATGATGCTATGAATGAATTCTCTTGATGAAGTCGGTGGTATTGTCATGGAGCAATCCTGCACAATGTTAGTATGCAACACACGACGAATGTACAAAAATGTTTCATAGTAATATTCATATTCTACATGGTATCTACAACAACAAGTGTTACGAAGAGTATTTATTCTAACATACCATGGCTTACATTTCTCAAAAGATCTTTGCCCCAAGTTCAATTGTCTATGCTCAATCTTAAATTTCTCGTAAAGCTCTGTCTGTGTTATATCAAGAAGATGCTTAGTATGTGGCTCACGATCCTTTGAACCCCTTCTTAGTTTTAGTACATCCTTTCGGTTTGAAGAAGGCCTTGTGTGATCATGCCAAAAACTATGCACTAGTCCCTTTACTGCATCAACTAGCTTCATGTCACGACGTGGCAACCGACCAACAAAGGCCCAAAAATCTGTCTGATCGGTTGTGTCAAGATGTTCTCTTCTAATAGAATACCTACGGAGGGTTTTTACATTCAAATTAACTAGTTTGGATGTAGGCCTGAGAATACGAAGGGCCCTGGTGTTCTTATCTGCAATTGATTGTGACAACACACGACGAGCAACATTGCGGTCCTTTGAACGTGTGTTCTTACCAATTTTACCAAATGCATCTACTAGGCTTTTAACTATATGAGAACTTGGTTCAGAATTCTTTATCATCTTTATCCCTAACTTTTTCCTAACAACATTCATGCTCCTAGATTTTAACAATGATAAAAATAATCTACATTTATCTCCATCACATTTAGAAACAAAATATTTATCAAGTATCTGTTGAGTTTGATAAGCAATACTACGTTTAGATAGCGTACCTTCAATGGAATTCATAAGTCTTTCATCAACTTGTATACGCTTCGGAGTTCTTCGACATGTGCTTGCTAATGGAGGTAAGGGGGTTGGAATTGTACCATGTAGCGCATCACCAAGACGCTCTGGCGTTTCAGTAGTAGCTTGGTGTCCTTCATTCTCTTCCTGGTAGTTGGATGGTGGAAGTCCAACATCCTCATCCATGGTCTGTGGAAGTCCAACATCCCCTTGTGGAAGTCCAACATCCTCATCGATGGTGTGGATAACATTCTCTTCTTCAATAGTAGGCAAAATGTCAAACGCCTCTCTGACTTCATCGCTTGTATAACCACATCCGGATAGCAAATTGAGTGTTTCTTCGTGAGCTTCATCTTGAGATGGTAACTTATCACTTTGACTTGAAGTGGGAATTGAAACATCCCCTAATGAGCACCTACGTTTTGCTTCTTGATTACTTCCATGGGGTGCTTGTTCAACAACTATTGTGGAAATTGAAGGTCCCTCTTGTCGTGGATTAATAGGATGAACCATGGTATCCTCTACAATTGGATTTGGATTAGTTTCCAAAGAAAGCCTCCGATTCATCATGTATATTCTTTTCTTTTCTTTCTCTTCTTCAATGACTTCTTGAGGTCTCTTCTTCCTTGTTGATTTGTTTACTCGGTTACGTGCATTCCCCATCACCACAATGATCAATTCAATATAGTTTGTTTTTGTTGCTCCTCAATTACAAGCTCTTCAATAATAAGCAAATGGAAGTTCTTCCTTGTTGGTCTTGAAGCTTGATATCTTACCTTGTGTGCTCCTCAAATATAGGCAAAATGAATCTTTCAAAGGCCTTATCTTTGGTGTTCTTCAATTGGAGATTCTTCAAGCTTGCTAATTATTTTCTTTAAATATGGCCATATAACCCAACACCACAGTGAGCAACCATGAAAGATGTCCTCAATGCTGCACCTGCATAAAAAAAAATGATGGAGTTGGTGTAGAATGTGAAAATTTTCAGACGCGGGCTCGTGCTGTTCGAAAAATCGCGGGATTGTTGCTTTCGTTCGGACAGAGTGAAGTTGCTTTCGGACAGCAACAGTCCATTATTTCTGAAGTTCCAAAACGCGTACGCGTTATATAAATATAAAACGCGTGCGCGATATGTAGTGAAAAAACGTGAACGCGATATAGTCATCACAATAAATAGGTTAGGTGCACGGCTAGGGCAACGAACAAAATCAAAGAAAACTAATAATTTATATGATTGCATACAAAACAAATGTTTTGTATGGTTTAATACCCCCTAGCTCTCTCCCAATAATCCCTAGATACCCCCTATCTCTTTCTAAATATTTGTCCCTCATTCTCCCTACATGTTTCTTTCATGTTTCTTTCTCTCCCTTCAGCCATGTCTCTACCACCCCACTCTCCATCTCTCCACCTTCTCTTTATCTTCGTCATTATCCCTCCCTATAGCACTCTCTCCCTTCTTCTCCCTTAATCACTAACCCTCTACGCCTTTATCCCTCCCCCCTGCCCTCTCTGTCTTACCTTGTTCCTAGAGCCCCTCCCCCATAAAGGCCTTTAGACCCTCTTCTAAATATTAATCCCTAAGTGCATAAGTGCACAAGATGATGAGGAGGAGGAGGGTGATGACAATGAAGATGATCATGATCTAGATGAAGATGATAAAGATGATGAGGAGGAGGAGGGTGATGACAATGAAGATGATCATGATGCAGATGAAGATGATAAAGATGATAATGTTGATGAAGATGATGGTGATGATGATGAAGATGTTGATGATGATGGTGATGAAGATGTTGATGATGATGGTGATGATGATGGTGATGAAGATGATGGTGACATGATGGAGATGTTGATCTGATGAGGAAGATGATGATGATGATGGTGATGATGGTGATGATGATGAAGATGTTGATGAGGACGATGATGGAGATGAAGATGATGATGATGAAGAAGATGATGATGATGGAGATGTTGTGTTGATGGGGAACCTAGAGATGACAATGATGATGAAGATGGCGATGGTGATGGTGATGGTGATGGTGATGACGATGAAGATTTTGATGATGATGCTGATGGCGATGATGATGAAGATGTTGACGATGATGGTGATGGTGATGTTGAGATGATGATCATGATGATGTTCAGAAGATCATGATGGTGATGATGGTGATGATGATGGAGAAAATGACAATGATGGATATGTTGATGAGGAACCTGCAGATGCCAATGATGATGATGATGGAGATGTTGATGAGGAACCTACAGATGCCAATGATGATGGTGATGACGATGAAGATGTTGATGATGATGGTGCTGGTAATGATGATGATGATGATGATGACGAAGATGATGGTGACATGATGGAGATGTTGATCTGATGAGGAAGATGATGATGATGATGATGGTGATGATGATGAAGATGTTGATGACGATGATGATGGTGATGAAGATGATGATGATGAAGAAGATGATGATGATGGAGATGTGTTGATGGGGAACCTAGAGATGACAATGATGATGAAGATGGTGACGGTGATGACGATGAAGATTTTGATGATGATGTTGATGGCGATGATGATGAAGATGTTGACGATGATGGTGATGGTGATGTTTAGATGATGATCATGATGATGTTCAGAAGATCATGATGGTGATGATGGTGATGATGATGGAGAAAATGACGATGATGGATATGTTGACGAGGAACCTGCAGATGCCAATGATGACGATGATGGAGATGTTTATGAGGAACCTACAGATGCCAATGATGATGGTGATGACGATGAAGATGTTGATGATGATGGTGTTGGTAATGATGATGATGATGATGATGATGATGATGAAGATGAAGATGATGGTGACATGATGGAGATGTTGATCTGATGAGGAAGATGATGATGATGATGATGGTGATGATGATGAAGATGTTGATGACGATGATGATGGTGATGAAGATGATGATGATGAAGAAGATGACGATGATGATGGTGATGAAGATGATGATGATGAAGAAGATGACGATGATGGAGATGTGTTGATGGGGAACCTAGAGATGACAATGATGATGAAGATGGTGATGGTGATGACGATGAAGATTTTGATGATGATGCTGATGCTGATGATGATGATGATGATGATGATGATGATGAAGATGTTGACGATGATGGTGATGGTGATGTTCAGATGGTGATGATGATGATGATGATGATGATGATGGAGATGTTGATGAGGAAGGGGGAGATGACAATGATGATGAAGATGTTTATGGTCATGAAGATGATGATGATGGTGATGGTGATGATGATGGAGATGATGGAGATGATGGAGATGGCGATGAAGATGATGATGATGATGATGATGGTGAAGATGATGATGATGGAGATGTTGACCTGATGACGATGAAGATGATGATTATGGTGATGATGATGAAGATGTTGATGCTGATGATGATGGTGATGAAGATGATGATGATGGAGAAGATGATAATGATGGAGATGTTGATGAGGAACCTACAAATGCCAATGATGATGATGATGATGATGGTGATGACAATGAAGATGTTGATGATGATGGTGATGGTAATGATGATGAAGATGATGATGATGATGGTGATGGTGATGGTGATGTTTAGATGATGATGTTCAGAAGATGATGGTGACATGATGGATATGTTGATCTGATTCAAGGAAGATAATGATGATGATGATGATGGTGATGATGATGAAGATGTTGATGATGATGATGATGGTGATGAAGATGATGATGATGAAGAAGATGATGATGATGGAGATGTTGATGTTGATGGGGAACCTAGAGATGACAATGATGATGAATATGGTGATGGTGATGGTGATGGTGATGGTGATGACGATGAAGATTTTGATGATGATGGTGATGGTGATGATGATGAAGATGTTGATGATGATGGTGATGGTGATGTTTAGATGATGATCATGATGATGATAATGATGACGGAGATGTTGATTTGATGAGGAATATGATGATGATGATGATGATGGTGATGATGATGAAGATGTTGATGATGACGATGATGGTCATGAAGATGATGATGATGAAGAATATGATGCTGATGGAGAATATGATGCTCACAACTCCCTCTAGTCTCTCTCTCCCCAACCATCAATCTCTCTCTCTCTCTCTCTCTCTCTCTCTCTCTCTCTCTCTCTCTCAAACACACACACATACACACACATTATGTCACTTTCCATTCTCAAACCCATACCCCCTCCATCCATATCTATCTCCAACTTTCTCCCTCCATCCCTCACCCTACATTCTCTCCCTCCCTCTCTCATCGCCTGTCTCTCACCTTCTATCCCTCCCTCATCTTTCCCTCAACCTATCCCAATCTCTCCATCACTCCCTCTCTCTCCATCGCCACCACTCTCTGCATGTCTCCCACCAACGCTTTCTGTCCCTCCCTTCCTATCTCTTATTTTGTTCTATCCCCATCTATCTCTCACTCCCTCCAAATCCATTCCTCCCCATTGTCCCTCTCCCTCCCTCGCTCTATGTCTCTCCCCCCCTTGTATTCTTTATTTCTCTCTCACATCCCCCTTGCCTCCATCCATTCCCCCTTGTCACTCAAGTCTCACTTTCAACTTCTAACCCTATACCTCTTCAGAACCTATTATACTCCTAATAGTGCTCTCAAGCTCCACTTCCCTTCACCCCCTGTAGCCCATCATGTTCTCATTCCCTTCATCTCTCCCCACTCAAGCTTCCAACATCCTTCTAAGCCCTTGACCCTTTCCCACCCCTATTAAATATTAACCATAGATTCCCTTGACCCTTCCCCACCCCTATTAAATATTAACCATAGATTCCCTTGACCCTTCCCCACCCCTTCTCAAATATTAAACAAAATTTCCCTTGACTTCTACACCCCCTCTTTCTCAAGTATTAAACATGTATTTTATGATTTGAATAACGCGAGCGCGTTTTGTAACTATATAACGCGTACGTGTTATGTAGTTATATAACGCGTACGCGTTAATTATTGATATAACGCGCACGCGTTATTTAGTTATATAACGCGTACGCGTTATTTAAATCTAAAAGCGCGGCAATATTTTTGAATTTAAACAGGCCGAGTCACATGCTCACATGTCAACAATAATCCTATGTGTATGCTTTGGAGTTTGCTTCGGTAATTCCAAACCTGTGCTATGTTAATGAAAAACCAAAGCTAATTGGGTATTTCTTCCAGTTTCTGGAGAAGCCTGTGCTTAGCCACTCGTTACAATATGCTACACAGAGTCATTTTTGACGAAATCTTAGACACAAATAGCATTTTTTCTGCAGATTCCAAATATGTAACTTTTATTTTGAAATATTAATTTTTCGTATTTTCTTTCAATTTCTTTTCTGTCCTACCTCCTTAACTCGTGAAACACACTGTTAGTGTTTCTTCCATAACTTTTTCAATTCTCAATCATTTAAAAAAAAAATTGTATGTTGCACAAGAGGACACTAACCTCCACGTTCTATGAAAAACCCATTTGAAGATTTTTGCATTAAGACCTTCAAAGGCTCTACCCACAAAAGAGGTACTATTTTCGAGGTTTGATCACTTAGACAATTATAAAAAAATTATAAAATTACTAATTTAATTTTCAAAAAATAATGGCGCACAAGGGCTATGTGTTCTCTACATGCATGCCGATTTTTGTAGCTTGATTCCATCATTTAGGCCCTCAAAGGCTCTACCCACAAAAACATATACCTTATCATTTGCCTGAAAAATAAAAAGTGTCTGTTAGGAAAACTGAAACTTGACATAGCTATGCAAATTTTCAATACATAAAAGTTATATATTCAGAAACGTGATTCAATTTCCTACATTTCATCTTTTTTACTCAATGCAAGATATTTTGCGTAAGTAGATCAAAAAATCCAAGTAAGTTGAGGGATTCCTGTTTTTTCAGTTTTCTATTGCATCTAACGTGCCAAAAGTGACCCTCATTAGCTTGCACTGACCCCTCATACAACACGAATTGAAACTCGAAGTAAAGTCTGATAGAATTAAAGTCTGATTTTGCAGACTTTACTCATCATTCCCGCATTTAGCAGGTCAGATATGTTGATGAACATCGGTGGTGATCAACAATCAAGTGTTCCAGGAGTAAAACTTGCTAGCAGAAGGACTTAATCCAAAACAAATCATGAGAAAAATACATAAAGCTGATGGCACAAAGCTGAGAAACTCAGCATCTAAAATAGAAGAAAGTAGCCCTCATTAATGGCCTTGCCATCCAAAAACTCAAAGAAGTAACCATGGCCCAAATTCAAATTCAGGGCCTTCTTGGAAAGTCCAGCTACTAGAGAATTATGCTCCCAGAAAACGTGATTGAAAATCACTTGAGGAGCCATGTGGATCAAATATCTTATATCTTTGCACCAAGGCATCAGAAAATAACATCAAATGCCAACAGTCGATTGAGTCATGAAATAACTATCAAGGAGTCTCCATAAATTAGCTGAATTGGAACAGCTAACCTCATCACACCTAAAAAACCCCAATTGCAATAAAACAAGGTTATGATTTTTATTACAGGTTGCCAATCAATAATAAAGGATGAAACATTGTCCAAATTAACAATATGAAAGGAAAACCGTGATGTATCAATTAAATGAATGCCAAAGTTATTATGATAGTTCATAGCTCATCAACTTTTTTAGTAATGGCAAAAGCATTTAATTATAACCATAAACCTCAATACATAGCAATTAAAACTTACCCAATCATGCCATGTGCATTACCTTTATCAGCATTTCTTACCTTTGCCATGTCAATTTGCAAAAATTTTATATTCCGGTACTTCATTCAGTATTTAATCCAGTACTTCAGCCAATGTAAAATACAGCAGTGCTTTCTAATTGATAAAAATAAACAAAAGTTACCAGCCTAGTAGTAATTACCAGCATCTTGAGCAGCAGCTGTACTATTCGAGTAAAGGAACTCACACAGTGATGTTAAACCATTAACTTTCCCAATATGCAACACTCAAATGAGTTGATAAACAAATAAACTGAATTAAAATTGGTTTGACCAAAACAGTTTATAGCATAATTACCTCATTTCCAGCTTACTGCTGCTCCTAATCACACAAGAAACCAAACTATGCCATGAAATTAATTTCTATTAACAATACAAAACAAACAATCAGGAACGCAGACCTCAATCAATCACCCTTATTTCTATGTAACTCAAACAATCTGAAATTCAGACTTCATCAATCACTCGTAACTCAAACAATCATAAATTCAGACTTCATCAATCACTCTTGTTTCTATGTAACTCAAACAATCTGAAATTCAGACTTCATCAATCACTCGTAACTCAAACAATCAGAAATTCAGACTTCATCCTTGTCATCCATACAGAACTTTTTCCACCAGGACATATGCCACAGGACAAGGAAAATATCAACAGAAGCTAATGGGGTACTGGTCCATTTTGACTCAGCTTCACACAGGATAATTTGAGTAGTGGAACAAATAGTACTAAATTTCTCAGCTATGTTTAGGCATCAAGCATAAACCCTTTTTTTTCTAGAATCAGGTAACCCAAAATGCAGAACAGTTGGAGATGATTATCAACTGGCTATCATTTTATTTTTTAATGAATTTATTAAATTTTAATTAACCATCCTTATGGCCTCTCTTTTACCTTCACATAGGTATGTTGTTCATATAGACAAGTATAGATGAGGTTGTTAAAGAAGATATTAGAGTCAGAACCCACTGCCGGCAAGCCTGGTCAGTACTCTGGTGGGGTAACTGTAACATCTTAAGAAGCTTCTTCCCCAGACAGATGCCCCATTGCCAACAGGCCTGTTCAGCACCCTGATGGGTTTGCCTGTTCATACCACAGGTCGGTACCCGCTGCCAGCAGACCTGTTCAGTATCCCGGCGGGTTAACCTCTTACACCCTTTTTCTATCAGAGGCTCTTGTCCCAATTTCATCTTAAAGATAAAATTTATGATTTTCTCAAGCATAGATGAGTGGGGGAGCTACTCTGAAAACCATCTAGGAGTGGGATGGTACCAGAATTGGAAGAGTATTCTTTGTATATGCCTGTAAAGATTTGCCCATATGAACAACTAACCTTTGTAACTGTAGAAAGTGAAAGTCATAAAGTGGCTAAAGACAATGTATATATATATGTGTTTAGTATTATAATAGCCAAGAGATAATAACCCCCAAACTGCCCGGTCCTGGACACCTTTTTAACATGATGCCTATCTTACAAACAATTTCATGCCCATAGCTATAACTAACATCGATTCCCTCTCTCTATCTAGTGTGAAACCAAATCAAATGGTCCTAGTAGCCCATAGGTTCATAAACAGAAAATATTTGGGAAGCTTAAAGCATTAATGTAGGCAATGCCTGGTGGGCAAGTACTCTTATGAATAGCCAAAACAGTTCTGAAAAATCTGACACACACAGATATTGACCTAATGCAGACATTCCAATAAATCAGTGAAACTCAGAAATTGACCCAAATTTACACAGTCCTTAAAAAATGTTTTGCAAAAATAATCAAAAGGCTGAAATAGAGTAGTGATAAAACACTTCCCTTAGGTTTCAAAACATTCTGAGCCTTACTGAAAAAAATATCTGCACCCCTTTTAAAAAGAGACCTAATAAAACAAATTCATGTACATATGTACAAAAAACAATTTTATTGAATGTTATTATGAGGAAGTGGGAGATGAAGTCATTCCTCCACCTACTAGCTCTAGCCCAGATTGCTGATTCATGTTATGAAGGAATTCTTGCTTAAAAAGAGGTTTGTGATATATCTTTAACCAATATCCATTACCACAAATGCAACCTGTTCACCAATTGGTCTTATGTTTACAGAACCATTATTAAAAACAACAGTCACAATTTCATATTACCTTCTGGCATTTTTTCCTTGCTATGGGCTGCTGTTATAATAAATTTTCTGAAAGTATGGATTGGAGAGAAGGTCTAAATTCTGGTTAAAGATCTTATCATTTTATTGAAAAGAAAGAAAAACAACGAAGTTGCATTAATTTCTAAACTGAACATGCAACTTTTTTATTTATATACATATTTTCCTATTCTACTTAAGAAGAAAGAAAACATTTCTATTCAAGTATAGGAATTTTTCCAATGTAACCAAGTGCGAAGTAAAATTAAAAATATACCTTTATCCATATACGAAAAAGTTATTGCAATGATTACCTGGATAAGGAGAACCAACTGACTTACTTGCTTCTGCAACAAAAGGTGTTGAAGGAGGAAATGGTGTTGTAGTCTGGTTGCCTCTTGGAACCAACTTTCGAAGTAGTCCTGGTACTCACCTTCCTTCATCATATCATATAGATCCCCTTCTTCTGATTGATTGATTTCGGAAGTACATAGAGAATTTGCTGATACCTCCTCAATTTTCAGCTGCTTTCCATCCAATGTAACACCCAAGTTGTCAATTTCCTCTGCAATTTGGCAAGGAATATATTTTTGTGGCTCTTGGGACTTTGGTTCATTTGTTATCTCAGGAGATGTAGATAAACTCTTAACTTCTGTCAGGATGTGTTCTACCTGATAAGAAGAATTCCCAACTACAGCTAGGATTTGAGAAAGTTTTTCCAAATTGATAGTTACTTCTATATCCATTTCTGTCAATTGTTTTGTTCATGTTTCGCACAAGGATGAATGTCTGGGACTCTTACAGCACCCAAGTTTTTATTTTTATTTAATTCAGATGTGTTTTAAATTATTCTAATCAAGACTACACGCTGCTCTTACATAAAATGAAACACTCTTGAAATTAAATTGCGGAAAGTAAACACTCTTTTCAGGAAAGGTAAACACACTTTTGCATAAAATAAAGCAAACATGCGAAGAAAAATAACCACACTTACCAGAAGGAAACAACAAGAATTTGGGGTAACCCACTAAAGTGGATGCGGCAGGCTGTTACACCATGGGAATCCCATCGTGAATTCGTCATTGCGTCTTAATGTTTCCCCTCCACCTTGTTGTGTACTGGTAAAGGGATCCTATCTACCTGAACTTCTCAATCAAATTCAAAAAAATGAGCAAAATACCAGCTTACCTTGAAGCAACTCCCCGGCAACGGCGCCAAAATTTTGGGTAAAATTATCACTAGTTAATTTACCTTCAATTAATTGTCAACCAGGGTGCATAAACTTTGAGCTGCTACACGATAGGTGCGGGCAAAGTAGTTTTAATGCTCATACTTCAAGAAATTCTAGTCTACTCTCAAACAAAAATGAAATTGACAAAGCTATTACTGTATTGAATGATCAATGCTAAGGGTTCCTAGGTCTATCATAAAGAAATTCAATATAACTCACAGCAACCTACAACAATCTTCCAAAGAAATACTAATCTTCCAAAGAAATACTAAACTATAGCAATCTTTCAAAACAATACTAAACTACAACAATCTTTCAAAAAAATACTAAACTACAACAATCTTAAGCTACAACAATTATGGTTTACTCTTCAAAACAAACAGCCTGCTCAATCAATCTTAGTGACCTTGTGTTGTATCTAAAACTTCCAACCATTAATCTTACAAAGTTTGATGCTAAAATCTACACAAACACTCTCAAATAATTACTGAAATGAAACTTGTTTCCTCTCAACTCTAAATTGTCCACAAACAGCTTAACAAAAGGAAGTTTGGCTTGTTGCTACTGTTGAGATATACCCTGCCTGCGTTTTGTGCATACAAATGCACACAAAAGAATGCTGAGATTATTCAGAAAATATACACCAATGAATGTTAGAACTGTTCAAGAGATATTCACTCATTCTCGTATATATGTAGACTATGAGATTGGTGTTCAATACTAGGAAACAGTACTATAAATTATGATACTTTTCCTGATTTCATTCAATACCAAGAAAACATGATCCCAGCTCCTATCTGGCCAATGCAAAATGTTATTTGAAAAGCCCTAAATTACTCTATAAACTAAAGTCTTCAAATCTTCTGCTAACTCCACAAATGCTGCAAATTCTTTTGAAATCCTCACGACACAATCAGAAAATACCCTACAGTCTTGTAAACTCAGAAGTCAAAAGGATTAAACCACTATTGGAGCTATTCACCATTCACTATAACGCTAACAGCAAAAGGAAATGTGAAATCCAATCTATTCTCTTCATGAAATCAATTCTACAGCAATCCAAGTCAAGTTCATCGCACGGCTTACCAATACCATAACCATCAATCCACGCTGAAAACTAAAGAGAGTTTTAAATACACACTGTTTCTAAATCTACTCAACAGACTAGATAAAATTGCAAATGATATTAACTAATAATCTGCAGACATGCATTCTATTTCAATTCACAGATGAGCAAAACCATTAGCATTCCATAAAACTGTGTCAAAGGATAAAAAACGTTACTCTACTACTGCAAAATACATAACACTGAAGTATGAAGGATCGGTGTTGAAGGTGGGCCCTGCCCTTCAACGCCTGCCAGTCTTAAATCGAAGCTTTAAAGAAGATAAACGCTGGATCTATTGATAAATATAAAGTTTTACAGTCTTCTCCCCCTCGAGTATCCATCCTAAGGATTATTTATAGATGGATAGATGAACAAGATCCATCCCAGAATGCAGAGATTTGAGGAACTACCCAGAAAACGGCCAACACAAAATCTGGCAAAACCACGTCTGTTCCAGAAGCGATTTCTCCACATCCGTTCAGAAATTCTGAAAACTGCCTATGGTTAGGGGTAAATGGGGCCATTTGTGAAGTGGGTTTCGAACCGTTTTGAAAAATTCCCAACCGTTTGTTCAGAAATTGAGCCCGAAATTAGGGTCCTGATCAAGGACGAAAATGACATTGCCAGATTGCTTGAGATCCATACACTGCTAAAAATGGAGGGTAACAGCTCTTTGAACGAAGGAAATCCATGAAACAGCACCAGAATAAACTTCATAGGCATCTGGAAGGCGATGAAAGCTCAAGAGACACCCCAAATGTGGATCGAAGCCCCCGAATCACTGGTGCAGCTAACGTGAACCTGCCCTAGAGCACCGAAAACCCTGCACAAAGAAATAACGAGCCATCAGGTTACCGGATATATATATGTGGAGATTTAAAAACCCAATTTATGCATAAAACAATGTAAAATAACCAAAAAAATCACTTACCAAGCCTTTGTCCACGTTGGTCTCTACGAAAGCATAACCATACACAAATAAACATTAATAAAACTAATTTATCATGTGGTCTTATAGGTTTTATGCTGGAAAATAATGTATTGGACAGCCAATAATAGAAGACCAACATTGTTCTTTTCCATTCTATTTCTTAAAATGTGAGGTGTCACAACTTATCTAGGTCATCCTCTTTAATTATCATCACTTTTCCCCACCTTATGATAGCACTTGTGTGGTTGGAAGGAATCCCTAGGTCACAACTCCATGATTCTAGTATTTTTTATATATTGGAAAACTCGATCACAAACTATTGTAATCAAATAAAAATGATTTAATTCTTTTAAGTGCACATCAATGTTCAATATTTCTACCTCAAAATGAGAAATCCTTAGAAGTGAAGATCTTAATTGCATCCCAAGTCTTGGTTTTCCTTTTAATTCTTCATTTATGTACCACATTATGTGTAAATATACAGGAAAGATCACACAGCTAGAGAAAATCTCACAAACCTCACTCAAGAATTGTAGAGAAGAAGAAGAAGAAATGAATCAATTATCAACCACAAATTCAAAAATGGAGAAATCTGCAGTATAATCGTACATCAGCTGTAAGCTGGCACTGTGAAAACTAAATGCAATAATGAAGCTGTCAAGTGACTTCGAATTAGCCAAAGGTGATTCGAATTCTCCTCAATGTGTGGCTGAGATAGCATTGGAGACATCATCCAATTAGTGGTAGTAGTCACAAATAGTCAAAATTTAGTCAAATGATTCTAACTGAGTCTAACTGAGCCATGTGAGCGCAAATAAAGGGATGGAGACTCCAAGGAGGGCACATGAGGCTGTGAGTAGGTCAAGTGGCACTCCAATACAGACAACTGGAAGCTACAGGCAATTAAACTAAGCAATAACTGCAATAACTAGTCACTACGAGCTTCGTATTGTTCGCATGCACTCGTCAAAAATTTCACCATCAACTGTGACTGCTACGCCACGCGCTCTTCATTCTACACCTTGGACATTAACACCTCTTTGAGCCATTTTGAACCTCAGCTAGAATATTCACTCGTCTAATTGCAACCAGACTTCACAACTATGCACAACTCTACCCAACCATAGTTGGGGTTGTTCACGCACTTGCAGGCTCTTCCGGCTCGACAAATTCAACTGCTCAACACTGGATTCTTTCCATCTTTGATACCAACTAGCGCAAGGTCGGTCCCGACAAGGGGCCTCTTGCTTAACTATGACACACAAAAAACATAGGCGCTCACACCGACTGGATGTGAACTAAATGCCAGAGGCTAGCTTCTATTAAACTGAATCGGTTACAATGATAAATACAAAGTAAACTATCAAACTAGTCGACCTGATCCTGTTACAATATACAGAAATAAGACTCCAATCTCTTAGTGTGTTCTCGGCTGTGTGCAATCTTCTCCCGCTCCTGGTTATCTGCTGAACGAATGAGCAATGGATTGGATCCCTTCTTCTGTGCCTTCGTACTGCTCTTCTACTCTGATCTACTTTTGCTCTTCCCGAGGTTACTCCGTTCCCCGAGACACTCTTCCTATGTCTATTGAATCCTCCAAATCCGGCAGACCTGCAATTTTCAACGCCCTCTAGTCGTGTTGCACAATCTCTGCGTGTGGTGACATATTTCATGATCCAAACCACCTTCATAACTGTTCATAACTTCCTCAAAAAACTTCAACGGCTTCCAAGTACTTCATCTTGACTTCTGCACTTATCTGAATCTGCTACAGTTGTCGACCCATCTCCTGCTTCGACCATACTGCACTTCGTCACCCCTTCGACTTAATTGATACAAACCGTTACACCAAAACCTCGAGGTATTAGTGAAGGCCGCCCACTAGGATCTTAACATCCCACCACGCTCCGCAGTCCAGACTCTGGGCTCGATGTGCGCCCGTACGGTGGTGTCCCAATGCCGACGTTTTCGCCCACTCTGTGACTTGAACCTGGGTGGAGGCTCTGATACCAGATGATACAAACCGTTACACCAAAACCTCGAGGTATTAGTGAAGGCCGCCCACTAGGATCTTAACATTAACTTTTGGGATTCACTTAACTTCCACAGCTTCCAGTACGCCCTATCCTCCACACTTGGCTTCCGCCACAATCCGTCAGTGTCATTGTTCGACAACTCATTGAAAGCCAACCTCTTTTGCATCTACTCATCTCATCTATCAACATCAAACTTGTCGACTCTCGACCTTCTTCTTCTGTCGACTGCACTTCGACAGCTTCTGCTTGACTAATTGGATTTGACAACCAATCTTCCTTCGCACCAGTGTTCGTCGGAAATCCCCCTGGTCGACTTCTCCTGTCGATCATCTTCGACTGTTTCATCTAGGCCCCGATGCTCTTGCATCAATACACCATATCCCAAACTTGATTCTATTAATATCCATATATTTCACACTTCTAACCTTTCTTGCAAATTAAGTTTCAAATGTGATTTGATTTCTTATAATTCTTACTCTCCAACTTATGTGACACCCAAGCTACACTTGGTTTCAAGCAATGTGTTGATCTAAAAGCTTTTAAAAGACATTAGGGACATCATTTTAAATGATGCTAGATTTTTAACTTCACCTAAGTTACATTGGTCATGGGAAAAAAATAAAAATGCATTGTAATCTCTTTTTTCTAAGTTTTTTAACCTTAAAGCAGTTTTTTTTATAGTAAACACTCAAAATTTATTTAAAAAAATAATATATTTGTTGGATGTGTAAAATTCTATATTATTTTAAATTTATATAATATTATTTATTTAATATTTAATTTTATGTATCCAATTAAAATTAAATGTTATTAAAAAGTAATTAAAAATTTAATATTAAAAATGTATTAAAAATGTAATTAGCGCAACCACTTAACTTGTGGCCGATAGGTCACAAGTTAAGTGACATGAACAAGTTATCTATTACTTGTTCTCCATGCTTAGTTGTAATCACCTATTGTCATTACGTGTTATCCATGCATGAGCTACAAGTTATCCATGCATCAACTGTTGGTTATTTTTTCTTCAATTTAGTAAAAGCATAGATGGTAGTCCACCCTAAATTCTAAGATACTAGCACAACCACTTAACTTGTGTTTAGTGAATACCGATAGGTCACAAGTTAAGTATCATGAACAAATTATGTGTTACTTGTTCTCCATGCTTAGTTGTAATCACCTGTTGTATATTAGGCCGAACAATTATTTGACAGTGTGTTCTTATAAAATGAAAGGACTACAAAATAGTCATGTTTTGTCGCAAACGTAAAATCATTGTTAAACTTGTTTTTTACAAAAACAAAATATGCTACGACAATCTACACACAATATACTACTGCATGACTATAAGTTTGTAACCAATGGATCTATATGCTAATTATTATATTTTTTTGAATTTGATCAATGGGGAAACCTTGTCGATTTTCAACATGTTTTTTGTCGCAAAACTTTTCTCTCAATTGAATATAAAACTAAAAAATATACAAATACCCTATTGAAGTAGACATGGCAATTAACTACACCATATTTTTTTCAATTTTTTTGGTGGTGTATTTTTGAAGCTATGTATTTTTCATTTCACCGCATTTTGAAAGAGATGAAACCAAACTCGACACATGTTAAGAACAAAAAAATTAAAAATATCAGATCTAACCTATACATAACAAAATCTATACATACGGAAAGTAGATTCAATGATGAAACTAATGGTATCAAGTCTAATAGTCGCTTTGTAGTGTAAGAGATTGTTTTTACCTTCCGAAAATGGAGAAACCTGAAAACTGTGCAAAACCGTGAAGTTTTCAGGTTTCAGAGGTTATTCGGCCGAACAATTATTCGGCCGAATAATTGTTCGGCCTAATAATCTTTTTTCGTTACCAAACCGTTAAAATAATTATTCGGCCAAATAAACAAATAAACACTGAATAATTTCCCCGCGTCGCACTTCAAGGTCTCTGTTATTTTAAACGGTGAACCATTAATAGTTATTCGGCAGAATAGCTTCCACCATGTTACTCGGACACTCGATTCTCACGGAAGTGTTACCCGGCTTCACGTTTTCACCCTGCCAGTCTCAAGAAGATGAATAAAAATGCCATCCCCAATTGGAAAAATATATATCTCGTTTATTTTTGAAGAAGAGCCCCCAATCTGCTTTTCTTGGTTAGAAACTAAAACTGCCATATAATTTACCTTATTTGAACACTTTTTGACATCATCTTGTATTCTATTAAGTGGAGCTTCCATGTTTCCATTTAACATATGATACATATGTTCTCTCTGATCCAAACGGGTATCCACAGCTAGAGAGTGAGCAACCATCTAATTAACGGCTTGGAAAATTCCATCCATTCGGTCCTTCATCCATTTTAGATGGGATTTGAAATCATTAACACTAGCAATAACATAATTCACCTTCTCTGGAAGGTGCTCAACTTTCTTCTCAATATCCATTGATAAAAAAATTGCGATCCCAAAGACTATAAAAGACCCAAAACGATGTAACTAGAAATTGACAAAATCCACCTCAACAGAGACAGAGTTGGCACATAAAATTCCACAAACTCCCTTCACAAGAATGAAAATAATTTCCCAGCCACGATTAAGACCAAAATAAAAGTTTTCTACATGCCCACCAAGCGATGTATTCTAAACCTCCCAGAGAAAATCCAAACAGGAATTAACTTACGGATTACCTAATGAACCGACACAGGACACCTGAGGGGGCGTTCCTTTAGGCTCCAGCTACTGCAATTAATAGGAACATACAGAGAGGGCAGCTCAACCTCATTGTCCGAGGATGAGGAGACGTGGAGGAACCACAGAACCCTCCACATGAGGGAGTAATAAAGCACCATTAACCAAATATTAAGGAACATAAAACAATTTAAGTTGCCCCCCATCAAACTTTAATCCCCCTTGATGCACGAGGATTCAAAGTCCTCTTCAATTTTATTTTTTTTATGATCGAGGTGAAAAAATTATTATTTCATGAGCGACATATTTTTTTTTATTATTTTGTATTTTTGGTAACTTTACATTAATTGGTATTCTTATTCGCATAATACTGCGAACACAAGAATGTGATACTAATAAACATATTAATCTTTGTCATAATACTGTTCGTGTGATAAAATAATACAATCCTGTTTAAATGAAATTTTTAGACATTGACATCCTATAGACTTGGGTTACTTGAACGTAATTGCACTATAGGCAGTCTGCATAATGTCTCGCAGCAACAGCTTAACATGCGAATCATACTCATCCAAAATCTTGCTTCCAAGAAAATCGCCAAAGACTCGAACAACATTGTTTATTGTTTCGGAACCTTGTTCCTTGAGAAGTGCCGCTACAATATTTGTCCCAAATTGCAAATGAGGCGATCCCAGGCATTTCAAACCGGCAAGGACGAGTTCCACCATTCGGACGATTTCGCTTACTATATCCGACTGTCGCAGCGTCATCCTCACCTGGGAGAAAAAATTATATCCGATTTCGCTTCCTATATCCGACTGTTGCTCAGAAGACGGGACTGGCGGGACTGTGACTAGGGAGCTAATTAACCAGAGCCCTCCTTCAAGAGCAACAGTAATTAGTTCAACATTGTTCACTTCATAATCATTCTTGGCTGCTTCGTCATCGCCATTCTTCTTCATCTTCATTATTCGCTTTGCTTCAGCAGCTACAGCTGCTTTGTGCAGGGAATGGATACGGGAAATGCAAAGAGTTACTGAATCGACTAGAATCCTGACGTAATTAGATCGTGAATTGACGCAGCTATTTTGGTTTTTGAGCCAGGCAGCTTTCAGGATTGCCAATCCATTGTAGAGGTCTTCATTAGATATATCCCTGCGATTCTCACGCCCTAACGTACAGAGAGCAAGGGTGACTGTAAAAAAGAAGAAACCCTCCATCCCAGATCTAAGATGTGTTTCAATGTTTAAGTCGTAAAACATCCGACGATAAATTCTTAAAACCATACTGTCGATTTTGAGATGGTCGCAAAGCATTACAAGGGAATACAGCGTGGTAACAAGCCCTTCCAAAATGTCTGGAGTCAAATTGCAATCCTTCAAACCGATGATATCGACGATCTTGCACACTTCTTTCAAACTTTCCTTGGCATCATCACATGAACAATCGTCAAAGCAAAGGTAAAACTGGTTTTCTACTATCTTGAAAAAGTAATGGTATCCTCTGATTGAGTCAAACACCTCCCTATTTTCTGGGCGGTAT
This sequence comes from Larix kaempferi, assembly GCA_027924585.1. Taxonomy (NCBI): domain Eukaryota; kingdom Viridiplantae; phylum Streptophyta; class Pinopsida; order Pinales; family Pinaceae; genus Larix; species Larix kaempferi. The sequence continues at coordinate 4,225,634 of BSBM01000985.1, read as the reverse complement.
TGGCAATAAAGACGGAGCAAATTCAGTTTCTGCCACAAGAGCTTCCAATAATGGGCTTCCTGCGGGTCTCTATTTTCCTCAGCATTAAGAACACATTGATGATCCGAAACCAATTCATTCAATAAAATTATCATCTCTCCCTCGCTCAAGACTTGTGTATAGTCAGGAATGACCTTCAAACTTAGGGCTAGATTTGAGCGGTTGAGTATGTATCGCTGCATTTCTCGTCTGAGCTCAGCCTGCGGAATAAAATTGCTCAGGTTCAAGGGCTGGCGGGTGAATGGATTAACGGCTTCGTGTTTGTCATCCCAAATGGTTTCCAATGTCCTGCGATTGTAAAGCACCTGATTTGGGTCTTCTGTAAGCGGCAGTCGAATGGGATCATATGCAAACTCTTGCAACAACATATCCAAATACTCTTCCGGAATTTCAGTACTTTCAGAATCCATTTGCCTTTGCGGAATCAAGACAGTTTGTTTTCTTTTATATATGGTTGTACGGGTTTATATATACAGTTTGTCTTAAAAATGTTATTGTGCTGGTTTATATATACAAGATACGGCTTCTTCTTGGTTAGCTACGTCGATTCACACACCTCGTCACCTTAATCTCAACAAATTTGGTAGTTATTTAAATATACAAGGTACGGCGGCTTGGTTAACGACGCCCTTCACAAAGGTGATTTATAGCCTGGTAAATGTAGAAGAATTTTATGTGACCCTTGTATATTTTTTCTAATGCTATGTAGTTCACATAAATGTAGGAAGAATGTTATGTGACCCTTGTATAGTTGAGCATTACCAAGCTCAAGAAGGGGGAGGTCACTAATGAATTCTAGCCACTATAAGTCTCGTCCTTATTCAACCTAATATGAGTCCCCTTATTAGACAACACCCCAATGGCCCGATGGTAAAACAAATTGGCTATCAGTCACATGCACTAGGATCATTTATGGTTGGGAAATCCATACCCCATCACACTAAAAATTGTCCAAGACTTGATAGGTCTATCAATGGAAGGGATAGAAATATAGATATGTCATTTTAAGAAAATAATTGAGCACATAAGATGGGAGAAAAAGATCTCTATAATTAGCGTGAGAGCTAATACAAAACCAAGGATTATATCATCCTCGATACCAGAGCGAAGCTAATTATCCACACAATAACCTAAACCCTAGCTAATCCACACAATAACCTAAACCCTTGCATTTAGGGTCATGTGAAAGAAGTAGGGGGATGCACAATGGATATCCTCTTAGCTTCTCACAAATGTGATAAGTGTAAAATTTGACTGTGGTGGTGACTTTTTCTGAATGAGTTCATAGAAGGCATTAATGAGGTCTACACAAAAGAAACATTATTTAATCTTGGGATATTTTTGTTGTCATTTTCCGTGTTCAACTTAGAAGAACCACAACGTCATGACCTTTTTTAGTTAGACAATGATGCAACATTTAGTGAATGACATAATAGAACATTGTTTGCTTCTTTATTCGAAATGGAATTTTGTAAGTACATCATAAACCACTACTAACAGTGGGATAAGTTTTAGGTCACCAGGGAGAACAATTTTGCCTAGTTTATCATGGAGAGACGGATAGGATTGGAGTGAACCCTTTTCCCTATATCCTTGTGAAAGACGCGATGAACATAGAAATGGAAAATTGGCCAGGGATCGTGAAAATGAAAAATGAGCATAGGGATTTCTTATGATTCCCAAAGACAAAGTTGGAAACAAGGAAGCGGGGGATTTTAACATAGTTCTTCTTAGCACTCAAATTTACTTCCTAAAATTTCCATATTTATGATCCAAAACCTTTGGATGGTTCTCCCAAAGCCAGCTTTGTTCTGCCAATTCACAAAGATTTTAATTCTGTAGCAAAAATCTGAAATTTTAAATGTCAAGGCGTTGAAGAAAGAAATGTGATTCTGTAGCTTGCTGAAGAATGAGTCGTGATTCTACATCATCGATTGAAACATAGATCTGTTAAAGTGATGAAGAATTTCCTGTAGCTTCCTGTTTTAGTGACCCACTTCGGGCTCCATTTCCGATCAAACAGTGAAGAATCGTCCATAACCGTTAAAATTCCACTTTCAATCCCCGAAATTAGTTGTCACATAAGTCAGATCCCCGAAATTAGAAACCGTTTGGGATCTATAGGGGACTCTTTGAAGCCGATTTTTGCAAATTTTACGAAATTATGTTTTTAAAAGAACGACCATTTGACTACCACCTCTTTAGCTCCGCCTGCTAGGTTCTGATTTTGTGCTACATATTAGGATCAGATCCATTAGTTTTAGGATCTTAGTTTGAATCTGTTACTTGCAATCATATTTTGTAATTGTTATTTAAGCAAGTATTGTGAATGAGGAAGGGGGATCTTCCTTTCGGAAGAGACTAAGGATTGGTTTCAGAGGTCTACAGGGTGAATACTATACTCTGTACATTTTTCAACTTCTGATACAACAATGAATTTCCGTGTTCAAATATCATTTATACATCGGTCAGAATGTGTATTTCTTCTTCCATTTCGGTCTTTCATTCACTTAAATGCAGAAAAGTTTTTGCACTGCATTAATGATCTTTTATAATTCAGATCTAATGACAGTCATAGTTTTATGGTTATTGCCTGGGTTTGAAAGTTGCTTTAGGTGCATGATTCTTATCTTTTAAACAATGCTTAAATATCATAATATCTTCTTGTGAATGCTTCGCTACCTTTACTTTGCATTAACTTTTCTTTCTTCTACTTTCCATTGTTTTATATATGCTTTGATATCTAGTAGGATGCCAATGAATTGTGAGACTTCACCCTTTGTGTTAGATACCTTTAAGCTTTAAATCTCAAATATTTTCCTACCTTGGGTCATTGATCAACCTTTAAAAACCAATAAACTTTCACACTAATGCTATCCCAAGCTCAAGATGTGCTAAACTTGCCCATCAAGCAGTCAAAAGACAACTTTTAGTGCTAACATCTTTTGGCGTCGTTGTCGAGATGAAATTGAATATTTTGTCGAGATGAAATTGAATATTTTCACTAGGAGAACGACAATGATTAGCTCTATATCTTGATGGTGAATAGGAGTTAGACACATATGTGACTGTAATCTTTCACCTGGTGGTTCCATGCTCAAAGAATAAACTCGCAAATCCATTATTCTAAAATGTCAAAGGCAATGGAAGTTATTTTGGCTCGAAGGTTTACACCCTTTAAATTTTCAGTTATTCTTGGATTTCCTAATGCTATACTTCCTATAGATGAATGGTATGATCGAATTCCCAAGTTCAAGGAAGGTATGGATGACTATCCTATAGAGCATCTATTAGAATTTCATGAGCACGATATATATTGAGTGAACATTTATGACAAAGATGTGTTGATGAAGTTGTTTATGTACTCACTCGAAGGAGATTGTTGAGAATGGTTCTGATCCCCTCATCTTTATATCATACCTCCCTTGAAAGAGTTTCACGCAGTGTTTAATGAGCATTGTAAAAGGTATTTTCGAGTTGAATTTATTATTGAAAATTGCTGCAAGGAATTCGATTCATTTATGCAGAATTCTGTAGCACATTCTTCGAGGATGAAAGTGGGTTTACTGATAAGGATTCAATCATACATGAAACTCTCTCTCATTCTTCTTTTTAAGAAGAGGATGTTTATGATGTTGTTGATGATAAAATCGTTGATCACATGGCTGTAGATTCATTTGATGTTTGTAGTAGCTATTGTGATATCCTCCAAATTCATAATATTGAAAATACACATCATAATTGTTAAGACACATTTGAAAGTTTCAATGATGAAAATGATCTAAATTTTCTGCGTGAAAGAGAATTTCTAATGAAACAGTTGATGAAAGATTAATCATACATGAACCTTTGTTCATTCAAGAGGAAAATTTTTCGACTGGTTTTTTCTTTGATAAATCTGATAATGGTGTAGATGTATTTGACACTATATTAGATTTGACTTAAATGAAAGTCAGCCTATCTATGATAATGTAACATCCCTCCAATTTGACCCTTATTATTAATATTTTGTAAAAATAATTTATGTATGTGGTCCTGGTGAGGAGCTCAAAGCCAAGGCCCCACCAGTGGACCTTGAAATGGATTGTTGTGAATTACTCCTAAGTAGACGATCGGCGATAGTGTTTATTTAGTTACATAACTACTATTCTAACTCCTATTACCTTTTAGTATCAGAAGGTCAACCATTGTTCTTATGGACTATATTAATCATGCCCTATGAGAGGATGTTAGAGAGAACTCCTAAAAAACTAAAAGAAACATAACATATTGGTTAAGTGTTATCACTAGATACTATGAACTCTGACAAGAGTGTCAAAGAAAGTATCCCTATTAACCCTAAAAGTTATGAAACTAAGTTTTTATATATATATATATATAACCTTCAGATAAAGGTGGAAAGAAGATATTTTATACAAATTTTAGAAAGATATTTTCTACACCATAAAGACATGGAAATTCTAAAGAAACGCTACACATTTATATGGTCTAGTATTCATCGGTATTTTATAAGGTTTACCCAAATACTTACTTAACCCATACATGGAAGGATGTTAGAGGGATAATAGTTTTCCCAATTTAAAGGTTATTATTTTGGAGCTTTTAAATATATCTTAAAGAACATTCAAAAGTGGGGAGTAACTTTTTATACATATAGAGATATATGTGTATTTTTCCAAATATAAGATGGATGAATAATTTTACTTTAAAAGAAGGTACACCTTATACCTTTCTCTTTACTAGAGTTTATACCACAAGGTGTGTCAGATAGTTATAGAGATAGATCGATAATATATATGTATATATATATATATTATTTTATTTTTTTTCATAAATATTTATATATATATGAAAGGCACCTTGGCATGTGTTTTAAAAATGCAATAATAAAAGTATTAAAATCCTTATATAGTTTCTAAAAGGAAGTTATCCTTAGCATTTTCCTTTGAGTAGAGTGTAAACCGTAATTTAAAAAAAATATAAAAAGAACCCTTCTTTCAAGGGCCATCTTGGGACGAGGGGAACAACATCCAATTTGTTATATTTTATATCTCCCGCATTTAAGAGATGGATCATGGGTATTATCCTTGGACGAGCGCCAAGCCCACTCCAAAGTGTGTAGTCTTTAGACAGCCTCTTAATTATGAGAGCGAGTGGTAACTGTTTTGGGAAAGGTCACAAAATTTGTTAAGGGACGAGTGACACTTGGAAGGCCATTTTGGCCATTTGTCCATTTTGTATCTGCCTGGTATTTTTTTAGAGTATCATATAATCTTAGGATACACCGGGAGTAGGGGGGATATCCGCATTTTGGCTTGAGCAGGGAGTTGCGGGGAGTCTTTTCCATGACCGATTTCAGTGCGACAATTCTCAGTGGATGGAGAGATTGCGATGATAAGGGGAACTCGAGCTAAGATTCAGAGGGTAGGAACAGTACTCTTCCACGAAAGGGATGGCTGAAGTTAGGCGATAATAAAACCTCAAGGATGGAGTAACGGACCATTAACCGTTAGGTATGATTTCATCTGTTTGAGTACGTTAAAATTACTTTGTGATGGCTATGCTTAGATAAAATGCAAACCATCAAGCGATTACCTTAGAATCTCTATTTAAGCTTATGGGTGTTGATATCTGCTTTTATGTTTAATGATAAGAGAAATCCATGCACGCCTTCGGTCTGAGTATTAGAGATCAATCGCTGTAGAAGAAATTATTAAATCTCCGAGCTTGATCTTGGTCAAAATTTATGTCAAGTTTCCATCTTAGATCGAAATGATCTTTGTAATATAATAAGGACCTCTAGTGGGTTTGATTAGTAATCCCTCCATGATAATATTTGTATACGGCCAGTAGTTCTGCATATCATTGTGGAATGCAATATCTGCTCATATGTAGCGAAACAATTTCAGCGACCTCCGCATCCTTTATCTGATATAGAGCTGGGACGTGACGTCTATTTAGGCGGAGTAGAAATCAATGAGCTCTGAGTCTGTTTGATAGATAATGACCTTCTTTATCTTGCTGAAGTTAAATATTGTTTTGATATGCGGATAAGGCTCTGTACTCCGCGATGTGGACAATGCATCTCTGTGTTTTCTTTTGTATGAAATACCCTAGATAGCATATAGATATTTTCTGAAGGATATGATCTCCGTCTTAGCACACTTTACATTGTTGATACTTTACACAATTGTTGTTGCTTAGAGTTGGGAAGGGACACATTTGTGAGGGAGGTAGTGCTACATACAGTAGCCATATCTCGCTCGGCAATAAGAGCAGGGTTATCGGAAAGCTAGCCTGGCGAATAAGTAAGTATTTAACTGACGTCTATAGGAGATAGCCATGCATCGCAGGAAGGCCACAGTGGACTTCTTCACATTGGATAACAGATAGATCATCTGGGCAATAAGCCGCATTCTAGCTTTGCATACGTAGCTTGAGCTAATCTCAACGCAACTGGTAAAACCGACCCCAAATTCTTTATTAATTATAATTTCATGGCTTTGAAGTTGAAACATGGTAAATACGCTGTCGATTAGGGTAAATCAACCTACACAAGCAATGGTGATCCAAACGATATTTTGTTTTCTCTGCTTGTCCAATAAATGTGGGAATGCCATCGGCCGAATGGGAGAAAGTAGGTAACCGATTTCTGGCTTAGAGGTAAGAAAATTTCTCTTGCGCGTAGCCTAATGCGATCGATATAAGAAGTGATCATAGCTAGTTCCGTAGTGAAGACATGTGTATTTTAATTGTTTACATATGAGTAAAGGAAAGGCTCCATCTAGAGCTCGATCCAGGTCAGGTTATAATTACATGCTGTGTTATTTATTGGATGTCCGCGTGGAGCGCTGGGGAGGATGAGGAAGCCGATCCCACCTCTGTGTTTTTAATTGATGAGTTTGTATGCCGTGTTATTTCTTCTCTGATGGACGCGTGGAGATCTGGGAAGGCTGAGGAAGCCAATCCCATCTCTGTGACTAAACATTGATTGTTTATATACTGTTCAAAATAAGAAATGTGGGGTTATTCTGCAGTTTGTTTGATCCCAACGGATATCCCTGTCCAAGTTATTAATATTTTTTTTTAGAGTTCATCTCAGGGAAATTGCCGTTAAACGTTTTTCTGCACTGAATATTTTGAACCTCTGTTCTAATTGTGCTGCGTTGAAATAGAGTAGGCCACGAGAGAAGGGGGAAGTTTGAAGTTAGAACCCTGTGGATGTCCTTTTATTGTGTTAGGCTGCACTAATCATACTGATCTCTATTTCCCTTTTTTAGTAAGTACTGTGATGAAACCCTAATTGATCCCTGACGAATTCTAGTTGAATGCTACCCTGGAATCCTAAACGAGTATTTCGGTTTGATTATAGCATGTAGGGTCCTTTTTGGAAAACGATCTCAGCTTGATCCCCTTTCTGCGGGTTGCTTGTCCTTATTGTTATTTGTTTGAGTTGAGAGGGGATGACTATAAGCTTAGAGCTCGACCCCCAAAAGATGATCGAGTCCTATATTTATAATGGGACTGATTTACAATATGCCTCTGTATATAATCTTTTTCCTTCTACCTTTAGATCCGAGAATCTCAGTAAGTTGTTTAAATATTGGTCGGAGATAGAATTATATATTACGCTAATGTTTCAGCATAGTTTCGGAAAAGAAAACTCTATACTTCAATTATTTCTTTAGATAAGAAGTTCAGTTATTTAAGAACGCGAGTCATATAGGTAGTGTTAGCTTAGAGTTGATTTCTTTCAAGCTAGACTCAGTACATATATGTTTATCAGAAATGGAATATGCTACGTTATTATTCTACCAAAGAATAGATATCTGAAGTAGCCTTGTTGTAGTGTTGAAATGTCTCAGACTGCTCGGTATGAGGGAAGTGTTGAGAAAGTGGAAAAGAAATATCACAACCACTATGTTGCAGGATGTAATCCTATATTTTTGCTAAATAATAAAAGATGCACACACACCTTTGTGGACTAGCCCGTGTACGGGTGAACCACGTTATATTTTGTCTCCTATGTTTCCTATGGTGTTTCTCAATGTGTCTTATGTATGAGTACTTGTTTCTGTCCTTAAAAATGTTTATGACTACTTTGAAGTATCCGATCCATTAGAAAATTGTTTATGATGTATAATGCTAATATGTTTCCCTTATGATTATGATTATGTTGATAGCATTTAGGTTGATCTATTGGTGCGATAAAAGATACACATGCTTTCTAAAGATGTATATTAAGACATAATGACGTTTTTTTTTTGTTTCCCGCAAGTTTTAAGAAATGATTGACATATCAAGTTCAGAATTTATTTCCTTGATTAACATAACGACATTTGTAAACAGTAATAAGTGTTGCCAAGTTTTAATTATTTTGTAAAGCAGTATTTAAAGAAAGTAAACCTACACCTTGTTCTTTTGCATAGATTTTAGTGGCACTTTAGGCACTTAGAAAAGTTTTAAATTTTTACGAAATTTTGGGTTCGTGAGAGATAAATACCCGAATGAAGAAGAGCATATACCTATCTTAGCTTGCATTGTGTTTTGCAGCTGTGAGCCAGTCCATAATAGCAATACTCTAGATGCTTTTGTCCTTGTCCCAATTGTTTCTAGTAGTCATGATTACGATCTAGCGGCTGACCCAAAACTTGATAAAGATCAGGTCGTTTATATGTAGTCAATTTTCCAAAGATATCATGAAACTAAGGTTTTTGAAAATCAGATTTCAAATTTTTTTGTAGATCAACACATTTTTTATAAGTATCATGATGATGAAGAGCTACATGAACAGTTTTCCAAGTCTTTTTCTCCACCAAATATTCGACAAGAATTTACAGAAATTCGTGAACCTCTTGTTGCTATTATTGGACCGGAAGTAAAGCACAACAACAATAAATTAGTGACAACTGAAAAAACTCAAAGATAGTCCATTCATTTCAACCAACAAGAGAGATCATTATTAATGTCTTTTACGATCCAGTGGCTTCCTACATGGATTAAAATTTTTCAAGGGTCTTAAATATTACACTATTTGGCTTGAAATCTATTTGCAACAGTAAATATAAATTGTTTATCAAATTTCTATTACAAATACTTCATTTGTTCAATGTTTTCTCATTCAACTATAAACAAAAGATTATTTTATCAATAAGTTGTTTGACTAGCTGCATTGGATATTTCATGATGCATGATCTAACAGTTGATTGATTAAGCTTAGCTTGTACATAAATAAGCTCAGTGTATGAGAATTTTGTTATAGTTTGCATCTTGTTTTTCAACAGTTTGCTTTTCAATTTTAGTTGGTGTGCAAAAGATTGGTTGAATAACGAATCTATAGCTCAATGGAGACACTGGTACCAGCAGTTTCAGTTTGCAATTTGGTTTTTCGTCATGTTAGATTTTAGTTGCAGATTACAAGTTCATGAAAGGGAAAAGGAATTGGTCTACGTTTCTTAGCACATCACAGGGAAATTCTATCCCCAGATGGAGCCGGTGTTAGCACTCAAATTTATTCCTTAAAATTTCCATATTTCTGATCCAAAACGTTTGCATGGTTCTCCCAACTCCAGCTTTGTTCTTCCAATTCGCAAAGATTTTAATTTTGCAGCAAAAATATGAAATTTTAAATTTCAAGGCGTTGAATAATGAAATGTGATTATGTAGCATGTTGAAGAATGAGTTGTGATTCTACATCGCCGATTGAAATAGAAATCTGTCGAAGTGCTAAAGAATCGCATGTAGCTTCCTATTTTAGCGACCAACTCAGGGATCCATTTCTGATTAAACAATGAAGAATCGTCGAAAATCGTTAAAACCAATTTCCAAAATGGGCCAAATTAGTTGACACGTGTGTTAAATCCCCAAATTTAGCAACCGTTTGGGCTCTATAGGGGACTCTTTGAAGCCAATTTTTCCAGATTTTAGAAATTATGTTCTTCAAAAAATGACCATTTGACTGCCACCTCATCAATTCGGCCTGTTAGATCCTGATTTTGTGCTACATAATAGCATCATATCCACTATTTCTAGGATATTAGTTTGAATTTGTTGCTTGCAATAAGATTTTGTAATTGTTATTTAAGGAAGTATTGTGAATGAGGAAGGGGGATCTACCTTTGGGAAGAGACTAAGGATTGGTTTGAGAGGTATACAAGGTGAATACTATATTCTGTACATTTTTCAACTTCTAATACAACAATGAAGTTTTGTGTTCAAATATCATTTGCACATTGGACGGACTGTGTATCTCTTCTTCCATTTTCGTCTTTCTTTCACTTAAATGCCGAATTTTTTTTGCAATGCATTATTGATCTTTTATAATTCAGATCTAATGGAAGTCATAGTTTTTTGTTTATTTCCTAGATTTAAAAGATTCTTTAAGTTGATGATTCTTATATTTTAAACAATGTTGAAATATCAGAATATCTTCTTGTGAATGCTTCCTTTCCTTTTCTTTCTTCTACTTTCCATTGTTTTATATGTGGTTTGATCTCTCAGTAAGATGCAAATGAATTGTGAGACTTCACCCTTTTTGTTAGATACCTTTAAGCTTTAAATCTAAGATATTTTCCTACCTTGTGACTTTGATCCACCTTTCAAAACCAATCAAATTTCATACTAATGCTATTCCAATCTTAAGATGTGCTAAACTTGCCCTTCAAGTAGTTAAAGGAAATTTTTTATCATACTAATGCTATTCCAATCTTAAGATGTGCTAAACTTGCCCTTCAAGTAGTTAAAGGAAAATTTTTAGTGCTAATAGTTCCCATTCTAATCCCTCTCCCATCGAGCACTCAGATCACCTTAACCAAAAATCACAACAGGAAGGATTTCTTATCATAGTTCTAGTTGGTTTTTTCTACGTCAAAGAGAAAACAAAGTCAATGTGTGTTGTTCTTAACCTTGAAACTTAAAACAAAAGAAGATAAAACATATATATGATGAAATTAATGAAATTAATGAGAAATTATAATGCAAAACAACCAAACAAAATACAATAGGAAACCATTCTTTTGTGAAGGTGGGTAACACTTTCATGAAAATGAGGTCCCAACAATTAGAAATCGTGACTTTTCGGTTAAACATATTCATTTTCTCAGCCTTGATGCAACCTTACTAGCTTATACGAGGTCCCAAAAATTAGAAATCGTGACTTTTTGGTTAAACATATTCATTTTCTCAGCCTTGATGCAACCTTACTAGCTTATATCTTAGTATATATAACCGAGTTTAATATATTTCCTGATCGCTATTGTTGTCCTGCGACTTTGTTTCTCCCATATTTAAAAATCGTATTAGCCAGGCTTAAAAACTTGGACTCTCTGTTCAGTAACTGAATTTCGAAATTTAAAACAATTAAATAACTGTAAGCAATGACACATGCTGCAATCTCTGCCTATCAACACCATTTGGTCTGTCAAACTACTACCCGTGGTAACGTTGATACAGTGACTCTATGAAGACACAAAGACCCAACAAGAAATCCTTTATCAAACATACATAATGAGTAGATCGCTATGGGTAACCAAAGAAAAAGAACGTCAATCAAAATTTGTCCAACCCCTTGTTTAAATAAAATATTCATCCTGCACTAACTCTGGGCATACAAAGTTAAACAAGATGCAAAACTGGCACTAACTCTGTTTAAACAGAGATTGGTTAAGCCGAAGTGGTAAACCAATTAAATTAAAATTGCGCTACCTTTGGGCATGTAGAGATCTGATTTATAGGTAGAGGTAAAATATACACATCGATATCTTGTCCGAGTTATAGTTACACTGGCGTAGGCAGAGATTGATTATCTAGATTAAGTGTAGAGCTCAACTCCTTCACGATGAGGAAACTAAAAGCATCGATAAAAAAGATAAGGTCAGGGGCCGCGATAAAACTCAGAGAGTGAGATCGCCAGGCAGAGATCTAGGGATTTCAGAGATCGTTTGATTCGTTCGAGAGTAGGTTTTAAAACTTTCATCACAGGAAAACTACTCTACTGCAAATCATAAAATGATCCTCACTGGAAATCCCCAAGGTTTCCCACGCAGCTCACTCTTCAACGCATATTTTAAACTATAAGTAATAGGAAGTATTCTAATGCAGATCATAAAATGATCATCTCAGGGAACATTAAAGGATGAAAGCGTTGCACCACGCAGAGGATAACTTTGATCAAAGGGGTAAGCCAGCATTCAAACAGACACAGAGATAAACTCTGTCCATCAACTAAAGGCAGCGACACATTTGAATAAGAAAACACAGAAATAACTCTGTCAACAACTAAAGGCAGCGATACATTTGAATAAGAAAACACAGAGATAACTCTGTCAACAGCTAAAGGAAGCGATACATTTGAATAAGAAAACACAGAGATAACTCTGTCAACAACTAAAGGCAGCGATACATTTGAATAAGAAAACTCAGAGATAACTCTGTCAAACAACGGAGTGAATGATCCTTCCATATTACGCGTAGTGGAAGCAGAAAACAAACGGGGAGATTCATTATTTGCCAACCAATCTATAGAGATGTATTTTGCAGAGACTTAATTAAAGCCAGAAAAGAAAAATATAATTCTCATATGACAAGCGGAGACTACTTACCTTCATTAACGCCATCTTATAGCAGTCATTTCTAATTCTCAGAGGTCGCTCTCATCTCTACCGGAGATGGGTCTTAATTCTGCCGGATAGATCATTATTCCTCTCATCTTATCGCAGGGGTCCTTCTTACTTCCACCTTCACTCTACCGTAGAAAATCTTTTCCATATCCCCATCGCAGCACTACAAGAAAAATGGCATTTTAGCCTCACATTAGCACCACTATTTGTAAAGGATTTGGGAAATCCTCAATTTTCAAATAGTGGTGCAAAAGTGGTGATAATGTGGGGATACGCAAGTGGTGCTAAGATTTATGGTGCAAAAGTGGTGTTTGTAAAAAAGTTGTTTTTGGTGTTAAGTGAATATGTGGCATTCCATGGTGTATGGTGCAAACCACCAAAATCAATCTTAGGTGGATTGAAGTTTTGTGGTGCAAAACACCAAAACTAATCCAGCATAGATTGAGACTTTTTGGTGCAAAACACCAAAATTATTATTATTATTATTTAATATACATAAACTTGTATATGGTGCAAAGCACCATAAAATAACAAGTGGTGCAAAGCACCATAAAATAATAAATGGTGCAAAAAAAATATGAATCACATATTATATATAAATATATATAATATGTGATTAATTAATTTCATTTAGCCGAAAAGAACTTAAAAAGAAGATTAAAAAATATAAATAATTCCCAATTCCACATGATTACTATCAAATTTACTTACTAAAAAATTATAGGTAATCAATATAATTGCATTCTTATGATCTTAGAAGAAGAGTTTAATAAAATAAAAAATTACCAATGCAATTGGATTGCTCTGAAATTAACTTACTACCAGCAAAATATAGGTGGTATAGGTGGGTACCTCAACCCAATAGTAATCAGTGACGAATTGGTTGTTGTGTATTTGTTCATCCTAGTATTCTTAGTATTGTTCACTAACTGTTTGACATCGTCATCCTTATTCGTTCCATTATTTATCTCATTTGTTTTTATGCCAGAGACGAATTCCTTCCCTTGCCATGAAGGTTACTTTCGATACTGGTCAGAGTTGTGATTTCAGATCCAGTTGATCATCATAAATCTATGTTGAATAGTGTTGCTGGGCATTGCTTTCAGAATTGATTGCAATAGATTAATCCATCAAATGAGTAGATGCTTCGTGATGGAATATATTAACCCATCAATGGGTAGATCCTTGGTGATATAACAAATGGATCTTGAAAATCTTTCTCTTTAATAAACTTTTTTCTACTCTTTCTTTTTCTATGATCTCTTAATGCCAAAACAAGTTGCAGACTGAATCTGTGGCACCGCTTCGCTTGCTCCTCGAGGAGGGAAGGATGGAGATGGAGGAAAATAAGGGGGCATATGATCGTTGGTATAATATGTTATAGATCGATCCTAGATGAGTAATTTTAGAGCCGAAATCGTATATGGGTCCATGCGTTTGCATGCTTTGCCTCAGATAAATTATGGTAAAATCTAGGAATATTGAGTTTTCTATTCATGATTCAAGAATATCGCATAAATTATTTTGTTTGCAGATTCATGTGAGATATCCAAAGTCCTTCAACTTGCTTTATTAGATGTTAGCAATGTAGTATCAGTTCCAAGTTGGTTAGATCTTCGTTGTGTTGTACTATGGAATGTGGAAAACTGGAAACTGTCTGTCTACTGTTGCTTATGGAAATTCATTGGTGCTATGACACAGTCCTTTGTTGTGCGACTGAATCATTGGGATCGAGCGAGGAGGACCTCAAAAGAAGAATGGATCGAAATTAAACCAATGTACAGATGCTGATGGCATTGAGCCGCCCCCTGCTGGGGAGGGAAATTTTTAAAAAAGTCAGCATTCAACCACCAATTATATTTCAGACAAATACTTTTTTAAAAGAATTAGATTAATAAATAAAATTACATCTACATCAAATATCATATATCAAGCAATTGTGTCCAATGAATCATCAATTTCAGATCAATATAGACCAAAGAAATTGCATGTAGAAATTTGTACATCCTGTAAATTGGCATTATTGTCTAGGATCATAGTTTGGATTCGTAATACATCATTCATATTATTCTGTCTAAAACTTTTAAGTATAGCAAGAGTGAAAAATGAATCAGGTCTATATTGTTCAAGTACAAAGACTAGAAAGAACAAAAATCTTGTAGTTAATTTTCAATGTTGCAAATGAGAGTAACAAGCACATAAAAAGGATATACTTCAGATTTAACACACACCTTATGGAAACATTGAAGCCAAGCGGTACCATCATCTCCAGAAGTATCATACTAATGTTGCGAATTAGAAAGGGAAACCCACTCAAATTGAGATTCCCTTCTAGTTTTCAATTCAAAAAGGAACAAATTTAGATTTTGCATGTAGTTTCTGTTACATCATATATTGACCATCACACCGAGTCATTGAATGCTTCCAAACTATTGGAAGTCAAACATCAACTACGAATTATCAAAGAGATAGGTATAAGATGGTAACTATTTAGTATTGATAAATATTAAAAATTATGAAGACATCAATTTAACCAAAACATAATTAATCCCCTTTGATAAGCAATGTCATGTCCTGGAGCATCAGGATTAACTACGTTATAGAAAGTGCATCTATATCAACTTCTGGATTGTTCAATGTCCCAGCAAGAAAAACGAGGATCTTATAGTACCATATCTGTACGCTAATTTATATAACCCAACATTATACAAAGAAGAAAGCAGTGAGAACTTAGAAGTTGAGAACATTTGAAAACATTACATAAAACACTGCTGCAAGGAAGTGACCATTATAGATAACTAGAGATGAATACTTACAATACCATTATGGCTGAAAATATAGATAGTCTTAAGAATGATGGAAGTTCACAGAATGCTTTTATATATGTGAAAATATCCAGACTATCATTTCCCACCATCCCATAAACTTACTATATGGGCTTTATATGAAAAGGTTAAATAGAACTGCCTACAAGGTAAGAAGGGGCGAGGTACTTCAGTTAGGTCCTTACAAGACTAGGTTTATGTCTACCTATGAGGGAGGAATATATATGTATATATATATCTATATATATCTAATTGCTGCCATGGAGGATACTCAGAGTAAAGTGCAGGATGCCTCTCGGCGTCTGTGTTACAAGACAATGGAGATATCCCTAAATAAGTCGGAGCTGCCTCCCATATCTCATATTTCTTTATAAAGGCAATCCATGTATCTTTTAATGGATCATGCCATTTGAAGTTCTTGGTGCTAAAGTGGAAAGCATCCAAGGCTGGCGCCTTCCTCCTCCGCTTCAAAAGACTTTGATATCCAATAGTGCCCAACCGTGATAGGTAAAGGTGGCCACACGGATTATATACATATAGAGGGATAATGTATTGAACCCTTAAATACATTACGACGAGACTATGGATAAAGTCCCTGCTGGAAGGCAAGAAGGTTGGCTGTAAGAGTGCCGCTGCCTCGGTCATGCATACTGTCACCACAGCAGTGAGCGAGGAGCATGGCGGCTACTTGGGGCAAGATTAGCACTTGATCCATATGGCTCTAATGAAGCTGCTTAAATGATCCTGGAACTGGGGCTAGTAATACTGATATGGCTGCTGGTGATGCAGATGATGCTGGTTGTAGTGCCGCTCCAACTGTTCTTGGAAATATATACCCTTGAATTCCTGTTTAACAGCTTATTCAAATGACATGATACCACTCCTATGCTGATTAGATTGGTGTTGTTGCTAGAAGTGATTCTGGAACTGACTCTGGGAATAATGCTCCTTCAAGTGGTGCTTCTTAAACTAGTGCTGATGAGGAGGATGCTAGAAATAATACTGCTGGAGCTTAGGCTGCTGGGCGTGATGCAGCTGGGAATGCTATTGGAACTGATCCTGGTTTATTCTTGTCTTGCTTGTACTGGGCCTCCTTGGGCTGCTGATGCCAATTAGTTTGAATCCTATCCATGAAGCTTTGCATGAAGCAGAACGCATTATATATACAAACTCAAGGATGGTCATGAGCCAGCCTGACACATGATGTGTCATGACAATACCAAGGAGGCCTAGTTTTAGTTTGAAGGCAGTTATCCAACATAATATAAAATGCAATATTAACACCCCTGCCAAGACCCAATAAACTATATAGGTAAGATTAAACTCTCTGCATGTAAAAAATTATGAACAGATACATTTATTGCAAATGCAAATAGTTGGGGAAGCACCCATTTCAAGAGTAGCCCTGATTTAGCAGCAATGGTCAAACCGTTTGAATATAGGTTCTGCAAAAAGGAATGGGATGGAAAATAAAAGTGCAGCTCCTGTGAGTATGATGATTGACCATTGCATGTAGACCCCAAGCATAGGGAGTTTTCTTGCTCCAAAAGCTTGTCCGCAAAGTGTTTCTAGAGCACTTCCCATTCCTAGATGCATAAAAAGGACACCCAAATACTTGCCATCACATGATTTCAAGATGATTTAAAGGAAACCCATGTCATCCCATACGGAAAAAGCTTGCCTACCCACAACAAAAAATCGTTTACAGAGCTTGCATTTCAACCGGATCTTACCAACTTAAGGAGGCCAAGATTTAATTTCCTCTTCACACAATATTACAAAGCACTACAGGATCTAAAACTAAATGATAAACTATTGTGCCCCAGTGGGCATAGGACCTAAGTGCAGGGAATAAAGGGGTTACGGTCCTCATAAGGTTACTCATCCAACAACTTGGCAACGCTGGACACAAAACCGAGTGTGCATCCAAGACAGGGTACCTAATATGAAAAAAACCCATGGCAATAGAACCACTATCAAGAAAACCAAATATTTACTCCAGATACAAATAAGGTAAGCTTAATTTTGGTGTAAAATTCCATAATCCCACGCTATTAATAATCTATTGCTCCAACAACGGAATGGAAAAAACTGTAAATCCTAAACCCTGGATCCAGTGCAGCCCTAAACCAGAACCCCAAACCTTAAATGCCCAACAGGTCAACATCGCGAACGTTTTTCTTCCCATTTCCTAAAACCCACATCTTTGGACCTAACCATGAAACGAAATAAATTGCACCCATAAAGTAAGGGGATGCATTGCATAGCATACTTGAAAATAAAGGCATTAGAATCGACCTCGCAACCTCTAATAAGAAAACTTGTGGCTTACCTCGGCCAAAAGGCGATTCTTGGGAAGAAGTCGAGCAACATCAGGTGGAAGCACAACATGCCTGCACACAGAAACAAACATGAGGTATCAAATCACTTTCCCCGCTATGTCTCAAAGGAACTTTTTTTTAATCGATTTCGGCTTTCAAACCCTAAAAACGAAATCTTCAAACGAGTTTTTTTTCCTTCGAATTTGAGCTAAAATTCTGAATCTTTAAACTCTAAACGCAAAACTCCAAAGTACAAACCATTAAAAATTCTTCAAATAGGAAATGTATCAAACTTGTACCATAGGTATCATCGTAGTATTTCTCAGAATATTGAATTTGAGGCATTTTTCAAGCCTGTAAAACAATAAACAAAGCCATAAAACTTCTGAATGGAAAAAAAGTGTTTGAACGAAACTATCCATGCGTATTAATGAAAGAAACTAACTTAATACACGCTCGGATCGGCCAATCTACAAAAGACAAAGTCCCTCACATACCAACTCCCTCGAATATTGATATGAGCATGCTAATGTGGATATCTGCATCCAAATTGAAAACCACCAGATTTCCCTAGTTATGGCCTTTTGGGTCGAGCGGGAGCCCAACAGGAATGGTGTATTGTGCCCATATGGATTTTCCTGCTACAAGTCCTCGTGATAATACCTGTGGTGGTGGTGGCGGGAAGTGATCAAATTTGAAGGGTGGTTATTGGTTTTTATTGGAAGGGCATTTGTTCTTGCATCCTTTAAAAAATGAAGGGCAATTTAAATAATTGTATTTCAATTGAAAAGTATAAATTAATCAAATCCTTCCCCCAAAAATGTAAAAAACAAATATTGCATATCCAAATTTTTACAATCTTAAACAATTGAGCACTCCTTAATATCTACATGATAAAATGGTATATTTTTAATAAAACTGAATTTGAACACATTAATTTGACATAAATGTAACATTAATTTTACAATTCATTAAAATAACAACTATTTTGTTGTATTTTTCTGGGTTAAACCACACTTCATTATACAAAAAACTACTTAGACTATGCAATAACCATATTGGGGCATCTGCATGATCTTATGCATAGTGCAAGACATTGTAACTTGATATAGTCTTAAAATAAAACTAGGACCATGATAAAATTACTTACTGTTAACTATGTACAAAAAGAACCCACTAAGCAAAACGAGGCTATAATAAACCTACAACCAAAATAGGGGTTTGGGCATCAAATTTTGTTGTTCAACACTTGTCGCGACAACATACAAGTATGGGATGGAGGGGAAATGGAATCAAGCCTAAGTCAACTGGAGCCTTGCGACTCGCTACATGTTTGAGTATCGGCAATCTAACTTTTAAATTGAACCAAAACAACAAAAGAAGTTTGTTAATGGCTCGATTTGCGAAAATTCTAGATACATGAGTAATTAAGAGCTCGAGGCTCTAAAATTTCATGTGTTTTTTTACCAATCAATGATTCCGTGAATTCATAGTCATTGGCATGAAATTTAAGTTATTTAATGAAAGAATTAATGTATCTACCTCTATGTCGAAACTGTTTTCCATGTTGATGCGGGCCACTTCCCTCCTTATTGTCTTACCAAAAGGAATGAGAATGAGGAAGAAGACTTAAAATTATGGACTTTGAACCATCAAAGAAGCCTTACAATCACATTGGTAAGGAGTGATAAGAAGATCACAACAATCCAATGTGTCAAATCTCAGATGATAGTGTCAATTAAATACTTAAATGGTAAAATGTAATATAAGACTTACTTATAGTTGTGTCTTACTCTTTGCGTCTTGACACATTTGATAATTTATGGTTGTCTTCGCGCCTTGACCCAATTGATATTATAAGGTGAGGATGTGCATGCATAATAATCTGTATTTATGACTATGCGATGAGGATTTAAATGGAAGAGGATGTAAAGACATGTTATTTTTATATGTATTTTGGTGGCGAGTGTCAAAGAGAAACGTGGTGAGAAATCACATATGTTTGGAAGGATGGAGGGAGATTACATGATCATGATCATGCCACCCATCAAATTGAAGACAGTTCCTGAGCCAAAAATTGTTTTTTTAAATTTTATTAATCACCATTGTGGTACTTTGGTCCAATTTTTTTTTCTAACTCATTGTTTCTCCATATTGTGTGCCTAGTGCCACCTCTTTATATCAATGCATAAATCAACCTTTGCTTGGTTTGTGGTTCTAGTTGCATGTCATTATTTGTAGTTGCATTCCATTGAGTGCTGTTTAGAGTTGTCATGAGTCTGTGACATTCATGCAATAAATGAATTCTTGTAGAAGAGGACTCATCAAAGCGGCAATTTGAATTTCATTTTGATGAAAAACAAGTGGACATTGGTAGCCAAGTCCACATAGGTAGTAGGCACAATGTTTCGGCCTTGTAGTGGTTGTCTGTTGTTATAGACATAGTCATTGATACATTGTCACACCTTAGATCTCAGCCCAAAGTGACTCAGGATTCAGAGTCAAATCCCAGTGGCTAGTACCTCGTAGTCGTCAGTCATCACTCGTCACCTTGCAAAGCTAAGCAGTGATTGCATGACATGAGTGAGTGAATGATTATAATTTATGATATTTCCAATATTTTGAATGAGGGGTCGAATTTTATAGCATAGGAATTTCAACATAGAAATTGAAATTTATATGGATGCGTAATTTCAAATGTTTCCCTTCTTTTGAAATGTTTATATAAATTATGTCCTTCCTATTGGAAGGGTACAATTCGGATTTTAATTTTTTTTTGAAGGGCAATTTTAACTTTACACTTCTAGGAAGGGCTAGAACCCTTTGGAAGGGTCGGGAAGGGTTCAAATTTGAACATTGGGCGGGGGGTTTGATCGTGGTGTGGTCATCACCGTTGTCATTCTCATCTCCACCTCCCTTTCTTTTTTCCTATGAGATAGAAAGAGGGATGAGGAGAGGAAGAGAGGGAGATAGAGGGGTATGAGAAACATAGAATAGGGGGGAACAAAGAGGAAACACATGTCTATTTCTCAAAACCACTTAATGGCATCAATCCCCAATCATAGACCAATGATATCCTCAATAGGCCATATGTGGTTCGTGGATGAATCCTTCTTAGACATGGATGTATAATAGATTCCTTTAGGAACCTATGTTTAGGTCTCTTTCATTAACCATTTCGAATTCCCTAAGGCCACAAGACCTAGATACATAGTGCCATGGATATCCTTGCAAAGTTATGTGTGGTTCTTCGAGGTATTATTCATGGATTTTGAAACCTCAATGATTTCCTTAGGGCCAAAAGCATGGTCTTCCTCCATATAACTTCATTCCCAACACCACGATACATGTACATACTCCTCAAAAAACTCTAATGTCACTGACATCCTCAATCATAGGCCAATGACCCTCATAAGGCCATGTGTTGTTGGTGGATGCAATCTTCTGAAGACACCTACATACTTATCAAAACCACATAATGGAATTAATATCTTCAATCATATGACAATGATACCCTCAATAGGACATGTGTTGTTGGTTGAGGCGGTCTTCTTAGCCTTTGATGGCTATAATATTCCTTTATGGCCAGAGGTTCAAGTTTGACCATGTCTAAGGATGCAAGACATGGATACCTAGTGGCATGGATATCCATGCAAGGTCATGCATGGTGCTCTAGGAATTTTTCATCACTCTAGATGCCCCAAACATTTCTTTAGGGCCAAAGGCACGGTTGTTTTCCCTTAAAAATCATTCTCAAGTCCCTGAGACATGTAGATACTACTTAAAACCACCTAATGATAGTGACATAATAAATCATAGGCCAATCATACCCTCAAGAGGCCATGTGTTTCTAGTGGAGGAAAAATTGTTAGCCTTAAATGGATATAAGAATCATTTAGAGCTCGAGATTGAGGTCTCCTCCACTAACCATGTGTAAGGACCCAAGGCCACAAGACCTAGATACATAGTTCCATAGATACCCCTCTAAAGTAATCAATGGTGGTTTTAGGTAGTGTCCATGGCTCTAGATGCCTCAATGATTTCTTTAGGGCCAAAAACATAGTCTTCTTCCGTGGAACATAATTTCCAAGGGTTTAATACATGTACATACTGCTCAAAGCCTCCTAATGGCACGTATATCATCATTCATAGGCCAATGATACCCATAGGATCCCATGTGTTGTTGTTATACCTCAATATTACACCTGACAACCTAGTGTCGCATCTTTGTACCAAATAACATAGACGACACTTCCCCCCTATTGATTGAAAACCAGAAAAGAAGATCATTGACTGAAGACTGAAGACAAACCCTTTTTTTCTGCCATCTGTTACCCAACTGAGTCCTGTTTGCAAGCACTACCGCTCCTTGCACATCTACAGGGGCGCGTTAGTCAGGAGTCAGGACTACCGCGTGATGCTCCTCCTCTTAAATGCGGTACTACCTCCTTATGCTCAGGCTTACGGGCGCGGTAGTCCACTTATATCCTTTTTACCTTGGACTTTGGTATCTCAACCTTCGAAGATATTTTGTTGGGATTGCTACCTTTGGTTCAATCCTAACCCCCCCTTTGTTTAGCTGGCCTGATCCACTAAACACTCCATAGATACATGCTTCTCTCTTGTTGGTTAACCTTCCCACACGCTATAAGAGAGAGGCCTTCCATGAGCCAAAGGGAGGACCTTTGGGGGCATCAAACCTATGATCATAAACCTTTTGTGGGGATAGTTAGAGGTGGGAGAACTTGGAGCTGGAATACTGGCTTGGGCATCAAGCAACCTTTGTAAGCACTTTTCAAGCTTCTCAATAAAAGCACAACTTGCCTTGTTTCCTAATCTGTGTGTATTGATTATGTTTCAATTTCATAGATTATATCTGTTTAGATTTGGACTTTAACTTGTAATTTAGAGCTTTTGGGAGATTGCATGTGCTTGTATATTGCTTTGTCTTAACAGGTTCATCGCGAGAACTTCAAGATCAAAGCTACACACAGGACAAGTGTCAAAAATGGAGGTAAGCTATTCCCTCTCTTTCGCTTTGGTATAAAAGCTCTGAAATACTCGTTTATCCAGGATTCAAGATCGTATTTGTTTTATTTTTGTCTTAGCATAGAGTTGGCTTAATCTACTTTATCCTAAGAGAGTTTCTCTTTATCCATAGGGAGAAATATCTACAATAGTTGTTGGTGGAGACCTTCTTAGCCTTGGATGGTTGGTTGGAAGATTCCTTTAGGGCTTGAGGTTTAGGTCTCCTCCACTGACCATGACCAAGGCCTCAAGACCATAAGACCTAGATATATATAACCATGGATACCATGCATGGTTCTTTGAGGCATTGTTCAAGGATCAGGATGCCTCAATGGTTTCTCTAGGGCCAAAGGCATGGTCTTCTCTTGTATAATGTCATTACCAAGGTCCCAAGACACCTTCATAATTCTAAAAGCCACCTAATGGTGCCAATATTCCATATCATTGGTCAATGATACCCTGACTCCATGTGTGGTTGGTGGAGGCAACCTACTTAACCGTAGATGGCTATAAGATTCTTTTAGAGCCAGAGTTTCAAGTCTCCTCCAATGACTATGTCCAAGGCCCAAGGGCCACAAGACCTAAGTACATAGTGCCATAGATACTACTACAAAGTCATGGATAGTGCTACAAGGAAGTGTTCATGGCTCTGGATGCCTCAACAATTTCTTTAGGTCCAAAGGCATGGTCTTCTTCCTTGGAAGACCATTCCCAAGGCCTTGAGACACCTACATACTTCTCAAAAGCACCTAATGTCATTGACATCCTCAATCATAGGCCAATGATACAATCGGAATGCCATGTGTGGTTAGTGGAAGCAACTTTCGTATCCTTGGATGGCTAGAATATTCCTTTAGGGATCAAGGTTTAGGTGTTCTTTGCTGACCATGTTCTTCCTTTAGGTCCCTAAGTTCAGGTTTCCTCCATTGACCATATTGAAGTTTCCAAGGCCACAAGACCTAGATACATAGTGCCTTGGATACCCCTACGAATTCATTTATGGAATTGTTCATGACTCTAGATGCCTAAATGATTTATTTAGCTAAAGGCATGGTATTTTTCCCTATAGCACCATTTTGAAGGCCCTAAGACACATACATTTATGGATTTGTATGTCTAAATGGTTTCTTTAGAGCCAAAGACATGGTCCTCTTCTATAGAGTGTCATTCCCAAGGCCCCGAGACATGTGTTTAATGCTCAAAACCAACTATTGGCATTAAAATTCACTAATCATAGACCAATGATACCCTCAAGACGCCATCTGTGGTTCTTCGAGGCATTGTTCATGGCTATGGAATCCTCAATGATTTATTTAGGGATAAAAGCATGCTATTTCTCCCTAGAAATTCATTCCCAACACCCTGATACATGTGCATACTCCTAAAAACACCCTAATGTCACTAACATCCTCAATCATAGGCCAATGATCCTTGAAAGGCGATGTGTTGTTGGTGGATAGAACCTTCTTATCTCTAGATGGATATAAGATTCCATTAGAGCTTGAGCTTCATGCCTCCTCCCATGACCATTTCCAATCCCCCAAGTCCCAAAGACTTGGATACATAGTGCCATGGATACCCTTGCAAAGTCACGCATGGTGCTTTAAGGCATTGTTCATGGTTTTGGATGCCTTAATGGTTTATTTAGGGCCAAATGAATGGTCTTTCCCCTAGAATGTCATTCCTAAGGCATTGAGACAAATACATATTTTAAAAATCACCTACTGGAATTGTCATCCTTAATCATAGGCCAATGATAACCTCAGGAGGCCATGTTTGGTTGGTGGAGGAAACCTTCATAGATACATAGTTGCATAGATACCCCTATGAAGTAATCGATGTTTCTTTTAGGTAGTATTCATGGATCTAGATCCGTCAATGATTTCTTTAGGGCCAAAAACATGGTCTCATCCATGGAATATAATTCCCAAGGGCTTAAGACATGTGCATGCTACTTAACACCACCTAACTATAACAACAACCTCAATCATAGGCCAATTATACAACTAGGAGGTTGTGTATGGTTGGTGGAGGCAAACTTATTACCCCTAGATAGTTACAAGCTTCCTTTAGGGGAAAAGGTTAAGGTATCCTCCACTAACCATGTGTTGTTGTTAGAGGAAACCTTCTTGGTGGAGGAAACCTTCTTAGCCCAGGATGGCTAGAAGATTCCTTTAGTGGTCGATATTTAGGTCTCCTCCATTGATCTTATCTAAGGATAAAAGGCCATAATACCTAGATACATAGTGTCTCGATGGATTTGGATGCCTTAATGGTTTCTTTAGGGATAAAGTCATGGTCATCTTCTATGTAATATCATTACGATGGCCTTGGGACACCTACATAATGCTCTTGCTTTACTTTTATGACTCCAATAAAGGACTTCAGATCCATCCCTCTATGCAAAAACTCTTGATTATACTCATATCCAACTATTATGTCAAATATCAACTTTAAATGGTGTATGGTATGGTTCATGGTCTTGATCATTGCCCATTACCTCAATAATATTATGTTAGGGTATAATTCTTTCAATTTCTTCCCCAACTATTTACTCAGACCCATCGCTAGTACGCAAAACCACATATTTCCACCCATATCCCACTTTGAGAATAATGATACCGTATACATTGCATGATCTGCTAAGTGATAGTTTGAGTCATTTTTATTAGTCCGATATGCCTAAAACCGTCCTTTATGGTCTAGTTCTTGTAATTCCTCTCATGACTATGTCTAAGGTTTGCATACCTAGTGTCACTTATATGAATGCTCAGATCCCAAGGATAGTGTTTGGAGTTTATGGGTGCGGTTCAAAGCTTCCCTTAGGGTTTAAGGCCCAAGTTTCTTCCTATGACATTATACAAAAACCTAAACCCCATGCATAGTAGAAAAAAACTCATAATGGTGTTGATTTACTTACTTAGAGGTAAATAATAACCCCAATATGTCATGTGTAGTGCTTTGAGCTGTTGTATTTTGCCTTGGATGCAAAAAATATTTTACTGGGGAATAAGGCCTAGGTTTCCTCTCTCAAACATGTTAAGGGCCTAAACACCCATATATAATGCTTAAAAACAACCTTTTACTTACATTAATACCCCCAATATCAAGCCAAGGATACCTTTAGGAGGCCTTATGTGGTGTTTCAAGGTATACTTGTTAATCTTATATGCCTAGAGGTTTCCTCTAAGGTCCAAGGCATGGGGTTCCTTCCTTAATCATCTCTATGCCATAAAGACTTATACCTAGTTTTAGTTCCTCCAACTCTCCCCATTATGCCTATTATAAGGCCATAGATATTCTCAAAAAGTCATTTGTGTTAGTGTGACAAATCATTATTATTCCTACATGCCTAGAAGTTTAATTTAGGCCAAGGCCTAGGTTTCTTCTCTTAACTAGGTCGGGGGCCAATAGACCTATCACTAGTGATCAAAACCTTATAATGCAATTAATATCCACACATAGATGTTAAGAATATTCTTAGGAATATATGTGTGTTGAACATATTTCTTGGTCCTAGATTCCTAAAATATTCATTTAGGGCCCAAGGAAGAGGTTTCCTCCCTTGAACATCTCCAAGGATTTGAGACCCATGCCTTGTGCACAAAGCCTAGTGATGATATTAATATCCATTAGAAAATTTAATAATATCAATAAAAATATGCCCTATCAAATAATGAAATCTCAATTCAAATCATTTTTATTAATATTTTATAATAGTAATAAATTAAAAATGGTTGTATTTAATTATTTATCAAATTTAAGAATCGTGGATATTTATTTGCTTGAATAATATTGAAAATGAATAGTCGACTTCAGATATTTAGAAAATAATTATTTGTGAACTTCTTGTGTTTGTGGTCCAACACCTCATAAATGAATCGTGTGAGCTTGTTGGTTTAAATAGTGATAAAGAAACATTGAATATGTTGTGATTGTGGTTTAAAACCTCATAAATTAATCATGGGCATTTATTTGAATGAAAAAAAATGAATTAAGTTATTACAAAATAATTATTTGTGATGTTCTTGTGTTTATGGTGCAAATCATCATAATTAAATCATGTTTGTACATGTCCATGTGACAAATACGATCTTAGCCCCACTATATGGTACTCAACAACATGACATTTCTTTATGCTTAGGATTCCTTTAGGCTAAAGCCTATGATTGTTCATTAAACAATGTTGAGGGCCATTGGTCCTATCCCTAGTGATTAAAAACTTATAATAGTGCGAATTCCCATACTTAAAGGCTACGAATACTCTTAGGAATATGTGTGGGGACCTTGGTGGTGTCTTTGTCGGTCCTAGATTCCTAAAAGCTTATTTTAGGGCCTTAGCTAGAGGTTTTCTCCATTGATCATATAGATGGATCTAAGACCCATGTCTTGTGTTAAAAACCTAGTAATAATACTAATTTCTATAAAAAAAAATTAACTAGATAAAAATATCTCAAATAAATAATCAAATTTAAATTCAAATAATTTTAATACTACTTTATAATAGTAATAAATTAAAAATAATTGTTTTTATTTATTTGTCAATTGTATTTATATGTTTAAATAATATAAAAAATGAATAAATGAATTGACCTATTTTCATATATTTTTTTTGAACTTGTTGTGCTTGTGGTGTAAACCTCATAAATGAATCACATGAATTTATTTTTCCACGTGAATTTATTTGCTTAAATATTCTAAATATAAATATTTGAACTTCTTGTTAGTATGGTGCAAAAACTCATAAATTAAACTTTGATCATTTATTTTAATTGATGAAAAATTAAATAAATATTGAATTGAGTTATTTTCAAAATAATTATTTGTGAATTTATTTATGGCGAAAATCCACATAATTAAATCCTATGTGTACATGTCCATGTGGAAAATAATAGCTTAGCACCACTTTATGGTACTTGCCAACATGACATTTCTCATAAAGGTAAAACACCATATTAACACCACAAAATATAAGTGGTGCTAATACCACCACTTTAACACCACAAAATGTAAATGGTGCTAATAACACCACTTTAACACCACATAAATGTAAGTGGTGCCAATACCACCACATTTACACCAAAAACTATAAGTGGTGCTAACTTGTGGTGCTAAAAGATTGATTTTCTTGTTGTGCAGAGACTCAACTTAGGTTACACGCCATCCCCCTAACTATTCTAATACCTCCCTATGAAAGATATGCGTTGTGTTGGTAGGGAGTCGTGGCTCCTCATGTGAGACCACTCGCTACTCCAATTTAAGAGTTTAGACACCTCTCTTCACTGGTGACAAATGGCGGTTCTCCTACAGGTATGTGCAAATGGCGTTTCAATTAACTGCACATGGCGTGCAACAAGGAAAAATAGTGCTCTTCATCACTTAGACACTCATCCAGAGAATACGGGATTTTTCCATTGAGGGAGTCCATTGTGGACTCGGTCAACTTGGTTGAGAGAATCTTACCTAACCAAATTACAACTGTCAGTCTAGAAAATGGAGTTTCCACCACGTTCACAAGTGGCGTCAAAACTGAAATTGAGTTCAATACTCCAGTACCACCACTAACTCAACCATAATCTTCTTCATAGTAAATGTATTCACGTTAACCCCAAAAGTATATTCATAGTAAATGTATTTCCTTCATGTGTGATTATAACATCTATATATAAATAAAGTAAATACATGCCTATATAATAAATATGAATACCTGTATTTATTTATGTATTATGTTCACAACTCTTTTATCCTTCTTATATGTACATGACATATCTATACATATAATATATATGCTAGTGTGAATTATCACCAAAGAATACTTAATATGATATAATTAAGAATACTACTATAATAAGCTCAGCTCTTTTCGATTATGAAATTATTGCTCTCTCGCCAAAGTAGGGTTATATATATATATATATATATATAGTATGAGGTAATTTCATAAGGATATCCTAAGAGATATCCTATTCTTACGTTATTTTCCTTTTTATAAAATTCTGGACATTAATTGTCGTTCTCAAGGGTATCCATGGGGATTTTTCTAAAAAGTTTCTTAGTAACAACATTGGGTTAGCATTTAGTTCTTAGGAGTCTGTAATTGTTTTACGATAGGTAAGGTATTTGGGGTCTCCTTCTCTAGGTTAACTTTACAATTTATAGTGACCCTATAACTTGACTCTCATGGCTTCTAGCCATCGACTTCTCTCTCTAGAGGATTTAGTTCCTTCATTTAAGTAGTGTTGTGTTTCTAGTAACATTTAGGAAAATGTCATAATAATACTCCCAAGTACCACTGGTGGGGCCTTGGCCTTGAGCTCCTCACCAGAGTCATTTATATAGTTATTTACATTTATACAAGATATTAGTTCAAAAAGGAGGGATGTTACACCCAACACTTAAATCATTTATTTGTTGGGGTTACCTATGTCCTCCAGAGCTTACGCTCAACACATAGTCTCGTAACACATGTGCTCCAGGGCTTATGCTCAACACATCATAGAAGTCAAATCATGTATATCAAAATGTCTGCATAGTACATAACAAAATCATCTTAGTATATTAGGGCTTGTACCCAATCATATAATAAACATCAACCAAGTACATCGGGGCTTATGCCCAATACATAACAATAATCCGTATCCATCAGGGTCCATGCCCAAATATGTATATCTATAACAAAAGTAAATCATGTTCATTGGGGCTTGCGCCCAGCATATATAACAGAAGTTAAACATGTGCATTGGGGCTTACACCCAGTATATCTATCATCAGAATAAAGCATGTGCATCGGGGCTTACGCCCAATATATAGAATAATCATAATCAACAAAATTTTGGATATTACATCCTTCCCCTTTTAGAACAACACCGTCCCAGTGTTCTGGGGACTAGAAATGAAGTCATGAAATAAGGCGGGGTAAGACTCCTTCATGGTGGTTTCATTTTCCCAGATGGCATCATCAGGCCTGAAGTGCCTCCACTGCACTTTCAGTTGGATGATAGTTCATCTCCTACGTTGTACCTCCCTCTTGTCCAGTATGTGGAGGGGCTCTGGCATAAATTTCCCCTCGGGTTCTACCTATAGCAAGGACCAATCAATCACATGCTTAGTATCATAGACATATTTCTTTAACAAAGATGCGTGAAAAACATTATGGACTTTTACGTGAGCCGGTAAGGCTAGCTCATAAGCTACTGGCCCCTTTCTTGGTCAATATATCAAAGGGTCCACAAAATTTGGGGACCAAATTTCCACGTCAACCCAAGCCCAAAGAGCTACTCTTTGCCTTCTCTTTTAAGAAGACATGCTCACCGACTTGGTAATCTTTGTCTTTTCTTTTCTTCTCTTATCCACATAACTCTTCTGGCGGTCATGTGCTTCTTTTAAGTTCTGTTGCACCTTGGTGACTAACTGTTCTAGGTATTTTAGTAAGTCGGTCCCTAACATGAGTCTGTCTACCGTGCTATCCCAAGTCATCGGTTTTCTACACTTTCTACGATAGAGTACCTCGAAAGGACTCATCTCGGCAAAGGTCTGGTACTCGTTGTTGTATGCAAACACTGCGAGGTGCAAGTAATCCTCCCCTTTAGTGGGATTGCTCATTACGTACATTCTAAGCATATCCTCTAATATTTGGTTTACCTACTCTGTCTGTCCATCCGTCTGTGGATGGTAAGCGTTATTGAATTTTAACTATGTCTCCAAACCGGAGAACAAGGATCTCCAGGAATTAATGGTGAACTTCGTGTCTCTATCCGAGATGATTTCCTTGGGTATCCCATGCAATCAAAATATTTCTTTTAGGAAGATGTCCACAATGTGGACAGCTTTGTACATCGATTTTACTGGTATGAAGTGCGCTGCTTTGGACAACTTGTCGACCAACACAAAGATGGAATCATTTTGTTTCTTGCTATTTGGTAATCTCGTAATGAATTCCATACCGATCACCTCCCATTTTCACTCTGGAATGGGTAGCGGTTTTAGTAACCCTGAAGGGGGCGAGTGTTCCTCCTTGACCAGTTGGCACTCTTGTCATTTGGCGATGAATAATGTTGTGTTGGCCTTTAACTTAGGCTAGAAGAAGTGTTTCTCTTGGTTTATTTCACATTTGTCGATAATTTTGGGGGAAAACATAGCTCCGGCAAGCACTATTGTTGGTCAAAATTCTAAAAAAAAATTGTCTTTGAAACCTTACCTTATGTCTTCGACCATAGTAGCATGGTGGTCCGCTTGTCGACTGTTGAGTGATGCATAAATTCTAGGTGTTCCTGCAATGTCCTCTACCATTGGGTTTTCTTGTATGTTGTGTAAAACCCCATCTGTCTTGTTGGGACAATATCTGAAGTAGTGGGGCCCTTGGCATTTCCAACAACTAACTTGTAGCGGGAAATTCTTGGCTCCTTTATTAAATGCTAGTTTGTTGGTATGTGGTGCGGGCACATTTGGCCGGGTCGGTTGAAATTTTTGTTCGGTGGGAAGCTATTATTCTGTTTCTAGTATGGTGGTGGCCTAAACCATGGTCTTCAGTTGTCGGAAAAGGACCTAAATCTGTCCTGAATTCTATTTATGTTATCATTTTTCGGTTTTCCAGGTTCGTAGCAGAGTCTAACTTTGTGCAATGTTACATTTAGATTCTTAGGCATGTCGAACTCAATTTTCTCTTGAAAATTGGGAGGAAGGCACCCCAAGAACTGTTGTATCTTGAAGTTTTCATCTTTTATGTATGGTACATAATATAGTAGATCCATAAATTTGTTGATGAAGGCTTCCATGGTTAGGGAGCCCATCCTCAGTTCGTGAAATTCTTTGATCTTTTTTTCAAAGAACCGTTCTCAAATATACTTGTCTTGGAACAACTTGTTGAAAGTGTTCCATCTGGTATCTTTTACTTCATGCCTTTTTGTATGCTTTAGGTCTCTCCACCACCTGGATGCCTTTCCGTTTAAGTTATAAATGGCCAGCCGTGATTTCATCTCACTAGAATAATTGTGCACTCTGAAATATTTATTCATTCTAACAACCACTCTTCATCCTTTTCCCCCGTATTCATTTCTTCTTCATAAGTTGGGGCTTTAATCTTTCAGAACTCTCCCTGCAAACTATCATCATTTTTCCTCTTTTTCTTGCAAGGGGAGGGTGAACCATCATCACTGGAAGAGATTTTATAGTCCTCTTCCATGATGTAATACCCCAGTTTTCACCCTTATGAAATATTGGTTCTTAATGTAAATATTGTATACATGCGATGTATGTTTCCCTAGCGTGGAGCTCAAGGACAAGGCCCCACTAGTATATGTTCGTATTTTATTTTAAATTGGATAAGCATTTGACATTTTGTTACCCATGTGCTATTAAGCCATGGAATATTTACATAAATTGATGTAAATATTTAATATTGCAATAAAATACCAAAAAAACTGGCTATGGGAGCAACGAATGAGAAGGGGCCATGTGTATCCACTACGTTGTGGTAAGGGGGTTGTGGAGATGAACCATATGCTACCAAATGTCATTATGAGAACCCATTTGACTTTCCTTGATGATATTTATTTTTGTTGTAAGGAAGTAGTTGAGGATTTCAGTCCATGGCTTCAATGGAGCATGGGCAGCCCAGAAATTCGTATGGCAGAGTATGGGCTCTATTTTCTTGTACCACAAGTCACTCTACCTCAAGGGAGTTGCTTCTTACTTATTCCCATTCCAAGGTGGAAGAACCCGGCATCAATTTTCATCCAAAAACGAATGCCCAGCAGTGAGAAAAACCAGAAATCGCAACTTTGAAAAAACCCACGTTTTGAAGTGCCAAAAAAGCCCAGATTTGGTATTTGACAGTGAAATCCAATGGGGGATCCATAGATATGAACTTTGGGGCGAAATTGAGAGTATTAGATACCCCGAAATCCATTGAAAAACTCAGTTTTTACAGCCCAGAAACTCGGGGACGGGATTGAGTTATTTGTTGACATAATTGTGAGAAATCCAAGTGTGAATGTTTGAACAAAGGTTGGGTTTGCTTGATAAACCCAGTGAAGGCTAGAATCTCAAGGAATTAGTAGTTGTACCTTTCTATTCCCACTCGGAATAGCACTGGAGGGAAGGAATGCCTGAGGGACTGTGCAGTAGAGAAGGGGACCTTCCTTGTGTTGGGTGAGGTAGGTATTGTGGGTACCATGATTGTTGAGTTCATTTGAGATGCTTGTAGCTATGTGGTTGAGCTGACTGGCTTAGCATTTCCCTCCTTTGTCTTTCATATGCGTGATAAACCCAACTGTGTGTTGGCTTGATAAAGCATATTTGTTGAGTGGAACCATGGCTATGAGTGAGCCTAGCTAGTTCCTCCTTAGTGGATACACAACCCAGCTCGGGGGTGATCTCTCAGTTGAAAGAATATAGTCTGGTCAGAGATCTATGGTTGGGTGGAACGTTTATCTCACATAGCCAATTGTTTGGGCCGCTTCATCTCAAGATAAGTGTTCTCTATGGTTTAATTTATATGCATTTTGTGTTTTACAATGTGTTAATTCTGAATGATAAATATTCATGTTAATGGGATTGATATGAAGTCTGTG
This sequence comes from Larix kaempferi, assembly GCA_027924585.1. Taxonomy (NCBI): domain Eukaryota; kingdom Viridiplantae; phylum Streptophyta; class Pinopsida; order Pinales; family Pinaceae; genus Larix; species Larix kaempferi. The sequence goes on along the minus strand of BSBM01000985.1, from coordinate 4,192,233 downwards.
CATAAAATGAGAAGGGGATTGATTCTCTGTACATTGAATCATTATCCATTTATGATAGCTATTTTGATGCATTACTGTTTGCGTGTGTGTAAAAATGATTTCATTCCACTGTGTATTTTAGTTTGAACCTGCACACATGAAGTTTTATTTATTTATGAATTTCTTAGTAAGGTATGGGGCTGAGCTTATCCAATAAGCTCGGTAATTTTGGTTCACGTTTCCTTCCTGGCATCAGATAAAATGGAAGGGGATGTCACACATGAAGTTAGGTGTGTGTTCTTCTCATCCCTCCTCTTTAGGATTGCTGGAGCTTTTTGAATCACAATAGTTTTCTTCGGTTCTGTTTGCTGAATAGGTGGACTGCCTATGGGGGTTTACCCCTGTCAAGATCTGAAGTAGAGCTTCATTGATTTATTTTTGTTCTCGTCTTTCATTCATGTTGTCATCTTTAAAACTTTGTAAATATGCTTGTAAAATTTGTATTGTCTTCATCAAGTCTGAATTCAATTCCACCATGATTTCTTCTTCTCAGTGTGGAGAATTCAAGTTCCCATGCCTACTGTTGTTCTCTTCTCCATTCATAATTCAGATTGTAACATATACCTGAAATGTTTAGTCAGTCAGTAAAACAAGATTGTGTTAGTTTTTTGTAGAAATCATAAGTATATCATGGAAATACATTTATGTAGCGGATGTCTTTTGTAGTGATCCCAAAAGGTCTGTTAGTTTTGTAACTGGGCTCTGATATCACTTGTAATGTCCCTAAAACTGTAAAAGTGAAAAAATTTCTATATGGGATATTATCGTCATTCATATCTAATGTTTATTCAAAATTAACTTCAGCACTGTATTTATTATTATTGTGAGAGATACAGGTGTCTTGTTTAAAAGATTTTCCGTTTTATCAATGGTATGGAGAATTTGTAATCTTACTAATGAGATCCCAATGGTTTAAAAGATGTATGGTAAGATTTGTAATGTTTATACCGATGTTTACCATTTCATGCAATTTGATTTATTTATAGTTAAATGGATTCATTTATGTTTGAAATGTAACGTTGAAGATGATTTCATTACTTTGTAACAGACTTCGGGTTATTTACTTGCGATACGTGTTTGAGTAATGGATGCATGCTTTAATCTGGTAACTCTAATGGTATGAATTAAATGTCTATATTGCAATTAAACGTCTCTTGTAATTATTATAAACTAGGAGGGTGAAGAATGGCGGTGATGTTTCTTGGGATTACTTAGCGTAATGCTAAAGCATATACTATACTTTTACTTGGCAGGTGCTTTGAAGTAATCCTATGTTCGAGGTCTAAGGTTTTCCTTGTATTCATATTAAAATCTTTATAAAGGCTAAAGTGGAAATAATAAAATCGAAACTTGCATTACTATGAAACTCCCTACTATAGAGAGTGGGTCTGAATTTAGTTGATAGTGGTGGTAGATGGAACTTTAATGTGGTCCATGTGATATCCACATGGTCACGATGCCAAGCTGGAGTATGGGTAAAAAACCTGGGTTCAAGTGACTAGTTTGGTAATCATTTTGATCCTGTGTGTGTTATTATGGAGGGAGAGCAAAGCTATTGGCTGCCTCCATGGCTATGGGGAGCCTGCGCTTGACCTGAGAATTCTCTCATGGTCTGCGCTCATCCCGAAGACTAGAAGGCGCGGGGAAATGAAGAGGATGTACTAAGGTAACTCTGTATCCACCATATTTCTCCAACTCTGTTTTGTGTGGTCATTTCTCTTTTGGATTTGCTTATCAACTTGTGTGCTAACGTTTCAGTTTTCTTTGTTGTGATAGGGTCTTGGTCAAGGAAGAAATGAACTCTACGTTGGAAGAGTGCCAGGGAAGAGGGTTTAAAAACATGAATGTTCCTGGTAAGCCGAGAGCCATTGTGGCCTTCTTCCCTTCAAGCGAAGTCGTTGTATGTTTAAGGGTTGTTTCTGAGAGGTTGTAATACTGTGTGGTTTTAAAGTAGTGGGCATTTTAGGTTTAAGGATGCATGTTCATGCTATGTTTGTAAAATGTTGAATCGCTCAGTCCACTGGATATTTCATGGGAAGACTTAATGTATGAGAGAAGTCACATATTACCATCTTGTTTGTGTCACATCAAATTAGCTTGAAAGGAAGAGAAAAATACATCATATGGTGTCTTCAAATTCATCAGAACAAGCTTGATGAGTTGTCCATATTTCTTTGGAAAATACTTACCACACTCACCCAATTTCAGTTGTAGCTCTTTGATACAAGCTAAATAATCCTCGATCTAGTCAAAGGAAAGAAGTTCCAGAGAGATCAACTCTTTCTCTATCTGCATTAGTACACCTTCATTTATTTTGTTGAACAAAGTCTTCATCTTGGTCCAGATAGCATGAGGATAGTCGATTCCACTTGTATGGAAGCGAATATCCCTCAAAATGTAGGTCATGATAACACCCACAACTTTGTCCTTCTTAATTTCGATTGAAAACTTGGAATAAAAATCCACCAGTCAATAATATCAGTCTTCGTGAACTTCCATAGTCCTTTTCTCTTCAACAAGGTCTCCATATATGTCTCCCAAACAGTATAGTTTTGTACATTGAGAATAACAGGTTCTATATGGGAAGCCATCCTTCTGATCTAACGGAACTGATCAAAGTTCAGGTATAGGTATAATTCAACGAATCTTCTACATAGATTCAATCAACCCTAGACTCGACTCAACATGATTTGAGGACAGCAGGACTAGTTCAAAACCTTATGCTCTAATACCATGTTGGGAAACCTCTCAGCCTGAACTATAGAACAAAACAAAAAGAAAATAAGGGAACAATATTCCAAGATGAAAGGTGGTGTCTAAATACACCATTACAACACTTAAGCATAGAGCATCGTGATCAAAACATCACAATGCATAATGAGCATGATAAATATCTCAAAGTGATAAATATTAGGAAACCCATAGGGTCTCCTATTTATAGTTTCCAAATATAAACAACTTCCTGAAAGTAGGGAAGATCTAATCCACAAATAGGGGTCTTTGGTCCAAAATGCTTTCGTAGAATCCGCAATATCCCAAATTTTAGTTGGTGGTGGAATTCGTGTCACCGTGGTCAAGCCGACCATTCAGTCATTTGTCGAATCAAATATTCAATCACTCTACTGAATCCAGTTGACTGCACTGCTAGTCGCATGTCGTGTAATGACTAATTATCTCCAGAAGATCTATAGGTGTGTTGAACAATCAAGATTGTAGGTTCCAACACCCCCCATCATTACAAAAATGTTGGGAAACCTCTTAGGCTAAACTATAGAACATAATGAAAATAAAAGAAGGGAGCAATATTCCAAGATGAAAGGTGGTTTCAAAAGACATTGTTACATCACTTAAGCATAGAGAATCGTTATTAGAACATCAAAATGCATAATGATCATGATAAACATCTCAAAGCGATATATTAGGAAACCCATAGGGTCACCTATTTATAGTTTACAAATCTAACCAACTTCTTGAAAGTAGGGAATATCTGGTCCACAAATAGGGATATTTGGTACAAACTATTTCCATAGAATCAACAATGCCTCAAATTTTAGACGGTGGTGGATGTCATGTCGGTCGTGGTCTATCCGACCATTCAATCATCTCTCCCACCAATTGTTCAGTTTCTCTTCCAACTCCAGTTGACTACTCTGGTAGTCGCCTATCGTCTTGTTAGCACCCAAAATGACCCCCTAGGTTGTGGGAGAGGGAAAGCTGGGGTAACAACAGAACCACTTTAGACTTGCGCTACTAACCCAGCACAACTAGAGAGGGATTTCTCTCGAAATTCATAAAAGATTGAAAATAATCAATAAAATTGCAGCCATGAGGAACACGTAGATTTGATAGAAGACTAAAAATAATTAATGATAAACACATAGTCTTCTTATTAATGATATTCATTCAAACCATACACAGAAGGTCGTATTATTGTAAGGGACCAGTTGTTTATAAGTTTGGTAAGATAATCATGGGAGAGACGTGGGCAATGGAGTCAAGACACAATACATAAATAAAATAGCAATGCTGTAGTATGGGATATCAAAACAGAGGCAAGGTAGCCACTCGCTTCCTGTCGAAATGCTATTTTATGGTGATAAAAGAAGAAGGAAAGAACATACCATCAATACAAGCATCCAACGCAGATGAATTTGATATCAACTTTAGTGGAAACGTTGTGTGAATACCTGAAATAGTATCTAGAGCTTGTCGCTAAGAATTCTATACTACTATACACTAATTTCATATATGAAAGGGAAAACATAATGGGAGTAAATAACAAGGAGCACAATTACATGAGGAGGAGAGAATAACATACTATAAGCAAAGCGACACATGAATCTCTATCAAAACTATATACAAACACTGCGATTCTATTAACGATAATGTATCAAAAATACAGAACCAAGCTCTCCCAGCCCTTGGCCAAAAATGATTTTCCAACCCTTTCCACAGCTATTACATAGATATTTATAGGTCCTCGGCCTCGAGTTGTTCCTCAAGGACAGTTACAAAATATGCTACCACCTGTAGGGTCTGGCTCTTCACTCCTGACAGGAAATTATAAGGTGAAAAGGACCATTAACTAACTACGACTGCTTTCTACGGGTTTTGCTTTGCAGGGTGCAGGCCATGACTATTTGTAAACGACCCACGGACCTTATGAGGCCTAAAAACTGGAGTAAACAGACGATTATACATCTAGCCAAAGACGGACTTGCCGGGTGGGAAAAGAAATGGCATGGAGAACTCACCACCTCATTCTGTGACTTTCAATTGGCCCTGCGGCCCGAAGAAGTCTTCCACTCTCAGGGTGTCTTCATCCAGCATATACTCTGCCGAAAGGGGAGGTGTTTCATCCTTAGTTGGGAGGACATAATCTCTGATAACTTCCACATCCAGTCATGTGTCCTGCCTGTCTTCAGAGGTTTCCTTCTTCTTCTGTCGACGTCCATTCTTCTTACACAGTTGTCGGCATTCAGGCTCCTCAGGATCGTTGTCCGAGCTCTCTTCCACACGATCAAATACTAATGGAGAGGCGGAAATACGTTCTTCCTGCATCTCATACCATACTTTCTTTGAAAAAACCACCACCTCGGCTCCTTAGTCGCTCTCCATAACCAAATCGTAATGAAAAAATGCCTAAGTGGCTGAGCTTGCCACCTTCCCCATGCAGCGATTATGAACAGGATGTAGGGATCACGCCTATAATGGCCATAAGGATGACGGTGGCATGCGTGATCATCTATGCCATGATGGCCTACTCGAACCCTCCACTTGAGCAGTAATGATGCTAGAGGTCCGAGCTGACGTGTTGCATGCTTATCCATGCCTCCCGGATAGGAAAAAACTATTTGACGGCGCTGAGGTGGCTTCGGTCTTATTGGACATCATTCACTTGTCCCGGAGATGCCATTTGGCCCCTAATACCATGGACAACCCATAGCCATAGATCTCTAAATCTAAATGCATTTGGTCCATTCAACGGCACACCCCATTAATGGTTCGCAAATTTTGGACCTGCCGATTTACTGCACAAGTAGTATATGTGAACTTTTTGTGAGCCATAGATCTTCCCCCCATGAGATTGGAACCGTTGGAAAAAAGGAACTTTAAGAAAAGTTCACAAATCTGAATCACGACCAATGCGAACATGTTGTGGGCTGTTGATCTGTGCCTCCTCGCATCCGTACCGTCGATCTGCTTCCCAATTTCCCGCGAGATAATACATCCTCTGCCGCTTATACCACTTTCAACTTCCTTTGTGATGGAGGCTTATAATCATTGATCTTTATCTGTCTAATATCAACCGTCCATGGGTGCCACCCAAGATTGCGGGTGCGTTCCTCTATACTAGATATTCTCGGCCATCTTTAGGCCCTGGATCCTCTTTTCTCTTGCTTGCGGACCAGGCCTACTATACAGGACCTTGATTTTTTCCATTTTTAGGGGGATGCCGACCAAGGGGTTGGCTTCTTTTGGAGATCTTCGTGATCCTACAACTTCACTTTGCAAAAAAGACTCCTTCAAATGCATAGCACAATTACAGTTCTAACAACTGGCTCCTATTGCGGATGCCATCCTTCGTGCGAGGTGGCAAAGAACCCCCGCAGACTAGCACCTTATCCATTGGGCTATCCTATCGCAAACTTTTCGACCTGTAACCCTTACTGGAGATTGAAAACAAATCGAAGACTGAAACCTACTCACTGCAACTGGAAAGCTTAAAAGGTGCTCGATATGTCGAGCTTATTTATGCATAGCCTACTCTATCTTATGTTACTCTAATGGCTGCCATATTACGTGATATGAAAATGCTAGTGCAACCAATCTAGCAGCCGATACTCTAAGTAAGCTTTCTCACCATGCTCGACTATCCTCAGACAACAAAAACGTAATGGAAAAAAGTACTGATGATAGGAGTGGCTTTCTTGGTAAAAACAAAACCCCTTACCCCAACTGAAAGATTTCTTCATATAACCAAATATTGGGTCGCAGAAGGTATGAGGCTCTTCAGATTTTTCTACCACCCCCCTGACAAAACAATTTTGTTTCAGTCGTAACCTCTTTGGTACTTTATCAGCTTGCAGTCCTGTGTGCATTCTGGCTAAGTTTTCCCCAAAGGAACCATAAACAACTTGCTTATCTCCCCTGTTACTCACATCAAGTATAGGGACTGTATATCTATGGCGAGCTTCAAGTATAACCTGGGACTCACCTATCCTCAAGCCCTTATACCACCTAAGGAGATCGAAACATCCAACTTCATGTGCCTCCTTCTACTATGACTGCAGCTCTACAATACGAGAGGTTTCCCTTACACCTAGGCTATTCATAACATCACTCCCTCGGCTTCTTAAAATTCTAGGATTAAAAAATTGATTATGCTCTGGTGCTTCAAAAGAAATCTTACCCTAATTTTCAAATTGATCAAGCAAGGGACCCTCCTCTCGCAACCATGATTGTAGGCTTGAAAAACCTGCATAAAAATTATGTTGACCATCCTGACATTCCTCTAGCATCTCTATTATCTGGTCAACTTGCTGAAGGTATATGTCAGTCCCAAGAAATTCTTCATGTATATCATAATCAGCTTCTCTTTCATCTAGGGAAAAAACCTCCTCCTGCTGGAAAATGTTATTGGTCCTTTCTTTTACGCTCTACTGATGGCCAAAATCCTCATGCAGGGTCTTTATGCTTTCTTCATTCATGGCTCTAAGAACGATCTTTATTTTGATGAATACTTTTGATTCAGGGAGTAGGGCTTCATCATCATCAGGCCTAATACTTCCATGGCTTTCAATGATGAACTCAGGAGTTATGATAGAGCCTCTTTCCATGACTGGCTCTTCTATATAGTCGAACTGACTGTCTGATAGTTCATTTTCCTCATCCACTTCCAGAGGACTTATGACATCTTCATCCCTGTATTCGACATATATGGGTGGAACATACCTTTCTTCAAAACTTTGCACCACAAAACTTTCAATATGCTAAGTATAATCTTCATAAAATAGATCAGAATTACTTTCTTCTGGTACATCACCGGGCTGATCACCTTTCCATTCATCATGAAAAAGATTGGGACGTAGAGCCAGTCATTCTTGCTCATAAGTTTCTTCGAATCTTATTTCTTCTCCAATCCTTTCATCATTTCCCTGGTTTGAAAATTTTCTAGACATCCTAAGATTTTCTTCAACCTCCAATGCATCAATGAACATATGCTACAAATTGGAAAACCTTCTCTCCAAAAGAAGAAAAGATAATTTAGGAGGGAAAGTAGACGCATAATGAAACTTAGTAGCATTCTCTAGGGGCTGAATTTCCTTTGGTATATTATAGTAGAAGCTTGCAAACCTCTTGTTAAAACTGGACATAGTTTTATGTTCTTGCCTTCTCATGGAGTAAAATTCTGAAAGAACTAGGTCCCATGACCTCCTCTTGCCCCAAAACTCCAAAAAGACATCAGACTAATCTTCCCATGTATCAATATACTCAGGCTACAAATGCTTAAACCATTTTTTTACATCTTCTCGGGGGGATTGGGAAAAATCCTTAATACAAACATCATCATGCTCTACCTCAAAAAGTTCCATAAAATGCTCAAAACCTTGAAGATATCTTTCATCATTAAGACTTTCGGATTCTCCATCAAAAACAGGAAGGTATTTGTGGTATTTTGGAGGAAATTCATGAAGAACATGGGGTAGCTTTAAAGGGATATACCTCAACTGATATCTGGAAGGAGAAGAGGTATGTACAGGGAGAATATCATCAGCCTCACTCTCATGGGGTTTATAGGGCTGGTTATGGATCTTACATGGTTCAAAAGAAGGGATGGGATCAGCTCTAGGGGTGAAAGGAGAATGTACATTTTCAATATCTAGTGAAGGATATACAAAGGAGGCTCTCTCATGACCTAGAGCTCTTCGGTGAGACATAAATTTTTTGATATATATACATAAGGTAAAAGGAGACCAATACAGAAGAACAAGGCCTCTTTGAAGAGATTGACACTTTGATACCCGGACCTTGATTCTTCCATGTCTAAGACAGCTAAGCTCGTTCTCCAGTGGAGTCTGCAAATTGAATTGAATTATGAGTGGAGTCGCCAGGTGAATGGTACACAACCTTCTCAATGTCTGACTGTTGTTCACCATCAACAATCAGGTCTGAAACTTTGTCATTCTCCTAGGGATGATAAGACAATTTCGTTCCCCGTCAATGGCACCAATTTGTTAGCACCCAAAATGACCCCCTAGGTTGTGGGAGAGGGAAAGCTGGGGTAACAGCAGAACCACTTTAGACTTGTGCTACTGACCCAACACAGTCAGAGAGAGATTTCTCTCGAAATTCATAAAAGACTGAAAATAATCAATAAAATTGCAGCCATGAGGAACACACAAATTTGATAAAAGACTGAAAATAATCAGTGATAAACACACAGTCTTCTTATTAATGATATTCATTCAAACCATACACAGAAGGTAATATTACTGTAAGGGACTAGTTGTTTATAAGTTTGGTAAGATAATCATGGGAGAGATGTGGGAAATGGAGTCAAGACACAACACATAAATCAAATAGCAATTCTGTAGTATGGGATATCAAAACAGAGGCAAGGTAGCCACCCGCTTCCCGTCGAAATGCTATTTTCTGGTGATAAAAGAAGAAGGAAATAATAGACCATTGATACGAGCATCCAGCGCAAATGAATTCGATATCAACTTGATTTGAAACGTTGTGTGAATACCTGAAACAGTAGCTAGAGCCTCTCGCCAAGAATTCTATACTACTATACATTGATTTCATATATGAAAGGGAAAACATAATGGGAGTGAATAACAAGGAGCACAATTACATGAGGAGGAGAGAATAAATAGACTGTAATCAAAGCAAGACATGAATCTCTATCAAAACCATCTACAAACACTACGATTCTATCAAGGACAATGTCTCAGAAATATAGAACTAGGCTCTCTCAGGCCTTGGCCAAAAATGATTTTACAACCCTTTCTACGGCTATTACATAGATATTTATAGGTCCTAGGCCTCTAGTTGTTCCTCAAGGATAGTTACAAAATATTATGCCACCTGTAGGGTCTATCTCTTCGCTCTTGACAACAAATTATAAGGTGAAAAGGACTTATTAGCACTAGAATTGTGCTAAGATTTTGGGGGGATTATCACCATTTGTGCTAAGCTAAATCCGCCACCTAGGAGGTTTACATGTCAATTGATACACCAGCCCCCTCAGTTCCTAAGTCCCTAAATTCAAATTGCAAGAAGAAAGCCAAATTCAAAATTCAACATGATATTATATGAAGGGCGGGCTTGTTTTTTACTGAAAATGACTGGTTTAGTCATCGTTTTGCAACAACTGTTTCAGCCTAACCATAATGAATTTCAAGAAACTGAGAGTGATTTATCTCTAGAACGGGCCAATATTCAATAACCTCTCTCGGAATTCACACAGGTGTCACAGGTTGGGAGCATCGATGAGATCTTTAAAGGGTAATTTTCCAGAATTCACGTTTTCTGCGTGAGTCATCAACTTCCTGAGTAGATCCTGACCAGCTGGAGCCAAATATGAGGAAACTGAAAGAGGGTTTTCTTCTGCATGGTCCAATATACAAACACCTCTTTCAGTTTTCACATAGATATCACCATTTGAGATATACATCCATGGCACCGAGAGACAGTTTTGAGCAGTCCACTGCCAAAATTGGGTAAAAAGTTGTTGTGGCCGACTCCGAGGTTGTTGAATCTTCTTGTGCTGGTGTCCATCCAGTTGTAACAGCCTCCTATTGAGATAGCTCGACCCTAGGGCTAGATAGATGTATAAAATAAATGTAATAGAAGAATAATAGGTTGGAAAATCATTTGGCTGAGGCCTGGGGGAGCTCAACTCTGTTTTGAAGCATTTTCTTTAATAAAATTGAAGTGCTTGAAGCTGGATTTGGACTGAGATTCATGTTTTGTTGGTCTTACAGTCTGTTTTTTCTCTTTTCCCATGTGAATTGTGTTTCTTTCTCTATTAATTCATGTTGTAAATGCTTATTCCTGCTTGGTTTAGTGTAGCATGTGGATAGGATTCACATTGATTGTGCCCTGCTCATTTCATTCCAGGCATTTCACAATTAACCTCTCCTAAAACTGATATAGGATTCAATATCATTTTCCCTATATTGGTGGACTGTTCACTCATTCTTCTAAATCACCAAACAAAAGCTCTTTGATTGTGAGCTGGTAGCTTTCTTGCCTTTGTTTAGATATCTAATGCAGCAACACTGTTATTTGTTTTATGTTTTCTGTTTTGACTCCATTTCCCAATAGTTTTCCTTATGATTTTCTCTCCAAACAGTTTAAATCATTTTGTTCCAGTAGAAATATGATCTTCTGTATGTTGTAATTGAATATTTTTTATGATGAATGCTGGTGTATGTTTTCATTGTTGACACCTTTGATTATTCCAGTATTTCATATGTTTGTAGAGAGAGCCCTCTCAGACTAAGCTGGGTCAGTAGCTTAAGTCTAAAGATTGGTTACTGGTTACCCCGAATTGCCTTCTCCACAACCTTGGAGGTTAATTTGGGTGATAACAGGACCACTAACTAACTACGACTGCTTTCTACGGGTGTTTCTTTGCAAGGTGCAGGCCATGACGATTTGCAAACGACCCATGGAACTTAGCAGGCATAAAAAAATGGAGTAAACATACGATTATACATCTAGCCAAAGACAGACTTGATGGGTGGGAAAAGAAATGGCATGGATAACTCGCCACCTCATTTTGGGACTTTCAATTGGCCCTGCCGCCCAAATAAGTCTTCCACTCTCAAGGTGTCTTCATGTGGCATCTTCTCTGCCGAAAGGGGAGGTGTCACCTCCTCAGTCGGGACGACGTAATCTTTGATAACTTCCACATACGGGTATGTGTCTTGCATGTCTTCAAAGGTTTCCTTCTTCTTCTGTCGACATTGATTCTTCTTACACAGTTGTTGGCCTTCGGGCTCCTTGGGCTCACTGGCCGAGCTCTCTTCCACACGGTCGAATACTAATGGAGAGGCAGGAATATGTTCCACCATCTCATACCATACTTGCTCTGGAACAACCACCACCTCGGCTCCTTGGTCACTCTCCATAACCAAATCGTAACTGAAAAACGCCTGAGTGGCCGAGCTTGCCACCTTCCCCATGCAGTGATTATGAACATGATGCAGGGATCACACCTATAATGGCTATAATGATGACGACGACATGCGTGATCATCTACGCCATGATGGCCTTCCCGACCCCTCCACTCGAGCAGTAATGATGCCAGAGGTCCGAGTTGACGTGCTGCGTGCTTAGCCATGCCTCTTGGATAGGAAAAAACTATTTGACAGCGCTGAGGTGGCTTTGGTCTTATTGGACATCATTCAATTGTCCCGGAGATTCCATTTGACCCCTAATACCATAGACAGCCCATAGCCATAGATCTCTAGCTCTGAATGCATTTGGTTCGTTCAATAGCGCACCCCATTAATGGTTCGCAAATTTTGGACCCATCGATTTACTACACAAGTAGTATATGCGAACTTTTTGTGAGTCGTAGATCTTCCCCCCACGAGATCGGAGCCGTTGGAAAAAAAGGAACTTTAAGACAAGTTCACAAATCTGAATCACAACCAATTTCGCACAAGTAATATTTGCGAACATGTTGTGGGTCATTGATTTGTACCTCCTTGCATCCGCATCGTCGATTTGCTTCCCACTTTCCCGCCGGTTAATACATCCTTCGTCGCTTATACCAATTTCAACTTCCTTTGCGATGGAGGCTTATAATCGTTGATCTTTATCTGTCTAATCTTGACCATCCATGGGTGCCACCCAATATTGCGGGCGCATTCCTCTATACTAGATCCTCTCGGCCATCTTTAGGCCTTGGATCCTCTTTTTCTCTTGCTTGCGGACTAGTCCTACTGTACAGGGCCTTGATTTTCACCATTTTTAGGGGGATGTCGACCAAGGGGTGGGCTTCTTTTGGATAATTTCGTGATCCTGCAACTTCACTTTGCAAAAAACCCTCCTTCAAATGCATAGCACAATTACAGTGCTAACACTTCTAATGATTGATTGTCTCTATAAGATACAAAGGTGTGATGAACCATTAATATTTTAGGTTCCAACAATAATAGATTTTAACACCCCAATTTCAGGAGGAAAAATGCCATTCAAAATATTGAAACTTTGGTCAAGGATTACCAGATTCTACAAGTTACCAATGGAAGAAGGAACTTGACTAGAGAACTGACTCCGACTATGAATATTCCTAGCTTATGCAACTTATACAATATCCCCAACTCCTCTGGCAATAAACACTTCAAAGTTACATATCAATCAATCTGGGATTACATCATAATGAACAGTGATTATACCTCATTATATCCGGTGATTATACATTTTAATTACTCTAGGATTACATCATAAAGAACAATCATTATACATAATTATACATAAAAACAATAGTGATTAATCAGTCCACCTAGGATTACATCATAAATAATAATGATTATATACACACGACTTTGCCATTAAAAGAGGTCTGACCTTCTGCATGGAAAATAATCTCTTTACTATTTCCACCACACCATGCAAGGAATCATCGACTCTGTTAGCAATTTTATGTAATATCCCAAGATATGATTTTAAGTATATTAACTCTACTACAAGATTTAAAACATAAAATTACAAAGACTGAAATGAGTGATTAAAACTAGTATGGAAGAGACTAGTCTTGGTCAGAGTTAAACCCACCCAAAGCTTGATAATTGGACTCTTGTGGATCTGCAAGGTCTAATAACAAGGGTGCGGTATCCTGAAAAACAAGGACAAGTATAGCTTCAGAATCCTATGCACAAGGTACTGGGATCATTTATGTTTCAACAACAGTTGTCGCTGAAGTCTACTCCAAGGATCCTTGGGTACACCAACATATGCATCTAGATTCCTCCACTAACACTTGAATGAAACCGAAAGGTGTTTAATAGGTATTTACCCTCTAATATACCACTGAGAAAAATCTACATGAGTTTTGGGAAGTTTTGGCAGTGTTTGGAGGTCAGAAGAGGAAGGGTGCTACGAGGGACTACTCAACTAGTTATCTTTCAAGCTCTTATAAACAAGAATAAAGGGTCACAAATTATTAGTACGAGGCTTGATTTGGGTTAATTAATATCTTAAGGACATTTAATTATTTATAGAACTAAGAATATACTTCCAGAGATCTCTTAATTAAAGAAACTGCAAAACTAGTCATAAATCCATGCCTAAAGAGGTAGTCTTGACAAATCTAAACACAATCAGCCATTAAAGATATTGAATTCCTTCTCATATGGATAATATGAAATCATACACAAATAATTATGTAGCATAAACAATTAATGAATTTGATTTAGAAGCAAATAAAAGTATCATAGCTAAGACTTCACAGATTGACCTCTATCTTTGAGATCTTACAACAATGGAGCATAATTCTTCAATGGGAGCATGAAATAAGTGTTGAATGAACTGGATCATGACCATAGTATGAGAATTAACATCGAATATATCATGGGAGGCACGAAATATAACTGATATATATCACAAGGGCGCAATTAATCCAATTGATCTCTTCTTCCGATGCATACCGACACAAATGTTCAATGATCTTGCACCAATATTTGCACCAACTTTAGAGGATCGAATTATTTAGGAATTATTATATTTCATGCCTGAAACTTAGGCTCTAATGGCTGTACATTAGCTGAGAAGAATAAGAATGGAACAATTACTATGGGACACATCTCCCACAGTTGGCTAAGGGTGCATCTCTAAAGCCTAGAGAAGCTTAGAGCTTTCTCAATGCAAAAGTTAAATTGTCAAAAGATGTGAATGGTGCTCTCTCTCTCTCTCTCTCTCTCTTTTATAGACTCTATAGCTTCTTATTCATGTCATTAAAGTCATGGTATGTGGTCCCTATCTCATCCAAGATCCTTCCTTAGTCAATTTTGCAATTACTTGCTTTGTTCAACCTTTCTTGCTTTTAGATTGATTTTTTTCTACTTTCTGCTTTTCCTCTTCCTTTTTTGCTTTTCACTCGATTTTCCCTCCTTTTCAGTTCCTTTTCTTGCTTTTCTTCTTCTTTATTCTTTTATGGAATTTTTTTCCTTTTTACACGCTATTAACACCCAAATCGTACCCTCTGAGTTGTGGGAGAGGGCAAGTCGAGGTAACCACTAACCAAATTTGGACTAATGCTATTGACCTAGCATAGTCGGAGCGGGCTCTCTCTACAAATCGGTGAAAGAATGGAAATATCCAAAGGCGTCAACAATGAACAAATAGACCAGCCTTCCTTACTAAAAAATATTCAATTAAAACAAATACAGAAGGCAGATTTCTGATGGGTCGAATCATGCGAAAAAGTTGGAGGGATAATCACAAGGAGAAAAATTGGGCGATGGAGTCAAGGAATTACACATAAATCATATAACAGTGTCGTAGTATGGACTACTCTAACAGAGGCAAGGTAGCCGCTTGCTTGTTGTCGTAAATATATTTTCTGGTGGTAAAAGAAGAAAATAAGAACAATCCATTGATATGAGCATCCAACAAAGATGAATTCAATATCAACTTTAGTAGTAATATTTTGTGAACACCTGAGATAATAGCCAGAGCTTGATTCCAAGAATTCCTAACTATTATACACTGATCTCAAGCATGAAATGAAAAACATAATATAAAGGCATAACAAGAAACACATGCACATAGAGAAGGAGAAAAAACAGATTACAAGTTAGAACAACACAGGAATCTCTGCAAAAAAGTCTACCATAGGCACTGCACATTGTATTAATATGAAAATATCAAAACCAGGCTCGCCTCTCAGGATTTTTCCGAATGATTTTCCAACCCTTAATTGTTCTTGTACAAATATTTTATAGGCTCTCGGCCTTGAATTGGTCCTTAGGAAACGGACAAAATTATGCTGCCACCTTGGAAACCCCATATTTGGAATACTACATATGTGTCAAGTTCAAAACAGACTGATTTAGATGGGAACCAAAATATTATGAGTATGGCACCACCTTACCTCGAAGTCCTCAATCAGCCTTGGGAATCAAAGAAGTCCTCCACCTTGAGAGAGATGTCAGCATGTGATTCTTCAATAGCAAGAGGAGGTGTCACTTCCTCAGTGGGGAGCACGAGGTCATGTACAAACCCCTTGTCTTGCTGGACGTCTTCATCTTCCCCAGGAATCTTCTCTTTTCCTCGATGTCGAATTCTTTTGTGCACCTGTCGCCCTTTGGTTTCCTCCTCGTCACTATCGGAGCTGGATTCCATGTGGGCGAACGTCATAGGAGACAAAGGAGCATGCTTTTCCTCGACCTCAGACCACGACTATTCGGGCATGAAAACCACTCCTGATCCCTTCTTTTTCTCCATGACCCAATTCTAACTGAAAGATGCCCCAAGCTGCCAAGTGTACCGTCCTCTCTATATGCTGATCTCTTACAACAGACGAAAAACCATATCCATAACTATTGTGATGATGACAGCATCTACGCGTGGCCATAGTCGCCATGATAACTTGATTGGACTCCTTAATCAAGTAACAATGATGCCCCAGGTCTGAGCTGACCTGAAACATGCTTGGTAAAGACCTCCAGATAGACGGTGGATTAAATGATGACGCTAAGTTGGCCCCTGTCACATCAACGATCATTTGGATGACCGTAGAGATGCCTTTAAGCAACCTATCCATCAAGTATTTCCTACGTCACAAAAATTCCCATCATTTCTCATCCGTATACTGAATGACGCAGGTCACATCACCCTTGCAGCTCCTCAAGCCACCGCATAAGTAACTTTCCTCCTGCCTGCACCTCTATCACCTGCCGCCCTAGACCCTTCATGTTTACCAACATTTTTACTGAAGGGCACTTGACTCATGCAAGAAGACAAAGGCAACCCGATAACTTCCCCACCTGGCCGCTTAAACAGAACAGCCAAAATTGATCTTCGGTGATGCTCTCTTAGCTGGCTACCTCCACTAACTTTCGAGCCCTTCATCAGTATGTTTATAATTCCTTAAGAACCTTACCTTCGCACCCGTATGGCTGGGAGCGATGTCTTCCCCGCTTGCTTGTCTCGGTCCTCTTCCCCCATCTGGGGCCAAGGCCTGAAGTCACTAGTACCGGAGAAACCTGTCTCTTATGGGTGGATACCTTTGGTCAGAAACTATCCCAAACTGAGGCTTTGTATTGAACCACATCTCGGGCGGACCAACATTTACTTTGAATGATCAACAAGGCAGGGGAGCTATCCTCAATGTTGAGGTCAAGCCCAAAACAGGTGGTTAAGGAAGCCCGCCAACTCTCAAGCGGACATTGGCGAAACAA
Organism: Larix kaempferi; assembly: GCA_027924585.1. Lineage (NCBI taxonomy): Eukaryota > Viridiplantae > Streptophyta > Pinopsida > Pinales > Pinaceae > Larix > Larix kaempferi. The sequence goes on along the minus strand of BSBM01000985.1, from coordinate 4,175,269 downwards.
GGCGATGACCGACATCTCCAGGGAGACCTCCATATCCAAATGTATGGGGATTCAAGAGACAAACATGGAACTGGCCGGTTTGGCCTGGGCCGAACAAAATACAGGACCCATGGAACTTTCTACACTTAGATACATCTGTGGGACCTTCAGAATTCTACTGATTTTGGCATCAAGAAGCTGAATTTCTGTAGCAAGATGAAAACCCTATCTCCCGGAACAATCCCAAACCCTGAATGTGGGAGGAGACTGGCTCCTCATTGGCCTTCCTAGAGACAAAACGCGTTGCCTTCTTGGACATGCTTGCAACCAGAAACTGCCCAGAGCAGGCAAGCCCTGGGAAAATAAAAATGTCGCCTTTACCCTTCGACGGCTATATATATAAATAGTGTTCACTTATCCCCTGGGCTTCTTCATTAGATTCCCATCAATCCCAGATGTTGATCTCTCACGTGCTGATCTCCTCCGTCAGATCTAGTCTCCACTTTAACCACTGATTTGACCTCCCCTATTTGTCGACCATCGGATCATTCCTCCCGTGCTTATCTGCACCATTCATTTTGCATCCCGTGTCTCTGAAAACAGTGCCGCATACACCTAAGTGGTTTCCAACACCACCTTTCCATCATGAAACTGGCCTCATTGTCGACATTTTTTGAATGGGTCTGATATGTCGCAACCACTCCTTCCTCTATCCAGCATGCAAATTCCCGATGCGACGATCGCTAAGGACCGTAGATCCTCCTGGGATAATCTACTACGTTTATTTTGTCACATTGTACCTATTACCGTGGAACCCTTATCCTTTATCTGCATGGCCCACCTTGGCCCATCTTGGTCATCCACGTGGCTAGCCACCTGCCCTTCACGCTTTGGTGGTCTCGCATGCTTATTAAAACGATACCGCTTACCACCTATCATCCTTGTGACATCTCCTCCAGCTGCCATCTATCCAGCGGTATTCCCCATCGCGACCGCTCTCATGACTATTTCCTGTGCACTTTGTCCATGCGACCAGTCAACGAGGGTCGTTGATCTCCCCCTAGTGCCCATCCAATGGTGGAAACTGGTGCGGTGGTTACTCTTCCCTTTATTTCCTTCAGAATATAGACTTAGGCCCTTTTTGGGTTATTTTGGCCACATTTTAATGCTTCTTATCTCACTATTTGCCCTTTCCTAGCACATTTAACACCCCCATCTCCATTTTCTTATGCCTTTAGCACCTGGTTATGGAAAACAAGGGTAATCCCTGTTTTTTATGAAAAAATTTGGGCTATCCCTTTATTTCACCTCCATATCCATGCTATAAAAATCAGGTGCTAAAAACTGGGTCTAATTGGGGATGCTATCCTCCCTGCGAGGTAGCAAAGAACCTCGTAGACCGGGTGCCTAATCCATTGGGCGGCTCCTACAACAAAAATTTTCATGGTAGATTGCTTGGGAGGGTTTGCCTGAAAATGTTCAGGGAAAAACCTATGGGGATTTGGTTGTGTGGTGTATCCTGTGGCGACCTGAACCACAGCCAAATGCTCTATCCTACTGCAGACTGGAAACTTCTTGAAATCAAAAACAAAAATGAAGCTGTACATTTTGAAAACAAACAGGAAATGGCTGCAAATTGGAAATTAATACTGAAGTTTGAAATGCCAAAAACTTTGAGGCTTATTTATATACAACCTACTCTACTTGAGAGGCTACGGCTCTAGGTAATGCAAAAGTGCCAGTGTAACTGGTCCAGCAGTTGACGCTTCTGGCGGGTCCTCTCATTATGCTCAATCGCCTCTAGAATAGCGAAGGTCCATGGCCCAAGGTGACGGCGATGGACGAGAACTTTTTGAGTGAAACCAGAACCCTTACTCCCGATGCAAAAATATTCTATATATTCTGCCACTGGATCATAAAAATTACGGTATGCTCCACATACCTCTTGCATCACCGCAGGTTTTCTTTCAGAAGAGCCGTATGGATGCCATGTAGTCTCCCTGGTGCTCGGGTCAGGTCCCAAGTTTGCGTACCTTTGACAAACTTCCGTCAGAACCCGAAACTCATGAGTGCCCAAACCCCCTCATGATTCGGTAAGACCAAAAAACACAACTCCAAACAACTTTATTTCTGGACTCCTCATGATTCCTGGGTTGAAAACCCGGTTCTGCTCTGGAACCCCAAGAGAAATTCCGCCCTATCCTTTGAAAGGGTCTGGGAAGGGCCAATCTTCCTGAAGACTGGACTCCGAGATTGAAAAACCTACATGTAAATCCAGCTGCTCAGCTTGGTCTCCTTCAAACGCCTCGATCATCCGGTCGGTTGGCCAAAGATATTGGCCAAGCCCAAATACTTCTTCAAGGAGTCTATGATCATCCTTGGTCCAGGAGATGGATTCTGTATAAGAATCATGTGAGCCACCCTAGTCACCCTCCAACCTTTCATCTATTTGGTTAACCTACATAAGGTATTTGCTATACCTAAGACTTTCTTCGAGAACCCCATATTTTTCTTTGAGGCTCACATATTATTCCTTAAGGGTTCTATATTCCTCTTTGAGGACTCTGTACTCCCTTTCATCTTTGATCTAAAATGACGTATCCTCCTGCTAAGAATTGCTATCTTGATGAATCTCAATGGTGGGCCTAGACTCTGCCACTGGGTTTTCCCCTTTGGACGGCCCTCTTGACTGGTGAAACTATCTGCCTGAAGGTTCATCTTTATCCTCAACTTCAAAGAAACTTTTGAATTTTTCCAGATGGTCTTCTCCATATTCATCATACTTCGATGGACTGAAAACTTCTTCTCGTACATCACCGATTCGATCAATTCTCTGTTCATTCTGGGAAGAATCGGACTCTAAGAGAAATCCCATTTGCTCATGTCCTTCTCCGAACCTTAATTCCTCTTTAACCCTTTCATTGTGCTCCTAGTTTGATAGCTTTCCAGACATCCTAAGATTTTCTTCCACCTCCATTGCATAAGATTTCCTTCCACCTCCATTGCATCAATGAACATATGTTGTAGGTCAGAAGACCTTCTTTCCAAAAGATGAAGAGGTAAATCAGGAGGAAAAACAACTGCATAGTTGTTATGTCCCAAATTTGGAATTGGGTAACAATGGCCTAATCACATTGGCCATATTCATTAGAGTTTGTAAAATTGAGGTTAAAGGTCAAATAATTGCCAAGGAGGAAGATTACTAGTTTCCTAGGTTTGGGGTGGAAACTTTGGGATTTGGAATAATGGGGATAATAAATGATGTTTGAACATTATAGTGGCATAAATATTTAATAAAGGATCTAAATAAATATATACAAGTGAACATCAAAGTGGAATTTGATCATGAAGACACATGGAGGAAGTGGGACCCACATATGGTTAGATTTCCCCACTACACGTGGCATCATTCTCTCACCAATTTGAATTCAAGGTGAATGGTAACATACTTGGGGGAGTCCAAAAGGTATTATTCATGGCATGACTCATCCAAGGTCGAAATATAGAGGAAGAGTAACTCGCATGGAAGAGGAAGAGGCAATTTGGAGCTAGTGAGACACTTGGGCTAGATTCCCTAGCTCTATGACAATGATGATGAAGATGCTATGACACCTATGACACAAATCAGACCTGAAAGCTGAAATATGACATATATGACATGTCAAGGCTAAAAATAGACTCCAAGAGGGCGCTGAAGGGTGTTATGGTAGCTAATATGCTTCCACATGTGATTTGGTGGAAGTGGGAGACTAGGAATTGTTGTACAAGTGGTGTTCTTTGGAATCTCTTCCCAACTTGAGTTGGCATGAGTCTCTTGGAAGGAATTCGACCGATGGAGGACATTAGAAATTTATAAATGTCAATAACAAAGAATTAAAGCATCTTTTGATCCTTTGTAGAATTTGCAATTGCATTTGTGTAGAGGGAGAGCTAGTGGATGACTAGTTTCTTGCCTTAGCCAATTTCGAGGGCGAAAGATTCCCATCCAAGTTGGTAATTGGAAAGGCCATTCAGACCTTTCATTTCGAGCTTTAATGGAGTCTTTATTTTCAATTGTAAGATACAGGGAATCTCATGGTTTCTTCTATTTCAACACATTCTCTCAACCATTTCCAGTTTTGATGGCATATTCTTGATCCTTGAGGGAGGTCGTTTTTGGTGAGCTATTGTACTCTTTGGGGGATCTTCTAATGCCCCATTTATTTTGTAATATGAATTGAATACTCTATTATTCATCTCCAAAAAGTTTCAGTTCTAAATTCCAAGTAGAAATGTATGAATCTCAATTTTAATGAAAGAACAGTGTCGTTTCCCCACTACCTTGTTGTGAATCAATGTAATGTTGATGATTTTGAATGAGTGGATGATTCTCTAATGAATTTGTGATAAATTGAATTCCATGGATGTATTTTACAAGTTTCATGTACTATACTTGAGCATTTGAAGTATTTTTACTCAGTTTAATTGCATTGGGAGAAGATATAGTGCCATTTCCCCAAGGGTCAAATTGGTGATTTTTGCAGTTGAATGGGCGAGGGTTGAAACAGATATAATAATCAATTAATCATGCACATGAGAACTTAATTAATTAATACATTCCATAACTCTGTTCAAAAATTTGAGTGGGTTTGGAGGCATCTGGGAAGCCATTTTCAGTACTTACCACAGGGGGATTTGAACACCAAATTACTAGTAAAATTGCATACTTGGTCCAGAATCTTAAGAGATTTTTTAGAGGTCTTTTGGTGGCCATATGTCATCCCTGAACATAATATTCAAGTACTAATATCATTCATACACCTTCCTTGAATATTTGAAGGCATTTGGAGTCAATTTGAGACCTAGAGACCAATACTAGTCAAAGGGAAATCACTAGTAAAGTTACCTACATTGCCCAGAATTGAAAGAGGATTTGCAGAAGTATTCTAAAGGTACAAAGGCATCCTTGAAAGACATATTTATGTTCTAATATCATTCATATACCTTCTCAGAATATTTGGGATCATTTGGGGCAAATTTGGGACCTAGAGATCAAAACTAGTCAAAGGTCGAACTAGGGAAAAAAGGTGGAAAATTGCCATTTTAATAAAATCATTAACATGGGACATTACAATGGTATCAGAGCATGGTCTTGGAACCTGATGTGGTAGAACATTAACGAAGAACAGGAGTCAAAGAAATAAGCCACCACCCTTAGAAACTGAAACTAGATGTACTTTGGTGAAATGGAAGAAGTAGGAGAAGAAGTGCATTTATTGGTCACCATGAGTAAGGATGAGAAAGGAACCTTAGAGGAGAATGAGGATTTTAAAAAATTACTTAAACCATCCTTTGAAGACAAGTGGAGGAAATACTTTCAAGAGTTCAAATTGTTGCTTAGTGAACTTGGAAGCAACTCGGAATAAATAATGAGCAATGGTTCTCTTTTCAAGGAAAATGATGAAATAATTTATGTCACAAAAGAGGAACCTAATGTAATTGTGGAACATGAGGTACATGTTGATATGCAGGTTCTTGAAGATGCTACACTAAAACAAGAAGAAGGACAAGCACTTGCCCTTGTTTAGAGGGATTATGAGTTGCCTCATGGAGAGAATTGCAAATCCTTGGAGGAGGCACATGATCTCACAATAGTTGGACCAACCAATTATGGAGAGGATGAATTAAAGATTTCAATGGGTAAGAGTTGTAAGTATTTAAGGTTGGTTCATAATTCCTCACCCCGTACTTCTTTTTCAGCCACATCGATTGGGCATAAAAATTGGGTGAAAGGTTTTTTTCTAATGGTGCCACATGAGGGGTATGTAACTCCTACCTCTCATTTTGAGGATGACATGAATAGAGCACCTCATTATTTACATTTGCAGCAGAATATTTTTTTTCCTTGTGATGGTACATATCTTCATGAACACACTTATGATGTTCACTTGAGTCACTTGAAGACTCATGATCTTCCTTGCTCCTTGCTTAGTTCAATTGATGTTGGAGGAACTTCATTAACTATGTGGATGAAAGAATACAGGGCTGATTGTTTTGATGCATCTTACATATTTTTGGAGCAACATTATAGGAAATGGGATACTCACCTATGTCATTGGATCAGATTTGATTGTTCACTCGATGCTTGTATGCGCTTGAAAAATGATGGTCTACTTATTTGGAGGTACAAGCACTTTCATGATTCTTTGATGAATCATCTTCTCGATGTACATTTTCCTTATGTTGTTATGTACTTTGATGATATATATTTTTCACTCATGATGTTTGGAAGAATGCATACAAGAAAATGGGATCCAGGAATCCTCTTATCTAATGGTGTGGGTTGGAGAGCACTCTTAATTGTTGGGGTGCAATACAAGCAATGGGACCCTGGAATAATTTTTATCTCATTGGTTTCAAATTTTTTGGGGAAACAAGTAGTATGGGAGATGGATTTCCCAATTAATAAAGTGATTTTTATCAGAGTAGTGTAGCAGCAATCATGGTGGTTCATCTCTAAAATCTTCATGGAAACTCAAAGACTCAAGGCTGGGCAATTCAATGGCAGCTTCAAAGAATTATACAGGAAGCAGGTTCTTCAACACCCATGTTTGAAATTGCTTGAGGACAAGCAATATTGGGAAGGGAGGATTTTTCATGTCCCAAAATTGGAATTGGGTCACAATGTCCTAATCACATTCTCCATATTCATTATATTTTGTAAAATTGAGGTTAAAGGTCAAATAACTACCAAGGAGGAAGATTACTAGTTTCCTAGGTTTGGGGTGGAAGCTTCGGGATTTGGAATAATGGGAATAATAAATGATGTTTGAACATTAGAGTGGCATAAATATTTAATAAAGGATCTAAATAAATATATACAAGTGAAAATCAAAGTGGAATTTGATCATGAAGACACATGGAGGAAGTGGGACCCACATATGGCTAGATTTCCCCACTACACTTGGCATCATTCTCTCACCAATTCGAATTCAAGGTGAATGGTAACATACTTGGGGGAGTCCAAAAGGTATTATTCATGGCATGACTCATCTAAGGTCGAAATATAGAGGAAGAGTAACTCCCATAGAAGAGGAAGAGGCAATTTGGAGCTAGTGAGACACTTGGGCTAGATTCCCTAGCTCTATGACAACAATGATGAAGATGCTATGACACCTATGACACAAATTAGACCTGAAGGATAACATATGACATATATGACATGTCAAGTCTAAAAATAGACTCCAAGAGGGCGCTCAAGGGTGTTAGGGAAGCTAAGATGCTTCCACATGTGATTTGGTGGAAGTGGGAGACTAGGAATTGTTGTGCAAGTGGCGTTCTTTGGAATCTCTTCCCAACTTGAGTTGGCATGAGTCTCTTGGAAGGAATTAGACCCATGGAGGACATTAGAACTTTATAAATGTCAATAAAAAAGAATGAAAGCATATTTTTATCATTTGAATAATTTGCAATTGCATTTGTGTAGAGGGAGAGCTAGTGGATGACTAGTTTCTTGCCTTAGCCAACTTCAAGGGTGAAAGATTCCAATCCAAGTTGGTAATTGGAAAGTCCATTCAAAAATTTCATTTGGAGCTTTAATGGAGTATTTATTTTCAGGTGTAAGCTACAGGGAAGCTCATGGTTTCTTTTATTTCAACACATTCTCTCAACCATTTCCAGTTTTGATGGCATATTCTTGATCCTTGAGGGAGGGCGTTTTTGGTGAGATATTGTACTCTTTGGGGGAGATTATAATGCCGCATTTATTTTTTAAGATGAATTAAATACTCTATTATTCATCTTGAGAAAGTTTCAGTTCGAAATTCCAAGTAGAAATGTATAAATCTCAATTTTAATGAAAGAACAGTGCCATTTCCCCACTACCTTGTTGTGAATCAATGTAATGCTGATGATTTCGAATGAGTGGATGATTATCTAATGAATTTGTGATAAATGGAATGCCATGGATGTATTTTACAAGTTTCATGTACTGTACTTGAGCATTGAAGTATTTTTACTCAGTTTAATTGCTTTGGTAGGAAGAAATAGTGCCATTTCCCCAAGGGTCGAATTGGTGATTTTGCAGTTGAATGGGAGAGGGTTGGAACAGATATAATAATCAATTAATGGTGCACTTGATACCTTAATAACATCCTTAATATATTCCCTACCTCTATTCAGAAATTTGAGTGGGTTTGGAGGCATCTGGGAAGCCATTTTCAGTACTTACCCCAGGGGGATTTGAACACCAAATTACTAGTAAAATTGCATACTTGGTACAGAATCCTAAGAGAGTTTTAAGAGGTATTTTGGTGACAATATTTCATCCCTGAACATCATATTCAAGTCCTAATATCATTCATACACCTTCCTTGAATATTTCAAGGCATTTGGAGTCAATTTGAGACCTAGAGACCAATACTAGTCAAAGGGAAATCACTAGTAAAGTTACCTACATTGACCAGAATTGAAAGAGGATTTGAAGAAGTATTATAAAGGTCCAAAGGCATCCTTGAAACATATATCTATGTTCTAATATCATTCATATACATTCTCAGAATATTTGGGATCATTTGGGGCAAATTTGGGACCTAGAGATCAAAACTAGTCAAAGGTCGAACTAGGGAAAAAAGGTGGAAAATTGCCATTTTAATAAAATCATTAACATGGGATATTACAATAGTGAAATTTTGCAAAATTCTCCGAGGGATGAATTTCCTTTGGCATATTATAGTAGAAACTGGCATATCTTCTGTTGAAGCAAGACAAGGCTTCGTCTTTTCGCCTCCTTATGGAATGAAACTTTGAGAGAACCAGATCCCACGACCTTCTCTTGCCCCAAAACCCCAGAAAAACCTCAGACAATGCTCCCCACATATCAATAGACGCAGGTTGCAAATTCCTAAACCATCTCTTCACATTTCCTTGGAGGGATTTTACAAAATCTCTCACACAGAGGTCGTCGTGTTCTATTTCGAAGTGATCCAGAAAATGCTCAAAACCTTGAACATGTTTCTCTGCAATAAGCATGTTAGACTCTCCGTAAAAAATAGGGATGTGTTTATGGTAGTCTGGGGGGAAATCATGAAGGACGGGGGGTAACTTCAGAGGTTTGTATCTTAGCTGGGCTCTGGATGGCAACGGAGTGGATCCAGGGAGGGTATCATTGGCTTTACCCTTGGATAATTCATGAAGCTAGTTATGGTTTATACAGGGTTCAAATGAAAGGACGGGATCAAATCTAGGAGTCAAAGGAGAGTTTACATTTTCAAATTCAAGTGAAGGATATAAAAAGGAGGCTCTGTCATGACCTAGAGTTCTTTGATGAGACCATAATTTTTTGATATATACATAGAGGTAAAAGGATGCCAACACAGATGATCGAGGTGGATATTGGTGGCCACCCACCTTTCCAACTGGCTCAAAACAGCTTTATGGCAATTTTGGTATTGTACTATTTTTAGCAGTTTTTCGGGTCCTGAACTTCCGGGGCCATTTTGAGGCCCTAAACGACCTTTTTTGGCAATTTGGGAGGCCAAATGATTTTCTTCGGCATACATTTGGCCCCAGTCGAAAGTTGTAAATCTCGGATAGACCTTTCCAACGGGCTACCGAGCGCCCCAAACGGAGATCGTATGCAAAAGTTACGACCCCGGGAAGTTGATGTACTAACTTACCCAAACGGGGCCCACATGACTTTTGGCGCTTCATCTCCTAGGGTTAGGTTTTTGGATGTCTAGGGTTTTTGACATTCCTGTTTATTGTAAAAGGCCTTGAGAGCCTCATTGTAACCATGTTCTTGCGAAATGAGCGCAGCCGTCACATCTCTTCTCAGAGATAAGCCGCCACCATTCCAGCAAGCTTGTTTTCCGCTGCATTTTACAGTTCTAGCTTATTTCCTTATTGAATAGAAAACCAGTTTTACCGTATCTCTGTTATTTTGTGTTAAGCATCTGATAATAATCTGTATTCATTTCGTTCTGCTCATAAAATCCGGATCAACAGAAGAATAGGGATTCTTTGAAGATATTGATATTTTGATACCTAGAACTTAATTCTTCCATGTCTAAGGCAGCTGGGATCGTTCTCCAGTGGAGTCTGCAGATTGAACTTTGAACAAATGAGTGGAGTCACCAGGTGGATGATATGCAACTCTTCTGGTGTCTGATTGCTGTCCACCATCAACAATCGGATCTGAAATTTTGTCGGTTTACCTGGGATGGTAAAAGAACCCTGTCCCCGGCAACGACGCCAATTTGTTAACACCCAAATTGTACCCTCTGAGTTGCAGGAGAGGGAAAGTCGGGGTAACCACTAACCAACTTTGGACTAATGCTACTGACCCAACATAGTTGGAGAGGGCTCTCTCTACAAATCGGTGAAAGACTGAAATATCCAAAGGCATTAATAGTGAACAAACAGACCATCCTTCCTTACTTAAAAATATTCAATTAAAACATATAGAGAAGGTCAGATTTCGAAAGGGTCGAATCATGCGAAAAATTTGGAGGGATAATCACAAGTAGAAACAATTGGGCGATGGAGTCAAGGAATTACACATAAATCAGATAACAGTGCCCTAGTATGGACTACTCTAACAGAGGCAAGGTAGCCGCTCGCTTGCCGTCATAAAGATATTTTTTGGTGGTAAAAGAAGGAAATAAGAATAGTCCATTGATATGAGCATCCAACAAAGATGAATTCAATATCAACTTTAGTAGCAATATTTTTTGAACACTTGAGATAATAGCCGGAGCTTGATTCCAAGAATTCCAAACTATTATACATTGATCTCAAGCATGAAATGAAAAACATAATGTAAAGGCATAACAACAAACACATGCACATAGACAAGGTGGAAAAATGGACTACAAGTTAGAAAAACACAGGAATCTCTAGAAAACAGTCTACCATAGGCACTGCACATTGTATTAATATGAAAATCTCAAAACAAGGCTCGCCTCTCAGGCTTTTGCCAAATGATTTTCCAACCCTTAATTATTCTATTACAAATCTTGTATAGCCTCTCGGCCTTGAATTGGTCCTTAGGAAATAGACAAAATTACGCTGCCACCTTGGCAACCCCATATTTGGAATATTACATATGGGTCAAGTTCAAAATAGACTCATTTAGATGGGAAACAAAATATTATGAGCAGGGCGCCACCTTACTCCAAAGTCCTCAATCGGCCTTGCGAATCAAAGAAGTCCTCCACCTTGAGAGAGCTGTCAGCATGTGGTTCTTCAGCACGAGGAGGAGGTGTCACTTCCCCAGTGGGGAGCACGAGGTCATGTAAAATCCCCTTATCTTGTTGGACGTCTTCATCTTCCCCAGGAATCTTCTCTTTTCCTCGACATCAAATTCTTTTGTGCACCTGTTTCCCTTTGGTTTCCTCCTCGTCACTACCGGATCTGGATTCCACATGGTTGAATGTCATAAGAGACGAAGGAGCATGCTTTTCCTCCACCTCAGACCATGCCTGTTCGAGCATGAAAAACACTCCGGATCCCTGCTTTTTCTCCATGACCCAATTCTAACTGAAAGATGCCCCAAGCTGCCAAGTGTACCGTCCTCTCTATATACCGATCTCGTACAATGGACAAAAAACCATATCTATAACTACTGTGATGATGACAATAGGTATGTGTTGCCATAGTCACCATGATAACTTGATTGGACTCCTTAATCAAGTAACAATGATGCCCCAGGTATGAGCTGACCTGAAACATGCTTGGTAAAGACCTCCAGATAGACTGCGTAGCAAATGACGACGTTGAGGTGGCCCCTGTCGCATCATCGATCATTTGGATGACCATAGAGATGCCTTTAAGATGCCTATCCATCAGGTATTTCCAACGTCACAAAACTTCCCATCATTTCTCCTCCGTATGTTGAATGATGCAGGTCACATCACCCTTGCAGTTCCTCAGGCGATCGCACAAGTAACTTTCCTCCTGCCTGCACCTTTATCACCTGTCGCCCTGGCCCCTTCACGTTTACCAACATTTTTACCGAAGGGCACTTGACTCATGCAAGAATAAAAAGGCAACCCGGTAACTACCCTAGCTTGCCGTTTAAAGAGAACAACCAAAATTGATATCCAGTGATGCTCTCTTAGCTGGCTGCCTCTAAATTTTGATCCCTTCATCAGTATGTTTATAATTCCTTGAGAACCTTACCTTCACACCCGTATGGCTGGGAGCGATGTCTCCCCCGCTTGCTTGTCTCGGTCCTCTTCCCCCATCTGGGGCCGAGGCTTGAACTCACTAGTACCGGAGAAACCTGTCTCTTGTGGGTGGATACCTTTGGTCAGAAACTATCCCAAACTGAGGCTTGGTATTGACCCACATTCGACTTCGGGCGAACCAGCATTTACTTTGAACGATCAACAAGGCAGGGGAGCTATCTTCAATGTTGATGTCAAGCCGAAAATAGGCAGTTAAGGAGGCCCGTCGACTCTCAGGAGGACTTTGGCGAAACAAGGTGACGACCGACATCTCTGGGGAGACCTCCAAACTCAAATGTATGGGGCTTCGAGAGACAAACACGGAACAGGCCGTTATGGCCTGGGAAAAACAAAATATGGGACCCATGGAACTTTCCGCACCTATCTACGTCTATGGGACCTTCAGACTTCTGCTGATTTTGGCAACAAGAAGCTGAATTTCTGTACCAGGATGAAAATCCTATCTCCCGAAACAATCCCAAACCTTGAATCTTGGAGGAGACTGGCTGCTCGTTGGCCTTCCTGGCGACAAAACTCGTTTCCTTCTTCGACCTACTTATGACCAGAAACCGCCTGGAGCAGGAATGCTCGGGGAAAATGAAAGTGTCTCCTTTACCCGTCGGCGGCTATATATATAAATCGTGTTCACTTATCCCCCGTGATACTTCGTTAGATGCCCATCAATCCCATTCTTTGATCTCTCACGTGCTGATCTCCTCCGTCAGATCTAGTCTCCACTTTAACCACTGATTTGACCACCCCTATCTGTCGATCGTCGGAACATTCCTCCCGCGCTGATCTGCGCCATTCATTTTGCACCATGTGTCTATGAAAATAGTGTTGCATACACCTAAGTGGTTTCCAACACCACGTTTTCCATCATGCGACTAGCCTTGGTGTCGACATCTGTCGAATGGGTCCCATATGTCACAACCACTCCTTCCTCTCTCCAGCATGCAACTTCCCGATGCGATGATCGCTAAGGACCGTAGATCCTCCTGGGATAATCTACTCCATTTATTTTGTCACATTGCACCTATTACCGTGGGACCCTTATCCTTTATTTGCATGGCCCACCTTGGCCCATCTTGGTCATCCACGTGGCTAACCACGTGCCCTTCACGCTTTGGTGGTATCGCATACTTATTAAAACAATACTGATTACCACTTATCATCCTTGCGACATATCCTCCAGCTGCCATCTGTCCAACGGTATTCCTCATTGTGACCGCTCTTATGACTATTTCCCGTGTGCTTTGTCCATGCGACCAAGCAACGAGGTTCATTGATCTCCCCCCAGCGCTCGTCCAACGGTGGAAACTAACGCGGTGGTTACTCTTCCCTCTATTTCCTTCGAACTATAGACTTAGGCCCTTTTTGGGTTATTTTGGCCACATTTTAATGCTTCTTCTCCCATTATTTTCCTTTTCCTAGCACATTTAACACGCCCACCTCCATTTTCTTATGCCTTTAGCACCTGGTTATGGAAAACAAGGGTAATCCCCAGTTTTCATAAAAAAATTTGGGCTATCCCTTTATTTCACCTCCATATCCATGCTGTAAAAATCAGGTGCTAACACATGCTTTCTACTTTTATGAGTTTCCTTCTTTTGCAGTGCCATCTATCCTTTTACTATTAGAGAAATTTTGAGGTCAAAAAATGGCCTCAAAACAAAGAAAATGTACTATAAAAAACAACCAATCACATTCTAGTAGATGACATCATCCCCCTTGGTGAGGTGGCATTGCATGAGTTAAGAATGCTTATTTGTCAAATTTTCTATGGTGAATGAAAACACATAGTTAACCAAGGTAGTGGTGTAAGTACTTTTAAGTCATAAAGTAAAGTACTCATAATGATAGTCTTTTCATAAAATAATATTATTGTCATTGTCAAGTAAAATACTTATAATGAATGTCTTTTCACACTTTCTCATAAAATAATATTATTGTCATTTTCAAGTGAAGTACTCTTAATTCATAAAGAAAGTCCTTTCACATTTTTTATAAAATAATCTATTATCATTTTTATGTTTTTAATTTTAAATTATATATTCACTCCATTCTATTTAATAACATAATGTCAAACTAATAAAGAATAATAATAGATTTAATAAATAATAATAATAATGCAATGTGGATTATAATAATATTATTAACATTTTATATGTAAATAAATTCTCAATTAAATTACATTATATTAAATTCATGAGAAAAGTACTAAATATAAAAAGTCAACATAAAAATAAAAAAAAATAGTTCTTAAAAATATTTTTTATTATTTAATTTCATTTGCAAGTTCAAGACAAATAAATGCTAAAGGACAATAAATTTTTGGGAATTTACAATGAATCTTAGTCACATCAATGTAGACTTATTTTATTAATTTTATTTCTAGTGAATTTTGAAAAGCAACTCAACCATGGTTATTTATATTGTGCATAGAAAATAGTGTGGGAGGTGACTTGTCATATATACCTACCCCATAAAACCCCCAATTCATAATATTTTAATATATCTCATATTTTTGTAGTACATCTCTTAGGAGGCCATTTTTTGACCTCAAAATCCCTCTAATGTGGCTTTCTTGATTTTTTTTTATTTTCTTCAAGCTGCCATCTTTAGGAAAGAAACTATTTGAGGCCCACCTTATCCTAATGCACCTCATAGCCACATGAGCATCAATAAATTTATCCAAATATTAATTAATATTAATAAATAGAACAGTTATGACCCACCTTTATTTATTTAATTTACATGGGTACTAAACCAAAATTTACCCCTTTTAATTAATTAATGCTAAAATGTCTCTAGGACCCATGGGGTTAGATGGATAAGGGGAATGATTAAGGATCATTAAGGATGGTGCTTGAAACTCCATGGTGATGTCAAAATGGGATGGAATATCACGAATTTTGACTGACTATTTTGATGTTATATATATTGGGCTTAAGCCCCAACACATGATTTATTTTGTTATACTCGGCGTGAGCCCCAATGCACATGATTCATTTCTTTTATAGATATACATATTTGGGCATGGACCTTGACTAATACAGGCTATTGTTATATACTGGGTAGAAAGCCTCAATGTATTTGACTTATGTTTTATTATGATATTTGGGTACAAGCCCTAATATACTGAGATAATTTGTGTTACATACTGTGCAGATTTATGATATACATGATTGAATTTTATGATGTGTGAGCGTGGAATTTGGAACACATGGATGACCTATGTACTAGGCATAAGCCCTGATGTACATAGAGGATTTTATTATGTACTGGGCATAAGCCCCGATGTACATAGAGTGTTGGGCATAAGCCCTGGAGCACTCCAAGCTTGATAATGAATACCGAATCCGAGGCCATTTGTACATTCTAGATGTGCTTCACAACCACATTCTAGTACTACTGTTGAGCGAGATTCTATGGAATTGCACTAGCGTAACGCCCATGTGAGAGTATTGATCCAAATCTTTGAAGAGCACTTGGGGTTACTTGATCTTGAAAGTGTTGAGTTGAGAAGACTATGAATAGCACTACTACTCATCACAATTATTTAAATTGGTTAAACGAATCATTTTTATCCCTCATCAAGCACCGTGGGAACTACCATGTTAAAAGAGGTAATCCAACATGCAAGAAGGACCTAGAGTCACCTAGCCTAGCCAAATATCCAAACTTCCCAAAAGACCTTGTCCAAAGAATTGGACCATATATTAAATCATTGTCAAGGGATTTTTATGTGATTTAATTAAATAAATAATCAAGTTGAGTATTTATAAAAGAAGTCTCACTTATGTATAAGTAATATCCATGAAATCTATGCATAAAATATAAATTATATTATATATGAATTGTGCATAAATAGTATGCAGGAAATATATGCATATGATATTTATTTATAGTATATATATAAAGAAAAGATTGTGATCCAAATTTATAGAAATACATAGTAAATAAACTATAGAGGCTCCTTTAAAAAGAAATCATAAAGGAACAAGTTAATAAGTCCTAGATTAACTAGGAGTAAAGAATTTAAATAAAATATTCTTTGAATGTATTATAAATCAGAACTAAAACAAATATGGAGTTAATATTAAAAATATTATTATTAACGCAACAACTATATTCCAAATTTCACCTATATAAAGAAGGACAATTCCCAAGTGAAGGGCATCTTTTTCTTCCTATCATTATCCTATGGTGAAAGAAGAGAAGTTTTCCATAGAAACGGAAAGAGAATTTTTATTTTCAAGAATTGAATTGCATCAGTAATTTGCCCTAGGTCCTCTCTTGTCCTATTGCATGTTGGAACCAGCTCGGGGGGATCCATTGGTGAACCAAGAATGATTTAGGGTCAAGGTTGGGAGGAATGTGGTAGTCCCAAATTCATCTAGTTCAATTACCCTACATGTCAGCTAGATCAATACATGTTTGCATTAATTAGTGTTTGAAAGTGTGCAGGTTGTACCAACAGCAGGATCAAGCTACAACTATCCACATATGAGTTATTCTTAGGTTATTTAAAAAAAAAAATTAGGCTATTAAGTTTAGAAATTTAATTATGTCAAGTATTTCTCCTTTATGGAACCTAGCAGTAGTTATTTAATCAAGAGTAAGGGCCTATGGCATTGGCTCTCCTGGGTATTCTTTTTAGTTCAAAAGTTAATGTTGGATGAAGACTTTAAACCCTAGTTAGTTGAATAAACATTTATAAGCATTGTTCCTACACAATAATTACAGCGGAATCATCTCCTTTAGAGACCGATTCGTTTGACTTAGATTTCAGCTTAAAATTCAAAGTCCTTATCCTAAAATTAATCGAAAACATAATGTAAATTAAATAAAACTTTCATAACCAAAATCATTGTCAAGAAATGGCACAGAACGTCTGTCTCAGACTTATACGACTCCATGCCTTGATCAAAATTAAAACATTAAAATATCGATCCTTTGCATATACATCTTTATTTCAGATCTCTCAGACAAGATTTCCCAGAAGCCATTAAATCCAAGATAAAAATACAATAAAATAAACTCAAACATCATTTTAGATTTATAAATCAATCACCACCTTACATTTAATCGAGACTCCTTACACAGGCTGAGAAATCTCATCTAGCATTTTTTTCAAGTTATAGAAATTAAAAACTAAAGCTTCAGGATCGAATCCCCTACCCTTTATCATTAAATAAACTCCATTACAGGGATCATACTAGCGTAGATCTATGCCTCCCCATAAAAATATTCAAAGCCATAAAAATGCAGAACCAATAAAATTAGCAACATGATTTCATTTTCAATGCTAGGGCTGGGTTATACAACCACCCAAGAAATATTAAAACATGAAATAATTACCTACATTTTCCCTTATCTTCTAATCAAAAGACTCGACACAGTTAGGTCTTTAACCTCCAAGGTTTAGCTAAAAACGCAGGGTCATTATTGAATTACGATAATATCAACTTTAAACATTAAAATCTACATTTTAGAAGTAAATCAATTTCGCATACAAAGGCATGAGTAGAAACAACGCATAATCCAGCTATGGCTTTTCCCTTTAAAAATTTAAAAAACAAATATTTCAACTTCTCAGACTTTAGGAAGTTTTGTTTCCAGAATTGAGCTTAAAATGAAAACGATGGAGTAAAAGAATTAAATCACTATGAAATTAAATACATAGGTTAACTCTTAGACATACGAAGGAATCTCATACAGGGTTTTCACTAAAAAACGCCATGTTCTATTATAAACTCAGCTTACAACTGAGAATAGCAGGGCATTTCTCATCTGAGAATATCAAACCCTGAACCTGATCAAAATCACCTAAATCACCTAAACACACAGAGGCTAACAAAAGTAATAAAAGTGTACCCACAAATTTTACAGAGGTCAAATAAAAGAGCTCTCTCTTTATTTAAAAGTTTCACCAATCTCCTTCACAAAACATATTTCGATTTATACAGGGGCATAATTAAAGTGCTCCCTCCATCTCAAAGAAAAATGCCTTACAGGCTACAACTCAGTCAAGTACTGAGGATTATATATATTACAGAGTACACTATAGGGCATAACCACAATGAGCATACCCAAATCAACAAATTATATTCAAACTCCTGATATCAAACCCCTTCCCAAATTCGTAAATATCAGAGAAAGCAAATCCTTACTCAACTTGAGCTCGAAGGGAGGAAAGGACCAGCAAGGGCCATACTTACCCATAAAACTCCAAGCTACGAATGCCCATGCCAAGCTCGAAACTCACCACTGAAGCCCTTCCAAGCTAACACCAAACGATTAATGTTACAAGCCAGCAACCAAAATTATTACATGAATTTATTTGAACAAGACCGGGTACAGTAGTTACCTTTCGAGAGATCCACGCTAGCTGGTACATAGGAGGTCGAGCTCTGCCATGGTCGCCTCCAACACCAACAGAGCATAGCCCGTCCTTCCCCTCCAAACCAAGTGAGGCGATATTGCATTGGGCCAAAACAAACCTTAGGGTTTGATTACTTAGTGACATACAACTGGCCCCCATTTCGAATAGCTAAAACATAGAATGCACCATCCTTTCCAGTATCATTTATATTTCAAACCAACTCCATATAGTTGTAAATTCTTTTATATTGCAGGCTTGCATTTTTAATATGAATCAAAACCACATCTTTAAACCCTTACAAATATTTTAGAAACTGGAAAGTAGATTTAGATGGCCTTTAGAAAGTACCTACAAAACATAATGAAGTAAGACTTTAGCATGAAATGCTAAGTAAGCCTGGCCAACCACCACCAAATCCATCCCCTCAAACCATATAAAGATCATTAAAATACAGTAACTCATATATATCCATGCTGAGCTATTTTAGTTTAAAGTGGGCACATAATTACAACATCTAAAAGGAAGAACATATAATCCAGATACAAAATATAACAAAGATTAGGATTTTTTAACCAAGTGTTGAGACTATCCACCAACCTGAGCTTATTACCATAAATCCAATGTGGTTCTTAAATACCGAAATTCAATTACACCACTTCCGCAAAACTACTAAAGTGAAACCAACCGTCGTGGATACATCATACAGTAGGCCATGAGAAAAAATATAAACCATGCATTCTTTCATTACATTAATAAGCCTTCTAATTATTTTCTCAGTGTTGAAGTTAATTTACTAAACATCTACTTAAATAGGCAGTAAAAAGTTATACGAGAAAATTTTAAATTTTTATAGTTTTAGGGACATTACAAGTTGTATCAGAGCCTAGCTACAATACGAAGTGACCTATTGGGATCATTACAGAAAACATCCACTGCAAATACATATGCTTCGAAATATGTACTAGGTACTTATAAATTTCCTTTTATACGAACTAATAGATTTCTGTTCTTACAAATTGATGAAACATTGCAGGTACAAATATAGCCTGAATGATGAATACAGAAAAAGACAGTAGCATACATAGGAACTTAAATTCCCCACCACGAGAGCAAGAGATTGTGGTGGAATTAAACTTAGATTTAATGAAATCAATACAGCAATTACAAAATGAGTTACAGAGTTTTAGAGATGATAATATGCAAGAAATATGGGAATAGCAAGCCATAAATGAAGCTATATTCCAGAGCTTAATAGGGGCAAGGTCCCATGTACAGTCCACCCACTCAGCCAACAAATACAAGGAAAACAACTGTCACACAAAAAGATCCATCAGTCCTAAAGAGGATGAGTATGAAGAACACATACCTGATTACATGGAAGGATACTGTAAAAGCTCCTCCAATGAGGATGGATCACCTTCCCCTTCCAAGAAAAGGATGAAGAGTGATGACAGTTTACAAGGAGAATTCAAGAAAATCAAAGCGCCAACTTATGATGGAGAGATAAATACGGGGGAGAAAGCTGAGGAGTGGCTATTAGGGATGAAAAAGTATTTTAAAGTCCACAACTATTCCAACGAAATGCAAGCTCGACTAGCCATTTACATCTTAAATGGTAAAGTAGCCAGATGGTGGAGAGACTTGAAACATACAAAAGGGCACGAAGTGAGAGACATAAAATGGAATGCTTTCAACAAACTGTTTCAAGACAAATACATGTCTGAAAGATTCTTTGACAAAAAGATCAAAGAATTTCATGAACTAAAGATGGGCTCCCTAACTATGGAATCTTTCATCAACATATTTTTGGATCTACTTCGTTATGTTCCTTATATAAAGGATGGAAAATTCAAGATACAACAATTCTTAGGATGCCTACCTCCCAATTTTTTAGAGAAGATTGAGTTTGACATGCCTAAAACATTAGACGTGAATTTACACAAAGCAAGACTCTGTTATGAACATGGAAAACCAAGGAATGATAACATAAATAGAAATAGAGATAGATTCAGAACCTTTTCAGACAACCGAAGACCTAGTTATAGACCATCACCTTACCGGAAACAAAACAATAGTTTCCCTCCCAACAGAGGCTTCAAACGACCTCATGCACGGCCAAATGCACCCCCGCCACATGCCAATAGACCAGCTTTCAACAAAGGAGAAAAAGCTCCCCCACCAATCAGTACTTGCCGGAAATGCCAAGGGCCCCACTACTTTAGAGATTGTCCCAACAAGATGGCTAGAGTTTTACACAATGTCCAAGCAAACCCAACAGTAGGGGACATGGAAAGAACACCAAGGATTTATGCTACACTTGATGGCCGACAAGTGGACCACCAGGCCACTATGGTTGAAATTGAGGGTAAGATCTCAAACACAGCTATTTCAGTTTTGATAGATCCTGGTGCATGCCGAAGCTATGTCTCCCCTAAGATAGTCGACACCTGTAAGTTAAACCGAGAAAGTCACGAGAAACCATGGCTGCTACAACTAGCCACTGGTACCAAGCGGAAAGTCTCCGAACTAGTTAGAACTTGTGAGATAGATTTGAATGGGTTCCCAACTAGAGTGGATTTAACTACCACTAGGATCGTACGATGTACTTATAGGAATGGATTGGTTGGAAGAACATCATTCCCTGCTTGACTGCTTGAATAAGTCAATACTATGCACGGATGACCAAGGGAATCAAAGAAAGATTCAGGGTATACGTAAGAAAGTTTCTATAAGACAGATATCTTCCGTACAAGCAAAGAAGTGCATAAGGAAGGGTTGTAAACTCTTTGCAGTCAACATTCAAACCATAGAAGCAGATAGGGAACAAAAGATATAAGACTTCATAGTCCTTGTAGAATTCAAGGATGTATTTCCCGAGGAAATACCTGGGTTCCCACCCAAGCGAGACCTAGACTTCTCCATAGAGATAATACCCGAGTCAGTACCAGTTTCTAAATCCCCTTACCGCATGAGTCCACCATAATTAGTGGAGCTCAAGCTTCAGTTACAAGAGTTGATTGAGAAAGGATACATCTGACCAAGTGTGTCCCCTTGGGGAGAACCGATACTCTTTGTCAAGAAGAAGGACAAAATGGTGAGGATGTGCATCAATTACTGCCAACTCAATAACTTGACCATCAAGAACCGCTACCCACTCCCTAGAATTGAGGACTTGTTTGACCAAGTCGGAGGAGCAAATATCTTCTCGAAGATCGACCTATGATCTGGATATCTCCAAGTAAGAATCTTTGATGAAGACATCGGTAAAACCTCCTTTCAAACCCGATACGGTCATTACGAGTTTGTGGTGATGCCTTTTGGATTGACGAATGCACCTGCCAACTTTATGTGCATGATGAACAACATCTTTAGTAAATAACTAGACAAGTACGTTCTAGTATTCATTGACAACATTTTGATCTACTCTGAGAATGAAGAAGAGCATGAAGAACATCTTTGAATAGTGTTGCAAATACTACGAGAACACCAATTGTATGCTAAGTTTAGCAAGTGTGATTTCTACAAACCTCAAATATAGTACCTAGGTCACATCATTTATGAGAAGGGGATAGAAGTCGACCCCAAGAAGACTAAAGCCATAGAGGAATGGCCTACACCCACTTGTGTGACTGATATAAGATCATTCTCAGGGTTATCCGGTTACTACCGGAAGTTCATCGAGAACTTCTTGCGAATTGCTTGTCCTATGACAACCTTGCAGAAGAAGACAAACAAGTTTCTTTGGATGACCAAGTGCGAAGAAAGTTTCCAAAAGTTAAAGAAACTTTTGACTAGTGCACCCATCTTACAGATTGCTGACCTCGATGGGGACTTCGTGGTTTGCACAGATGCAAACAAGGAAGGGCTCGGTGGATTCCTTATGCAAAATGACTTCGCTATATTCTATGAGTCTAGGAAGTTGAAGGAACATGAACAAAACTACCCCACGCATGACCTTGAACTAGCCACCATTATACATGCCTTGAAGATGTGGAGGCATTACCTTATGGGAAAGAAGTTCCTACTGAAGACGGATAACATGAGTTTGAATTACTTGTTTGACCAACTTGACCTAAATGCTAGGCAGGCTAGGTGGCTAGCCTTCCTTAGTGAGTACCACTTTGAGCTAAATCACATAAAGGAAAAGGAGAACAAGATCGCCGATGCTTTAAGTCGATGGGCCCATATGTTATATGAGGTGACTGTAACTCAAACTGACTTAGAATTGCACGACAGGATTAGAATGGCATGTAGGAATGACCGATTCTATGTCGATATCCTTAAAAAGATCCAAGAGGATAGGTTATTCCAACAACAAAAAGAGTATAAGATAGATGAGTCGGGACTGTTATGGTGGAAGGAGAGAAATTATGTTCCAGAAAGCAGAGACATTAGACCTAACATCCTCACAAGGTTCCATCAGAAACCCTATTCAGGGCATCCTAGATATCAAAAGATGATATCAGTAGTAAAGAAACACTTCTTTCAGACTAAGTGGAAAGCTGACATATCCTTATTCATTGCTAAATGTCAGGAGTGCCAACTGGTTAAAGTGGAACACCATCACCCTTCGGGACTACTGCAACCATTACCCATTCCAGAGTGGAAATGGGAGGTCATCAGTATGGATTTCATCATGGGTTTACCTAAAAGTAAGAGACAAAATGACTCCATCTTTGTAGTAGTAGACAAGTTATCAAAAGCAACACATTTTATACCGGTGAAGGCTACCTACAAAGCTATTCACATCGCGGACATCTTCCTATAGGATATTTTCTGATTGCATGGGATACCCAAGGAAATCATTTCCGATCAAGACACGAAGTTCACTGGTAACTTCTGGAGGGAATTGTTCTCTGGTTTGGAGACACAACTATAGTTCAGTACCACGTACCACCCCCAAACCGATGGATAGATGGAGAAAGTGAACCAAATCCTTGAGTACATGCTTAGGATGTATTTTATGAACAACCCCACAAAGTGGGAGGATTACCTACACCTCGCAGAGTTTTCCTACAACAACGAATACCAGAACTCTACCAAGATGAGTCCCTTCGTCGTGCTCTATGGAAGAAAGTGTAGGACAATAGTGACTTGGGATAGTCCAGTAGACAGACTTATGAAGGGTCCCGATTTACTAAAGGACTTAGGACAACTAGTTACCAAAGTACAACAAAACTTGAAAGAGGCACAAGATCGCCAAAAGAGTTATGCGGATAAGAAAAGAAAAGACAAATATTACCAAGTTGGAGAACATGTCTTATTAAAAGTGAAGGAAAAAAGAATCTCCTTGAGCTTGGGGCGATACGAGAAGTTGGCCCCCAGGTTTTGTGGACCCTTTGAGATACTGGCCAAGAAAGGGCCAGTAGCATATGAGTTAGCTTTACCAGCTCATGTAAAAGTTCATAATGTTTTTCATTCATCTTTATTAAAGAAAAATGTTTATGATACTAAACATGTGATTGATTGGTCCTTATTATAGGTGGAACCCGAAGGCGAATTCATGTTGGAGCCCCACCACATTTTGTATAAGAGAGAGGTGCAACTTAGAAGATGGGCCATCACCCAGTTAAAAGTGCAATGGAGGCACTTCGGACCAGAAGAGGCTAATTGGGAAAATGAAGCAACCATGAAAGAGGCATACCCAGCCTTATTTCATGACTTCATTTCTAGTCCCTAGAACACCGGGACGATGTTGTTCTAAGCGGGGAGGGATGTAATATCCTGAATTTTGACTAACTATTTTGATGTTATATATATTGGGTTAATCCCCAACACATATGATTTATTTTGTTATACTAGGCGTGAGCCCCAATGCACATGATTCATTTATTTTATAGATATACATATTTGGGAATGGACCCTGACTGATGCAAGCTATTTTTATATACTGGGAAGAAAGCCCCAATGTATTTGACTTATGTTTTATTATGAGATTTGGGTACAAACCCTAATATACTGAGATAATTTGTGTTACATCCTGTGCAGAGTTATGATATACATGATTGACTTTTATGATGTGTGAGCATGGACTCTGGAACACATGGATGACCTATGTACTGGGCATAATCCCTGATGTACATAGAGTATTTTATTATGTACCGGGCGTAAGCCCCGATGTACATAGAGTGTTGGGATTAAGCCCTGGAGCACTCCAAGCTTGATAATGAATACCGGATCCGAGGCCATTTGTACATTCTAGATGTGCTTCACAACCACATTCTAGTACTTGTGTTGAGCGGGATGCTATGGAATTTCACTAGCCTAACGCCCATGTGAGAGTGTTGATCCAAAGCTCTGAAGAACACTCAGGGTTACTTGATCTTGAAAGTGTTGAGTCGAGAACACTCTGAATAGCACTACTTCTCATCACAATTATTTAAATTGGTTAAATGAATCATTTTTATCTCCAATCAAGGACTGCAGAAACTACCATGTTAAACGAGGGAATCCAACATGCAAGAGGGACCTGGAGTCACCTAGACTGGCCAAATATCCAAACTTACCAAAAGACCTTGTCCAATGAATTGGACCATATATTAAATAATTGTTAAGGGATTGTTATGTGATTTAATTAAATAAATAATCAAGTTGAGTATTTATAAAAGAAGTCTCACTTATGTATAAGTAATATGCATGAAATCTATGCATAAAATATAAATTATATTATATATGAATTGTGCATAAATAGTATGCAGAAAATATATGCATGGGATATTTATTTATAGTATATATATAAAGAAAAGATTGTGATCCAAATTTATAGAAATACATAGTAAATAAAATATAAAAGCCCCTTTAAAAACAAATCATGAAGGAACAAGTTAAAAAGTCCTATATTAACTAGGAGTAAAGAATTGAAATAGAATATTCTTTGCATGTATTATAAATCAGAACTAAACAAAATCTGGAGTTAATATTAAAAATATTATTATTGACTCGACAGTTATATTCCAAAGTTCACCTATATAAAGAAGGACAATTCCCAAGTGAAGGGAATCTTTTTCTTCCTATCATTATCCTATGGTGAGAGAAGAGAATTTTTCCACATAAACTTAAAGAGCCTTTTTATTTTCAAGAACTGAATTGCATCAGCAATCTGCCCTAGGTCCTCTATTGTCCTATTGCATGTTGGAACCAGCTCGGGGGGATCCATTAGTGAACCAGGAATGGTTCAGGGTCAAGGTTGGGAGGAACGTGGTTGTCCCAAATTCATTCGGTTCAATTACGCTACAATTCATCCAGATCAATACATACTTGTTTGCATTAATTAGTGTCTGAAAATGTGCAGGTTGTACCAGCAGCAGGATCAAGCTGCAACTATTCAATTATGAGTTATTCTTAGGTTCTTTTTAAAATTGTTTTAGGCTATTAAGTTTAGAAATTTAATTTTGTCAAGTATTTCTTGTTTATGGAACATAGCAGTAGTTATTTCATCAAGAGAAAGGGCCCATGGCATTGGCTCTCGTGGGTATTCTTTTTAGTTCAAAAGTTAATGCTGGTTGAAGACTTTAAACCCTAGTTAGTTGAATAAAAATTTATAAGCATTGTTCCTACACAATAATTACAGTGGAATCATCTCCTTTAGAGATCGATTTGTTTGATTTAGATTTCAACTTAAAATTCAAAGTCCTTATCCTAAAATTAATTGAAAACATAATGTAAATTAAATAAAACTTTCATAACCAAAATCATTGTCAAGAAATGGCGTAGAATGTCTATCTCAGACTTATATGATTCTGTGCCTTGCTTCAAATTAAAACATTAAAATATCGATCCTTTGCATATACATCTTTATTTTAGATCTCTCAGACAAGAGTCCCTGGAAGCCATTAAATCCAAGGTAAAAATACAGTAAAAGAATCTCAAACATCATTTCAGATTTTATAAATCAATCACCACCTTACAGCTAACCGAGACGCCTTACACAGGCTGAGAAATCTCATCTAGCATTTTTTTTTTCAGGTTATAGAAATTAAAACTAAAGATTCAGGATCGAATCCCCTACCCTTTATCATTAAATAAACTTCATTACAGGGATCATACTAGTGTAGATATTTGCCTCCCCATAAAAATATTCAAAGCCATAAAAATGCAGAACCAATAAAAGGAGCAGCATGATTTCATTATCAACACTAGGGCTAGGTTATACAACCACCTAAGAAATATTAAAACATGAAATCATTACCTACGTTTTCCCTTATCTTCTCATCAAATGACTCCACACAGTTAGGTATTTATCCTCCAAGGTTTCGCTAAAAACGCAGGGTCATTATTGAATCACGATAATATAAACTTTAAACATTAAAATCTACATTTCAGAAGTAAATCAATTTCGTATATAGAGGCATGAGGAGAAACAATGCATAATCCAGCTATGGCTTTTCCCTTTAAAAATTTAAAAAACAAATATTTCAACTTCTCATACTTTAGGAAGTTTTGTTTCCAGAATTGAGCTTAAAATGAAAACGATGGAGTAAAAGAATTAAATCACTATGAAATTAAATACATAGGTTAACTCTTAGGCAGGCGAAGGAATATCATACAGGGTTTTCACTTAAAAATTCCATGTTGTATTATAAACTCAGCACATGACTGAGAATAGCTAGGTGTTTCTCATCTGAGAATATCAAACCTTGAACCTAATCAAAATCACCTAAACCGCTGGAAGAAGTAAACATTTAACAGACTGAGTTTCATATAACCAGTTCCTTCAAGCTTTAGCATTAAAATAAATACTTAGAGGCTAACAAAAGTAATAAAAATGTACCCACAAATTTTATAGAGGTCAAATAAAAGAGCTCTCTTTTTATTTAAAAGTTTCACCAATATCCTTCACAAACCGTATTTCGATTTATACAGGGGAAGAATTTAAATTCTCCATCCATCTCAAAGAAAAACAACTTAAAGGCTACAACTCAGTCAAGTACTGAGGATGATATATACTACAGAGTACGCTATAGGGCATAACCACAATGGGCATAACCAAATCAACAAATTATATTCAAACTCTTGATGTCAAATCCTTTCCAAAATTTGTAAATCTCAGAGAAAGCAAATCGTTAGTCAACTTGAGCTCAAAGGGAGGAAAGGACCAGCAAGGGCCAGACTTACCCATAAAACTCCAAGCTACGAATGCCCATGCCAAGCTCGAAACTCACCACTGAAGCCCTGCCAAGCTAACACCAAATGATTAACATTACAAGCCATCAACCAAAATTATTACATGAATTTATTTGAACAAGACCGGGTACAGTAGTTACCTTATGAGAGATCCACGCTAGCTGGGACATAGCAGGTCGAGCTCTTCCATGGTCTCCTCCAACACCAACAGAGCATACCCCTTCCTTCCCCTCCAAACCAAGTGATGCGACATTGCATTGGGCCAAAACAAACCTTAGGGTTTGATTCCTTAGTGACATACAGCTGGCCCCCATTTCGAATAGCTAAAACATTGAATGCATCATCCTTTCCACTAGCATTTAGATTTCAAACCCACTCCATATAGTTGTAAATTCTTTTACATTGCAGGCTTGCAATTTTAATATGAATCAAAACCACATCCTTAAACCCTTACAAAGATTTTAGAAACTGGAAAGTAGATTTAGATGGCCTTTAGAAATTACCTACAAAACATAATGAAGTAAGACTTTAGCATGAAATGCTAAGTAAGCCTGGTCAACCGCCACCAAATACATCCCCTCAAACCATATAAAGATCATTAAAATACAGTAACTTGAATATATATCCATGTTGAGTTATTTTAGTTTAAAGTGAGCACATAATTACAACATCTAAAAGGAATAACATATAATCCAGATACAAAATATAATAGAGCTTAGGAGTTTGTAACCAAGTGATGAGACTATCCATCAACCTAATCTTATTACCATAAATCCAATTTGGTTCTTAAAGACTGAAATTCAATTACACCACTTCCACAAAACTACTAAAGTGAAACCAACCATCGTGGATACATCATACAGTAGGCCATGAGCAGAAATATAAACCATGCATTCTTTCATTATATTAATAATCCTTCTAATTATTTTCTCAGTGTTGAAGTTAATTTACTAAACATCTACTTAAATAGGTAGTAAAAAGGTATATGGGAAAATTTTAAATTTTTACAGTTTTAGGGACATTACATGGGGACATGACATTTTATGTTGCTTCATTGATTCCTTCAATGACAGAGATCAAGAGAGCATAAAGTCGATATTAGTAGAGGGGTCAACTCCTTTTTCTTCCTTGACAAAATCTAGATCTCTATCATTGGAATGGAATGTCCATTTGGTTGATCCTTTCACACATGGCTCCACCTCCACAATGAAATCCTTGGTGTGAGGCGTGAAAAGATCATCCAAATGGACATTCGATACGATGTCCAATTCGGATGGACGCTTTTATTCCTGACAGTGGTAAGCCTCAGAGGTGCAATTTAAGGAGATATTTTATTTCTTGCTCCTTCTTGGTGGTTGAATAGGTAGTGGAGAGAGGTGAAAAGTGCTTGGAACATTACAAATTGGGGGGAGTATTGACACTTGACTATGAATATTCCATCATTTGTGAAATATGGCCACTCATTTATTGGATAAATGAAAATTGTGCCATCATCGATGTTTCTTGAAATCATAGTAGCATAATTCGGTTGTATTGGCATTTCGTGTACGAAAATTCAGAATAAATTCAAATTCCTGGAATATTCGGTATAGATGTAATACAGATACAGATTGGACAATTAAATTTTGAAAACCATTAAAAAAACAAAACATTAATTATTTAAACACTTAAGATAGAAAAACCATTCAATTTCATATTTTCTTATTAAAATAATTATTAATAACTAATTACAGTCTATTACACTCACCATATCCCACTTTGCTGATATTTTATATATATATATTTTTAATTATATGTTTGATTTTATTATATAAATGTCTATATACATTTATGTTATATTTGTGAATATTTGATTAAAAGTATTATGTATAAGCATTCTACTTTTGTATTTTTTTTCAATTTTTTATGTATCATTAGTACTCGAATTATGTTACTATGATTGAAATAAAACACCTATCAACATAATTAGAAGTTTACACATATCAATACAATTATTATATCACTTGGTATCTCATCTCCCCCGATTTACTAGATCACTATATATATTGGTATCTCATCTCCCCCGTAAACATTAACATTATATATACCCATTGAAATCACTTAATTCCACCAAATAAAAAGTAACTTGTCTTCTAGTAAAAATAACTTTTGCAGATCCCTATATTTATTATGTCCCCGACATATAGTATTCGGTCGGGGGCATTAATCTGGGTTTGGGTTCAAGTTTTTGCAAAAGGACTATAGAGTTAACATAGGAAAAAAAAATTAGAAGTTGAATTTTTGAAAATCGAATTTTGGAATTTTGTGATTGGTTGTATGGGAGTGACGTCTTCCTCGTTCTGTGTTTCCCACGATGTAGCGGCGGGCGGACGTAAGCTTCATTGAATGCCTCGATTTTTGTTGCAGGATTGAATGGATGGATTTTTGGCTTGTTTTTGTTGCAGGACAACTGGTTCGCAGCTCTTCTCCAGCCCCGAGTCCCGACGCTTTTAATTTAGTTGGTGGGAATTAATGCGCGCGGCTCGACCTTCTTTTTTTTGTTTTTATATTATGGCGAACAATGGTGATTATCAACCCACTCTCATTGCTCTCTATTTATATGGTTTTTTTCTTTTCACTGGTGTTGCTGCACGGATGTGGTGTTCGTTGGCTGTTGCTGATTTGGGTTCGCTCGTTGCTACCTGTTTGCAGGCCTCCAAAATCCTGCTTGGTGGTAGATTCGTAGCAGCTGGGAGCAGTTGGTGTTCGTTGGCTACTGCTATGTTGTGCTCATTCATTGCTACTTGTTTGTGGGCCTCCATATTTTTGTTTGGTGGTGAGTTTGTTGCATTTTGTCGTTTGCTGGATCTTGGGTTTAAGAACCGAGGCTCTGTCGGTGCTCGTGGGTGTTTTTTTGTTCATCGATACTTGTTTGTGGATGTCGGTCTTCGTCATTGCTTGCTATTAACAAAAAATCTTGCATCCGTGCTTCCAGCAGTGATCCTCCCTACATTTTTCCAGGTAAGTGAAACTGCTTGCTATAACAAAAATTGTTTTCTATTTTTAGAAACGTTTGAGAAAATGTAAAACATACAATCTCCAAGCACTTCCTACTTGATTTATTTTCGGTTTATATTCTCCACTCTTTTGAATTTACAAATATATATTTTTGGGCATGTTCGTTTAGCAATTACCTGTGTAAAGGTCAGGTTCATCTTTTGGTGCTATTTCTGCCTGCCGGAGTGGCTTTTGTTCTCTTTTCGAAGTAGGCACCCCTGAATTATTCGTTTAGGGCCTTCACTTTTGTTCGTTGTGGGCATACCTATAATTATCATTGTGCTTCAAATCCTCTTGTTGGCATCTTCAATTAGAGTAGAGAATGGTTTTCTATTAGGGTTCTAGGTTTGCCTCATCATTTTGTGAAGCTAAATTTGCGGTTTGGCGCAGCGTCCACTGCGGTTAGCGAACCTTACCACCCAGTTTTTCAACCCTTCAACGGTGTAATCAGCTATGGGAAACTTCTGAAAAACCCAATTTTCCTTCACCAGAAAGGTAAAGTGACTCAGGCGTTCCCACATGGCTTCTGTTGTGTAAGCACTCCTGCATCCCACTCTACGATTGCCCAGAATATCCATATATCCCATTAGATTTTCTAAGTAAAAGATAGAGATAATTTATTAAAATTGTATTCCTCCAAATTGTTTGATAGATTTGGAGTTTGGCCCAGCGTCCACTGCAGTTAGCGGTCCTTACTACCCACTTTTTGAACCCTCTGACATTGCAATTAGCTATGGGTAACTTCTAAAAAACCCATTTTTTCTTCACTAGAAAGGTAATGTGGCTGAGGCATTTCCACATGGCCACTGTTGTGTAAGTACTCCTGTGGCCCACTCTACGATTGCCCAAAATATACATATCCCATTAGATTTTCTGATTAAAAGATAGAGATAATTGTTTCCTTGCAATGGGGACTCTTACAATATTTGTCCACTTCGTCAAAATAAAATAAAACTATAATCATATGAGATAAAATCGATGTATTGACTCTCATCTAAACAAATTTAGAAGGTGGCAATGTCCTCAGCCTTCTGGTATACAGGAGGACTAAATCGCCTTCGACTGAAATCCGGGAAAGAAGGAACTAAGTGTTGAAATTGTAATTTGCATTGGCAAAGAAGGAAGTGTTAAAGTTGTAGTTTGCATTGTTCAAGTTCTTATTTCGAGGATCTGGTTGATAGACAGAGAGCAATGCGAGTAGGTTGATAAGCACCATTGTTCGCCATAATATAAAAACAAAAACCAAGGTTGAGCTGTAGGCATTAATGCACACCAACTAAATTAAAGGCGTTGGGAGTTGGGGCTAGAGAACAGCTACGAACCAGCTGTCCTGCAACAAAAAATTGAGCCATTCAATAAAGCTTACGTCCGCCGGCTGCCGGGTGGTGGCGAACATAGAAAGAGGTGGATGTCACTCCCATAAAACCAATCACAAAATTCAGAAATTCGATTTTCAAAAATTCAACTTCTAATTTTTTTTTCGTATGTTAACTCTATAGTCCTTTTGCAAAAAATTGAACCCAAACCCTGATTAATGCCCACGACCAAATAATATATGGAGTAAGATAAGACAATTGTGCTAGAAAATCCCTACAAATATAAGATATTTAAATTTAAATTCCGATATAATCCTATTAATATATTGGATCATAGGAAATCAAACTACCATTTATATATGGTTATGAATTCATGTTAGTCATCACGCGGCTTCAAAATTCAACGCCATAGTTAATAATATAGGCATTGGGTCTTTCTGAACCAAATATAGGAAATATTGTAATAAATTTACAATTGAGATGCTATAGTAGGCGAAGAACTATGTTCAGGCTTTCAGGACCCAGAGTGCTCTTCTAGAACTCACCATATCGGGCAGCTTGGATAGATGTAAAATTCCTGTGACAGTTGGGCTTTCATGCATCCTTTCTTTCTTAACGTTAGTGCAGAAAGTGTACTTATAAGTTTTAGCAGAAGGTCTATAGAAAGAAGCTAAATCCCTCATTGTTCAAGTTGTGAACAGACAACTTGGGATTAAATACTTTCTGGAAGCCGTGGCCATAAAAAAAATAGAAAATAGACCGACATAACAAAAAAAAAACGAATTCCGTATTAAATCAAAGACAACCTACCACAGTCAAGGTGGGAACAATGCAATTAACAGATTTTTTCTATATAAACTTAATGAAGATTTGAAATTGTTTAAGAAAGCTTACGCGATTAATGTTCGCACACAGTATTTTGTGACTCTCTGGCATGCCATCACGATATGCCAAGTGCTGTAGAATTGGGCAGTTGGAATCGCAATTGCTTTGGTAGTGAATGGAAACAAATCCTTTGCTCGTTAATGGAAACAAAAACAAGGTAGCGGCATAGAAGCACGAGATAACACAAATTTCATGCACGAGGACAAGTGGCACAATTTTCCCATGCATCAGGCAATGTTCAGCATATATGCGTTGGTCCACAGGTAATTGTCCAAAGACAACTTAATTATTATTAATTAATTAAATACCATGAAACACTTAATTAAACATATATTTCTTATACGTGGACATTGATTTAATTAATGAAACACTTTTCTTTCCTAATTGCATGGAAAACATAATACCATGCACATCACCACCTGGCTCGTTTGTATCCCGTAACATACACAACTAACTACATGCATTGGTTTGCAATTCGAGATGAATTATGGAGTGCGATCACTTAGTGCCTGCCTTCTTAAAAAAAAACTAACATTGTTTCTTCATGTTGGTTCATAATTTGTCTCCACCTGAACCATGAGCCTTGCAGAAGTAAGACCGGTTGGCCGACATAAAATTCAATTGGTCCAGAGCACCTGTATCTATGGGTAACGACGCACAAAATGCCTGCAGGAAATTAAGCTGAGGAAGAGCAAGAAATTAAGTTGTCAATGTTAATGACATACTTGCCAAGAGGTATGAGGTTCGAACCGAGTTTTTCGATATCTTTTGTGAATTTTTTTTTATGAGAGTCAATACATCCAGTTTATCTCCTATGATTACACCTCGGCCTTCTAGTAAAACTAGGTAGGGGGAGCACCAATAGAATTCTTGATGCCATCTTCTATGCAAGAAGTCATTATGGAATTGATCCAATTCTTAGCTCAATATAAATCAATTGGAAGACTATTCCTAATGGGAATTGCAACGTCTGAAACATACGTGTATTGTTAACTATATCACGCTTCTATGGAGAATGATTGGGACTTAGAGCCTCTACCTATTGTTTTAAAGCAAAATAGACTGATTTGGATACAGTAACCAACGAACTTTCCCATAGTATAAAAAAAATACATTCCCACTGTGTTTACATCGGCATTTGCTAAAACATTGTTTGCTCAGGTGGATATTTACTTTTTAGCCATTGTTCATTTTGTAAAATTTGCGTGCTTCTAAGCCATTTTACACATTTCTAGATTTCGTGCAGTTGAAAGAACCTCCATTGAAATATTTCTAGACTGGTTTCTTGTGTTTATATGTTTGTGCTTATAGGATTGGTAGAGTTTTGTCAAATGCTGTAGAATTATTCTTACATCCCCAACATATAGTATTGGGTCGGGGGCACTAATCCGGGTTTGGGTTCAATTTTTCCAAAACAATTACAGAGTTAACCTACGAAAAAAAAAATAGAAATTGATTTTTTGAAATCGAATTTGCAAAATTTGTGATTGGTTCTATGCGAGTCATGTCCGACTCGTTTTGTGTTGGCCACCACGAGGTAGCGAGTGGATGTACGCTTCATTCAATAGATTTGTTCCCTCTTTTTGGTACAGGAAAGCTGGTTCGTGAGTTCCGACGCCATTATTGTGTCCCTTATTATATAATATTGACCAGCTTTGCAGTTTCAATGATCTTGCCACTCTGCTTTTTCATTATCTAATGGCTTTTGTTTTGGAATTTCTGATGCCCCTGATTGTTACTGAATATGATTTTCGTATGGAGACTCCTTTCCAATGTGTTGTGGCAAATAACATGCAATTTCCAAACTTTCATTCTATGCAACAACTATGTCTTGCTCGATGTTTCAGCTAGGTTGGAATATTTTCATGGATTTACCCTTGTGATTATATAGACAAAAGATATATATGTGTTCTCTATTGCGTGAGGCACCACGTGCAAATCTACATGATTTAGAAAAGTCTATAGAAAAATATGAATAGGCATAGTTAAATTATGTAATTGAACATTTCCTGCCTGTAATAATGTTTGATTTGGTACAAGTAAAAGTAATTTGTATTTTCTTTGAGCAATTTTCCCTTGTTTCGAGCAGATGATTTTACTGCATTTAAAAGAAATTGCATTTTTTTTACTTTTTCTTTTGCTTCAACTATTGCATTGGTTTTTCGTTTCAAGTTTGAAAAATTTTTCTTGCCTTATTGTTGATTTTCACTTGCTTTCACAATTATTTTATAGGAAATGTTCTTCAATGGATTTTCTTTACTTCTGCATAAGACTTTTAGAATAGTGATATATTGTTTCACTTAAAAGTGTCCACATTCATCTTCTGTGGAAACTATGGGCACTATCAGAGACATCCCAACGTCAAAAGAGATATATGCATTCACTATTGCATGTGCTGCAACGCACAAGTTAAAATACTTTAGAAAAAGTTGTGCATGAGTATGGATAGGCATTGTTCAGTGATGTAATGACAAATTGCTTTTGTCTAATGATACTTGGTTTGGTCCAAGCAAAGTAATTTGTATCTGCTTTGGACAAATTTGCTTAGTTTAAAGCAGCTGCTTCGAGAGCATTTAAAAAAAAAATAATTGGTGGCTGCTTTTTTTTTTGCTTGAATTATTGCATTGGTTCTTTGTGTCAAGTTTGCAAATTTTGCTTGGCGTATTGTTGATATTGACTTAGCCTTTGTATTTTTTCACATCTAGAAATTTATCCCACAAATGGAACACTATCCATGTTAGTTTTTTTATAATATCATTTTCTTTGTTTTGAGCTATTGCTTATCTTAGCTACTTTTCATCTAGAACCTTGTCTGACACTTGGAACATTGACCATGGTATTGTTATGGATCTTTTTTTTTCTTCCTTTCAACTCCTACAGTCCACTTAGTGGGATACATCTGTTATGGGTAGATTTTTGTGGACTAAACATGATTATGGATCATGTTGCATGGTGAAGGGTGTGGAAAAGGTCGTTAAGCCCTAATTTTGCCTCCTTGAATTCAAGTGTCATGAACACAATTTAGATACAATGATACAAGAACTGACTAGGGAATATTGCATATGGAATTTTTGATAGACCCCACCTTTGTAAGAACAACGACATTGCCAAATATGCATATTCTATAACCATTTGACAGTTAGAGTATCCATATTTTGTTCCAGTGTATACACCTCAAACTCTTTTCAGACTTTTTTCTTGTGCCAAAATCGATATGATCTTCGTTGTTCAATGTTCATGACTCCTTCTGGTATTATGGAATTTGAACTCATAACAAGTTATGATTCAATTTTCTATTTTTTGGATCTTTAATAGTAACATTCCTACAATTCAGAGGTCCATTTTCTCACGGCTATCATCCTAGTTGTGTCGTATCATGTATTTGTTGCAATGGACTGCATGTACCATGTATCAGTCTAAGTGTCAGCTGATTTATGTTGCATGCACATTAGTTACTACACTAAGGCTACGTCTACCGTGATCTATCTTGTATGGAAATGAGTTTCCATGCTAGAGACAACAACAATTAATATTGCAAACATTTAGCAATTTTAGAAACCCTAGGCCACATGTTAAAAGTTTGTAAAACAAACAACAATGAAACAAATAATGGGCATAGTAAACTGTAAAAAAGGATGGACATGGGCAGATTGAGAAAATTGGATAAATCATTTGCAATGGAATAGATGAATTGTATCTAGAACTGTTCTGATATTAGATCCAATTCTTACATATAATTTTATGTTTAAAACATTTGGCAACAGGCACTTGGTTCATATAGCACCACAAAAAAACCCGCACTCATAAGATCTCTTCACTGAACTATACAAATGTATTTCCTATAATGGATGGCATGGAAATATCTAAGGGGCGATTCTCAATATCAAATGAGTTAGTAACAATAGTTGTTTATCCTCTACATATTGTAGCATAACATTTCCATTGCGGATTTTGAACCTGGAAATCGAACGACGATGTCAATGTCCATTAAGGAATTGAATTTGTTTAAAGAAAACATATTTTGCATTTTTAGTTGGGAACAACTCATCTAGGGGTATAATTTGTTGTTTTTTGCTAGCCTTTTCCTCTATGGACTCATCAAGTTGCGGTTAGGCTCATTTCCTTTCATAGGATAGTTGTCAACTTGCAAAGTCTATGCATTTGCTAATCGTCAGATGTTCTTACTTGCAGGGACACTTGGCATCGTTGGGTGCAGTTGCTCGTTCCTAGGTGCAACTTCATTTTTATATAGCATGGTAAAAGGTAAGGGTGTAGAAAGGCATATTGGAGAAGCAATTGACCTTCCAATTAGGCATAGTGCTTCTAGTCAAATTGATGCACATTTTCCTAGAGAACAACTATTTCATCTACAAAAAATTCATTTTCAATTAGGAGATTGCCTTTTCGATGCATTTGCAGTGTTGTTTCATTTTCTCTATACACCAATGGAAATAAGAGAGGAAATTGTAAACCACTTCCACTTCTGGCTAATCCAAGGAGACCAGGTTGCCTTGTTGTTGATGCAAATGGACTTGGCAATTGAATATTTGTCAAAATTGCATGGCGTACAAAATATTGAACTGTATCTTGAATGAATGTCACAATCTGCTTCGCATCCAAATGCGCATAATTTTTATGGACTATGGGGTGATATCTTTTGTATTAAGTGGTTTGCAAATTGGTTGGATGTCCCAGTTGCTATCTGGTCATTGACGAGGAAAAAAAAAATATCTATTTCAATTCTGGACAACTTGGATATTTGTTACAATCTTCTATTTCATGACCATACACTGGCTTCTGGACATTTCGAACCACTATTATCATATAAATCAACACAAACAAAATACCATGGTTTTAGTGAAATGTCAAACAACATTCACACAATACAATGTGCAAATTTTGAAATAGAAAACTTACACTTTGAACAAGTGCTTTTGCAACAAGACTATCATATAATTGTTTCCACAGAAGGAAATTGTCATGATTCCTTGTTTGAATCCATTTCAAAATTTAAAATGTTCTCTGATAGTTTGAGTGTTAGAAAAACATTTTCACAAACCTTTTACAATAACATTGTAATAAATGATAACAGAGCAATAAAATGCTTACACAAATACCTTTGTAAAGACAAAATATAGGAAAATAGGCTTATGTCTAGTTGCAAAACATTGATTGTCCAATTGGCACAACCATATAACATTGGTCCAATAGAAGGAAATGACTTTGCTATACAATGGTTGTGTGAATTATTGGATAGTAACATATTTTTGTGGAGTGCCAGGTTTTCTAAAATATTGTCTCGATTCTATTCGACATGTAAGGTATATAGAACTTTATATCTATTGCAACTTGAAATATATGCAACTCATTCACATTTCCATCCATTATTAAAAACAAGCTCCAATGAAACAACATCAAGTTTGATTTCTTCTATTGCAAGTGCAATTGTCCTTGACACAAATGACCACTCTAGTAATCGAACACAGGCCACGGAAATAGACAATACCAATGGAAAACACATTGACAACAAGCATAGTGACAAAACAACAGACAAGAACATTAGAAAAAGGAAAAAGCAAAACAGGGAATTTGAAGAACCACAAAAAAAAAAAAAAAACATGAAGATTGAAACTTCAATGGTTGAAGAAGCATGTTTCGAAGACAAAAAAAAAGTATTCCATCCCATTGTCGATGAAGCATGCAAAATATTACGCTCCTTGAAGTGTGCCATGCATAGAGAATCATTTAAGAAACAACAACAACAAAGGGAATCTGAAAAGGTAAGCAAAGCAACTTCTTCATACTTAAAAACTATTGAAGATACTCCTGTCCACATATGCTTTGTTTGTAGATGCTTGCATTTCAAAAAATATATTTGTATCATCAATGAACAAACATATTTGGCATTGAAGTATTTGACAAACATGGAGGAGATAACATCATTTGCATTAAATAACCAAATTTGTAAACAATGCAAAAAAAGTATTGCCAATTCAGAGTTACCATTTTTTTACATCGCCATCTCACATTTGACGCAATACTATATTGCCATTGGTAGCTATTTTAACTCCTCTTGAAGAGCGGTTGGTTTCTCCAAGAAATGCTTTTGCACAAATACGTCAACTTGGATATAAAAGAGCACAACTAGTTCTAAATGGAACCGTTATCAATGTACCTACATATTTGGACAATGTGCAAAGAGCTTTACCGAGGAACTTAGAAGATGGCATGACAATTGCAGTTATGTTAAAACGAAAACTGGAATACAAAAATGCATTCTTGTCTGGAAACGTTCGCCCTAACATTGTTATGGTTGCATTAAAAAATTTAGCAAACACTAAACTTTACAAAACCGAGGGTGTTTTTATAAATGCTAGTTGGGAAGAAATGTTTCAAAAAATAGCACAACAAGAGCCAAGTGAAGAATCATTTCAGGAAGCACCAACTGAACATGAAAATGAAATGGACATCAAGTCAATAGATGAAAACAATGACGAAATAGAAATGGAACCAACATCGGAAACATTGGTCCATGGTTATGGACAAACTCATCTAATAGACGATTTGACGAATAGCATCATAGATATTGCACCTTCTGAGAACTATCGTCCATTGGGAAATTTTCAAGACAAATATTATGAAGAGATAAACTTCCTGACACTTTTCTATGGATGTATCCGTCCCAAATACATTTACAAACGATACCGTTATCAACAAATAGTGAAATGGGAGCTACAACACGAAAGCATAGACTTTGAAACACACCCTACAAATATTTTCTTTAAAGCAATAAAGATCCTTATAAAACAACTCTTTAGTACTGCTTGGATTTCGATTTGTATAGGAGAATTAAAAGGGAAAAATTGTTGGCAAAGGATGTTAAATCACAAGCCAATATTGAACAAATCATCAAATCTCCAATTGCATATCACACATTGAAAGCGATATGAACATCCCCTGATTACTTTGACAATGTGAAGAAGAATCTATTTGCAATGATTTGGTAACTAGGTCCACCAACTTTTTTTGTGAGATTTACAAGTGACGAACATCTTTGGAAACCTTTATTAAATGCACTTGAAGAAATAGAAAGAAAAAGCCTTGAAAATTCATCTATTAATTCCCTTGAATATACTATTGACTCATTGATAAGAAAACACACAGTAATTTGTAGTCGTTATTATAGACACAAAATAAATGCAATCAAACAATTAATTTTTAAAAACAATAGATTTTTTGGAAAAGTACAAGACTACTTTTTCACCACTGAGTTCCAACAAAGAGGGAATGAACATGAACATGCACTCCTTTGGATTTAAAATGCACCAATCTATGAAAAAAATACCAATGATGAGATCACATCTTTTGTTGATTGTTATATATCGACGGATTCATCATTGCTTGCACAGGACTTTGTTAAGTCCCAAACACATCATCACACTAGAACATGTAAAAAAAATCAACATTCCAAATGAAAATTTCATTTTCGAATGCCTCCTATCGATACTACAATAATTTTAGAACCTTTGGACAATAACTCTACAGACCTAATTGAAAAAGAAAAACAAGTATTCTATGTTTTTGAATCTAAACAATATCCCAAGAACATGTCATTTGCATTGCTTTTACAACAATTGCAATTGACTACATATGAATACGTTTTGTTGTTGCATTCCATGGTCACTTGACCTACTTTGATTTTAAAAATAGATCCTGTAGACATTTGAATTAATGCATTTTCAAAAGGAATTCCAACTCTGTGGCAAGAAAACACTAATGCACAATTTATATTAGATGCTTATGCTACTGCAATATATGTAAGCTCTTATATAAAAAAATTGGATAGACCTATGACAACTGCTTTCAAAAGGATCAAAGAAGAATCTCTTTCTAGAAACAATGGAAAAATTGAAACAATAAGAAAACTTGGGAATACGTTGTTGAACACGCAACAAATGTCTATTCGACAAGCAGTACATATACCACTTTTATTACCTTCTCATGTCCGGGTACACAGGGTACTACCAAAGGACCGAACACTAAGAGCAACCACTTCACACAAACAGATCATAGATCAACACACCGATGTTTTGACGTGGTTTAAACCCCCTTGAGGGAAACACTCCACGGCCCTGGCCAAATAGCTTCTACAGGACAATTTATTATGCAAAGAAAGAAAGTTACAAATGAGCTTCTCATTATCGATCAACTAAACAATGACCCTCCATGCTCTTTAAATAGAGATCATGGACCAATCGGGTGTTAAGCCACGGATCAAGGTCAGGTATGATCTAAGAGAAGTTGAGCCATCAGATCACTCTATGTCGGGAACATATCGTGACCGTCGGATTAATTATTTACAAATGCATACTAATTCATACTAAAGAAACACACTATCCCTAACGGATATATTACACAAGTTGATCTTAACTAACTCCTAAGTGTCTAAAAATCCTAACATCCCCCCTTAAGAACAACTTGGGATAGGATTGAAAGATTTACAAAAGTGACACTATTAGGAGAAGGAAGGAGGCATTAGATCCTATCCCCCCTTAATGACAAGTTCTTGAACTCCTAACATAGATCGAAGTTTAGAAAACTTCGCTTCTGTAAGAGACTTGGTGAAGATGTCTGGAACTTGATCATCTGTAGGGCAAAAGAGGACTTCAAGAACACGATCATCAACAAGATTTCTGATGAAGTGCATATGTAGCTCAATGTGTTTGTTGCGTTGATGTAGAACTGGATATTTGGCAAGCTTGATGGCACTTTGATTGTCGCACCAAAGTGGAGTAGGCTACTGCTGCTTGAATCCAAACTCTGAAAGGATCTGTCAAAGCCATAAAGATTCTTGACTGGCATTACCTGCAGCTCAATATTCTGCTTCTGTTGAAGAAAGAGCAAGAGCTTGTTGTTTCTTACAAGCCCAAGTGATAGGTCCAGATCCCAGACTGAAAACATAACCTACAGTAGACTTTCGATCATCAGGATCATCGGCCCAATCTGAATCAGTGAAACCAACCAACAAAGGTTTCCCCCCTGTAGTGTAATGAATCCCAAACTGAACTGTACCACAAATATATTGAAGTATTCTTTTAGCTGCTTTCCAGTGACTTTCATGAGGTGTCTGCATATAACGGACAACACGACCAACGGCAAAGGAAAGGTCAGGACGAGAATGAGTCAAGTATAAGAGACTACCAACAAGCTGACGATACAAGGTGGCATCGACTTCAGGTGAAGTACAAGTGGTAGAAAGTTTGACTCCAAACTGGAAGGGAGAAGGGGCTGGTGTACAATATTCCATGTGAAAGCGACGAAGAAGGTCACAAGCATACTTAGACTAAGAAAGAAAGATTCCTTCTTTGGTTTGCAGGACTTGGAGACCAAGAAAATAATGCAAATGTCCTAAGTCTGACATTTCAAAATTTTGTTTAAGACTGGATTTCACATGGGTTATAAGCTTATGGTCACTACCAGTAAGACTAAGGTCATCAACATATAGAACAAGTATGATGAGATGGTTTCCTACTTTCTTGGTATAGACATTGGGGTCAGAATGGCATCTAGAAAAACCAGTGTCAAGGAGAAAGTTATCCATTTTGGCATGCCAAGCTCTGGGAGCTTGCTTAAGGCCATATAAGGATTTCTTAAGGCGATAAACAAGGCTAGAGTTATTCTGAACATATCCAAGAGGTTGTTCCATGTAAATTTCCTCCTGTAAATCACCATGTAAGAAAGCAGACTTGAAATCCATTTGATGGACTTCCCAGTTATGTAAGGCTGCAAGGGAAAGAACAAGGTAGATGGAGTTCATTTTTGCGACGAGAGAAAAGGTTTCATTGTAGTCAATCCCTTGAACTTGGGAAAAACCTTTGGCAACTAACCTTTCCGTAAGTCTTTAAACACTTCCATCTGATGCATACTTAGTTCTGTCAACCCATTTACATCTGACAAGTTTTCTTCCTTTTGGAAGAGGTACAACATCCCAAGTATCGTTCGCCATTAAGGAATGATATTCTTCATACATGGCTTCATCTCAATCTGGATTCCCTGAAGTTTCTGCAAAAGTTTATGGATCATGATTCTCGGAAACTTGAGCCAAAAGAGAAGAGGCTCACTGAAATTGAGAACGTGTTCGACGTTGATGTCTAGGATCACCGGCAAGATCACCATCTGCTTCACATGTTGAATGGACCCATCGAGGAAGCACTTGTGCTGGTGTAACTGGAGGAACATGAGCAAGCAGAGGTGGATTTTCATCCTCACTGTCATCATCAGAAACTCGAGTTGGAAACCTGTCAAGGAAGTTGGAAGAAGAAGAAGAAGGCACAAATGTCGAATCAGGCTCACAGGCCAAATATGGCATAATCACCGATTTAGGCTTGCAGGCGAAGAGATTTTCATCAAATTTAACATCTCTTCTAATGATTATATCATGAGAATGTGGTTGAAGAAGTCTATACCTTTTACATCTTCAGAATATCCAACAAATATGCACTTTTCACTTTTAGGCTGCAATGCTTTCTGTTTTTCATCCGGAATGTGAGCCCATACTTCACTACCAAACACACAGAAGTGACTTACATCAGGTTTAGTTTTACTCCATGCTTCTTCCAGTGTTATACCTTGTAATGCTTTAGTGGGGGTGCGATTAACTATGTAATTTGCACAATTAATGGCTTCAACCCAAAATTGAAGACTTAGCCCCTTAGAGTGGATCATACAATTAGCCATTTCTTTTAAAGTGCGGTTCTTCCGCTCAGCTACACCATTTTGTTGTGGTGTATATGGAATAGTGTGTTGTTGTTGGATGCCTTGTTCAGTGCAGAAAGTAGTGAACTTTTTGTTAACATATTCTCCTCCATTGTCAGATCTTAACTTAATAATTTGATGACCAGATTGTTTTTCAACAAGGGCCTTGTAGGCCAAGAACATGTTAAATACTTCGCTCTTAAGTTTTAGGAAATAAACCCAAGTGCGTCTGGTGTAATCATCAATGAAAGTTAAGAAATATTTGAAACCAGAAAAGGAAGTAGATGGAAGAGGAACACACAAGTCACTATGCACAAGCTCCAAGGGAACCGAGGCGTTCCAAGAGGCACATTTGTCAAAACTGTCCCGATGATGTTTTTCGAGTACACAACCGGAACAAACACCATCCCTACAAGATACCATCAGAAGACCTATCACCATATTGTCTTTACATAGTTGTTGCAATGAGCGATAATTTAAGTGACCAAATCGCTCATGCCAAAGTTTGCTCAAGTTATCACTATGAGCAAAAACAACTGAAGGGAAAGGTGATGACCCAAAGTTGTTAAACTTGTACAACCTGGTAATATCATCAACAATTATGGTAGCTAGGACCCATTGAGGATCTTTAAAATCCTTGATTACAAATTGGTGAGGTGAAAAGGTCACAGTTTTACCTTCACCAGAATGAGTGATCTGATAGACTAATAACAAATTGCAGGAAATTCTTGTAACACATAGTACATCACTAAAATGACCATTATCTACTGGAATTGTTCTAGCTCCTACAACACTTAGAGATCTATCATCACCAACAAATATTTTTTGGGTGTTACATTCATGCATAGTAGAAAAGATGGCTTGATCCTTAGCCATATGATAAGATGCTCCAGAATCAATGAGCCATTCA
Organism: Larix kaempferi; assembly: GCA_027924585.1. Lineage (NCBI taxonomy): Eukaryota > Viridiplantae > Streptophyta > Pinopsida > Pinales > Pinaceae > Larix > Larix kaempferi. The sequence goes on along the minus strand of BSBM01000985.1, from coordinate 4,130,671 downwards.
TTTGAAGTAGAAGAAGAAGATGCATTATAAGAATAACCAGAAGCACAAAGTGCATGTCCATGAGAGGTAGATTCTGAAGGCTAATCTAGGCTGATGTGGTGCTTCTTCATTGCTGCTTCCAAGACTGCCATCTTCTTGAAACACTTAGATTCATCATGATTATCCTTCCCGCAATAGTTGCAATGACGCTCAGTCTTCTTACCTTTTGGCTTGGATCCTTTGTCATTTTTTAAAGAAGGAGCTGACTGAGAGGGTTTTGGACCCTTGTTTGACTTATTATTGCGAATTTTTTTTCTTGGGAGGCTTAGATTTTTCTTTATGCTGGGACAATAAGGCTTTCCCAGATGTATCTACATTGTTGATTATTCCAAGATGAATGAGTTTATCTTACTCTCTAATCAAGGAATCACAAAATGATTCAAGACTAGGCTCTTGATAGCTAGCTGCATTCAAGGATTCTTTCATGGAGTAAAATGTAGATACAAAAATAGAATATGCAAGTCCAAGTTTGGAAATAATATGATAAATGCATTGTTTGTCTTCCATCTTAATCTTACATTCCGCACATAAGAGTTTAAGAGTTTTGTACTTAGATAAATAATCTTGAATGCATGAAAAGTCATTTGGATTTATAGAAATCAACTCATTTTCGAGTTGGTGACCTCGAATTTCATTGTGTTTACCAAACACAGATTCCAACTTGTCCCAAGCAGCATCAGGTTCATCAATTCCAGACATGTGGAATCGTAAATTAGTAGAGATTGACATCCCAATCAATCCACAAGCTTTGTCATATCTATTTTCCCATTTTATTTTCTTATCATCATCAGTGGGTTATGTTTCTTTCCCTGAGGTAATTCTGAAAAGTCCCCTACTTCGTAGAACATCCTCCATACAAGATTTCCATGAGAAATAGTTGGAACTGTTAAGTAGAATATCACAAGGGGAGACCATATTTGTAAATTAATGGCTGTAAAATCAGAAACCAATAGTATGGATGCGAAGAGCTCATAAAAATAGGCGGTTTAAAAAAAACGGCACTAAAAACTGACTTCAGATGATGAAGTTATGCTTGAACAAATAAACTATTGAAGATGTCCCCAATAGTGATGTGGCACATAGAGAATGACTAGCTAAAAAAAAAAGGACCCCCTTCTTCCCAAGATGAACCTTTGACAATCACTTTACAATAAAGTTTCTTTAAGTGAATCACTTTTATAAAATAAGTGATTTCTCTTTTACAATGATAATACTTTTAAATAGTGCAACAATAAAAAAGAACTTAAGTGACTCACTTTTTATTTTTATTTTTTATTATTTAAGTGAGATGCACTTTTACAATAAAGTAACTTGAAAATAGAAATTGCGTGCACTTTTTATTTTAAAAGTAACTTCCTAAGACTTGAACTCAAGACCTATTAAGGAATAAAGCAATTTTGAACCAAGTGATATAGATTAAAAAGTATGTAAAATATAGGAATGAGTAAGGGTGTTTTTTTTTTTTACTCTTCTTGCTCAGTTTGCGTGCTTTCCCTTTTTCCTGCAAAACACACCACAAATCGAAACAAAAAAAACTTTTCTACACTTCTGGAGTTAGATCTCGTTAGATTGCTCGGAAAGTCTATGTTTTCTCTATGTTTCTGATTTGCCAAGATTGCGCAAGGTGCACAGCAAAGAGCATACGCAGCTGATAAAAACTCTTTCCCTTTCTGTTTCTGATTTGACAAGATCACTCAAGGTGCATGACAAAGAGCATACGCAGACGAGAAAGCAACAATCCGAACCCAAAAAAAATCTAACAGTAAAAAATGATAAAACATAATATTTTTTTCTTTTAATAACAGAAAATAAAAAAATGCGTCACTGTAACATTATACCTTCAGATCTAATGAAATACGTGTTTTTGGAGCAACCGGGAACCGTTTTCGATCAAACAAAAACTATTTCCCAATGAAAACAACGCTCCAGACGCAATGGAACACCTCCCACAGCCTAGAAATGCACAAAAATACCAGAACCAAAAACCCTTTCGAGTTTCGGCAACAATAGTTCAAGATCTAGATCATAACCGGAAGCGACTCTTCATAAAAGATATGATACCATGTTCGGGTACACAGGGTACTACTAAAGGACCTAACACCAAGAGAAACCACTTTTCACAAATAGATCACAAATCAACACACCGATGTTTTGACGTGGTTTAAACCCGCTTAAGGGAAACACTTCACGGCCCCGACCAAATAGCTTCTACGGGACAATTTATTATGCAAAGAAAGAAAATTACAAATGAGCTTTTCATAATCGATCAACTAAACAATCACCCTCCATGCTCTTTAAATAGAGATCATGGACTAATCGGGTGCTAAGCCATGGATCAAGGTTAGGTATGATCTAAGAGAAGTTGAGCCGTCAGATCACTCTATATAGGGAACATATCATGACCGTCAGATTAAGTATTTACAAATGCATACTAATGTATACTAAAGAAACAAACTATCCCTAACGGATATATTACACAAGTTGATCTTAACTAACTCCTAAGTGTCTAAATATCCTAACATTTCACTCATCTTCAAGAAAGACAGTTTTCATTAATACTGCACCAAATGACAAAAAAATAATCGTGCTTAAAAAACTATCACTTTTACAAAAAGAACCTGACAAATCCGAGGACATTATTTCTCCCTCAATCTTGGACAAGTACATTGCTTATCCACCCGACCTTGAAAATATTTCCTTGGCAGAGTATGCATCTTTCTATTCTCATATTTAGTCAACTACGATAAAAAGAAATAGACCATGTATCATTCAATATATTCGATACAACAAAGAAAAGGACCCTAAGAACTTTGCCAAGGAGAAGATCTTGCTATTTGTACCTCATAGAAACGATTACAATTTGCTAAAATTGCATTTTGAAAAATGGATTGAAGCATATATCAATTACAACGAAGAAATATCTAAAATTGAGCAATTGTTTATGCCTACCCCAAAAACAAAGTGGGGAGACATAGACATTGCTGCTGAAACTGTTGACTTGGAAATTGATGAGCCAACTAAATCTAACAAAGCAAAAATAGAAACGATGGACACATTTGGCTTTGAAAAATATGATATTCAACTTGACTTATTCCACAAAAGCTCAACACATTTGCCAAACCACAAGAAGATTTTCAATTTGTCAAGCAAACCGTTTATGTGGGATATGAACAAGTACTATGCAATTAGAAGAAATCTAAACAAAGAACAACAAGAAATCGTCAAAGAGATTATTTTAAGGAAAAAGCTTCATCCATTTACAAAAATTCACTTGTTCTTGAGAGGAAGTGCTGGAACAGGAAAAAATCATACTACCAAGGCTTTGTATGATGGTCTGGTCATTATTAAGGACAAAGAAATTGGTAGTGATCCACTGAAAAGAAAGGGTCCGATTACTGCATTTATTGGAAAAGCAACATACGTTGAAAATGGCATTACAATGCATTCTTCTTTTATGTTACCGTTGAACTCCTCAAGCATGGTCCCCTTAACTTCAAATACACTAGATATTCTAACAAAAGACTATCAACAATTGCAATTTTTGCTTGTTGATGAAGTCTCTTTTATAGGTTCTCACTTGGCTTACAACATTGACAAACGATTGCATGAGATTATGCATATGCCAATGAAACCATTTGGAAACCCTGATGTCATATTCTGTGGAGATCTTTGCCAAGCAGAAACTGTTCATGACTTTTGGATTTTTGAATCCCCAAAGTTCCAACAACAAACATTTCCATATAGCTTTTGGGATGATAATGTAAAATACTATCAGCGAAAAGAAGTTGTCAGACAAACAAACAATACATTGATCTCAATGTTGAATAGAATCAGAATAGGAAACTAGACAATAGACGATATTGAATACTTAAACCTACATTGCCATAGACAACCACCAATGGATGCAACATTTCTTTATATTTTTTATCGCAATAAAGATGTTCAACAACACAATTGAAAAATTATGTTAGTTGTAGAAACATAAGCATTCATGCTAATTGATGATGATAGAAAAATTGATTGAATTGAAAAGAACCTTGATAGCCAGAAAACAATTCAACTTCCACCTACAATAACATTGAAAAAAAACATGCTTGTTGAACTAGTTGGAGGAAACTACTCGATTGACGATGGATGGGTGAATGGTGCAGAGGGTTTTTTCAAATATTATAGTCAAATAAACTTTGACATTGTTTGGATCGAATTTGCAAATCCAAAAGTCGGTGCCTTGGCTAGAGCCAAAATGCAACACTTCTATACACCTAATATCATGTGCAATTGGACACATGTTGAAAGAGTGAGAACACAAATGTTTCTTGGGAGTAACAACAACATCTGTTACACCTAAAATCCTACCATCATGAGATTCAGTGTATACATCCCTAAAGTTTCATTGACTAAGTTATTGGCCTGGAAGAGATATAACTCATTTACACTAGGTTTTGAGAGGTCATCGCAAGTTGCACTCATGCAACCTGCGATGTCGCATCTTGCTCTCTTGCAGGGTCCGACGATGTCAGTTAATGGACAAAAATATCTCCTTCGAGCCCATTCTCAAAGCCAGCTGACATGGATCCCTATCCCTGAACTTGTGGGAGAGCTGGCACTCGGTTCCTAACCTCTTGGAAGGATCCCCTATCTCTCTCCTACCATATCTCAACCTACCCTATCCATACCCTATCCACTTAGTCCTATATAAGTGAAGCTCTACCCCTCTCCAAAGTGAGGAAGTCTATAGTGTCTACATGTTGGTGAAATCATCTTGGAGAGATTTCTACTCATCCATTGAGAGACTCACACTTCCTTGGGAGGATATGGAATTGGCTTGGATGGAGAAAGGCTACTTAGTTGAGCTATGGTTGTAGTCATTATTTTCTATGTACTTTCCCTATATTTACAGTAATATAAATGCTTTCCACCAATATTGTTATGATTGATGATATTGTGTAGTTTACCTGCTTAACCTTTTACTTAGATCTTTTATCGTTCAGATACTTTTACTTTTTGTCTTGTTTTGTGCATCTTGACAGGTCTTTCAGCTTAGATCTGACGAATGCAAGGCGTGGAACAACATCCAGGAAAAGGGACTGCAAACTTAAGGTAAGACATCTGATAAATTGATCCTTAACTAGATCTAGGAAAGTGGTTTATAGTTTGTACTATTTGTTCTAGACTCACATTGAGATAGGGAGATATGTCTCGCGTCTACTCGAGTGGATTGTCCATCAAACAACATCATGTGAAGAGAATTCCCAATTCAATTGGCATGTTCCCGAACAATCCATAGAGCAGCATGTGCCCAAACAATCCATAGAGCACAAGGGCTGACGTTGGAGAAGTTTGCATTTGATCCAAAAGGGGTTACAATACATGGTATTTCTTATATGGCACTCTCCCATGTCACAAGCATTGACTGCCTCTACTTGATAAACAAATTAGATCCAAAAAAAAATCGGTCTCTGTAAAAGTAGGGGCTGAATTAAAAAGATTGCAAAAGCATGCAACATTGCAATTTCAATATGGGCTAAATTCAATTCCAATTATTGGACACATACTTGTTTCATTGTTAAACACACGTAGCTTGGTTTTGCACATTGATGATGTTGCAAATGACATTGAACTAATGCAAGCAGATATTGTATGTTTGCAAGAAATTCACATGCTTATGCCTCTAAAAAATGCAATTTTTGTAGAACAATACAATTGTGTTTTGGCGTTTTTCAGTCCAAGGAATCATTATAATGATAAGAAAAGATATTTTTGTCCTGAATACAGAAATTTATACTGAAAATTTGATAGAGGCAATTGTAATTGACCTCAAAGTTGCTAACAACGTTCCGAAACTTATAAATATTTATAATAGACCAAATGCCATCCTTGATACACGTTTCTATGTATTGAATTCTATTTTGTCTAAAACCACTAACACTACGCACATTCTAATTGTTGGTGACTTGAGCATTGACATGATCAAGGAAACGCCATAGAAAAAAAATTGAAAAAATTTATGTGCACGAGAAAGATTCAATTGAAAACAACCAAATGTGAACCAAACCTACAACCGATTTTGGTGCAATGCTTGATCACTTTTCGACAAAATTAGTTGGAAATGACCTTTCTTTTACTATTTCGGATACCTACTGGACAAATCATCACACTATTTTTGTATCAGTTCCTTTCAATTGCATTTGAACTTTTCCATTTGCATGTTGCAATATCAATACTATGCTATTTCAAAATGCTTTTTTCCCCCCACCATCTAGTTTTACTACAACTACTAAAGGTACATTTCATTAGACATTGCAAATGAAAATGTCAGTGGCATTTGCAATACTGTTGATGTTCAAAAAACCTGCACCGGATGTTGAACCAGTGTTCTTTTTCTCATTCAAAAAACTGTGTCTTTTGTGTTGTGCCATTGCAATTTTATTTTGCATTACATTGCGAAAGTCATTGTACACAATGCAAAGTTCCATTGATTTAGCTATCGAAAAAACCATACCAACTTGCAAAAAAAACAACATTGCCATTTGCAAACACAATTGCAATTGAAAAAGAAAAATCCCATTAAAGTAATTTGGCTTGTTTATTGATCTGTACTTTAGCTCACTAACAATGAACTATGCATATTTCAACAACAGATACAGTGAAGTGCAACTTCCTTTTCTCCTTGGAATATTGTGCTAGGTTATCTGCGATCGAATTTGAGGCTTCGATTCAACAACATTATGTTTTCTCTCACACAGGTTTGTGCTTTGAACTTGCATTGATTTAAGAAAGTTGTTCAGATTTACTTTTGAAACAAGTCTTCTAGCATGGTTTTCTTTATGCAAATTTGCATATTCATTGTCATATCTTATTTTGTTGCTTTCATAGTTCCTTCCTTTGAAATAAAAAAAACCCAAGATATTGATTATGATTTAGCTCACCACTAAAGAAAATGTTATATGCTTATGCATGTTGCATGTTGTGCCCCATTGTAATTCGACAATGTGTTTTTTCTTTTTTTCTCTTTTTGTGCAATTGCAAGTTTGATTGTAACCCTATCCATTTTTTAACAGAGCATTGCAACTATAGGTAGTGATAAAAAAAATCTAGTATTCCAAAAAAAAAATAGAACAAGTTACCATCTTCAAAATGCAAAATACATTGGCTGAAACGTTGTCACCTAGCAGTCCATTGCCACGGGATTTTTTGTTTCCTTCATAAACTAGGTCAGATGCATTGATAATGCAAACAACTTCACCAATAATTGCAGTGCCAACATCTACTAGCCCAAAAAGGTTGTTTTTTTTTACATTTCCAAACATATTTCGGAAAATTGCAAACAATACTGGAAAAAAACATCTACAAGATGCTTTTTCCATATCGACAAGTTGTTGCTGCCAAAGCCACTGTCATTGATTGTTGGTTTGTCATGTTGTTACTTGTTGTTGTTCTATTGCATATGTAGGTTAAAAAAGACAATGATGGAGCCATCTACTATTATACAACTTTGTACTCAAGCACATAACAATGTCTTTGAAGGAGACATTTTGGTAATCTACAGACCTGCATAAAATCGTAGCCAAAATTCCCCTGGGAAAACAAAGATCTTGCACGCAGACCTGGTGGATAGGAATGGATTAATGACCATTACAATTACCATAAACGATAACTTGATCAATCGCTTTGGTACTTTTTTATTTCCTAGAAAAAGTATCAGGCTCACTGTATTTGAGCTTAAAAAAAGGCCAATATGACCATGGCAATGCAATGATCATCGATAACAATATTACCAAGCACAGTGGTAGACCCAATAGAGAAAATCTGCAAAATTTGCTTGCTTCCACCAGACATCACAATTAATGAGCTTGTGTCATCACATGAGGGGTATGTTGTTGTCTCGGTTGCAGCTATTGTTGTAGGATTCCAATACAACAACGGGTAATTGGATTTTTATATCAGGGATGGTGAAACAATAAATGATTATGCAACTGTAAACTTCGTTTCACTCTTTCCAAACCGTAGTTTTGCAATTTCGAAATTTTTTATTTTGCTCATTTTCTCCCTTTTTTCCCTGTTTTTTGTGAACAAAAGAAAAAAAATCCAAAATTTTTCTCCATGCTCAACTACATTTCACCTTTGCACCTAACTATTGTTTACTAATTCTTTTCCAGCTGTAGGTAAATGAAACCTACAAAAACTTTTTCTATTGAATACACCAACAACTTGCAATTGATGAACCACCCTTTTACTTATTTAAAAACATTGTCAAGCCTGGTGCTAAAGGAATGCATGTTATCAAAACCACACAATCCACATTCATCGACCCATTAAACGATGAGTGCGTGATTCAAAACTTGCTTCCAATAGTGGAAGCAAAAACACAGGTGAAATAACACTTTTGTGCTACTCGCTAGAATTTGATATGAAATTCCACTACTTGCATTAAATACATGAAGTTACAAAATCATTGTGCATTAGACAATATTGAGTAGTCCATGCCAAATTACTGTTTGTTTTTACATTTTGATAGAATTTGATTCTTCTTATATGATTTACATTACATCTAGGTCTTTTAGAGATATTCCTAATCCAAGTTCCATTAAGAACTCACAAAAACAGTTTTGTTCTAAACTATTATATGGGTCATTTCGATAATAAAAGGATCATTTTTATGGCTCATTAACTTGTTTTATGTTCTTTCTCTTTGCTCTCACAAATTTGTTGTAATGTCACATTTTATTTAAAATATTCACTTAAATCATCATTGCTTTTACTTTTGTTACTGCAATTTCACTTTTTTTTCCCTTTTATTGCTGGGTATGTTTAGTAATTCTGTCTTTTTTTACTTTTACTCCATGGATAAAATAATTATCAAATGCCTGCATTTATTTTATGTTTATGTTTTATTTTGACCATCAGTTCTACTTTGTATATATACATTGTCAGTTTCATGTTCTATTTTGCATCCTCAATCACCATTTATTTGAGGATGTACTTGCACACACAAATGAAAATTTTAACCCAGCCATAAGCAAATTGATAGACAATACAGTTCATAGTTTCAAATGAACTAACTACATATATTTACAACTCTAAATTGTTTCAAATGCCATCGTGTCAATTCATGTTCCTTGTTGTTGTTTGCAATAGACATGATAAAAACACAGACAAAAAAAGCTCTTTAAACAATGGCCAATTTGAACTAGCTACATATATTTAGAACACAAAATTGTTTCAATTCCTATTTCTTGTTGTTGTTTGCAATACACATGATAAAAACACACGAAAAAAAAATTTAAACAGTGGCAAATTTTTTGAACATGAAAAATGCTTCTACATTGTTTTTTTTTTTCTGAAAACTATTCATGATTCATATTTGTTCTACCAATTTGTTTTATCATTCTACATATGTTGCAGATATATGGAACCCTGAAAATCAGAAATGCATTTGTGCCCCCCTTTTTATGGATTTGCAATCATTGCAAACTTCCGATGGTTGAAAATTCTACTGCATGTGCATTTTGCGACCAACAAACATACACAATATTTGAACATAATTTACTTTACAAATTGGAGACAAAGAACAACATAATCGAATGCACAGTGCGTGGGGACGAATTAAAAGAATGTTGTCTGCCTATTCCAAAAGTCTCATATGAACAATACTCAAAGTCTGTTTCATCAACAATTTCCAATCTTTTCAAACTATGCTTCCAAGGACTTTTTGTACATTGGCAATGAACAGTAGAATCATTGACATGAAAAAACGTTGAACACCAGGTATGGAAACATCTTATACTGCCATATCTTTTCTTTGTATCACAAATTTGTTACAGTAAAAGACACCTAGAGCTAAAAATGAAACAAAAAACCTTTTAACATTTCCATAACATTTCTACAAATACATTTATCTTCATAGGTGCATAACGATATCACGTACGTTGAAGTTGATTAAAACATTTTTTTAAGATAGCAATGGTTTTTAGAAAAACCAAATAGTTAAAGCACTAGATAGACTTCACCTGCTACTGCTTTAAGGAACATTTCTTCTGCACATTAGTGGATACCGAAAATTCCATCTACATAGCAAATCCCTTTCATTTCGTAGATCGCAAATAACACTTGCATCATTTTAATTAATATATATTGCTAACTACTCTAAGATAAAGTGTTTTGCAAAGCATTTGAAGACTTTACATTGTTGACCTGACAACTCGTTTAGTTTGGTTGGACCCACTTTGAGTCTCACACAACTGTTTTCAAACATTGTTTGTTCAGATTGACTAGTAATTTGGAGTGGTGATTTTAAACTTTCTTTTCCAAACTTTATAAAGCACTTGCATCATAATTTTGTTCAAGACCTAGAAAGCACTTAAGCCATGATTTTTTTACTGAATACTTTAAGCGTTTAAATGCAATATTTCTTGCCTATGCAATTGACTATGATACTGCAAAAAGGCTACACTCTCCTATCAAAACGAAAATTAACATTTTTGTATTCACCAAGATTTTTTAAAATTGAAATCAATTATACTTATTTGTCTACTTTATAGTGTTTTTTTTAATATATGTATATGAAGACCATGAAATATGATGCTCTTGGCTACCGACTTCTATTCTAAGTTACTTGCCACAAAGTCTCGTTGTTTTTTTCAAAGCACTAAACTTTATTTTCTCAACTGAGTACATATGTTCTTCAAAACAGTTACTGAATCTACACATAGATTACTCCACATTTGTACGACTGCTTTTGCACATTTGCATATTTATTGCACTAGATTTTGTTCATAAATCTGACAATAATATGTTTCCATCCATAAGAGCAAATCATCACTAAAGAAATTGCTCGAATGGCGTCACTTCTTGCAGAATTCCTGTTTTTGATAGAGACAAAATACAAAGTTTTTTTGTAGTTGTCCACGCAGTTTTTGCTTCCACATATTGCACAACTTCATGGAAAATGTTTTTTGGAACCTATCCACTAGTCTTTTGAGACCAAATATATCTATAGCTTGTAGCATATACATATCAAAAATAGTTTTTGTCATTTGTATGAACACAATCAAACAATGTTTTCTCAAAAAAATATTTCTACAACTGATGGCATATACAAAGCAAATATAATTTTTCCTTTACATCTATTATCATTGCCACCATCAAATGCTTCAGCTAGTTGCAATGCTTTCATGTCAATGTCATCGTCAAATGAACTTTCCTTTTTTTAGGATCATATTCTTTGTTGACATCATGCATAAAGCTCCCTTGATTTCACTATTCTATGTGGTAATGTTTCCATGTACAACACATTCACATTGTTCATGTATATATATTTACTATGTTGTGTCAAGATTTAGTTCATATATATATATATAGTCTCTCATATCAAACTCTTGCCTACATCCTATCAATGTTATATAGTCCAAGTTTTTCTGCGAGGAAAACAATGAAAAATCAGACCAAAGCGCCTTTGCTTTTGCATTGGTTTTGATTTCATTGTTTTCGTTTATTTTCGAAATATGATCATAGCCTTTACTTAGCTATGGGTCAAATGCATGGAACCATTTATCATGAACAAATATGGGAAGACTCTATAGTTTTTACAATGGCTGAAAGCTTCCTTTAAGTTAATTAGTCTTTATGTCTATTTGATAAATTTTACAACTCTTGCAATAAATATTCTGTACTTTAACATTTTCAAGTTTATTTTTGGACTAGAAAGTCAACAAGAACAATTATATTGTCCATTGAACAACATTTTCTGAAAAGATGTAAATGATATGTAAACTTTGATTATATTTGAATTGTTGATATCTTATAAAAAAAAAACTATGAATCAAATGGATGGCACCATTTATTATGCAGAAATATGGGAAAAGTTCACAATTTTTTGAACGGCTGAATGATTCTTTCAAACTAGCTAGTCTTTTTGTCTAAGCTATGGGTCAAATTGATGACACCATTTATTATGCAGAAATATGTGAAGAATCGAAAGTTTCTTCAAGGGCTCAATACTTTTTTTAAATTAACATGTCTTTATGTCTATTTGATAGATTTTAAAACTTAAACATTTTCAAGTTTGTTTGCTAATAAAGTAAAGCAAGTAGCAGGGCAAGTAAACTATTGATTCTATCTCTAACTAACCAATAAGATTGGCCATTGAAAACCATTTTCTCAAAAAAAAAATGTCAAGAATATATGTAAACTTTGATTATGTTTGTATTGTTGGTATCTTACTAAGAAAAAGCTATGGATCAAATTGATGGCACCATTTATTATGCAGAAACGCTTCTTTTAAACTAATTAGTCATTGGGCCACCACGGCTCTTGTTATTCCCGCGGTACAAATTATAAAGTTTTACATAGTTTGAAAATTATTTTATTAAACTAAAATTTTAAACGATTATTATTTAACATTTGATTGGCAGTTAAACCATGACGTTTTCCTTGGAGTTTGGTGCCCAAGAGGTGGCGGCCCTCTGAGGTCATCTTTGTACAAGTTGCATTGAAATCCTCGTACCGCCTTGCCTCCACACGTCGCCTATTGAGTCTTCCTGGCATACGGTAAGTTCTATTAGTATTTACTGGCCCCTTAAGCAAAATCGGAGAGTGCTGGGTTTTGGCCGCCGCGTGTCCCTAGTCCTGTCGTCTTCTTGGTCTGTGCCTGTCCGGTCTCCCATCCCGTCGCTCGTACGGTCTCCCATATGGTCCTGACCCACACTCACATCAATTCACAAGTACGCAACGGACAAAGTCTTAACATATAATATTATGTCCTGTTTTCATTCTGTTAACCCAGTTTCTTTCATGCAGGAATTTCACAGGTCTTTGCACTACACTTTCGGAATACTATTTCTATTAAATGTTCCGCTTTCATTCTGTTAACCCAGTTTCTTTCATGCAGGAATTTCACAGGTCTTTGCACTACACTTTCGCAATACTATTTCTATTAAATGTTCCGCTTGCAGATCAGAGACTGCCCACAGATTAACTAGACTCGTATTCACACCAGACTCTCTCGTATCTTACACGTCTTCCGGGGCAATTCACTTCCTAATAATCTCAGTGAGAGCCAAGAATTAAGTTTACAGCAGCTTTCTATGTTGGCACTGTAATGTAAGAGCTAGTTATATGATTGTCACTCTTTGGAAGTACTGTTTGTTTTTTCAAACCTGTGAAATTGCCAAACGAGCCATTATATGAATGACATCGCTAGATATGATTGTTACATTCACCACGTTGATATGCATGCAAGCAATTGTTTCGCAAGTTCTGATACATATTTTGTTATAGTCACAGTGTTATCCAGGCTGTTTCTCTTTGAAGAATATGTTTTTTTAAGGGTTTATCCTGTATATCTGAATGGTATCGCCAGATATGATTGTAACATTCACCACTTTGATATGCATATAAGTAGTATTGTCTCTTAAGTTCTGATACATATTTTGTTATACTCACAGTGAAATAGTTAAAATAATGTTAGGCCCTCTCATCATAACCTCTCCCAACTTCATTGTGTCCCTAGCCAATAGCCATGCTTCACCGAGAATCCTAGCCCTTCAATTTTGTGCAGCACAGCATCCAACGGAGGAGCGTCGACTATTAAGATTTCCACTCGACGCAACAAAGTTTTTCCATCTTGGAAAGCTTATCTCGGGTATCTATAGATATGGGCAATTGAATAAGATATGTGCACCCTCTTCAAATTGACTACTCTAAAGAAGCTTCTGAAACTGGAAATATGAGAGGCCCTTTTTATGCGAAAAAGGTTTGTTATTCCTCTGCTCAACCTGATCTCGAGGTTGCCTAACCTCGAGCATTTCCAACTAGGCTGAGAGTTGGATTCAGTAAGAGAATAATTCTTCCTTTATTCATCATTATTGTCTAGATGTAATTTAACATCTGTCTGACGTTTATGAGTAGGCTAAATGATAACAGAGTGCGTCATATATAAACATAGGAGGAGCCAAGGGAGATCCAATGCCACCATCTTTGATCTATCCTCTCGATAATCTTCAATTCATAGAGATAGAAAGCATAAAGTACGATTGCAACGGAACTTTCTTTGTTGGGCTCCATCCTCCAAATAGCTCTTCAGCTCAAAGATTTGAAACAATGGCTTGTTATGCTTGATATTTGTGGACAATGGCTTTCCGTATGGAGGATTTTCCCACTTAAAGAACAAAGGTTGTAGTCCCAGGAACGACAGATTCTAGTAGTGAATTGCATGTGGAAATTGCCTCCAATGCTCAATCTGCAAAATAAATCACAGTTATTGGATTTCCTCATTAGAACATGCCACCTAAATCCAGTGGGCGTTGCACTCGCTATGGGTCCCCAAGGCGATGAGAGTGACATGGCCAACTTCTTATAGATGATCGCTGGTCATCTGGAGGAGCTGTGCTCCATTTTCGACTCGCCAGCAGAGAGTCGTTCTCGTCGTCGTTGTCCCCTTTGATCGTCGTTGTCCCCTTTGATGGCCACGAATCTCAAGTAATCAACATCATAGTTTCTATTGTCCCTCAAGGCTTCCATTAATGGCGGCCATTGCATGCCCTCCATTATGTTGAAGTCGATAACATGGATTCCCACATTAGCACCGCGAAGAGCCACTATTGCTTCAAGAATGCATTGGTTAGCAATTAAATGAGGTATTCTTATGCAAGGATAAGACTCCCAGGAAATGCTCCTTAGTGTTCTCATCATTCAGCTCCTTATGGGAAAGGGAATTCACATAAGTGTGAAGTAGAGCAAGATCATAAAAAATATAGCAAGCTGCTCTCTCTATGGTGAAGTCCTGTTGTAGAGACGAGCCCTCTCACCCTACAGAGTATGATGACCTCCACCAGATCTTCTGCTTCCTGGGACATTGCCTCTGTATATGTTGTCAAGAGAAGTAGAAGCCTCAATACTTGTATTCCATATCCTTAACATCCATTGATTTGCTACTGCTATGATCTTCTGCTTCCTGGGACATTGCCTCTGCATATGTTGTCAAGAGAAGTAGAAGCCTCAATACTTTGTATTCCATATCCTTAATATCCATTGATTTGCTACTGCTATTACAAACCAGTTGATCCCCGACAGCAGCACAATGTTCAATAGTCACGAGTTCTCTACAGTGATTTCCATAGCACTTTTCCTCTGACTATCGTTTTGTTCTTGTCATGGACATTGCAGCTATGCTGCTCTTGTTTGTTATTTGCAAGTGGTCAGTCAGGGATTGTCATCTCTAGGATGTGGAGCACGAAATTTATTTGGTGGTAATTGTACTCCATCTGATAGCGCAATAAAGGCAAAGCCTGTGTTTTTATTAGTAATAGTGTGTTTTTATTAGTAATAGTGTTGAAGGTAGTGTGTTATTTAGAGAATCGATTAGAGGAGTGGTGAGAAGTACAAATTTAAGCTTTTCACGATCTACTGGAGCAGCACATTGGAGATCTTCAATGGATGGACCAAGCAGGGTTCCTAAGGCTATTAGTTTCTGTTACGCTCTTATGGACCAATGGATGGAACTTAACGCAGGTATTTTTAACAAACTCTCAGCGTCAAACAATCGAGTGTAGTGAACGTGCTCGCCCTTAGTAGGGACGAAGCATTTCTTTACTCAGGATCGGTCAATGGGGTTGTTAATGTTTGGTAACGAAAAAAATCCCATCTACATGAATTTGATGTTGCAACACGTTGCGATTCTGAGAGGCCACAAGCTTGCAGTGTTGTGTCTGGCCACCGTTAGGAATCTCCTTCTTAGCGGGTCGGCGAGTAAGACGATACAAATATGGAGAAGGTATGCTACACTGGATCCTTAAAGTCCATTGTGGCGACCGGTGACATTTCCATTTCCAATGGCTTTCTTGTATACAGCGGGAGTATGAACTGGATACTGGAAGTATGGTGGGTCGAAGATAATGATTCTCCACCCAATCGAAATGCTACTTACTATATATCCCAGAAATCTTGTGCCGTCATCTGCGTGGGTGCAACATAATCTTCCATACTAAATGATGCCTCTGGTCTTCGGAGCAAATTGACGAAGAATGTCGTTCAATAAAGCCAAGAGAAACATGTACTCTACCTATTCAGAATGAGAAATATGTACTCTACCTATTCAGAATTTTCGTTGCTGCAGACTACGATGAACAGAGTTCATAATTGATGAAGAAACACTTTACTATAGTTAAAAAGCATGGAATCAATGGGAATAGGCTTTATGGACGTTGGAGGGACAAATAGATAAAGTGCATGCTAGTGCTTTGAATTTGGGGATTGGGGATCATTCATGGTGCGTATCTATGAATGGGATGGGAAGCAATTTATCCCAGATAGACCATATTTATTGCTTCAGTTTTCTACTGAACTTTCAAAAGTCTCGCTTGTCTAAAGGCTTTGTACGGTAACCCTATCACTGCAACAGTTCAATTTTTTTCTAATAACATTTTACTATGAGAATGTACTTAAGGCTCAACAGTTCAATTTTTTTCTAATAAAATTTTACTATGAGAATGTACTTAAGGCTTTCAGAGAGGGTTTGAGAGAAAGGGCATTACTTAAGGCTTTCAGAGAGGGTTTGAGAGAAAGGGAAATAGCCCCTCAGCTCACACAGGCTTTGGGTGGATTGGTTTTAGTTGGTTGATTCATTATCATTGGCCAGAAAATGTTGTGCTTCAACCAATTTGTAGGTGTTGGTGCGTTTGGTCCATGCTAAGTCGAAGCGGAGAGCTTTCCTACTCCTAGTCATAAGGTGTATCTCCTACCATACACAGTAACGTTATAAATATTGTGGTTTAAATGCGGAAATGATATAAGTATTGATCATTTTAGTTCTTTATATTTTTAATTCTATGAATGGTTCTATATTAAACTCCTAAATAAAAAGTGTGGTATTTTTTAGATGAAGACGTTTCTGGTAATAATGGAAGAGATTGTCAATTGGGATTTTGAGACATGGCATTAATAAAAACTAAGTCAACAATTCTTGTGATGGTATATTCAATCAATATTAAATCAGCTATATTAAATTTACTTTAGTTTTTTGCTGTGATAGTAGAATAGTTATGTTAAATTTCAAAACAATTTTTTAGCACAGCTATGTTAAATTTCAAAACCATCACAATCATTTAACAGCGACGCAGGAAATTGCCATTACATGGCTCTTGTTTAATTGTTTTATTTTGCACAAATTTCTCCAATATCCATATGAGATTGAGTAAGGTGACCACATGTATGAACGGACGTTGCCAAGACGCCGTACCTTGTATATTTAAAATATAACTACCAAAATCAAACAAACATGCCGAGATTAACGTGACGACGTGCATGAATCGACGTAGCTAACCAAGAAGCAGCTGTATGTTGTATGTAAGAATACACCAGCACAATCACATTTTTAAAACAAAATAGCAGAACCATATATAAAATAAAAATATATATCTTGATTCAGCAACGGGCAAGATGGATACTGAAAGTACCGAAATTCCGGAAGACTACATTGATACGTTGACGCACGAGTTTGCATATGATCCGATTCGACTTCCGCTTACAGAAGACCCAAATCAGGTGCTTTACAATCGCAGGACTTTGGAGACCATTTGGGATGACAAACGCGAAGCTGTTAATCCATTCACCCGCCAGCCCTTGAACCTGAGCAATTTTATTCCACAGGCTGAGCTCAGACGAGAAATGCAGCGATACATACTCAACCCTTCAAACCTAACCCTAAATTTGAAGGTCATTCCCGACTATACACAAGTCTTGAGCGAGGGAGAGATGATAGTTTTATTGAATGAGTTGGTTTCGGATTATCAATGTCTTCTTAATGCTGAGGAAAATAGAGACCCGCAGGAAGCCCATTACTCCCAGGTAGCTCATTATTGGAAGGGCTTGTGGCAGAAACTGAATCTGCTCCGTCTTTATTGTCAATACCGCCCAGAAAATAGGGAGGTGTTTGAGTCAATCAGAGGATATGATTACTTTTTCAAGGTAGTAGATGACCAGTTTTACCTTTGTTTGGATGACTCTTCCTGTGATGATGCCAAGGAAAGTTTGAAAGAAGTCTGCAAGATCGTCGATATCATCGGTTTGAAGGATTGCAATTTGACTCCAGACATTTTGGAAAGGCTTGTTACCACGCTGCATTCACTACAAGAAAAAGGGCATTTTAGCCTCACATTAGCACCACTATTTGTAAAGGATTTGAGAAATCCTCACTTTTCAAATAGCGGTGCAAAAGTGGTGATAATGTGGGGATACGCAAGTGGTGCTAAGATTTATGGTGCAAAAGTGGTGTTTGTAAAAAAGTTGTTTTTGGTGCTAAATGAATATATGGCATTCCATGGTGTATGGTGCAAACCACCAAAACTAATCCTAGGTGTATTGAGACTTTGTGGTGCAAAACACCAAAATTATTATTATTATTTTATTATTATACTTGTGTATGGTGCAAAGCCCCATAAAATAACAAGTGGTGCAAAGCACCATAAAATAATAAATGATGCAAAAAAAATATAAATCACATTTTATATATATATACATATTAAATTATTAAGATGATTAAAATATGTGTATGATAACATTGTATTATAATTTATTTGATATTAATCCATCATTAAAAAAACAATAATTCAATACATTAAACCGACATAATAAAAACCATAATGTTGTTACAAAACAATTTATAATTATAAAAAAAATGTTTCATTTATTACTATAGGTTGTATCTCAGCTTCAATGAGCTAAGCCATAATATACAATTACTTATGCATTATCAACATGTTAAGCTTCCCACTGCACCTCACAGTAATCTTCAAATTGTGATTAATGAACCACTGCCTATTATGTGACCCTAGTTTAGCTTGCAACGATTTTACAAAATTATGGCCAGTTTTAGGGAGGTCTTGCAGATCCATTACTTGAACAATGCGTTGCCTCTTTGCTGCAAAAGGAACAAGTGTGAAGTTAGGTCATACTTTAATCACACATTTTGCATAAATTCATACCATCGATAAAATAAGGAAGGGATGATTAAATACCAATTTCTGCTTGTTGGTATCGCTCTTGAAGCTCTCTTAGAAGCCTCAACCTTTACAGAGACATTGATTGAAGACATTGGCTTCTGAAAAACAAAAAGCATTAGACTGAGTTTTTAGATTCAATACCTAATTACATATACACTTCCATTGTTCTCTATACTAAAATTTCCCAATTCTGTGAGGCAATGTCGACTATGTTAATACCAGTACAACAAGTGCTTATTAGTAACTTCAAGCAGGGCTACAGGACTTTCTACAAGAGTATGAGGTTAGCCTGTCTCAACATACGTCATCTATTGTCTCCGTTCATATGTGGTGGTTAAATATACATACGTTATAAATTATCTTGTAGAAAGCAAGGGATTGAGCCACTCACATTACGAGGTGGAAGAGAACTAGCCCATATTCGATTCTTTGTTGGATCAGTGCACTGATGGACATTGTCCCTATGTTCATTCTGCTCAGGCATTCCACTCGTATTCCTAACAGGCATAGAAATGGAATCTCCATCATTTGAAATACGAATTGAATGTCTATGATCATAATTCTTCAACTTTTGAATATGTGACGTTATGTTCCTATTGCCTTCTTATCTTATAGGGCTCCTTGCTTGCCACCGATTGCACTTTTCCTTATCGTATCGCTTTGTTGAATAGATTTCTTGCCATTACTGTAACGTGTCATTATGCATTGTTTTCCATTGTAACCAGCATCTCCATTTGTGTCATGTCCACTGATAATTTGAGTATCTATATCACAATGGAAATAAAAAATGAGCAATAATCACAAACACAAAACAAATTAAACATCAGAGTTGAAACAAACGTATCACCGTCTTAAACAACTAGAAGCATGATAAGAGATTCAATCCATAGCGACGGTAACCAAATAAAATAAAAAACAAGAAAAGAACAAACGAATTACTTCCATCTTCATCCATTCCATCAAAGTTCTTTAAGCACGAGCATTATCCAATGAAAAAAATAGCATCAGAATAAACAATAATCTCATCTCTCAAATAACATGCATTCATCTTTTATCTAAAGGAAACAATTACATTCTCCAATAATTTACGAAGCATCACTATACTTTCTATCTTTTAGCCATTGTACATAGCGATGAATTGCTTATATGCTTGAATGAAAATCATTCGTGCTTTGGCTAAAAGCAAGGGAAGTTTACACAGTGTTCAGAATTACCTGAGACATTTTAATGATGTGAGCTAAGCTGTGAAAAAGGAACCCTCATCAAGTGGAGGATAAGGTACACCATAATCATCTTTGAGAGCTTCTGGTGAAATAGAGTCTAGAGAGGTGCCTGACAACAACAAAAAAATTACTGCATATCAAATCATGCACTTAAACAACAAATCAAAATAAATTGAAATCACAAAATAGCAGTTGCATGGAAATAGAGCAAAGCATTGAAAAGAAATGTCTGATTTATTTTCATGGTTAGAATCCATCTCTCAAAATAAAACTCAAAGAGAAAATACCTTTATGAAACCCAATCATCAATTGTACATAGATATAGATAACAATATTAAGAAGCAACGCCCTTAAAAATATTCTAGCAAGACAAGCCTCAACAGAACCCCAAAACTCAATCAATGTATTAACATAGCATATTGAATTTGACCATTTTTATGAATTACATTCAACAGTATGAAATACAGTACACAAGGGACAAAACACAGTCAAACAGATAGTTTGATCTTTGAAGTGATGCTCAATGGAAATTTATCCATATTGCAATTAGATGGAATCACACCATATTTACATTAAACATTGAAAAACCTCCAACTAAATTCCCATGTAGTCAAATTAGTTTAAGTTAAAACCACTAGAGTTTTGATAAGCACAATACATAATCTTGAATAGCATGAATTCATACAGGGGAAATAATGTAGATTATAATGTCCTTTCACAAGCAGTTTACATGCAACAAGGTGAGAAACCCTATTCATAGAGCCACACTGGGAAATATGGACCAATATTACCTTGGTGCTCAGATCACCATTAATAAACAACTTTTTTATGCACTGGGTACAAAAACAACTTGAGTTATTGACTTAACAATAAAAAAGCTATACCTTTAGAATGTTGGCAGAAAGTTACATTAACTCCAATATTCTCAACGAGTCGAATAGTTGATTTTCTGACTGTACACAAACATAAAGGATTAATGTATTCAAAACAGGAACAAATGTTTCATACAAAATTTCCATCAAAGGATTATGCCATGAATTCAATCAATAAACTATAGAAAAGTCCCAATTGATGTTTCATACCAAAACTCTGAAAAAGGAGGCAAAGCATCATAGAAATTGTCATGTAAAATAATGTATAGAAGGCTAAAAACAAAATATATCTAAAATTTAGAAAACATAAACTGGCCTAATTTTACTTGAGGATATGTGAATTTACGAGTTCAAAATAAAAAGGCCAGAGAGTCATTTTCTTTTACCAGAAGATTTGAAAATTATTTAATTTGACAAACTCCTCATTGTTGATCTTCCAATGCATTCCACCCCAAAAATATGTCTTCCCTGGTAATTAAAATCCACTTTCATCACTTTCACAAATTGGCAGGAAGAAGCACCCAAAACAATATCTGTTTTGGTTGAATAAAATCCAAAAAAGGAATTTTGGAAAATCCATATGATCCTAGAAAAAAATTCTAAAATTGAATTTATAGATACCAATTTGAGCACCTGAATATGCCCTAAAATTTGAATGTTTTGGGCTATATATATCACTGGACTTATGGGAACTGTATATATACCCAAAACTAGAATTTGTATGGCTACATATATGCCAAAAATTGGATTTCAAAAGGTTTTTTATAACCCACAACATGATTACATCAGATAGAATATATTCCAAACAACCTGCATTTCTTCTGATCTTTCAATGTAGAAACCCCCGCCCATTTCTTTTGATCTTTGAGTTTCTTCATATGGGAATCATTCTACGATACTAGAAAGGCATACTTGATGATGTGGGTGAGGGTAAATAGAACAGGAAAGATAATAAAAAAAAATTGCTGAACATTCAAGAGAGTAGATGGCATGTGGTGTCCTCATATTGGAAAAGAAGGGATGAAAATTCTAAGATTGGCATGTGGGTGTTGCCAAAACACTTACCTGCGGAGTCCCTCTATGTCACCATCTGCACTTTCTAAGACCTAGAAGCTTCATGTGGAAAATAAAGAACCAATTTATAGTCATCCAAAATCACATTCACATTAAAACCCAGTTTAAGGAGGAGATACAAATTACAAACCAAGATGCAATAACGATGGTGGTGGGTTGATAGAACATGGTACTTGCAAATAAGGACCATGCATACAAGATCTAAGAGTTTCCTGGTTCTTCCACGAATCTCAACTGGAAAGACATTTCTCTTGTTGATGACAGAATAAGAGCCAAAGGGAAAGTCTTCTTCCCCGCACAGGACCTCAGTGGTGGATTGCTCCTCAATAGATATAATGGAAAAACAAAATGCAGCCATCTTGCTAGAATCATTCTGGGAACACACCATCAAATCACGAACAACTAGCAAACTAGCTATCGCATATTTATGCATAAGATTCAGCTTGGAAAACTTGCACCTCTTGATACAAAGATTTAGGGCCTCACCCATATCAATTTCAATAAAGTATTCACAGGAGGATGTACTGTTGTCTCCGCTTGTCTCCACGGGAATGTCTTCATATGCATCAAAGTTTATACCCGTGTTCTCCTGTTCAAAGAGCTCATCAACTGGAATCTTTGGCGAGAGGGTTAATTCCATTTATTTTATTGGACTGTAATATATATGCAACTAGAACATTCCAGCGGATTCCATTTCCGAGAAATCTAGAGGAAATTTTCACCTTCGATTTCTTTCAGAACTGAGATGGGTTCTCTGTTGAAAGAAAAAACCTAGCCTAGATTTGGGATAGAAGTAGCACTAGTGTGTTCTCTCTCTTGCTACCGCCATGGATGAAGTTTATGATTTAATTCAAAAAATTGTTGCAAACTGCCATGGTTAGAGCCTTTTTCTACCCACCATAGCTTTAAACAGAGAGAATCAGACGCATTATTTTCGAAAAATGTAGAATAAAGGAGGTTATTGGGTTTTTGTATTGCACCTGCTTTTAATTTTATATAATATTACCTTACACAAAAGCAAAGACCCACAAGATCTCATCGGCAAGAATTCCCCAACCTCCTCTGCATTCCATCAAACCAGGGTTCCTCCTGCTGCAGCTAATCTCATCCAGGCCTGGAATTTCAACACGATACCCTCTGAATTGAAATTTTTATGACGATAAAAAAAATTGAGCGCAATTCACTTCTTTAGGTTTACACAGTTTAGGTTTTGTTCAGACGGTTAGGGTAGTAACCCTAGCCTCCTTCTCCGCTTTCCCCTCTCCTCTGTAAACATCGGCGGGTTCTGTCAGTGGAATAGGAGCTCTCCAAGGGTGATTTATTTAATGGTGGCAGCGGAATGGAAGTTTTCCTTGACGGTGGTGGTGGTGATTTGGACATGGTTCGATGGAGGTTCATCTGCTGGGACAATTCTTCCTCGACGGTGGAGGCAATTTGGACTTGGTTCGACGGCAGCTCTTTTGCAGGGGGCGTCTGGTGCGGTTTTCCGGCAGCAGAGGCTAGGTTTTTGGCATTCTAGGCTCTTTTCGGTGTGGCCCGGTAGAAAGAGGAGGTGTGTAGTGCTTGAAGCTCTCTAGCGTGGAGCTTTAGATTTGTGAAAAACGCCTTTGTTGGGTGGCCTTTACAAGGGTTAGAGGCTGGGGTTTTGACCTAGTTCCCATTTTAATCTCTTTTGGAGCTTTGTTGAAGGATTTATCTCTGGTTATGTTTTTGGAGTTCTTTTTTCTTTTGGTTTTATTTATATATTTAGATTAGTGATTATAAAGCACTATATCTTTTAGTTTGTGTGCTCTTTCATGAGCAGTAATGTTTATGTGCACACTAACCTTCACGGTTTATTTCATAGTGAATAACTGATTTCATACTGAATAACAAGTATAACATTTTTCTCAGTTAAAAAAAACCATAATAATACATAGGATTTTTTTTTATGTTGTGTCATATTTAATTATAACATTAAGTTTTAAATCCAAATCCAATTGAATACAACAAACCTTAAATAAAGGCGAATAAGAAAAAATATTGATAATTTAAAAGTAAGTATGCTTACAAATTCTCATAAAAACTATATATATAATATTAATATTCATGTATTCTTGTGAAAGAGAGAGTCCATGGTATAGACCCTTATCATACTCCTCTTCTCACTCAAACCTTAGTTACATCCCTCTCTATACAAGTGGCGAAAAGCTATTAATGTGACAAGGCTAAAATATTTTTGAATACATTGAAAATGCATAAATCTTGTATGAATTTGGTGATTGGTGTTGAGGTTAAATTAAAAAAATTATTATAGATTGGAAAGAAAACCCTTGTTGGTAGATCCTATGAGTAAAGAATAGGTGGACATCGTTATCAAATTACTTTACTCACAAGAAGGAAGAAGTGGGCTTGATCAACATACCCAATTGATGCTAAACTCTATTTAGAGAAACAACTGGGTTGGTAACGCTTAGGTACCAAACATATTGGACATATTTCTCATTTTTAATTCTATTTGGATACCCTTGCGAAGTCATGAGTGGTGCTTTGAGGTATTTTTCATGGATCTTGATTTCTCAATGGTACCAAGGCCCTAGGATAGGTACATATTGCTCGAAACCACATATACCATCAATCATAGGCCAATGATACCCTCAAGAGCTCATGTGTTATTAATGGAGGAATTCTTAGCCTTGGATGGATAAAATATTCCTTTAGGGATCAAGGTTTAGGTATCCTCCATTGACCATATCCAAGTGCCCAAGACTACAAGACCTAGATATATATCACCATTGATATCGATGCAAATTCATTTGTTGTTCTTTGAGGTATTATTCATGGATATAAATGCCTCAGTAGTTTATCTAGGACCAAAGGCATGATCTTCTTCCTTGAAATGTCTTTCCCAAGACCCCAAGACACCTACATAATTATAAAAGAAACCTAACGGAACCCACATTCGAAATCATAGACCAATGGCACCCTTAGCAGGCCATGTGTGGTTGGTGGAGGAAACCTACTTAACCCTATATGGCTAGAATATTCTTTTACATTCGGAGGTTTAGGTCTCCTCCATTAACCATGTCCAAGGCCCCAAGGCCATAAGATCTAGATACATAGTGCCATAGATATTGTTGCAAATCCATGCATGGTGCTTCAAGGCAATGCTCATGGATTTGGATGCCTCAACTATTTCTTTAGGGCCAAAGGCATGGTATTCTTCACCAAAGTCTTCTAGAGGGTATACTAGTATTTAAGTGCCTGTGTGAAGAAGCCATTGTAGTCTTCTGGTAAGAGATTGACAATACCCTCAGCTTACAAATTCCCCTTGATACTTGGATTCCTAGAAGCTTATTTTAGTGGTCATCGTGTTGGTTTCCATCCATGAACCTGTAAAGGACCCAAGGTCCATACCTAATTATGTGAACCTTCTAAAGGAGCTAAAAGATCCACTTGGAGGGAAAGGATTTTGTTGGAGGTCAAGTGTGGTACTTCAATGCATCCTTTAGGAATTAGATGTCTTAAAAATTATGTTAGTTATAAGACATGGGATTCATCGCTTGATCATCTCCAGGGCCCCAGGAATTATATCTACTGTTGAAAACCACCTAATGCCATACATATACCCATGTAGAGGCCATGCGTGCTACTTTGAGGTGTCCTTTGACTTAGATGGATAAGATATTCATTTAGGGATTAAGGCCCAATTTTCCTACCCAAACCATGTCAAGGTACTCGAGATCAATACCTAGAGCTCAAAAAGTTCTAATAGAATCCATATCACCACTCAAATGCAAGTGAATCGATTAAGAGGTCATGTGTGGTAGTTAAAGGCATTGCTCTTGGATGTAGATGACTAGAATATTCCTTTAGGAAATTATGATTTCTTTTCTTAATGGTGTCATAGGCCTTGAGTCCTATTATTAGTGTTTAAAATCCCCTAATGGCATGAATTTTTGTAATTAAATGCCAATGTTGATTTAAGGCATTGACCATGGCTATGGATGCCTCAATGGTTTCTTCAAGGACAAAGGCATTGTATTCTTCCATGGAAAGTGTTCCCAATTCCCTAGGACACATACATATTTATCAAAACCACATAATGGCACAAACACCGTCAATCATAGGTCAATAATGCCCCTAACACATCACCTATTGTTGGTGGAGGAAACCTTCTTATCCCTACATGGTTAGAATATTCCATTACCATGTCCAAGGCCCTAAGATCATAAGACCTAGGTACATAGAACCATGGATACCCATGGAAAGTCATGTGCGATTCTTTGAGTAATTATGCATGTCTCTAGATGCCTAAATGGTTTCTTTAGAGCCAAAGGCATGGTATTCATCCCTATAATGCCATTCTAAAGTCCCTATGACACCTTCATAATTCTCAAAACCACCTAATGACACCAACATACTGAATCATAGGCTAGTGATATCCTCAATAGGCCATTTGTGGTTGGTGGAGGAAACCTACATAGTTTAAGATGTTTAGAAACTTCATTTAGAGCCTCAGGTTTAGGTCTCCTCCACTAACCATGTCCAAGGCCCCATGGCTACAAGACCCAGATACATGCCAGATACATAGTGCCATAGATACCACTCCAATGTCATGCATGGTTCTTTGAGGCAATTTTCATGGCTTTGAATGCCTCAACAATTTATTTAGGGCCAAAGGCATGGTCCTCTTCCCTAGAACATCATTCTCAAGTCCCTGAGACACCTACATATTTCTCAAAACAACTTAATTTCATTGACATCCTCAATCATATGCTAATAATACACACTCAAGAGGCCATGCGTTGTTGGTGGATACCACCTTCTTTTCCTTAGATGGCTAGAATATTACTTTAGGGATTGAGGATCAGGTGTCCTCTGCTGACAATGTCCAAGGCCCCAAGGCCAGCAACCTAGATGCATAGTGCCATGTATACCCCTAAAAAGTCATGCATGATGCCTTAATGCATTGTTAAAGGCTCTAAATGCCCCAGTAATTAATTTAAGGACAAACACATAGTCTTCTTCACTATAATATCTTTCACAAGGCCTTGACACACGTAGATATTACTCAAAACCATCTCATTGCACTAAAATCCTCTATCATAAGCCAATGCTACCTTCATTGGGCCATGTGTGGTAGTTTGAGGTATCCTTCTTATCCCTGGATGGATAGAAGATTTCTTTAGGGCCTAAGGTTGATTTCTCCTCCCTTGACCACATCCAATGCCCCAAGTCCCAATGACTTGGATGCATAGCACCATGGATACTCTATGAATCTAGGAATGGTGATTTGTGGCTTTCTTAATGGATTAATTGGATTCCTAAATGATTTCTTTGGGGTTAAATGCATGGTCTTATTCTATAGAATGTCATTCCTAAAGCCCCAAGATATGTGTGTATTGCTCAAAACCACCTAATGGCATCAACATCCCCAATCAAGACCATTGATACATTTAAGAGGCTATGTGTGGTTGGTGGAGGTAACCTTCTTATCCATGGATGGCTAGAAGCTACCTTTAGGGCCCTATGTTCAACTCTCTTCTACTCACCATGTTAAGGCCATAGCCACAAGACCTAGATACATAGTGCCATGGATACCCCTACAAAGTCATGTGTAGTTCATCGATGCATTATTCATGGATCTAGATTCCTCAATAATTTATTTAGGACCAAAAGCATGGTCTTCCTCCCTAGAAATTCAGTCCCAACACACTGAGACGTGTACATAATTATCAAAACCACCTAATTTCCCTAACATCCTCAATCACAGGCCAATGATACCCTCAAAAGGCCATGTGTTGATGATGGAGACAACCTTCTTAGCCCTAGATGGATAGAATTTTCCTTTAGGGATTGAGCTTCATGCCTCCTCCCATGACAATGTCCAATCCCCCCAGTCCCCAAGACTTGGATGCATAGTTCCATGGACACCCTTTCAAAGTCATGCATGGTGCTTTAAGGAATTGTTCATGGTTTTGGATGCCTCAATGGTTTCTTTAATGATAAAGGCATGCTCTTTCCACTAGAATATCATTCCCAATGCCTTGACACAAGTAGATATTACTCAAAATAATCTAATTGTACTAACATCCTCAATCATAAGCCAATTCTAAAAGCTTCCTTTAGGGTCCTATGTTTAGGTCTCTTTTATTGACCATGTCAAATCCCCTAAAGCCACAAGACCTAGATATGTAGTGTCATGGATACCCTTGCAAAGTCATGTGTGGTTGTTAGAAAAAATTTTCATGGCTCTGGAATCCTCAATGATTTATTTAGGGCCAAAATCATGCTATTCCTCCCTAAAAATTCATTCCCAACACCTCAAGACATGTACATACTCCTCAAAACACCCTAATTTCACTGACATCCTCAATAATAGGCCAATGACCCTCAAAAGTTCATGTGTTGTTGGTGGATACAACCTTCTTATCCCTTTATGGCTAAAATATTCCTTTAGGGATTGATCTTCATGCCTCCTCCTATGACCTTGTCCAATCCCCCAAGTCCACAAGATTTAGATACATAGTGACATGGATACCCTTGCGAATTCACACATGATGCTTTAAGGCATTGTTCATGGTTTTGTATGCCTCAATGGTTTTTTTAGGGCCAATGACATGATCTTCCCCTAGAATGTCATTCCCAGGGCATCAAGACACATACATATTTTTCAAACCTGCATAATGGAATTGTCATATTTAATCATATGCCAATGAGGCCATGTGTGTTTGGTATCACAAGACCATGTGTGGTTGGTGCAGGAAACCTTCTTAGCCTTGGATGGATAAAAGACATTTTAAGGCCCAAGGTTCAGGTTTCTTCCATTGACCATGTTCAAGACCTCAAGGCCCCAAGACCTAGATACAAAGTTCGATGGATACCCTTTCAAATTCATGCATGGTTATTTGAGGAATTGTCCATGGCTTTAGATTCCTCAATGGTTTATTTAGGTCCAAAGGCATGGTCTTGTTCTTTAGAGAATCATTCTCGAGGTCCTAAGGCACGTACGTACTTCTCAAAACCATATAATGGTGTTAATATACTCAATCATATAACAATGACACCCTAAAGAGGCCATGTGTGGTTGGTTGAGGTGACCTTTCTAGCTTTGGATGGCCATAAGATTGCTTTAGGGATGGAGGTTAAAGTCTCCTCCCTTAACCATGTCCAAGGCCCCAAGGCCCCAAGACATGGATACATATTGGCATGTATATCCATGCAAGGTCATGCATGGTGCTCTAGGAATTTTTCATCCCTCTAGATTTCCTAATTGTTTCTTTAGGGCCAAACACATAGTTTTTTCCCCTAAAATATCATTCCCAGGGCCCTGATACATGTAGATACTACTCAAAACCACATAGTGGAACTGACATAATCAATCATAGGCCAATGATACCCTCAAGAGGCCATGTGTTTTTAGTGGAGGAAAGATTCTTAGCCTTAGATGGATAGAAGAATTATTTAGAACTAGAGATTGAGGTCACCTCCACTAACTATGTGTAAGGCCCCAAGGCCACAAGACCTATATACATAGTGCTATATATAACCCTACAAAGTAATCATTGGTGCTTTTAGGTAATGTTCATGGCTCTAGATGTCTCAACGATTTCTTTAAGTCCAAAAACATGGTCTTCTTCCATGGAACATAATTCCCAATGGATTAAGACATGTACATACTACTTAACACCACAAAACGGTAACAACATCCTCAATCACGGGCCAATTATACAAATTAGGAGGCTGTGTGTGGTTGGTGGAGGCAAAATTTTTACCCCTAGATGGCTACAAGATTCCTTTAGGGGCAAAGGTTCAATTATCCTCCACTAACCATGTCGAATCCCCCAAGGCCATAAGAATTAGATACATAGTACAATGGATACCCCTGCGAAGTCAAAAAAGGTGCTTTGAGGAATTATAATTGATGGATTATAACCACGTCCATGTCCAAGGTCCTAGTACTCATACCTAGTGCTAAAAAACTCTTAATGGCACACATATCTCAATTTTGAGGTGTTGGGCATGGCCCAAGTTGGCACAATTTTGATGAAGCGAAGTTCAGAAATGCGCAGTTAGAGGAGCGAAGTCTAAAGAATCGATGCAGTTCTCTATTATCCTTGAATCTTTAAAAGCATCAACATCTCTACTATTCAAAACAATCTAATGGCATAGACATCTCTACTCAAACACTAAAGATACTCTCAATAATCCATGTGTGTTTGTTCAAGTTTTTCTTCTTGGCCAAGGATTCTTAAAAGGGTTTTTCAGGGATAAAGGCCCAATTTTTCTCCCTCAAGCATGTCTAGGGAACCCAATACCCATACCAGGTTATCAAAAAATTATAATGGCACTAATATCTCCACATAGATAAATAATCTTCTCTTGGGAGGTCATGCATGGTGGTTGTAGGCATTGCTCTTAGCCAAAGATGCCTAAAATTTCCTTTAGGAACTAAGTCCCACTCTTTTCTCCCCAACCATGTCCAAGGTGTTGACACCTATAATTAGTCTTAAAATTCTCTCGGTGCCACAAAAACCACCCTAAGAGGCCAAAGATACCGTGGAAAGGTCAATTGTAGTTGTTCAACATGTCGTTCTTGGCTATAGATACGTAGAAGCTTCCATTAGGTCATAAGGCCCAATTCCCATTCCTTAACCATGTCTAGGGCCCTAAGACCCATACCCAATGCTCAAAAACTCCTTAAAAGTGCCCATATTCCAACTATAAGGACAAATATGCCCTCGAGAGGTTATCTTTGGTGGTTGGAGACATCATTGTTAGACCTTTAGGCCTAAATGTTTCATATATATCCTAATGCATGAGCTTCCTACACCAACCATGGTTAATACCTCAACAACTAAACCTAGTTCTCAAAAACTCCTAATGGTACCCATATCTCCACTTTGTGGTTAGGGATACCCTTAGGAGATCTTGTGTGATGTTTCAATGTGATGTTATTGGCCCTACCTACCCTTATCCCAACTTAGAGGAAAAGTGTACTCTAATGAGATCAAGTGCAATGGTTTAAGGCGTTGTTCTTGAAGTAAGCTACTTAAAATATTGTTTTAGATACTAAGGCTTGCATTCCTCTATTATCCATGTCTGCGGTCCCATGACCCGTCCTTGGTGCTAAAAACCTCCTAATGGTTCCATATTACAACTTAGAGGCCAAATATCCTACATAGAGGCCATGTGTGGTGCGTTAAGGGTTTATTCATGACCCTTGAGTTTCAAAGGCTACATTTTAAGACTAAGGCTAATGTTTCATCACTCTATCTTAGTTTAGGCCTCAATATTTACACATAGTTCTCAAAATACCATAACGGTTCCAATATGCTCTATTGAAGGTGAAGGATCCCCTTGAGAGGCCATTTATGTTTTTGCAAGACATTTTTATTAGCATTGGAAGCACAAAATATCCCTTTAGGGCCTAAGGCCTAGGTTTCCTCCATCCACCATGTTCAAGTTCTTGTGAACAATACCTTGTGTTAAAAAAATAATAATGGTGTCCACATCACCATTTTGAGGTCAATATCCTCTTGAGAGGTCATGTGTTTTAGCTCAAGGAATTATTCTTGGAACTACATTCCATTAATATCTAGTTAGTGGATTAGGATCAGGCATTTTCTACCAATCATGTCCAAGGCCCCGATACACATACTTGGACCAAGTATATGGTCGACAGGTTCATGTGTGATTGACTAAGGCATTGTTCTTTAACCTAAATGCATATAACTTTACTTTACGGAATAAGACCTAGCTTTCCTTCCTCAATCATGTTCAAGGCATAGAGACTCATACCTAGTATCCAAAATGTTCTAATGGCACTTGTATCCCCACTTGAAGGCGAGGATAACCTTGAGAGGTCTTAGGTGGTGGTTTGAGGTATTGTTGATGGCCATGAGTACCTATAATATTTATTTTGAGTCATATCCCCACATTTCCTCCCCAAACCATGTAAAATTCCTTGAAATCCATACCTACTACTCAAAATATTCCAATGGCTCCCTTAGCCCCACTCAAAAGAAAATGATACCCTTGAGAGGTGTTATATTGTAACTTAAGTTGTTTTGCTAAGCCTTACATAACTAGAATCTTCCTCTATGGCCTAAGTTTTAGGTTTTATCCCCCAACCTCGCTCTCATCTCCAATACCCATACATAATGTTGAACAACTTCTTAATGTCATCAGCATCCCACTATTAGGTGAAGGGTATCTTTCAGAATCCATTTGTGGTGGGTTGAGGTGTTGTTATTATCCCTCTATTCATAAAGGTTTCTTTTAGGGTGTAAAGCCAATATTTTATTTGTAGACCATGTTCATAATCATGAGACCCATATCTATTATTCAAATCCTTCTTATGTAATTAATATCCCCACTAAGAGGTGAAATATTCCCTCGATAGGTCATGTGTGGTGATTCAATCCATTTAGATGGGCCTTGAGTGTATATAATGTTCCTTTAGGGATTAGAGCCTAGGTTTCCTCCATTGACCATGTCAAAGGAATCGAGACCCATGTCTTTTGCTGAGTTCCTCCTAATGGAATTGGCATCTCAGCTCATACGTCAAGGATACCCTCAAATGGTCTTGTATAGTCATTTTAATTTTCTTTATTGACCATAGATTCCTAGATAGTTCATTTAGGATCAAAAGTTCAAATTTACCCCCTTGTCCATGTCTAGGGCCCCAAGACCCATACCTACTCCTTAAAATCTTGCAAATTCTACCCATATCTCTATTCTAAGGCCAAGGATCCCCTTGAGAAGTCATGTCTTGCAGTTGGAGGTGTCAACATCTCTATTGTCCTTGAATCTTTAAAAGCATCATTTAGTGCCTAAGGCTTGTTCCTCCCTTAACCATGTAAATGACTCCTAGTCCCATTGTACTTATCAAAATTTCATAATAGTATTGATATCCACACACATTGGCTAAGAATACCCTCACAAATCCATATATAGTGGTTTGAGGTACTTTTATTGGCCATATAGGTTTAGGAGATTCCTATAAGACTTAAGGTAGAAGTTTCCTCCCTCAACCATGTCTAGGGCTACGAGACCCTACATAATTATCAAATCTTCGTAATGGAACTAATATCCATCAAACAATTTGATAATTAATTATTACTATTAATAACAAATTTATCATTCAAACAATTAAATTTCAATTTAAAGCACTTTTATCACCATCTTTATAATCTTAATAAATTAAAATTGATTATCTTTGTTTCAATAATAATTTTGTAAAATGCATATATTTATTTATTTGAAGTGACAATACTATAAAAATTTAACAATTGAATCAAGTATATGTGTGTGTGTGTGTGTGTGGTGCAAAGCTTGATATTGAAAACATTTATTTGCTTGAATAAAATGAAAAATAAATCATTGAAGTAGGTTATTTAGAAAATAATTACATCTGAATTTGTTTTATGGTTGGTGCAAAAAATCACAATTAAATTTATTTGTAAGTGTCAATGTGGCAAAGGACTTATCACCACTTTATCATACTTGTCAAAGTATCATACACCACTTCTCTATGCTCTACCCTTGATTCCACTGGATTGGAATATAGTGATTAAAACCTAATAATGATACTAATGTCCATCAACAAATTTAATAAGCTCAACATAAAAAAAAATCAATTGAATAATCAAATTTCAATTTAAATATTTTTTATTGCTACTTTATAATATTAAGAATTAAAAATGGTTATTTTTATTGTTTGTAAATATTAAGAGTCCTAATTATTTCTTTTTTAAATAGTATTAAAAATGAATATTTGAATTGAATTGTCACCTAGACTTATTTGTTTAAATAGTATAAAAATAAGAAATTGAATTTGTTGAGATTGTGGTGCAAAAACTCATAAATTATTCTTCATAATTTATTTGAATGAAAAAATTATAAATAATTAAATTAAATTATTAACAATATAATTATTTGTGAAATGATTGTGTTTATGGTAAAAATCCTCATAAATAAATCCTATGTGGACATGTCCATATGAAAAATAATTAGACATGTCCATATGAAAAATAATTATTAGCACCACTTTATGGTACTTGCCAACATGGCATTTCTCTTAGTATACATGATTAAATACGTAGTTTCCAATAAATATTAACACCATTTTAACACCACAAAATATATGTGGTGCTAATACCACCACCTTAACACCACAAAATGTAAGTGGTGCTAATACCATCACCTTAACACCACAAAATTGTAAGTGGTGCTAATAGCACCACTTTAACACCATAAACTATAAGTGGTGCTAACTTGTGGTGCTAAAAGATGGATTTTCTTGTTGTGATTTCCTTGTAATGCGATGCGACCATCTGAAAATCCATAGTATGGTTTTAAGAATTTATCGTCGGATGTTTTACGACTTGAACATTGAAACACATCTTGGATTTTGGGTGGAGGTTTTCTTCTTTTGTACAGTCTCCCATGCTCTCTGTTCGTTAGCGCGTGAGAATCGCAGGGATATATCTAATGAAGATCTCTACAATGGATTGGCAATCCTGAAAGCTGCCTGGATAAAAAACCAAAATAGCTGCGTCAATTCACGTTTTAATTACGCTAGGGTTCTACTCGATTCTGTAACTCTTTGCA
Organism: Larix kaempferi; assembly: GCA_027924585.1. Lineage (NCBI taxonomy): Eukaryota > Viridiplantae > Streptophyta > Pinopsida > Pinales > Pinaceae > Larix > Larix kaempferi. Next base: position 4,095,868 of record BSBM01000985.1, on the reverse strand, counting down.
TTTCCCGTATCAATTCCCTGCACGAAGCACGTATAGCTGCTGATGCAAAGCGAATAATGAATAAGAATGTCGATGACAGAGCAGCGAAGAATTATGATGAAGTGAATAATGTTGAACTGATTAGTGTAGCTCTTGAAAGAGGGCTCTGGTTAATTAACTCCCTAGTCAAAGTAGCGTCAGTCCCCTCTGCTAAGCAACCAGAAAATAACTTTTTCTCCGAGGCGAGGATGACGCTGCAACAGTCGGATATAGTAAGCGAAATCGTCCGAATGGTGGAACTCGTCCTTGCCGGTTTGACATACCTGGGATCGCCTCATTTCCAATTTGGGATAAATATTGTAGCGGCACTTCTCAAGGAACAAGGTTCTGAAACAATAAACAATGTTGTTCGAGTCTTTGGCCATTTTCTTGGAAGCGACATTTTGGATGAGTATGATACGCATGCTAAGCTGTTGCTGCAAGACATTATGCAGACTGCCAAATTATCTGAGCACACATTTTGGAAGAGTATGATTCGCATGTTAAGCTGTTGCTGCAAGACATTATGCAGACTGCCAGAGTATCTGAGCAGACATTTTGGAAGAATATGATTCGCAAGTTACGCTCTTGCTGTAAGACGTTATGCAGACTGCCAAAGTATCTGAGCAGACATTTTGGATGAGTCTGATTCGCATGTTAAGGTGTTGCTGGAAGACATTATGCAGACTGCCAAAGTATCTGAGCAGACATTGTTCAATTAGACATAACACTTTTTTAATAACAACAACAATAACCACAGTGAACAATGGTTACAAAAGTCAACCAAATTCAACTATGGTTACCTATCCTCATCATCATATTCCTCATCATTCTCATCCTCATCATTGTCATTGTCATCGTCATCACCCTCTTCCTTATCCAGTGTTAAGCAACCATTGTTAAGTATGTCCAACCAAAGTCAACCATGATTAAGCATGGCTCAGCATAATAAGAATGAAATTTAATTATATCATATTATAATCACAACTATATTGTAAATTTATATTTATTAATATAAATTTAATTATATAGTTATGATGATATTCATATTCATATTCATATTAATGATTGATGACAATAATAAATATGAATATGAATTATTAATAAAAATTAATTACTAAATATGAATAAAATGTTAATAGCAAAGTTTACTTTAAAATTAATGTTTAAATATTTATTTCTATATAGCGAAGTTAATATGAATAAAATGTTATTTCTATTTAATGTTAATATGAATAAAATGTTATTTCTATTTAATGGTATTTCTATTTATATAAAAATATAAATAAAATGTTATAGCAAAGTTAACATGAATAAAATGTTAATAGTAAAGTTGACTTTAAAATTAATGCTAACAAAAATATTTATTTATATATTAATAAATTAATATCATTATTAATTTGATGTTAATGTTCACATTCAATCATTAACATGGCCAACTAAAGCGAACTATAGTCAATGATGCAAGGGGATGCTATCACTCCTCGCTAATTATAGACATTTACATAGGACTTAATTTGTTTAATTTATTTTTTAGGAGGCTATCAAAGATGCTACCACTCTTGGCTAATTATAGATAGTTACATAGGACTTAATTTATTTTTTATTTTTATTTAATATATTTTACTATTTTATTTTTTATTTTACTTTTATTTATTTAAGTTTTTTTTCCACTTATATTGTTTTATTTTTTATTTTATTTTATTTATTTATTTATTTAGTTAATTAAATTAATTAAATAATTTAATTAAATTTAAAAATAATTTATTTTATTTTATTTTTATTTAGTTTAGTTTATTTTTATTTTACTTTACTTTATTTTATTTTTTATTCTATTTAATTTATTTTTTATTATTTATTTTACTTTATTTTTATCTTATTTAATTTAGTTTATTTATTTTATTTTTATTTTACTTTATTCACAAAATATTAATGTCAATATGGTAATCAAACATCATATTTCCATCCTTCTTTCACACTACTTTTTTTTTTTTTTAGTTTACTTTAATTTATTTTTATAATTTTTAATTTAATTTTTTAAAAGTTAATATGTATTTCTTTTTTCAATTTTGTTTCAAAAGAACAATTTCATTAAAATTTTAATTTCGTTATTTCTTTGTTGGCCGGCTATCTACTAGCAAAAACCACATTTTTAAATGTAATTGATATTCGCAGATCGCCCAATATCAACCACTTTTAAATATGTGGTCATGGTTGATATATGCGGATCGACCAATATCAACCACATTTAAAATTATGGTTATTGCTAATTAATTTCTAATAATATTTAATTTTAATTTGTTACAAGAAATTCAATATAAAATAAATTAATATTCATAAATTTTATATAAATTTAACAAATTAAATTTATATATAATAAATTAATATTCATAAATTTTATATAAATTTAACAAATGATATATAAAGAGAGAGAAAAACTAATTTTATCTCCTTTTAAAAATTTATATAGGTTATGTGTTAGTGTTAACCCATATAGATGGAACCACCAACCCAAGTTGAAGGGTGTATTCTCCATGAGATTCTTTACAATATTTGTGTATGCACATAGAACCATGGGTCATATGTATTCACCACAAAGGCCTTTTTGAGTCCATTTCCTAGGATCTTATTGAAAACTTCATTTTGTCTTGTTTACTGGACGGTGGTATGGACTACTAATCATATAGTGTTGGATAAAAAATTCCTTTTGTTAATGTAATAACTATATTGCTTGAAAATTGTCTTCACTAATCACTTATGAGGTTTTGAGGGTAACCAAATTGAGTAATGATATTTTTTTTATATAAACCTACCATTATGTTTGTTAAGTAGTCTTGTTTTCTTGTTAGATAGTCTTTTTAATTAGCTTCCACACATTAAGTAATATAATTTATGGTTGTGATGATGCCTTTTGTCTATAAAGGGGATTGATTGATCTTATAAATTTTATATCACATTTCTCAATTTTTTTTAGAACTATTAAGTAATATAATTTATGGTTGTGACGATGTCTTTTGTCTTTAAAGGGGATTACTTGGTCTTATAAATTTCATGTCACCTTTCTCAAATTTGTGTAGAATTATTGTTGGATGTATTGGTATGGGTCTCACATGGATGGTTTTCCTACTCATGGGCATATATTCTTGTGTCCTCAAATAACATTGGTTTTCATTATCTTTCTTGTGGGATATTAAGAGTAATTGATTTTCCTACATAATGTCCTCCCACAACCCTTTAGTGGCATTCCCAAAGAATGATTTGTCATTCATGTAGAAAAATGTATCACTTGGTAATTTTATATGTTCATGGCATGTATAGTTGCCTTGGTATTAGCTAATAGTATATCTTCTTGGACACCAACCACTTTTTATTCATCATTGTGAATTTTTTTAGCACTTAAATCCAATTATCAGGAAGTCAGTGTTATGTCTTCTAGATAATCAAGGACTACTTCTAATCTAAATAAATGAACATCTATAAGTTGGTCACTCAATAATACTTTTGATTCCCCTTGATGTATGAGATATTATTATGGATAACATTATGTTTTCTTGACTTCACAACTACTTCAAAATTAAAATCTTGGAAGAAATGTATCCCCTTGTAAATGTATCCTTCAAGGAATGGTTTATCCACAATTTATATAATCCCAAAAGATCTATATAGAATTTAAAGTGGCCTTTTAGCAAATAATGCCTCAAATTTTGTAAGGTGTACAAAATTGCAAGACGTTCTCTTATTATGGTAGTGTAGTCATTTTTATTTTTGAAGAACTTGAAATTGGAAAAATATGCATGATTTTCAAGAATTGCTTAAATCATTTGTGCCACCATTCTTCCTAATGCTGGTCTTGATGCATCAACATGAACACTAGCTCAATTAAAACCAATCTAAGAAAACAGGTATTGGTGCACTTACCATTTTCTCTTGAAAAATGTTAAAAGAATCTTTTCACTCCTACATCTATTTGAATTCTTTAAATTTATTCAATATCCTTTCCATTAGTTTTTCATTGAGGCATAGCTTTGAATGAAACTTTTATAGTAGAAAGTATGCCCCAACATTTATCATAATATCTAGATGTTGTTTAAAGTTAGTAGGGTTCTAATGACCTAAAGTTTTGTTTAATCCACCACAATGCCATTTTGATGAATTACGTGACCAAGCATGATGTCAAATGATTTGCAAAATATGCATTTTTTTTAAGTTAACAAATATTTTTAGTTGTATGCACCTTCCAAACATTAATCAAAAGATGGCAACATCGTCTTCAAGTAATCCATAAATTTCCAATTATCCAAATATTCTTATAGAAAATTTTGGATGTACACGATAAATACTATAATAACAATCCTAGAAAACACAAGAGTGGGATTATTTAGCTAAAATGTAATAACATTATAAGGATACTATAATAACAATCCTAGAAAACACAAGAGTGGAATTACTTAGCTAAAATGTAATAACATTATAAGGATAGGATAACCATTCAATCACAAAGGTTGTTTTATTCCTCGTCTCCTCAACAATATTGACCTACTAATATCCTAATAACTCACTTTGAATGAACATTCTTCTTTACCTATGATGTGGTCTAATACATCATCATTGAATAATTTAGGGAATGGGTCATGAGCTTAAGCTACCTTTATCTCTTTAAAATATACATAGAAATTGATTTCGTCTTTTCATGTCTTATTTTCGTAGATGAAAATAGGACTTATAAAAATTGGATTTATCTACTAAATAATCAAGCCTTTTAATAGCATTTTAATGATTTCCTCTTTACTTTTTTCTTAGTTCTAGGATTAAGCCGATATGGTATCTACTTAATGGGTATGGCATCGAGCTTAATATCAACTTTTATTTAGCCCAATTACTCTTTTATGCCTTTTAATTTTTGAAATATTGGGGAAATAGGTTTATGCATTGCTTTAGCAGTGCTTCTATTTCTTTGATTGCTTGTTCATTTGAATAATCCTTAACTATTTCCAATAATGTGTTTTCTTGTGACCTAAGATTGATTTCATTCCCTTAATGTTTTCATGTGAAGTAAGATTGATTTCATTCCCTTAATGGTTCTTAGTATATATGCCTCTATGATGTATCTTCTTTCTCATTCATTATTCATTTCCATTTTATTTCTCAAAATGCGAGGTGGCACAACTCATCTAGGTCATCCATATTATCATCACTTTTCCCTACCTAATTATGATACCACTTGATTGGTTGAAAGGAATTATATACTTAGGTCACAAATCCATTACTCTAGTTTTATTGTATATTATCATACTCTATCACAAACTATTTTACTTTAGTTTTATTGTATATTATCATACTCTATCACAAACTATTTTAATAAAATAAAAACAATTTAATGCTTTTAGGTGCACATCCATGTTCAATATTTTTACCTTGAAATGAGAAATCCTTAGAAATGAAGATCTTAATTGCATCCCATGTCTTGGTTTTCCTTCTAGATTCTTCATTTGTGGACCATGTTCTACGTAGTGGTTTTATCGTGTGTATGAATTCATGCACCCATAGTTGTTCAAGAAAACACACTTGCATCCATTGACCCTCATACTTTTTTCCTATGTAATTTTGGATCTAGATTTCCTTGACACTACTTGGATGTCAAATACTAGAATCCATTGGTGAAGCTTTATGCCTAAAATTATTCATCAAATATTCTCAAGAATGAATTCTTAATGATGGGACATTGGAGTGATCCCTAGTTTTTTAGTGACTCCCTATGTGCATTCCATTATCTTATGGGTTTGGATTTGAGTACATAATTTTGTGCTAGTATTCTTTTTTATATTTCTATTGCATGCTCAATCTTTCCTAGAATGCCATCAATTCCATAATTCCCATCATATATATAATACTCGACACATTTCAATCCTGTCCATATATTACTTATGACTGATGTACATATTTGAAAGGAGAGTTTACGATTCCATTCTTGTCATTTATGTAACATCTCCTCATAGTCCATGACAAAGGAGAAATTTTATGCCAACTAACAACTCCATGTATAGTGCAGCATTCTCATATATCATCCTTGTAGTGAGGTGTAGATGTGATCAACCATATTCTCTTCCATATTTATATTCATTGTGGATATTTCAAATGCGGCCCTTGATATGGATCAATAGGTTTCATATATTTGGTCCCTTCATCCTCGAAAGACATCTTACCCCTCCTCAGGTTGCCAATGTAGCATCTTTGTTGTAAACCGAAACAATATTGAGTAGTGTAGGGTGTGGGTATTTCTCATGTTCTATTTCTATGAATTCAAAGTTAACAATTGTCTTAGCTCACACAAGGTATACTTCCATGTTTTGGATCCTACCAATAGTGTATATCTTGTACTAGTTTGTGAATCCTGACTAAATAGGGGAGAATACAAATCATTGGGATTACGTTGCATAATACACTATCTTCAAGCTTTCCGACCTTGAAGTTAATTAGGCACTATCTGGTCACCTTCACATGGTGTCCCTTCTGAAACCATGAGATCTTGTAGGGGTGTGGGTGTTCCTGATACTTCAACCCCACCTTGTCAATGACCTCTATTGACATAAGATTCTCTATACTGTCACCATCAACTATGGTCTTGCAATGCCACTCGTCGATTCACACTTTGGTTCGAAAGATATCCTTTCGTTGTGTCGGCTCTTTCTCGTCTTGTCAGTCGTCTTGAACCAATGTCCTTTTAGTTGTCATGGCACGACTCTTTATTTTCCCACCTTCACTGCTGTCGGATGTCGACTCTGCCCTCTTGTCGGCTTGCTCATCCCCTCAACGTCTGGGTTTCAACTCTTCTGCAGCATGTAGGTTCTTGTTAAATTTTCAGAATTTACTTCATTCTAATCTAGGATCTTAACTGAGAGAACAACATGTAGAGAAAATCTACAACATATCAATCATGGACACAATAATGCAAGCACATAGGAGACATGGATTTTACATGGGGAAAACCTTAAAGGTGAAAAACCCCAATAACTTCCTCAGAGATAGATAGAGCAATGATACAACTAGAATACAAGAGATAGTCTTCTCCTAGCAGCAGAGCCTCCTCCTCCACAAGTGCGCCACTCTCCAAAGTGTGAGTGAGAGAATAGAATGTGTAAAATGAGAGAGACACACTCTCTATTTATACACTAACTTGACTTGAACTTTACTCAACTAGGTCGGTCTCAACTTAACCACTTAACATAACGCTGACTGGGCTGACCCCCACTAGGGTAGTCTAATAGCCCTTTGACCCACATGGCTGACCTCCAATAGGGTGGTATAATAACCCTTTGACCCACATGACTTATACAGGGTCGACCCCAACAAGGTCGTCTAATAACCCATCAAGTATAAGTTACGACACTTACAATATAAAGGACGACACTTCTGTATAGAGGAATAATAAGATCTCTATAGGAATACAATATACATATATGTGAAATACATTCCGAAGTTACATATACATAAACACTCTTCTAGCACAAGTCTTCTTCTCAGGTCTTCTAGCACAAGCCTTCTTCTCTAGATCATCGTCATTGGATAATTGTCATTGAGTCATCGTCATCGTCACTGCTGTTGCTATCTCAATCAATCTATGAATCTACTCATCATAGGAAGTTCTACAAAGCCAGTCCTTTTTCATACTGGATGTAGGCCCACCACCTGCAGGTCTTCGTCATCACTGGCCATACTGTGGAATCCTCAGGACTTATTGTGTGTGTCACAAAACCTGGCTGCAGCATCCCAGGATATTACGAGCACACAGCTCTACCTATCGGATCTCCCAGGAGCACATTACATGTGACCCATCACAAAACCAGGCTGAGGCATCCCAGGCTGTTACGAGCACACAGCTCTACCTGTTAGATCTCCCAGGAGGACATTACATGTGATCTCACCACAAAACCTGGCTGAAGCATCCTAGGCTGTTACGAGCACACAGCTCTACCTGTCAGATCTCCGAGGAGCACATTCCATGTGGTCCACCACAAAACCTGGCTGAAGCATCTGAGGCCTTTTTCATCCTGTCCAGATCTCCCAGGAGCAAATTACATGTGGTCATGGAAAAACCTGGCTGAAGCATCTGAGGCCTTTTTCATCCTGTACAGATCTCCCAGGAGAAAATTACATGCCATAGGACAAAACCTCGCAAGAGCATCTCAGGATGTTACGGGTACACAAATCCGACTTGAAGATCTCCCAGGGCACAAATTACATGTCCTCCCATAGCAATGTCTCGAAAGAGCATCCCAGGCTGTTACAGGTACACAACTATGACCTATAGGATCTCCCAGACATGCTCATCTGCACAACCTGATCCACGGCCACAAAGTATCATCTTGATACTCACCATACATCATCCTAATGTACACATGGTCATCTTGATCATCATCATTGCATCGTCCTGATGCATGTCATCTAGAGAAGCTCATCATCCACGATCATCTTGATCATACAATGCATCCACCTGATGCATACCAAGTATCTACCTGATACATATCATCATACATGATCTACCTGATCATACAATGTATCCACCTGATACATACATAGATACATGATCCACACAATGTATCCACCTGATACATATCAACATACATGATCTCAGTATCCACCTGATACATATACAGATACATGGTCCAAGCATCCAACATGATGCATATACAAAATACATACAAATTATCCAACTCATCATATCCATCATCCAACATGATGCATACATACATAAATGATTCAACTGATCATATCCAGCATCCAACATGATGCATATATATATAAATGATCCAACTAATCATAACAAGCATCCAACATGATGCATATACATATACAGAGTAGTAACTGGACCATTGTCCTGATGCTCATCATCCATGATCCTCCTGATCATCATAGCATCGTCCTCTTCAGATCATCTCATCATCCACGAAGCACATCCCAGATGCACATCATCCAACACTTACACCACCGACATGGGAGAACACATCTACCACCATTCAGGGAAGGCTCCAGCCCTTAATTTTTCACGATGGGAGAACACATCTACTACCATGTGAAAAATGGCTCAACAATTACATCACGACCAAGGGAGAACACATCAACCATGTCAGAAAAGCTAATGTGCATGTGCATCTTCCGGACTCATCACTTCCCTTTGGAATGAACCTCTATCTGAAGTTCACCAAGCCTCTCTCTGAAGTACTCAAACTGCACTCTGGCCAATGGCTTGGTCAATACATCTGCAACCTGCTCATCCGTCGCAACATACTCTGCTTCGGCTGTAATTAGTGCTATGTAGGACTGCTTCCTGCTAAACCAAGAGATCACACCTGATCCCTATTTGCAGCACTGTCTACCCAATCTAAATCAACATAACCCTCCAGGTTAAACTTTTGATTTGCATCACCATAATTAATTGTACCTTTCAGGTACCTCAGAATATGCTTTACAACAACTAAGTGAACACTCCTCGGATCTGTCAAGAAATGGCTCAATGTGTTCATTGCAAAGCAAATATCTAGTCTTATGTTTGTTAGGTACATCAAGGACCCAATCATCTGACGATACATAGTGATATCAACCGGCTCAGATGAAGCATCACACAGAAGCTTCAGGTTCGATTCCATAGGTGTGGCCATAGCCTTGCAGTCTATCATCCCAAACCTCTTCAGGATCTCTATTACATACTTCACTTGTCCAAGGAATATTCCATCTGCACTCTGCCACACCTCCATGCTAAAAACAAATAGTGCATCATCCCCAAGTTCTTCAACTCAAACTCGGCAGCAAGCTTCCACTACATGTCGGCAATCAATCTATCCTCACCTGTTACAAACAGGTCATCCACATAGTAGTATCACTAGATTTCCTTCCTCAACCTTGTAGTAAAGGTTGGAATCCGCTTTATTCTTGGTAAAGCCCAAACTGGATAGAAAGCTGTCTATCCTACCATACCGAGTTCTGCACATATATGACTCCTTGTCATGTGTCTCAGAACCAAGTGGTTGCTCCACATACACTTCTTCTTCAACTACACCATTCAAGAAAGCTATCTTGAAATCCATATGGTGTATCTTCCCTATCATCACTGCAGCCGGAGCAAGTACTGATCTAATGGAAGTGTATCTAGCTACAAGAGAAAAAGTCTCTATGCTACCACCTGCAGCATGCTTGATATTGTATCTTCTCTTGGAAGTCACTACAGACTCCCCTTCAAGTCTTGGGACTACATCCCAAACATCTTCGTGATCGACTGGTACTCCACGATCATGGCATTCTTCCCAGATCCTGGGAACTTCAATGTCTTCAATATTTTCAATAGATAACTTTGTTGCTGAACAAATGTTGTAGTCCTTTTGTAGGTTTCATTCTAGATAAGTAGCAATGGAATGTTTCATTCTAGATAAGTAGCAATGGAATGTTGTACAATGCCATAGGCCACTTACCCATGTATATTAGTAGTATACAGTTCATCAATGCAACTATTCTAATATGCATAATACACAACCTAATTCTAGGAACATAAGCATATACATCATTGAATAACATTATGTAAGAAATGACAATCCAAATATTTATCTTTGTATGGTTGCTGGTTGGACTCCCTCTGAATATTTGCAACTCCATTCTAATGTGGACTGAGAGAAGTGGTCAACTCCCTCTGAATATCTGCATCCTTGCAGAAACTACTGATGTGTGGTCCTTTGCTTTCTTGCAGGAACAACTGGAGTGTGCTCCCTCTTGATCTTTGCTTCCTGGATTACCTGCCTTGAACATAAATCTATATTTAGTCACTATGCATGCTTATTAGTATCATCATTGTGCTATCCTTGAGGTCTCATACATAATCACACATTTATTAGTATAATCTTAATACTATCAAAACACAATAATATTAAAAATGTATAGTCATGATCATTCATAGATAATAAAAATTAGTATTCAAGGTTTCAGGGAAGTCTTCTCTTACTCATGCATATTCTTATTTGATCATAGGACTCTTCTGATTAGTTAAATCATCAATGCATAAATCCATGATTACTCAAAACTATACCTTCATGATTCTTCTAGTTAGTCATATCATCAATTATGGTAAGAAACATAATATGCATATAGCCATGACTATTCAAGCCTATGACTTCATGAATAATCATTATCAACAAGACAACAGTATACGATCTTAACACAAGGTAGGATTCTAGCTTGATATAGGAAAAACACACCTGGATTAGCATGCTAGCTAGTAATGTCTAACATACCCACATAATGTCTTCTGGTTCTCTTCAGTGACTTGTGCTAGTAACCTACATATCTCATAGGTTAACCATTGTAGGACCAAGTTATACATACCTCGAAAGTAGATTTTCTACGTGATCCATAACAATGGATGAATCTTTGTCTTCATGTCACCATGATCATATGTTCTTGAAGTAGAACATGATTTGTCTTTCTTGGTGTACCTTTTAGATTAGCGAACAACATAAACCTCATACAACATCACAATGCATTAGTACAATCATAAGTGTCAAAACCTTAATCAATGAATATCTTCTATTAAGGTAATACGACAAGTCTAGTAATTAAGCAAGATTGTACTGTAATGATATGAAGACAAACATATCATAAACTTAACCATGAACAAATCTCGAGACATACCTGTAAGACATACCTGTCAACATTTCTTGTAATATTCTTGTGGAAGGCCTTAGCCTCATCTCCCTCTGAGACATGAACTTCTTCACTTATGCAGGTGACCAACCCATCTTCTTCTAGGATTAACCCAATCCACTTGATTTGCAAGAACTGGACTTGGGGCTAGATTAGGGTTTGTTAGAGAAACTCCAAAAATTCAAACTTTGAATTTCAAACTTCTGAAAGGATAGAAATATGCGCCTTGATCAGCTGATCAAGTTGGTATATTCAGAATTTGAAAACTGCAAAGTTTCACTCCTCAATTTTGCCTTTGAAACTTCCGAATTCACTGGACGTGACCCTGAACTAGGGTTTGACGAATCCCACTCTTCTTCCCAAACAAAAGGTTTGATCCAAGGCTTTAAGCTTCTATTTTTCTGAGGAGCTTCCAGCCGTGGTTACAGATTTCAAAAATTCCCATTTTTACAGAAGCCCTAATTTTCCACTTTTCTGATCAATGTCTTGAACTAGGGTCTGATCAAGCCCAGCCTTCTGCCCAACCAAAAATTCTGATCTTGGTCTCTAATTTCGATTTTGATGAGTATCATTCATTCGTGGTCTCTGATTACAAGAATTCCAACTTTCTCTGAAACCCTAAATTTTGGAAGCCATGAGTGAAGGTGCTCAAAAATAATTCTGTTTTGACAGAAATATGTACCTGATTGTTTCTAGTGTAACTCCGCACTTTTCAATCCCCAGGGTCTGCAAAATTTTCTTGAGATAGCCCGACGTGTCTTTTTTCCATCCCAATAGGTTTGACCTCAATTGGATTCTCTGAGAGAGAGTTATTCCAAGTGTCGCAACGTGACCTGTTTATGGGATAAAACAGAAGAGCGAACTTGTACGGAGTTCCACATGTCACTGGTTCAACTTCGGCCTCTGAAAAAGTTTCCTGAGATAGTACAATCTGTGCACTACCTGTCACTTTTTACTACATTTCATTTGGAGCTTCCTAGCCCAAGTTATGACCTTTTTTCCAAGGTCACCTGTTTTTGAATCAGATCTGGAAGAGGTAGAAACCCTATATTGTACAGATCATAAATCACAAAGTACAACAAATTAGAGGTTTTCCTTTAGAAACAAGGTACATGGGGATCTAATATTCGACCTGTAAAAGTTTTAGACCCGAACAACTCGCCAAAATGGATTTATAGCAAAAGTGCTACGATGACTGGTTTTTGCTATATCAAGCCCTAACATCGTAAGTGCAACAAGTGTCATACATGCCATATAATGCCTTCTTTCAGGCTAGCTCTGATACCATGTTAAATTTTCAGAATTTACTTCAATCTAATCTAGGATATTAACTGAGAGAACAACATGTACAACAAATCTACAACATATCAATCGTGGACACAATAATGCAAGCACACAAGAGACACAGAGTTTACTTGGGGAAAACCATAAAGGTGAAAAACCCCAATAACTTCCTCAGAGATAGATAGAGCAATGATACAACTAGAATACAAGAGATAGTCTTCTCCTAGCAGTAGAGCCTCCTCCTCCACAAGTACGCCACTCTCCAAGGTGTGAGTGAGAGAATAGAATGTGTAAAATGAGAGAGAGACACTCTCTATTTATACACTAACTTGACTTGACCTTTACTCAACTAGGTCGGTCTCAACTTAACCACTTAACGTAACACTGACTAGGCCGACCCCTACTAGGGTGGTCTAATAACCCTTTGACTGACATGGCTGACCCCCAATAGGGTGGTCTAATAACTCTTTGACCCACATGACTTATACAGGGCTGACCCCAATAAGGTGGTCTAATAACCCATCAAGTATAAGTTACGACACTTACAATATAAATGATGACACTTCCGTATAGAGGAATAATAACATCTCTATACGAATACAATATACAAATATGTGAAATACATTCCAAAGTTACATATACATCAACAGTTCTATGGGAATTCATATGCCTTGTGTTTGACTCATCGACACTTGTAACAAACCACAGCTGGTCATTCAGTTCCTTTTCTATCAGATGGACAACTTCGACCATACGCACCTCGACCATGTGTCTCTCGACCACCGTGTCATTTTTCTTGCACTTTCTCCCTAGTCGATGTCCCTGCTGCACGTTGGTTGTCTTCGACAGCTTCTCTTTTATATTCGCTACATTGGAATTTCGCGGAAACATTCTTCGTACCTCGACCAGTCATCCTACCTCTAGTTGATGCGGATTTCCTTGATAGATTCTCTTCTTCCTTCATAGCTTACTGGTAGGATTCACCGACTGCTTAGAACCTTGACAAGATCAACTCATCTTGTATGGCATATTTCAAGCCATTTACATATCTCACGACAGCTTCTTCACCTTCATCGGTCTGCCCAGACCTTATTGACATCTGTAGAACTCTTCAGTGTATTCCTTCACGACCATCTCTTTTTGTCCAAAGTTCTGTAACTTCTGGAACGAGGAAATTACATAATCACCTAGCAAGAACTTCCCTTTCAGCTTGGTGACCATCCTGTCCCAAGACTTGATTTTCTCCTTGCCTTTCTTGACTCTGTTAGCCTGCACATTGTCCCACCACAATGAGGTATGACCCTTCAACTTCATACATGCAGTCTTAACCCATCTGGGATCCTCGATCTTCTCCATGTCAAAGTATTTCTCCATTTCTATGAACAAGTCGATCAATTCTTCTGGATACAGACTTCCTGAGTAGATACGCACATCTATCTTTGTCTAACCTCTCATGTTTGACATAAGTTTGATCAATTTTTCTTCTGGTTCTTCCCCCACTGCTTCCCGTGCTTCCACCTCTTTGACCTCCTCGTTGTTGTGGTCTAACACAACAGGAATTCATCCACGCCTTTGGATTTCATTAATCGTTGTGTCTTCAATAGTCAAGCTTCGCATTGTTCACATGCATTCGTCGAACATTTCATGATGAACCGTGACTGCATCACCACACTCTCTTCGTCCAATTCCTCGGACATTAACACCTATGTGATCCATTTTCAACCTAAACTGAAACTCCCACTTGTCCAATTGCAACTAGACTTTCACAAGTCGTGTACAACTCTACCCAGCCACAGTTGGAGCTGTTAACACTCTCAACACCATAATCACCTTCCGAGGTCTGATACCAATTGGCGCAAGGTAGTTCGGTCAGACCCTCTTGCTTAACAAATTACACACAACACACACATTACTAGATGTAAACAGGATGCCAGAAGCTGGCTTCTATTACTTCAATCGAATAATTTTACAATGCAAAATGCAAGGAATGTAAACAACTAACTATGTCGGCCTTAGCCTATTACAATATACAAAAGTAACTGTGTGTTCTTCCTATGTGTCGATGTTCACCCTCCCCTAGTTTGATGCGAAACTGTGAGCTATGGCTTCGATCTCTATGCACTCAGTAGATGTGTGACTATTCTCTTCAATCTACAAATCCACTTCCGAGTTACTGACCCAGCTGATCCAGTGATCTTTCTTATGTGTCTCGCGGTGGTCTTCAAAAGCTGCTCTTCCCGAGACACACTTCCTCTGTCCGCCAATCTCTTTGATCCTACAGACCTGCAATTATCAGCGTCACTTCCATGTTTCACAACCTCTACTTGTGGAAACATCTGGCATGTCTTCAACCACCTTCATAACTGCTCATAACTTCCTTAGCAACCCCGAATGGATACCAAGTACTCTATTTGACTTTCTGTGCATCCTTGTGACTCCCTGATAGTTTTCTATCCCATCACTACCTCGACCATACATTCTTCCATCATCCTTTGACATATACATTGGATTCACTCTGCTTGTGTGACTTCCAGTCCACCCCTTCCTCCTCACTTGGCGTTTTCCTGAACCTATCGGTGTTGCGGTTCAACAACATGTTGACCCTCGATGCCTCCACTGCAACTCTATCATCTATCAACCTTAAACATGTCGACTCTCAACTTATTTTCTCCTGTCAATGTGCCTTGATAGCTCCTACTTGAATTATTGACTTAGACAGCTAATCTTCTCTTCGCGCCAGTGGTCGTCGGCACTCCCTCTAGTCGGCCTTCTGTCGATCATCTTCGACTATTCTGCCTAGGCTCCAATGCTCCTACATCAAATTCAAACCAACTGACACAAGACAACATAACTAATATAACCATACTAATGAGAATTACAACTAATGGATCAAATTCGACATCAAAAGTAATGTAATGCACCACAATATAGGGGTAAATGTGCCCATATTTAGGGCTTAAGAGTTTTTAAGTATAATTTTGAAAAGAAAATAAAAATATGATTGTATGAAATCAAATACCTGCAAATTATATGCTGATGGATAGATGATTCATTGATGAATCCATTGATATGAAGTATGCCACCTAAGTTGCATCCCAGGACAAGGCTTAGGCCTATCAAATATGCTGGTAAAATAAAATTTATAGAAATGGGGGCTAAAAGTTTGTTTTTAAATCCCTCAAATCAACTATGATCTTGATTGAGGTTTGTAAAACGCTCGATCTAGCATTTATGAGCATTTTTTAATACCTCGACTGATTTTTTAGGTGTGGTTAGATAGAAGCTTAATCAATATAGAGTCTTGATCGAGCTTGTAGCTCGATCGAGCTTTTAAAAACTTAGATTAAAGAAATTTTCAGATGCCCATAGTTGTGTGCACACACAAATATGGGCACACGATTTGTTTTTAATCTAAGTTTTTAAAAGAAACTATCGAATGGGTATTCTTATATTGTCTCACAAGGTATATATTCCAACTATTAAATATGTGAGTGCCCTTGTAAATTAACAATTTTGTTAATATCTATGATATTTAAAAATTTCATGGGATTGAGTTCTTTGAATTCAAAATCAAACATAGTTTTATAATATCATTAAGTTTAGTAAAACAAAATTTTGACAAGAAAATGATACTTGTGGGTAATAGTAAATACCATGAAGAAGAATAAGGTAAAAGCATTAGGACTGCACTTCGTCTAGATTTTATACGTGTGGATATGGGACATGGAGTAATTAGAGTACTCTTTGTTCAATGATCTTTTTCCCTATAATGTTCCTAATGTTATTTATAAACTCTTTGAAAATATATTTAACATGTTACAACTCATTTTAATGCTAGCTATAAAAAATTAGCAAGCATTTGAAACTAAATGAAATTAATATAGAATTTAAGATATTTAAAATGTTTAACACTCAATGAAAAATTGAATGCAAATATAGAAGTTTAGATATTTAACATATTAAAGCTTATTGAAAATTTGAATGCACTTGGTACTAATATGAAACTCAATTTCAACATTCAAATTTATTCACAATTTAAAAGCTTATAGAAAATTGATATTTAACATGTTAAAACTCTTGGAATATTTGAATGCAAGGTAGTACTTATATGAAACTAAGTTTCAATGCAAGGTAGTATAATCATAATAATTTTTATAAACTAACATGAACTACTTTATATCTTTAAAATGCAAAAAACATTCATTCAAGAGTATACTACTCTACTTATTGTGCAACTTTGATGGCATATAGAAAAGAGATTTAACATGTTAAAACTCTTGAATGTAAGGTAGTACTTATACAAAATTAAATTTTAAAACTCTTGAATGCAAGGTAGTACATACTTAAATAAGAATTTCACAAACTAACAAAATGCAACAAAACATTCATTAACAAAATTATAACATAAACTAAAATCTAATATTACTCAATGCAAATTTGATAGCATATAGAAAATACATTTAACATGTTAAAACTCTTGAATGCAAGGCACTACTTATTTGAAATTAAATTTGAATGCAAAGTAATTTACATAATTAAATAAGAATTTCATAAACTAACAATATGCAACAAAACATTTATTAACAAAATTCAACATAAACTAAAATCTAAATTATAAATTTAAAGATAAATTCATAATTAAGTTCTAAAATAAATAAATTTGTATACAATTCTCATAATAAACAAGGTACATGGATCTTTGTACCAGAACAAATTGAAAACAAAATATATGTAATATCAATGGTATGGATGTCCTCCTCTTCTCGTCTCTACTGATCATGGGTGGAATCCTCTCATATCTCCTCATGGGTGACCTCATGTACAACAAGTGTATATCAATATATATAAATATATGTATTTAATTTATTAAACAATGTAAAATTAAATAAAATAAAAGTGCATCAAATACCACCCTGAAATTTGAAATTGTAAGATATTCATTTAAAAAATATAAATTTTATTTAGTTCTAAATAACACTTCAAATAATATAACCAAATTTAAGTTTCAAACCTATAATACATGTGAGGTTTCATTATCTGGAACGTCTTCAAAAAGGGACGAGGAGAGTTACCCCGTGCCTATATTCTCAAGAGAAGGAATGGAAACTTGTGAACAAAACACATTTTCATTTTAGAAAAAAATGTTTTCACATTAATGATACAATTAAAGTCTAAATATGGATGTTTAAAAAAATTACATCTTTCAACTCATCCAAGTTGGAAGATTTGTCTTCCCTTATTGATTTTTGGTTCAACAATGAAATGAACTACAAATGGTGAACATGTAAAATATTGATTTCTAGATCTCTAAATTTACAAACAATGATGTGGATCTAATAAAAATAAATAAATCCTAATTTACATTAAAACATTTGTACCGATTGTATCACATATCTATCCCATGACCTCTCCCTCGTGACCAATTAGCTCTTTACATCCATCACGACGAGATTTTGCATAAGCTCAGACATCTTCAAGTCTCATCTCATCTATCTCTACATCTGATTTACAAAAATAGGTTGCCACTAGCATTAGATCGTGCACTATGTTGCTTCAAAACAACATCAAATCCAACAAATGATGACTATAAATTGTTCTCTATGCCATCCCTCACTTGTCGACCAACCTGGGAGGTGACCTCCATCTCTAATCATAGAGTAACCACCCTTGGTGGTCAAGCTACCGAGGGAGGTGAAGGTCGAGTTGATGTTGTATCTCTAAATGCACCCTTCCGATTAAAGTATGACATTTTCCAAGACCATAATATTTAGATGAAAGGATGATATAATCAAGCTTCATGTTCTAAATCTGGAAAAGTAGTGTGGCACCTCATTTTTCAATGGAAGCATGCCATATGTTTCAAGGAATCAATCATAGAGATGGGGCACGATGTGAGGATGCTTGAAATATTGCACCTCCAATACCAATCTCTTTAGTATTCTTTTAAAATTTAACATTGAAATAGCTTATTCGTTTGTAACCATTTTCTCCTCCTTGGGCCATTTATCCAGAACCATACCCTATTCCCTCCTCGTTTGCATCAAATCAATAAAAACATCAGTTGTTGGTCCAAGATTCCAATATATTTCAATAATTCTCCCTAGAGTGTTCAAAACAATCTCTAATATTTTTTGACTCTCTAGAGGGAGGTCTAGTTTTTCAATATCACCCCTTAATTTTTCATGGTGGGTTGTGCAACATTGAAGTGTCAACATTGAAATATGGCCCTCCAAAGGATGCTTGTTGGATACATCTAAAGGATAGGTGTTTATTGGTGTATAATCCTCATATTGTGCATATTACATCCTTGCTTCACCAACACCCTATGATTCAACATTGATCTAGGCCGATCTTTTACCTCTGCTTGAACATTGTCCCTAGGCCTATCTTTTCCCTCTGCTTGAACATTGTCCCTAGAATGATCTTAACGCCCTGCTTCAAAATTAGGTAAACATAAATATACATTTAAATATGTAAATGTAAACCCATATGTAATTTATTTATGTACACATTCACATATATAGATTATGAACAATTTATCGATTTGCCATGCCCCTCCCCGGGGCATGGCTAAATCAGATATGCACATACATATAATCATAAATAGATATGAGATGAAATATATCAAACAATTTAAAAAATAAAAATAAAAACATGCAACTGATAACAGATCTATATACCCTTTTCTTATAACCAGCAAATCCAAAATTTCAACATTAAAATTAATTCAATTCAATTCTAATGATTAATCAAAGAAAAAAAAATGGTTGTATCATATCTGTTAATCACTAGTTACTGAAGGTTGAGGAGGAGGTTGAAGTTTGTGTTGCCGCTGAATTGCTATGCAAAAACTTTGCAAAAAGAGTATAAAAAGAGCAGAAATAGATGAGAAAGAGTACTCCACGACGTGATTGAAGATAATAGTTGAATAACAAGCCTCTTCGAGGGGGAAACCTCCTTCCACAATGTACTAAGTACACAAGAAAAGACAAGACACTCCAAATGAAAGGTCTCCTTCCTATATATAGGAGACTAAGGGGTACAATCCCAACTAACTGACCCAAGCTGACATATTAATATAACCATATTAATGACAATTACCACTAATGGACCAAAGCCGACATCAAACTAATGTAATGATCCACAATATAGGGGGAAACGTACACATATTTAGGACTTAGCATGCCCCTCCCATTCAGACAAGTGTTGTCCTCAACGCTTGATTAGTTGCGGATGCTTCTGTATGAAGGACTCGTCTTCCCATGTTGAATCTTCAAATGGTAAGTTCTTCCACTTTATGAGGTACTCAGTAATAGCCTAGTTTCATAGTTGTTTAGTCCTTGTTTTCGTGATTTTTTCAGGTTCCAATATGACTTTTCCTTCTTCATCAAGCTCTGGCAAGATTGTTTGAATTGGGATCTTGTCTCCTATTACCTTCTTTAAGCAAGAAACATGGAAAAATGGATGTACTCTTGAAGATGAAGGGATCTCCAATTTGTAGGCCATACTACCAATCTTTTGCAACACTTTATAAGGACCATAATACTTGGGTTCTAATTTATTGTCCTTCTTTAATAGCTTTAGAGAAATCTGCTTGTAAGGTTGTAGCCTGAGAAATACCCAATCCCCTTCTTAAAAAATCCTTTCATTGCAATGTTGATCAGCTTGTTGTTTCATCATGTTTTGTGACATAGTCAGGTTTTCCTTAAGTATCTGCAGAAATCCTTGTTGGTGCTCTATGTGATCTTCCACAGCTAAACTTTAGATCTTTTAAGGGAGATGTGATAGATGGAGGCTGGTACCCATAAAGTACCATAAATGGAGACATTTTTTATGATGTATGGAAGGAAGTATTGTACCACCATTTTTCCAAAGACAACCATTTCACCCACTGTGTTTGTTTATTAGATGCAAAGCAACGCAAATATCCTTCCAAACACTTGTTCACGATCTCAGTTTTCCCATCAGATTGAGGGTGATAAGAAGAAGTGTGAGCCAATTGAGTACCCAAAATGGAAAATAATTCAGTCCAAAATTTTCCAGTGAAAATTGGATACCTATCACTTACAATAATCTTCGGATTTCCATGTAACTTCTTAACAGTCTCCATGAAGGCTACAATTACTATGCTTGCATTAAAAGGGTGAGCGAGTGCACAAAAGTGTGCATACTTCGTGAGTCTATCAACAACCACCATAATAACATTCTTTCCTTCTGACTTGGGTAGACCTGTGATAAAATCCATGGGTACTTCCTCCCAACGCTGACAGGTGGAAGACCTTTTCGACAGGTGGAAGACCATGATTGAAATCTTGGACAGGTGGAAGACCTTTTGGAATATCTTCAAATACCTTGGAATGCTTATTAATGAACCTTTGGAGATCTAGGGACATAGGAGGCTTAGATGTTTGAAAATCTAATGAGCATAATTGTGCAATTACACCTTGATGTCCCTTTTCCATCAATTTTTTCATACCATTAGAGATTATCACCTTGCTTGGTTTCCTTATGATACCACGTAATTCATATTCCTTTCCTTCCCATAAAAATTTCATGAAAAGCTTCTAAAAGTTAAAATCCACAGTTCCCAGAGACTGTAACCATTGAAATCCTAAGACAACATCAGCACCACCCATTGGAATAACAATCATTGGACTATTCATTACATATTCTCCCATAGTAAGATTTATATTATGGCATTTACCTGAGAAGTTGATAGTTCCTCCATCTGCAATCATTACTAAAACTCTGATGCTAGATATCCAAATCAATTGAGAGATTTTTCTAATTTATAGTGAATGAAATTATGAGTACTACCATAATCAATCAACACTGTTACCTTTTTCTTTTTGATAAATCCTTCGATCTTGAGAGTTTGAGGAGTGCTAATTCCAGCCAATGCATGACATGATATGGTTGGAGTAATCTCTTATGAAGTAGTGTCTTCTATTTCTTCATCTGGAGATGGTTCTTGTTCTTTTAATTCTTCCTCTTCACATTCTATGTAAATAATTTCTTCTCACCACACTTATGTCCCTTACTATTGTTAGTTTTTCATCATTTAATTCAATATGATCTAGGATCTTAACTGAGAGAACAACATGTACAACATATCAAACACAAGAGACAAGAGACACAAAGCATTTCACCGGGGAAAACCAAGAAGGTGAAAAACACCGCAACTTCCTCAGAGATAGAATAAACACCAATACAGAGATCACAAAGATGAATCCCCAAAAGATAGATGTATGTAGCATCTTCTCCTCCTCCACTTGTGCGCACTCCTCCTCTCAACTATGCGAGTTGGATGAGTGAGTGAATGAATAGAATGAGAGAGTCACACTCTCTATTTATACTTTACTTTGACTTGCCTTTTACTCTAACTAGGCCGACCTCCCTTAGGAGAGTCTAATAACCCATTACCATGTGTCACTGGGATGACCCCACTAGGGTGGTCTAATAACCTGTTGGGCCTGGCCCAAGTGGGGCAACTTTGAGCAGTGAATTTTGGAACTGCGAAGTGGAGCGCAATTCAAAAAAAAGTACTCTTTTGTACATGTTTTGGGGATGCTGTGAATATTAGTGCTGTGAGGATGCAGTACTGCAAAGTGTCCAGTCTACAAGGATCCAGCAGGGTAGAGTGTTGGACAGGAAGATGTCATGTATTTCGGTTAGACCATCGGTGGTCTGTTTTTGGCAAAGATTCTCTAGGAATGCCAAGCGGTGGGCAGGAGCAGATGGGGAAGAAAGTGACTAGTCGCACACGCGAAAGATACCACTACCTGAACCAGTCGCACGAGGCAGTTAGAGGAATAACGACTCGATGAAAGCGACCTGTTGGCACACATGCGACAGGAAGGCCGATAGAGACGTGGGCATGAACGAAGGGCAGGACACAATGGAATATTTGCTACCAGGCACCAGCTAGCTCGATGAGCTAGAAACTGTAACTGTTTTGTAAACCCTAAGGGTTTTTGGCCTGCGGAATGTAAAGACATGACCTATGGGAATGATCTATAAGTAAGGCATGATTTTGTAAGGGAAGGGTTACTCTTCATTTTTGTCATTGTTGCATATTGTTAGAGTCTATTGAGGTAGAAGCTATTGTAAAGGCTCTGCAGCTGAGTGTGCAGAGACCTACCCGAGAGAGAAGAGAGTCTGTAGTTGAGTGCACAGACTAAGAACGGTTGTACCCTTCCCAAAATATCAATATTAACAACCATTCTTATGGACATAGCCTCCATCTGGGGGGTGAACCATGTTAAATCTTGTGTAGTGTGATTGTGTGTATGCGTTGTTACTTATTTGCTTATATTGAATGCTGGATCTTCATTTACCAATGGTATATTAATGCTTTTGTATGTATTTTCCATAAGAAAGAGAGATGGGAATAATATGTTAAGCATTGTATGAATGAATGGATGTTGAATGCCTAATACTCAAGTTTGCACAAGTATCAGCTTATAGAACAATTGCAGTTGTGTATGAAAGGTCAGATCGTATACTCTTGCGACATACAACACAGGCCGCGCATAGTATTATATTGTTCATCTACTTATAGTTTTGGTAAGGTCACTTAGCCTAAGACAATAGGTGATTTTTTAAGAATATTAAGTAGAGACATTGAGTATTTTTCAAGTCTGGTGAAAAAGAATGTAAGTCAGTCACGCTACCCTTTTAGTTTCGTTGCGGCCGAACTGTGCAGTCTCTAGATTCACGGGTATCACAGCAGTCAGTTGGAGTATCACGGACCACGACGTAGTCTATTGTCGCGATGTCCTTGGTTCACAGCGCCATTCCATTGGTGTGCTATGTAGTCAGTCTGGTTACACAACTCATCAACCACTGTGGAAACCTAGTTCCGCAGTGCCCCCATAGCTACACCTCGGGTGAGACTTCAACCTGTTCATAGGTTGATGCCGAAAGGGCCGATGTGAAGGGGTTTTGTTGGTTATGTGAAACCACAATGAACGTAGGTCTATCTTGAAAACCCTTTAGATAAGCTTGTAAGCCAACAAATGGTTTCATTGCTGCGCTAAGAATCCGTGATGAGTTGACGCAGTAATGTGCAAAGAAGAATACCAATTCCCGTTGGGTTCAGACAATTGGCATCCTGAAATGAAAGAGATCTGGGACTGGTGTTATAAGATCGAAAAATATTTTGCAAGAAAAGAAAATAGACATCCGCACCTTACCGACGTACAGTGGTTGAACAGATACTTTGGAAAAAGATTCATGAGATATTCTGGGATTCATTTGGAAATGAGCTACACGCGTGGATATCGTGACTTGCAGAGAAGAAAACCTGTTTCCAAGGAGGAGTTCCTATAGAGTGGACTCCAGAGCTCACAGCACAGATCAAAGCAGTAGATGACCCACTTACATGAGCAGTTGACTTCTAAGTCAATAGCATACTTGAGGGATTTGTGACCAAGTTTATTGTAGACACGCTGAAGTCTTACAGTCAAGTTGAAGCTTACTTTTTCGAAGGATTCAGAGGTAAGTACCTGAACAATCTAAGTCTATACATTAAAATGCTTTTAGCTGAGAAAGGCGTTTTAAGAATGCAGTAATACTTTTGCATCTATCATGGTCAATAGCATATATAGTGATTCTGACAAAGAGACACATAACCTGAGAAGTGGAAAGAGGTATAAGTTTAATAAAGAAAAGAATCCTTGAGGACCTAGACTCCACGTGAATACCGAACTCCCGTGTGACCTTAATATTCAGACCGCACCATCATCAGCCACCATCCATCCTATTACACCACAGAAACCGTTGGTTGCAAATACCGCGCCACCCCTATCTTAGAACCCATCCGCTGCGAACGTCGTGCAACCCACCCCACAAAATATTAATACTGGAAGCACCGCAGGTGCGGGTATGCAGGTCAATACAACTCGGAACAGTCCAGTCTAGAACACCCAGTCTCAGAACAATCCACAGAGTATTATCCCTAGCACTATTCAAAATACCTCCTTTACTTTTTTCACTCAAAACCCTCC
Organism: Larix kaempferi; assembly: GCA_027924585.1. NCBI lineage: Eukaryota > Viridiplantae > Streptophyta > Pinopsida > Pinales > Pinaceae > Larix > Larix kaempferi. The sequence goes on along the minus strand of BSBM01000985.1, from coordinate 4,070,873 downwards.
CCGAAATTAAAACCCTCCCCAAAATCAGAACACCAATACACCACCAGGAAGAAGAATGACAGATAACGACATAAAACTGCCGATATTCAAAGGAAAGGGTCTGGAAGACCCTGATTAGCATTGGTTTCTATGTGAAGCCGTATGGAATGTAAAGAAAATTTAGGATGATACTGTGAAGAGAGCGCAGCTCATCACTACTTTCAGAGAGAGAGCCCTTCATTGGTTTATGAAATATTCTCAAGCACAGCCAAGAACCTTAGCAGAGATGAAGGCTGTGATGGTAGCAGAGTTTAAGAAACCAAAATCCAAATCCCAATGTATCACAGAGCTGAAAGAGATTAAACAGAAAACTAATGAAATGGTCTGGTAATTTGACCAAAAGTTTAAAACACTCCTAGACCAAGTAACATTTGTGATAGCTCCGCAACAGCATAAAGAATGGTTCATTGTTGCACTTCTACCCCACATCAGACAACCATTAATGCAGCAGAAGGTTGCATCGCAAGCAGAGGCCTTAGAGATCGTGATGAAGCTATAGGCTTCGTCGATCAGCAAGACTAGCTCTGGGATGTCCCAGATCCAGAACCAGTTGACCATGTTGACACTAAAGTTGCAAAGTATGAAGAATGGAAAGGAACAAATATATGAACCAAGGCATGAAGTCTGGTGTAAAAGTTGTAAGGGAGAAGGCCACACCAGAGAACGTTTCCCTTTATTTCAAGACTATCCTAATAGTGGTGCACCCAACCCGATTAATCAGAACAAGGCACCATGGTGTGAAATTTGCAGAAGTAGAGGACACTGACCAGGGGACTATTATCTCATACAGAAATATGTAAAAACACCTAAGAGCCTGTATTGTAATTTTTGTAAATCAGTTGGACACGATGAATCCAACTGCCGTGCATATGAGCTGATGAAAGAAAGAAAGTGCCATATGGAAGCGATGCGAGGTGCTGGAATATACCGTGTCCAAGAAGACAACCAGCCAAAGCAAGAAAATGCGTCGTATGACCAAGGGGGATATAGAGGCTGTGGTGGTGGATACTGTGGAAGAGGAATAGGCCCGGTGCAAGGAAGAGGCCGTGGTCAGGTAATTTGCTATAATTGTGGCCAACGAGGTCATGTTTCTATGGATTGTACCAACCCATACACTACGTGCAATTACTATAAATATTTTGAACATGTTATTGAAGATTTCCACGTACTAGAGGTTGAGATGCAGAAAAGCAAAAGGATAGTCCCACAGAATCCAAACATTTAGTGGATCGGAGCAGAGAGGAGACCTGAAGATCCAAGCATCAATGTAGTAACGCGTAGCGGTGCTGTGACAGGGTGCAATCGAGGAGCAGAAGCTTCGACTTCTGGAGATTTTGGGACTAAGAAAATACCCCTAGAGACACAATGGATAAGAAAAGTTGCTGAGAAAACACCATCTTTCGATCTGGCGAAGAACAAAGGAGCATTTACGAAAGCATGGGATATCCTTAGAGAATCGGCACCAAGGTCACCGAGGATCCCGTTGCCCAGTCAAATTCCATATATGGAAGACATACTGGCTGCTTATGACAACACAAGCGTCATAGCAGAGACATGCACCTCTGTTGCGCAGTTCCTTAGAAGCTGCATGAAATTGTTAAAGAACCCGAATGCTATAGAAAAACTGCATAAGGTAATAGATTAGTACAAACCACAAAGTGGATAGGATACTACTGATAGCGCAGTTCATCATATCAAGAAACATAAGAGAACAAGTAGAGAAATGAGACTCAATGCATAGATAGGAGATTATGAAATGGATGAAATCATTCTTGACCTGGGATCAGAGGTAAATGTCTTGACTAAGCAGACATGGCAATAGATGGGGCGACCAAATCTATCATGGTCACCTATCCAGTTGAGAATGGCCAATCAGGAAAAAGTCATACCGTTTGGATGGCTGGCCAATGTGGTTGTTGACATTGATGGAGTATAGAGTCACACCAATTTCAAGGTTATTGAGATTGTGGATGATAGCCAGCCTTTCCCAACACTATTGAGGATTGACTAGGCTATTGATAACCTCACAATAATAAATATGAAGACCAGGAAGATGATCTTTGAAGGAAAAAATCTCAGGGTGATTGCGCCACTGAACCCTACAGACGGAGATAGATACAGTGAGCCGATTCAAGAGGAATCCCAAGCTCAGGATTTGGACTGGTTGTACAAACTGACCACGAAACAGGAAGATTATATCAATCCTACTGTAGATGGTACACTCAGTTGGAAATGTGATAGCTTTTGCATTTCAGACTTAGATGTAGGTTTGGAGAACTGGCAAAGTCGTATGCATGAAGTATCTGCAAGGAGATGCACGCGAGTCACGAAGTTGATACGCTGGATTGGAAAGCAGGTAAGCCCAATCCCCACATATGATGGTTCATCTAACGTTTATTATTTCGTCAGATATTATACTGCAGCAATTGCAGATGAACATTGCTTACAAGCATTAGATGTAGAATTGCGCAAGACACCTGCCAGATGGTGGGCTGTGCACAAGCAGACATTGACTACATGGGATCAATGCAGAATTAAGATGCAAATTAGATTTGTTGAGAAGGTTACATTACCTTTTGCAGAATATAATGGACAGACAGATCCAAGGGATCACGTGGAAACGTATTCACAAGATTGGGTGGAAAGAACAAAAACAAAATGGGTGCATTTGTTTGTGCATACCCTGGAAGAACCGATTCCAAAGAAGTGGTACCTAGACCTGGAACTGCGCAGGGGCACAATAGGTTAGTCTACCCTGACTGTGACTTTCTAGACAGATTTCAGTTTCGATGATGATTGTTGATGTATATGTAAATTCGGAATGTATTTCACATATATGTATATTGTATTCCTATAGAGATGTTATTATTCCTCTATATGGAAGTGTCGTCATTTATATTGTAAGTGTCGTAACTTATACTTGATGGGTTATTAGACCACCTTGTTGGGTTCGGCCCTCTATAAGTCATGTGGGTCAAAGGGTTATTAGACCAACCTATTGGGGGTCGGCCATGTGGGTCAAAGGGTTATTAGACCACCCTAGTGGGGGTCGGCCCAATCAGCATTATGTTAAGTGGTTAAGTTGAGGCCGATCTAGTTGAGTAAAGGTCAAGTCAAGTTAGTGTATAAATAGAGAGTGTGTCTCTCTCATTTTACACATTCTATTCTCTCACTCACACTTGGGAGAGTGGCGCACTTATGGAGGAGGAGGCTCTGCTGCTAGGAGAAGACTATCTCTTGTATTCTGGTTGTATGATTGCTCTATCTATCTCTGAGGAAGTTATTGGGGTTTTTCACCTTTATGGTTTTCCCCAAGTAAACTCTGTGTCTCTTGTGTGCTTGGATTATTGTGTCCATGATTGATATGATGTAGTTTTGCTGTACATGGTGTTCTCTCAGTTAAGATCCTAGATCAGATTGAAGTAAATTCTGAAAATTTAACATGGTATCAGAGATATCCTGAAAGAAGGCATGATATGGCATATATGACACTTGTTGCACTTATGATGTTAGGGCTTGATATAGCAAAAACCAGTCATCGTATCACTTTCGCTGTAAATCCATTTTGGAGAATTTTTTGGATCTGAAACATCTACAAGTCAAAGATCAGATCCCCATGTACCTTGTGTCCAAAGGACGACCTCTAATTCGTTTTACTTTGTGACTTATGATCTGTACAATATAGCGTTTCTGCCTCTTCCAGATCTGAGTCAAAATCAGATGACCTTGGGAAAAAGGTCATAACCTGGGCTAGGAATCTCCAAATTAAATTTCGTAAAATGTGACAGGTAGTACACAGACTTTAATATCTTAGAAAACGTTTTCAGAGGCCGAAGTTGAACCAGTGACACGTGGCATGCCGTAGAAGTTCATTCTCTTGTATTATCCCATAAACAGGTCACGTTGCGACACTTGGCATAACTCTCTCTCAGAGAATCCACTTGAGGTAATACCTATCGGGATGGAAATATAACAGGTTGGGCTATCTCAGAAAGATTTTTCATAGGCCGAATTTTAACCAGCCACACGTGGCACGTTGTACAAGTTTGCTCTCCGGTATTATCCCATAAACAGGTCACATTGTGACACTCGGAATAACTCTCTCTCAAAAAATCCAATTGAGGTCAAACCTATTGGGATGGAAATATAACAGGTCAGGCTATCTCAGAAAAAAAAATTCAGACCCTTTGGATCGAAAAGTTCGGAGTTACACTAGAAACAATTAGGTACATATTTCTGTCAAAACATAATTATTTTTGAGCACCTTCATTCATGGCTTCCGGAATTTAGGGCTTCAGAGAAAGTTGGAATTTCCCTATTTGGAGACCACGGCTGGATGCTACTCATAAAAATCAAAATTTAGAGACCAAGATAAGATTTTTTGGTTGGGAAGAAGGGCGGGCTTGATCAAACCCCAGTTCGGGACTTTGATTGGAAAAATGGAAAATTAAGGCTTCTGCAAAACTTGGAATTTTGGAAATCTGTGACCACGGCTGGAAGCGCCTTAGAAAAATTGAAGCTTAGAGCTTTGAATCAAATCTTTTGGTTGGGTGAAGCTCTGGGAAACTCAAACCCTAATTTAGGGTCCTCCCTAGTGAATCCAGAAATCTAAAAGGAAATTTCAAGGGGTGAAACTTTGCAGTTTTAAAATTCTGAATATACCAACTTGATCAGCTCATCAAGGCGCATATTTTTATCCTTTCAGAAGTTTGAAATTCAAAGTTTGAATTTTTGGGGTTTCCTTGACAAACCCTAATCTAGCTCCAGGTCCAGTTCTTGCAAATCAAGTGGATTGGGTTATTCCTAGAAGAAGATGGATTGGTCACCTGCATAAGTGAAGAAGTTCCTGTCTCAGAGGGAGATGAGGCTAAGGCCTTCCATAAGAATATTACAAGCAATCTTGACAGGTATGGCTTACAGGCATGTTTCATGGTTAATTTTATCATATGTTTGTCTTCATATCATTACAGTACAATATTGATTAATTACTAGACTTGTCATATCACCTTAATAGAAGATATTCATTGATTAAGGTTTTGACACTTATGAATGTACTAATGCATTGTGATGTTGTATGAGGTTTATGTTGTTCGCTAACATAAAAGGTACACCAAGAAAGACAAATCATGTTCTACTTCTAGAACATACGATCATGGTGACATGAAGACAAAGATTCATCCATTGTCATGGATCACATAGAAGATCTACTTTCGAGGTATGTATAATTTGGTCCTACAATGGTTAACCTATGAGACATGCAGGTTACTAGCACAAGTCACTGAAGAGAACCAGAAGACATTATGCGGGTATGTTATACATAACTAGCTAGCATCATAACTAGCTAGTACTTCAGAGAGAGGCTTGGTGTTCTTGAGATTGATGACACTTCGAGGAAGAAGTGATGGACACATTTGCAGAGGCCATTCCAAGCATGTTGGAAGGAGAATCCTTCACATGGCTATGGATGTAAACGCTGGATGATGAGCATCAGGATGATGTTCTGGTTTCTGCCTTGTATGATCAATTGGATCATTTATATGTATATGTATGTACGCATCATGTTGGATGCTGGATATGATCAATTGGATCATTTATATGTATATGTATGTACGCATCATGTTGGATGTTGGATATGATCAGCTGGATCATTTATATGTATGTACGCATCATGTTGGATGCTGGATATGATCAGTAGGATCATTTGTATGTATTTTGTATATGCATCATGTTGGATTCTTGGACCATGTATCTGTATATGTATCAGGTGGATACATTGTATGATCAGGTGGATCATGTATAGTGATATGGATCATGTATTTATATTTGTATCAGGTGGATACACTATCTGATCAGGTGGATCATGTATGATGATATGTATCAGGTAGATGCATTGTATGATCAGGATGATCATGGATGACGACCTTCAGGATGTTGCTCCAGATGACATGCAGTAGGATGTGGCAGTGATGATGATCAGGATTATCATATGTACATCAGGATGATGTATGGTGAGTATCAGGTTGATACTCTATGGCCGTGGATCAGGTTGTGCAGATGAGCATATAATTTGTCCTTGGGAGATTTGCAGATAGAATTTTGAGGTTTTTCCTATGGCATATAATTTGGCCCTGGGATATCTGGCAAATGCTCTTTCGAGGTTTTTCTCTGGGAGGACATATAATTTGGCCCTGGGAGATCTGCAGATAGTCTTTTGAGGTTTTTCCTATGGCATATAATATAGCCTTGGGATATTTGGAAGATTCTCTTTCGAGGTTTTGTCCTATGGCATATAATATGTCCCTGGGAGATCCGATAGGTTGGGCTGTGTGCCCGTAATAAGTCCTGGGATGATCTTGCGAGGTTTTTCCATGACCACATATAATCTTTCCCTGGGAGATCCTATAGGTAGAGTTGTGTGCTCGTAATAGCCTGGGATGCTCTTGCGAGGTTTTGTGGTGACCACATATAATCTGTCCCTGGGAGATCCTATAGGTAGAGCTATGTGCTCGTAATAGCCTGGGATGCTCTTGCGAGGTTTTGTGGTGAGGTCACATATAATATGGCCCTGGGAGATCCTATAGGTAGAGCCGTGTGCTCGTAACAGCCTGGGATGCTCTTTCGATGTTTTGTGACGCACGTAATAAGTCCTGAGGATTCCACAGCATGGCCAGTGATGACGAAGACCTGTAGGTGGTGGGCCTACATCCTGTATGAAAAAGGACTGTCTCTGTAGAACTTCTTATGACGAGTAGATTCAGAGATTGATTGAGATAGCAGCAGCAGTGACGATGATGATGACTCGATGATGATTATCTAGTGATGATGATCCAGAGAAGATGACTTGTGCTAGAAGACCTGTGTCAAGAAATACCTTCCTAGTTAAGAGGGAGTGTTGATGTATATGTAACTTCAGAATGTATTTCACATATATGTATATTGTATTCCTATAGAGATGTTATTATTCCTCTATATGGAAGTGTCATCATTTATATTGTAAGTGTCATAACTTATACTTGATGGGTTATTAGACCACCTTGTTGGGGTCAATCCTGTATAAGTCATGTGGGTCAAAGGGTTATTAGACCACCCTATTGGGGGTCGTCCATGTGGGTCAAAGGGTTATTAGACCACCCTATTGGGGGTCGGCCATGTGGGTCAAAGGGTTATTAGACCACCCTAGTGGGGGTCGGCCCAATCAACATTATGTTAAGTGGTTAAGTTGAGGCCGACCTAGTTGAGTAAAAGTCAAGTCAAGTTAGTGTATAAATAGAGAGTGTGTCTGTCTCATTTTACACATTCTATTCTCTCACTCACACTTGGGAGAGTGGCGCACTTGTGGAGGAGGAGGCTCTGCTGCTAGGAGAAGACTATCTCTTGTATTTTGGTTGTATCATTGCTCTATCTATCTCTGAGGAAGTTATTGGGGTTTTTCACCTTTATGGTTTTCCCCAAGTAAACTCTATGTCTCTTGTGTGCTTGCATTATTGTGTCAATGATTGATATGCTGTAGTTTTGCTAAACATGTTGTTCTCTTAGTTAAGATCCTAGATCAGGTTGAAGTAAATTCTGAAAATTTAACAATGATCATCCGAGCATCAATGATGCATTGCAGGTTCTTAAGAAAAAAATATTCGGACCAGACTGCGCTGATGGAAATATGACTCTAGAAGAATTCTTTGGTGCAGAGAGCATACCTACGAATCTACACCTAGAATGGGAGGAGCAATTAGAGCCTACTCTTGATTGTTATAACCTCACTGATGAATCTGCAGCTCAGGAAGACAGTGATGAGGATGACCCGCAAAACATAAAGATACCTGAATCAAAGGGCATGCGTGAGGTAGAAGGACCTCCACTAGAAATTCCAGATATGAGCAAATCCGTAAAGACAAGAAAAGTGAACATTGGCACCAGTGAAGAGCCAACGTTCCCAGCTATCGGAGACTATTGGGATGAAGACACAGTCGAGGAGGTCGTGGGCATACTACAAGAGTATTGTGAACTTTTCCTGACTAAATTCACATAGATGAAAGGTATTTTGGGAGACTTAGGTGATGAAAATACCTTTTAAGCCTGGCACGAAGCCTGTGAAGCAAAGACCATATAGACTAAACCCGCGCTATAAAGAATGAGTTAAGGCAGAACTTGATAAGATGCTCAATGTCGGGATCATTGAGCCAATTGAAGAATATGAGTGGATAAACCCGATGGTTATCCAGGATAAGAAAACAAAGGGTGAGATCAGGATTTGTGTGGATCTCAAAAAGTTGAACGACGCTTCAATGCATGACACATTTCCTACACCTTTTACAGATGAAGTGCTAGATAATGTTGGAGGAAATGAGGCATATTCTTTTACTGATGGATTTTCCGGATACCATCAGGTCATAATTGATCTTGTAGATAGGAACAAGACTACTTTTTCTATAGAATGGGGGTCCTTCCAATACATAGTGATTCCCTTTGGTTGAAGAACGCACCTACCATATTTTCTCGAGTGGTAGTCACAGCATTTCAGGATTGTATACATAAGTTTTTAGAGGTTTACTTTGATGATTGGACCATTTTCGGTTTATTGAAGAACCATGCCGCGAACCTCTGGATGATGCTGGAAAAGTGCAGACATCATCAAATTTCATTGAACTTGAAGAATTTTGTTTTCTGTGTTCCCTATGGAATCTTGTTGGGACACATTGTGTGCAAATAGGGATTGATGGTTGACCTTGCGAATATTGCAGTTATTGTAAACTTGCCTACACCAAATTCAGTCAAGCAGTTGTGAACCACATTGGGACATACTGGATATTATAGTAAATTCATAAAAGGGTATGCACAGATAACCGCAACTATGCAGAAGCTGCTGAAGAAAGATGTACCATTCATTTGGAATGAGGACTGTGAGAAAGGATGTGATACATTAAAAGAGAAGATGGTCACTACACCGATCCTAGTTTTTCCAGACTGGGAGAATCTGTTTCATGTCCATGTTGATGCTTCATGTATCGCATTGGGCATTATTCTTGCTCAGCCAGGAGAGGGAGGTATTGATCATCCCATTTCCTTTTCCAACAAAAAGCTATCATCGACTGAGAAGAACTACACCACTACTAAGTGAGAAGGACTAGCTATGGTCTATGCATTGCATAATTTCAGACATTATTTGCTTGGCACGCACTTTGCAATGTTCACTGACCATTTTGCACTGAAATACCTAGTCAATAAGCTAGTGTTAGGGGGGTGCATATGCAGATGGTTACTACTCTTTCAGGAGTATGATTTTGAAATTGTTGTTAAGCCAGGCAAGTTGAATTTAGGACTTGATCATCTATCAAGGATTGAGTCAGGAGAAGACCCGACGAATATGGAAGACAATCTTCCTGATGCGCAGTTGTTTGCTATACAGTTTGCGGATGACTACTATAAGGATATCATAGAATTTCTAACTACTGGATTCGCACCCATGGAGTTCACTACGCAGCAGAAGAAGCAGCTGGTAGTGCATGTCATAGACTTCACTATCATCGCAGGTCAGCTATACAAGTTGGGACCAGACGAAGTCATGTGCAGATGTGTATTAGAGCATGAGAAACCATTTGTATTAGCGGATGCACACTCAGGATTCGTAGGTGGTCATTATGCAGGAAAGGCCATTGCGTAGAAGATTCTAAGATCAGGTCTATGGTGTCCTACTATTCATAAAGATGCAAAGGAACACTGCCAGAACTACGATGTCTGTCAGAGGACAGGAAGACCATCGCGTAGAGACGAAATGCCATTAAATCCATAGCTGACATTGCAGGCCTTTGAAAAGTGGGCCATCCATTTTGTGGGTCCTATCAACCCACCAGGGAAAAGAAATGGTGCGAGGTACATTATCACTGCAACTGACTACCTCAACAGATGGGCAGAAGCAAAGCTAGTGAAAGATTGTAGCGCAACTACAGCAACGTAGTTCATTTTTGAAAACATTATTACAAGGTTTGTATGCCCAAAGATTTTGATGAGTGACCATGGTACTCACTTTCTGAAAAGGACTATTGACGCATTGATGGAGGAGTTCCACATTCACAATCAGCACAGTACGCCTTAACATCCTCAGGCGAATGGAACCATGGAAGAATTCAATAAGATACTGGAGAATGCGCTTACTAAGGTATGCAATGTAAACAAAGATGACTAGGACATGCCCATTCCTGCGGTATTACTGGCATACAAAACCAGATGTAAAAAATTGATTGGCCACACACCATTTAGAATGGCCTATGGACAAGAATCCATAATGCCAATGGAGTATATTGTTCCCAGCTTGAGAATAGCTTCTTTTACAGGCATGGAAGATCAAGTAGCACTAGAGGAGAGGCTCTTGCACTTGGTTGGTCTGGAGGAGGATCGCTTCATCATAGGATTCCACCAATAAGTGCAGAAGGACAAAGAAAAAGCATGGCATGATCACCACATCAAAAAAAAGAGCTTTCAGGTAGGTGATCTAGTCCTTCTGTATGATAGCAAGTTCATGAAATTTCTTGGAAAGTTTAAAATGCATTGGCTTGGCCCATATACTATATTGCATGTTACTAATGGTGTCACAGTTCAGTTAGCCACCTTAGCCGGAGATAGCTTGCCTACTTTGATCAATGGAAGCAGACTAAAACCCTATCAGGATAGTCCTGCTCTGCAGAACCAGTGATGATCAAAAAAAGAAAAAGTTCTAAGTGCCAAGTGCAGTTGAAATTGGGCACTGGAAATCTAAGTGAGTGTGTACACCATGTATACTAGGGAGTATGTATATACCGCACAGCACGGTCAGAATGTGCTACTGTGGAAAAAAAAACATGAAAAAAAAGAAAAGAAGAAGAACATGAAAAAGAAAAGAAAAAGGAAAGAAGAATAACGCAGTTGCGAAGCTCAACAATGCAACTATGAAGATCAAGTCACATGAGGATGAGACTTAATTTAGAAAGCCGAGTTCCGACGCCGCGAAGTCACTGCACAGGACCCAGAATGACCTACCACGCAGTTTAACGTGACATTCACAAAAATAGTTGTTACAATGTCGGTCGGAAAAATAGTCATTATATAGCCGTTGCTAGCAACTGCTTGGACATTTAACGCAAAAATAGCTGTTCTGAACCAAATTTTGAAGGACAAGACCAAAGGATCCATCGGATTTGGCCAACAGATATCGCCATTAATGCTCATCTAGCCGTTGAGGGGCACGGAGGAGATCCACTGCACTTATAAATAACGTTGCATATAGTTTCGTGAGCGTTACCAAATAGTTAGAATTTTCAGCAAATATTTCTGTGTGAGATTTAACCAGTGGATGTTTGAGAGCTCTTCAATCGAAGACGAATTCACAGTTGAGGAGACTGTGAGGATTTTGAAGCATGAAGGGATCGAAGGGTTAATGATAACCCCAACTAAGAAAGTTGCTTTCGAACAAGGTCAAGCATCACGAAGGTTGCCGAGGCACGGTCCAGCTATGGAAGATAGAGGAAAAACTCCTGTGCAACCAAGAAAGAAGGTCCCCCAGATGGGTTCCAAAGTGCAGAAGCCGTCGGTAGAGGATAAATAGATACCACTGACCATGACCCTGAATTACATCTCACCGCGTGCTCTGGATGCACCGGTGTATAAGTTGCTAAAGAATGCAAAATATGATATTCCTCTATCACCGATCTCCAAGCACGTTGAGGAGGAACCTAATAAGCCGAAGTTCCCACAGTTCCAACCTGACCAGTACATATGTTGGAAGAAGGACGTGAAGGGTGAGCTTAACTTGGTTGCCGAAAGTTGGCTATCTGGAGTAGTCCAATCTGGGTTGCTCAACCTACTCAGGCTGCCACATTTTGATAGAACACTGGAACCAAAAGTGTTAGTAAGAAAGTTGATGGAAAAAATGCATCAAGGTTACTTGTGGCTATACCGCAACGTGGACTTAAACATTGATTTAATCCACAATGTTACCAGCTTGAGTAAGAGGGGTTAAGATCCAAAGATATTTTTCCAAGGGAAGAACAAGGATAGAGAAGCTGTGGCCATGATGAAGAAAACCAAGTCTATTTTCAAAGGGAAGAGGGGTTTTCAAACAGAATACATTGAGGATAGGACAACGAGGTTCATCACACAACTGTTAGCAAGCAAAATGTTGAGGAAATGCAGGCCTCTAGAAGTAAACGTAGGTGCAGTACTACTTGGCGTCACAGCAGTAGAAGGAGAAGAGTTCAATTGGTCACAATATCTCCTGAACGAGTTCATGGAGGAACTCAACGACACACAGCTCAACGGCGGTAATTTTCACTATACGTGGCTTATAGTACTAATCGCTCTTGTCGGATGGAAAGAGCCAAAGGATCATGTTGGTGTGAGCATGGATTCCAAGGACTGCAGGGGGCCCCATTTTGCAAAACTCTGGGCCAATCTCAACTCACAGAGGCAGCACGCGACAGTATAAGTGTTCTACCAGTACTATCACCAGCTGTGCGATGCGATTGTAGCAACCCCCGGGATTACAAAGCAGGTAACTTGCAAATACATTCGCATTGTGGATTTTTATGCTGACAAGTGCAGTATCCATATTTCACCTAAAGCGCAGTAGAAGAAGCCGGAGTGGTATGTAGGAAGCTACCACATGTATGAAGAGGACATATACAATATAATGAAGGAATGGCCTGCTGAGTTCCGCATCGAGGTTGTCGATGTCCCCAGTGACTCTAAGGAGGACGAGCCGATTCCAAGTCTGTTGCCGATAGTTGAAGAAAAAGAGACAGGGAAAAGAAAGGAGCCAACAGAGAGAACCATGCAGAAAAAGGGAGCACGTAAGAAGCAAAAGGATGATAAAGGAAAGTTGGACACCGTCCTCAAGACCGATGATTATGAAAAGATTGGCGTAGTGTTCGACAAACAAATAGAAGATCTGATGATGGACAAGGAGAAAAAAGATAAATCCCTACAGGATGCTCTATAGAATAATCTGATTGCGTTGGAGGGAATTATGCTGAAGATCGACGAAGTACACAAGAGATTACCTCCCCCGCATGACTCAGAGTCCGAAGGGAAGTCAGGAGGGACTGCGCAGTAGCCACAGCTGGCTATGACCATTCCTGTGAAGTCACACATTGTCCATCTAGACACAAGCACTATAACTTTACCATTTCCAGAGCAGCTATTGCTGGATACAAAGGATGTAGAGAGCATGGATCTCGATCTTGCAAAGATACCATTACCTGACTTGCATTATTTATACTTCTAGTGCGTAGAAGAGATGCATGAAAGAACTATTGATGCAATCAATGGATAGGCTGAACTACAAGTAGCTAATAGGCAGTGAGGAAGATAGGTCACATAAATCTATGCAGCTGTAGGACAAACAGGATTGTTGGTTAAGACTCAAATCCACGATCACCGCAGTTGCCGATGGCATAGATGAATTTGAAGTACAAACAGAACCAACGGATACTATTGTCAAGATTGGCAAGCTGGTGACCTATCTAAAGACATAAATGCAAGACATGGAGGTTCTCCATAAGGCTGACATTGCTGCTTTGAAAGAGTAGGTAAACCCACATACCCCACCAGATCAGCAGCAACTGAGAGCAAAAGAAGTGAAGACCACAACAGAGAACATTGCTGCCGAAGTGGATAAGTGCCAAAATCTATTGGAAGTAGTGTTGAAGGTATTCACTACCCTCGAAGAATTCCCAGGATTGTTAGAAGTCAAGAACGCAGTGAAGGAAAAGAAAACTGCATTAGAGCAGTTGAATACAGAAGTGAAGGCACTACCACCGCAGGATAGGTTGCAGAGGTATGGAGAAATCATCGCGTTAAAGAAGTAAGTGCAGGCATTGAGGGAAAAAGAAACAGAAATGGGAGACAAATCACATCCATTACTAGAGGATGCTAGTACGATCTCGCAAGAGATTGAGGGAAAATTAAAGGAGCTACACACGAATCAGGAGTAAGTCGAAGGATAGATAGGTGAGGAGATCACATCTGAAATGGTGGAGACAGTTAACCAGATTGAGCAAGACACGAAGCAGGTAGTGCAGAAGTTGACTGCCACATACAATGAATTTGCTGTGAAGCTAACTCCACAGCAGGAAGCACAGCTTGGGGAAGCTGAAGTTACATGTGGCTCGGGGGCGAGTGACATGTGAGTGTTAGGGGCATGTTGGGCCTGGCCCAAGTGGGGAAATTTTGAGCAAGGACTTTTGGAACTGCGAAGCAGAGCGCGGTTCAAAAAAAGTACTCTTTTGTACATGTTTTGGGGATGCTGTGAAGATGCGCGCAGTGTGGTAGAGGAAGTGTTGTGAAGATCAGTGCTGCGAGGATGCAGTACTGCGAAGTTTCCAATCTACAAGGATCCAACAAGGCAGAGTGTTGGACGGGAAGATGGCATGTATTCTGGTTAGATCGTCAACGGTCTATTTCTAGCAAAGATTCTCCAGGAATGCCATGTGATGGGTAGGAGCAGATGGGGAAGAAAGTGACTGGTCGCACACGCGAAAGATACCACTACCCGAACCAGTCGCACAAGGCCGTTAGAGGAATAACGGCTTGGTGAAAGTGACCTGTTGGCACGCATGCGACAGGAAGGCCGATAGCGACGTGGGCATGCGCGAAGGGTAGGCCATGATGGAAGATTCGCTACAAGGCACCAGCTAGCTCGATGAGCTGGAAACTATAACTATTTTGTAAACCCTAAGGGTTTTTGGCCTGCGGAATGTAAAGACATGACCTACGGGCATGATCTATAAGTAAGGCACAATTTTTTAAGGGAAGGGTTGATCTTCATTTTTTTCGTTGTTGCATATTGTTAGAGTCTGTTGAGGTAGGATCTATTGTAAGGGATTTGTAGCTGAGTGCGTAGAGACCTACCCGAGAGAGAAGAGAGTCTGCAGCTGAGTGCGAAGACTAAGAATGGTTGTACCCTTCCCAAAAGATCAATATTAACAACTGTTCTTGTGGACTTAGCCTCCATCCGGGGGGTGAACCACGTTAAATCTTGTGTAGTATGATTGTGTGTATGTGTTGTTACTTATTTGCTTATATTGAATGTTGGATCTTCATTTACCAATGGTATATTAATGCTTTTGTATGTATTTTCCAGAAGAAAGAGAGATGGGAATAATATGTTAAGCATTGTATGAATGAATGGATGTTGAATTCCTAGTAGTCAAGGTTTCACAAATATCAATTTATATAACAATTGCAGTTGTGTATGAAAGGTCAAATCGTATACTCTTGCGACATACGACACAGGCTGCACATAGTATTATATTGTTCATCTACTTGTAGTTTTGGTAAGGTCACTTAAACTAAGATAGTAGGTGATTGCTTAAGAATATTAAGTAGAGACATTGAGTATTTTTCAAGTCTGGTGAGAAGGCATGTAAGTCAATCACGCTACCCCTTTAGTATTGTTGCGGCCAAACCGTGCAGTCTATGGACTCGTGGGTATCGCAGTAGTTAGTTGGAGTATCGTGGACCGCGACATAGTCTATTGTCACGTTGTCCTTGGTTCGCAACGCCAGTCCATTGGTGCGCTGCGTAGTCAGTCTGGTTAAACAACTCATCACCCACTGTGGAAACCTGGTTCCGCAGTGTCCCCATCGCTACACCTCGAGTGAGACTTCAACCTATTCATAGGTTGATGCCGAAAGGGCCGATGCGAAGGGGTTTTGTTGGTTAAGTGAAACCGCAAAGAACCTAGTTCTATCTTGAAAACCCTTTAGATCAGCTTGTAAGACAACATAACTCTTTAACTCATACTGTTCATACCCCTCTAAGGTGGTCTAATAACCCATCAAATATAAGTTACAACACTTACAATATAACTTCCGACAGTTGCAAATACAAATGATTACACCTCCAATCAGAGGAATAATACATCTCCATTGGGTATGCAATAAAGTACAAATATAATATACAAGTGAATATCTTCCGAAGTTACAAATACATGAATACTCCCTCTTAACTAGGGAGGTATTCTCTTGACACAGATCATCAATACATATCAACACAAGTCTTCAATTATGGAGCTCGATCATCATCACTGGATAACGGAGCATCATCATCACTGCTGCTGTAATCGTCATCTCGATCACTGGGGCTATCTCTCAATTCTTATTGTCATAGGAAGTTCTACAAAGCCAACACTTTTTCATGTTGGATGTAGGCCTACCCTCCTATAGGTCTTCATAATCTGTGCGAGCTGGCCATCCTATAGAATCCTCAGGGCTGATTATGTGCATCAACAAAACCTCGAAAGAGCATCCCAGGACTGATTACGAGCTTACTACTCAACCTATCGGATCTCCCAGGACTTTTACATGTGACCTCCACAAAACCTTTAAAGAGTGTCTTGCGACCTGCAAGATCTCTAAAGAGCATCCGAGGACTTTTACATGCCTAGCACAACCTATTTGTATCTCCAGAACTGATTACATGTGATCTCCACAAAACCTTAAAAGAGTGTCTTGCGACCTGCAAGATCTCTAAAGAGCATCTGACGACTTTTACGTTCCTAGCACAACCTATCCGGATATCCAGGACTGATTACATGTGGTCTTGCAAAACCTTAGAAGAATTTCTTATGACTTGCAAGATCTCTAAATAGCATTCGAGGAATTTTGCGTGCCTAGCACAACCTGTCCTGATCTCTAGGATTGATTACATGCTACCCTCGCACAACCTATCCACGACCACAGAGTATCATCCTGATACTCATGATCAACCTGATCATCCTCGTACAGAGCATCATCCTGATGCTCATGATCATATTGATCATCATCATAGAGTACATCATCCTGATGCACATCATCACATCACATGGTCGTCCTGATCATCATCATAGCATCATCCTGATGCATATCATCATCACATGATCATCCTAATCATCATCATAGCATCATCCTGATCCATATCATCATCACATGATCATCCTAATCATCATCATAGCATTATACTGATGCATATCATCATCACATGATCATCCTGATCATCATCATAAAGAACATCATTCGAAGCATCGTCCTGATGTTCATCACACAACGCTTACAGCCACAGCCCAGGGAAGGATCCTCCTACCACCATGCTTGGAATGGATCCTGCAAATGTGTCCCATCACTTCCTCCTCGAAGTATCTTCTATCTGAAGAACACAAAGCCTCTCTCTGAAGTACTTGAACTTCACTCTGGCCAGTGGTTTGGTCAACACATATGCAATTTGCTCGTCTGTTGCAACATACAGGAGCTTCACTGCTCCTCTATGCACCATATCCCTGATATAGTGATACTTGATCTCGATATGCTTTGATTTTTCATGGTACACCGAGTTCTCAGACAACTTCACACAACTTTGGTTGTCACAGAAGATACGAGTAGCATCCAACTAGAGATCAATCAAATCAGACAATAGCTTCCTTAGACATACTGCCTCACAACTAGCCGAACAAGCTACGACATACTCTGCTTCGGATGTACTTAGTGATATGCAGGACTACTTCCTGCTAAACCAAGAGATCACCCCTGATCTCATACTAAATAAGCACCCCGAAGTGTTCTTCCTATCTGCAACACTTTCTGCCCAATCTGAATCAACATAACCCTCCAGGTTAAACTTTTGATTCGCATCATACTTGATCCCATAATCAACCGTACCCTTCAGGTACCTCAGAATATGCTTTACAGCAATCTAGTGAACATGTCTAGGATCTGTTAGGAACTGGCTCAAAGTGTTCACAACAAATCAAATATCTGGTCTCGTGTTCATCAGGTACATCAAGGACCCAATCATCTAATGATACATCATGGCATCAACTGACTCTGATGAAGCATCACTCAATAGATTCAGGTTCGATGCCATAAGTGTGGCCATGGCCTTGCAGTCCATCTTCCCGAACAACTTCAGGATCTCTACTGCATACTTCCCTTGTCCAAGGAAGATTCCATCTACACTCTGCCACACCTCCATACCTAGAAAGTAATGCATCATACCCAAGTCCTTCATCTCGAATTCGGAAGAAAGCTTCCTCTTCGTGTTGACAATCAACATATCCTCACCTATCACAAACAGGTCATCCACATATAGTAGGAGTATCACTGGATTGCCTTCCTCAACCTTGTAGTAAAGGATGGAATCCGATTTACTCTTGGTAAAGCCCAAACTGTACCGGAAGCTTTCTATCCTGTCGTACCATGTCCTGGGTGCTTGCTTCAAGCCATACAAGGCTTTCTTTAACTTGCACACATATGACTCCCTGTCATGTGTCTCAAACCCGAGTGGTTGCTCCATATACACTTACTCTTCAACTACACCATTCAAGAAAGCTATCTTGACATCCATCTGGTGTACCTTCCATTTCATCACTTCAGCCAAAGCAAGTACTATTCTCATGGAAGTGTATCTGGCTACAGGTGCAAAAGTTTCTTCATAATCTATCCCTTCTTTGTGGGAGAAGCCACGAGCCACAAACCTTGCCTTGTATTTCTCTATGCTACCATCTGTAGCATGCTTGATCTTGTATATCCACTTGGAAGTCACAACACACTTCCCTTCTGGTCTCGGGACCACATCCCAGACATCATTCTTCATCATTTATTGGTACTCCTTGATCATGGCATCCTTCCATTACTGCATCCTATTGGCAGATGGTTTGGTAAGGAAGAATCGCAGCATTGCCGATGCTACGACACATCAAAAGAGGTCGCAGAAGGATGAAGGATGCATTATTTTATGTATTTTTTGAGTCGTTTGTACTGTAGAATGCGGGTTTTTGGGTCATTGGACCATATGAGATGTAATTTTGAGCTAATTGTATTGCAATAGGTGGGTTTTTGGGTTGTTTGGACCGTGTTAGTTAGATTTTGGGTCATTGGTCCAAGATTCGGTTAGGAAGTTGTTAGTAAGTGGGTAAGCATTGTAAAGGCGGAATCCTATATATAGAAAGAAAGTTGTAGGTCGTAGGATATCTTGGAGATGCATTTTTTGCAAATGTTATGAGATCAAGAGATATCATTGAGATTTGGTTTTGCAAGGATGTTGTATCAGGGTTTTTCTGAAGTAATATGACATGACGAAACTGTTTGGTGAAATTCCCTGTGTACCATTTGCATTAATGCATATTGTGATGATTTCTTGCTAAATGCAATCTTTTTATACTTGTCACGATGAATGTCTCTGATGAATATTGCTATAAATTTGTACACTTGTAACGATGAATGTCTCTGATGAATAGTGCTATGAATACAATTGATGATTATCTTGAATGCATAGATCTGTTTAGATGCTGCAATAAGTTGAGTAATTATTGTTGCAATCATCCTCCTTCATTCAACGGAAACATGGTTCTGTCCACTATCCCTTGATCACCTCGGGTGAGACCTCATCTGCTCTGCAGGTGTTGCTGGGCAAGGTAAAACCTGTCTGGGTCGGTGCTCAGGGAGATCGCAGTGGGTTGGTGTCAACAATGATGGGAACCCCTGTCGACTGGGTCTGATTCAACAAATGGTTCTGTTCCCAGGACTGTGTGCGATGTGAAAGGAGGATATGTTGTGGCACCTGACAAAACCAGAGATCCAAGAATGGCTTGATCAGAAGTTCCAAGAATTTGCTGAAGAAGAGAGTCGGAACACTCGACTGACGGTAGACCAGTGGGTGGATAGATATATTCATGATGGACCACAAGAGTGGTTTTTCTGTGAATTCCCAGTCATTTTATATGAGTGGTTGTCAAAGTTGACCTTCCAAAAGAGGAACTTCCAAGGCGTTGAACCAACAACCTGGACCCTCGAGCTGATTCAAGAGCTGCAGGAAGTTGATAATAAAGTGTTGCAGGTTGTCGAAGTGTGGTTCAATAGCATCCTAGAGGGATATATCACAGAATTCGCCGTTGATACTCAGAAATCCTATAGTGAAGCCGAAATATATTTTTTCCACGAACCCCGGGGCAGGTTTCTACTATCGCTTCAACTGTCGATTAAGATGCGTATTTGCGAAAAGGGTATATTGAAGATGCACCTTGATAAGTAGACAGCCTGGTGGGAGGAGACTGTGGGTACCACGACAGTTGGGGGGTGGTACATGGAATGATAAGGGGTAGATGGGTGCAGGTCATGACAAGACTGTGAGTGAAGCCGAGGAAGAAAGTGGTCTTAAGAGGGGAAGAGCGAGGTTCTGACAGGAGAAGAGGCAGAGGACAGGAGAATGTCCTGCTATAGTCGAACCAAAAGGCCATGAAGGAAGACCACATAGGACGAAGTGACCTCACATTCTTGACAAGGACAACCATGCTACACCCAGGATAGAGGTAGGACCAAACCCCAGCGCCAACGTACCCACACCTCCTCTCACTATCTCTTAGATAGCAAGAAATACCACTTCGACACCACCGAGTTCGTCAATTCCATAGAAGTTAATCGGTAGTAGTACAACGAAAGGAGGAAGGAAGCCTAGAATGGCAGGTGAGGATACTATGTTACCACTGTTCCAAGGAAGTGGAACAGATAACCCCGAGCAATACTGGTTTCTATGTGAGGCTGTATGGACCGTTAAACAGATCACTGATGACAATGCTAAAAAGGGACAATTGGCGATGACTCTTCGAGGTCGTGTCTTGGGCTAGTTTATGAAATTTACACAAGTTCCCGTTGACACTCTAGAAAAAACCCTGGATGAGATTTGCACAGGCCTGATCGTAGAGTTCCAAAAGACCAAATTTGAAGCACAATACATCACAGAGCTTAAAGAGATTAATAAGTATCCCAATGAGACTGTGTGGGATTTTGGTCAGCGATTTAAAACGTTGATGGCAAGCTGGGTCATTTTTGACATGAGTACCATCCAACATAAGGAATGGTTTATTGCGGCCTTGCTTCTGCATATCCGACTGCCACTGATGCAACAAAACATTACCACACCGAATGAAGCTTTGGAGATCGCAATGTGGCTGGAGGCATCGCCCATTGGGGAAAATGCAGCTGGGATGTCGCAAATCCAAACACAATTGGCTAACCTGACCATCCAATTACATGATCTGAAGAGAGGCAAGGAGCAACATGAGGAAGTCTGGTGTACACGATGTCAGGGAGAAGGACATACTAAGGATAATTGCTCAGACTTCCGAAACTATCTAGTTTCAGGAGCACCAAATCCGTTGAATGGTGGTAGCATGTCGTGGTGTCGCGTCTGCCACGTATACGGGCACAGCCATGAAAATTTCCCATAAATGCATAAAATGGTCACAACCCCGAGGAATCTTTATTGTACATTTTGCAAATCGGTGGGTCACAATGACAAGGATTTCCGTGCATATGGGTTGCTACAAGAGAGAATATATGATGCGTTCTATGTAGAGGACAACTAGCATGCCGTACAACAGTCGCAACCGCAGTCGTAGGTAGCCTAGCCGCTACCTCAACCACAGATGCAGTTTGTACCGTAGGAGCAACAACCACCGTATTTCATGCCGCAATATGCTCCAATAGAGATGGCTCCATAGGAACCACAGTATGTACAACAACCGCAGTATGCACCACAAGGGCAAGGAATGCAACCAACACCAATGCAGCAATAGTTCAACCAACCATAGTACCAGCAGTAGGGAGGATACCGGGTAGGACACGGCGGAGGATTTGGTCGTGGAGGAGGACGAGGTGGTCGTGGACCTGTTCAATGCTATCACTGTGCGGTATGGGGACACTACCAGCGAGAATTCCCACTGTTGCAGAACCAATGTATATTTTGTTTTGTTAACGATCACACGGTTGAGAATTGCCCGCAGTTGATAGCGCAATGGCAAGCAGGGAATACTCCCCAGTTGCAAAATCATCCCCAGACATAGAAACCTTACCAGAACCAAGTGCAATAACTAGTGAGAACTAGAATCTGCGGCCGAATCAGAATTAGAATGTGAACCCACCCGAGATCCATCGTTGAACTAGACCCAGGGTGCGAATATCAGGACAATTTCTGCAGAGCTAATACCGCAAGATACTTTTGTTGCCGTAGTCACTCGTGGAGGCAAGATGACTGGTGAGGACAACTCACTGATCTGGTTAGTTCGACAAAAGAAGGTATCATTTGACATTGATGTGGAGCGGGAGGCGTTTCTTCAAGCACGCCATGCATTAGAAAAAGATCGAGGTAAGGCTTTTGAGTACGACATGCCCTCTACTTTTGATACTACTTCAGAGGCTGGCTCGTCACGGCAGTCCAACACACTTCAATCATTTTTGGAACATTGTTTATCCCTGGCAAGAAATCTCAATGCTCTTGCTGCGATTGAAGCTCTGTTGCGATGATCGGCCCAGGATCGACAAGAGTTCGGGGTTAATTCCTTACAACGACGAAAGACGGGTAAGGAGATGCAGATGAATATTCAAATTGGTGACTACGATGTTGATTCAGTTATTCTAGATCTTGGTTTGGATGTCAACATCTTAACCAAGCAGGCTTGGAAAAAGATGGGGAGGCCCCCATTGAGCTCGTCTCCTGTATAGCTCCGGTTAGCTAATCATGAAAAGGTGACACCGATTGGGAGAGTTCCATGAATGGTAGTGGACATTGAAGGAGTGAAAACATATGCCGACTTTGATGTAATAGAAGTAGTTGAAGGAGGAAGCTCGTATCCCGCATTACTGGGGATTGGATGGGGTAATTATAGTGGAGCAGTAATCAACTTCAAACGACGGATAATGACTTTTGAAAATTGCGATCTCAGAGTTATCACCTGGTTGGATCCGGCTGAAGGATGCCACTGCAGAGAGCTAGTGAAGGATGACGATCCTAGTGGATGGGACCATGCATTCAATATCTATAAAGATTATATCCATCCGACTACCAACGGTGAGTTGGGATGGCGTAGTGACTCTGATGATGCACTAGAATATTGGCATAACTACTTGCACAAGGTGTCTCTCCATAAGTGTGGGTTTATCACGCAGTCGTTATGTCGTGTCACAACTGAAATGGTCACACTACCAATATATAAAGAGCTGCCTGGCTTATATGACTTTCTGACGGAGTTCGAGGAAAGAGTTTCCGACCCACAGCAATTGTTGGCATTGGACGAAGCACTAAAGGCTACTCCAACATGCTGGTGGGCGACACACAAGGCATCAATTGATGTATGGTCAAAATGCAGAAGATTGATGATGGTACACTTCGGCGATACCGAGGTTTACCACACTAGAAAGTATGATGGTCGGAACAATCATGGTGGTGACTTGATGGAGTGTCAGTGGTTATGGGTATCACGACCACAAGATAAGTGGTTCCATGCATTTATCCATACTTTCGATGAGATGCCACGATCATGGTATACTATAGCTGAGTTGCGAGGAGAAATTTCCACTTGGCTAGAGCTCACAGTGTGTTTTACCCATACGTTCAGTTTTGCGGATGCCGATCCAGAGGTTAATAATGCATTGCAGCTCATTCGTGATGTAATTCTGTAGGTTGTTTCGGTGGAATATCCTTTGGATCCACACACGCACTACGAGATGCAATCTCTCATGGAATGCTTCAATATCATTGGTGGGCCAGAAGATGGGGATGATCCGCAGAATGTGAATATCCTAGAATCAGAAGGAATTTGTGTTGTGGCACCACCTAATGCGCCAAGTGATCCAATCAGTCAACCGCTGAAGATCTGCAAGATTAACATTGGGACACAGGACAATCCAAAGTTCACAAATTTTTGGGATTACTGGGATGATGAGATGATAAGCAAGGTCACTAATTTTCTCCATGAGTTTCAAGACTTATTTCCCACAAATTTTTCTAACATGAAGAGGATTTTGGGAAACTTAAGGGGGATGAAGATTCCATTAAAACCAGATGCTAAGCTGATTCGGTAGCGACCCTATCAATTGAATCTGTGACATAAGGAGAGGGTAAAGGTAGAATTGGATCGCATGTTAGACATCGGTATCATTGGACCAGTTGAGGAGTCGGAATGGATTAGTCCTATGGTGGTACAAGATAAGAAGACTGGCGAAGTGCGCATTTGTGTTGACCTCAGGAATCTAAATGATGCATGTTTGCATGATCTATTCCCAACCCCATTTACTAATGAAGTGTTCGAAGGTGTGGGTCGACAGGAGATGTACTCTTTCACAGACGGGTTCTATGACTACTATCAGATACGCATTGCAAAAGAAGATCACCATAAGACAACTTTCATGACCGAATGGGGTTGCTTTCAGTACACCGTGATGCCATTCAACTTGAAGAATGCACCTGCGATATTTTCGTGGGTTGTCGTTGCTACGTTCAAATATTTCATTTAGAAATTTTTGCAGGTATACATGGACGATTGGACGGTCTATGGTTTGGTCCGCGATCATTTGGAGAATCTGCGGTTGATGTTGGAGTGATGTCGGGAGCACCAGATATTGCTGAACGTAAAGAAATGTATCTTTTGTGCACCGTTTGGCATATTGTTGGGTCATATTGTGTGTAAGCAAGGATTCTTGTTCAACCCAGCAAAGATTGCACTCATTCTGAATTTGACATCGCCAACTATTGTTAAGCAGTTAAGGGTGACGTTAGCGCTCACGGGGTATTATCACAAGTTCATCAAGGGTTATGCTGTGATTACCGCCCCTATGGATAAGTTGTTGAAAAAGGACGCGGTATTCCAATGGAGCCCTGAATGTCAGGATAGCTTTTAGACACTAAAGACAAAGATGGCTTCGGCGCTGATATTAGTCTTTCTTGACTGGAGTAAGGAATTCCATGTTCATGTTGATGCCTCATCGATTGCACTAGAAGTGGTATTGGCCCAGCACGGAGAGGGGGATCTTGATCACCCCATTGCTTTTTCTAGCCGAAAGTTGTCATCTGCAAAAAGAAACTACACTACTATGGGGAGGGAAGGTCTGGCAATGGTTTATGCATTGCAGAAGTTTCGCCATTACTTATTGGGAGGCCATTTCAAGATGTTCATAGATCATTCTACATTAAAATACCTGGTTAATAAGGCTGTGTTGGGGGGGAAGATCTGTCGATGGCTACTTCTTTTTTCAGGAGTTCAATTTTGAAGTAATTGTGAAGCCAGGGCGGTTAAATGTTGGCCCGAATGATCTTTCACGGATTGAAACAAGAGAGGAGCCAACTAACATTGAAGATGGGTTGCCTGATGTGCAATTATTTAAAGTTGAAGTTGCTGATGGATATTTTGAAGAAATCATTCAGTTTTTGGCGATAGGTACCGCACCAGAGGAATTCACCACTAGTTAGAAGAAGCAGTTGGTAGTCAAGGCTGCAGACTTCCATCTAATCGCAGGAGCGCTATACAAGATGGGTGATGATGAGATATTGTGACGGTGTGTCTTGCCACATGAGCAGGAGCAGATCCTTTCTGAAGCACATGCAGGAGTGGCTGGGGGGCATTATGGTGGTCGTGCAACAACAAGGAAGGTGCTTCGAGTGTGGCTCTGGTGGCCTATACTGCACAGTGATGCGATAGATTATGCATGGTCCTGCGACATTTGTCATAGAACTAGGAAGCCATTCAGATGGGATGAGATGCCGTTGATGCCTTAGTTGAAATTGTAGCCATTCGAAAAATGGGTAGTAGACTTTGTGGGACCTATCAATCCACTGGGTAAGTGCATTGGTGCTAGGTATATCATCACGGCGATATATTACTTGACAAGATGGGCGGAATCTACACCATTCATTGATTGTTCTGCGGCCACAGCTGCGTGGTTTCTCTTTGACCACATTGTCACTCGCTTCGACTGCCCCACGATATTGCTGAGCGATAAAGGCAGCCACTTTTTTAATCGCACCATCAACGCATTGATGGAGGAGTTACAGATATAGCATAAGAAGACTACACCCTACCATCCATAGGTGAACGACACGGTGGAGGTTTTCAATAAGATATTGGAGCATCCACTGACAAAGGTGTGCAATGTGAACCGCAATGACTGGGATCTAAAAATACCAGCAGTATTGTGGGCCTATCGCACCACATGTAAAAGGATGACAGGGAAGACACCATTCAAGATAGTTTATGGGAAAGAAGTGGTTATGCCTATGGATTATATCATTCCAAGTCTATGCATAGCAACAACAACTGGTATGGATGCTGCGGCAACATTAGAGGAATGCCTCGCGCAGTTAATCCTACTGGAGGAAGATCTCTTTATCGTTGGTTTCCATCAGGGTGTGGAGAAGGATCTCCAGAAGGCTTGGCATGATCGCCACATCAAGAACAAACAGCTTCAACAGGGTGATTTGGTTTTGTTGTACGATAGCAATTTTATGAAACATCCAGGAAAATTGCAGATGCATTGGCTTGGTCCGTATCGCATTAGTAGCATTACTTTAGGAGGAGCGGTATAGTTGCAATAGTTGGATGGGGCGATGCTCCCCAAGTTGATTAATGGTATCAGGTTGAATCCCTATCGGTGGGGCTTGGAACAGCGTGATGCCTGAGTGCATTGAGGGAAAAAAAAAGAGAGAGTATAGATTGATCGATGGTAGGGTGGTGCACCAACAGGAATGGAATACGGAAGCAGGAAGGCTTATGCCGCAAGTTAGGATCGGTTCGCGACAAGTGGCAACGTTGTGACTGGATCACATCAAAAATCATTATGTAGATGGGACTTTTTCCTTTTGGGAAGATATGATTGTTAGTCGATTCAGATTGTGCTAGAAGAATGCACATTTGGAATAAGGAATACACCGAGGCAGCATGGTCAATGGCACCTGGAGGGATGGTTGGCATGGTTGGCATGAGGCATCCACCACGGCAACATGGCCAAAGGGTCCAAAGGGTCCGGGGGATGATGCTTCGCACATTTTTGCACGCAGGGCGACAGGCGGGAGTATGATTGCTCTGGCCACCTCAGAAGTCTAGCTAATACTCACACGGAGCATCCGAATATTATGATTACCCTGGAACATGAGTAGGTGTTGCATAGGATTGACGAGGTAGATGAATGGTTGAATGCGATGTATAAATATAGGAACCCAAGGATAGTAAGAGCACAGAGGTTGTTCCAATTAAGAGGGGTTATGCCACGGGAGGGTCAGGCATCTAGCTAAGTTAGGAATTCCAAGGAGGTTGTGGAAATGATCCATTTCATTTCATGTGGTAGCACACCAAGTGCGCTAAGGGCCCGAACCACGAGTGTACATGAGCGATTGGAGCAAGTTGTGCCTCGGGCACTCAGGGGTTACAAGCACGAAGTCTCATCCAAGATGTCTAGGTAGTTGGTGATGGATCGAAGTCTTGTGGTCCCTTTTGACCACACAAAAGGGGGGGTTCGTAGCCCCTGGGTCCCTGTAACATGTACTTACTAGTGCAAAACAGATGTGTGAGAACCACTGGCTTGTTTTACACCCTGGCATTGCTCGAAAAATTCATCTCCATCTACAATTGGTCTCTCGAGACTCGAGGATGATTTTCCAAGGTCCCTGACAGTAAGCCAAGACAAGTCCACTTTTGAGCAAGAAGTACATGACAGCGAGTAGATGATCAGTGTAGCAGAAGAAGCAGGACAACACCACGCAATCCAGACAGGAAGAACAGTTGCAGAACTATAGTTCTTCCATAGCAAAGTGAAGACCACAGAATACACCATGTCCAACTGACGTGGCTCGAGGGCGAGCCACAAGATTGTGTTGGGGGGTTGTTGGCAGGAGATTTGGTAAGGAAGAATCGCAGCATCGCCAACGCTGCAACACATCAGAAGAGGTCACAAAAGGAAGAAGGAAGCATTATTTTATGTATTTTTTGAGTCGTTTGTACTGCAGAATGCATTTTTTTTGGGTCGTTGGACCATATGAGATGTAATTTTGAGCTAATTGTACCGCAGTAGGAAGTTTTTTGGGTCATTTGGACTGTGTCAGTTAGATTTTGGGTCATTGGTCCAGGAGTCGGTTAGGAAGTTGTAAGTGAGTGGACAAGCATTGTAAAGGTGGAAGCCTATATATAGACATAAAGTTGTAGGTCGTAGGATATCTTGGAGATGCATTTTTTGTAGATGTTTTGAGATCAATAGATATCGTTGAGATCTGGTTTTGCAAGGATGTTGTATCATGGTTTTTTTGAAGTAATATGACATGATGAAACTGTTTGGTGAAATTCCCTGTGTACCATTTTCGTTAATGCATATTGTGATGATTTCTTGCTAAACGTAATCTTTTTATACTTGTCACGATGAATGTCTTTGATGAATAGTGCTATGAATTTTTATACTTGTCACGATGAATGTCTTTGATGAATAGTGCTATGAATAAAATTGATGATTATCTTGAATGCATAGATCTATTTAGATGCTGCAATAAGTTGAGTAATTATTGCCGCAATCATCCTCCTTCATTCGGTGGAAACATGGTTTCGTCCACTCTCCCTTGATCGCCTCGGGTGAGACCTCATCTGCTCTGCAGGTGTTGCTGGGCAGTGTAAAACCTATCTGGGTCGGTGCTCATGGAGATCGTGGTGGGTTGGTGTCGATAGTGATGGGAACCCTTTTCGACTGGATCTAAGTCAACATATCCCGAATCCTGGGAACTTTAGATTCTTCAATATCTTCAATAGGTAGTTTTCTTGAAGTTCATCGCTTTTTATTCGGAACAAATGTCATTGTCCTTTTCTTGTAGGTGATTGTACATGATCTTTCCTACAAGACAAGTTCAATTTCATGATTAGAAACATCTCGTAGATTTGAGAACGAATTCTTACACATAAATACATATGTCATACAGTCATGCAATTATCTTAGACAATGCTTCAATCCAACATTTATCCATATCCCATAACTTTCTAGATGCCTTCCATCTCTACCAGAACATTGTTAAGAGTGTGCACAACTCCCAACATGTCAGCAAATAGGTTTCATTCTAGATAAGTAGCAATGGAATGTTGTACAAAACCATAGGCCACTTACCCATTACTTGCATATTAGTAGTATCCTGTTCATTAATGCAACTTTTCTAAAATGCATAATATACATCCTAAATCTAGGAACATAAGTATGTACATTACTGAACAACATCATTTAAGTAATCATATATACAAGAAATGAAAATTCAAATATTTATCTTTGTTTGCTTGTTGGGTGGACTCCCTCTCAATCTTTGCTTCCTTACAGGAATTACTGGAGTGTGCTCTCTCTTGATATTTGCTTCCTTGTAGGAACTACTGGAGAGTGCTCCCTCTTGATCTTTGCTTCCTGGATAATCTGTCTTTGAACTCATATCCATCCTAGACCACTATGCATGCTTAAGTGTGCACTAGTGTCATCATTGTGTCATCCTCAAGATGTCATATATAATCATACGTATAATCTCAATACTATTAAAACATTATGATTCTAAATAATCTTAAACATGTATGGTTATGGTCATTTCATACATAGGTAATTTATCACAAGCATTAGTATTCAAAGTTTTAGGGAGGACTTCTTTTACTCATGCATATTCTTATTTGACCATAGGACTCTTCTGGTTTGTTATATCATTAATTAAACTAAGAAGCATAATATGCATAAACCCGTGATTATTCAAACCTATAACTTCATGAATAATCATTATCAATCATACAAAAATTATACTTATATAAGATCATAACACAAGGTAGGATTCTAACTTGATATAGGAAAACATACCTGGATAATCATGCTTGTCTAACATACCCAAACCATGTCTTCTTTTTTCTCTTCAACCTTGTGCTAGTAACCTATATATCTCATAGGATAAGCATTATAGAACCAAATTATACATACCTCATAAGTAGAGCTTCTATGTGATCAATGGCTATGGATGAGTCTTTTTCTTCATGTCACCATGGTCATATGTTGTCGATCTAGAACTTGATTTGTCTTTCTTGATGTACCTTTCATGTTAGCGGACAACATCATCCTCATACAACACCACGGTGCATTATTACAATCATAAGTGTCATAACACTAATAAATGAATGTCTTCTATGCATTCATACGTTTACTAAGGTGATAAGACAAGTCTAAAATTAATCAATATTTTACTAAACTCAATAATATGAAGACAAACTTAATCATAAACTTAATCATGAACATATTTCAAAACATACATATATCTCCTCAAGTCATACCTGTCATAATTGCTTGTAGTCTTCTTTTGTAATACCTTAGCCTCATCTTCCTCTCGAACTGGAACTTCTTCACTTATGTAAGTGTTTAAATCATTCTCTTCTAGGATTAACCCAATCCACTTTGAATTGTTGAATCTGGATCTGGAGCTGGCTAGGGTTTGGCAGAGAAACCCTAAAAATCCAAACTTGGAATTTCAAACTTATTTTTGGAAAGGGAGATGCATTTGAATGAGGCAAGCAAGCGGGTGTGCTCAGATTTTGAAAAACTTCAGAAATTGACTCCTCAAAATTGACCTGCAAGTTTCGGATCTGCATCTTCTGTCAAATTCTGGTTTTCTGGTTTTTCTGGTTTTTCTGGTTTTTCTCGTCAAAATCCCGAACTAGGGTTTGATAGAGCCCGGGGTTCTACCCAACCAAAAACTTCGATCTTGGTCTCTAAATTTCGATTTTGATGAGGAGCATCCTGCCGTGGTCTCAAATTCCAACTTTTGTAGAAACCCTAATTTCCGCAGCAGTGACAAACCAAAAATGAAAGTGCTCAGAATCCAATTCTATTTGGATAGAAATATATGCCATATTGCTTCTCATGTATCTCTGAAATTTCAGATCCTTAGGGTCTGAAATCCCGACCTATGGTAGAATGACTTGTCATCTTTCCAACCCCATAGATTTGAGCTTTAATGGATTCTCTAAGAGAGAGATATGCCAAGTATCACAACGTGACCTGTTTATGGGATGAAACAGTATAGAGAACTTGTACAGAGTACCACGTGTCACTGTTTCAACTTCGACCTCTGAAACTTGGACCTGTGAAACTACAGTCTATTCCCTAACTGTGACTTATGAAAGAATTCCATTTGGAAGTTCCTAGCTCGCGATATGACCTTTGTTCCTAGGTCACCTGTTTAGGTAGAAACCCTAACTTGTATGAATCATATCTCACAAAGTACAATGAATCGAAGGTTGATATTTGAACAAAAGGTACATGAACATTTCATATTCATCCTGTAAATGTGTCATATCCTGAACCTTTTCCAAAACTGATTTATAGTGAAAGTGCCATGATGACTAGTTATTACTATATCGAGCCCTAGCTTCCAATTTGTAGCAAGTGCAACAAGTGTCGTAAATACCATACAATGCCTCCCTTTAGGATAGCTCTAATACCATGTTATTTTTTCATCATTTAATTCAATATTATCTAGGTTCTTAACTGAGAGAAAAACATGTACATCATATCAAACTCAAGAGACAAGAGACACAAAGCATTTCACCGGGGAAAACCAAGAAGGTGAAAAACCCTGCAACTTCCTTAGAGATAGAATAAGCACCAATACAAAGATCACAAAGATGAATCCCCAAAATATAGATGTCTGCAACATCTTCTCCTCCTCCACTTGTGCGCACTCCTCCTCTCAACTATGTGAGTTGGATGAGTGAGTGAATGAATAGAATGAGAGAGTCACACTCTCTATTTATACTTTACTTTGACTTGCCTTTTACTCTAACTAGGCCGACCTCCCTTAGGAGAGTCTAATAACCCATTAACACTTGTCACTGGGCTGACCCCACTAGGGTGGTATAATAACCCTTTAACTCATACTGGGCCAACCCCTCTAAGGTGGTCTAATAACCCATCAAATATAAGTTACGACACTTACAATATAACTTGCGACACTTGCAAATACAAATGACGACACTTCCAATCAGAGGAATAATACATCTTCGTTGGGGATACATTAAAGTACAAATATAATATACAATTGAATATCTTCCGAAGTTACAAATACATCAACAGGTGGAAGACCTTTTGGAATATCTTCAAATACCAAAAGAACCATGACCGAAATCTCAGACAAGTGGAAGACCTTTTGGAATATCTTCAAATACCTTCGAATGCTTATTAATGACCCTTTGGAGATCTAGGGAAATAGGAGGCTTAGATGTTTGAAAATATAATGAGCATAATTGTGCAATTACACCTTGATGTCCCTTTTTCATCAATTTTGTCATACCATTAGAGCTTATCACCTTGCTTGGTTTCCCTGTGATACCGTGTAATTCATATTCCTTTCCTTCCCATAAAAATTTCATGAAAAGCTTCTGAAAGTTAAAAGCCACAATTCCCAAATATTGTAACCATTGAACTCCTAAGATAACATCAACACCACCCATTGGAATAGCAATCATTGGACTATTCAATACATATTCTCCCATAGTAGCATTTATATTATGGCATTTCCCTGAGCATTTGATAGTTCCTACATCTGCAATCATTACTTGAAACTATGGTGCTGGATATACAAAGCAATTGAGAGATTTTTCTAATTTATAGTGAATGAAATTATGAGTACTACCATAATCAATCAACATTGTTACCTTTTTATTTTTGATAAATCCTTCAATCTTGAGAGTTTGAGTGCTAATTCCAGCCAATGCATGACATGATAGAGTGGGAGTAATATCTTCTGAAGTAGTATCTTATATTTCTTCATCTAGAGATGGTTCTTGTTCTTTTGTTTCTTCCTCTTCACATTCTATGTAAAATAATTTATTCTCACCACACTTATGTGCCTTACTATACTTGTTATCACAAATAAAACATAGCCATTTTTCTCTTCTTTCCTCTATTTGTTGAGGTGTCAACCTTTGACGTGGGTTAGAAGAAGTAATAGTATTCTCTTGGTATGTGTTGAAGGTGCTCTTTCTAGTAGCCATTGTCATATTTTTACTTTCAACCTTCCTTTCCATCATGAAGTCCTTCTCCAAGGATTGTGGTTCAAAGAGATGCACCTCATGTTGAATGTTATCCTTCAAGGTGTCAATGAAGAGATCCAACAGATTATCTTCTGAAATATTCTTCACTCAAAGAATTAGCTTCTAAAATTGTTTGATGTGCTCTGTAACTGGACCTTTTTGCTTGAGACTTATAAATTGGCTAAAGAAGGTATTGCTATTAATATCCCGATAATGTGCAATCAATTCTTCGGTGAATATAGACCATGATATAATAGAGTCCTTTTTACAGTCACAAACTAATACCATACAAATTGATCAGGATCTAAATATAATGATGCAATACTTACCTTTTTCAAGGTTGGAACTTGGTGTAGATCAAACAATTGCTCCATTTGGAATATCCATGTTATTGGATCATTTCCATCAAATTTTCTCATGTCAATCTTGGGAAGTCGGGTAGCCCTTGGTGACCACCCCTCACGGCTTCCATTACAAAAATAATTTCCTCTTGAAATATTATTATTCATGGAAGGTTTTTGAACATGAGAATTATCTTTATCCTCCATAGTAACCTGGAACACCACATCACCTGTAGGAAGAGTATCCCTTGAATTTTGAAGGAGATTAGCAATAGTGTTCAACTTCTCCTCTAAATTGAGTAAATCAACTGTCCTCACCGAACCATTCATATTTTCCTCCATTTTATTCAACTTCTCCTCTAAATTATCCAAATCCACTTTTTTCACAGACCCTTTAATCATATCTTCCAACTCAGACACTCCAACCAAACCACCTGAGGATCCATCCTCGACGTAGGATGAAAGGGAAGATCTATCTCCGCATTTTGAAAAATATAAATAGATATCAAACCTTATGTGTCCCCACAAATAGATCCTTCTAATCAAAATTTAAAATGGCTTACCTTCCCAAACCTTGATTGGAAGATTGTTTTAGAGCCAACTTGCAACTGAGATAAAATTCAACTGTTGGCTCCTCTAAGTCTGAAAATTCGGCCTATTGTATTATTCTGTGTCCTCTTTATGATTCTGTAGTTCTGACCTAATTATGATATTTCAATAGGAAGATATTGTGAATCTCCCAACACCACTTATTTTTGGTCCTTTTTGAATATCTAACTTGTACGAACTTCCACGTGTCCAATATTTTGGATCTGAGTCCAAAACATCTACCAGATACTTTAGTCCATCCACTTTTTTATGCAACTAGTCTCACTCAATTTGGAACTTGCATTCTCCAAATATGACCTTTTTCCCTAGAAAACATGTTTTAGACTAGTTTTTGGACTAGTAAAAAACCCTAGATTCCAATGTCAATATATCCAAACCTATGAAGTCTCAGGAACTAAATTTCGAACCAAAGATATTTTGGCCTGTTTCCGAAGTGGGTTTTTAATCTTGCTATTTGAATCCTTGTATAAAAAAATTATAGCGAAAATTCCAAGATGACTCATTTTGAAGAACCAAGTGCCGAGGAAAGAGCTCTGATACCAAATGTTATGCAACAACTTTCCAAAAAGAGAATAAAAAGAGCATAAATATATTAGAAAGAATACTCTACAATTTGATTGAAGATAATAGCTAAATAACAAGCCTCTTAGAGGGGGAAACCTCCTTACACAATGTACTAAGTACACAAGACAAGACAAGACAAGACACTCCAAATGAAAGGTCTCCTTCCTATATATAGGAGACTAAGGGGTACAATCCCGACTAACTAACCCAAGCCGACATAACTAATATAACCATATCAATGACAATTACCACTAATGGACCAAAGCCGACATCAAAACTAATGTAATGAACCACAATATAGGGGGAAATGTGCCCATATTTAGGGCTTAACATGAATCCACTGCAAGATTATTCTTCAAGATTTCCAATCACAAATGATCCACCAGTTTCCACTGTACCATACTCAGAGGGTACTCCTATTTCCTTGGGATCCCTGAGCTGCGATGGGGTTTAAGATACTCTACTAGCCAATGAACTATGATATTGGACTCCCTATTGAGGGGGAATCCCAACCCCACTTGTATCAAAGTGAACCACTAACACACCCTCCAACAGACACCTAGACAAGAGCCACAACCCAAGCTGCCTCCAAAATTCTTTTGAAAGGAAGAGATATCTCAAGATCATTCCTCCTTTCTTTTATAGCAATCGACATGCTTTATTTTACTATTCCTTTTTATTTTATTTTATTACTATTATTTCTAATGTTTATATTATTTTATTTTTGTTTTTATTTTTATTTCTAATGTTTACCTTGTTGTTTTTATTATTTAATGTTTAGTTTGTTATTGCTACTTGTTTGATTAATTCACGTTTAGTTAATATTTTATTGATTCGTGTTTCCCTTCACCAATAATTATTAGTTAGTTAATTGTCTCATTTTTGTCACGAGCAAGGATATCAAGGCACCATGCTTCCTACATTCCCTTTATATATTCCCTCAAGTGGGGATATGGTATGACAGCTGAGACATCATTAAATAAACCCACCTACCCTGTTGAGGGACTATTGGTTCATGGGGAACAAGGAAGAGTCCTTATTGTGCGCCCCCAATAATATAACTCGTGAGTGAACATACTACGACGGACCCTCACGGAAACACACATATGATGAGTCGAAGCCTCTCTCTCTATATATGAACTTATCATGTGGACATTGGCTAGACTTAACTTGTATCAGGTTCAACCATGTCCCCTGATGTGGAATGATTGGAAATCACATCCAACACCTGCACGTAATCACCACACATATCAAATCTTATAGAATAATATTTCAAACAAAACATGAATCATAGCTTGACATCACCTGTCAAGTATATGTCTCATTTTGAGTCCATGACATATCGACACCTATTTGCGTCACATGTACCTACTCTACATGTCACACTTGACAAATCATCAAATTACATGATATATATATAAGAATAAGCATTAATCAGCGTTGTCACACTACACATTCATTCGATCATATTGAATCATGATAAAATTATATAGCATCTTAACCATCTCAAAATCATAATAGAGACATATAACATTTGATCAACATCAAATCATATCATGATCATGTGAGTTGTCTATCTACATCACATCATAGCATAATCATTAGTGAAATCATAACATGATCATCATCATAACAAAATCATATAGAATCATCATCCATAGCACATAGATAGCGACAAGTACCAGCCTCACGCATAAACCTATATCATATGAAACCGAATGTCCTCAAAATACAACATCACATATTGATGTATATGCAACTTCGAAATGTATTTCACATATATGTATATTGTATTCCTATAGAGATGTTATTATTCCTCTATACGGAAGTGTCGTCATTTATATTGTAAGTGTCGTAACTTATACTTGATGGGTTATTAGACCACCATGTTGGGGTCGGCCCTGTATAAGTCATGTGGGTCAAAGGGTTATTAGACCACCCTATTGGGGGTCGGCCA
This sequence comes from Larix kaempferi, assembly GCA_027924585.1. Classification (NCBI taxonomy): domain Eukaryota; kingdom Viridiplantae; phylum Streptophyta; class Pinopsida; order Pinales; family Pinaceae; genus Larix; species Larix kaempferi. Next base: position 4,034,515 of record BSBM01000985.1, on the reverse strand, counting down.
TGTGGGTCAAAGGGTTATTAGACCACCCTAGTGGGGGTCGGCCAAATCAGCATTATGCTAAGTGGTTAAGTTGAGGCCGATCTAGTTGAGTAAAGGTCAAGTCAAGTTAGTGTATAAATAGAGAGTGTGTCTCTCTAATTTTATACATTCTATTCTCTCACTCACACTTGGGAGAGTGGCGCACTTGTGGAGGAGGAGGCTCTACTGCTAGGAGAAGACTATCTCTTGTATTCTGGTTGTATCATTGCTCTATCTATCTCTGAGGAAGTTATTGGGGTTTTCACCTTTATGGTTTTCCCCAAGTAAACTCTGTGTCTCTTGTGTGCTTGCATTATTGTGTCCATGATTGATATGCTATAGATTTGTTGTACATGTTCTCTCAGTTAAGATCCTAGATCAGATTGAAGTAAATTCTGAAAATTTAAGATGGTATCAGAGCTAGCTTGAAAGAAGGCATGATATGGCATGTATGACACTTGTTGCACTTACGATGCTAGGGCTTGATATAGCAAAAACTAGGCATTGTAGCACTTTCACTATAAATCTATTTTGGCGAAGTTTTCGGAACTGAAATGTTTACAAATCAAATATCAGATCCCCATGTACCTTTTTTCCAAAGGACAACCTCTAATTCGTTGTAATTTGTGATTTATGATCTGTACAATATAGGGTTTCTTCCTCTTCCAGATCTGAGTCAAAATTAGGTGACCTTGGGAAAAAGGTCATAACTTGGGATAGGAAGCTCCAAATGAAATTTCGTAGAATGTGAAAGTTAGCACACAGACTGTACTATCTCAATAAAAGTTTTCAGAAGCATAAGTTGAACCAGTGACATGTGTCACTCCGTACAAGTTCGCTCTCCTGTATTATCCCATAAAAAGGTCACATTGTGACACTTGGAATAACTCTCTCTCAGAGAATCCAATTGAACTCAGACCTATCAGGATGGAAAGATCACAGGTCGAGCTATCTCAAGAAAACAATTTAGAGGCAGAAGTTGAACCAATGACATGTGTCACGCCATACAAGTTTTCTCTCCTGTATAATCCCATAAACAGGTCACGTTGCAACGCTTGGAATAACTCTCTCTCAGAGAATCCAATTGAGGTCAGACCTATCAGGATGGAAAGATAACAGGTCAGGCTATCTCAAGAAAAAATTTCAAACCCTGTGGACTGAAAAGTTCAGAGTTACACCAGAAACAATCAGGTACATATTTCTGTCAAAACAGAATTATTTTTTAGCACCTTCATTCATGGCTTCCGGAATTTAGGGCTTCAGAGAAAGTTGGAATTTCTCTAATAGGAGACCATGGCTGGATGCTACTCATCAAAATCGAAATTTAGAGACCAAGATCAGATTTTTTGTTTGGGAAAAAGGCCAGGCTTGATCAAACCCCAGTTCAGGACTTTGATCGGAAAGATGGAAAATTAGGGCTTCTGCAAAACTTAGAATTTTGGAAATTTGTGACCACGGCTGGAAGCTCCTCAGAAAAATCAAAGATAAGAACTTTGAATCAAATATTTTGTTTGGTTGAAGCTCCAAGAAACTCAAACCCTAATTCAGGGTCCTCCCTAGTGAATCCAGAAATCTAAAAGGCAATTTCGAGGGGTGAAACTTTGCAATTTTCAAATTCTGAATATACCAACTTGATCAGCTCATCAAGGCACATATTGCTATCCTTTCAGAAGTTTGAAATTCAAAGTTTGAATTTTTGGAGTTTCCTTGACAAACCCTAATCTAGCTCTAGGTCCAGCTCTTCCAAATCAAGTGGATTGGGTTAATCCTAGAAGATGATGGATTGGTCACATGCATAAGTGAAGAAGTTCCTGTCTCAGAGAGAGATGAGGCTAATGCCTTCCATAAGAAGATTACAAGAAATCTTGACAGGTATGGCTTACAGGTATGTTTCATGGTTAATTTTATCATATGTTTGTATTCATATCATTACAGTACAATCTTGATTAATTAATAGACTTGTTGTATCACCTTAATAGAAGATATTCATTGATTAAGGTTTTTACACTTATGAATGTACTAATGCATTGTGATGTTGTATGAGGTTTATGTTCGCAATCATAAAAGGTACACCAAGAAAGACAAATCATGTTCTATTTCAAGAACATATGATCATGGTGACATGAAGACAAAGATTCATCCATTGTCATGGATCACATAGAAGATCTACTTTCAAGGTATGTATAACTTGGTCCCACAAACGTTAACCTATGAGACATGTAGGTTACTAGCACAAGTCACTGAAGAGAACCAGAAGACATTATGCAGCTATGTTATACATAACTATCTAGCATGCTAATCTAGGTATGTTTTTCCTATATCAAGATAGAATCCTACCTTGTGTTAGGATCTTATACTGTTGTGTTGTTGATAATGATTATTCATGAAGTCATAGGTTTGAATAGTCATGGCTGTATGCATATTATGTTTCTTACCATAATTGATGATATGACTAACCAAAAGAATCATGAAGGTATAAGTTTGAGTAATCACGGGTTTATGCATTGATGATTTAACTAATCAGAAGAGTCCTATTATCAAATAAGAATATGCATGAGTAAAAGAAGACTTCCCTGAAGCCTTCAATACTAATGTTTATTATCTGTGAATGATCATAACTATACATGTTTAAGATTATTGTGTTTTGATAGTATTAAGATTATACTAATAAATGTGTGATTATGTATGAGACCTCAAGGATAACACAATGATGATACTAATAAGCATGCATAGTGATTAAGGATGGATGTAAGTTCAAGGACAGGTAATCCAGGAAGAAAAGATCAAGAGGGAGCACACTCCAGTTGTTCCTGCAAGAAAGCAAAGGAGCACACTTCAGTAGTTTCTGCAAGGATACAGATATTCAGAGGGAGTTGACCATCTTTCTACATTCCACAACAGAAAGGTGTAGAAGAAGGTACTTCAACAGCTCCTACAAGGAAGCAAATACTCAGAGGGAGTCCACCCAACAACCAAACAAAGATAAGTATTTTTAATTATCATTTCTTGTATATTTGTTTGTTTAAATAAAATTGTTCAATGATGTATATGCTCATGTTCCTAGACTTAGGATATGTATTGTGCATATTAGAATGATTGCATTAATGAACAGTATACTACTAATATGCATGTGATGGGTAAGTGGCGTATGGAACTGTACAACATTCCAGTGCTACTTATCTAGAATGAAACCTCTTTGCTGACATGTTGGGAGTAGTGCAAACTCTTAACAATGTTCTGGTAGAGACTGGAAGGCATCTAGAAAGTTGTGGAACATGGATAAATGTTGTATTGAAGCATTGGCTAAGATAATTGCATGACTGTATGACATATTTCTTTATGTGTAAGAATTTTTCTGAAAATTATGAGATGTTTCTAATCATGCAATTTAACTTGTTTTGTAGAAAAGACCATATACCTTCACCTACAAAAGGACTACAACATTTGTTCAAGCAACAAAATTATCTATTGAAGATATTGAAATTTCCAGGATATGGGAAAAATGCCATGATCTGTCGATCATGAAGAAAGATGTTTGGGATGTGATCCCAAGAGCTGAAGGGAATTCTGTTGTGACTTCCAAATGGAACTATCAGATCTAGCATGCTGCAAATGGAAGCATAGAGAAATATAAAAGTGATGAAATAGAAGATACACTAGATGGATTTCAAGACAGCCTTCTTGAATGGTGTAGTCATATATGTGTGCAGAACTTGGTAGGATAGACAACTTTCTATTCAGTTTGGGATTTACCAAGAGTAAAGCGGATTCCAACCTTTACTACAAGGTTGAGGAAGGAAATCCAGTGATACTACTTTTGTATGTGGATAACCTGTTTGTTACAGGTGAAGATAGATTGATTGCCGACACGCATCGGAAGCTTGCTGCCGAGTTCAAGATGAAGAACTTGGGGATGATGCACTATTTGTTTTTGGCATGGAGGTGTGGCAGAGTGCAGATGGAATCTTCCTTGGACAAGGGAAGTATGCAGTAGAGATCCTTAAGAGGTTCGGGATGATGGATTGCAAGGACATGGCCACACCTATGGCATCGAATCCGAAGCTTCTTTGTGATGCTTCATCTGAGCCGGTTGATGTCTCTATGTATCGTTAGATGATTGGGTCCTTGATGTACCTGACGAACACGAGACCAGGTATTTTCTTTGTAGTGAACACATTGAGCCAGTTCCTGACGGATCCAAGGAGTGTTCACCTGGTTGCTGTAAAGCATCTTCTGAGGTACCTGAAGGGTATAGTGGATTATGGGCTCAAGTATGAAGCGAATCAAAAGTTTAACCTATAGGGTTATGTTGATTCAGATTGGGCTGGGAGTGCTGGAGATAGGAAGAGCACATCTAGATGCTACTTCAGTATGGGATCAGGTGTGATCTCTTTGTTTACAAGGAAGCAGTCCTACGTAGCACTGAGTACAGTTGAGGCAGAGTATGTTGCAGCCTGTTCAGCTAGTTGTGAGGCAGTATGGCTACGGAAGCTACTATCTGAGTTATTTGATCTCCCATTGGATGCTACTGGTATCTTTTGTGATAACCAGAGTTGTGTGAAGCTGTCTGAGAACCCAGTGTTTCATGATAGGTCGAAACACATAAAGATCAAATACCACTATATTAGGGATATGGTGCAGAGAGGAGCTGTGAAGCTCCTGTACATTACGACGGACGAGCAGATTGTAGATGTGCTGACGAAACCACTAGCTAGAGTGAAGTTCGAGTACTTCAGAGAGAGGCTTGGTGTTCTTCGGATTGATGACACTTCGAGGAAGAAGTGATGGACACATTTGCAGAGGCCATTCCAAGCATGTTGGAAGTAGGATCCTTCACATGGTTGTGGATGTAAGTGCTGGATGATGAGCATCAGAATGATGCTCTAGTTACTGCTCTGTATATGCATTAGGATGATGTTGGATATGATCAGTTGGATCATTTATATGTATATGTATGTATGCATCATGTTGGATGCTGGATATGATCAGCTAGATCATTTATGTATGTACGCATCATGTTGGATGCTAGATATGATCGGTTGGATCATTTGTATGTATTTTGTATATGCATCATGTTGGATACTTGGACCATGTATATGTATATGTCAGGTGGATACATTGTATGATCAGGTAGATCATGTATGTTGATATGTATCATGTATGATCAGGTGGATCATGTATCTGTATATGTATCAGGTGGATACATTGTATGATCAGGTAGATCATGTATGTTGATATGTATCATGTATGATCAGGTGGATCATGTATTTGTATTTGTATCAAGTGGATACATTGTATGATCAAGTGGATCACGTATGATGATATGTATCAGGTAGATACTTGGTATGCATCAGGTAGATGCATGATATGATCAGGATGATCGTGGATGACGAGCTTCAGGATGTTGCTCCATATGACTTGCAGTAGGATGTTGCAGTGATGATGATTAGGATGATCATGTATACATCAGGATGATGTATGGTGAGTATCAGGTTGTGCAGATGATCATATAATTTGGCCCTGGGATATTTGCAGATAGTCTTTCAAGGTTTTTCCTATGGCTTATAATTTGGCCCTCGGATATCTGGAAAATGCTCTTTCGAGGTTTTTCTCTGGGAGGACATATAATTTGGCCCTGGGAGATTTGCAGATAGTCTTTCGAGGTTTTGCTTATGGCATATAATATGGCCCTAGGATATTTGGCAGATGCTCTTTCGAGGTTTTCTCCTATGGCATATAATATGTCCCTGGGAGATCCAATAGGTTGGGTTGTGTGCCCGTAATAAGTCTTGGGATGCTCTTGCAAGGTTTTTCCATGACCACATATAATCTGTCCCTGGGAGATCCTATAGGTAGAGCTATGTGCTCATAACAACCTGGGATGATCTTGCGAGGTTTTGTGGTGACCACATATAATCTTTCCCTGGGAGATCCTATAGGTAGAGATGTGTGCTCATAACAGCCTGGGATGCTCTTGCGAGGTTTTGTGGTGAGGTCACATATAATATGGACCTAGGAGATCCTATAGGTAGAGTCGTGTGCTCTTAACAGCCTCGGATTATCTTTCAAGGTTTTGTGACTCACGTAATAAGTCCTGAGGATTCCACAATATGGCAAGTGATGAAGAAGACCTGCAGGTGGTGGGCCTACATCCAGTATGAAAAAGGACTGGTTATGTAGAACTTCCTATGACGAGTAGATTCAGAGATTGATTGAGATAGTAGCAGCAGTGACGATGATGATGACTCGATGATGATTATCCAGTCATGATGATCTAGAGAAGAAGACTTTTGATAGAAGACCTGTGTCGAGAAATACCTTCCTAGTTAAGAGGGAGTGTTGATGTATATGTAACTTCGGAATGCATTTCACATATATGTATATTGTATTCCTATAGAGATGTTATTATTCCTCTATACGGAAGTGTCGTCATTTATATTGTAAGTGTCATAACTTATACTTGATGGGTTATTAGACCACCTTGTTGGGGTCAGCCCTATATAAGTCATGTGGGTCAAAGGGTTATTAGACCACCCTATTGGGGGTCGGCCATGTGGGTCAAAGGGTTATTAGACCACCCTAGTGGGGGTCAGCCCAGTCAACATTATGTTAAGTGGTTAAGTTGAGGCCGACCTAGTTGAGTAAAGGTCAAGTAAAGTTAGTCTATAAATAGAGAGTGTATCTCTCTCATTTTATACATTCTATTCTCTCACTCACACTTGGGAGAGTGGTGCACTTGTGTAGGAGGAGGCTCTGCTACTAGGAGAAGACTATCTATTGTATTCTGGTTGTATCATTGCTCTATCTATCTCTGAGGAAGTTATTGGGGTTTTTCACCTTTATGGTTTTCCCCAAGTAAACTCTGTGTCTCTTGTGTGCTTGCATTATTGTGTCCATGATTGATATGTTGTAGATTTGTTGTACATGTTGTTCTCTCAGTTAAGATCCTAGATCAGATTGAAGTAAATTCTTAAAATTTAACATCACATGGTGTAATTCTAAGCCACACATAACTGGGTCATTCACAATTGAATTTCCTCAAAGAAAAATCATCATTATATATATGGTCTATAATCAAAGTCTATAGTCTATCATAGAAATGGGGCACTACACGATTGAAGGTGGGTGACCTAATGGATGTTGTACATAATTTTTCGACCAAGGAGAATTTTCATTGTTCATTTCATTATCCCTTTTCTTTGAATGGGATGTAGGTGATGGTTACGGTGATGGAAATTGATAACATAATGAACCGGATTGATGACCACCCATAGATTGTTGAGCACTATCACAAGACCCTGTGGTGAGAGAGGATTCTAAAATGCAAGAAAAATTACTTAACTAACATAAATTCAATACATATGATTAGCAAGATAAATATATGCAAGTACATGCACACAAACCTACATACCACTATATTTATCATGCATTGAAATAGGATCTCTTGATGTATCTGGAAACCTTCTATACACCTCGTATGTGGATGTCTCACTGGATGTCCTTCTTTCAGTTGATGTCCTTGCTCAAATTGATGTCATTGAGTGTTCATGCCTCGAAAAATGAGGCAATGGATCCTCAGATGAGGAATCCCATTAATCCATATAGATATACCCTCTAAATATGTGGTAAGCAACAATTCTAACATAAATGTCACAAAAGAACTCAAATTAGTAAAAAAAGAGGATGCATAGCTTTGTTAAGCATAAGGGTACAACGATACATGCTAAAATTCAGTAAGCAAGTCATAAGAGCTACAACCAAAGTACCAAAAGAATACCACCAAAATAAATACAAAAAGTTGCAAGATCACAACCCAAAATGGATTGGATTCCAATATACTCATTGCAAACATTATGATGTGTATGTGTACATGAATGAATAGTGTCATAAGCTTCATTTGAAATTAGTTATGTTTGTGTTGATGTATTTGTAACTTCGGAAGATATTCTTCTATGTATTACATTTGTACTTTATTGTAACCCATAGAGATGTATTATTCCTCTAATTGGAAGTGTCATCATTTGTATTTGCAAGTGTCGCAAGTTACATTGTAAGTGTCGTCGTTTGTATTGATGGGTTATTAGACCACTAGTGTGGGGTCATCCCTAGTTAGGTCATGTGGTTGGTTTATTAGACTTGAGTAGCAAGTCGGCCCCATTGAATTATTGGCAGGTCAATTCAGTGTATAAATAGAGAGGTTGTGTCTCTCATTTGATTCACTCACTCACTTCTCAAGCTCTCATAGCAAAGAGAGAAAGTGGCACACTAGTGTGGAGGAGGAGCATCTGCTAGAGACATCTTATTGGGTTTGATCCTTGTGATCTTGTATTGGGGCTTATCTTATCTCTTAGAAAGTTGCAGGGTTTTTCACCTTCTTGGTTTTCCCCGGTGAAACTCTGTGTCTCTTGTGTGATTGCTTTTGTGTCTATGATTGATATGCTATACATGTTATTCTCTTAGTGATTATGAATGATAATGGAATGAAATTATCTAAAAATTAACATGGTATCAGAGTTGACCTAAGAAGAAGGCAGCACTATGCAATTGTGGAAGCTAGAGATTCTTAATATTTGGGTTTCTCTCCATAGATAATAAAAGGCATGAGGCTATATTGACTCTCCTAGCAAGGGTGCATCTTTTTGTCGAGACAAAATTGAGCATTTTTTTATTTTTGACCTAAAAATTAGCGTTTTGGAGAAATTTGAAATTTTTGGAATCTGAATCCATTGTTGGATGCTCCTCAATAAAATCGAAATTTAGAGACCAAGATCGAACTTTTTGGTTGGGTGAAGCTTAGGGAACATCAAACCCTAGTTCAGGATTTTGATTAGGAAAGGTGGAAAATTAGGATTTCCGCAAAAGTTGGAATTTCTGAAATCTGGGACCATGGCTGGAAGCGCCTTTGAAAAATATAAGTTTAGAGATTTGGATTGAACCTTTTGGTTGGGTGAAGCTCCGGGAAAATCAAACCCTAGTTTGGGGTCCTGCCTAGTGGATCCAAAAGTTTCAAAGGCAATTTTGAGGGGTCAAATTTTGCAATTTTCAAATTCTGAGTATACCAGCTTGACTAGCTCAGTAAGGTGTGTATTTCTATCCTTTCAGAAGTTTGAAATTCAAATTTTGAATTTTTAGGGTTTCTCTAACAAACCCTAATCCAACTCCAGATCTGGTTTTCAGCAAATCAAGTGGTAAGACCTAATATCTTTTCTATTTCCATTTGAAGTACTCTTTATGATGTCTCACCACACCAAGCTTGAGGATAAAATTGAAGGGGCTGATAATTTCCGAGCCTGGAAGTATAGGATTGGGTTAATCCTAGAAGAGAATGAGTTGGACACTTACATAAGTGAAGAGGTTCCTGTCCCAGAGGGAGAAGAGGCTAAATCCTTACACAATAAGAACCTGGTCAAGGCTAAAAGAATCATTGTTGATTCTATCAAAGACCATCTCATACCTCATGTGTCTTTCCTAAAGACACCTAAGGAAATGTTTTACTCCTTGACCAAGTTGTTTGAAGGAAAGAACATAAATCGGAAGATGACTCTGCGGAACCAATTGAAAGGGGTAAAGCTTCAGAATGGAGATACCATTCAATCCTACTTTTCTAAGGTCTCTCAAATCAAGGAACAACTTGAAGTTGTGGATGAAGTAGTGGAGAATGGTGAAATTGTAATGACCACATTGAATGGCCTACCTAAGTCATGGGACTCCTTCATCCAAGGAATCTGTGCAAGAAGGAAACTAATCTCTTTTAGTAGACTGTGGGAGGAATGTTCACAAGAAGAAGCTAGGCTTGTGGTCCGAGAAGAAAAGATGGGGAATGAAGATAAAGCTCTCACAGCACATACCAAGAATAATTGTCCTAAGAACAAAAGGAACAACAACAACTACTACTACTCCAAGCAATATGACAGGTATGACTTACAGGTATGTTTTGAAATATGTTCATGATTAATTTTATGACATGTTTGTCTTCATGTTATTGAGTTTAGTAATAATATTGATTAATTTTATACTTGTCTTATCACCTTAGTAGAAGTATGAATGCATGATAGAAGACATTCATTGATTAGGTTTATGACACTTATGATTGTACTAATGCACTATGGTGTTGTATGAGGATAATGTTATCCGCTAACATGAAAGGTACAGATCAAGTTCTAGATCAAGACCATGGTGACATGAGACAAAGACTCATCCATAGATGGATCACATAGAAGCTCTACTTACGAGGTATGTATAATTTGGTTCTACAATGATTAACCTACGAGATATGCAGGTTACTAGCACAAGTCATTGAAGAGAACAAGAAGACATTATGTGGGTATGTTAGACATAACTAGCTAACATGATAACCAAGTATGCTTTTCCTATATCAAGTTAGAATCCTACTTTATGTTAGGATCTTATACTTTTGATAATGATTATTCTTGAAAGTTAGAAGTTTTAGTAATCAAGGGTTTATGCATATTATGTTTCTTACTTTGATTGATGATTTGACTAACCAGAAGAGTCCTATGGTCAAATAAAAATATGCATGAGTAATAGAATTTCTCCCTATACTAATACTTGTGATAAATTACCTGTGTGTGAAATGATCATGACCATACAAGTTAATATTATTTAGGATCATAATGTTTTGATAGTATTGAGATTATACTAATGTATGTCTGGTTATGTATGAGATCTTGAGGATGACACTATCATGACACTAGTAAGCATGCATAGTGGTCCAAGATGGATATAAGTTCAAGGACAAGTAATCCAAGAAGCAAAGATCAAGAGGGAGTCCACCCTACAACCAAACAGAGATAAGTATTTGATTGCCAATTCTTGTATATATGATTACTTAAATAATGTTGTCCATTCATATACATACTTATGTTCCTAGATTTAGGATATATATTTTGCATATTAGAAAAGTTGCATTAATGAACAAGATACTACTAATATGCAAGTAATGGGTAAGTGGCCTATGGTACTGTACAACATTCCATTGCTACTTATCTAGAATGAAACCTCTTTGCTAACATGTTGGGAGTTGTGCACACTCTTAACAAATGTTCTGGTAGAGATGGAAGGCATCTAGAAAGTTACGGGATATGGATAAATGTTGTATTGAAGCATTGGCTAAGATAATTGCATGACTGTATGACATATATCTTTATGAGTAAGAATTTGTTCTCATATATATAAGAAGTTTCTAATCATGCAATTGAATTTGACTTGTAGGAAAGATCATGTACAATCACCTACAAAAGAAGGACTACAACATTTGTTCTAGCAACGGAGTTCAAAGAAAACTATCTATTGAAGATATTGAAGAATCTGAAGTTCCCAGGATTCGAGATGCAGTAATGGAAGAATGCCATACCAGTCGATCATGAAGAATGATGTTTGGGATGTGGTCCCAAGACCTGAAGGGAAGTCTGTTGTGACTTCCAAGTGGATCTATAAGATCAAGCATGCTACAGATGGTAGAATAGAGAAATACAAAGCGAGGTTTGTAGTTCATGGCTTCTCTCAAAAAGAGGGAATAGACTATGAAGAGAATTTTGCTCTTGTATCCAGATACACTTCCATCAAAATAGTACTTGCTCTGGCTGCAGTGATGAAGTGGAAGATACACCAGATGGATGTCAAGACATCCTTTTTGAATGGTGTAGTTGAAGAGGAAGTGTATGTGGAGCAGCCACTCGATTTTGAGACACATGACAGGGAGTCATATGTGTGCAGGTTGAAGAAAGCCTTGTATGGCTTGAAGCAAGCTCCTAGGACTTGGTATGGTAGGATGGACAGTTTCCTATCTAGTTTGGGCTTTACTAAGAGTAAAGCAGATTCCAACCTTTACTACAAGGTTGAGGAATGCAATCCTGTGATACTACTACTGTATGTGGATGACCTATTTGTTACAAGTGAGGATGGGTTGATTGCCGACACCAAGAGAAAGCTTGTTGCCGAGTTCGAGATGAAGGACTTGGGGATGATGCACTATTTTCTAGGCATGGAGGTGTGGCAGAGAGCTGATGGGATATTCCTTGAACAAGGGAAGTATCTAGTAGAGATCTTGAAGAGGTTCGGGATGATGGACTACAAGGCCATGGCCACACCTATGGCATCGAACCTGAAGCTTCTGTGTGATGCTTCATCTGAGCCGTTTGATGTCACTATATATCGTCAGATGATTGGGTCCTTGATGTACCTGACGAACATGAGACAAGCTATTTGCTTTGTGGTGACCACAATGAGCTAGTTCCTGACAGATCCGAGAAGTGTTCACATGGTTGTTGTAAAGCATATTCTGAGGTACCTGAAGGGTATGGTTGACTATGGGCTCAAGTATGATGCGAATCAAAAGTTTAACTTGGAGGGTTATGTTGATTCAGATTGGGTAGGCAGTGATGTAGATAGGAAGATCACTTCTAGGTGCTGCTTCATTATGGGATCAGGTGTGATCTATTGGTTTAGCAGGAAGCAGTCCTGCGTAGCACTGAGTACAGCTGAAGAAGAGTATGTCGTAGATTGTTCAGCTGTTGTGAGGCAGTATGGCTTAGGAAGCTACTGTCTAAGTTATTTGATCTCCCGTTGGATGCTATTGGTATCTTTTGTGACAACTAGAGCTGTGTGAAGTTGTCTGAGAACTTGGTGTTCCATGACAAGTCGAAGCACATTGAGATCAAATATCACTATATCAGGGATATGGTGTAGAGAGGAGCAGTGAAGCTCCTGTATGTTGTGACGGATGAGAAGGTTGCAGATTTGTTAACGAAACCACTAGCTAGAGTGAAGTTGGAGTACTTCTAAGAGAGGATTGGTTTTCTTCAGATTGAAGATACTTCGAGGAAGAAGTGATGAGACACATTTGCAGAAGCCATTCCAAGCATGGTGATAAGAGGATTCTTCTCATGGCTGTGGATGTAAGCGTTATGTGATGAGAATCAGGACGATGCTCCCATTACTACTTTGTATATGCATCAGTTGGATGCTTTGTATGATCAGTTGGATCATGTATATGTATATGCATCAGGTGGATGCTTTGTATGATCAGTTGGATCATGTATATTTATATGCATCAGGTGGATGCTTTGTATGATCAATTGGATCATGTATATGTATATGCATCAGGTGGATGCTTTGTATGATCAGTTGGATCATGTATATGTATATGAATTAGGTGGATACTTTGTATGATCAGTTGTATCATGTATATGTATATGCATCAGGTGGATTCTTTGTATGATCAGGATGATCATGTGTGATGAGTATCAGGACAATGCTCTGGATGATATGCATCAGGATGATGCAATGACAATGATCGGGATGATCATGTGATGATGACATTCATCAGGACGATGAAGTGGTGATGATCAGGATGATGTATAGTGAGTATCAGGTTGATACTGTGTGGCCATGGATAGGTTGTGCATATAAACATATAATAGCACCCTGGGAGGTTTGCAGATACTCTTTTGAGGTTTTGCCGATGGCATATAATAGTGCTATGGGATATTTGAAAAATGATATATTGAGGTTTTGTCCTATGGCATATAATAGCACCTTGGGAGATCTGATAGGTTGAGCAGTACGCTCATAATCAGTCCTGGGATGCTCTTTCGAAGTTTTTCCATGACCACATATAATACGTCCTAGAGATCTGGACAGGTTGTCCTAGTCACGTAAAAGGCCTTGGATGCTCTTTAGAGTTCTTGCTAGTCAAGACACTCTTTTAAGGTTTTGTGGTGGGAGTCACATGTAATATGTCCTGGAGATCCAGACAGGTTGTGCTAGTCACATAAAAGGCCTCGGATTCTCTTTGGATTTCTTGCTAATCAAGAGACTCTTTTAAGGTTTTGTGACAGTCAACATGTAATAGCGCCCTGGGAGATCTTGTCGGTCATGCTTAGGCACATAACGGATCCTAGGATACTCTTTTGAGGTTTTTTTTATGCACGTAATAAGTCCTAGGATCTGCAGTATGGCCAGTGTTGATGAAGACCTGCAGGAGGCGAGCCTACATCCAACATGGAAAATGGATGGCTCTGTAAAAATTCTAGCTATGACGAGCAGAATTCAAAGATATCCCAGTGATCGAGATGTCGAGTACAGTAGCAGTGATGATGATGATGCTTCATGATCCAATGATGATGATTCAGCTCTAGAATTGAAGACTTGCGCCAATATGTATTGATGACCTATGTTCAGAATACCTTCCTAGTTAAGAGGGAGTGTGGATGTATTTGTAACTTCGAAAGATATTCTTCTATGTATTACATTTGTACTTTATTGTATATCCCACAGAGATGTATTATTCCTCTGATTGGAAGTGTCGTCATTTGTATTTGCAAGTGTCGCAAGTTACATTGTAAGTGTCGTCATTTGTATTGATGGGTTATTAGACCACCAATGTGGGGTCGTCCCTAGTTACGTCATGTGGTTGGGTTATTATACTTGAGTAGCAAGTCGGCCCCAGTGAATTATTGGCAGGTCAAGTCAGTGTATAAATAGAGAGGTTGTGTCTCTCATTTGATTCACTCACTCACTTCCCAAGCTCGCATAGCTAAGAGAGAAAGTGACCCACTAGTGTGGAGGAGGCGCATATTCTAGAGACATCTTATTGGGCTTGATCCTTGTGATCTTGTATTGGGGCTTATCTTATCTCTGAGGAAGTTGTGGGGTTTTTCACCTTCATGGTTTTCCCCAGTGAAATTCAGTGTCTCTTGTGTGATTGATTTTGTGTCTATGATTGATATGTTGTACATGTTATTCTCTTAGTGATCCTAAATGATAATGGAATGAAATTATCAAAAAATTAACAGTTTGGTACTATATATAGATGATCTAATGGGTTTATCTATATTGGGACTCCTACATTTGTGATCACTTTTCAAAATGAAATAAAAATTTCAAATGTTGAATACACATGGGTGAAAACGCGAAGTTGGGAAACAATTCCGTGCCAATGGAGTGAAAAAAAAAGAGGGCATGCAGATGAAAAGGGGAAAAAAACTGAACCTCAAACTATTGGCCGCTAGTTTAAAAAACTCTAGGTCAAGAGTTTTGAGAGTTCAAACTCTATGACAAGAGTTTAAAAAACTCTAGGCCAAGAATTTGAACGAATCGCTACGTTGTATTTTAAAAACAAATCTCGGACGAGAGTTTGAACTAAACTCTCAGCCGAGAGATTGAAAGGTATTTTTCGGCTGAGATTTTATGGTCAACAAAACCTGTGAAAATATCTGGCATCTTTCTGGAACCTGCAACTTCAACAAGCCCAAACCCCTGCAAATTTTAAGTATTATTTGTCAGACTTGGTAGCAATGGACTCATCTTTGAATCTAGTTTCCAATGATATACTAATTGTTTCATTTCGATTTGAATTTCTATTTATTAATAATTTTTTTCTAAATCTCATCCCTTAAGAATTTTATTACTCTGAAAATCACCCGAAATGAAAATTCAATATCATAACAAAGGCAACACCAAAAAATTTGAAATTTCACAGAGATCATAATTGGCTCGTCCTCTTCAAAAGGGTACTTCTAGTTTTTCCAATAAGAGTCACATTTGAAAGAAAATGTGAAGAAAAAACATGTGTCGATAATGCACCATTTTCTGAACATATGTTATTTCAATAAGTAATAAAAAATAGTTCCCAAGTCTTAAAAACTCAAAATATAGTCCATGATCAAGTGTAGTGTGTGTATATTATGAGCCTGCAATTGTTTTCCCTAAAATGAATAACCATCTATCAAAAAACTAACGTCAGCATAGGTCACTCATTATCCATACCTAAAATGTTCAAGTATATGTCATTGGTTGACAACAAATTTGTCCCACGATATGTCCATAAACAAAATTTCAAAAAATATTAGTAGAAATCTAATTCAATTCTCTAAAACCTTTGTGTTTACTTCAAGTTGAAATTCCTAAGGGAGATATGGGTTTCAAGAGGTCGAAGTTGAAAAACATAAAATTTAGCAGTTTTGTTTGTAAAAAACAAGCCAAAATTGTTTCTCAACTTCATGTTTTCACCCACATCGACTATATTGGATATTAGCTAGAGGTATTAGGCTAGTGGTGTCAAATATTCAACATTTATAATGCCAAATACATGTCTTGATATTATCCACACTGAGAGAAATTTTATTTTATGTTCATATTCATTAGTTAATTTCAATTTTTTTAAACATGTAATTGATGTGAGGTACATTAAATTAGCATGGAGTTCCATGGTTATTAAAATTCTAGATGTCTAGAATATTGGTTAACCAACATTAGTGTCATATTCATTCAATGCATATTTGACATAGCACCAACGTGTGTGAGAGAATTATTGATCAAACACATGATAGGTCCCATGTTAGAAAATTTATTACATGTAGCATGCTAGGTGGAAAGTGCGATGTTGGCCTTTTGATGATGAAGGGGCACTTGCCACATCATAGGTTACAAGTAAACTTTTCCTTCACATGATACCTTCCACACATAAAATTTATAAGTCTCTAGCTAATTTTGTTTAAGCAAACTATACCCAATCTTTATGATGAACCTTCAATGTGATTTTTATCTAGTATGAGGTAAGAAATAACATCAATTTAACATTTCAAAATAAACATTTATGGAAAATTTTCAATGCTAGTTCAACATTTGTCGCACAATAGAATTACAACTAGAAGTACCAATGTATAGAACTAGTTTTAATTATTGACCAGGGGATGTACAAAATTCAAAGGTACTATTGCACTATGTACAAAAGCCACACGGATCTAATCCAGTAAGAAGAAATATATTGAAGTGTTTTAAATTCCCTAATTTATGATGCAATAGTAAAGTATGTGACGACTAATGTGCTCATAAAATAAATCAATATGGATCTATTGAACATAGCATATACCTAAGTGATTATTTGTATTGTATATTCATACGATTTTGTTGTATTTAGTTTATGTTTAGTATCATTACTCCAATAAAATGAGGAATTAAAAAAATTAACAAATTGATTACTTCCTCTGTATTAACTAGCTTACTTGACATACAAAAGTAACATATACAACCAAGAAAATAATGAACTTACAAAACCCAATCATCAATTATTGTAACCAATGAATATACTACCAAGCAATTTATGAAAATAGCTTAAACAACATCAAAAATAATCTAAATAACTAAAAGTGTGACAATGTAACAATGCTAAGCTAAATAGGAAAGTAAATTTAGTGAACAAAGCAAGCATATAAACAATCTAAACCAAGAAAATGTAGAAGAAAACTAAAATAAAAGGGAAGATAATTCCCATTATATATTATTTAAATGATGCACAAATTATATAAATTAAAAATTTGTCTCACTTGACTAGTTTGAAATAGATGTGCAACACCAACGTATCATTGTTGGAAAACTTTATCTTAAATTATTTTTAGTAACAATTGTTTTTTATTTTATTTTTTTGTCTACCTATCATAATTTGAAAAGTATTAGGGAGATGATTTTAAAAAAAGTTAAATTTGAAGAGTATTAGAGAGATGATTTACAACCAGAAAAAGATAAATTACTCAACATTACTTGAATTTCAACTCATGCAATAATGTGTACAATGATATGTTATTATTTTCCCTTTTGTAATTATATATAAGTATAATTGTATCTAGAAAAATCACTTGTACTTTACAATTCATTTTCAAATTTATATCATGAATTCTAAAAAATTAAATTTAATAAAAAGTCTAAAACAATAACATATTTAATGAAAAATAAATTTAAAACAAAGACTAAGAATTAAGGTTTGGATGTTCTATATATCTACAATAAGATGTATGTTATTTGTTATAATATCATATACATAAAAGAACAAATTCGTTTGATATATACTATATATATATATTGATATGGGAAATTTTATTTTAAAAAAACAAATTTGATTTAGATTGTTCCAAGTTTACTAGGCAACCTAATTTTTTCTTCAAAAATATTCATATATTTCTCATTTTGATATATCCCTTGTATTAGTTTTCATACTCCTATATTATCCCTAAATTCATTTATAGAGGTCACCAACTTTCCATCGTCACCATTAATCGACCTATTCCAAATTCCAAGTACCCATTTCCTTATTCCAAATTCCAAGTACCCATTTCCTTTTGAGAACTTGAGGAGGATAACTACACCTTTTTATCATAGGTCTTCTCTAATTGGAAGGTAGTATATTGAGTGATTTTTTATGACATCATGTTTCAGTCATCCATAGACATAAAACATTTCTTCATTTTATGACTTGGCCCTCGGTTGACACCCTAAACTTGACAGAGAAATCATAGACTGGTACCACATTAAGTGGTGCTAACTAAACATAGTTTAAAGAAGATAGTCACAATGAAATCTCAATCACAACTCAAATTCTACCAATAGTGGTTGCATAAAATATCCATATGAAAAGTTTCTACGAGATGATACCAAACTTGTCATCCTAATAGAAGACTTATTTACAAAATATAATTACTTATTATGTAGTTCATAGCATGGGTGTAGAAGGTAAATGCATGAATATGAGAAGCTATCAAAGGTGGAGTCAAACATGCAGAAGGACAAGAGGGATGTTTGAGAGATGTCGATCTCAATTTCCATGTCAAAGAAGGAGTTGGAGGAGGCTTAACATTTTTGTGCCAACTGAAACATAATAGAGGCTACATCAATGCATATTAGTAGTTATAACCTACACATCGAATCTTCTCATGCATAGAAACAGATTTCAAAGATGTCAATGCATATTACATGAAAAATATTTCATAGTATACCCATGGTAGTGGAGACGATGAGTTATTTTGTAGATGTGACCACCCCAATATGCTTCAATTACAACATCATGTTAGGAACGTTTCTACTCGATTGTGATTGATGTAAACAAACTCTAGTCTTTGTGATTGTTAGGGTGTGGGTATTGAAGTTCATTTGTGCCCATTAAAATCATTGAGTTTGAGATGTTGGACTAACCAATGATCAAAATAGGTGGAATACTAAATATTTTTTTTAGATATGCTTATTCAAAGGTCTTAAATTCTATAAATTTTTCTCATATTCAATAAATTATATTAATATATAAGCCCAATATTCAGTGGCTATACTCTTATACTAATTCTTAATGTTAGGTTTAACAATATGTGTAAGGTCGATGGAAACCACAATCCTCGATAGGAAATTTTAACCGTTATTAAGATCAAATGTAATTCAAGAAGAGATGCAAAATGAACACAAATGAGTATTTTACCATAAAAATCATGGCTATCACCATATTGTACTAGGAAATAAAATCAAAAGATGGTTGTAGAGGAAAAGCACTTTGCCTCCCGCAAGCATAAATTTATTATCGACTACTCGAACTCATAGTTAACCCATCATGATTGTAAACATAATATAGAGAAACTTGACTTGCTTGTAGAGAGTTTTGGGGTTGATAAAGGGTGAAGTAGATTTTGACTTGGGAGTACTTCGACATGATTTTTCATCTATGGTTGTAAATCATCTTGCAATTGTTTAGTTTCTTTAAGCTATGAAATCCAAGTTATTTTCATTCTAAATGTTGTTGGAATATTTTTTTCTTTTACACCACATTCCTACAGCTAAGTTCAATTATGAATGTCATCGAAGAACATAATCGATGTGAATCCACTTATACCAACAATAAGCACAAAATGCAACCCTGAGATTAAAAATCCCCGACAAAAGTGAACATAATGCACCTGAAGTTTAATGTTTGGGATTATATAGTATTTTCAAGGGTATTTCCTAGATGACAATGGTCAAATCCATATTGGAGCCAATAAAAAACATAAAGAAACAAATAGAAGCAAAAACAAGAAAAACAATTTGTACAAATTCGACATTCCCGGTGTGTGAGAAAAACGATAATTCCTGTGCTGAGTACGAGAAGGTGGCTCTGTTGCCAGTTCCATTCCATGGTTTCATCCCAAAGCTCAGTTCCTAGGAGTGGTCGATGTGACCAAAGAAAACGATAGTCAATGCTATAGTCAATGGTTCTAGGTAGTCTGCAGGTTCGAGTACAGGGTCTCTATCTAGTAGACATGTGAAGAGCGATATTGAATCCATGCTATGTCAGGTGAATTCTTTTATCAATCCTACATTTGAAAGTAATATTTTCCAGTTCAATTGAGGCATAACCAGTTGAGGGGCATGTCGCCAATCGGTGGGGTGATGGACATAGTGATGGTATGGGGTGGTGGACGCACTCGTAGGGTGGATAAAATTCCATAGTGGCAACAATTATTCGACAAAGATTTCGACACCTATATAAAAAGGATGGTTTCGATCGAAAATATGTTTTCATTTGAAAAATTGTTCACACAAAAAAAATTTGGTCGAGCAATTGCTTAGCAACATATTTTCGGCCAAAAGACTTGGTGCCGGATGGTTTGTTTTCATGGCAAGGTAGCCTCTGCATAATTTCCAAGGTGTTCCATTAATTTTAACTTTCAACCAAAATTTAAATTGAATGTCTAGTTGAAAAGGTGAATATGTTTAGCCGAAAAGTCGTGATTTTCAATTTTGGGGACCTCATTCTCTTGAAAGTGTTAGCCACCTTCACCAAAGCACTGTTTTCAAGGGAAAAGGCACACCGATGAATACCTTCTTTTTTTTTCTTCGGACTTCGTAGACCATACAATAGAGAACCCCAAATTTTACTTTGCGGAACACTTGATTCACTAAGAATTAACTTCGCAGTTTTAACTACGCGATATCAACTTTTACTTCACGGCGATTAACCGCGCGATTTCGACTTTCTACTGCATGGTGAACTTTGCAATGATGCACAATTAACCTCACAACACTTTACTTCGCGGACTTCTCAAATAATTCGCAGATCACTTAACCAAACTTTATTATGAAATATATTTTCTAATGCATAACAACTAAAACATCTTACGTGAAGTTACTCCTTGTTAAATTAGAACTTTCACTTCGGTGAACTATTTGTAAATCTTGATTTCCTTTACTGGGCATAAATGTAAACAATATTCGCATGAGTAAATATGGAGATGATGTGCGACTTGCAATATTCAACATTCTTGAGGATGAAACATAAAACTATAGACTTGTATATTTACCATAGTAAACTGTGCAATCCCTCAATACATGGAAATGAGTTTTCACTTGATCTTTTTACTTTCACAGAGCTTGGGCTCTTGATACAATTCACGGGAGCTTCTTCTCCTTTCGCTCTTCTTACACATCTCTCTCTCAGTTTTGAACAATGAGCTTCTACTTATAGATTTTCAATCAATCGACTTAAGATCGCTTCACTTGGAAGTTACAGGATTGCATTAAACACTATAATAAATTCTAACCTAAGATTTCTTGACATGCGAACTACTAACGCGGTGAAATAAATACAAACATGACGTGCGCCGGATTGGTTGTGAACTTGCTCACAGAGTGACATTGCAGACTATGCGCTGACATAAAAAATACTGACAGCGTCAACTGGCGGGGTGACTGACAGAACCAGCGCAGTAGATACGCGATCAGCTCATTGATTACAATATTTCCAACACTCCCCCTTAACTATGAGCAGATGGGGATCATTAAACAAAAAATAAAATATTACAAAATGTTTCAAAGCTGAAACATGCTCTGTGCATGACAAAGTTCACTCGGGAGAACTTGTCACTCCCAAACAACTTCGCAGAAATTGGAATTGGTCCTTTGCCAATGATTTGGTAAAGATGTCTACTACCTGATCTTCATACCTACAAAATTCTAAACATATTTCTTTGTTGTTTATCAATTCTCTAATAAAATGATACCTTGTGTCGATGTGCTTGGTTCTCTTGTGGAGCACATGATTCTTTGGCAGTGCAATAGCTGAATTGTTGTCGCAGTAAATGATTGTGGGTTCTTGTTGGTTTTGCGATAGATCACTTAACATCCTACGCATCCAAACTACTTGACATGCAGCGCTTGTAGCTACAACATACTCTACTTCTGCTAAAGAAAGAGTTACTATGGGTTGTTTCTTTGAAGCCCATGATACAATGCCTATTCCTAAATGAAATGTATTTCCATATGTGCTTTTTCTGTCATCTATGCTACCTCCATTATTACTGT
The DNA here is from genome assembly GCA_027924585.1 of Larix kaempferi. Lineage (NCBI taxonomy): Eukaryota > Viridiplantae > Streptophyta > Pinopsida > Pinales > Pinaceae > Larix > Larix kaempferi. The sequence goes on along the minus strand of BSBM01000985.1, from coordinate 4,012,381 downwards.
CAGTGTATCCAATGAGTTTTTAATTTTCTGAGTTTGAATACAAAATACCAAAGTCTCTTGTTCCACTTGCATACCTCAGAATTCTTTTACCTACTTGCCAATGCAATTCCTTTGGTGACTCCATGAATCTTGAGATTAAGCTGACTCCATACATGATATCCGGCCTTGTTGTTGTACGATACATAAGGGTTCTAACGATCCTTTTAAACAGTGTAGGATCTACATTGGATCCATCATCATTCTTGCTCAATTTCAAACCTATTATCACTGGTGTTGGAGTTGTTTTACAGTTTAACATCTTAAATATGTTCAAGAAATCACTTCCATACTTTGACTAAGATATAAATATGCCATTTTCAGACTGTTGGACTTCAATGCCCATAAAATACTTCATAAGCCCCAAATTAGTTATTTTGAATTCACTTTCCATGACTGATCTAAATTCTTCTATGCCAAAATCACTAGTAAATATTAAATCATCTACATACAAGCAGACAATTATCTTATTACCTTGCTGGTTGATTTTTTTGTACAGTGTTGGCTCACATTCACTTCTGTGAAATCCATTCTGAATGAGGTAAGAGTCAATGAGACTGTATTAGGCTCTAGGAGCTTGCTTCAAACCATAGAGCACCTTCTTCATCTTGTATACTCTGTTTCCTTGTCTTGGGACATCATAGCCTTGTGGTTGCTCCACATATACTTCTTCCTCCAAATAACCATTTAAAAATGCAGACTTTACATCCATTTGATAAACAGGGCATGTCTTATGTGTTGCGGTGGCCAAAATTGTTCTGATAGTGTCCATTCGTGCTATAGGTGCAAATGTTTCATTGAATTCTATGCCAGGTTGTTGTGTGAACCCTCTTGCTACCAATCTTGCCTCGTGCTTCTACACATTTCCATCAGCATCTTGCTTGGTCTTATAAATCCATTTCACGCTTATCACATCCTTGTCTTTACGAACATCAACTAATTCCCATGTTTGATTTTTCTCAATGCATTCTATTTCTTCATCCATGGCTTGTGCCCATACTTTATCTTCAACAACTTCTTCAAATTAAAGGATCATTAAATTGAGAAAATAATCAAAAAACACAGAATGAATTAAGTGTATCAGTCTCATATATCTGATGCGGACTTCTTGTCCTTGGTGGAGTTGCTAGTGTCGAACTACACAAACTGCCTGATGGGGTTTGCTGCGCACTTGGGGTGCTTGTCGGAGTTGCTTGTACTACGACTTGTGTCAGAGTTCCTTGTGCTGGAACATGCTACGAAGTCCTAGGAGTAGGCAGAGCTGGGAAGTTCTAATTCGCATGCGGAGTTTCAACCACATCGTCTATGATGTCATCATGTTCAACATGTGACACGATTTTAACATTCTTCTCTACAATTCCATCCCATGCTTCATTTTCGACAAACTGAACATCACGACTGATAATAACTTTTCTTGCAACAGGATCATACAACTTGTATGCTTTTGTGTCTGCAGAAAACCCAATAAAAATGCATTTATGTCCTTTATTGTCTAATTTTCTTCTTAGTTGATCTAGAACATGTGCGTATGCTACACAACCAAAAACTTTTAAATGCGAAACACTATGTTTCATACCTATCCATGATTCCTACGGAACTTTCTTCTTCACGCTCTTCGCCGGACATCAATTCATGATGTATACAGCAGTTGCCACTACTTCAGCCCAATATTCATTTGACAGATGCATGGCTGCCAACATACTGCGTGCCATCTCCATAATGGTTCTGTTTTTCCTCTTCGCGATACCATTCTATTGCGGTGTATACCGCACAGTGAATGGTTTCTGTATGCCATGATTTTTGCAAAAATTTAAGAAATCATTTGAAACATACTCACCACCTCTTTCTGTTCTTAAGATCTTGATGCTGTAACCACTCTGCTTCTCCACAAGTGCCTTGAACTGCTGAAAACAACTAAATGCATCAGATTTATGTTTTAGAAAATAGAACCATGTTTTTCTTGTGAAATCATCAATAAATGTGAGAAGACAAGTGCATCCTCCCATGGACGGTGTTTGCATCGGTCCACAAATATCAGAGTGCACAATTTCAAGTTGTGTGCGAGCTCTGTATGACTTTCCGACTGGAAAAGTTTCTCTGTGTTGTTTGCCAAAAATACAGCCTTCACAAATTCTCTCTAGCTTTTCAATCAGTGGCAATCCTTTTACCATATCCTTCATGTGTAGTAGCTTCAGCCACCAAAATTCAGATGTCCAAATCTGAAGTGCCATAACCAGGATTCATCTCTTATTTCTGTCTGAAACACAACTTGCATTGCGCTGTCTTTTTCTTCCTTTTCGCAATGAATATCTGCTCCTTTGCTTTATGCTTTGAACGCAGATCCATAATTTTCATTCTGACTTACATCAAAAACTTGAGTTGTTTTTCCTTTTATGATTGGTGTTATCCTCAAAGGAAACAAGTGATTGCTTGTCATCTGCACTTTGGCTATCAACTGATTGCTTGGATAATTGTCTTTGATCAGACAACGCTTTCCTATCATATGGATTCTGTACCCTTTTTCCATCAGTTTCCCAATGCTCATAAAATTATGCTTCAAACCTTGAACATAATAAACATCAGACATATATTTCTGCTCCCCCTGTTTGGTTAGAATATCAACAGTACCCTTACCCAAAACAGTGGCTTGAAAATTATTTCTGAGTGTGACATCAGTTTGAACTGATTTATCTAGACTAGAAAATAGATTTAAATTACCAGTCATATGATTGCTATAGCCTGAGTCTAAATACCATATGTCATTTGGACTTTCTTAGACAACATTGCATTCAAGTGGTGATGCACATGCTAAGAACAATGAGTTGTTCATGGTGTTGGTGTTGCTTGATTGTGTTTGGCCTTGATTTCCTTGGTCATATTGCTTCTTCCTGCATTCATACGCGAAGTGCCCATACTTCTTACAGTAATGACATTGAATTTTTTATTTATCATACATTTTCCAACTTGGCTAACTGGGGCTCTGATTCTGACCTCTTCCCGCGACATGTGTAGGGATGCTGCTACGACTTCCTCTGAAAGAACTTCGTCCTCTACCTCTAAAGTTTGATCTTCCTCTGCCTCTTCCATGACTTATGGATGACTGTGTTGTGAATGCACATTCCAGTGATGTATCTGAACCGTTGATTCTATGTTCATGATTGAGTAATGAGGCTTGCAATTCATCAATGGTAAATGTGGACAGATCTTTGTTTTCCTCCAGGGTCACAACTAAAGATTCAAATTTATTTAGAAGAACTCTAAGAAATTTTTCAACAACTCTTTGGTCACCTAGAGTTTCTCCATGAGACTTTATTTGATTAACTAGACCAATAACACAAGTCTACTCACTCTGTATCTTTCATTGATAGAGATTCAAAATCTCTTCTAAGGATTTGAAGTTTGGTAGTCTTCACCTTGTTTAAGCCTTGATAAGAAGTTTCCAGTGTGTCCCACATTTCCTTATCTGGCTGCGCTGTTGCTACTCTTGGGAGTATGGATTCATATGTGGAACAACACCTTTCCATCTTTCTTCCTCTATTCCTTCAGAACATCCTTCTTAGCTTGTGTGAGATTGTTATATGTTGCCAGATATGTTGGTTCTGCATAACCATGCTGGACTATTTCCCATACATCTTGACCTATAAACAAAGCTTTCATAGTTAGAGACCAATATTCATAATTTTTACCTGAAAAGATTGGAGTTTGCAAATTACCCGAAGTGGAAGCCATCGCTTTTCCCTTATAGATTGAATTCTTACTTTCCGTAAACCGGGCTCTGATACCATATCAAGGGAAAAGGCACATCATGCAGTAAATTAGATTTAACTGCGTAGTAGATGATTGCCTTCTGTTTTTTTGCTTCGAACTTCGCGAACCATACAATAGAGAACCCCAAATTTTACTTCACGGAACACTTGCTTCACTAAGAATTAACTTCGCAGTTTTAACTGCGCGATATCAACTTTTACTTCGCGGAGATTAACTGCGCGATTTCGACTTTCTACTGCACGATGAGCTTCGCAGTGATGCGCAGTTAACCTCAGAACAATTTACTTCGTGGACTTCTCAAATACTTCACGGATCACTTAACCAAACTTTATTATGAAATATATTTTCTAATGGATAACAACTAAAACATCTTACACGCAGTTACTCCTTGTTAAATTAGAACTTTCACTTCGGTGAACTATTTGTAAATCTTGATTTCCTTTACTACGCGTAAATGTAAACAATATTCACATGAGTAAATCTGGAGATGATGTGCAACTTGCAATATTCAACTTTCTTGAGAATGAAACATAAAACTATAGACTTGTATATTTACCATAGTAAACTGTGCAATCCCTCAATACATGGAAATGAGTTTTCACTTGATCCTTTTACTTTCACAGAGCTTGGGCTCTTGATACAATTCACGGGAGCTTCTTCTTGTTTCGTTCTTCTTACACATCTCTCTCTCAGTTTTTAACAATGAGCTTCTACTTATAGAGTTCCAATCAACCGACATAAGATCGCTTCACTTGGAAGCTACAGGATTGCATTAAACATTGTAATAAATTCTAACCTAAGATTTCTTGACATGCGAACTACTAATGCGGTGAAATAAATACAAACATGACGTGCGCCGGATTGGCTACGAACTTGCTGACAGACTGACATAAAAAATACTGACAGGGTCGACTGACGGGGTGGCTGACAGAGCTGGCACAGTAGATACGCGATCAGCTCATTGCTTACAATATTTCCAACATATTTCCTATTGCCTTGTGTTCAGTTGTTTTGAATTATAATTTCTCATTAATTGCATCATAAATATATGTTTATCTTCTTTTATTTTAAGTTTCAAGGTTATGAACAACACACATTCACCTTGTTTTCTTTTTGACGTAGAAAAAACTAACTAGAACCATGACAAGAAATCCTTCTTGTTGTGATTTTTGGTTAAGGTGATCTCAGTGCTCAATGGTAGAGGGATTAGAATGGGAAATGTTAGCACTAAAAGTTTTCATTTTACAACTCGAAGGGCAAGTTTAGCACATCTTAATATTCAGATAGGATTAGTGTGAAATTTGATTGGTTTTGAAAGGTGGATCAAAGTCACAAGATAGGAAAATATCTAAGATTTAAAGCTTAAAGGTATCTAACACAAAGGGTGAAGTCTCACAATTCATTTTCATCTTACTCAGAGATCAAACCATATATAAAACAATGGAAAGTAGAAGAAAGAAAAGTGAATGCAAAGGAAAGGAAACTAAGCATTCACAAGAAGATATTCTGATACTTAAACATTGTTTAAAAGATAAGAATTATCCACTTAAAGCAGCTTTCAAACCTAGGAAATAAACATAAAACTATAACTGCCATTAGCTATGAATTATAAAATATCATTAATGCATTACAATTTTTTTAATGCATTTAGTGAAAGAAAGATGAAAATGGAAGAAGAAATACACAATTTGAGATCGATGTGCAAATGATATTTGAGCACAAAAATTTACTGCTATATTAGAAGTTGAAAAATGTACAGATTATAGTATTCACATTGTATACCTTTCAAACCAATCCTTAGTCTCTTGCCAAAGAAAGATCCCCCTTCCTCATTTACAATACTTACTTAAATAACAATTGCAAAATCTTATTGCAAGTAACGAATTCAAAATAAGATCCTAAAACTAATGGATGTGATCCTATTATGTACCACAAAATTAAGATCTAACAGGATGAGCTGATGAGGTGGTAGTCAAATGGTCCTTTTTTGAAAAACAGAGTTTCTCAAAATATGGAAAAATTGGCTTCAAAGAATCCCCTATATAGCCCAAACGGTTTCTAATTTTGGAGATTTGACACATGTGTCAACTAATTTGGCCCATTTTGGAAGTGCATTTTTAAAGGTCTTGGACGATTCTTCATTGTTTGATTGGAAATGGATCCTGAAGTTGGTCACTAACATAGGAAGCTACAGGAAATTCTTTAGCACTTTGACATATTTATATTTCAATCGGCGATGTAGAAGAGAAACTCATTCTTCACCATGCTATAGAATCACATTTCATTATTCAGCTCCTTGAAATTTAAAATTTCATATTTTCACTCTAGAATTAAAATCTTTGCGAATTGGAGGAACAAAGCTGGCTTTGGGAGAAGCATGCAAAGGTTTTAGATCAGAAATATGGAAATTTTAGGAAATAAATTTGAGTGCTAACACTGGCTCCATCTAGGGATAGCATTTCCCTCTGATGTGCTAAGAAACGTATACCAATTCCTTTTCCATTTCATGAACTTGTAATCTGCAACTAAAATATAACATGCCTAAAAACCAAATTGCAAACTAAAACGGTTGGTACCACTGTCTCCATTGGGATATGGAGTCATTCTTCAACCAAACTTTTCTACACCAGCTAAAATTGAAAAGCAAATTGCTGAAAACAAGTTGAAAACTATAACCAAATGTTCATACATTGAGCTTATTTATGTACAAGCTAAGCTTAATCAATCAACTGTTGGATCACGCAACACGAAATATCCAATGCATCCAATCAAGCAACTTATTGATGAAATAATCATTTTCTTTACAGCTAAATGAGAAAATGTTGAACAAATGAAATATTTATAATAGATATTTGATAAACAATTTATATTTACTATTGCAAATAGATTTCAAGCCAAATAGTGTAATATTTAAGACCACTGAAAAATTTGAATCCATTTAGGCAGCCACTAGATCGTAAAAGAAATTAATAATGATCTCTTTTGTTGTTTGAAATGAATGGACTATTTTGAGTATTTTCATCTGTCACTGATTTATTGTTGCTTTTATTTACTTTCGGTCCAAGAATAACAACAAGAGGTTCACAAATTTATGTAAATTGTTGATGGATATTTGGTGGAGAAAAAGACTTGGAAAACTGTTCATGTAGCTCTTCATCATCATGATACTTATAAAAAATGGGCTGATCTGCAAAAAAAATTGAAATCTGATTTTAAAAAACCTTAGTTTCATGACAACGTAATCAAGACTACTAGAAACATTTGGGACAAGGACAAATGCATCTAGAGTATTGCCATTATGGACTAGATCACAACTGTAAAACTCAATGCAGGGTGAGATAGGTATCTGCTTTTCTTCATTCGGGTATTTATCATAGATAGGCAGACTTTCATTTAAGTTTGGAACAACAGAAAATTCTAATACAGTGTCAAATACATCTACACCATTATCATATTTATCAAAGAATAAATCAGTCGGGAAATTTTCCTCTTGAATGAACAAAGGTTCATGTATGATTAACCTTTCATCAACTATTTCATTAGCAAATTCTCTTTCACGCTGAAAATTTAGATCATTTTCATCATCGAAACTTTCAAATGTGTCTAAATAATTATCACGTGTATTTTTCAGTATTATGAATTTGGAGGATATCACAATAGTTGTACTGGAAACATCAAATGAATGTACAACCATGTTATCAACAATTTTATCATCAACAACATCCTTAATATGCTATTCTTAAAAAGAAGAATGAGAGAGAGTTGCATCTATGATTGATTCCTTATCAGTGATCCAACTTTCATCCTCATTATAAGAGGAATATGCTACAAAATTCTGCATAAATGAATCAAATACCTTGCAGCAATTTTCAAAAATAAATTCAGCTGGAAAATAACTTTTACAATGCTCATTAACCACTACGTGAAACCCTTTCAAGGGAGGTATGCTAGAAGGAGGAAGAGATCGGAACCATTCTCGACACTATCCTTTGAGGGAGTGAATAAATAGCTTCATCAACACATTCTCGTGGTAAATGTTCATTCGATATATATTCCGCTCATGAAATTCTAATAGATGCTCTGCAGGATTGTCATCCATACCTTCTTTGAATTTGGGAAGCTGATCATACCATTCATCTGCAGGAGGTATATCATTAGGAAATCTATGAATAACTAAAAATATAAAGGGTGTAAACCCTTGAGCCTTAATATCTTCCATTTACTTTGACATTTTTGAATAATGGAGTCGCCAGTGGATTATTTGAGCTTGGAGCCTCCATGTGAAAGATTATAGTTATAGATGTGTCTAAATCCTATTCACCATCAAGATCTAGAGCTAATCATTTTCATTTTCCCATTGAAAATCTTCAATTTCGTCCCTAACAACGATGCCAAAATATGTTAGCACTAAAAGTTGTTCTTTCCCTGCTTTTTCCCTGCTTGAAGGGCAATTTTAGCACATCTTGAGCTTGGCATAGCATTAGTGTGAAATTTGATTGGTTTTTAAAGGTTGAGCAAGGTCATAAGGTAGGAAAATGTCTGATATTTAAAGCTTAAAAGTATCTAACACAAAGGGTGAATTCTTACAATTCATTGGCATCTTACTCAGAGATCAAACTAGATATAAAACAATGGAAAGTAGAAGAAAGAAAAGTGAATGCAAAGGAAAGGTAGCTAAGAATTCACAAGAAGATATTATGATATTTAAACCTTGTTTAAAAGATAAGAATAATGCACCTAAAGCAACTTTCAAACCAAGGAAATAAACATAAAAATATGAATGTCATTAGATCTGAATTATAAAAGATCATTAATACAGTGCAAAAAAAATTCTTCATTTAAGTGAAAGAAGGATGGAAATGGAAGAAGAAATACACAACCTGATCAATTTGCAAATGATATTTGAACATGAAACTTCACTGGTGTATCAGAAATTGAAAAATGTACAGAGTAACTTCACAATACTTGCTTAAATAACAATTACAAAATCTTATTGCAAGTAACAAATTCAAACTAAGATCATAAGACTAATGGATCTGATCTTAATATGTAGCACAAAATTATGATCTAACAAACTAAGTTGATGAAGTGGCAGCCAAATGGTCATTTTTTTAAAAACATAATTTCGTAAAATTTGGAAAAAAAGGATTCAAAGAGTACCTTGTAGAGCCCCAATGGTTGCTAATTTCAGGGATTTGACACATGTGACAACTAATTTGGCCCATTTTGGAAGTGGGTTTTTAACGGTTTTGGATGATTCCTCACCGTTTGATCGAAAATGGACCCTAAGTTGGTCACTAAAACAAACAGCTACATGCGATTCTTCAGCACTTTGATAGATCTATGTTTCAATCAACGTTGTTGAATTGCGACTCATTCTTCACCACACTACAAAATCACATTTCATTCTTCAACACCTTGACATTTAAAATTTCATATTTTTGCTGAAAAATTAAAATATTTGCAAATTGGCAGAACAAAGCTGGCTTTGGGAGAACCATCCAAAGGTTTTGGATCATAAATATGGAAATTTTAGGAAATAAATTTGAGTGCTAACAGGAACTATGTTAAAATCCTCCCATTCCTTGTGTTAGAACCTATATATTTTTGCTCTTTTACAGCTTATAGACTTGTACATGAAAGATGAAAGGTCAGATAGCTACCTGAGGAAAAAGATTGAAGTGATTCCCATCGGTAGTGGCCAGGTGCTAAGACATGCGACAAAATGATCTAGGAGGGGCCTAATGCAATAAAAGGGGGCTAATGTTAAAGGCTGAGTATTAATAGGAAAAGAAAATGGTTAAAAGCAAGCGGAGAACACCCAAAACCTATAGTCCACAGGAAAGGTTATGAAAGAATAAGTTTCGCACAGATCGACACCGTTGATCAAAAGCGGGAGCAAGATCTACGGCTTTTAAGTGACCATCGCATGGCCAAGTTGCAAGGAGAAGAATGAATAAGTGGAGGGGATGAGCCGGGTCCCGCCAGACAGGTGTCAGCCTAGGAGCACATCGCAAAGAGTAAGGAGCAGTGAGTGATTCCATATTTAGGCGCATGCGATGGTAAGGATAGATACAAAGATCTACGGCTCAGGCAGAAAGAAGAGCCAGATCAATGACTGGTGGGGGATGGAAACGTACAAGGTATAACAAGGGGGACCCGACTAGAAGATGAAGGATCTAAAAGCTAAGTCGAGTATGGGGACTCACCATGGATATAAATCTGAGAAGAAGCGGACGGTTGTTATACATCGTCGCACCAAGAAGTAGCACGAGGGATAGCAGTAGGCTAGATGCAATGGTCTAGGTCCCGCTGGACAGGTGTCAGCTCTACAGCTTGTCACATAGAGCGAAGATGATAGAGGAAAAGCCTTTTTGGGTGCATGCGATGTTACCCCATAGATGCATGCAAGTGAGATCAATGGCCCAGATGAGGATTAGCGGTGAGGATTTGACAGTGGAGATGGGTAGGTTGTCAAATCAGCAGGTAAAAGAGCAGTCAGATTTAATGATGGAAAGTAAACACGTGAGAGTTCATATGGCTGAGATCAAAGGACGGCAGGCCAAAGAGACCAGGAGTTATGGAAATACGGTTATATATATAAGAAGTGCCCGCAAAGGTTAACATTTGCTTCCAAAACCTGTCGAAGTCAGGAAGTCTCTCGGCATGTGGCAGATGATGAAGGCGACACAACCTTCAACAGGGTGCATGCAGAGCTTCCGAGGTGACAGGTAGGGTTTGTAACCACCATTTTTTCTAAAATATCTAAGTCTTTTACAGTGTAAGATGGGGGAAGAAGAAGCTTCTACCAGTTCTAGGGTTAAGGTTTCCCTGGAAGACAAGGATGCCGACGTATTTGATACAGGCATGCGACTCCCAATCCCAGAAAGCAAAAGGATTTTGAAAGCCTTGCATGGCTAAGGACTGGATATACATGGCATCTTTAAGTCGTCATTCATTTTCTTTTTCCTTGAAAAGGTGTTCTCTATCCCTGAGTTTGTAACGTGGTGTTCTTCTAATTATTCAAAGCCCCAAAGATTAATCATGGATTCCCATAAGTCTAGAGTTGTCTGTAATATAGATGCGTCTACTGTTAGGAATTCCTTTTTCGTTCCTGAGTCTCAATACCAAGAGTTGGAGGGTTTTTCCAAGGAGTCTGTAGTTTCTTTGTATTGACAAATCAACCCTATCCCACTTTCCTATAGCCAGACTCTAAAATCTCTGAAGAAACCTATCCCCTAAATGGCAGCCTTCTTAATGACAGTTCACAGTTGGTTCTTTCTTTGTTAGCTCAGTTTTTAGGGTTGGATAGTGACTCATGGGTAATTGAGGTCCAATTAAACTTACTGTTTAGAATTAGCATTAGTTTGTCCAGGTATGAAAGCGGACTCATCCCATCTTTGAGATTTGATAAATTTTTGGCGAAAAAATTACATGTGCAATTGAGCAGTTTCCCGAACACTAGGTTTTTTAAGTATCAAACGCAGCTAATGAAAATGATTTTGTATAGCAGCGTCGAAATCCCACACTTCTCCTCATTGCTTGAAGCAGATGTGTTGGTAGACAATGCTTTCAATTATTTGAACTATGTTTTGTCCCCTGTCTATAAAATTATCTTTGGGGAAGAATTGCCTTGAGTGTTGCATGAAATGAAAGCAATGATGCAGTTAAAGGACAAACTAGCTGTCGGTGACTGGTTTTTGTTGAAACAGGCTACAATCATTAAGTTGTACAGTTTTGTGCACGAGCCATATGTTCTACCTGCTTTTCTAACACTTCATATCTTCGCACTGGAATTTGTCAGACCGAAGTTGGCTTTGGAAGAGGTGCAATTCCTAAAGCACAAGAAGACCATAGACGTGAAATGCCCCTGGAAGGTAGGCCCTTTCATCGTCCAGAATAAAGAGGTTGTGTCCGAGGTGGAAGAATTATTGAAGCCGCTCGGGTTCGGGAAGGATGTAGCCATCAAATACGACCCCCTACATATTATTTCCAAGAGAAGGAAAGAATATAACCTCAGTGCTTTTGAGCATGCAGAAATAGAAGGGGTACTGAAGGGGAGAAATTTGTTGAGGTGGGAACCCAAGGAAGAGGAAGTCATGGAGATGCAGGGAGGATATATTATGTTATCTGATTTAATAATGGATTTAGATCAAGTGCCGGACACCATGGAAGTGGGCCGGAAAAGAAACTTAGATGAAGTCGAAGAGATGGATACAAATGAAGGTAATGGAGACAAGCGACCCAAATTAGAGATATAGGATGAGTTAGTTGTTGCAGCTATTCAAGCCGAGTCAATTGCTTCCCCAACTAAAGAGGAGCTGGTTGTCGCCACAGCCCAAGAGGAATGGACTGTCCAAATGGATATTGGAAGGGCAGATGATGAGGGGTCCTCACCTCCTGAGATCCAGGTGGTAGAATACAAGTTTCAAGATGTTCAGGAAGGAGATGTTGGTAATAAATTTCGGTCCAAGGCTGACCTCTGTAAACAATACGATCAAAACAAGCGGGCCTCGGCCTACAGGTTGTTTGATCCAATGCCTATGGCCAGAGGTTTGTCTAAGACTTCCCTGATGACCAACAGAGGTATGCATGACAACGTCTTAAACTTGGCAATGGTAACGAAAGATGGAGTCACCGAGACAAGGATCAATTGGGAAAAGATACCAGTACCAGACAAAATCCAGTTTCACAAACAGGTTACTGACTTTGTGTATGATGATTTTGTGAGACAAACCTTGAAAAGTGATAACTTGCTGGTTACTGTGACAAAACTGGAATACCAATTGAAGCTAGATAAAAGTGAAAATTGAGCACTTCAACAGCAGGTCAAAAAGGTACAATCTGACCTAGTCATAAGTGATGGTGGATGAAAAATCATGAGCAAGATGTTAGCGGAAAAAGGCAAGCTGATTCAGAAGCTACAGAAGAAGGAAAAAGTTCCAAACATCTGGCTGATCGAAGCTCCCGAAGAGACGGACTTCGAAAAACAAAAAGAAGACTTGTCTAAGGAAATAAGTGATTACAAAGCAGAATTGCTGAAGTTTGTAGAGAAGGAAGATAGCTGGAAAAAAGAGAGGATAAACTTAGAAAAACAGCTTGATGACTTCAAAACTAACTTGTCCAATTTGGACATGCGGCCTACCAATTCGAACCAAAATGGGGAAAGCAATGGTACCGACAGTCTGGGGCAAGCTATGTCTCACATTAGCCTGAAAGACATGGAAATCAAGGAGCTGAAAGAAAAAGCTCATAGGTTGGATGAAGACAGTAGTAAAAAGGAAGAATATATGAAGGTCCTCCAAAAGAAGCACAAGGAATTGATTGAGATCAATAAAAATCTCACTCATTAGGTTATCGGGCAGGTGGCTTTGCAAGTATGTAAACACTTGGTATGGGATAGGATCATTAATGAAGATGAGAAATTTAGACCCTACCTTGAGTTTATAAGGATAAAAGATAAAACCATTAGTGATGCTATTGTAGGTTGTGAAGTTGCTAGGGAGAGCTTAACCCGAAGACCAAAGGAAACTACATTAAATGCCATCACTTTCCTGAATGGTCTATCAGAAGAGGAAAGGATGAAGTTAAATATTGGGAACCAGATTACTACACTTGTTGCGGCCTGAAATATCTTGGGGAAATATACTCAGGTTGAGAGTGTAGAGGCCAAAGTCGACGAGATGAAGAGTCAAGTGGCAGAGTTCAAAGGGCAGTTTGATAAGCTGGTTGAAATTAGGTCACCTTCTTTTTGGAATGATAACTAGGAACTAATCCCTCACAACGCTTATAAAAACCTACTGTGGGCGATGAGGATGGATCACACGAGGTTCAAATGCTTGAACCAACTACTTATAGGCAAAACCTTGATGGAAAAGGTCAAAGAGTACTTTGAAATCTTGAACAGATTAATCACCATTGGTGAAACGCTTCCTCCATTCTTCTACACTGAGTACATTGAAATACGAGTTATGGTGAAAGAAATGCTGGACTATGACCTCCCACCTGCAAATCAATGGGCCAACATAGAAAAATATAGCAAATCTCTATACTTTCTGCATCAACCTCAGTGATACTTGTCTTTTTATAGTTGTTGATGTTTGCTTGGAATCAGAGACTCCTTACAAGACTTTCCTATTTTTGATAATTTGTAATATTCTTTGAGGTGGCTATATGAATAGCTAGCTGTAAATATTACTTTACTTTCTTTACTTTTTTCTTGAAGCAAATGTTACTTAGTAAAAATACCGATGGGTTGTAAGAAATCAGTTAAGCCGTTTCTACCCGTTTTTGTTTTTGTAGTGATAGTGGCAAAACAACCTGAATGAGGTGTCACTCCGATAACTATTTTTAGTTTTGTATGAGTCGATCAAGACGAATCCTAGCATCTATATATGCGGTGTAATGAAATGAAAAAGTGTTGAAAAATTTTATGGGAATTTTTGTGTATTGTTCTGTAAGACATTTTGAGCTATATTTTGAATAAAGATTTGCAGAACTGAGACAATGTTTCTCAGGGATTCTTGTGTAACTGGTCTTGTAGTCTGTTCCTTCTTTTTCGATGTGAATTGTGTATCTCATTGTTAATTCTAGTCTGTAACATTCTTTCATACTTGGTATAGTGTGATAGCCAAGTAGAATTCATAGAAATTATGCTCTACTTATCTTTTTCCAAGTATTCCACCATCACTTTTCTACTAAAATTGATGTAGGATTCATTATTATATGCCTTATGTCAATGGATTGTCTCTTTTTCTTCTATTCCGCCAATAAAAATCACTTTGACTACGAGTTGTTTATTATCTCGCCCCGGTGTAAATGCATTTGTGAAGCATTTGTGAATGCGTTATCAAAGTTTGTTTGAATGTGACTCCATTGCCCAAATAAAGATTCATATGTTTCAGCCAAGATACATTTAAACCATTTTGCTTCCAACAGAAATTTGATCTTCTATATTGTTGTAATTGAATATCTTGAATGATGAATGTTGGTGTGTTTCTTCATTATTGACAATCTTGATGATTTCCAATATTCTGTGAGTTTATAGAGAGATCCCTCTCAGACTAAGCTGGGTTAGTAGCTTAATTCTAAAGATTGGTTAGTGGTTAGCCCAGTTTTCCCTCTCCGACAACCTAGGGGGTCATTTTGGGTGTAAACAAATTGGCGTCGTTGCCAGGGACGTGACTATTTTATTATCCCCGGAAGAATGACAAAAGAATTCCAAAGATTCAAAGAAAGAAGAAATCCCTGTGGGAAAACAAGAGGTTTCCATACGTTTAGAAAGTTGTGCATTTTTTCCCTGGCGATTCCACTCATAAAGATCCAAATTAAAGAAAGACTCCACTGGGGGAGATCGACATGCCAGATTCATTTTTGAAGAGATCTTGAGACAAGCATCCTGGCCTCAAGAAGGAGCCATACGAGAGGTAATCCTGTTTCCAAAATTTTGTTAAGTGTGGAAAATCCAGAAATAATACTTAGACACAAGACCGGAAAAGACAAGGCTAATACTTCCAACCTTAAAAGAATTGGGTCTAAAGAAGAGTCACCAGTTTTACAAGAATTGGATATAGAGATTGATATCGGGAAACCTTTGGCAAGATCAAGATCATAATCTTATCTAAATCTAGGTGAAGAAGGTCTGAACGTCACTAAACCCTATTTGTTAGATCATGTCTGGCTTCAGCTGCAAAATATTATCAAAGCAGAAAGAGATACAACTCTTTCTCAGATCCCACAATCCCATACCACAATTCCTGTAGGTAATTCTGCCCAGAATATTCATCCCCAAGCTCAAAATCCACCTAGACCCATGGCTTCTAGATTCGCACCATTGGTCGTACCAGTCGCTTTGCATGACCTCCCTCAGAACTATGCCCAGAGAATTGTCTCTTATGATGGAGAAGGGGGTTTTTTTGGAAAGCAACATGTAGACAGATTTGAAGATTTTATTGATTTGGAGGAAGTAGATCATGATGACGCTAAGATGAGGTTATTTTCTCAAAGTCCATTTGGAGAACCCAAGAAGTGGTTCAGAGAGTTGCCAAATGCTTCTATAAATGATTTTGCAGCCTTTAAGACTTTGTTCTTAGAGAGATGGGAAACGACAGGGAGACCTACCCTAGTCTTGTCCCAGTATAACCACCTGAAGAAAGGAGGTTTTGAATCATTCCAAGATTTTTTCTCCAGGTTCATGAAAGCCTATAATTCTATTCCAGATGACCTAAAACTCTCGGTAGGCGCTGCAAAACTCCACTATGCAGACGCCTTTGATGGAGACTTCTCATGCAGGTTAAGGGAGAGGAAATCTGCCACGCTTCCTGCTATGCTGAAAGATGCTATAGAGGTGGAAGCCAATATGATGGCTTCGGGAAATATAAAGGGGAAAACTGAAGTAGATAAAAAGAAGCAAGAAAATCAAACCCCCGCCTCCTCTTCTAACGATGCCAAGTTTGATACTATGATGGAAACCATGGAAAATATGATGGATAGGTTAGCCATAGAAAATAAACCTCCTACTAGGGAACATCTCGAAAATCAGACAAGAAATGCTAACATTAGAAGGCCACCCCCTCCAAGAAATCCAAGAAATCAGGAAGACCACTAGATGAGGCCTCCTTTCCCTAAAAATTTGGTGGATGAGGAAGGATCTAGGGAGCCGGTTGGAGACCAAAACCATCTCTTTGATACCCTATACCATGAAGTACACTTAGCCCAAAGGGAACATGACTTTTTTAACATGGGGAATGCTATTAAGGTTGTTGAATTTGATTCTGAGCAATACCAAATGGGTTAAATGAATGTTGTAGATGATATTCAAAGGAAGATGAAGTTAAGGAGTGTTAAATTTTCAAAATTTACTTCAATCTGATCTAGGATCTTAACTGAGAGAACAACATGTACAGCATATCTACAGCATATCAATCATGGAGACAATAATGCGAGCACACAAGAGACACAAAAATTTACTTGGGGAAAACCATAAAGGTGAAAAACCCCAATAACTTCCTCAGAGATAGATAGAGAAATGATACAACCAACCATAAGAGATAGACACAACCTAGCAGCAGATCCTCCTCCTCCATAATTGCGCCACTCCTCCTTGAGTGCATGTGTGAGTAGTGAGTGAGTAAATAGAGTGCCTCCCGCACTCTATTTATACTTGACTTGACTTGCCTTTTTACCTAACTCATGTAGGCTTGAACTTAACGACATAACATAATGCTGACTGGGCCGACCCCCAATAGGGTGGTCTAATAACCCTTTGACCCACATGGCCGACCCCCAATAGGGTGGTCTAATAACCCTTTGACCCACATGAATTATACAGGGCCGAACCCAAACAAGGTGGTCTAATAACCCATCAAGTATAAGTTACGACACTTCCTTATAGAGGAATAATACCATCTCTATAGGAATACAATATACATATATGTGAAATACATTCCGAAGTTACATATTCATCAACACTCCCTCTTAACTAGGAAGGTATTTCTCAGCACAGTTTTTCTAGCACAAGTCATCTTCTCTGGATCATCGTCACTGGATAATCGTCATCGAGTCATCATCATCGTCACTGCTGCTGCTATCTCAATCAATCTCTGAATCTACTCGTCATACGAAGTTCTACAGAGCCAGTCCTTTTTCATACTGGATGTAGGCCCACCACCTGCAGGTCTTCATCATCACTGTCCATACTGTGTAATCCTCAGGACTTATTACATGCGTCACAAAACCTCGAAAGAGCATCCCAGGATGTTATGAGCACACGGCTCTACCTATAGGATCTCCCAGGGCACAAATTACATGTGACCTCACCACAAAACCTCGAAAGAGAATCCCAGGACTGATTACGAGCACAAGGCTCAACCTATCGGATCTCCCAGGGCACAAATTACATGTGGTCACCACAAAACCTCGAAAGAGCATCCCAGGACTGATTACGAGCACACAGCTCAACCTATCGGATCTCCCAGGGAACAAATTACATGTGGTCATGGAAAAACCTCAAAAGAGCATCTCAGGATGTTACGGGTACACAACTCCAACCTGAAATCTCCCAGGGCACAAATTACATGCCATAGGACAAAACCTCAAAAGAGCATCTGCCAGATATCCCAGGGCACAAATTACATGCCATAGGCAAAACCTCGAAAGATTATCTGCAGATCTCCTAGGGCACAAATTATATGTCCTCCCAAGCAAAACCTCGAAAGAGCATTTGCCAGATGTCCCAGGGTACCGAATTACATGCCATAGGCAAAACCTCGAAAGACCATCTACAAATCTCCCAGGGAACAAATTACATGCTTATCTGCACAACCTGATCCACGGCCACAGAGTATCAACCTGATACTCACCATACATCATCCTTATGTATCCATGATCATCCTGATCATCATCACTGCAACGTCCTGCTGCATGTCATCTGGAGCAACATCCTGAAGCTCGTCATCTATAATCATCCTGATCATCACTGCAACATCCTGCTGCATGTCATGTGGAGCAACATCCTGAAGCTCATCATCTATGATCATCCTGATCATCGATGCATCCATCTGATCCACACCACGTATCTACCTGATACATATCATCATCCATGATCCACCTGATCATAAAATGTATCCACCTGATACAAATACATGATACATATCACCTCACATGATCCACCTGATCATACAATGTATCCACCTGATACATATACAGATACATGGTCCAAGCATCCAACATGATGCATATACAAAATACATACACATGATCCAACTGATCATATCCAGCATCCAACATGATGCGTACATATAAATGATCCAACTGATCATATCCAGCATCAACATGATGCGTACATACATATATAAAAATCATCCAACTGATCATATCCAGCATCCAACATGATGCGTACATACATACATAAAAAATGATCCAACTGATCATATCCAAGCAGAAACCAGAACATCATCCTGATGCTCATCATCCAGCGCTTACATCCACAGCCATGTGAAGGATCCTCCTTCCAACATGCTTGGAATGGCTTCAGCAAATGTGTCCATCACTACTTCCTCGAAGTGTCCTTGATCTGAAGAATGCCAAGCCTCTCTCTGAAGTACTCGAACTTCACTCTAGCTAGCGGCTTCGTCAGCACATCTGCAATCTGCTCGTCTATCGCAACATATGGGAGCTTCACAGCTCCTCTCTGCACAACTTCACACAACTCTGGTTATCACAGAAGATACCAGCAGCCTCCAATGGGAGATCAAATAACCCAGACAATAGCTTCCGTAGCCATACTGTCTCACAACTAGCTGAACAGGCTGCAACATACTCTGCCCCAGCTGTACTCAGTGCTACACATGACTTCTTCCTACTAAACCAAGAGATCACACCTGATCCCATACTGAAGCAACACCCAGATGTGCTCTTCCTGTCTGCAGCACTGCCAGCCCAATCTAAATAAACATAAACTTGCAGGTTAAACTTTTGATTCTCCTCATACCTGAGCCCATAATCCACTGTACCCTTCAGGTACCTCAGAACATGCTTTACAGCAACCAGGTGAACACTCCTCGGATCCATCATGAACTGCCTCAATGTGTTCACAGCAAAGCAAATGTCTGGTCTCGTGTTCGTCAGGTACATCAAGGACCCAATCATCTGAAGATACAAAGAGACATCAACCGGCTCAGATGAAGCATCACATAGAAGCTTCAGATTCGATGCCATAGGTGTGGCCATATCCTTGCAGTCCATCATCCCGAACCTCTTCAGGATCTCTACTACATACTTCCCTTGTCCAAGGAAGATTCCATATGCACTCTGCCACACCTCCATGCCAAAAACAAATAGTGCATCATCCCCAAGTTCCTCAACTCGAACTCGGCAACAAGCTTCCGCTGCGTGCCGGCAATCAATCTATCCTCACCTGATACAAACAGGTCATCCAAATAGTAGTATCGCTGGATTTCCTTCCTCAACCTTGTAGAAAAGGTTGGAATCCGCTTTATTCTTGGTAAAGCCCAAGCAGGATAGAAAGCTGTCTATCCTACCATATCAAGTTCTGCACACATATATGACTACACCATGCTGTCTTGAAATCCATCTGGTGCATCTTCTATTTCATCACTTTTGTATTTCTCAATGCTGCCATCTGCAACATGCTTGATCTGATAGTTCTATTTGGAAGTCACAACAGACTTCCCTTTAGCTCTTGGATCGCATCCCAAACATCATTCTTCATGATCAACGGATCATGGCATTCCATTTCTTCATCCCAGATCCTGGGAACTTCAATATCTTCAATAGATATCTTTGTTGCTAGAACAAATGTTGTAGTCCTTTTGTAGGTGAAGATATACGGTCTTTCCTACAAAACAGGTTAAATTGCATGATTAGGAATATCTAAAAAATTTCAGAACAAATTCTTACACATAAAGAAATATGTCATACAGTCATGCAATTATCTTAGCCAATGCTTTAATACAACATTTATCCATATCCTGTAACTTTCTAGATGCCTTCCAATCTCTACCAGAACATTGTTAAGAGTGTGCACAACTCCCAACATGTCAGCAAAGAGGTTTCATTCTAGATAAGTAGCAATGGAATGTTGTATAGTGCCATAGGCCACTTACCCATGTATATTAGTAGTATATTGTTCATCAATGCAACTATTCTAATATGCACAATACATATCCTAAGTCTAGGAACATGAGCATATACATCATTGAACAATTTTATTTAAACAAACATATATGCAAGAAATGATAATTAAAATACTTATCCTTGTTTGTTCGTTGAGTGGACTCCCTCTGAGTCTTCGCTTTCTTGCAGGAGTTGCTGGAGTCGTAATCTGCAGTAGCTTCTTCTACAACTTTCTGTTGTGGAATGTAGAGAGATGGTCAACTCCCTCTGAATATCTGCATCCTTTCATAAACCACTGGAGTGTACTCCCTCTTGATCTTTGCTTCCTGGATTACATGTTCTTCAACTCATATTCATCCTTGGTCCCTATGCATGCTTATTAGTATCATGATTGGTTTATCCTTGTGATCTCATATAAAATCATACATTCATTAGTATACTATTAAAACACAATAATCTCAAGCATGTATAGTCATGATCATTTCAAATAGAAAATAATAAGTATTATCATTCAAGGTTTATGTAGGATTCTTGAGGTTAGTCAAATCATAAGAAACATAACATGTCTAAACCTATAATTACTCAAACCTATGACTTTTTAGTTGAATCATCACTCAAGATAAGAGATATAATATGCATAAAACCTGTGATTATTCGAACCTATACCTTCATGATTCTTCTGGTTAGTCATATCATCAATTATGGTAAGAAACATAATATGCATACAACCATGATTATTCAAACCTATGACTTCATGAATAATCATTATCAACAATAGTATAAGATCCTAACCCAAGGTAGGATTCTATCTTGATATAGGAAAAACATACCTGGATTAGCATGCTAGTTAGTTATGTCTAACATACCCACATGATGTCTTCTTGTTCTTCTTCAATGACTTGTGCTAGTAACCTGTATATCTCATAGGTTAACTATTACAAAATCAAGTTATACATACCTCGTAAATGGATCTTCTATGAGATCCATGACAATGGATGAATCTTTGTCCTCATGTTATCATGATCATATGTTCTTGGACCAGAACATGATTTGTCTTTCTTGGTGTACCTTTCATGTTAGTAGACAACATAAACCTCATACAACACCATAATGCATTAGTACAATCATAAGTGTCAACACCCTAACCAATGAATATCTTCTATCATGCATTCATAATTTTGTTAAGGTGATACGACAAATCTAAAATCAAAATTGTACTAACCGTAATAACATGAAGACAAACATATCATAAACTTAATCATGAACAAATATCGAAACATACCTCGATGAGTCATACCTGTCGAGATCGCTTGTAATCTTCTTATGTAAGGCCTTAGCCTCATCTCCCTCTGAAACAGGAACTTCTTCACTCATGCAGATGATCAATCCATCTTCTTCTAGGATTAACCCAATCCACTTGAATTACAAGAACTGGGAGTGGAGCTAGATATGGGTTTGTCAGAGAAACCCCAAAAATTCAAACTTTGAATTTAAAATTTCTGAAAGGATAGAAATATGCGCCTTGATGAGCTGATCAAGCTAGTATATTTAGAATTTGAAAACTTCAAAGTTTCACTCCTCAATTTTTCCTTTGAAACTTTCGGATTCACTGGACGTGACCTTGAACTGGGGTTTGATGAAGCCCACTCTTCTACCCAATCAAAAGGTTTGATCCAAAGCTATAAGCTTCTATTTTTCTGAGGAGCTTCCAGCCGTGGTCATGGATTTCAAAAATTCTCATTTTTACAGAAGCCCTAATTTTCCACTTTTCTAATCAAAGTCCCGAACTAGGGTTTGATCAAGACCGGCCTTCTGCCCAACCAAAAATACTGATCTTGGTCTCTAAATTTTTATTTTGATGAGTAGCATCCAGCCGTGGTCTCCGATTACAAAAATTCCAACTTTCTACGAACCCCTAAATTCCGGAAGCCATGAATGAAGGTACTCAAAAATAATTCTGTTTTGACAGAAATATGTACCTGATTGTTTCTGGTGTACCTCCAAATTTTTCGATCCACAGGGTCTGAAAACATTTCCGGACATATCCTGACCTGTCATCTTTCCATCCTGATAGGTCTGACCTCAATTGGATTCTCTGAGAGAGAGTTATGCCAAATGTCGCAACGTGACCTGTTTATGGGATAATACAGGAGAGCGAACTTGTACGGCGTGCCACGTGTAACTGGATCAACTTTGGCCTCTGAAAAACTTTTCTGAGACAGTATAGTCTGTGTACTACCTGTCACTTTTTACAAAATTTCATTTGGAGCTTCCTAGCCCAAGTTATGACCTTTTTCCCAAGGTCACCTGATTTTGACTCAGATCTGGAAGAGGCAGAAACCCTATATTGCACAGATCATAAATCACAAAGTAAAACGAATTAGAGGTTTTCCTTTGGACACAACATACCTGGAGATTTAATCTTCGTCCTGTCACAATTTTAGATCCGAAAAATTTGCCAAAATGGATTTATAGAGAAAGTGCTACGATGACTGTTTTTTTTCTATATCAAGCCCTAGCATCGTAAGTGCAACAAGTGTCATACATGCCATATCATGCCTTCTTTCAGGCTAGCTCTGATACCATGTTAAATTTTCAGAATTTACTTCAATATGATCTAGGATATTAACTGAGAGAACAACATGTACAACATATCTATAGCATATCTATCATGGAGACAATAATGCGAGCACACAAGAGACACAAAGATTTACTTGGGGAAAACCATAAAGGTGAAAAACCCCAATAACTTCCTCAGAGATAGATAGAGCAATGATACAACCAACCATAAGAGATAGACACAACCTAGCAGCAGATCCTCCTCCTCCATAAGTGCGCCACTCCTCCTTGAGTGCATGTGTGAGTAGTGAGTGAGTAAATAGAGTGCCTCCCGCACTCTATTTATACTTGACTTGACTTGCCTTTTTACCTAACTCATGTAGGCTCGAACTTAACCACATAACATAATGCTGACTGGGCCAACCCCCAATAGGGTGGTCTAATAACCCTTTGACCCACATGAATTATACAGGGCCGAACCCAAACAAGGTGGTCTAATAACCCATCAAGTATAAGTTGCGACACTTACAATATAAATGACGACACTTCCTTATAGAGGAATAATACCATCTCTATAGGAATACAATATACATATATGTGAAATACATTCCGAAGTTACATATTCATCAACAAGGAGCAGAGAGATACTGATTAGTGAAGGGAAGGCCGCCCATATTCAACCCTCCTAAACTCAGCTGAATATGGATAAATTAAAGGAAAAATAGCCAGAGGTTGCTACACAGGAAACCTTGGAAGATAAGGGACAACACTCTAAAGAAGGCATGCATCCAGGAGTCACTGAAGTAGGGAAGCCAGCTTCGACATTTAGCTTGAAGGATGAACTGTCTAAGGTAAAGATCTCTATCCCCTTAGATGATTTGTTAATAAACAATTAGTATAGGAAAGGGATCAATAGCCTGGTAAAGGGGCAGGAAGAAAGTACGTAGGACATGTTGGAAGTGACGGATGATGCCCCCACTATAATATTTGGTTCCAAGATGGAAGAGTCAGATGATGAAGAAGTCCCTCCCTTTTATTTGAGTTTGAATATCCATGATAAGTTATTACACAACGCCCTGATAAATTCTGGAGCTTCACAAACCTTGATGCAAAAGTTAGTGGTGGACCAGTTGGGATTAGGAGTCACCAGACCCTACAAAGACCCATATTATTTTGATTCCAGAAAGGTACCATGTCTGGGTCTAATTAAAGATGTGGTAGTAACCCTTGCCCAGATCCTAGCGAAGAGTGTCATGATGGACATAGTAGTGGTTGATTTGCCTGCTAAGTTTGGGATGTTGTTATCAAGATCATGAGTAAAAATGTTGAAAGGGGCCATGCAGATGGACTTATCCTACGCCACTATACCACTTTTTGGAAGCAATAGGAAGCTATACAGAGAGAAAAGAATGGCTTATGTGGCCAGCAATGACGACAAACCTGAAAATCACCCTACATTTGCTGTAGATACAGACATAGGTTCCTATATCCTTTTCAATGATGGTCCATATACTGATCTTGTACCCCCATTTTTCCACGAAATCAAGGAAGAAAAGGAGTTTACAGCAAAGCATAAAGCTTCAGAGAGGCAGAAAAATGAAGAACGACTATGGAAGATGTACTTTGATGGATCACTGAGCAAAAATGGCGCTGGTGCCGGAGTCTGGATTATACCCCCCGATCAAGAGTCCAGAGCTTTATAATACAATCTAACTTTTGAGTGTACTAATAATGTGGTTGAGTATGAAGCTCTACTCTTGGGGCTGAGAGCTTTGAAGGATTTGGGTGCAAGAAGGCTACACATTTTTGGACATTCAGAATTGGTGGTTAATCAAGTAAATGATAGTTATCAGGAAAAACACCCGAGGATGAGGGCCTATAGGAATGAAGTTTGGGATATGTTTGGGAACTTCTTCACCAAACACAAGATCTAGGTGATCCCGAGATTTGAAAATCGGGTGGAAGACTCTTTGGCCATCACTACCGGTGGTTTTAAAACTCATATTTTCTCTGAGGGAAAATACGAGGTAGAAGTGGTGAATAGGCCATCTATTCTAGAAAATTCTAAATATTGGCAAGTATTTGAAGATAATTTACAAATTAAAACATTTTTGGAATTGTATGACGAGTTTGCTAATGTTCAGATTGATACTGAAAATGAGAACATAGAAATACTGATAGACCAGGGGCAATCAGAGGGAGAAGACAGAGAAAGCAAATAATAGAAAAACATGTTGGGTGGAAAAGATATCATTCAATTGAAAAATAATTATATCCCCAAAGGATTGATACCCATGGAGAGGTTGTTTGACCAGAATGATGTGGAAAAAAACCCAAAATTTGAACCCCCAAAAGAGGCAATAGAATACCAAAACCTAGGCACTAAAGAAGAGCCTCGGCTGGTAAACTTGTCTAAGAAGTTGCCCGCTGCAAGGAAGGAGCGATATGTAGAGTTGATGAAGAAATATGATGCTGCATTTGCCTGGAGTTATGAAGAACTGAAGGAATATCATACCTCAATAAGACAACATTCTATTCCAATTAGACCAGTGGAGAAATCTTTTAAGCAAAAGTTGAGGAGGATAAACCCTAAGCTGGTGCCTGTGATAGAAAAAGAGATTAAAATATTATTTAATGCCAAAATCATTGTCACATTGAGATTCTCTCAATGGATAGAAAACTTGATTCCCATAAGGAAGAAGAATGGTGAAATTAGAATCTGTTTAGATTTCAAGAACCTGAACAGAGCTTCACTAAAGGATAATTACCCCCTACCCAAAACGGAGCATATCTTACAAAAGTTAGTAGGGGCAGAAAAGATCTCTACTACGGATGGTTTCTCCGAGTACAATCAAATCAAGGTGTGTACTGAAGATCAAGAGAAGACCGCTTTCACCACCCCTTCGGGTACTTTCATGTATGCTAAGATGCCCTTTGGGATGATGAATGCAGGAGCTACTTTCCAGCGGGCAATGGACATAGCATTCGTTGAAGAAAAAGATAAATTCATGGTTGTATACATGGACGACATTACTGTGTACTCAAAATATGATGAAGAGCACCTGGAGCATTTGGATCAAGTTTTTAAGAAATGTATAAAATATGGTATCTCTCTTAATCCTAAAAAATCACACTTTGCATTACAAGAAGCTAAACTCTTAGTTCATGTCATTTCTAAGGGAGGTATCAAGATCGATCCTAGAAGGGTTAGTGCTATTCAGAAAGTTGGAGAGCCAAGGAACAAAAAAGAGGTGCATTCTTTCATCGGGCAAGTGGCCTTTCTGAGAAGATTCATTCCCAGTTTTTCCGAAATCATGATGAATATTACAAATATGTTAAGAAAGGAAATTCAAGTTAAGTGGACTACGGAAGCAAGAGATTCGTTTAAGGAGATTAAGAATGCTATCACCGAAGCCCCAGTATTGGCCAGTCCATATTTTTCTAAAGATTTTTTTATTTTTCCTATGCTTCTGAGCACACCGTGGCAGGGGTGCTGTTATAGAGAAATGCCCAGAACGCGGAACATCCAATTGCTCTCTTCAGCAGGGTACTTAGAGATGCAGAATTGAGATACGATATCATGGAAAAGAAGGCTTATGCCTTGATCAAGTCACTAAAAGATTTCAAGGTGAACAACCTCCATTCACACATCATTGCTCATGTCCCAAACAGTGCTATGAAAGGTATCCTCACCCAAGCAGACCCTGAAGGAATAAGAGCTAAATGGATTGTTGTATTACTGGAGTATGATCTGGAGATAAAGCCCACCAAATTGGTGAAAGGGAAAGGGTTAACAAAATTAATGACCAAGGCCAACTGTGATTCTGTGCAATTGAACTTCCTACAAGGATATTCAAATCAGCTCGATGTGGGAGTGCAAGTGAGACCAGAATTCTCTGCATCCTCTTGGTATGTTGATATTGTGTATGTGTTACAAAACTTACAAGCCCCTCCGGGATTGAGCAAAAGCAGGGCTAGAGCGGTGAAACTAAAAGCTACGAAGTATTGCATTATGAATCAATTCCTATATTGGAAGGACTTGGGAGGTGTGTTGCTAAATTGTTTACTTGAGGAAGAGGCTAAACACATAAAGGAGGAGTTTCACAAGGGTGATTGTGGCGGTCACCATTCATGGGAGGTGACAGTAAGCAAGATCCTAAGGGATAGTTTCTACTGGCCTACCATGTTTTCAAATGTATACAAAGAAATGGTTGACTATCACCAATGCCAGATTTTTGAAGGAAAAAGAAAGGTTGTTTCACTACCCCTTCACTCTGTCATAGTAGAAGCACCCTTCCAGCAGTGGGGTTTAGACTTCATTGGAGAAATAAACCCTCACTCCTCAGGGCAGCATAGATGGATATTGATAGCCACTGACTATTTCACTAAGTGGATAGAAGCCATACCAACTAGGAGAGCAACCGAAGGCATTATCATGGATGTCCTGGAAGACAATATCCTGTCAAGGTTCGGGTGTCCCAAAAGAATAATGACAGATAATGCACCAGCATTTTGTTCTAAGAAAATGATAAATTTTTGCCACAAATACCATATCAGTCTGAATCATTCAACGGCATACTACCCTCAGGGAAATGGACTTGTATAATCATCCAACAAAACTCTAGTAAGAATCATAAAGAAGATGTTAGAAGAAAATAAGAGAGCATGGCACACAAAACTGAAATATGCTCTCTGGGATGATAGAATAAGTACAAAGAGGGCCATCGGGATATCACCTTTCCAACTAGTGTACGGAGCCGAGGTGGATTTTCCAGTTTCTCTGGGATTGATGGTTATGAGGTTGCTGCAGGGGATGGAAGAAGAACCAAACCACATGCAGCGAAGGGTAAACCAGATAGTCGAACTGAATGAGTTAAGAAGTAGCGCCTATGACAAATTACAGGGGCACAAAGAAAAGATAAAGAATTCCTTTGACAGAAAAGCAAAAGAAAATAAATTTCAGATAAATGACCTGGTCCTGAAGTGGGACGCTCCGAGGGAAGAAAAACATCGGAAATTCGATCACATGTTGATGGGACCCTATATTGTTGCAGCAAATAGAGGAGAAAATAATTTTATCCTGGAATACCAAGATGGGTCTTCCTGGTCGGGAGGTCCAGTCAATGGAAGGTTTTTGAAGCACTACCTATCCTAAGAGAAAGCAGGTAACCCATGTACCATAGCCTATATATATGTATTTTCAATTTTTCTCATTTGTTTTAGGGTTTTTAATCGCAAAACCAGAAGGACTTGAAGCCCGAAGTGAAGGCCCAAAGATCTGGAAGGGGGAACCATGTTTCATGTCTGAATTTTCAGCCGAGCTAAGAAAACAGACACAGTCTCACTTTCTAGAGAAGTTTTTTCAATCTAGGGTTAAAAGAACTCACCCAATGGATCAGGCACTTAGTCTATGGAGTTCATTGCTACATCATTGCAATGATAGCATCCCCTATGGAGCCAATTGTTAGCACCTATATATTTTTTCTCTTTTACAGCTTATAGACTTGTACATGAAAGATGAAAGTTCAGAAAGCTACCTGAGGAAAAAGCTTGAAGTGATTTCCATCGGTAGTGGCCAGGTTCTAATACATGCGACAGAATGATCTAAAAGGGGCCCAATGCAATAAAAGGGGGCTAATGTTAAAGGCTGAGTATTAATAGGCAAAGAAAATGGTTAAAAGCAAGCGGAGAATACCCCAAACCTATAGTCCACAGGAAATTTTATGAAATACTAAGTGTCGCGCAGATCGACACCATTGATTAAAAGCGGGAGCAAGATCTACGGTTTTTAACGGACCATTGGATGGCCAAGTTGCGAGGAGAAGAATGAATAAGTGGAGGAGATGAGTCGGGTCCCGCCAGACAGGTGTTAGCCTAGGAGCACATCGCAAAGAGTAAGGAGTAGTGGGTGATGCCATATTTAGACACATGCAATGGTAAGGATATATACAAAGATCTATGGCTCAAGCGGAAAGAAGAGCCAGATCAATGGCTGGTGGGGGTCAGAAACACACAGAGTATAACAAGGTGGACCCCACTAGTAGATCAAGGATCTAAAAGCTAAGTTGAGTATGGGGACTCACCATGGATATACATCTAAGAAGGAGCGGACGGTTTTTATACACCGTCACACCAATAAGTAGCACGGGGGATAGTGGCATGCTAGATGCGATGGTCTGGGTCTCGCTAGATAGGTGTCGGCTCCACAGCTTGTCACATGGAGCGAAGATGATAGAGGAAAATCCTTTTTGGGTGCATGCGATGCTACCCTGTAGATGCATGCAAGTGAGATTAATGATCCAGATGAGGATTAGCGGTGAGGATCCGACGCTAGAGATGGGTAGGTTGTCAAATCAGTAGGTAAAAGGGCATCCAGATCTAACGATGGAAAGTAAAAATGCAAGAGTTCAGATGGCTGAGATCAAAGGACGGCATGCCAAAGAGACCGGGAGTTATGGAAATACGGTTATATATATAAGAAGTGCCCGCGAAGGTTGACATTTGTTTCCAAAACCTGTCGAAGTCAAGAAGTCTCTTGGCGTGTGGAAGACGACGAAGGCAACACAACCTTCGATAGGGTGCATGCAGAGCTTCCGAGGTGACAGGTAGGGTTTGTAACCGCCATTTTTTCTAAAATTTCTAAGTCTTTTAAGGTGTAAGATAGGGGAAGAAGAAGCTTCTACTAGTCCTAGAGTTAAGGTTTCCCAGGAAGACAGGGATGCCGACGTATTTGATACATGCATGTAGCTCCCAGTCTCGGAAATCAAAAGGAGGTTGGAAGCCTTGCATGGCCAAGGACTGGATATACATGACATCTTTAAGCCGTCATTCATTTTCTTTTGCCTTGACCAGGTGTTCTCTATACCTGATTTTGTAGCATCGTGTTCTTCTAATTATTCAGATCCCCAAAGATTAATCATGGACTCCCAGAAGTCTAGAGTTGTCTGTAATATAGATGCGTCTACTGTTAGGAATTCCTTTTTCATTCCCAAGTCTCAATACCAAGAGTTTCAGGGTTTTTCTGAGGATTTTGTAGTCTCTTTGTATCGACAAATCAACTCAGAAATCCCTCAATCTTTCTTAGCCACTTTCCTGAAGCCTGACTCTGAAATCTCCGAAGAACCCTATCCCCTAAATGTCAGCCTTTTTAATGACAGTTCCTAGTTGGTTTTTTCTTTGTTAGCTCAGTTTTTAGGGTTGGATAGTGACTCATGGGTAATTGAGGTCCAATTAATATTACTCTTTAGAATTAGCATCAGTTTGGCCACCTCCGAAAGTGGAGTCATCCCATCTTTGAGATTTGATCAATTTTTGGCAAAAAAATTACATGTGCAATTGAGCAGTTTCCCGAACACTAGGTTTTTTAGGTATCAAACGCAGCTAATGAAAATGATTATGTACATTAGCGCCGAAAGCCCACACTTCTCCTCACTGCTTGAAGCAGATCTGTTGGTAGACAATGCTTTCAATTATTTGAACTATGTTTTGTCCCCTGTCTATAAAATTATGTTTGGGGAAGAATTGCCTAGAATGTTGCCTGAAATGAAAGCAATGATGTAGTTAAAGGATGAACTAGATGTCAGTGACTGGTTTTTGATGAAAGAGGCTACAATCATTAAGTTGTACGGTTTTGTGCAGAAGCCATATGTTCTACCCTCTTTTCTAACACTGCGGATCTTCGCACTAGAATTTATCAGACCGAAGTTGGCTTTGGAAGAGGTGCAATTCCTAAAGCACAAGAAGACCACGGACGTGAAATTCCCCTAGAAGGTAGGCCCTTTCATCATCAAGAATAAAGAGGCTTTGTCCTAGGTGGAAGAATTATTGAAGCCGCTCGGGTTCATCAAGGATGTAGCCATCAAATACGACCCCCTGCATATTATTTCCAAGAGAAGGAAAGAATGTAACCTCAGTGTTTTTGAGCATGTAGAAATAGAAGGGGTACTGAAGGGGAGAAATTTGTTGAGGTGGGAAACCGAGGCGGAGGAAGCCATGGAGATGTAGGGATGAGATATTATGTTATCTGATTTAATAATGGATTTATATAAAGTGTCGGACACCGTGGAAGTGGTTCGGAAAAGAAACTTAGATGAAGTCGAAGAGATGGATACCAAGGAAGGTAATGGAGACAAGCGGCCCAAATTAGAGATACAGGATGAGTTAGTTGTTGTGTCTATTCAAGCCGAGTCAATTGCTTCCCCAACTAAAGAGGAGCTGGTTGTTGCCACAGCCCAAGAGGAATGGACTGTCCAAATGGATATTGGAAGGGCAGATGATGAGGGGTCCTCGGCTCCTGAGATCCAGGTGGTAGAATACAAGTTTCAAGATGTTCAAGAAGGAGATGTTGGTAATAAATTTCAGTCCAAGGCTGAACTCTGTAAACAATACGATCAAAACAAGTGGGCCTCGGCCTAGAGGTTGTTTGATTCAATGCCTATGGCCAGAGGTCTGTCTAAGACTTTCCTGATGACCAACAAAGGTATGCATGACAACGTCTTAAACTTGGCAATGGTAACGGAAGATGGAGTGACCGAGACAAGGATCAATTGGGAAAAGATACGAGTACCAGACAAAATCCAGTTTAACAAATAGGTTACTAACTTTGTGTATGACGATTTTGTGATAGCAGCCTTGAAAAGTGATAACTTGTTGGTTACTGTGACAAAACTGGAAAACCAATTGAAGCTAGAGAAAAGTGAAAACCGAGCACTTCAACAGCAGGTCAAAAAGGTACAATCTAACTTGGTCATAAGTGACGGTGGATGAAAATTCATGAGCAAGATGTTAGCGGAAAAATACAAGCTGATTCAGAAGCTACAGAAGAAGGAAAAAGTTGTTGATACTTGTCTTTTTATAGTTGTTGATGTTTGCTTGGAATCAGAGACTCCTTATAAGACTTTCATATTTTTGATAATTTGTAATATTCTTTGAGGCGGCTATATGAATAGCCATCTGGAACTATTACTTTACTTTCTTTACTTTTTTCTTGAAGCAAATGTTACTTAGTAAAAATATCGATGGGTTGTAAGAAATCAATTAGGCCGTTTCTACCCGGGTTTTTTTTTTTTTTTTTTTTGTAGTGATAGTGGCAAAACAACCAGAATGAGGTGTCACTCCAATAACTGTTTTTAGTTTTGTATGAGTCGATCAAGAGGACTCCTAGCATCTATATATGCGGTGTAATGAAATGAAAAAGTGTTGAAAACTTTTATGGGAATTTTTGTGTATTGTTCTGTAAGATATTTTGAGCTATATTTTGAATAAAGATTTGCAGAGCTGAGCCAATGTTTCTTAGGGATTCTTGTGTAACTGGTGTCGTAGTTTGTTCCTTCTTTTTCCATGTGAATTGTGTATCTCATTGTTAATTCCAGTTTTTAACATTCTTTCATACTTGGTACAGTGTGATAGCTAAGTAGAATTCATAGAAATTATGCTCTACTTATCTTTTTCCAAGTATTCCACCATCACTTTTCTGCTAAAATTGATGTAGGATTCATTATTATATGCCTTATGTCAATGGATTGTCTCTTTTTCTTCTATTCCGCCAATAAAAATCACTTTGACTACAAGTTGTTTATTATCTCGCCCCTGTGTAAATGCATTTGTGAAGCATTTGTGAATGAGTTTTTAGTGTTTGTTTGAATGTGACTCCATTGCCCAAATAAAGATTCATATGTTTCAACCAAGCTACATTTAAACCATTTTGTTTCCAACATAAATCTGATCTTCTGTATTGTTGTAATTGAATATCGTGAATGACGAATGGTAGTGTGTTTCTTCATTATTGACAATCTTGATGATTTCCAATATTCTGTGAGTTTATAGAGAGAGCCCTCTCAGACTAAGATGAGTTAGTAACTTAAATCTAAAGATTGGTTAGTGGTTAGCCAAGTTTTCCCTCTCCCACAACCTAGGGAGTCATTTTGGGTGTAAACAAATTGGCGCCATTGCCAGGGACGTAACTTTTTTATTATCCCCGGGAGAACGACAAAAAAATTCCAAAGATTCAAAGAAAGAAGAAATCCCTGTGGGAAAACAAGAGGTTTCCATACATTTAGAAGGTTGTGCATTTTTGCCCTAGCGACTCCACTCGTAAATATCCAAATTCAAGAAAGACTCCACTGTGAGGGATCGACATGCCAAATTCATTTTTGAAGAGATCTCGAGACGGGCATCCTGGCATCAAGAAGGAGCCATACGAAAGGTAATCTTGTTTCTAAAATTTTGTTAAGTGTGGAAAATCCAGAAATAATACTTAGACATAAGACCGGAAAAGACAAGGCTAATACTTCCAACCTTAAAAGAATTGGGTCTAAAGAAGAGTTACCAATTTTACATG
This sequence comes from Larix kaempferi, assembly GCA_027924585.1. Classification (NCBI taxonomy): domain Eukaryota; kingdom Viridiplantae; phylum Streptophyta; class Pinopsida; order Pinales; family Pinaceae; genus Larix; species Larix kaempferi. The sequence goes on along the minus strand of BSBM01000985.1, from coordinate 3,979,044 downwards.
AATTGGATATAGATATAGATATCGGGAAACCTTTGGCAAGCTCAAGATCATAATCTTATCTAAATCTAGGTGAAGAAGGTCTGAACGCCCTTGAATCCTATTTGTTAGATCCTGTCTGGCTTCAGCTACAAAATATTATCAAAACAGAAAGAGCTACAGCTGTTTCTCAGATCCCTCAATCCCATACAACAATTCCTGTAGGTAATTCTACACAGAATATTCATCCCCAAGCTCAAAATCCACCTAGACCCATGGTTGCTAGATTCTCACCATTGGCCCTGCCAGCCGCTTTGCATGACCTCCCTCAGAACTACGCCCAGAGAATTGTCACTTATGATGGAGAAGGGGGTTTTTCTGCCAAGCAACATGTAGACAGATTTGAATATTTTATTGATTTGGAGGAAGTAGATCATAATGATGCCAAGATGAGGTTATTTGCTCAAAGGCTATTTGGAGAACCTAAGAAGTGGTTCAGAAAGTTTCCAAATGCTTCTATAAATGATTTTGCAACCTTTAAGACTATGTTCTTAGAGAGATGAGAAACGATAGGGAGCCCTACCCTAGTCTTGTCCCAGTATAACCACCTGAAGAAAGGAGGTTTTGAATCAGTCCATGAGTTTTCCACCAGGTTCATGAAATCCTTTAATTATATTCCAGATGACCTAAAACCCTCGGTAGGCACTGCAAAACTCCACTATGCAGACGCCTTTGATGGATACTTCTCATGCACGTTAAGGGAGAGGAAATCTGCCACGCTGCCTACTATGCTGAAAGATGCTATAGAGGTGGAAGCCAATATGATGGCTTCGGGAAAAATAAAGGTGAAAACTGAAGCAGATAAAAAGAAGCAAGAAAATCAAACCCCTACCTCCTCTTCTAACAATGCCGAGTTTGATACTATAATGAAAACCATGGAAAAGATGATGGATAGGTTAGCCATGGAAAATAAACCTCCTTCTAGGGAACAACCTGACAATCAGATAAGAAATGCTAACATTAGAAGGTCGCCCCCTCCAAGAAATCCAAGAAATCAGGAAGACCACCAGATGAGGCCTCCTTTCCCTTGAAAATTTGGTGGATGAGGAAGGATCTGTGGAGCCGGTTGGAGACCAAATCCATATCTTTGATACCCTAGACAATGAAGTAAACTTAACCCAAAGGGAACATGACTTTTTTAACATGTCGAATGCTAGTAAGGTTTCTAAATTTGATTCTGAGCAGTACCAAATGGGTTACATGAATGTTGTAGATGATATTCAAAGGAAGATGAAGTTAAGGAGCAGAGAGATATATATTAGTGAAGGGAAGGCCGCCCATATTCAACCCTCCTAAACTCAGCCAAATATGGAGAAATTAAAGGAAAAATAGTCGGAGGTTGCTACACAGAAAACCTCGGAAGATAAGGGACAACACTCTAAAGAAGGCATGCAGCCAGGAGTCACTGAAGTAGGGAAGCCAGCTTCGACATTTAGCTTGTAGGCTGAACTGTCTAAGGTAAAGATATCTATCCCCTTAAATGAGCTGTTAAGAAACAATGAGTATAAGAAAGAGATCAATAGCCTGGTAAAGGGGCAGGAAGAAAGTACGCAGGACATGTTGGAAGTGACGGATGATGCCCCCACTATAATATTTGGTTCCAAGCTCAAAGAGCCAGATGATGAAGAATTCCCTCCCTTTTATTTCCGTTTGAATATCCATGATAAGTTATTACACAGCGCCCTGATAGATTCTGGAGCTTCACACAACTTGATGCCAAAGTCAGTGGTGGACTAGTTGGGATTAGGAGTCACCAGACCCTACAAAGACCTATATTCTTTTGATTCCAGAAAGGTACCATTTCGGGGTCTAATTAAAGATGTGGTAGTAACCCTTGCCCAGATCCCAGTGACGAGCGTCATGATGGACATAATAGTGGTTGATTTTCCTGCTAAGTTTGGGATGTTGTTATCAAGATCCTGAGTAAAAACGTTGAAAGGGACCATGTAGATGGACTTATCCGACACCACTATACCACTTTTTGGAAGCAATAGGAAGCTATACAGAGAGAAAAGAATGTATTATGTGGTCAGCAGTGATGACAAACCTTAAAATCACCCTATATTTGCTGTAGATATAGACATAGGTTCCTCTATCCTTTTCAATGATGGTCCACATACTGATCCTGTACCCCCATTTTTCCACAAACTCAAGGAAGACAAGGAGTTTGCAGCAAGGCATGAGGCTTCAGAGAGGCAGAAAAATGAATAACGACTGTGGAAGATGTACTTTGATGGATCACTGAGCAAAAATTGGCGCTAGATCCGGAGTCTGGATTATACCTCCCAATCAAGAGTCCAGAGCTTTATCATACAAGCTAACTTTCGAGTGTACTAATAATGTGGTTGAGTATGAAGCTCTACTCTTGGGGCTGAGAGCTTTGAAGGATTTGGGTGCAAGAAGGCTACACATTTTTGGACATTCAAAATTGGTGGTTAATCAAGTAAATGATAGTTATTAGGAAAAACACCCAAGGATGAGGGCCTATAGGAATGAAGTTTGGGATATGTTTGGGAACTTCTTCACCAAACACAAGATCCGGGTGATCCCGAGATTTGAAAATAGGGTGGCAAACTCTTTGGCCACCACTACCGGTGGTTTTAAAACTCATATTTTCTCTCAAGGAAAATACGAGGTAGAAGTGGTGAATAGGCCATCTATTCTAGACAATTCTAAATATTGGCAAGTATTTGAAGATGATGTACAAATTAAAATATTTTTGGAATTGTCTAACGAGTTTGCTAATGTTCATATTGATACTGAAAATGAGAACATAGAAGGACTGATAGACCAAGGTCAATCAAAGGGTGAAGACAGAGAAAGCAAACAATGGAAAAACATGTTGGGTGGAAAAGATATCATTCAATTGAAAACTAATTATATCCCCAAAGTATTGATACCCCTGGAGAGGTTGTTTGACTAGAATGACGTGGAAAAAAACCCAAAATTTGAACCCCCCAAAGAGGCAATAGGAGACCAAAACCTGGGCACTAAAGAAGAGCCTCGGCTGGTAAACTTGTCTAAGAAGTTGTCTGTTGAAAGCAAGGAGCGATATGGAGAGTTGATGAAGAAATATGATGTTGTATTTGCCTGGAGTTATGAAGAACTGACGGAATATGATACCTCAATAATACAACATTCTATTCCAATCAGATCATGGGAGAAACCTTTTAAGCAAAATTTTAGGAGCATAAACCCTAAGCTACTGCCTGTGATAGAAAAAGAGATTAGAAGATTATTTAATGCCAAAATCATTGTCACATTGAGATTCTCTTAATGGATAGCAAACCTGGTTCCCGTAAGGAAGAATAATGGTGAAATTAGAATCTGTATAGATTTCAGGAACCTGAACAGAGCTTCACTAAAGGATAATTACCCCCTACCCAAAATGGAGCATATCTTACAAAAGGTAGTAGGGGCAGAAAGGATCTCTACTATGGAGGGTTTCTCCGGGTACAATCAAATCAAGGTCTGTCCTGAAGATCAAGAGAATACCGCTTTCACCACCCCTTGGGGTACTTTCTTGTATGCTAAGATGCCCTTTGGGATGATGAATACAGGAGCTACTTTCCAGCGGGCAATGGACATAGCATTCGTTGAAGAAAAAGATAAATTTGTGGTTGTATACATGGAAAACATTACTCTGTACTCAAAATCTGATGAAGAGCACCTGGAGCATTTGGAACAAGTTTTTAAGAAATGTATAAAATATGGTATCTCTCTTAATCCTAAGAAATCACACTTGCATTAGAAGAAGCTAAACTCTTAGGTCATGTCATTTCTAAGGGAGGTATCAAGATTGATCATGAAAGGGTTAGTGCTATTCAGAAAGTTGGAGAGCCAAGGAACAAAAAAGAGGTGCAGTCTTTCATCGGGAAAGTGGCCTTTCTGAGAAGATTCAATCCCAGTTTTGCCGAAATCATGATGAATATTAAAATAATGTTAAGAAAGGAAAATCAGGTTAAGTGGAATGCGGAAGCAAGAGATTCGTTTAAGGAGATTAAGAGTGCTATCACCAAAGCCCCAGTATTAGCCAGTCTATATTTTTCTAAATATATTTTTATTTTTTCCTATGCTTCTGATCACACTGTGGCAAGGGTGCTTTTACAGAAAAATGCCCAGAACGCAGAACAACCAATTGTTTTCTTTAGCAGGGTACTTAGAGATGCAGAATTGAGATACGATATCATGGAAAAGAAGGCTTATGCCTTGATCAAGTCACTAAAATATTTCAGTGTGTACATCCTCCATTCACACATCATTGCTCATGTTCCAAATAGTGCTGTGAAAGGTATCCTCACCCAAGCAGACCCTGAAGGAAGAAGGTCTAAATGGATTGTTGTATTACTGGAGTATGATCTGGAGATAAATCCCACCAAATCGGTGAAAGGGCAAGGGTTAACAAAAGTAATGACCAAGGCCAACTGTGATTCTCTGCAATTGAACTTCCTATAAGGATATTCAAATCCGCTGGATGTGGGAGTGCACGTGAGACCAGAATTCTCTGCATCCTCTTGGTATGTTGACATTGTGTATGTGTTACAAAACTTACAAGCCCCTCCGTGATTGAGCAAAAGGAGGGCTAGAGCGGTGAAACTAAAAGCTGCGAAGTAATGCATTATGAATCAATCCCTATATGGGAAGGACTTGGGAGGTGTGCTGCTTAATTGTTTACTTGAGGAAGAGGCTAAACACATAAAGGAGGAGTTTCACAAGGGTAATTGTGGCGGTCACCATTCATGGGAGGTGACAGTAAACAAGATCCTGAGGGATGTTTTCTACTAGCCTACCATGTTTTCAGATGTATACAAAGAAACGATTGCCTGTCACCAATGCCAGAGTTTTGAGGGAAAAAGAAAGGTCATTTCACTACCCCTTCACCCTGTCATAGTAGAAGCACCCTTCCAGCAGTGGGGTTTAGACTTCATTGGAGAAATAAACCCTCACTCCTCAGGGTAGCACAGATGGATATTGACAGCCACTGACTATTTCACTAAGTGGATAGAAGCCATACCAACTAGGAGAGCAACCGAAGGCGTTATCATGGATTTCCTGGAAGACAATATCTTGTCAAGGTTCTGGTGTCCCAAAATAATAGTGACAGATAACGCACCAGCATTTTGTTCTAAGAAAATGACAAATTTTTCCACAAATACCATATCAGTCTGAATCATTTAATGGCATACTACCCTCAAGGAAATGGAAAAGCAAAATCATCCAACAAAACTCTAGTAAGAATCATAAAGAGGTTGTTAGAAGACAATAAGAGAGCATGGCACACAAAACTGAAATATGCTCTCTGGGCTGATAGAATAAGTACAAAGAGGGCCATCGGGATATCACCTTTCCAACTATTGTACGGAGCCGAGGTGGTTTTTCCAGTTTCTATGGGATTGCCGGTTATGAGGTTGCTGCAGGGAATGGATGAAGAACCAAACCACATGCAATGAAGGGTAAACCAGATGGTTGAACTGAATGAGTTAAGAATTAACGCCTATGACAAAGTACAGGGGCACCAAGAAAAGACAAAGAATTCCTTTGAGAAAAAAGAAGAAGAAGATAAATGTCAGATAAATGACCTAGTCCTAAAGTGGGATGCTCCAAGGGAAGATAAACATGGGAAATTCGACCACATGTGGATGGGACCCTATATTCTTGAGGGAAATCGAGGAGAAAATTATCTTATCCTGGAATACCAAGACGGGTCTACCTGTTCGGGAGGTCTATTCAATGGAAGGTTTTTGAAGCACTACCTATCCTAAGAGAAAGCAAGTAACCCATGTACCATAGCCTGTATATATGTATTTTCAATTTTTCTCATTTGTTTTAGGGTTTTTAACGGTGAAACCAAAAGGACTTGAAGCCCGAAGTGAAGGCCCAAAGATCTGGAAGGGGGAACCATGTTTCATGTCTGGATTTTCAGCCGAGCTAAGAAAACAGACGCAGTCTCACTTTCTAGAGAAGTTTTTTCAATCTAGGGTTTACAGAACTCGCCCAATGGATCAGGCACTTAGTCTACAGAGTTCTTTGCTACCTCACTGCGATGATAGCATCCCCGGTTGGAGCCAGTTGTTAGCACCTATATATGTTTTCTCTTTTACAGCATATAGATCTGTACATGAAAGATGAAAGGTCAGACACCTACCTGAGGAAAAAGCTTGAAGTGATTCCCATCGGTAGTGTCCAGGTGCTAAGACATGCGACAGAATGATCTAGGAGGGGCCCAATGCAATAAAAGGGGGCTAATGTTAAAGGCTGAGTATTAATAGGAAAAGAAATGGTTAAAAGCAAGCGGAGAATACCCCAAACCTATAGTCCACGGGAAATTTTGTGAAATACTAAGTGTCGCGTAGATCGACACCATTAATCAAAAGCGGGAGCAAGATCTACAGTTTTTAATGGACCATTGCATGGCCAAGTTGCGAGGAGAAGAATGAATAAGTGGAGGCGATCAGCCATGTCCCGCCAGATACGTGTCAGCCTAGGAGCACATCGCAAAGAGTAAGGAGCAGTGGGTGATGCCATATTTAGGCGCATGCGATGGTAAGGACAGATACAAATATCTATGGCTCTGGTGGAAAGAAGAGCCATATCAATGGCTGGTGGGGGCCGGAAACGCACAGAGTATAACAAGGCGGACCCCACTAGTAGATGAAGGATCTAAAAGCTAAGTCGAGTATGGAGACTCACCATGGATATACATCTAAGAATAAGCGGATGGTTGTTATACATTGTCGCACCAAGAAGTAGCACGAGGGATAGCGGCATGCTAGATGCAATGGTACGGGTCCCGTTGGACAGGTGTCAGCTCCACAGCTTATCACATAGAGCGAAGATGATAGAGGAAAAGCATTTTTGGGTGCATGTGATGCTACCCTGTAGATGCATGCAAGTGAGATTAATGGCCTAGATGAGTATTAGTGGTGAGGATTCGAAGGTGGATATGGGTAGGTTGTGAAATCAAAGGTAAAATGGCAGTCAGATCTAATGTTGGAAAGTAAACACGTGAGAGTTTAGACGGCTGAGATCAAAGGACGGCAGGCCAAAGAGACCGGGAGTTATGGAAATATGGTTATATATATAAGAAGTGACCGCGAAGGTTGACATTTGTTTCCAAAACCCGTCAAATTCAGGAAGTCTCTTGGCATGTGGTAGACGACGAAGGTGACACAACCTTTGACAGGGTGCATGTAGAGCTTCCGAGGTGACAGGTAGGGTTTGTAACCGCCATTTTTTCTAAAATTTCTAAGTCTTTTATAGTGTAACATGGGGGAAGAAGAATCTTCTACCAGTTCTACGATTAAGGTTTCCCTGGAAGACAGGGATGCCGACGTATTCAATACAGGCATGCGACTCCTAGTCCCGAAAATCAAAAGGAGGTTGGAAGCCTTGCATGGCCAAGGACTGGATATACATGGTGTCTTTAAGTCGTCATTCATTTTCCTTTTCCTTGACCAAGTGTTCTCTATCCCTGAGTTTGTAGCATGGTGTTCTTCTAATTATTCAGAGCCCCAAAGATTAATCATGGATGCCCAGAAGTCTAGAGTTGTTTGTAATATAGATGCGTCTACTGTTAGGAATTCCTTTCTCGTTCCCGAGTCTCAATACCAAGAGTTGGAGGGTTTTTCTGAGGAGTCTGTAGTTTCTTTGTATCGGCAAATCAACCCAGAAAGCCATCAAGCTTTCTTAGCCACCTTCCTGAAGCCCGACTCTGAAATCTCTGAAGAGCCCTATCCTCTAAATGTCATCCTTTTTAATGACAATTCCTAGTTGGTTCTTTCTTTGTTAGCTCAGTTTTTAGGGTTGGCTAGTGACTCATGGGTAACTGAGGTCCAATTAAGCTTACTCTTTAGAATTAGGATCGGTTTGGCCAGGTCTGAAAGTAGACTCATCCCATATTTGAGATTTGATCAATTTTTGGTGGAAAAATTACATGCGCAGTTGAGTAGTTTCCCAAACACTAGGTTTTTTAGGTATCAAACGCAGCTAATGAAAATCGTTCTGTACATCAGCACCGAAAGCCCACACTTCTCCTCACTGCTTGAAGCAGATGTGTTGGTAGACAATGCTTTCAATTATTTGAACTATGTTTTTCCCCTTGTCTATAAAATTATCTTTGGGGAAGAATTGCCCAGAGTGTTGCCTGAAATGAAAGCAATGATGTAGTTAAAGGACGAACTGGCTATCGGTGACTGGTTTTTGTTGAAAGAGGCTACAATCATTAGGTTGTACAGTTTTGTGCAGGAGCCATATGTTCTGCCCGCTTTTCTAACACTGTGAATCTTCAACTGGAATTTATCAGACAAAATTTTGCCCTGGAAGAGGTGCAATACCTAAAGCACAAGAAGATCACGGACGTGAAATGCCCCTGGAAGATAGGCCCTTTCATCATCAAGAATAAAGACGCTGTGTCCTAGGTGGAAGAATTATTGTAGCCATCAAATATGACCCCCTGCATATTATTTCCAATAGAAGGAAAGAATGTAACCTCAGTGCTTTTGAGCATGCAGAAATAGAAGGGGTACTGAAGGGGAGAAATTTGTTGAGGCGGGAACCCGAGGCGGAGGAAGCCATGGAGACACAGGGTGGAGATATTATGTTATCTGGTTTAATAATGGATTTAGATCAAGTGTTGGACACCGTGGAATTGGGCCAGAAAAGAAACTTAGATGAAGTCGGAAAGATGGATACCGAGGAACGTAATGGAGACAAGCGGCCCAAATTAGAGATATAGGATGAGTTAGCTGTTGCGGCTATTCAAGCTGAGTCAATTGCTTCCCCAACTAAAGAGGACTTGTTTGTCGCCACAGCCCAAGAGGAATGGACTGTCCAAATGGATATTGGAAGGGCAGATGATGAGGGGTCCTCAGCTCCTGAGATCCAGGTGGTAGAATACAAGTTTCAAGATGTTCAAGAAGGAGATGTTGGTAATAAATTTCGGTCCAAGGCCGAGCTCTATAAACAATATGATCAAAACAAGCGGACCTCAGCCCAGAGGTTGTTTGATTCAATGCCTATGGCCAGAGGTCTATCTAAGATTTCCTGATGACCAGCAAAGATATCCATGACAACGTCTTAAACGTGGCAATGGTAACGGAAGATGGAGTGACCGATACAAGGATCAATTGGGAAAAGATACCAGTACCAGACAAAATCCAGTTTCACAAACAGGTTACTGACCTTGTGTATGATGATTTTGTGAGAGCAACCTTGAAAAGTGATAACTTGTTGGTTAATGTGAAAAAACTGAAAAAGCAATTGAACCTAGAGAAAAGTGAAAATTGAGCACTTCAATAGCAGGTCAAAAAGATACAATTTGACATGGTCATAAGTGACGGCGAAGGAAAAAGCATGAGCAAGATGTTAGAAGAAAACGACAAGCTGATTCAGAAGCTACAGAAGAAGGAAAAAGGTCCAAATATCCGGCTGATTGAAGCTCCCGAAGAGACGGACTTCGAAAAGAAAAAAGAAGACTTGTCTAAGGAAATAAGTGATTGCAAAGAAAAATTGCTAAAGTTTGCAAAGAAGGAAGATAGCTGGAAAAAAGAGAGGATGAACTTAGAAAAACAGCTTGATGACTTGAAAACTAACTTGTCCAATTTGGACATGCGGCCTACCAATTCCAACCAAATGGGGAAAGCAATGGTACCGACAGTCTGGTGCAAGCAATGTCTCACATTAGCCTGAAAGACACGGAAATCAAGGAGCTAAAAGAAAAAGCTCACAGGTTGGAAGAAGAGAGTAGTAAAAAGGAAGAAGATCTGAAGGTCCTCCAAAAGAAGCATAAGGAATTGATTGAGATCAATAAAAAGCTCACTCTTCAGGTTACCAGACAGGCGGCTTTGCAAGGATTAAACACTTGGTATGGGATAGGATCATTAAGGAAGCTGAGAACTTTAGACCCTACCTTGAGTTTATAAGGATAAAAGAGAAAACCATTAGTGATGCTATTGTAGGTTGTGAAGTTGCTAGGCAGAGCTTAACCCAAAGACCCAAGGAAACTACATTAAATGCCATCACTTACCTGAATGGTCTATCAGAAGAGGAAAGGATGAAGTTAAATATTGGGAACCGGATTAATACACTCGCTACGGCCCGAAAGATCTTGGAGAAATATACTCAGGTTGAGAGTGTAGAGGCAAAAATCGAGGAGATGAAGAGTCAAATGGCAGAGTTCAAAGGGTATTTTGATAACCTGGTTGAAATTGGGTTACCTTCTTTTTGGAATGATAACCAGGAACTAATCCCTCACAACGCTTATAAAAACCTACGGTGGGCGATGAGGATGGATCACACGAAGTTCAAATGCCTGAACAAGTTGCTGATAGGCAAAACCTTAATGGAAAACGTCGAAGAGGACTTTGAAATCTTGAACAGATTAATCGCCATTGGTGAAAGGATTCCTCCGTTCTTCTACACTGAGCACATTGAAATACGAGTTATGGTGAAAGAAATGGTGGACTATGACTTCCCACCCGCAGATCAATGGGCCAACATAGAAAAATATATCAAATCGCTATATTTTCTGCATCAACCTCAGTGATACTTGTCTTTTTATAGTTGTTGATGTTTCCTTGGAATCAGAGACTCCTTACAAGACTTTCCTATTTTTGATAATTTGTAATATTCTTTGAGGCGGCTATATGAATATCCAGCTGGAACTATTACTTTACTTTCTTTACTTTTTTCTTGAAGCAAATGTTACTTAGTAAAAATACCGATGGGTTGTAAGAAATCAGTTAGGTCGTTTCTACCCATTTTTGTTTCTGTAGTCATAGTGGCAAAACAACCTGAATGAGGTGTCACTTCAATAATTGTTTTTAGTTTTGGATGAGTCGATAAAGAGGACTCCTAGCATCTATATATGCAGTGTAATGAAATGAAAAAGTGTTGAAAACTTTTATGGGAATTTTTGTGTATTGTTCTGTAAGACATTTTGAGCTATATTTTGAATAAAGATTTGCAGAGCTGAGCCAATGTTTCTCAGGGATTCTTGTGTAACTGGTGCCGTAGTCTGTTCCTTCGTTTTCCATGTGAATTGTGTATCTCATTGTTAATTCCAGTCTGTAACATTCTTTCATACTTGGTACGGTGTGATAGCTAAGTATAATTCATAGAAATTATGCTCTACTTATCTTTTTCCAAGTATTCCACCATCATGTTTCTGCTAAAATTGATGTAGGATTCATTATTATATGCCTTATGTCAATGGATTGTCTTTTTTTCTTCTATTCCGCCAATAAAAATCACTTTGACTATGAGCTGTTTATTATCTCGCCCCTATGTAAAGGCATTTGTGAAGCATTTGTGAATGAGTTTTCAGAGTTTGTTTGAATGTGACTCCATTGCCCAAATAAAGATTCATATGTTTCAGCCAAGCTACATTTAAACCATTTTGTTTCCAACAAAAATATGATCTTCTGTATTGTTGTAATTAAATATCTTGAATGGCGAATGCTGGTGTGTTTCTTCATTATTGACAATCTTGATGATTTCCAGTATTTTGTGAGTTTATAGAGAGAGCCCTCTCAGACTAAGTTGGGTCAGTAGCTTAAGTCTAAAGATTGGTTAGTGGATACCCCAGTTTGCCCTCTCCCACAACCTAGGGGGTCATTTTGGCTGTAAACACCTTGTTTCCAACTTTTCCTTTGAGAATCATAAGAAATCCCTATGTTCATTTTTCATTTTCATGATCCGTGGCCAATTTTCCATTTGTATGTGTTGAAATATTGTAACTTCTAAGAATATTATATTTGTAATTTATTATTTCGGAGATGTTTCATTCCTACGATGGGACTTTGTTATGTATCCGGAGATGTTTATTCCTCCGAGATATTGTGGTAACTAGGGTTATTAGATCTCCCATGTGAGGTCGGCCCTAAGTTAGTTATTTGAGGGTTATTAGACTCTCATGGGAGAGGTCGGCCCCATAGGGTAAAAAGTCAGTCGAAAAACAAGTATAAGTAGAGGAGGCATGTTCCTCACTTATCTCATTCATTCATCCACTTAGGATTATCACACAAGTGAGAGAGAGGTCTGCATATGAGGATAAGGAGCTCTAGTCTTGGACTACATCTTGTATTTGGTTGATTATCTATATTGAGGAAAGCTTTGTTGGGTTTTCTACCCCATGAGGGTTTCCCAGGGTAAATATTTGTCTATCTTGTGATTGTGTTTCTTTCAGTAATCTTGCTAGTGAAATTAGGCTAAACTCAACAGTATGTTCATCACTTCTTTCACCAGGATATAGGGAAAAGGGTTCACTACAATCCTATCCATCCCTTCCATGTTAAACTAGACAAAATTGTTATCCCTGTTGACCTGAAACTTATCCCACTATTGGTAGTGGTTTATGGTGTACTTACAAAATCCCATTTCGAATAAAGAGGCAAACAATGTTCTATTATGTCATTCACTAAATGTTGCATCATTGTTTAGCAAGTTGTTGTTGTCTTTGTGGTAGTATCATTTGTTTAATGTTGTAGATCCATAGCATTATAACTTTGATGCATTATTTAATTAAGGTCCACTCTTTTGACAAAGCCTTGGCAGGTTTGGATGGTTGACTAGGTTAGGTAGCTTTAGGTCTCTTTTGCATGTTGGATTACCTCAGTTTCCGTGGTAGTTTCCTCCGTCCTTGATGAGATAGGTAATGACTCAATTAGTCAGAATGAAATAAGTATGATGACTGGTTCTATTCAAAGCCTTCCTCAACTCAACACCTTCTTAAGTAAGTAACCCCTAGTGCTATTCAGAGCTTAGCCTCAACACTTTTACATGGGCATTACGCTAGTGCAATTCAAGAGCTCTTTGCTCAACACTAGTGCTAGGATGTATTTGCAAGATACACCTAGGGATACAATGGCCAAAGATCTGATGCTCGAGAGCTTATGCTCAACATCAATTTGGAGTGCTCCGCGGCTTATGTCCAACACTCTATGTACATCGAGGCTTACGCCCAGTAAATAATAAATTCCTCTATGTACATCGGGGCTTACGCCCAGTAAATAATAAATTCCTCTATGTACATCGGGGCTTATGCCCAATACATAGGTTATCCATGTGCTCCAGAGTCCAAGCTCAACACATCATAAAACTCAGTCATGCATATCATATCTCTGCACAGTATGTAACAAAGATCGTCTGAGTATATTAGGGTTTTGCACCCAATCTCATAATAAAACATCAATCAAATACATTGGGGCTTTATGCCCAGTATATAACAATAACCTGCATCTTATTAGGGTCCATGCCTAAGTATGTATATCTATAAAAATAAAACATGTGCATTGGGGCTTATGCCCAGTATACCAAAATAAATCATATGTGTTGGGGCTTACACCCAATATATAACATCAATATAGTCAACAAAATTCAGGATATTATAGTCACCACCAGAGTCAAATTTTACACTGATCACATTTGCCAGAAGCTAAGAGGATATCCATTGCGCGTTCCCCCTACTTCTTTCACATGACCCTACATACAAGTGCTTAGGTTATTGTGTGGATTGGTTTCTCTCTCGTATCGAGGATGATATAATCCTTGGTTTTGTATTAGCTCTCATGCTAATTATAGAGATCTTCTTCTCCATCCTTATGCACTCTATTATTTTCCTAAAATGACATATCTATATTTCTAGGCCTTCCATTGATAGACCTATTAAGTCTTAGACAATTTGTAGTGTGATGGGGTATGGATTTCCCAACCATAAGTGATCCTAGTGCAAGTGCATAGGACTGATAGCCAATTTATTATACCATTGGACCAGTGAGGTGTTGTCGAATAAGGGGGCTCATATTAGCTTGGATAAGGAAGAGACTTATAGTGGTTAGAATTCTTTAGTGACCTCCCCCTTCTTGAGCTCGGTAAGGGTCACATAAAATTCTTCCTACATTTCTGTGAACTACTTAACATTAGAAAAATTATCCAAGGGTCACTTAAAATACTTCCTACATTTCTGGTAACTACTTAGCACTAGAAAAATTATGGTCAACAATATAAGTAAAATCAACTTTACCCTATAAATCACCTTTGTGAAGGACGTCGCTAACCAAGCCGCCGTACCTTGTATATTTAAATAACTACCAAATTTGTTGAGATTAAGGTGACGAGGTGTATGAATCGACGTAGCTAACCAAGAAGAAGCCGTATCTTTTCTATATAAACCAGCACAATCACATTTTTTAAACAAACTGTATATAAAAACCCAGTACAACCATATATAAAAGAAAACAAATTATCTTGATTCCGCAACAGGCAAATGGATTCTGAAAGTACCAAAATTCCGGAAGAGTACGTGGATATGTTGGTGCAAGAGTTTGCATATGATCCAATTCGACTGCCCCTTACAGATATATCTAGCGCGTGAGAATGGCGGGGATATATCTAATGAAGACCTCTACAACGGATTGGCAGTCCTGAAAGCTGCGTGGCTGGAAAACCGAAATAGCTGCGTCAATTCAAGTTTTAATTACGTTAGGGTTCTAGTCGATTCAGTAACTTTTTAATAGCATTTAATTTTAATTGGATACATAAACTTAAATATTAAATAAATAAAATTTATATGTTTTATATAAATTTAAAATAATATTAATTTTACACGTCCAATAAATATATTATGTTTTTAAATAAAAAGGTTTGACTGTTGTTTACTATCAAAAAATTGCTTTGAAGGTTTAAAAAACTTTAAAAAATATATTATAATGTATTTTTATGTTTTGCCCGTGACAAATGTAGCTTAGGCGAAGTTATACAAGAGCTTCGTTAATGTATAAGAAAAATATATATATATATTAAATACTAGCTAATAGCTATCTATTATAAAAATACAAAAAACAATACTATTGAGTTAACAATTTTATATTCATTTAAAAGACAAGTATAATATATCTTTTTAAATTTTATCTTAAAAATAAATATTGTTATTTTGATTTTTATGTTAAAAATAAAATAAGTATCAATAGTTGTGGTCACCAAAACTAATCATTGATGTCCTGTAAAAGTACTCATATAGGCATCAAGGTCTCCTTGTTGACCACCTCTTATCAAAGGGATATGCTAAGATAGGTATTGCAATGAAGAAAGTTGAGATACTTCAACAAAACTAACTATGCATAGTCTGCAGTTGTAATTATTAATGTTATTTTGCTCTCTCATTTTCCCCCCTTCCATATGCCATAAGAGCTCAATATATAGCCTTCCAAAGGTAAGTGAAAGGACACATCGAGGCGTTTCGGGGAAAATGGAGGGCCAAAGGTCACCCTAAGACCACTTTTTGGGAGTAAAAAGTAATTTTCTAATGATTTTTACCATTTTACTTGGCACCCGCGGGCTATAGTGGAACAGATCACATGTATGCGGGCTAAAGTGGAATAGCTAGCGTACAGGAAGAAAAATAGAGAAAAAGTGTTTATGAAGGACATAAAGTGAATCTGAGTCAGTGAAAATGGATCCTGAAGGCCAAAGAGTGTTGATGCTCTCAAGGTGGAAAATTACGTTGTAATAGATGCCCCCTAATGTGTGAGGTCAAAGAATGGTGCTACGATGGTCGAAATACATTATAAATCTCAGAAGTGGAGTGATGGAGACACAACTGGTGAGAGTATCTCACTTGTCATAATACAATAGTATCCCTGAGTACATGTCGGTATAGTACAACAATCTGATACAATGGCCATGAATAGGCAGTACATCTGAAAAGAAAACAACTAGTGCAATACTGGAGGTACAAACTGTTGATGTCTGAGAGATGATATCTCAGATGTAAAGTCATGATCATAAGTAGCATACTGAATGCCACTATCGCCTGTGGTCTTCTACACAAATCATCTACGGTGCAAGTCCCATCAAGTGAATAAAGGTGTTGAGGTCGAACCTGATGTGACATCGTCTGATTATCGGTCAATGATGTATATCGTTAACAGACGTGAGATAACCCACCAATAACGAAAATGGGCATCAAGGCACAGAGTACAATCATCAGAGTGTGAATAAATGTGTTGAAGTCGAACACTAAGATGAATCCATCGATTAGGGGACATTGATGTATTCCCAAAACTGTCGATGGTGATAGAGCCTGCCACTAATGACTGCAAGCCTCAAGGTACTCAACCGAACTCTAAGTCTCAAATTTTGGAATAAATTAGTTGATGTCGACGGAAGAAAACTCGGTAGAAGGAGGGAATTAAGGCATCCCCCATCAACCAGCACGAGGTAATAGATACGCTGAAATATTTGGAAGAACTCAGGTGAAACGAACTGACTCAATAAGGATGGCCGACATGCAATAGTCCAGAGATCTGAGGAGTGGCTTACTCTGGTTTCAGGACTTCCTTTGAACAAGAGCATGAGAAGATGGATAGACCCAAGTAGCATAGACTCGACATAGACTGTGCAATGCAGGAGGCATCAACAAAGGGCTCCATAGTGACTGGAAGCTTAACCAATTGGTGGAGTAAAACTAAAAATGAAAATGAAAATGACTAAACTCTTGGTTTCTCTTCCTCTAGGATGGTTCTAGAATGGAGAGAAAGGGAGCATGACCTTGTGGATGAGGTTGTCCGCAATGATTTTCCAGTACAACAAGCATTACAAGCATGTGGGCTTTTCAAATTTTGGAACATAGGGGGCTTTGAGGGCCCAAAACCTATTTCTTCGTCGCTTGATAGACTAGTGGGATGTAGATGTACAAAACTTCAACGTAGACGGTCAGATACTCTCCTTGGAGGTAGATGATATTTACTTTATTACTGGATTGTCCCGTCGAGGTGAAGTGGCAAGTCTTCGATCTCGTACTATGGGTGGTGGGATCACCATTCCCGACTACATAGTGTGGTACTGTATTCCCAACACTCAAAAGGTGGGGAGTCAGGTACCCATTGGAGCCATAGTTAGTCTGAGCATGAATATTATAGTGGCTACCCTTGTGCGGATTACAGGTTCGACATCTCTACACCAGGCTTCAAGGTCAATGATGTTCTATGCATCACAGTGCATGTGGCCCATGGTATATGACTGGTGCACAACATCACTAGGATCCATGAAGACCCAGTTAACAGAGTGCAAGCGTTGAGAGGAAAAAACTTTGGATACGGCAGTATTCTATGTAGCTTCTTCTTTGAGAGGGTTCTGAGGCTCAGTCCGAGGGTTGAAGTCCCTCCTCACAGTCTCCACGACCCAGCCGTGACCCTGTGGGAAGAGGTCTTGACACAACAGGGTGGTGGAAAACAGGCATCACCATACACAGAGGAGTTCTTCCATTGGTGGGACCGATAGGTCATAGCCATTTACAACTACCCCTATGTAGGGATAGACTTCTGTGGTGATTGCGACATGCCACTTCCTCCAGGGGAAATGTTCGGAGACATCGGTAAGTTACTCTTTTTATGTTTTTGTGTATTAATTTTTTTGGGATTTTTGATCATATATGAAAATGAAAAAATCTTTTTGGGGTAGTATCACCTATTAACATTCTACTGTTTACTCACAGAAACTAGTCTGCGAAGACCTAAGGGTTTCCTGGGACATTGTCAATGGGGAAGGGGTGGAGAAGCAGTCGGCGCTGCGGCAGAGCACACATTAGAGACCATGCAGTTCAACCTATCCCGCATGACCACCAGGGTACCTATGATCGAGGTAGTGCAGCTTCCAGAGGACATGTAACGCAATGTTGTAGGAGTACCAAGACCCTGGGTGTGACTACTGTAGCAGATAGCCAATGCAGTACATTATTACTATCAGACACATCTTGTCGAGGCAGTTAGGCCTCCTCGTGGGGCTTAGACATCTCAGGGTCCCATATTTTTGTAACGATATGTATATTTTTTAGGGCTACGGGCTCTAGTTTTGTATTATGACACTACCGTTTTGGACATGTTATTTATAAAAAACTATGGTTCCCCAGTTCTACTATATGTGTATGTACAAATGTATGAATGTATGTTTATTTGTGTGCTTCATTATGAATGTGACAAATGTCAATCTAGGACATATTTAGCATATGCATCAGATACATGATTAAAAATTCTAGGAACATGAATGTATGGAATGGAAACAAAATGTCGTTCCAAGAGTCTTACCCTTAAGAATCTCTGTAATAAAGTAGGATCCCTCACACAGTACTGACCATTCAACTGAGACACAACGAGTTGTGAATCCAAGAGGACTTCTAAAAACTGGATACCATGTGAAATAGCATCTTGAAGTAGCTCAACTACAACACTATACTCAACCACATTGTTAGATGTAGGACTGAGACAAGCACCTCCTGAAGACACAACTAGGTGGTCAGGTGAATAAATAACCCAAGCAGCAGAAGCAAGCTGCTGCATATGATGGCTAGCACCATCCGCGAACCCTAAGAACATAGGAGATTCCACTGACATCTGTCAACCAAATGGAAACGAATCAGCAGACCCAAAAAACCAAAAGAAATCTAAACTATGTACAGAAGCAACTATACAATAGTATACAGAAGTATTAGCTCGAGCTAGAAGCTCAAGCGTAATACTGCTTGATGTAGAGCCCATTTCTAGGCTCCTTCAAGATGTTCCCTTCATATTCTTCCAATTTGCAGGCTCCTTTTTCCAGGACATGCCTCACGATGTAAGGACTGTGCCACATGGGGTTAAAATTTCTTTAGCTTGGTCATATAAAAGGACCAAGTCACCTTCAACGTATTGCTGGGGATGAATAGACCTATCATATTGAACCTTCATATGACATTTATTGGCATCTATAGCCACGGTGGCATCTTGACGCTGCTCGTCAAGCTGCTCAAGGTGGATTAAACATTGCTCAATACCCGATGTATCAGGGAGGATCTCTATGGCTAGTTTTAACGAAGGGATTTCGCATTCAATCGGTAAAATAGACACCACACTGTGAACCAGCTGAAACGGTGAGAACCCAATGGCAGTCTTGAATGCGGTTCGATATGCCCACAAAGTAGGATATAACATAATATGCTAGTTGTTCTTGCTCTATTGGATGGTACATTGTAGAATGGTCTTTAAAGACTTATTGACTGCTTCAACCTGACCATTCGCTTGGGGGTAGTAAGAAGATGAGTGTTCTTGACGAAACCCAAGCTTGAATGACAAATCCTCCATCATTTTGTTCTGAAAGTGACTGCCATGGTTAATGACAATCTCTTTCGGAATACCGAACTGAGTAATAATCTGATTGAATACAAAATGGGTTGTTGTAGCATCATCGTCTTTTATGGTAGGCATGGCCTCAGCCCATTTGGAGAAATAATCCACAGCCACTATGATATGGCGATGCCCCCCAGCCGAGGCTGGTTTGAAATCCATGAAATCCACCCCCCACTTGGTGAAGGGACCGATGGTGATGACCGGATGAAGGGGCGCTATATGCGAGTGTATATTTCAAGAAAACACCTGGCAAGGGTGACATATCTTTACGGCGTTCATACAATCCTTAAAGATCGAAGGCCAAAAGTAACCAACTCGCATAATACGTTGGGCTGTTGCAATCCTGGATAAGTGACCACCACACGCTCCATCATGGCAATCATTAAGCATGCGCTCCGCTTCTTCGTGATTCAAACAATGACGGAGGATAGAATCCTTTCCTCGACGATACAAAGTGTTGTCGACAATGGTATAATCTTTAGCATGGTGTTTCACATGTCATCGTACGCCTCATGAATAGTATGAAGGAAACTTCAAAGTTTGAAGATATATAATAATATCCCCATACCAAGGGTCCTCAGATGAGATAACAAATAAGTGCTCATCCAAAAAGGAATCTTCATGGACAATATCCTCATCAAGTCGTGGAAGGTCCGACATGATCTCAGCAAAAACCAAGGATTTCACCGACTTTGCCAAAGCAAAATCGATATCAAACTCCTGAAGGATCACAATCCATTTATTGTACTTCCCCCCTATAAGACGTCATGATAGAACGAATTGAAATGGATTGATATGCGCTATGAATGTGGTTTTCCTAAGCATGATGTAGTGTCGTAACCATTGCACTGCATGAACAGTCGCAAGTGCCAACTTTTCCACATGAGTATATCTCATCTCAGCGTCTACTAGATTTTGAATAAGGTAATAGATCACATGCTCCACAAGCACATCATCAACCTGAACTAAGACCATGCCAATCATCTCTTGAGACGCAGCCACATGAAGTATAAAATCTCTTGAAAAGTCAGGTGGACTAAGCAGAGGGGCTGATACCAAAGCTTTCTTAAGAGCATCGAAAGACTGTTGGGCTCACTCATCCCAGATAAACGGTGTGTCTTTCTTCAAAAAGTGTGCGAAACCTTTGATAAGACTAGCATAATTCAGTACAAAGCGACGTAGAAAAGTAGCTCTCCCTTGGAGGCTCTGAAGTTGAAACAAGTTGTGCGGAGGAGGAAACCGAAGTATTGCCTCAACTTTAAGAGGATTGACTCTGATATCCTCTTTCAAAACTATGAAACCTAGAAGGTGACCTGTCTTCATAGCAAAGATGCACTTATTGGGATTCAATCGAATCTTGTAGCGTATACATCGTTTGAGAATCAAATGGAGGTGCTTGGGGTGGTCCACTCTCTTGCGAGAATGGCCATCAAGATCATCCAAGAAAACCTCCATGATACATTTAAAGACGTAGGTCATAGCACGTTGAAACGTAGCTCCGGTACACAAATGTACCCCAAGGACAAATGAAAGCAGTCTTATGTTGGTCCTCGGGTTTGATCTAAATCTGGTTATATCCCGAAAAGTCGTCCATAAACGAAAAAAATTTGCTTCCCGCACAAGCATCCAAGATCTGATCTATGAATGGAGTGGGGAAATTGTCCTTCGGATATACACGGTTTAGGCCTCTAAAATTAGTGCATACACGAATACCCATTCAGTAAAGGGAACTTGGTAGATAAAACCATCCTTAAGCAGTTTCTCCACCTCTTCCTTGATCGCGGCTGCCTTTCGAGCGTTCACAGGACGAAGGCGTTGTCGAACCAGTTTAACATTGGGATAAGTTCTAATCTCGTATTCGACAATGCTGGGGTCTATTCCTTGCGTCTCCTCAAATGACTAGGAGAATGCTTCTCGGAGTTCCTTAAATAATTCGATCTAGATCCAAACCTCTCCAGGAGAGAAATCAACACCGATATAAATGTTATCAACCTTTCCTGGTGTATGAGAAATGTCGATCGGTAGGGTAGGGGAAATATTAGCCATGTTCCCCTCTGCGAAAAATCCCATGCGAATCCCAAGGAGCCACAGGGTGACCAACAATCTGGGAAAGAGTCATCCTAAACTCATCTTGTTCCATAAGATCAGGGTTGGGAAGAAAATGAGAGAGATGATGCATGTATTCCCAATGTCTCTCACTACCACACATGGCCTCAACAATAGCTTCATCCAAAGGTAAAGTACTGTCAAGACAATCGTGCGAACAAGATGAGTCGACTACCCATTCCGGCAGCATAACGGGATCTTCCTCCTCTGTCCGTGAAGAGGAGAGATCTGGCTCTATAGTGGCTTGTTGAATATCTTGATATGCAAGCTTAGCAGTAGATAGTGGCATAGCCATTCCAACATGTGCAATGTCTCTAGATGTGGAACTCATGGATGGTAAGGTCCATGGATCATCAAAATTCGAAGTCTAGAATGGTACATTATTCAATGGAGGTGGCGCATTATCGGAAATGGTTCCAATAAAAGCAATGGGTGAAGGGAAATCAAAAGATCCCAATAATGAGGGGTACAATTTGACACCCATGTTCCTAGTTGCCGGTTGAGAATCTGTAACTTGGGGGACTACTGATCCCATGGATGTTGTGGAATAAGGACTAACGAAATCCAGTTGGTCAACTGTTGCAATATTGCCTTCGTGTGGAAAGAAAATAACTCTGAACAGAGTGGACATGACCGCCTTCATAGCGTACATCCAAATCCTACCCAGGAAAAGGTTGTAGTCGATGGGCATATCAACCACCTCGACTTCAATAGGCACGGGTTTCCCACCCAAGTGGACAACAAGGGAAGGGATAATCCCATGCGATTTAAATGACTGGCCGTCAAATGCAGTGATCATGGTTATAGACTTGGATAAGGGAGGAGATCCAAGATCTTTCCAAAAAGATAAAGAAATTACTGACGTAGAAGCACCTTCTTCAACCACCATTCTTTTGACGAAATTTTGAAGGCACTCCACATGGATTTGAAAAGCCACATGGTAAGGTAAGTGAGGTTGAACATCAGTAGTATCAAACTTGATAACGTTAGGACTTCCCCCATCCTGAAATCCTAAAGCACTCAAAAGGGCATGCCTTTGAGAAGGACACGCTTGTAAAACTTCAAGAGCCGACATGGCACACGGAGTTTGACCCAAATCTTCTACAATGGAGTAGTTTTGGGAGGCTCGAGCATTAGGATTATGCCTAGAGTGCTTGAGAACACCTTTCAGTATCCGTGGCATAGTAGAGGGATTCTCGATATTCAAAGAGGTATCAAGAGGAGGAGGAGGCTCATTCCCCATATTTGGTTGTGGTGCACCATAATCGCATTGACGAGTAGCAACACTAACCTCTAATTTAACCATATTCACGCATCCAAAGCCACTAGTATGGGAAGAAGACATTGTAGTCTCATTAGGCCCGGAACCAGTAGTGGGAGCATTCGAAGCCATGTTCTGATGATGTTAAAGGGGATCTCTTAACACAACTTGTCTCTGTGCTAGATGCTTCGATGCTTCTTCAATCCGAGGACACAAGTGAGTAAGATGATATTCCCCACAAAGATTGCAAGGGGATTTCACTTTATGCCTAGGTTTATGGTCCCCACCGGCATTTTTTCCTTCCCGAGGAGGGTTGGCGTTCTCTTTCCAAGGAGTATTATGATTACTACCATTTTTCCCATTATTTCCACCCTTATGGTTATTTCTCCCCTTCTTCTTACCACCAGGTTGCTGGTTACCCGATGGGTTCGCCGATTGCACAACATGTACATCGAACAATGGGGTGGAAGTGGACAATGAGTGAACCTATCCGGGAGTAGATTGGTTAAGCGACAAATTTTGCATTTGATTAGAAACCAAATCTATGGGTCGAGTACTTATGGATCCAACAATTCCATAGGCATGTGGTCCACGAACTGACTTGGGCTCATGTCGTGTTCACGGTGTGTCGGTAATAATGTCATATAAGATGCTAGACTAAGAATATAGTAAATCTAGCTACTGGAATTTTAAGATAGCTTGTTCCTTAGTCACAATGTCATACATCGAAACATCCTTAGTAATATATGGAAGCAATGACTTGAGAAACCATTCCAAAAACAACTCTAGAGGAATGTTGGATTTCACTAACCTCTTCCGTCGACTCCACTCTTGAACATGGTCAGAAATGTGTGTGGCCTTATTCTGGCGGAAGGTAGACAAGAGTTCATTACCAGTATCATAGTGAACCAACAGCTGGAAATGATCCAAGAAAACCAAGGCTATGTCATTGAAATCCCTATACATGCCCCCAGGCAACTCAACATACCACTTTGCAGCTACCCCTGTGAGGGTGCGTTGAAATAGTCTCAAACAAATGGAATCATGATTTAACGAGTTGGACAAGCACCAAATGGGAAAAGTCATGACGTGATCACCCGGATCCTCACCACCCTTCCCTTCAAACTTGGGAATGTCCGAAGGGAACTTGGTAGGGACTGGAGGCCAGTTAGGATCGTGACACACTGGATCATTCGTGAGCTTTGAAAGATCTAGAAGATTCAATCGAGAAAGGAACGGGAGCTGTGGATGGAAAGCTTGATTATACGCTCCCATAAAAGGTTGATTATACGGACCTGAAGGATAAGATGGACCATAACCGGAACCCTGGCCATAAGGCTGATAACCTCCTCCAACCTGACCTGTGTGAGGGTAAGCAGGTATATATGCATTATGAGCACCGTATTGAGGTGGGTTGTAATGAGGGCCAGCACCGACTGTATTATAGTAAGGGTTACCACCATAATTATGGGGCATATAAGTATTACTCATAGCGGGAACCGTGTTGTAATGGCCTTGGTAATAAGGTATGTTCCCCACCCCCTACGTAAGCATTATTATTAGCGTGAGAAGTCGTGTTGTGACCATGGGTATGAGGTATATTCCAAACCCCAACATTTGCATTACTAGTAGCAGGAGCGGTGGTGTTGCAACCATAAGTATAAGGTATATTCCCACCTCCTACATTAGCATTACTAGTAGTAGGAGCAGTCGTAAAAGTATATGGTGTGTGTCCACCCCCGTTATTAGGAGGATTGTTAACATCAACAAATGTGGTCCTAGGTTGACGGGTAGAGGCATGTGTACAGTACTGTGGATGGTGAATCGCATTGCGAACAGTGTTACTATTAGGATGGGTAGTCCTAGAAGGAAGCCTTTCTCCAACATTTGGATTGTTAGAAGGGACATGACCGGTCCCCGTATTATGTGTGTGAGTAGGAAATGTGGTGCCCCCGACAAGGGTATTGCCCCCAGTGCGTGCAGTGTTTCCAACACCATGACTAGTGCTAGCATGACTACCAAATAGAGCAGATGGATCAACTGTGTTGTAACTAGGCATACCATGTGAGAATGGGGTAGCATCCGTAGTGGTCGCAGGACCTGTGTTAACATGCAAATTTAGCATCCAATATAGGAAATTATGTGGATTCGAAGGATCGAACGGGTTTTCCACTGGTGGAGTGGATCCAAACAAAAGAGGTCGAGTCTTTAGTATCAACGGATAGCATCCCCATTCCTCTCTATGAGTAGGAGGACTAGAGGCATCTTCGACTCTACCCGACGGAGTTGTAGGGATTTCTCGCATGCCAAAACCAGCGTAAATGTTGGCGTGAATTGCTTCAAAGGAATCCGAAGATTCAAAGGGAGCCTTTCGGCGTTCTCTCTGAACACAACATGTAACTTCATCGACCGGTAAACCAGCCAACCGACAAGATCATTGGAGACTAGGACCTCGCACCATGATATCTCTGAAAGTTCAATAAATCAAAGCGTCCCCTATCGGCCAAACTAACGATCAAAGAATCAAATATCACACACCTAAGAAACTACATCCAAATGCACACAAACGAGACTGACTCAAGGAGCTCCCAACACTACTGCCGGTATGTCTTGCCTAGGAGAGGCTTGAGACTCCCAAACTATAGCCAGAGGTAACAGAATCAATTATAAAGGTTCCCAAGCTTCACTTTCTGCACAGGGTCAAGTCCCTATACAACAACAACTGTGTTGTCCAACCTCTATCTGACTCAGGATATGTATAGTATAACCACTGCAAGCACCTTATGCGATACCTAGGTAAGGCAACTAAGGTCCCCACAATATAACCAATGCTCAGGGGGACAGTTGCAAGTGGGATCTGTTGTATGGGCAGGGTAGCTAAGCCCGAAACTCAAGAGGTTCAAATCCCCCAAGATTCCCTAGATAAGAACAAATCCTAGAAATATCTCCCACGTTCAACCAGTATTGGAGGGCTATCTCTGCAACCAACCTCCTGTGACCTCGTGCTTAACTCTGGTCTGAGTAGAGCATCTTGAGAACACTGATGTATACCATGGATTTCACCACTCCCTGGTCAGACACATAATGTTTCGTATAGTAGTCTTGGATTGTTAACTCACAATGATCTATTCCAAGACTCTAAACCTATATTGGTTGGTGTACCCTATAAATAAAAATTGTTCTAATCAATTTTAAGATTAAGCGTTAATTTTAGGTGGTTGTGATTACTCAAATGATGTGGTCGTTAAACTAATGATGTATATGACTCAATAGTATGCACAATCGCCAAACTCTAGACTCATCTATCCAATAAAAACAATGCCACTAAAATGAAAATCAATCCAACGGTTCGAAATAAAATGCAATTCTTTTAAATTTCCAATGCACAAGGAGATCCTAGATGAAAGCACAAGCATTCAGATGCAAAATGCAGTTCAGAAAGTAATTTTTTTTTGTATTTTCTCTTATAACGAAAAGGAAAATGCAAAACTATGTTTTTGTATTTTTCAATATAATGGAATGAAAAATGCAAGTGAAATCTACCTATTCAGTTTAAGAAATGCAGAGCATATCACTAAGACAACCCAACAATTCCCAAACAGTGAGATTCAGCCAATGTAATGAGCTAGAAAATAAAAAATGGTGATAAACTAACAAGGCTCAAAACAAAGAGAGAGAAGAGTTTTCGGTCACCAACAAGGCATGGAACAGTCAGGAATAAGGCCAACTAAGACTCAGGAACACTTAACACCAACCCAGCAACAACCCAAGACCATAAACCAATCAATCCCGGAGTTGTACACTACTGTCGAAGGAATAACTGCGAGTAGATGCGAGCTACAATGCAGACAGAGGCAGGTAGACGCGAGCTAAACTAACTTGACCCGCGTACAGGGAAAGGAAAATTAGCAAATAAAGAGTCCAATGACCCAGAAAATGATGGTTTTCTATAGTGTATCCCAACGGCCAACCAAAGACATAGAAGCTCAACACACAACAACTCTAAATAAGGACTAAAGCCTAAAAATCCCCAAAAATGGATGTTCTCCCCAACGGAGTCACCATTTCTGTTATGGAGAAAACTTCCTATGGCTTGGGGCAGACCACAACAGACAGTTGACTACCAGAAAATGACTCAATTCCCAATACAATGTTATATAAATAACAATGATAAGATAATCGAGAAAAGACCAACCTTCAACCGGATGTTCGATGTAGATCCCCGTTGAGCTTTCAACTTCTACACTTGAACCTGAAAATTAGTCTCAACAACAAGTATAAGCAAGTGCATATAATATGTGAAAGACATTAGCATAATTAATAGCATGATCCATGATATCATAATCAAATATAACCCAATGTAATTTAACAATATTCATAACATCAATTGGACGAGAAAATGAGTATTTCCATTAATGAATAACAAGAAATACAATATACGACCTCTTGCCGGCAACCAATCTGAACCAAGAACTGGGTCTCTCCACTTGTGCTTCCACCACTTCAATCCTCCATGTAATGGCAAACTCAAAATAGGATAGGATTTTGGCAGGTGAACATAAGGAGTTCACAACAACAAGGATCAATGAGTGTATACTCAAGTCACGGCAAAAATCCACTAGATTTATCTTGCTCTCTCCTTTTCCCCCCTTCCATATGCCATAAGAGCGCAATATATAGCCTTCCAAAGGTATGTGAAAGGACACATCGAGGCGTTTCGGGGAAAATGGAGGGCCAAAGGTCACCCTAAGACCGCTTTTTGGGAGTAAAAAGTAATTTTCTAATGATTTTTACCATTTTACTTGGAACCTGCAGGCTATAGTGGAACAGCTCACGTGTACGCGGGATAAAGTGGAACAATTAGCGTACATGAAGAAAAATAGGGAAAAAGTGTTTCTGAAGGACATAAAGTGAATCTAAGTCAGTGAAAATGGATCCTAAAGGCCAAAGAGTGCTGATGCTCACAAGGTGGAAAATTTCGTTGTAACATCCAGCTCAAAATCAAAATCTAGGTTTGCAAAGTTTTCAAACTGCAAAAGTGCCAGTGCTGGTGGTGGACAGAAGAACCCCTGTAACCATGGTTTAAATTCTCCTCCTCCTCCATATAAGGAGTAACATTTGCATTTTGTTCATTTTTTAATTGCACTACTTCTTTCAAGCCATTTCCTAATCAAGATTCTTTAGGCTTGTTTTCCTTTTCAAACAGAACAGGAGAGTCCATGTCAAAATGGTTTTAATTCCTCTCGTTCTCATAAAGAGAGACATCTACATTTTGTTGATTTTAACTGCATTTCTTATTTCAAGCCATTTCATAATCAAGATTCTTTAGGCCTATTCCTCTTTTTAGACAGAGCAGGAACTTTCATTTTTTACAATCCATTGACCATTGTTAGTGATAGGAAATAATAAGCTTATGGGGCTTCTTGCATGTAATTACAAATGGATGGAGGTATTCTATAATAACATGTTTTCATATCATGTGACATATATTGTTTTGATTGTGTTTATCAACTCATTTCTACATTGAGAATGACTCCTTCATGTTGTTCTGGCACTTTTAATTTGAAAAGGGTGTTGAAGAATTGATTATGCCTCTATTTTATTTTATTTTACTCAGATTGCAATGTTAAGCAATAACGAAATTTGAAATATTTATATTTATAACTCATATGTAACCATACATACTATGACTACCGGCTTCTAATCCAATTATTCAGTTAAGCTTGTTTCACTGCATGAATGATATAAGACAGATATTTCAATGGGCCATCTTAAAGCTTGAGTTATCCATGTGGTTGTGGTAACTTTGTGTATAAACTGTACATTTCAAAGGACATTCTAATGCTTGAGTTATCCATGTGCTTACAAAAACTTATGTATAAAATGAAGTAAGCTTGCGTATAAAATGAGATTCCTAATCCACCTTGCAGATTACCCCTGACCATGGCTCACCTATGGTCTAAGAGCTACTCCAAAATTTTGGAAAATCTAGAAAAACTAGAAGTTGCATATGAAACAAATTTAGAAACTTTGGATAAACTAGAAGTTGCATATGAAACAAATTTAGAACATCTGGATAAACTAGAAGTTGCATATGAAATAAATTTTGAGGTGGATGGGAATTTCTTTCAAAGAACAGTTTCTGTTGTAGGAACACGATCTCTATACTAGTGAGATGCAGTGGTAAAATCTATGTAGTGTCCAACATGGATTACATGTTCGATGCGATAAGTGGTAATTATCATATTTAATTCAACTGGACCTACTATATAATTACCATTTGTAATGACCTATGTAGATTCTAGGCTTTATTTTGACCTTGCTTTTTTATTTGAAGTGAAATGGAGGATTGTTTCACTTCCAACCATGGTGATACTCTGGAGTGCAAGCGTGGTTAATTGCATCACAAGATTAGGGAGGTAAATGTGTTATGGAATACTGAGTCAAAAGAGGCAGAGACATGTCAATCCATTATATATAGAGAGACATGCAAGTTTTTATGGGATTTAAGTTTATGGTTTGGGGAGATCCTGTTGGTTTGGGGAGATCCTGTTGGTTTGGGGAGATCTGGTTTTAATTGATTGATTAGAGAATTGAAGAGCTTGTGAATGTGAATGTAAATGTCAAGGATTGAATATGGTTTGATTTTTAAAATTTCCACTCCATTTAATAATTTTTTATATCTTTAACATTTTAGTAAGTTTTTTAACCCTAAATTTTATATATTCTAAAATAAAACCTATGTTGTAATCAGAGTAATATTAATATTAAGTAATACTCCTATGAAAATGGTTTTTTTATAAAAATAGTAACAAAAATTTAATACTTATTTAATTTTTAAAATTTTTATAAAAACTTGAAATAAAAGTTGTCATCATCACTTGGGGAAAACATCACAATAATAATTAAATAAAATTATAAACATGGAATTTAGAAAAATTAACTTGTAATTAACATTGTTTATGAATGGCTGAAAATTTGGGACTCGTATCCTTTCGATTTAACCTTCTTTGGTTGCAGGAACCATCTCCTATGGACTTGATTGAAAGTGCATGGAAAACCAGAGTTACGGGATCCCAACTTATGTTTGGGAATCAAACTTGAAAATGGTCAAAATTGCATTAAAAGAATGGGAAAAGAGTTCCTATAAAGTTCAAAGAAAGAAAAGAAGGAAACATAAAGACATCATAGAAATTGTGTTAAGGAAATAAAAAATTCACAAGAGTTGTATTGGGAAGAAGAATCAACAACAAATACACATAAGTATATATGAAGCAAAGGACATAGGGAGTTTTTACTCAAGAAATATCTAAAGGGGAAATTATATCCATTCATATCATTCTATGTGTTTTTATTGTGCAATAGTGTGTTTCTATTGTGCAATAGGTCTCTTTATATAACTTTAGGTAATCGTAAAAATATTTTTCTGTGTTTTTATTGTGCAATAGGTCTATTTATATAACTTTAGGTGACCATGTAACAATATTTCATAATTAGATATTTAGTTCAAGAATCTCCATTACTATCTCCATGAATTACTCTTAGACAATAGCCCAAAAGAGTCTCTCACCTTGACATTAGGTCGTTCCTGTATGATCATGAACCCCAAGAGAACCTTCCATGGAGCATTACAATTCAAACCTTTGACAACCTATTTCACTGCAAGAACTATGCTTTGAGATGTTGCATTGACTAAGCTTAGTTCGCCCTCATTATTAGGAAGGATACTAACATGCCAATGCACAATTAAACCCCTTTCCCCTCCATATTTGGCCCAAAGAAAGGATCTCTAAATTTTCTCCAATTTATAGGTAGCCTGGAGAATTCTAGAGACAACTATCGACTTCTGGGAAAAAGGAAGATCTTTATACTACCAGTACAAATACTGAAGCTTCAATTGGAGTCTTTGTACATTCCATCCACATATATGCAATCAAGATACCAGTACCAAAAGGGATCCTGATATATTTGACAATCACTCTAGCATGGATAAACTTCCAAGCCCTGGGAATCCAAATCAAGGATCCTTAAGATTAATGAGCACCCAAAGCAGAGCAAAAGATATCAAATCACTTTCTGACTTGTGTCCACTAATCCTAATGTTCCCTGGGAGAGATAACAGAGTAAGAGGAAAAATGGTTATTAACCATCTCAGAACCTCCTAGAAGAGAAATACTCTAAATTTGCACCTGAATTGTGAATGCGGAAAAAAATAGCCCAAAGAATCTGCTGCTAAAACATAAAGTTATGGAGCTGATAGGAAGCCTTTCCTAATAGATCAGTGTATGATGATCCTGTCAAAAAAAAGAGCCATCAACATAAACAAACCAGGAAGCATACGAAAAAAGACTATGAACCATATCCACACATTGAGTATCAAACCAAAACACTGCAACATTTCAATATTGAAGCTCCAAACTACACTATCATAAGATTTGTCGAAATCAATTTAAAATAGAATTCTACTGAATCTCCCTAGCCCATTCCATAGGATTCCAAACTGAAAACATTACCACTAAGATAAACCTACCCTAAACTAAACCAGTCTGCTCTTTTCTAACTACGTGTGCAGTAATTTTTTTAATCAGTATAGCAATTTCCTTGACTAGGATTTTATAGGAAACATTGAGAAAAGCTATAGGATGTCATCCACTATTAGAATTCTTCACTATATTCTTTGGAATAAACTTGATCAGTGTTGGATTCAAGAATTATGATAGTTTCTGTGGGAGAAATCCTTTATCCATATGATACAAACAATTTCCAACAATCCCCTATATTCTTTTAAATAATTCATAGGACAATTGATCGAGGCTGGTAGACTTACCATTTTTCTTCGAGTTTAGAGCAAGAAGTAATTCAGTTTTGATTATTTCAATAATTAATCTCTCTTTCCACTAAGGAGAACTTCTTGGGAATAGCTTTATAACCGTAACTTATGGCTACAATTACTCTTTCAGTCATAGCATAGTGAAAAAAGTTATACAAGATTCCATTACAAGAAGTAAATCCGACAGGAAGGAAAGCATTTAATAATATCAATACTTGGGTTTTATGATCTTCATCAACATGAATAAAATCTATGTTGACAGTGGACTGTAAAGGGATGCACTCGCTAAATGGGTTGTGCTCTCTAGATGTACTTTTCCTAGAAAGGGATATACCTTCTCCAAACAACGCTAAGAATTTATGTCCTTGATCATAGAGAAGATATGAATATCGAGAGCAGTTGGGGGAGCTTTATAAAATGAGTTTAAGCTTGAGCTTAACACTGAAAATTTATTCACAGGCCCTGGTACTATATAGAATGAATAGAGTAAAAAATAATCACGAAAAATTAGCTACCTCTGAAACCAAAACAACATCTGGAAAAGCTATGAAGATACCTCCTTAGAGAATGCACAAGTGTTACATGGTATTAATGCATACCGTTTCGTGGCAATATGCCAGCAGCTTATGTTACCTTCCTCAACTACTATATTAAATACAAACATGCATTGCGTCATGTACGCAGTACTCCAATGTACACAATACTCCAAATCATCTTCTGACAACGTACTTGAGTTGAGTAATGACAGCAAATCATTTGACATCTACATATAAGGTTAAGTTAAAAGGTAAGTATTTTTTGTTTTTGTTTTTTTTAATTTTTAATACTCAGCAATGATAAAAATGGTCACTTCAAGACCTCCAATCCAATAAAAACTGAACAGAAATTTTCAAAAAATAAATTATAAATACAAATTTAAACATGACTTTGATCTAACTTTAGAAAAAAAGAAATATATATGTTAAGTAATACACAAACATGTAACATATAGTCTCTGCCTACGACAGGTACTAAAAACTAGAATAATTTAAAATGATGTCCCTAATGTATTTTAAAATCTTTTAAATCAACACATTGCTTCAAACAAAGTGTAGCTTGGGTGTCACATAAGTTGGAGAGTATGAATTATAAGAAATCAAATCACATTTGAAACTTAATTTGCAAGAAATATTAGAAGTGTGAAATATATGGCATTTCCTATGGTAAATCCTAAATATATGGTTCCTATAGTAAATCCTAAATATATGGTTCCTTATTCATTTGAGCGGTAGTTGTGATCAAGGAATTGGGAATGAGAAATTTAGTTGTAACCACCACCCCATTTCCATATACAAAGTTGAAGGGCATATTCTCCATGAGATTCTTGACAATAGTTGTGTATGCACATAGAACCATTGGTATGCATTCATCCCAATTATATCTATTCACTACAAAGACCTTTTTGAGTCCATTTCCTAGGATCTTATTGAAAACTTCATTTGTCTTGTAGACTCGGGAGTGGCATGGACTACTCATATGGCGTTGGATAAAGAATTCCTTGGTTATTGCTTGAAAATTGTCTCCATTGATCACTTATGAGGCTTTGGGGGAATCCAAATCGAGTAATGATATTTTTGAATATAAACCTACCACTATGCTTGTTAAGTAGTTCCTTTTAAGTAGCTTCTACTCATTAGGTAATATAATGTATGGTTTTGATGATGTACCTTTTGTTTAAATGAATAGAAAGGGGATTGGTTGGTCCTACAATGTCCATATCCTATTTCTCAATTTTTTGTAGAACTATTGTTGCATGTATTAGCATTAAATGATTTCATTGGGATGGTATCCCTACTCATTGGCATTAAATGGCCCCTTCTATGAGCGAAAATTATGATTTTGAGGAAGAAATCTCCTATGTCGCATGTACACACATTTCTTGCTACAATTGAGGTACTCCGATTCTATGTTCTTTCCAAATATGGGGCATGCATTATAGCCTTTTGTTGTGCAACCAACCATATTCACATAAGCTGGAAATTCATGAATCACCTACATAAGAATCGCCTTCATTTTAAAGCATGTATTATTGTAAGCATCATATGTCCATACTCCTTGGTCCCATAATTCCTTAAGTTCATCTACCAAGGGTTCCAAATACACATCAATGTCATTACCTGGTTGATTTGGACTAGGTATTAACAATGTTAGTATACAAAAATTCCTTTTTGTGCACAACCATGGTGGGAGGTTTTATGTAACCAACACTACAGGCCAAACATTGTATGTATTGCTCATGTCTCCAAATGGATTAAATCCATCTATTGCCATTGCAAGTCGTACATTGTGGGGGTTCGCCTAAAAAACCAAGCCATTTTTCCTCAATAGTTTTCCATGCTGGGATATCAACAGGGTGGAACATATGACCATCATTGCTTGCATTCTCATGATGTCACCTCATTTTTTGTGACATGTCCGTAGAGCTAGAACACCACAGAAAATATTTCATTTATATATAATATAATAATATAATAACACTATGAAAAATGGTAAAGATAATACAAGAAGGTGAAAACTTGAATACAATTATGGTGTTAAAAATCATACCTGTACATTCTCTTTAGCCTTGGTGCTATGGGAAAATATCTTAACACCTTTGCACGAACACCTTGACACACCTTTTGAGATTGAGCATCCACCTTCCATCGATATGTTTCACATGTTGGGCATTCATATTTACTTCTGTTACTTCCTCAATATAAAATTCAATCATTGGGACATACATGTATCATATCATAGTTTAATCCCAATGATTTTATCAATTTTTTTGCAGCATATGCAGAATCTGGATGTGTGTTATCTCTAAGAAGTGTATTTTTATGCAATTTTAACATTTGGCCAAAACTTCTATTAGACCATCCACTATTCACTTTGAGATTGTAATATTCCATGATTGTTGATAGTTTTGTGAAATCAACAAAACCTGGGTACAATGGCCTCTTGGCATCTTTGATTAACTTCCTATATTCATTTACTTCATTTAGTACATTTGTTGATGCCAACCCCACATTATCACAACCTTCATTTAGGTTTTGATCAAGACATCGATAAGCATCATTCACCATAGCAAGCACTTGATCACCAACAATGGTTGTATCATTATCATTCTGAAACGATGTTCCAGGATCATCAACTTGATTATAGTAATGGCATTTTACATGACCATAACCCTATTAATAAGAAAATTAAAATTCATGTCAACGATTTTATGGTTTTTTTTAAAATTAGAATTAATAGAAATTGGTCAAATAGGGGCCTTTACCAATGCAAATTCGCTTCTCGGTTGAGATGAGATATGCTCTATAACTTCATGTGGCTCATTTTCAGATTGTTTCCTAGCCTCATCAATAACATATGGAATCTAAAGGTGAGAGGAAAACATAAGTTTTCACATATAAATATAATTGATATCTTTGTTGTAATACAAGTAAGTTTGAAACTAGATCAATTAATTTTTTTCAAGACCTGATTGTGAATGCTCTCTCCATGAAAATAACAAATTTTATAATGTTCTATTATTCCATCACAAATCAAGTGCTCATGTATTTTTATCAAATGTTTGTACTTTGACTATGCCACATTTATTACATGGACATTTTATGGCCATCTTATTCCTTGAATGTGCCTCGGAAAACTTTAAGAATTCCTCAACCCCATCTCTATATTCTTGTAGTGTCCTACACATAACCAATTTCCAAGTCACATAAATGTAATTGAGAACAAGTTAGCATTGATACATTTTTTTGGTATATCACGATGAATAACCAAATATAGAAACTATACCTATTTTTCAAGTTCATCCAGTTTCTTTTGTCCAATTGATAATATGCTCCTTAAGGTCCTTTGAAATTATGTCTACAATGAACTAAAAAAGTTAGTTGATACTAAACCTCCTATATATTGAAAACACACAACTTTGATCTAACAACTTGCAGTCAAACAACTACATAAATCAACATTTCTTATTAAGAGGTATTCTGATATAAAAAAAACTCTCTAAATTGTTCAAATATTTGACCTAGATCTTCTGGAAATACTCTCTTTAGCTTAATGCATTATTGTAATTGTCTCTTTACATGTCATTTTGTAGAATCTTTGAAATTCAAACCAATATGGCATCTAACTTCTAAGAAAGTAGAACCCATAAAGATTCTACCCAGACTCACAATTAAATCATTCCATGCAGCCCTTCAATGCAAATTTTTCAACATCACTTCTCTTCATACTGAGTGTAATTCCAATGTAGTCAACACTCAACCTTGGATCTTAATTCAACCTTTAAATTAAAATGTATCCCAACACATAGTAACACAATTATCATATACAGGATTCAATTCATGCCATCAAATTCAATCTCCTCTATTCAAGAAAATATTACGATCCTCCTTATAAGAATATAGTGTTCATGTAGCTACATATCACCGAAGGAAATCAACTTTGAACTCTTGTCCACGTATAATATTTAATCTCATGATTAATACATGGGAGTGTTAAATTTTGAGCATTAATTCACAATAATCTTGGATCTTTACTAAGAGAATAACATATACAGTATATCAATGCATAACAATCACAATAAGCATGACAAGCATCACAAGAATCAAAAGCATGAGAGACAAGAGACACAATGTTTCCGTGGGGAAAACCCTAAGGTGAAAAAACTCACAACTTCCTCAGAGATAGAGAGAGCAATGGCTCAACCAAAATACACTTGAGATAGTCTCCTAGTAGCAGATGATCCTCCTCCTCACTAGTGCGCCACTTTCTGAGTGAGAGAAGTGTGACTTTCCGAATGATCAAAATAGAGATCTCCCGATCTCTATTTATACTAACCTGTTTTCCCAGTGACCTTATGGGGCCGACTTGTCTAGCTAGGTACATCCACAATATAATATATATATTTCAGGGCTGACCCCACACATGGTGGTCTAATAACCCATTGGCAAGTACACACACTTGCGACACTTGTCAATCCACATGACGACACTTCCTTATAGAGGAATAACACATCTCTAATAAGGGTAAAATAA
Organism: Larix kaempferi; assembly: GCA_027924585.1. Lineage (NCBI taxonomy): Eukaryota > Viridiplantae > Streptophyta > Pinopsida > Pinales > Pinaceae > Larix > Larix kaempferi. The sequence goes on along the minus strand of BSBM01000985.1, from coordinate 3,942,585 downwards.
ATATATATGAAATACATAGATGAAATACATTCCGAAGTTACATATACATCAATACTCCCTCTTAACTAGGAAGGTATTTCTCGACAGAGATCTTCTAGACAAGTCTTCTTCTCAAGATCATCGTCATCGATGCATTGTCATCATCATCATCACTGCTACTGCTATCTCAACCAATCTCTGACTCTACTCGTCATAGGAAGTTCTACAGAGCCAGTCCTTTTTCATACTGGATGTAGGCCCACAACCCGCAGGTCTTCGTCATCACTGGCCATACTATGGAATCCTAAGGACTTATTACGTGCATCACAAAACCTCGAAAGAGCATCCCAGGATGTTACGAGCACACAGCTCTACCTATAGGATCTCCCAGGGACAGATTATATGTGGTCACCACAAAACCTCGCAAGAGCATCCCAGGATGTTGCGAGCACACAGCTCTACCTATAGGATCTCCCAGGGACAGATTATATGTGGCATGGAAAAACCTCGCAAGAGCATCCCAGGACTTATTATGAGCACACAGCTCAACCTATCGGATCTCCCAGGGACATATTATATGCCATAGGACAAAACCTCGAAAGAGCATCTGCCAGATATCCCAGGGCCAAATTATATGCCATAGGAAAAACCTCAAAATACTATCTGCAGATCTCCCAGGGCCAAATTATATGTCCTCCCAGAGAAAAACCTCGAAAGAGCATTTGCCAAATATCCCAGGGCCAGATTACATTCCATAGGCAAAACCTCGAAAGACTATCTGCAAATCTCCTAGGGCCAAATTATATGCTCATCTGCACAACCTAATCCACGGCCATAGAGTATCAACCTGATACTCACCATACAGCATTCTGATGTACACATGATCATCCTGATCATCATCACTGCAACATCCTGCTGCATGTCATATGGAGGAACATCCTGAAGCTCGTCATCCATGATCATCCTGATCATACAATGCATCTACCTGATGCATACCAAGTATCTACCTGATACATATCATCATACATGATCCACCTGATACAAATACAAATACATGATACATATCACCATACATGATCCACCAGATCATACAATGTATCCACCTGATACATATACAGATACATGGTCCAAGCATCCAACATGATACATATACAAAATACATACAAATGATCCTACTGATCATATCCAGCATCCAACATGATGCATACATACATATAAATGATCCAACTGATCATATCCAACATCCAACATGATGCATACATACATATAAATGATCCAACTGATCATATCCAGCATCCAACATGATGCGTACATACATATACATATAAATGATCCAACTGATCATATCCAGCATCCAACATGATGCATACATACATATAAAAATGATCCAACTAATCATACAAAGTAGAAATAAGAACATCATCCTGATGCTCATCATCCAGCACTTACATCCACAGCCATGTGAAGGATCCTCCTTCCAACATGCTTGGAATGGCTTCCAAAAATGTGTCCATCACTTCTTCCTCGAAGTGTCATCAATCCGAAGAACACCAAGCCTCTCTCTAAAGTACTCGAACTTCACCCTGGCTAGTGGCTTTGTCAGTACATCTGCAATCTGCTCATCCGTCGCAACATATAGGAGCTTCACAGCTCCTCTCTGCACCATATCCCTGATATAGTGATATTTTATCTCTATGTGTTTCGACCTGTCATGAAACACTGGGTTCTTGGATAGCTTTACACAACTCTAGTTATCACAGAAGATACCAGTAGCTTCCATAGCCATACTGCCTCACAACTAGCTGAACAGGCTGCAACATACTCTGCCTCAACTATACTCAGTGCTACATAGGACTGCTTCCTGCTAAACCAAGAGATCACACCTGATCCCATACTGAAGCAGCACCCAGATGCGCTCTTCCTATTTGCAGCACTACCAGCCCAATCTAAATCAACATAACCCTGCAGGTTAAACTTTTGATTCACTTCATACTTGAGTCCATAATCCACTGTACCCTTTAGGTACCTCAGAACATGCTTTACAGCAACCAGGTGAACACTCCTCGGATCCGTCAGGAACTGGCTCAATGTGTTCACAACAAAGCAAATATCTGGTCTCGTGTTCATCAGGTACATCAAGGACCCAATCATCTGACGATACATAGAGACATCAACCGGCTCAAATGAAGCATCACATAGAAGCTTCAGATTCGATGCCATAGGTGTGGCCATGGCCTTGCAATCCATCATCCCAAATCTCTTCAGGATATCTACTGTGTACTTTCCTTGACCAAGGAAGATCCCACCTGCACTCTGCCACACCTCCATACCTAGGAAATAATGCATCATTTCAAAATCTTTCATATCGAACTCAGTAACAAGCTTCCTCTTAGTATCTACAATCAATCTGTCATCTCCTGTTACAAATAAGTCATCCACATACAGGAGTAGAATCACAGGATTCCCTTCTTCAACCTTGTAGTAAAGGTTGGAATCCGCTTTACTCTTGGTAAAGCCCAAACTAGATAGGAAACTGTCCATCCTACCATACCAGGTTCTGGGAGCTTGTTTCAAGCCATACAAGGCTTTCTTCAATCTGCACACATATGACTCCCTGTCATATATTTCAAAACCAAGTGGCTGCTCCACATATACTTCCTCTTCAACTACACCATTCAAGAAAGCAGACTTGACATCCATCTGGTGTATTTTCCATTTCATTGTTACAGCTAGGGCAAGTACTGTTCTGATGGAAGTATACCTGGCTACAGGTGCAAAATTTTCTTCATAATCTATTCCCTCTTTCTGAGAGAAGCCACGAGCTACGAATCTTTCCTTGTATTTCTCTACACTACCATCTGCAGCATGCTTGATTTTGTAGATCCATTTGGAAGTCACAACAGACTTCTCTTTAGGTCTTGGGACAACATCCCAAACATCATTCTTCATTATTGATTGGTATTCCTCAACCATGGCATCCTTCCATTCTTTCTTTTCCGCTGCTTCTTCATAATTAGAAGGCTCTTTGTTCATAATGTCACAGAGTAAAGCAACATAGCTGGTATGTGATCTGGTTCTCTTCTTTGCTCTGTGTTCTCCTTCTGGAATGCTAAATATTTCTACATCTTGAATGAGCTCTCTAGCCCATGCAGGTTTCCTCTTGTGAGAGTTATCCTCACGGGGTGGATCTACAGGTTCTTGCGGATCTTCAAACTCACGAACAACTTCTGGAACTGCTTCAGTCATGGTAGTTTCTTGAAATCTAATTTCCTTAGGTTCTTCATAAACTTCGATAGGTTCCTTCCTTGATTTGATGAATGCTGAGTTTTCATCAAATGTTACATCCCTGCTGACATCAATCTTCTTGAACCCCGAAAAGTATATTCTGTAGGCCTTCGAGCTTTCACTGTAACCCACAAAGATACCCTTCTTTCCTGAAGGATCTAGTTTGGTCCTCTTTTCCTTTGGGACATGAGTGTATACTGGACAACCAAATATTCTAAGATGGATGACTTCAGGTTTCTTACCAGAAAAGACCTCTTATGGTGTCTTGTTGTCCAATATCTTGTGGGGTGTTCTATTCTGCACATATACAGCTGTTCTAGCTGCTTCTGCCCATAAATGCATGGGTAGATCCTGGTCATGCAGCATTGCCCTTGCTTCTTCCATGATTGTTCTGTTCTTCCTTTCTACAACTCCATTCTGTTGAGGATTATAAGGAGCAGTCAACTCCCTCTTAATCCCTAAATCACTACAAAGCTTCTTGAAGTCACCTGAGGTGAATTCTCCACCATTGTCGGATCTGAATGTTTTGATCTTCTTGTCAGTTTGATTCTCCATCAAGGTTTTGAATTCCTTGAACTTATCAAACACCTCATCTTTGTTATTCAAGAAGTATACCCAAGTTTTCCTGGAGAAGTCATCAATAAATGAGACATAGTAAACATACCCACTCAGAGAACTGGATGACATAGGACCGCATACATCTGAGTGGATGATTTCCAGGATATCTTTTGCCTTGCTTTCATTGCTTGGGAAATCCTTCTTAATGTTCTTACCTTTTGCACATCCTTTGCAAACACCTTCATGTTTGGTCTTGATTTCAGGAAGACCTTCTATAGCCTTTCTTGCAATTGGAAGTGCCCTATATTGCATATGAGCAAGTCTTCTATGCCAAAGTTCACTTGGCCCCATGGATTCATGCACCATGGCATGTTCAGGTTGTCCCTTCAATTTATACAAACCTCCCTCTTGCTCTCCAATCACTACTGGATCATCTATGGTCTTTCCCTTTGGCCACATTAGGACTTGGCCATCCACAAATGCAACCCTCATACCTTTTGCATCCAATGCAGAGATGGAGAGTAAGTTCTTCTTGAGCCCAGCTACATAAAGGACTTCTTTCATCTTCAAATATTTTCCAGAATCTAGGTTGTATTAGGCTTCACGACTTCCTTTGATTGGGTATTGATAATCATCCCCAAGTTTCACTTTATGGGGTGATTCATGTTCAGATAGATTTACAAAAGATTCTTTAAACCCAGTCATGTGTTTGGAAACCCCACTGTCAATCAACCAATCATTACAACCATGGGAGATAGTACCTATGAGAGCATAAATTAGAACATACTCTTCTTCACTTGATGAGTCATCATCACTATCACTTTCTGCCCTAGCCTTCTTCTTTGGGGGTTCATCATCTTCAGTAGCATGAGCATGGAACTTTCTTTTGCTGCCCTTCTTCTTCTTGCTGGAGTTGTTGTTATTATCCCATTTGTTCTTGGGACAATTTGAAGCAAAGTGACCCTTCTCATTGCATGTGAAGCATCTTAGATCCTTCTTATTCTTTTGATAGGATCTCTTGTAGCGAGAGTGCTCCTTCTTGGGCTTGCTTCTTTTGGTGTGAGTTGCAAGAGATTGATATTCACCTCCCATCTTTTCCTCACGAGCTACAAGTCTAGCTTCTTCTTGAGAGCATTCTTCCCATAGTTTACTGAAAGAGATCAATTTCTTTCTTGCACAGATTCCTTGAATAAAGGAGTCCCATGACCTAGGTAGGCCATTCAGAGTGGTCATAACAACTTCACCATTGTCCACTACTTCATCCACAGCTTCAAGTTGCTCCTTGATCTGAGAGACCTTGGAGAAGTAAGATTGAATGGTTTCTCCATTCAACATCTTGACCCCTTTCACTTGATTCCACAGAGTCATCTTCCGATTTATGTTCTTCCCTTCAAATAGCTTGGTCAAAGAGTCAAACATCTCCTTGGGTGTCTTTAGAGAATACACATGGGGTATGAGATGGTCTTTGATAGAATCAAAAATGATTCTCTTTGCCTTGACCAAGTTCTTCTTATGCAATACCTTGGCCTCTTCATCCTCTGGGATAGGCATGTCTTCTTTTATATATGAGTCCAGCTCATTCTCTTCCAAGATTAACCCAATCCTATACTTCCAAGCTCGGAATTTATCATCCCCTTCAAGCTTATCCTCAAGCTTGGTGTGGTGAGACATCTTAAAGAGTACTTCAAATGGAAATAGAAAAGATTTAGGTCTTACCACTTGAAATGCTGAAAACTGGATCTAGTCCTGGATTAGGGTTTGTCGGAAAAAACCCTAAAAAATCAAAATGTGAATTTCAACTTTCTGAAAGGATAGAAAGATGCGCCTTGATGAGCTGATCAGCCTGGTGCATTCAGAATTTGAGATCAACAAAGTTTTATCCTTTAGATTTTCCTTTTTGTCCTCCCGGGTTCACCAGGGAGATCCCTAAATTAGGGTTTGAGTTTCTCGGAGATATACCCAGCCAAAAATCTTGATCCAAAGCTCTAAACTTCGATTTTTGCAAGGAGCTTCCAGCTATGTCTTCAGATTCCATAAATTCCTATTTTTGTGGAAACCCTAATTTTTAGGGCCAAATCTGAAAATGCTCAGAATTGAATTCTGATTGGACAGATATATTCTCCTTGATGAGTAGAGTCAATCTACTATATTGCATTTCCAAAAACTATGGAGAGAAACCCAATAAACAAGAAACTCAAGTTTCTGTCACTGCAAAATGTCTTCTTCTTAGGTTAGCTCTGATACCATGTTAAATTTTGAGCATTAATTCACAATACTCTTGGATCTTTACTGAGAGAATAACATATATAGTATATCAATGCATAACAATCACAATAAGCATGAAAGACATCACAAGAATCAAAAGCATGAGAGACAAGAGACACAAAGTTTCCATGGGGAAAACCCTAAGGTGAAAAACCCCACAACTTCCTCAGAGATAGAGAGAGCAATGGCTCAACCAAAGTACAACCAAAATACACTTGAGATAGTCTCCTAGTAGCAGATGATCCTCCTCCTCACTAGTGCACCACTTTCTGAGTGAGAGAAGTGTGACTTTCCGAATGATCAAAATAGAGATCTCCCGATCTCTATTTATACTAACCTGTTTTCCCAGTGACCTTATGGGGCCGACTTGTCTAGCTAGGTACATCCACAATATAATATATATATTTCAGGGCCAACCGCACACATGGTGGTCTAATAACCCATCGGCAAGTACACACACTTGCGACACTTGTCAATCCACATGACGACACTTCCTTATAGAGGAATAACACATCTCTAATAAGGGTACAATAAATATATATGAAATACATTCCGAAGTTACATATACATCAATAGGGAGTATTGGATATATATGCATAGGTTTTTTACTCACTTACGTTCTTTTTCCACACAGAGAACAATATAAGCATCTGTTCATTTGCCATAACCTTCAAATTAAAAATTGTTTGCAACTACAGTTACATCATTTCCCTTGCATTTGAATGAACTGGGATCTCATATGGATTCTACAAAATTTCAACAAGGTTAACATCAAACAAGAAGGGTACATAATCTACCATTATTCCTAAAAATTATTTCCAGTATTTGAAGTCGTTTCAATCCTTAAACACTTTCACACAAATCTAAACAATTTCAATCTACAGCTCATACCTGAATCATGTACAAATTCAATTGAACCATAATCTACCGTCATTCACATGGTTTGACTATTCTTCCTACTATAGTTAGAGCACAAGTTAACTAATTGATTTCCTAGTTATCCAATATTCAGCATACTTCATCAATCACATAGACATATATGAAATCAGCACTCAACATCATGGAAAATAATCCTTTTCCATTTATTACTTGGAAATTTACAAGCTCATAAACAAACTCTGACCTATCCTCTGTCTTACTTTCCTTGGTTCTTAAATTGTATAGCTAACCCTCCTAACCAACATTTTCCCAGCCTCTCTCTCTCTAACCTCTAATGCTCGCGGGCATACAAGATATACTTGGAGACCTAAATGTTGGCTATATATCACCTTCTTGAGGTTTCTAGTGTAGACCCAGGTAATTCCCGGTTCAAGGAACCAACAAAACCTCTATTCACCGACCCTTTCGGCAACATACTGCGCACAGTCTGAGATCTCACCCGTGGAAAAGCTGAGGGGGTGGTTGCGGAATCAAGTTTCCGCAACTTGGTGATGCAAAGGTAAATGGACTGACGAGCGGCGCAACACTATGCGGGTTGTTGCGAACAACAGCTACGCGAAGTCTCCACTTCACGTCGAATAATTGGGCAAGCAGAGGTGCTTGCGCAACCAGCGCATCCATGAATGGCGTGGTATGTGGTTGTTTCATGCGTCATGGCAATAAGCTATCAACAGCTTACCTCGCAGCACTCTCAAGGGGTCAGCGCGTCGACTAGACCGCGCATCTACTCGGGATTAGTACTATGTCAACCAAGACTTGATGACCTGTATCCATTCATAACACTAAGCTTACTTAATGTATGGTGCATGCAATTGAATAAACATACGATACTGCACGCTCCCATGTTGTGCTTAAATTCAATGTTCAACTATGTGACAAACCAGCAGATTCATACATTCACAGACTTGTAGTTGCCGAATGCTTAACAGTCCTCCATGCATGTGTTCATTTATCAACCAATTCATTCAAAATCTGAAATACTTTGCTTCCATCAACCATTCATTCATGTAGTACTTAACATATTATTCCCATCTTTCTCCTATGGCGAATACATATAAAAGCATTAACATATAACTGATACTGGAATTCAAGCATACATATAGCAAGCGGATAATTGCAAACAACGCATTTAATCACACTACACAGGATTTAATGTGGTTCACCTCCCGTATGGAGGCTACATCCACAAGAATGGTTGTTAATATTGCTCTTTAAGGGAAAGGTACAACCGCTCTTAGTCTGTGCACTCAGCTACAGACTCTCTTCCCTCTCAGATAGGTCTCTGTGCACTCAGCTGCAGAACCTTTACAATAGCTTCAAGCTCAATTGATTTTACAGTGTTCAATAACCCACAATATGAGTTTGACAACCAACAACTACACCTTCCCATACAAAATCATGCCTATTTATAGATTATGCCTGTAGGCATATCTTTACAATTCGTAAGTAAAAACCCTTAGGTCTACGAAACCGGCATGGCCAGTTGCTAGCTTGAATGTCACTATCGATAGCTTAGTCCGCATGCTCCAAGTCGTCCAGCTAGACCACTCGTGGTTCACATGCTTCTCTGACAGCCGCAGTCCTCAAAACGGTTACACTGCATCATGGCCTGTCCCTTTCTACTACTTCCGCCTTCCTGTCACCGTCGACATCATGGCCTAGCTTCTCAACTACTTGTCGCCTTCCTATCACCATCGACATTGTGGCCTAGCTTCTCAACTACTTTCTGCCACTCACTCTGATAGGTCCTTTCCATTCGTCTCCACGTCCCAAAACAAGTCACTTTCTCCACTCCGACCTTTCCTTCCATTCTTTCTCCAGAATGGATTTTGCTTGTGAGCCGTGCACCAGCATATTGCGCAACCTTTCCTATTCCTTGTCGCTGTGTGAACATGCACAATTTCTCCAAACGGTTTCCTCTTCCTTCTGCATCGCACAATGCGCAATTATCAAAACTTGTATATTTTTCCATCCCATTTGGGCCCCGCCCAACAGGCCCCTAACACTCACCTGTGGCTCGTCCTGAGCCACTTCCATTGTAGAATTTGGTGCCGCATCTTTCGGTGTACCAAGCTTTGATGTAAAGCTTTGCAGAGTTCCTGCTAACTCTACAACTATCTCCTTGGATTTTTCTTCGAAACCATGAAGCGTCTCTAGAGTTTCCTGCGAGACCTTCTCCCTTGCCACTTGTTCTCTCATAGTTTCTTCTGCTTCCTAAAGTTCTCCGAACTTTGCGTCAAATTGCTGCATCAATTCAAGGCCTTCCTGTTCAATTAGTTGTAGCCTGACCGATGTAGCAGTCTCTTTCTCCCTTAGCGTCGCCAACTCTTTCTATAGGTCTTTGACCTCATTAAATTTCTGCACTTTCTCCCTTGCTGGCGCATTCCTCAGCTGCATGTTTGCAGCATCTACCTGCTGCTACTTCTGTTGTATTTCCACTCTTACCTACCGAAGCATAGGATCCGCACTCAACCCGGTGACTGTTGTAGTTATCTGTTCAAGTAAGTCTTAGCATTTCGTCACTTCCGCTGAAATGCCATCCATGGTTTCTTTGATGTCCTCAACTAGAGTTGGGCACTGATCTGGTGGAATGACAGGGTGCCTAGCCTCCAGCTCTGCTATTTTTCCTTTATAAGAGGCTTCCATTTGTATTTTCTCAGAGGTAAGGGACTCTACCTTGGCCCCGATTTTCTTTATTGTGTCCTCCATATCATCTTCTTCTTCGCATTCTTCTATTTTTGCGCACACCGCTAAAACGGTTTCCTTCAGCTTTCGGCCTTTTTCCTTGGCTGCGCTCAATTCTTGCTTGATGTTATCTGATTCCTACCTTAACTGATTGATGTCTTCAGTTAATTTTGCACACTTATCATATGAGGTGAGGCATCTCTCATGAATTTCTTCCACAACTCTGATGTGCAACTCGTTTAGGTCCTCTAGGGGCAAGGCCCCAATGTTCAGGTCGAGGCGCCCAGTCTTTACTGCCTCCTTAACTGCTTCATTTGGGTAAATAAGGTAGCCCAGTTCCAAGTTCAAGATGTGCAGATATCTACTTACAGCAATAGGTGGTCTTTGGTGCGCGCTTGGTCCCCCTGAATTCCCGCTAGAAGCTGATCCTGGCTGCCCCAACCCCATATAAGCTACCATTGCCTTGACCTCCTCCATAGATTGGATTATGGTCAACTGCAGTTGTTCTTGCTTGGATTCTTTTTCAGCGTGAGTCTCTTCCCATACTTCCTACACTTTTGTTGCAATGACCTAGCAATCATTTGGATGTAGTTGTGGTCCAAACTCAGGTTTGTCAGCCTTTCTCTTTGTGCGTCGGCTTTGCGATTGCGAGGGGCCTTCGATGGCCTTTGTTTTTCCTGTCGATGTCACTGTATGTTGACTCTACACGTCATCCTTCTCTTACTCAATGGGCATTCCTATAGGTAGCTCACCCATCTTTTCCTTCTTTGCTGCTGATTCTTTGCTATCTCCTTGAGTATCTTCTTCGTCTGAACTTTTGATGTCGATCTTGGACGTGGAGATAGGTGGGATGTTATGCAAATAATCCGATGCATCATCTTGGGAAGAGGGAACTTTCCATTCAACATCCCAACATTCCATCATGGCCTCTATGGTATCCTCATCAAGTCGATAAAACCCTGGATACCATAATCCTGCTTGTGCATTAGCCCTTGGCTGAATGTGCGATTGGTGGCTTTTCACGCTAAACCTCATGATGCATGTATATTTGTCGGTTAGTGTCTGGGAAATGCGTAGCGTTGCCATAATCGCCTTGCACAACTGGTGATAATAGGCATAAAATACTTCGGTGGTATGTCGTTGCCTTGATGCCTTTGAGCTCGCCCATAAGTTGGTAAAACATGCTCTGCGTCCCTACCCTGCCAAGGTTAGAGCTCCTTGTTATGCATCTGGCTCTTTCCATCCTATAAAGGGTATCAACACTAGTAGCCAGCTGAAATGGAATGGTGTTCCATTATATTGCGTTTCTTAAAGATTTTCCAGAAGCTCATTTAGTAGGAACTAGCACCAATTATAATGCGTGCCGCACAATGTGTTAGAAGCTTCCTTGATTGCGACCACCGGTACCTTAGGTGGTCTACACTTGCGCAAAAGCTTTCCTGCCAGCAACTAGGTCGTAAAATTTTTTGCACGGTCATTGATGTCGACCGTTGGGAACCCCCATCCCTTCTGCACTATGCCAAATTCTTTAGCAACTTCGATGCTCAGATTTCTATCCTGCGCCCTCTTTATGAGGAGGTCAGCAGGGTCCTCGCCTCTTTTGTTCGGGCCTATAATGTGATGGATCATATCAATGCTAATATCAATGCGGGTATCTAGCCCTAAGAAGCCTTCATGTACACAAGTGAGTAATGTGTGCACTAACGCGGAAAACTCTGGGATCTTAGTAAAGTGAGGCATTTGTAGTAGATTTAACAAGCCTGATGGCCGGATGGGCCTTAGCCATTCTTGGACTACCAATCTATCGGCGTCGGTCTGTGTGTCCCTTATGCAATTGATATATGCATCTGGTCTGAATTGTGGGTAAGTCTTCAGCATTAACTGGGTATTTTCAAGTAAGTCCAAGTCGTCCAACTTGCAACCTGGTATGCCACCCATCAGATTCTCCTCAATTTTCACCCTGGTAGAGATGGTGGGCATTAGGATTTCATACTTGAAATTCTTTTCTATGTGGACTGATGGGGCATCGAGCTTCCATGGAGGGAAGTATTTGGGTACTAGATAGATGGGTAAGTTCTGAGCTGAAGCCGACTGCTACACTAGTGCTTCGGACCCCCCTGCTTTGAATCTCTCTCTTTTCCATTGTTGCTTCCCACAGCCTGCCGTGCTGAGCTTCTAGATGCACTTGCCTTCATCATTGTCATGGTTGTTGGAATCCCTGCTTGCTCAAATAACCAGGAGATGTCTTCCAACTCGACTGGTTCACTCATACAATGCTCTAGTCACTCGGCTCTCAAATAGTTCGAATCCTCCATGAAATTGGTTAAGTGGCTGAGTGAGGTCTATTTATAGCCGTTGTTGGTCTGCAACATGGCCTTCTGTAGTTACCGAGGCACTAAATTCCATATTCATTATCAATTCATGTGTATGATCTTGGTCCTATCCACCGATCCTTCTCATCATGCCAATGTTGTTTCCTTAAATGCCAAAAGGTTGCTTGGCAAACCAGCTTGTCAACTCCATCAAATTAGCATTAATGGCTTAGCCTGCCAGCTGGATTTCGATGCTAACTAGTCATGTTAGTCTTTAGTGGGTTCCAAAATGTCACATCCGCCCTTAAATTTTAAACTGACCAAGTGCCGCCAATATGATTAACGGCCCACTAACTGGCAGACAGACGTCGTGGTAACAGTTTCTGTCATAATGTGTTGTCGGCCTTAACAGGATGTTTACTTCGGGATGCGCACTTGGTGTCATCTTCTGTGTGATGATCGTTCCATCTTTTCTGCGCGATCAGTATCTAGACTTATTCTACGCAGTTGCTCTCCTTTTCTTTTCTCTTTTTTTTTTTTTTGCATGCAACCTCAGCAGTGTTGCACGGTATACTTCCCTGAATCATACAGAACTCTGCATAGCCAAACTATCACGATAAATATTTAGTCTGCTACCATTTATCAAACTTGGCAAGGCATCTCCAGTCAATGTAGCTAACTGGACTGTGCCACCATTAGTAACATGTATTATAGTATATGGGCCAATCCAATGCATCTTAAACTTTCCAGGAAATTTCATGCATTTGCTATCATACAGGAGGACTAGATCACCTACCTGAAAGCTATTGTTCTTGATGTGGAAATCATGCCATGCTTTTTCACGCTCTTTCTATAGTTGTTGGTGGAAGCCTATGGCAAAGCAATCTTCCTCTAGCCCAACCAAGTGTAGGAGCCTTTCTTCGAGTGTTGCGCGATCTGCGATGCCCGTAAACGCTGTTATTCTTAAGTTGGGAACAATGTACTCCATAATCATTATTGCTTCTTGCCCATAGGCCAACCTGAAAGGTGTATGGCCAATCAGTTTCTTGCAAGTAGTCCTGTATGCCCATAGTACAGATGGAATGTGCAGGTCCCAATCGTCCCGATTGACATTGCATATCTTGGTTAGCACATTCTCCAACACTTTGTTAAATGCTTCAACAGTTCCATTCGCCTGTGGATGATAAGGCATGCTGCGCTGATGATGAACATGGAACACTTCGGTCAAAGCCTCAATGGTCTTATTCAGAAAATGAATGCCTTGATCACTCATCAATATTGTCAGGCATCCAAACCTTGTAAGGATATTTTCATATATAAACTCCGCGGCTATAGTTCCGCTACAGTCTTTAACTGGCTTTGCTTCTACCCATCTGGTGAGGTAATCAGTAGCAGTAATGATATACCTCGCACTAGTTCTTTTCCCTGGTGGGTTAATAGGACCCACAAAATCAATGGCCCAATTCTCAAAGGCCTGCAATGTCAGCTATGGATTTAATGGCATTTCATATCTGTGTGATGGCTTCCCTGTCCTCTGACAGACATCGCAACTCTGGAAATGTTCCTTCGAATATTTATGAATTATAGGCCACCATAGCCCTACGCGCAATATCTTCTGCGCAGTAGCTCTCCCTACATAATGGCCTCTTGCGACTCCTGAGTGCGCATCGGCTAGTATGAATGGTTTCTCATGCTCTAGCACACATTTTCACAGTATTTCATCTATTCCCAGCTTGTATAGTTGACCTACAATTATAGTGAAGTCTGTTGTGCACACTACCAACTACTTCTTCTGTTGTGTAGTGAACTATGTGGGTGCGAACCCAGTAGTCAAAAAATCAATGATGTCTTGATAATAATCGGCAGCAACCTGTATGGTGAACAATTGAGCATCAGGCATATTGTCCTCCAAATTCATAGGCTCTTCTCCCGACTCAATTCTTGACAGATGATCAGGTCCCAAATTCAACCTTCCTAGCTTAACCACAATTTCAAAGTCGTACTCCTAAAATAGTAGTAACCATCTGCATATGCGTGCCCCTGACACTGGCTTATTTAGTAGGTATTTCAAGGCAGAATGGTCAGTGAACATGGAGAAGTGCACACCAAGCAAGTAATGCCTGAACTTCTGGAGTGCATATACCATTGCGAGTCCTTCTCTTTCAGTAGTGGTATAGTTCTTCTCAGCAAATGATAACTTCCTACTAGAAAAGGAAATGGGATGATCAATACCTCCCTCTCCTAGCTGAGCAAGAACAATGCCCAATGCGTTACATGAAGCATCAACATGGACATGAAATGGCTTCTCCCAGTCCAGAAAAACTAGGATTGGCGCGGTGACCATTTTCTCTTTCAATGTGTCAAAGCCTTTTTCACAATCCTCATTCCAAATGAATGGTACATCTTTCTTCAGTAGCTTTTCCATAGAGGCGGTTATCTGTGCATACCCTTTTATGAACTTCTTGTAATAACCGGTATTCCCCAATGTAGTGCGCAACTGCTTAACTAAGTTAGGTGTGGGAAAGTTTACAATGACCGCAATCTTAGCAGGGTCTACCATCAAGCCCTGTTTGCACACAATGTGTCCCAATAGAATACCATAGGGCACACAGAAGACACACTTTTTCAGATTTAATGAGAGTTGATGTTGTATGCACTTTTCCAGCATCATCCTGAGGTTCGCAGCATGGTTTTTCAATAAACCAAAAATGGTCCAATCATCAAAGTAAACCTCTAGAAACTTATGTATAAAATCCTTAAACGCTGCGACAACCACTCTAGAAAATATGGCGGGTGCATTATTTAGACTGAAAGGCATCAGTGTGTATTGGAACAATCCCCACTCTGTAGCAAACGTAGTCTTATGCCTATCTGCACAATCAATCCTGATCTGATGGTATCCAAAAAATCCATCAGTAAAAGAATAGGCCTCATTTCCTCCAACATTATCTAGCACTTCGTCTCTAAAAGGTGTAGGAAATGGGTCATGCATGGAAGCATCATTCATCTTTCTCAAATCTACACAGATCCTGATTTCACCTTTTGTCTTTTTATCCTGGATAACCATCGGGCTTATCCACTCAGATTCTTCAACTAGTTCAATGATCCCTACATCGAGCATCTTATCGAGTTCTGCCTTAACTCGTTCTTTGTAGCACGGGTTCAGTCTATATGGTCTTTGTTTCATAGGTTCTACGCTAGGTCTAAGAGGAATTTTCATCACTCCTAAGTCTCCCAATATACCTTTCATCTCTATGAACTTGGTCGGGAATAGTTCTCAATATTCCTGTAATATACCTGCGACCTCATCAACCGTGTCTTCGTCCTAGTAATCTCCGATAGCTGCAAACTTTGGCTCTTCGCTGGTACCAATGTTTACTTTCCTTCTTTTCATGGGTCCACTCATATATGGAATTTCTAGTGGAGGTCCTTCTACCTCACGCGATCCCTCTAACTCAGGTATCCGTATATTGCACGGGTCCTCCTCATCACTATCTGCTTTATCCTCAATTTTTCCATCGATGTGATAACAATCGAGAGCATGCTACGAACATAAAATAAGATAATAATTAAATAATTAATAATTAAGTTAACTAAAGTTAGGTTATGAAATGAGGCATCTCCTCAACATCAAATGCTCGAGCCATATTTAAGGCAGGGCCATCATTGTAACATATCATCTTTTATCCTATCATCTAATATATTATTCATATTTATCATTCAACATGAGAGTCAGATTCGACTATTAACAGTCCAACTAGATAAGGTTGCTGCATTTGGTATCAAAGCCCCTTCTTGGGAATCTCTACTTTGGCTTTTGGCTAAATTACAGACCTTGTCTGAGCAATCAAAGTTTCTCTGGTATTTTGGGTCTTTGACCAAGAAACGGGCCATTGGCCATTGAATTCTTAATTTTTGGAGGAAGATAAAAGATTAAAAAAAGAAGAAGAAGAAGTTCAGCATTGCCGACCTCGCCCTTCTTCTCCACTGTACCTTCTCCTCATCCCTTCTATCACAACATGCTCATCCATGCGACCTTCCTAATCTGCCTCACTACTCCTTTTTCATTGCACACCCTCTCTTCCCTCCTTGTTGCCACAACCTCACGCTTTTATCCCACACTCGCTCACCTCGCGTCCACCTACGTTGTGCCCTCATCACTACATCCCCAAAACATTATTGCCTCATTGTGCCACCACTGCTACGAATCCCCCTCCCTAGCTACTCCACACTCCCCTTCACATCGTCCTCCAACTCCCGCTCTCACGCCCCCCTCTCTGCACTTTTCACCAACGCGCACCCTCCACACCAACACCCCATCCCCATCGCCCTCTTCTCCACTGATCTATTCCCTCACCCCTGCCTACGCCACACTACACACACCTCTATGATTTCCCTCACATCCCTCACACACTTCCGCCACCTGCGTTCCTCCCTACTCTCCTTCACTCACCCATCCCTATTCCTCTCACACTCCGCCTGCTCCCCACCTTAATCCTCTCTGCACCTCACCCTGCGCATTCACCCACACCTTCCTCCTCTCCCGCGGCCCCATCGTCACCTACGCCCCATCCAATTCACCTCGCGTTGATCCTTGCTCGTGCACTCATCTGCCATGCCCTCCAAGCCCTCATCCCCCACTTTTTCCTCCTCCCTGCTACGCCATCCTCTTCTAACGGAACTTACCTCTACGAACCTGCAAGACGCTTCCCTCTCCCAATTACATCTCCTCCATCGCAGTCATTCCACTCCTCCTCTTGTCCACTCCCCTATCACCACTGCCACAGCCCTATACTTCCCTCACCACCACACCAGTCACCACTCACTCTCACTCTTATGCCATTCCACTACTGGGGATAAAAATCCGAATTCTACGCTCAATTCAAAAAGAAATTCAATAATATTATTTATATTATTGTTTAAAAACTTGATTTCATTAAATATATATATTATAATAATATTATTATTAATTATTATTATAATAATATATAAAATTTCCAAAAAAAAAAAAACTATTAAAAACTATATAATACTTGTATAATAATATTATTATATTTTAATAATTATTATTATCAATATTATTCTTTTAATAGTGAAGAAAGGAATTCAAATTATTATTTTATAAAGAGGAAAAGAAGACAAGAAGTCAAAAATATATATTATTGAAAGAGAACAAAGACTAGCTATAATTGAAGAAGCCAAGGTCAAAGAAGATCAACGCTCTTTGAGAAGACAAAATTGAAGAATTCAAGTCAAAAGAAGACTCCTTCGTCAAAAGAATCGAGGCTGACTATCATCGGAGAAGTCAAAATCAAAGAAAAACTCATCAAAGAAATCAAAAGCCATTTATCATCAAAGAAGTCAGAAACCATGGAAGTCGGTTTATGGCTACAAATAGAAAAATTAGAAACAAAGTTAAAACGTTATTGAGAAGACAATGAAGAATTGCGCGACATAAATGACAATTCAGAAATAAGGATGGAATTACAAGCAAGGTGCAATGAAATAAAAATCTCTGACCAGGAAAGGTGTATAGAAAAGTTGTATGCGCAAATTGATGAATTAAAACCCGAAAATGAATTCAATCAAAGGTTAGGAAATCAAGATATAAAGAAGGAAATAAATAATTACGAAGGAGAAATAATACGCTTGAACAAGATCCTTAACGAGAAGGATGAAGAACTAAGGCAAATACAACATAAATTAGAAAGTCATGAATCAGAGGTCGGCCAATGTCAACAACAGATAAAAGTTCTTCAACAACAAAATGACGACTCTAAAAAGACACATAAGTCAGAGATCACGAAGAGTAATAAAGCATTATCCAACAATGCTGAAGAAATTTTCAGACTAAGAAATCATAACAAGATACTAGTCACAAAAATTAAGAAGTTGAAAAATAGCCGGAAGATAGAACAATCTAAGGATGACATTGAAGGGAAACTTCTAGACAAGCAGGAAGAAAATAGTTGTATCAGAAGTCATAATGAAGATCTTAAGGAACAACTTAAGACGTCTGAAGATGACAAAAGATCGCAAGTCGAATTGATTAAGAAGTTTCAAAATGATAACAGGCAATTAGAAAACAAGTTGGAAAAGATACAGAACAAAAACTTAAATCCTCAAGAGATGAAAATACAACTTCCATCTTAGATCAATGCTCAAAAGACAACATTCATAAACGAAAATGACATCATGAAAGTTCCCTATCAACACCCCAACCATAAAAATCGATATTCGAAAAAGTGGGAAATGTTGAAAGATAATGGTACTAATGTGATCAAATCTCCTGACAACAAATCAGTAGGGAATCCCATCAGTCCACAACAAATCAATTTGGGATGGATTGATCCGTCGACATACCAGAAGTTATGTTCGACTCTTAGCAATTCGTATCAACATATTTTGTCATCTACGACGCCACATAAAATGATGCAGAAACATTATAAGGCTTTGAGGACAAATCCTTTCTAAGAGAGTGACAGTGCTACGAACATAAAATAAGAGAATAATTAAATAATTAATAATTAAGTTAACTAAAGTTAGGTTATGAAATGAGGCGTCTCCTCAACATCAAATGCTTTAGCCATATTTAAGGCAGGACCATCATTGTAACATATCATCTTTTATCCTATCATCTAATATATTATTCATATTTATCATTCAACATGAGAGTCGGATTCGACTATTAACAGTCCAACCAGATACGGTTGCTGTAGAGCATGTTCTAGCTGCTCCTCCCATTTAGGTTGTAGGTGCAGGTATGATTTCTATGCCAAAGAATTCTTCTAGTGTCATGTTTCCTTGTGTGCAGTTTGGACTTAATATTTTTTCTTTAATAGCTTGCACTGCGTCATTGATACTTGGATGCTCATCTTCGAAACTGAAATCATGTTGGAAGGTCGTAGTCAGGCTCAACCAGTCCACTGTGCCTCTGCGCAACTCCAGGTCTAGGTACCATTTCTTTAGAATTGGTTCTTCTAACGTGTGCGCAAACAGATGCACCCATTCTGTCTGTGTCCTCTCCTTCCATGCTTTGGAACAGATTCGAATATGCTCTCGTGGATCTATGTGTCCATTATATTTCTCAAAGGATAGGGTATCCTTTTTAGCAAACCTAATTTGCATCTTAATTCTACAATTATCCCATGTTGTCAATGTCTGCTTATGCGTGGCCCACCATCTGGAAGGTGTATCACACAACGCCACATCTAATGCTTGTAATCGATGTTCATCTGTAATTGCTGTAGTATATTCATTGATAAAAGAATAAACATTAGAGAAACCATCATAGCTAGGGATTGGGGTTACCTCCTTTCCGATCTAATGCAATGACTTCGTGATCCGTGCACATTTCCGGGCAGATACTTCATGTAACCTTCTTTGCTAGTTCTCTAGTCCTGCATCAAAGTCTGAGATGTAAGAGCTATCACAGCGCCAACTGAGTGTGCCATCTGCAGTTGGATTAATGTAATCAATAGTATTGGTTGTCATCTTGTAAATACGGTCCAAGTCTTGAGCTCTGGATTCTTCTTGAATCAGTTCAACATATCGTTCACCCTGCGAAGGGTCCAATGGCACGATGACCCTGATGGAATTACCTTCAAAGATCATTTTCATGGTCTTTAAATCAATAATGGCAGAGTTAGTTATTGCCCAATCGATACCCAGCAGTGCTGGATAAGGATGGATGTCGTCCACAATCTCAATCACTTTGAGGTCTACGTAGTTGCGCACTCCGTCAATGTCAACAATGGTGTTGGGTAACCTTCCCAATGGTATAACTATTCCTTGATTAGCCATTCTCAACTGTGGAGGTGACCACTGTAACTTGGGTTTACCCATCTGATGCCATGTCTACTTGGTCAAGACATTTACTTCAGATCCAAGATCAAGAATGATCTCATCCATCTCATAGTCCCCAATCTGTGCAGTGAGTCTCATTTCCCTTCCTGTTCTTTTAGGACTCCTTATATTGTGGACTGCTTCGTTGGAAGTCCCCCTCTCGCTATTCAGCTCATACTGCCTTAGTAGCTTTTCAAATTCTGTGTAAGCGTCTGCACTCTTCAGTAGTTTCATGCAGCTCCATAAGAATTACGCAATAGAGGTCCCTGTATCTGTTGCGGGGCTCCTATGTTTGTATGTCGTTGGCATATCCTCTCTTTGCGGTACTTCACTGTGCAACTATGTTCTCGAGGATCCGGCTGGCAGTGTTCTGAACATTTCCCAAATGCTCCCTTTTTCTTCTGTAAGTCCAGACCGAGTGCTTTCCCCGGTGCTTTTCTAATCCATACTAGTTCACTATGGTTCTGCCTAGGATCGCGTGTTTCAGAGGTCGAAGCTTCTAAGCCCTCATCCCTTCTTGTATCAGCACCACTGCGTATTACTACTTTTACACTTGGATCCGCAGTTCTGTTCTCTGCTGCGATCAACTGAATGTTGGGATTCGGTGGTTCTGTCCTCCTTCGTTTCTGCATTTCCACCTCTAGCACAGGACAGTCTTCAATAACATGCTCAAATGATTTACAGTAACTACCTGTTGTGCATGGGTTGGTACAATCTCTCGAGACGTGACCTGGATGGCCACAGTTATAATAGATTACCTAGCCGCGGCCTCTTCCTTGTGTCGGGCCGACATTTCTTCCTCTCCCACGGTATCCACCACCACGACCTCTATATCCTCCTTGATCATATTGGGTGTTTTCTTGTTTCGGCTGATTTTCTTCTTGGATGTGGTACATTCCAGCACCTCGCATCATTTCCATATCGCACTTTTTTTTATTCATCGGCTCATATGCACGACAGTTGGACTCATCATGTCCCACTGATTTGCAGAAATTACAATACAAGCTCTTAGGTGTCTTTACGTATTTCTGTATGAGATAACAATCCTCAGGCCTATGTCCTCTGCTTCTGCAGATTTCACACCATGGTGCCTGATTATGATTCATATTTATTGGATTCGGTGCGCCACTGTCAAGATAATCTTGAAATAGGGGGCAATGTTCTCTGGTATGGCCCTCTCCTTTGCATCCGGTGCACCAAAATTCACGTCTGTTTTCATATCTTTGTTATTTTCCATTCTTCATACCTTGCAATTCTAACGTCAGGGTAGTCAACTGGTTCTGAATCTGTGACATCCCAGTACTACTCTCACCAATCAGTGAAGCCTCCAACTTCATTGTGATCTCTAAGGCCTATGCCTATGATGTAACCTTTTGTTGCATCAATGGTTGTCTGATGTGGGGCAACAACACAACGATGAACCATTCCTAGTGTTGTTGCGGAGCTATCACAAAGCTCACTTGGTCTAACAATGTTTTAAATTTTTGGTCAAATTCCTAGACCGATTCGGTAGGCTTCTGCTTGATTTCCTTTAATTCCGTTATGCACTACGATTCTGACTTCGGCTTCTTAAAGTCTCCGACAAGTGTAGCCTTAATTTCTGTTAGGGTTCTCGGCTGTGCCTGAGAATATTTCATAAACCAATGCAAGGCGCGGTCTCTGAAAGTAGTGATGAGCTACGCTCTCTTCACAGCATCATCCTGGATTTGCTTCAAACTCCATACGGCTTCACATAGAACCAGTGTTGATCAGGGTCTTCTAGACCCGTTCCTTTGAATATTGGCAGTTTTATATCGTTATCTATCATTCTCCTTCCTGGTTGTGTACCGCTCTAAGTAGTGTTGACTATCTGCGCAGAGAAAATAAAGGGAATATTCAGACTAGTGGTATTATGTGGAATGGGCTACGCTACACTTGCAGTGGGTGGGTTCTGATGTAAGGGTGGCGCAGTTTCTGCAATTGGCGGATTCTGAGGTGTAACAGGGTGGATAGTGGCTGATGGCGGTGCAGTCTGATCGTTAAGGTCACATGGGAGTTCGATATTCACACGGATTCCAGGTCCTCCGGGATTCTTTTCTTTATTAAACTTATATCTCTTTCCACTTCTCAGATTATGTGTCTCTTCATCAAAATCACTAAACATGCTATTGACCATGACCGATGTAAAAATATTACTGCATTCTTAAAACGCCTTTCTCAGCTAAAAGCATTTTTATGTATAGACTTAGATTGTTCAAGAACTTACCTCTGAATCCTTCGAAAAGGTACGCTTCAGCTTGACTATAGGACTTTAGTGTGTCTACAGCAAACACAATCACAAATCCTTCAAGTATTCTATCAACCCAGAAGTCAATTGCTCGCGCTAGTGGGTTGTGTATTGCTTTGAGCTACACTGTGAGCTCTGGATTCCACTCTGTAGGTACTCCTCCTTGAAAACATGTTTTCTTTTCTACGAGTCGCGAGATCCACTCGTGCAACTCGTTTCCAAATGAACCCCTGAAAATCTCATGAATCTCTCTCCACAAATATCTGTTCAACCACTATACTTCAGAGAGACGTGGATGTCCGTTCTCTTTCTTTATGAAATCTTTTTCGATCTTGCACACCAATCCTAGATCTCTTTCTTTTCAGAATTCCAATTGTTTGAACCCAACGGCAACTGGTATTCTTCTTTACACATTACTTTCCAAACACACTATCGCATCACTGGTCTTAGCCGAGCAACAGAACCATTTGTTGGATGTATATGACCTTCTTGAGGTTTCCAATGTAGACCCAAGTAATTTGCGGTTCAAGGAACCAACAAAACCTCTATTCACCATCCCTTTCGGCAACAGACTGCGCGTATTCTGAGGTCTCACCCGAGGCAAAGCTGAGGGGGTGGTTGCGAAATCAAGTTTCCGCAACTTGGTGATGCGAAGGTAAATGGATTGATGAGCGGCACAACACTATGCGGGCTGTTGTGGACAACAGCTGCGCGAAGTATCCACTTCACGTCAGATACTTCGGCAAGCAGAGGTGCTTTTGCAACCAACGCATCCACAAATGGCGTGGTATGTGGTTATTTCGTGCGTCACGGCGATAATCGATCAACAGCTTACCTTGCAACACTCTCAAGGGGTCAGCGCGTCGACTAGACCGCGCATCTACTCGAGATTCATCCTACATCAACCAAGACTTGACGACCTTTATCCATTCATAACACTAAGCTTACTTAATGTATGGTGCATGCAATTGAATAAACATACGATACTGCACGCTCCCACGCTATGCTTAAATTCAATGTTCAACTATGTGACTAACCAGCAGATTCATACATTCACAGACTTGTAGTTGTTGACTACTTAACAATCCTCCATGCATGTGTTCGTTTATCAACCAATTCATTCACAATCTGAAATACTTTGCATCTATCAACCATTCATTCATGTAATACTTAACATATTATTCCCATCTTTCTCCTATGGCGAATACATATAAAAGCATTAACATATAACTGATACTGGAATTCAAGCATACATATAGCAAGCGGATAATTGCAAACACATTTAATCACACTAAACAGGATTTAACATGGTTCACCCCCCAGATGGAGGCTACATCCACAAGAACAGTTGTTAATATTCCTCTTTAAGGGAAGGGTACAACTGCTCTTAGTCTGCGCACTCAGCTGCAGAATCTCTTCTCTCTCAGATAGGTCTCTGTGCATTCAACTACAGAGCCTTTACAATAGCTTCAAGCTCAATTGATTTTACAATGTTCAATAACCGATAATGAGAGTTTGACAACCAAAAACTACCCCTTCACATACAAAATCATGCCTATTTATAGATTATGCATGTAGGCATATCTTTACAATTCGTAAGCAAAAACCCTTAGGTCTACAAAACCGGCATGGCCAGTTGCCAACCTGACTATTGCCATCGACAGCTTACTCCGCATGCTCCAAGCCGTCCAGCTAGACCACTCGTGGTTCACACACTTCTCTGATAGCCGCAGTCCTCAAAATGGTTACACTGCATCATGGCCTGTCCCTTTCTACTACTTCTACCTTCCTATCACCGTCGAAATCATGGCCTAGCTTCTCAACTGCTTGCCGCCACTCGCTCTGATAGTCCTTTCCATTCGTCTCCATGTCCCAAAACAGGTCGCTTTCTCTGCTCCGACATAATTTCCTTCCATTCTTTCACCAGAATGGTTGTTGCATGCGAGTCCCGCACCATCATATTGTGAAACCTTTCCTATTCCTTGCCACTACGAGAACATGCGCAATTTCTCAAAACTGTTTCCTCTTCTTGTCGTAGTGCGCAATGCACAATTATCAAAACTTGTATATTTTTCCATCCCATTTGGGCCTCGCCCAACACTAAATTCTAGATAAATAAAAAACTCCCAACATTTATGGAACTAACTCCTAAATTTCTTGTAATTGTAATTGTCATCTTTCTGTTAAAATAAATTGATTTTCACCCTTAAGACAGTTTGATAACTTATATCTACACGCTTGGCCTAAGAATGTAAGTTGAATTGTTGTTTATACTTACATATGCACAAATGGAAATTGGACACACGGGTCTTATTTGGAATCGTGTCACCTAGCCCATCCTCCTGTTGGTTCCTCCGAGTTCATTCTAATGTTACCTAAGTAGCGGATTCATTGCATAATGGTCGCAGAACAAAGGAATCACTTTTTCTTCCTAGATTAGAGGATCTATCGATTCTTTGAATCTTGGAAGATCCTCCCTGATTTGTTATGATGTAATTGATATTTTAATTAAGTTGCAAAAGATCGAGTAATATCGATTATATTCCCATCTTCGGTTGGATGGACACTGTTTTCCTCTATTTTCTCCATTTCACTCTATTGACTGTTGAGTGTTTCTTCATTCACATGTCTACTGATGAACTTATTAAAATGTTTAAAGATTTGAGATTTCCATGGTATGTAGTGTTAGAATAATTTATTAAAATGTTAGCAAAGTTACATCAAAATTACTCTTGAGAACCCCTTAATAACACCAATCACATGTAAGGTGAGAAACTTCCTTACTAACAATGAAAACTACTCTCAAAATCTCTACATAATGAAAACAACAAAAATGGCAAGTAATTAGTAGGGAATTTTTCTATGGAAACTAACTGTATATGGGCGTACATTTCACTTGGAGTGCAATGACAAGTGTCTTGTAAACAATACCACATGTCCACTTTGTCATGTGATAATCTATAGGGATCTATCAACTGTAACATTCTCACAATCAAACTCTCAAGAATGTTGCAAAGAAGAAGAGAAGCATGCACTCAATAATCACTCATAAACACAGAATAATGAACAATAGCATTATCATACAATGAATAATGAATGTAAAGAATGTGTTACAATGAACTGTAAAGGAGCATCATATAGGATTCAAATTAGCCAAGTAGGGCATTCGAATCTGAGCTCAGAGTCTAGCTTGGAGAAAAATGGAGACATCATCTAGTCAGTAGTATCAGTCATAAATGGTAAGATCCAGTCAAGTGTGTCCAACTGAGTCTAACAGAACCATCTAGTTATAAATCAGGGGATGGAGACTCCAAGGGAGGCACAGGAGGCTGTCAAATAGTCAAGTGGAACTCCAGAACTAGCTAACTAGAAGCTACAAGAAGTCAGCATGAGAAATCAGTGGAACAAATGCTCAATCAATGCACTAACTGAGTGATAACTCCCAGTAGGTGAGAAAAGGTGCCCTAACTGGGTGATAACTGGGGGTAGGTGAGAAAAGGCGCCCAAACTAGCTATGGTAGGTGGGAAAGGCGCACCTATCAAGCAGAAAAGTCAAGGAGGGCGCATTAGGTAGGTAGGAGGCCAAATAGGGGCTAAAGACAGGCTCTGGAGAGCTATAAGCAAGCTCTAGGTGCTGGGGAGACATCCATGATGATGACTAGATGCATGCAGTGGCATGCAAATGCATGCAACATGCATATTTGCATGTAGGCATGCAAAATAAAAAAATGATGGTGTGAATATTCCAACACCCCCTCGCAATCTATGCTATGAGGAAATAACTGAAATCTGAAAAATAGGGCCTTGGTGACTAAGACCAAAGGTCACCTCATACAATCAATCTAAACAAACTAAGTGATGCAAGAGGGAAAACCCAATGAGAAGAAATCCCTCCCTCAAAATGGACTAAAGGATCCTAATGAAGCATATCATCTCTCACCCCAAGAAGTGATCTAAGGTAAGTGAACCTCTTCACCGTGAAGGTCTTGGTGAAAATATCTGCAATCTACTCTTCTGTTGGAAGGTAGAGCAGTGAAATGATCTGATCATGCACTAATCCTCTAATGTAATGCATGTGTATCTCAATGTGTTTGGTTCCCTGTCTTAGAACCGGATCTGTGGAAATCTTGATGGCACTTTGATTTTCACAATAGATGATAGGTGGAGTACTGAATATAATCCCAAACTCTGATAATATGCCTCTCATCCAAATGCACTGTGTGGCTTCATTTACAACACCTATTTACTTGGCCTTTCCTAAAGAAAGAGCTAAAGAAGTCTGCTTTTTGCTCGACCAACATATAGGTCCAGATCCAATCATGAAGACAAAACCAGATGTAGACTTCCGATCTGAGCTATCTCCAACCCAATCAGAATCAGTATATCCAACTAGGTTCAAAGGACACCCAACTGAGTAGTGAAGGCCATGAGTCTTGGTACCTTGAACATAGTTCAAAATCCTCTTTGATGGCTTCCAATGAAGATCATGAGGCTCCTGCATGTATCTGGAGATAGCACTAACTACATAGGTTAGATCAGGCCAAGTGTGTGTAAGAAACAAAAGGCTATCAATCAAATGCCGATACAAAGTACAATCTACAAAAGGTGTAGAAGATCCATCCTCAAGGCTGATCCCTGAAAGAAAGGGGAATGCAACTGGTTTGCATTTGCTCATGTGGAACCTATCAAGCAGATCTTAAGCATACTTGGATTGAGAAAATTTGATTCATGAATCACTCTGAGTGACTTCAAGACCAAGAAATTGTTTCAACGATCCCAAATCTGACATGGAGAAGGAGTTGTGCAAGGCATATTTTATAGATCCAATACATGAAAAAATGCTCCCTGTAATCAACAAATCATCAACATAAAGTACAATGAGAAGTAAGGAGTTACCATCATGTCTCATGTAGACATTCGAATCTGATTTGCACCTCTAAAAGTCTTCTGAAAGCAAGAAGGAGTCCATTTTGGAATACCAAGCTCGGGGAGCTTGCTTAAGCCCATATAAGGACTTCTTCAATCTGAAAACAAGTGAAGAATCATCAATATAACCCTCAGGTTGCTTCATGTAGATCTCCTCCTCTAGATATCCATGAAGTAAAGCACTCTTGACATCAGTATGATGCACCTCCCAGTGTTTGGATGCAACAAGAGAAAGAATAAGATGGATGGAATCCATCTTAGCAACAGGAGTGAAAGTCTCAGAATAGTCAATCCCATGGACTTGGGAAAAACCTCTTGCAACCAATCTAGATTTGTACTTGTGGGAGGCTCCATCTGAATCCATATTAGTTCTGTAGATCCACTTGCATTGAACAAGTTTCCTTCTAGGTGGGAGTGAAACAAGCTCCCAAGTCTCATTTCTTTGAAGAGAATGGTACTCTTATTTCATAGTAGCTACCCATCTTGGATCTTGGGAGCCTTCAAAGTATGATTTTGTATCAGATCCTATTATAAGAAAACATCTCTCAGCTAGAAATGGATCTAAGGGAGAGAGTGTAGTTCTTGTATCATGAATATCAGATCTATCTTTGACAAGATCAATGGTGGAGATAGGAGTTATGGTGGCCCATGTAGCAATAGGAGATGAAACTTTAGGTGCTAGATCTTCAGGTTCTTGTGGATCTGGATCTAGCATTCGCACTTCTTCAAGAGTCTTCTTTTTCTTCATCTTCTTTTATCAATCTTTTCTCTTTAGGAAACCTTTGTAGGCACCATGAGCAAACGTATCATCTGGAAGGCCTTCAACCACATCTTGATCTTGCATGCCCTGTAAACACTTGTAGTTGAGATGTCCAAATATCAAATGCCACAATATGCTTTCTTCATTGGCATGAGTATGGAGAGAAAATGGCTTAGAGAGCAGTAAGAAGTGTGAAAAACCATAGAGTTTTGAAGTATGATTTGCAACTCCTTTTGCAATGATTTCCCCTAAAACCATGTGTTGTATCTCGACTTCATTTGGAGAAAATATCACTCTTTTGGGCTCTCCAATATGAGTCATTTGATACACTGAAAGTAAATTTGTTGCAAGAGAAGGAACATAAAGCACATTAGAAAAGTAACCATAGTCAAGATTGATTCTTCCACTTCCCTGAGAGGAGGCTTCTAAATCATTACCCAATCTGATGGAAGGGCCAACTAAGCCTTCGAAACTAGAGAAGAGATCTTTGGAAAAAGACATGTGTCTTGATGCTCCTTAATCTATGATGAAAGAAGAATTTGTTGATGCACTTGTCATGAGGGAATGACATATTTCTTTTTCTTTGGATCCATAAGGTTCACTATCAAGATCTTTCTTCCTTGTACATGCAGGTATAGGAAGATTGTTCTTCTCAAGTAACTGAGCCATCAAATCTATAGTATTATTCATGCAAGAACTTTTAGGACGGAACCCTTTATGACAGAATGTGCACTTGGATCTTCTCTTCTGAGAATGCTTGGTCTTCCTTGAGTTCGAAGTCCCATCTGACTGATATGGATTATCTGTATGCTTTGTATCATTCGATCTCTTGTCAGAAATATTTTGCTTGTCTTTACCATTCGCTCTCTCTACAACTATAAGAGATGAATCCAATTTTGTTTTGATCATTCCCATAGAGATCAACTTCTCTTCCTCTTGAGTAAGAGATTGGATGAAGTCATCAAGTGAGGGAAACTTCCATCTTGGAATGGACAACTTAGCTGACTGGAAAGTAGAGACAAAAGCTGAGAAGTTTGGCCCCAACTTTGAGAGAATGGCAAGTATAAGCTGCTTGTTGTCTCTCACTATCTCATATACTTTCAATTGTGATATCAAGCTTTTGAACTTGGTGAGGAAGGCATTGATAGATTCGAATCTGTCAGGACTCAAACATATGAGTTCATTCTCCAATTTGTGTCCTTTCATATCATCTTTCTGTCCAAAAAGGGATTCGAGCTTGTCCCAAACCTATTTAGGAGATGTAAGATCGATGACACGGAAGTGAATATCTTCAAAAATTGAGAGAAGGAGGAGACCAACTGCTTCATTGAGCCTAGCCAAGTACTTGGACTTTTCAACTACACTGAGAGGTTATACCATCATTCCATTAAGTATTCGGGTGAAGCTCTTGGATTTCATGAAGAGAGCCATCTTGGCTTTCCACTCAACATAGTTGGAAGATGCGAGCTTTAGATCCATCTGAACAGAGAAAGTCCAATAGTTGAAGAAGATTCTGAACGAGTGAATAAACCTGCAAAACAAGAGAATTTTTTGCTGATGGAGAATGCTACAATTCGACTAAACACTACCTTTTGAACACTGAGCACATAGACTAAGTCCTTCACACCTAGGTAGACCTCACTGGATTTCTCCAATGAATCCAAGTAATAGCACCAGGATTTGTTGTGGAAACTCAAAGGCTTATGGTGCTCAAGTGAAAGATAGTTTCTCAAAGAAATGTTGCAACTACTGCCGCTACAAATGCTACAATAGCTACATTTCGAATAGATGTTGACTGCTCTAATACCATGTGATAATCTGCAAGGATCTAGCAACTGTAACAATCTCAAAATCAAACTCTCAAGAATGTTGCAAAGAATAAGAGAAGCATGCACTCAATAATCACTCATAAACACATAAAAATGAACAATAATAGTATCATTCAATGAATAATGAATGTAAAGAATGTGTTACAATGAACTGTAAAGGAGAATCATATAGGATTCGAATTAGCCAAGTAGGGAATTTGAATCTGAGCTCAGAGTCTAGATTGAAGAACAATGGAGACATCATCCAGTCAGTAGTATCAGTCATAAATGGTAAGAGCCAGTCAAGTGTGTCCAACTGAGTCTAACAGAACCATCTCGGCATAAATCATGGAATGGAGACTCCAACGGGGGTGCATGAGGCTGTCAAATAGTCAAGTGGAACTCCATAACTAGATAACTAGAAGCTACAAGCAGTCAGCATGAACAATCAGTGGAATAACTGCTCAATCAATGCACTAACTGAGTGATAACTCCCGGTAGGTGAGAAAAGGCACCCTAACTGAGTGATAACTGGTGGTAGGTGAGAAAAGGCACCCAAACTGGCTGTGGTAGGTGGGAAAGCTGCACTTGTCAAGTAGAAAAGTCAGGGAGGATGAATTAGGTAGGTAGGAGGCCAAGTAGGGGCTAAAGACAGATCTGGAGAGATAGAAGCAAGCTCTAGGTGCTGGGGAGACAACCATGATGATGGTTGGATGCCTGTAGTGGCATGCAAATGCATGCAGCATGCAGATTTGCATGCAGGCATGCAAAATACAAAAATGATGGTGTGAATATTCCAACATGTCATACTTCACTCCTTTAGGATGCTAAGGTTGTTGCCTTAAAATGATCTCTCTATTCATTAATGCCCTAAACTGCAATTCATCTATTATAATAGCCTCAACACTTTATCAGAACTGCCTCAAAGCTTTCAATATTCATTAAGATATCAATTTCGGATTCAATTCTATTTCAAATGATTGTTTTCATCCTGGACCATCATGACAAACAAAAATACTTTTACTAAATTTCCATAACATGAACACATTTCTAAACTTTTAAACATCATATCACTCACCTCAATGGCCATGGAGTTTGGTATGTGAAGTTAATATGACAACATGATTGCCAAGATGTAGAAGGTAAATATGAGTAGTTGTTTAAGGATGTGAAGCTGGAATTTAAAAGTGACATTTGGTAGAATGATAAAGTTTGGAACCTGGTTCAGATTACAAGAAGCAAAACTTGATAGGGAAATGTATATTTGAGGTTTAATATAAGGAAATCAGTTCCTACGTCAAATTTTTCAAGAAGAACAATCAGAAGCTAAGAAATGAAAGGGGAACTAGTGGATTCTTGATTTTTTGTTGTTTTTTGTTGCCTTAAAGGGTGGAACTTACGGTTGAGCCTAAAGGAAAGAGGTCTACTTATCATATTAGTTCTCTCCTCCATTTCCATTTATTAGTGCTCCATTCTTGTTACTATTTTTTACTTTTTAACTTGCAAGAGAAATGGAAAAAGATCATTTCACAATTCATGTGGCCTCTATAACAAACCCTTACATAAGTTGTTGCATACAACATAAGTCCACGACACAATCAAAACAAGCCGCCAGCAGTTGCGGCCTCATCAATCAGGACACAGAGTAACCCCAGCAGATCACGATAAGGCAAATTAGACCTCAACAGTCCCTCCTCAGGCCATGGCTCATCATATCATGCCTCAAACAAACTCACATTCAAAGTTTTAATTTTTGAACAGACCATGAGGTCTTTCCCTTAAAACAATGAGGGGTTAAATGAAAAAATCTTGTTTAAAAATCTTGTAAATGTTCAATAGTTTGCAAGGTTAATCTAGAAGTTTCTAAGTGTGATGAGGTGTCAATGATGAGTCATCCTCTAGGGTAGAGCCTAACTTCTATTTAGGGAGGCAATTGCAGAAATATAGAAAGGTCGTTAGGGTTAAATTGATTCTTCATATATATGATTGTAAGCCTGCGGGCCATGGTAGAGGTAGAGTAGAGGTGAGGAAGAGGTAGAGAGGAGAGGAAAATAGAGAGGAGAGGACCAAGGCAGAATACTCCCATATTGTGTAATCAGCTCATGAAATTCTGAGTAATTGAATTTGATTAATGAAAGCATTTTATATGCATATGGACTTGTGAATATCTCTTTCTATTTATTTTTTATGAATTTCATTGTCTCTATTGAATTTGAATGGAATCTGGCTGAAAACATAAAGTCATTTACTCTGGAATTTGTATGTAATTCATGCAACGAAATATGAGTACAGAGGCTTTGTTAATTGGGTGACTTCCTGATAGTAAGCAACTACAGGAATATGCGATTTCTGTGAAGGATTTGGAATTGGAACACCCTTCTGAAGACTGACTCGATGTGATTGTTTATGACTCAAGTGTCCTTATGCTATGAGATCTCAAGTTATACAAATTGGAAGGAAGTGAAGCGATTGAAGTTGGAACATTGAGTTACTTTAATTAGGTTGTTTAAAGTACATTGATTGTTTATTTTCTAAATTGAACCCTAACCATAACCAAAATTTAACACAAATAAATAAATGTGTTGGGTGAGAATCTACGCTAAAGGTAAAATATTGGATATTTTAGCATTTGTTTAACATTTTTATATAGAGATTGAGTTATGGAATTGGTAGCCAGGTTCCATATTGCATGGTTAGGGTTTGATTATTTTGAAGTGTGTTGAAGGGTAGTAGCTAATTTTGTTCCACATGTTCATGAAAAACTAAGTTTCTCAAATGTTGAAACAAACCTTGAAGAAATGAACGTTGACCTAGAGGAAATATCGTGGCAAATTGTCATTGTGCACAAATTTGAATGCCTAGGTATGCTTTATCTGGGAATCAAAATATATTTTAGACTCCAATTGTGTATGAACAGCAGTAGATCGTGGCCAAATTGTGATCAAATTATTAAATGGAAAACGTCATTTGTGAACAAAGAAATTGAATTTATACTCAAGGTAAGAGTTCAAGAATATGTGGAAGTGTTTTTTTTTTAAATTGCAGGGGGTTCCTACATCAAAAATAAAAATAAGAGTTGCATGGATATAGTTGGAACCTGATTTCCTCAGTTCGTCTCACTCCCTTTCCTTCCAATCAACACCTGTGTCTATCTCTCCATGTGTGATTCAACCCAAAAAAATTTCATTATGATTATGTGTCTATCTCTCCATGCGTGTGGTTTAAACCAAAGCATATCAATATTCCCACCCTTTCATCCGGACCAATATTCAAAAATTGAATTTTTTAGTCTTTGAAAATTGTATAAAATTGAATCTTTTGAATATTTGAACATTGTATAAAATTGAATCTTTTGAATCTTTAAAAATGAAGGGATTATTATATAATTTAATTTACAATAAACAAAGTGACAAAGTGTTAGCATTATTGCATTTTATTATTTAAATATATTTGAATGTTTATTATTGATCTCCGCATGGATTTAATAAGCTACTAATTTAAAATGGTTTATTTAACCAATTAATTAATTTTTTTCCCCATATGGGGTGTCTCTTAGCCACGTGGAGGAGGGGACAAGTGCTACCCACAAGAACGTTTCATGTGCCCATCACACGGGAGACCAAAATTCCCAACCCACAGCCCAAGCCCAATTATATCCCCTCTAGTTTGATGGGATGGGGGTGTTATTCCATAATTATCTCCCGACTACAACTTGACACGGATGGTAGTAAATGATCATTCATCACTGCACGCACCATCAATTGCTGAGAAATTGTAGTGTGCAATTAGAAATATTCATGGTTTTAGTGGCAGCCATTATGATGGGTAGAGATGATGGGAACTCGAGTCGATGGGTTCTATCGATTATGGATCAATTCACCATTTTAAAGTTTCTATCTATCAATTTAGGTTTGGTTCAAACTCTGTTTGTGAATTCCCGGTGTGTAAAGGGTTTATGGCATGGGAAGGTGGTGATTGATATGGTTCGAGAACGGAAATGGGGCATTCCTCGACACGGTGACAATTACTATATTAATAAATTTAAAGTGGAAGGGAGTGCATTGGCACATCGCACCAATAGTTTGGTTAATATTGGGCTTTACGATGTGCATGCTGCAGTTCAGAGCATGGGAGAGAATACTCAAATTCGACTTTGTGATTTGGAGGTGCAGGTTCACAACTTGTCCAAGATCTTGGAAGACATTGTAAGTACCTTGAATGTAACTGCAACTCTATCAGTAGAGACCTATGCAAAACTATTTGTTGAGGGATCCATCCCCTGGATGAGTGGCATTGGAAAATGCTACCATTTCTCTGAATCCTCTCACTTTTGTTTCTAGCATTAAAATGGAGATGCCCTCTCTGTTTCATGAAAACCCTGCAATGGGTGGGTGACACCCTCCTCCTATGAAAGTGTCTTTACCTATAATGCAAAACAACATTATATAAGTGGTTCTTTCAAAGCTATAATGCAAAACAACATGCTTTCGTTCCAACTTCATCCCTAGATATGAGGGTAGCAATAGTAAGAAAATAGGATCACATGTATATCGAAAATGCACAACAACACAACATGTATCATGGGAAACCCTCATGGGGGAGAAAACCCAACAACCTTTTACTTTGATAGAATCCACAAGATAAAGAGTCCTGCATGACTTCACAATGTATCTTGCCATAAACCCTAGGAAAAGGCATACCTGGTGGGATACCATGCATTATACATCAAAGAGTACACAAGTATAATTGATCTATTGTAGAAGGATAGTGAGCTAGAGACTAGTTAACCCCAATAATAAGCACAAGAGAAATACTAAGTTGATAAAACATGATGAGAACACTCTCTCTCATATATATAGAGGTCTAGGGGTAAACCTCCAATAAGTATATGATCCCACACAAGGCCAACTTAAACAACTTAAGTTAGGGTTTACACATCATAACCAATATTCCAACGTTAGATGAGGGGCTCGCAACCACATAAAAACTTCTCTAGAATTATGACACAACTAAAAGTGTTTGTGTATGTCCAAACAAGAATAACATGGATAATTGTATGATTTACTAAATCATTGCTTCAAGCATGTAAACATATAGATAATGTTAGACATAGGTTGGCCAGAGAGAATTTTAAGAATCGATATTTATCTTGAAGTGTAGAAACCTTGGCGAACCTTACTAATTCTTAAAATGTCAACCATAATATATTTCATGATATTTTTGTAAAAACATTCATATTTCTAAGGATTTTATATAGTCCCTAGAAAATTTAGGTTATTTTTAGAGTAAAATTGAATATGGGCTAATATTTTTTATAAAAATGGAAATTGATTACTCTTTTATAGGGAAAAACATGCAAAATTAATCCATGGGAAAAAATTAGCTATGAAAACTTTTCCTTAGGATGGCCCTTGGCATCCATAATCTAGGTTGGCATAGGAGTTAATGATAAATGCCAAAAATATAATCCCAAAGTGAAATATGAACCAAGAGAACATAGTGATAATCTCCATCTTATATTAGAAAGATCAATTGTTGGGGGTTAGCTCCTACGTGGACTACTAAGTCTTCCTTTGCAACATAGTGATAATCTCCATCTTCTATTAGCAAGATCAAATGTTGGGGTTAGCTCCTACGTGGACTACTAAGTCTTCCTTTATAGTTGCAAAGTCTTCAAGGTTGGTCACTTGGTTCCTTATTTTATTATAATCCCTTTTCAAGCCCCTAGATGGCATCAAGAAGATAATGGTATATGTCGTCAAGCTAGTGCAACTTGTCCATAATGGAATTGTTTAGGATGGGTGTTATACCTCAAAGTTCAACTTTGAACCTTCATGTCATATCTTCATGTCGTAACATCATGCGACACTTTATGACACTACCTCCTAACGAGTGTTGAACCTTGTTGGTCCCCTCCTTAGCCTCATCTGGAGCCTTTGGAGACAAATCCAACTTTCCCTTGCCAAATGACATCTCATTGAGCCACTTGCCACCTCATCCAACCACCTTTTGCCATTATTTCTGCGGTCTGCTAGTAATGCAAGATGCAAAAATTCCTTATTTTCGCATTCTGCATACCTGCAGGGGCACACAAATATCCATATTTTCGCGTTATGCTCAGTTCAGAGGACGTGAAAATTACCCTAACTACCTTTGTCTTGGAATGTGGATCTCACCCTCTAGGCGATTTTCTTGGGATTGAAGATCCTTTCGATCCTAACTTACCTTCCTCATTTAGCCTGGCTTAATCTCTTGATCCACTAATCACTCATCTAGATCCACCTTCCTCTCCAAGTGGTTGGAATCCCAAATCCTATAAGAAAGAGGCCATCCATGAGCCAAAGGGAGGATTATTGAGGCATCAAACTTATGATCCTAGAGGATTTGCAGAGATAACTTGAGGATGAGCTTGGAAGAAGGAGTTATTGCTTGGACATCAAGGGTAACTTTATATTGATCTTCTTGAGTTCTTATCAATATAACTTAGCCTATTCTCCTATGTGTGTCTTTCATATATTTGAATGCATGTTGTTCTATGTGTAAAGTAGATCTTAACTTTGACATCTAGTATTTGGAAAGTGCCATTGCTTGTCACACTCAAACAGGTTCGAGTCTTGGAGATCAAGCTGAAGATGGAGCAAGGACAACCAACTGGTTCGAGGTGAGTCTTGTCATCCTCTCTATTTCCAATGCTTAGAAGTTAATGATAATGTGTTAGATCTAAGAGAATAGATAACTATTTTTTTTAATTATGTCCTAGATTGAACTTATAGGTGTTTGGTTTGGTCTTTGAGTAAGTCTAACTATCCATAGGACGTATTTACTTCTATAGAAATTGGCGAATCCACTGGGGAAGATCCAGTTTTTATTTGTCTGTGAAATCTTTCTTTTCCTTTCCATTTAATCCCTTTCGCTACATATTATCAATTTTTTGACCTCTGATACTAGTTTGAGCCTCTACATTTTGTTCTTTGGGTCTGCAAACCCGAGAAAAGACAAATATTTTTCTCAAATTTTTGCCCCTTCCCATACAGTGTGAATTTTCGCGCCCCTTGCATACCTATTAGAGAGAAATTTACCAAAATTTTGCTCCCTAGTTGTGTTATCGAACACGAAAATTCCTTATTTTTCGCGTCTAGGCAACCTTTAAGCCCGCAAAAATTCCCTGTGTGTGCATAAAACTTGGTTTTTTCCTTGTTTGATTTTTTGGTTTCTGGTCTTTTGGATTGGATCCACCTTTCTAACATTGATCAAGCTTGTGTGACCACAGGTTAACCCCTACATTCCTTGCATTTGTTTCTTGAACCCTTTTAGGCCTTTGCTTGGATTTTTGAGTCACTTCATATTATTTGACTTGGATTTCATCACCTTGCGAAGGATACGATCTGTTGAGGTGTCCAGATCCTAGATAGGAATTTTTCCTGCTATTTTACCTTCTAGAGGGTCTTTTTATTTTTTTAGTACTACTCGTTAGCATTCTATCCATTTTTGTTGTAGCTCGCTTATTGTGACGTCGGTCTCAATGTAGTTTTTTAGCTTTCTTTTTTGGCCTATGCACCTTTTCTTTTCCTAGCTCCCCTTTTGCACACTTGGCTTCTTTAGGGATTTTGAGTTCTTTTTCAAACGATACTATCCCTATATAATTTAATTTGTTTCCATGGTAGATCAACGGAAATCACGCAGACAACAATGGAAGAGTCTTGAACCAGTACCTAGGACTAGCCAACCACCACCTTCACATATACCTACACCCCCCACTAGCCAACCAGTCAGTCAGGGGACGATTCCGCCATCACTTAGTATGACACCACTAGCTTCTACGGTACCCCAAAATCATAGCACATTCCTAGAGACTAGTACGGTACCTGAGACTAGTGCGGTACCACAATCCATTGTTGCACCTGAAGTCAGCACCACAGTGGAAACTAATTTATCTCCTGAGGTTAGTGTCTCACTTCAAACTGATGTTATTCCAGAACTTACTATCTTTTCAGAGGCTAGCACCACTCCAGTTATGCCATCACCATTTGATCTTCCTGAAGGATATACAGAGGTTATCGAGGAATCTGAACCTGCACCTCCTAGAACATTCCACTTAGATACAAAATTTAACCAACCCTTTGTACTGTTGGAAACCCAACCTGTCATAACTTCTTCCTCGGTTATACGTAGCTACGAAACTGTATCTTCTAGCAATAGATCATTCGGAATTCCTTCCCCTGACCTTCCTTCATCCCAAGACATTATGGCATCTATACGAGCATAAATGGTCAATCTAGCCAATGAACAAGTGGCATCAAAAAAATTTAGGCATGAATCCGCACAGATACTGGATTCGACCTCACAATACCCACCTACATCCACTTTTCAAGCAATAAACTCTCGTGATTCCCGAACACCCTGACCTTCATCTCGTGATACCACCTACCATGAATCATTTATAGTTTGTTCAGGACCCACAAACTGGACCCAACCAGAATGCTTCCCTGATACCTTAGGAAAAACAAACATTTTCGATCTAGCCTCCTCATTATCGAACACAACTCTGGGCCAATTCCTCCATGATTTTTGCACTATTTCAGTACTCATGCAACTGACGCTCGAAATGCCTCTCCAACCTTCCCCACATCTATTACCAACTGACATTTTTGGCACGTCTTTGGGGAACTTTGTAAATATGAGGACAAACCCTACCTTCTCGTTATTGCCCTTATCATCTGGAACTAGTGCAAGATCATCTTCACAAGTCAGCACCACTAGTGCATCTAGGCAACCTGCACAACCAAACTCTTCTAATGTTTCTATTGGAAGAACACTTATTCCTACTGTTTGAACGCCTATTGTGACTGGAGGTCAATCTTTAGCCACAATTTACACTATTTCAAGAGGAAAACCATTTATTGGAACCCCAAGCAGACCCAATAACCAACCTCCTACGTCTAGACCATCTACCATGTGGGGACCACACACCTCAATTTTTGGAGGACAACCATCCATTGGTGCCCCAAGTGGAACCAATCAACAACCTCCTCCATTGGCATCATCTTCTCTCTCGGGACCACACAATTAACCTGGTGGTGGAAAACCTTTTGTTAGTACCCCAAGCGGAGCCAACATCCTATTGCCTTCGTGAGGCCCAATTCATTCTTGGGGGCCACAAGTTCCACCTATATTTGGAAACCAGAATCCAGCCGAGGGGAAAGCTCATAAACATCAATCCTTTGTTCCCCCTAACTTGAATTTTAGAGTACCCTATTCTGGTGCCTCGAACAATCAATGGAACCCACCCCCTCAAACCTCATCTCTCAAACAGAGCAAAACAAATAATCCATGGGCCCCATTCTTTCAGGAACCCCCCTCTACTCAAGGCATGGGAAATCCACCCAACCAAGGATTTGGAAACTTTCCTTGGACTCAACAACCCGAATTTTCTACACCATTTATTCCCACCCAATAGTATGTCCAACAACCGGTATCCAACTCGATTCTGAATCAATTGATTAATCCTATGATTCCTAATCAACCACCGGTTAACCAGATGATCCCTAATGCACAAAAATTTCAACAGTACCCCGCGGGTAATATGTTTGGATATAACATGCAACAATATGTAGTGTAAGGCCCAATAGGCATCCTAGCACCCCATCAGTACTACTCATTCCCGCAACCCAACATACAACTTCCATTTCTGGAAAAATTAGACCTACCCGGCTTGTATAGACTCATAAACGATCCCATTTAGAACGAACCTCATTGGCCACCCATCCCTGCCAAACTACCATTGAACATCCCAAAGTTCGATGCCAAACCCAGGGAAGATCCCAAAAATCATGTTATAACATTCCATATTTGGTGTTCTTCGAACTCGTTGATGGATGATTCTATCCAATTAAGGATCTTCCAACGTACACTAACCAGTATGGCAGCAAAATGGTATATCGAGATGCCTCAACACTCTTTCAGAGACTTCAACACCCTTGCTATGTATTTTTTGACAAGTTTCCATCTTCCCATCCAATATGAGAATGGAACAGACCTTTTAACTTCGTTGCGCCAAACTACTACCACCCACATCTACAATCACATTCATGAGTGGCGGAGACGCCGAAGATTAATCAAGGCACCCATTCTAGACCAATTACTGGTTGATTGGTTCATGGTGTCATTATTTCCACCCATCGCTAGGGATGTTGATATGGGTGGACCCGTCATGGAGGAACAAGCAATATCCCATGCACAATATATGTATTTTTTTTATTCCCAATCCGAAAAACTATATGAACTTATTCATCATGCTCCCCACCCCACTAATGATCCATCAAATCCCATTACTGAACCTCCTATCGATGGAGTAGTTGGTTATGTGAAGGCCCATCCTGCAACCAAATCAAGTGAACAACAAAAGACTGCGATTCCACCTCAAACTCAGGCTGCACCCAAAACTTCTACTTCTCATGCTCCAACCTCCAAATTGAACGCGGTCCAATCTACATCACAACAATCCAGAGGGAAAAAGAAGAACAACAGAGGAAAATCCAAGAAATATTCCACTCAATAGGAAAATCCTAGACCTTAGGAAACCAATACCGACAATAAACCTAAACGGAAAGCAAAGTTTCCCTGCCTCATTTGTCAGGAGGACCATTACACGAAATATTGTCCTTACAAAGACGAAGTCAACAAATTTGTAAAAGGATCTTCGCGCCCGACAGTTTTAACCGACCCTTTCCCACATCAACAACAACAAAGGGTCATGCACAAACCCCCACAAGGGGGCAACAAAAAAAAATTGTCTAGAGTGGAGACGTCCTCAAATCGCGAATTTTTTATGATGAGTAATGAGATTGTTCATATATCCACTCGTTCAAAGACGTATGATTTTGTTCCAAGTTCAAACAAGAACGATACTTCAAAAGTAAAATCTCTCATGGAAGATCCTCCTTCTATGCCTCCTTCTAATGGTCATGTTCATATTCAGAGCCCTGTCACTCATACTGTGTTGCGCCCACCCAAAGCCACCATTCGAAATGCGACATTTAATCCAAGTGCACGAGAATCCCAAAATTACAACATCGTTGAGGACTTAGCTCAATCACCTTGTGCCATGTCTACTCTCGAAGTTCTACAACACTGCCCTACTGAGCGTAGAACCTTATTATCGGCACTTGGAGCCGGTGATCCGGATTCTTCCAATACGATTATGTTTAACTTGGAATAATTCAAACCTAGTATTTCTCATCAGTTGGCCTTCCAGATTCATACTAGGATTCGTGGAAACAACATTCATCGCATCGTCTTGGATGAAGGCGCTTCCACTTCCATTATGTCTTTGATGTCTTTGACTTGCTGGCAAGCTATAGGCTCTCCAGAGGTGACCCAGTCTCCTACCACTCTTAAAGCATTTGACTGACACGGTTCCATCCATATAGACTCATCCTCACACTCGTTGTAGAGCTAGGGGGCAAGACTGTATCTATTCACATAGAAATTGTGGATTCTTCGTTAGACTATAACATCTTACTCATTCGTAATTGGTTTTACGCTACGACCGGGGTAGCATCCGATTTTTTCTTTTAGTACAATTTCCTCACCAAGGAAAGATTTTCACTATAGATCAGTTAGACTTTTGTACTCCGGATATCCACCAAAACTCCACCAACAATGTCCTGTTTCTGGCGCAATCCTAGCACCATTTTGAGGACATTGGCATTGGTCTCTTGAAAGATTCGTCCATATTGGCACATTTTTGGAACTTTCACCCCCAGCCTTCCCAATCAACATGATTTTGACAAGTATTCTCCAATCCGATGAACCCAACGACTCGTGGGTAATACCGAGTCCCTCTAAGCTCAAAACCTTTGGCACTTGCATGCCTTTGAACTGGAACCTAGCAACTTACCATGTGATCCAATCATCTTTTTATTGGATCGACCCAGTTACCCACCATACGGTGGCACATCCTACGCCTCAAAGCCATTCATCTTTTCCCTATACTGACTCCCTTGCACAAACTTTTCCTTCTGACAAGTCTATGATGGAAATCATGAGCATTGATGAACTACCCTGGGAAGATCACCATCATCGGTCGTCTTTCCCTACAATCTAGGTTGTAGAACTTGATTCAAAATCCATTGTTTCACCAGACATTGTCAACACTAAGATTCCCATGCCTACACATGATTTCTTTTATGAATGAAACTTAGAAAACATCATTGAAACCATTCACATTGGCATCTCCGTGAAACCTGGTGTTGTGGAACAAATTCATTGAGCCAAAACCTGCACACCCACCGAGATAGAATTTTATACTGCCTTATTCAAAGAATTATGCGGTGTTTTTGCTTGGACTTATGAAGCAATGATAGGGATAGACCCCTCAATTGTGGTTCATGAAATTAAATTCTATCCTAGTGCCCGACTAGTCTAACAGAAACTCCGACCCATACATCCCTGCAAAAAGGATGCCATTAAAGCGGAAGTTGAAAAACTTATTCATGCTGGTTTTATTTAACTTGTCCCATTGACAGATTGGGTGTCCGACATCGTTCCTGTCACAAAGAAACAGGGTACGATTAGGGTTTTTGCTGATTATAGATACTTGAACAAAGCTTGTCCAAAGGAAAACTATCCAATACCCTTCATCGACCAAATTATCGACAACTTTGACGGGAGTGTCATCTTTTCATTCATGGATGGCTTCTCCAGCTATAATCAAATCAAGATACTCCCATCCGATCAACACAAAACTGCTTTTATTTTCCCATGGGGGACTTTTGCATATCGCAAATTACCCTTTGGTCTCAAGAACACCGGAGCCACTTTTCAACGGGCCATGTCATACGCATTTCACGACACCAAACATGTTGTATATCCTCATCCGGATGACGTACCCGCTCATTTTGATATGCAAGAGGACCATCCAGATCATCTGAGTGTCATCTTCTCATGATGCCGACGTTACAACATTCGCTTGAATCCACACAAATGTGTATTTTGTGTCGAATATGGTATATTGTTAGGATTTATAATCTTCAAGGATGGCATACATCTTGATCTGTCGAAGGTAGAAGCTATTTTAGCCCTGCCTTCCCCCTCCGATATTCCAGAACTCCAAAGTTTGCAAGGGCATGCAAACTTTGTGCGTGGCTTTGTCTATAATTTCGCTAAGATTACTAAGGGCTGCATGAGGCTTCTGAAAAAAGGCATTCCTTTCATCTAGGATGATGAATCCCAAAGATCATTTGATAACCTGAAAAAACCCCTTACCAACACTCCTGTGATTCAACCCCCAACTACATACGGGACTACATTTTATATCACGTTGCCTCTACTACCACCATTGGCATGGTTCTAGTACAAGAGGACAACAACGGTCAAGAACATGTGATTTATTACCTTAGTAAGAGTCTCATCGACTCCGAAACACGTTACTCACATGTGGAGAAGTTGGCTCTAGCCACAGTTTTCGTTGTCCAGATATTTCGACATTACATATTACTCTGAAAGACCATCATCATCGCTAACTTCGACCTGATGTACTATATCCTAACATGTCAAGTCCTAGGGGGAAAAAATTACTATATCGTCATCACTAACTTCAACCTGATGTACTATATCCTAACATGTACTAGCTCTCGTTGGATTGAACTTCTCCATGAATTCAATTCGGAGTTTTCTAAAGCGAAATCCAAAAAATCCCTAATCTTCATAGAGCTTATGTGTGCATTGCCCCATGCCACTGATTAATCTGAACCCATTGATTCTCTTATGGATGAATCTTTTTTCCTCATTAGCATGACTAATCCTTGGTATGGAGATATTATTCTATATCTCCAGACTCGACGTTTTCGGCCTAACATCAACTGCGATGAACCTCAACGCATAAGACACCGTGCTAAGTATTATCTTATCATTAGTGATACCCTCTACCATCGTGGTATTGATTCCATATTATGATGTTGTCTAACACTGGATGAATCTAAACATGTTCTAAATGACTGCCACTCCGGAGCATGTGGTGGTCATCTTTCTGGGATGGCTATAGCCCAGAAAATCTTGCGCGCGGGATACTTCTGGCACTCGATCTTCAAAGATTGCATTGAAGTGGTTAAGAAGTGCCCTCCATGTCAATTTTTTCACGCAAAGAAATGTTCAAACCCCGCTCCACTCCATCGTGTCAATGCATTGGCCCCTTTTCAAAATGGGGTATCGATTTTAATGCACTGTAAGCCCACTTTAGTCGGGGGGCATAGTTATGTTATTGTAGTTGTTGACTATTTTACTAAATGGGATGAAGCAATTCCTACATACGCAGAAGATGGAAATATAGCCACGCTTTCATATTGAATCATGTTATAGTTAGCTTTGGTGTTCCGTAGGCCATTGTGACTGATCACGGTTCCCACTTTAGGAACCACATGATAGATGAATTGAGTTCCAAACTGGGTTTTCGTCATGAAAACTCAACCCCATACTACCCATAGGAGAATGGTCAACTAGAAGAAATCAACAAAGTCTTGAAACGTACGATCCAACGCACTGTGGGAACCCAAAAATACAATTGGCACTTAGCCCTATTTTCATCTCTTTGGGCCTACAGGACATCAGTAAAAAATGCAACAAGGTTCACACCATTTCAACTAGTTTACGGCATGGAAGCTATCCTATCGATTGAGTGTGAAATATCATCCCTTAAGTTATCTATATTACCCAACACAACCTCTGAAGAAGAACGGTTTCTATACCTAGCCAAGCTAGATGAAACCCGCTGAGACACTGCACTGGCCAATGAAG
Source organism: Larix kaempferi (assembly GCA_027924585.1). Taxonomy (NCBI): domain Eukaryota; kingdom Viridiplantae; phylum Streptophyta; class Pinopsida; order Pinales; family Pinaceae; genus Larix; species Larix kaempferi. Next base: position 3,898,164 of record BSBM01000985.1, on the reverse strand, counting down.
CTCATAAGAAGCACGTCAAAGCACAATATGACAAATCCGTTCAACCTCGAGGTTTCAATGAAGGGGACCTAGTCTTGACCTACGATCAAATTCATGATAAGCTATGGAAAGGCAAGTTAGAATCCATGTGGTACAATCCTTATGTCGTAAAACATGTGTTGGGGAAGGGAGCTTACGAGCTCATGATTGTGATGGTATACCTTTGGGGGAGCCCCACAATGGGCTTTACCTAAAAAGATTCTATGCATAGGTCTATCCTTCGTAAACACATCTTGTATATAATGTATTTAGTATGATTTTAGTTCACTTTTGCATGTGAGGATTCTATCTCATACACTGTTATTTATCTCGACTTGTGCTTGTATGCGCAGATGTCGATGTATTACGGATTCGCGGATGGTGCAAGTCAACATACCCAAAACCTTGCTTCCGCAGCATGGGTACTGTATTCCCCTGTCAGCGAAATGATATCCTCAGGTGGCATCTGCTTAGTCCCTGCAACAAATAACATTGTGGAGTATCATGTAATTATCATACTCCTGACGGAAGTTGCTTCTCTCAGGATCCACACCTTTTTAGTCTACTTGGACTCTCAACTTGTGGTGCCACAGTTAAATTGCATCTACACCATCTGTGATCCTACATTACTTCATTTATTCAAAAGGGTACGCATCTTGGAACGATCGTTTGACTACATTCTATATCAGCATGTACCAAGGGAATTCAAAATGGTGGTTGATTCATTAGCTAACTATATATTGGATTGGAATCTAGCCCACATATGAACAAAATATCAAAACAACGCATGCAAAAAATGTAAATACACAAGTCGACGTAAATAAACAAGCCATAGAGATAGGTCCATGTATATATATATCATGTAAAAAGTGTTTTCTCAAATACAATAGTATGATCCATCAAAAGACAAAATTGGGATCATGTCCCATACAAAAATTGGCTCTCTAGCCTACATATCATGTACATGATGCTAGTAACACTACTACCTAAACACTAATCATGAGGCTCACGATGCTTGTGGTAACACACTACTACTCTGGCCACATGGCAGAGCAATCTACCAATGCACTCCGGCATGTCTACGGTGTGCCTCTGGAGATGGTAAGGTACCTCGGGCATCCTCATAGGAGGGACAACCATCGCCAACCGCTGGAGGTTTCATTCTACATCATAGAGTCCTCCTGCCTCCTCCTCCTCCTCATCTTTATCCTGGTGTTGAACCCCTGATGCAATGGTGAGTATCTCGTTTCCCTCCTCGATCTGCGATCTACAGCAGTACACATACATATGTTAGATCTTTTCATGTTTAAAAAAAACAACAAAATATATATAATCCAAAAATAATAAAAACACATTCTTGAAGGTCACATACTTGATTCATCCCAATCATCATCTTCAAGCAATACTACATCAATGTATCCACAAAAGTCTACCCCGTCATAGGGATAGTCTACGATCATGACAATCTTCTCCTCAAGCCCTGAGAAAAAGTCCTCACCAAAAGCTAGGACTTGTGGCCCACCAACCCGTCCGGCATAATCACTCCATCTCCCCATCTGAGGCTCGGATGCGGTACGGATCGGCCTCTCTATCTGAGGACGCAACAATGGCACCCTTTCCAAGAAGAAAGTAAATAGGATACTTCTCTATCCGAACTGATGGATTTCCCCGTTTCTGCATTTAGTAACCTGATCCTTGAGATTTACCAAGACCCCCTCACACCAATTCAATAGTTTGGGCTCCATGCATTCCATAGCATAAGTCATTTGTGCTTTGGTTGCATGGTGAGATCCCACACTCCCCACCACACGTGAAATGGTATACAATATGGTCCTCAAAGGAAGATCTATCACATCTGCAATGAGCACTTTGTCACTCTTCTTGCGGGATCCCTGTCTACAGTATTGAGCGATATATGTGTTTGTGGCCTCTTTTGTGGTTCGGTGCCCAACCAAATTGACCCGTGCCCCTCTCTTGGAGAGACCATTCAAGAAGTAGATGTCCTCGAGCTCTATATTGAGGGTATGCTCTCCAACACGAAAATCCTAAATATCGGAAACCCACATCTGGATGATGTCGCTCAATAAATTCCCCTGTTTTTGGATACCTCTCGTCTTGAAAAACTTCAATAGACCACATTCTTGTAAGTCTTCTAGTGTGGCATTATCATTTAAAGTTTCCCTATCATCCCCTTCATGCTCTCTTTCTTTCCAACCCACCAATTTCACTCTAGTAGCTCAGAATCTCCTGTAAAACATCAAAGGAGATCTCAGTCAAAAGATGGAAACTTATTTTTATACCAATATGGAGAGGCAAGTGTTTGTTTTCCTAACTTTGCGGATTTTCGCACCCTGGGCAGTGCCGGGCACGCTAAAACTGATAATTTTCGCGCCCTCGGCAGTGCCGAGCACTCTAAAACTGCTAATTTTCGTGCCCCTACTAAATCCTAGAATGTGAAAATTCTTGGATTTTCGTGCTTCCCGATATGGGAGGCCCACGAAAATATTAGGGTGCAAAATTGGTGCCCTATGGCCCTTTCCAAACCCAAAAAACTTGCATGAAATGAAAAACCAAAAGGATGAAAAGAAAGAGGAGGCTGAAGAGATTTACTTGCTCCAAACGGTGGATGAAATGATGCCCTGGATCTCCCGATATCCTCAGCTGAATTTTTTCTCTCAACAAGGTACAAATCTCCTTTGGGTAAAAATGACTAAGTCACAATGGGTAATTTCTCTATTTACCCTCCTTTATGCATATCATATGGTTATTTTTTCCTATTTTCTATATTTAAAAACCTTTTGAGTTAATTCTTCACATATTTTTATGACCTAATGCTTGTTTCTAAGGTTTTTGACGACATTTTGGCAGGCTCATGTACGCTATTCACATTGGTGGTGTTGTATATTTGACCTTCGCTTGAGCTTACTTTCTCTTTTTTTGTGCTCTGGACCTAAACATGAAAAATATTCCAAGCGCTTTTCACACCTGAGTTGTGTTTGTCAAAACCAATTAAAACGGTGTCGATCTTAGTCAGCTTTACTTGTGCTCATAAAATGATGAGAAAGTATTGTCTTGGTATTATTTTATTCCTTTTTCGGACTAAGACAATTAACTCACAAAAATGGACCTTTGGAGTTCTCTTTAAGCTCTTTTCAGACTCCCTCGTTACAAAAATATCACCAAGTGCACTTCTCTCTTTCACACTTGTAAAAGTATTTGAAAGGTCGTCTATTCGGTGGTAGGTTATCCCTTTTTTGGACCGTTTCAATTATTTACAAGAAAAGTATACCTCAGTCAATATTTGACTGGGAGAGTTCTTCCAGATATTATTTTACACTTTTTCGGGTCTAGGGACTAACTTTTACGAAAACATCAATCTTGGAGTCTTCTTTAAGTTATTTCAGACTCTCTAAACATGAAAAAATGTCGATTTTCCCTTCTTTGGACTCGTAAAATCAAACATTGAGGATCCTTATAGAGCCAAACCTCTCCTTCCTTGTGTTCGTAAAGCATACAAGGATGGACTCACTTAAACGTGAGCTATACAGAGAATTTGTTATCCTCTTCAAGCTTGTTAAACAACAAAGAGGTACTCGTCAGTTATTATGGGGGAAAATTGGGGAATAAGCCGAGTTTACCTTTTTGCCAGCTTGTGAGTCATCACCTTTGAACATGGCATGCATCTACACCTTGTCTTCTTTGGGTATTCGGTTTCTCTGTTGTGTCATAATGTTGGTGTCCATTTTTGTCACTATTTTTGAACATCAAACACACTCTGATTGGCATTACTTTCACCATTTTTTATGTAATAAGTCATTCTGCTTGCCATTCAGACCGTCAAATAGATCGGGTATGCGTATATTCACATATCACATGAATTTTGGGTGAAAATCATCATTCTGTGATTTATTGATGTTTATTTAATATTTCTTGGCTTGCTTGGAAAATATATTTCATTCCACAGGTTATGGCTCTCAAACGAACCTCCATTCAGATGCGTATTCACAGTGTAAACAGTCATCCTGCCGTTCAGACCTGCATTCAGCCCACGATATTGTTGGTTGAGATATTCCCGGGTCGTTAGAAAGAAAATTGTCACATGAGTTCTGTTTAGAATGTGGCTCTTATGGTGCATGAGCTGGTGTTCTGGAAGATTCCTTCTCCTGCATGCTCAGCTTGACAGCACATATCTCTCTGCCCATGTCAAAGAGGATTAACGTCTCAACGACCGCGTGGAGAAAACTAATGTCGTGAACCTGGTAGATGCCCTGTGCGTGTCGTAAATTGTTATGAGGTCGTTCCTTGGCCATGAGTTGTCGTGCGCTGCTGAGCAGAGCCGGTTTTGGGCATTTAAGATTGCCTATTATTAGAGCAGTCGACCACTAAAGGGTCGATTTGCTCCCCCATTTGTAACTCTGTATATATAGATGTCTTTGTGACTGAGATGATTTAGTCTCTTAGCCTTGGAGTTTTTTAGTCTTTCAGCAACAAGTAACACTATAACTCTGTTTTTAATTTAATATATATCTCTGTTCTAATTTTATGAAATCCCAGTAGCATGCGTGGTGATTGAGTTATTAAGGCACAACCACTTATGGCTGAGAAGGGACCCTCAACAACCAATGGTCTTCCATCTATGTATATAATTTGTCTTTGTCTTCTGCAGATAAGTTGTGTATTTCATTTAATTTATGTATTTATTTTGAATATGATATTTCTATCTTGTAGTATATACTGTCTTTTGCTTATGTAAATGATACTTTTGTTTTATGATCTGTATGTTTAATTCACTGTTCATATTTATGATATTTCCATAATAGTAATTTGTGACCGGTCACGCTTAGTTTGCTTAGTTTTCTTAGTCATGCTTAGTTTGCTTAGTTTGTTGAGTTTGCTTAAATTGTTTAGTTGCTTAATCTGCTCTTAGTCATGTTAATCACAAGTACCTAGAGTTTAGCTAGCTTCACATTCCAAGTTCAGTCATAGTTAGAATTAATCTTGTTAGTTTCTTTCCTGTAGCTATAGGTTAGTTCTGTTTATCTCAGTTTTGTTTCCTCATGCCTCAGAAATAGTCCATTCCTTAGACAATGATTAGAATAGGTTACTTCTTGTCATCTTATCCTCTGAACACTCTATTCATTGCTTCCTTGCACTGTAGGTTCATATGCATCAGTCAGCTGACGATTAAGATCATCCAAACTGCTTCTTTCCTTAGTTTAATCGTTTTCCTCCATCCGGACTGTCATTCCAACAAACATCTGGATCGTCATTCGGACTTGTATACTTTCTGCATTGTTTTTATGCTTATTTAGAGTCCAGTTTCTTAGGTTTTTGAACTATGATATTTCTTGATTTTAATTATCCCTCTTAGATATAATTAAGATCTTGTTTTACACCACTTAGTGTTTTAATTAAGTTTTTCATCATCCTTAGTTTTCATTCTATCTTTCCTTAACCTTGCTTTAGTTGTTTTACAAGTTATGTCTCTTTTATATCTGGTTCATTAATGCTTTACTGTTACAAAACTTATTAGTTTTCATTCTTAGTGCAGTTTATCATATATCGATAAGATTAATATTATATTGGGTTTAATAATTCCATTCTCCAACATCTTCGTTAAAGCATAGGATTAGTTTTCCCATTCGTACCAATAATGAAGATATTCATAAATAGGGTTTGGTTTAAAAGTAAAATATATTTATTAATTTTTCTACTTGCTTCTTAATTAAATTAAGTGTCAAGTAAATATTTTTATTAAGTTTTCTACTTGCTTCTAGAATTTATTAGTTCCAAGTCAATTTCTTGCAGATAGAAGGTAGGTCAGCATGTTTAAAGTTAATTGTAGTTGGATAATCTTTAGTTTACATTTATTTGTAGAAGTTAAACTAGATTTAGTTCCATTTTGTTTCCTTGTCACATTTGAAAGCCACTTTGATACATTCACCCCTATTCCTATTACATTTGATACACTTCCTCAGAATCCCCAAGGAGAATGGAATTAGGTAGTTTAGTGTAGTCCTGAAATATTCACTGAATACATAAAAGTAGTTGTTGAATTTATTAAGTAGTTTATAGGTTCTGTTTTAAGTCAAGTCGTTTCCATTTTTTGAGAAGTAGTTTTCTTATTGATCAATATTCATTCTTTCCCCATTTTTTTAATCATAGAGTAGAGTAGTATAGCTTGATACTATTCTGATCTATTGCTTTAGTTAGGTTTAACTAGTTCTTTGTTGTCTTTCTGAAGCTTGACTCGATTTTTCATTTTGAAAGATCTTTCGATCTTTTCTTTATTAAATATTTCTAAGGTCTGTCAAGCCAAAACTTAGGTCCCTTCTACCTCAACATATATTGTGCCACAACTCTAAGATTACCAACCCTAGTCGATAATTAAATACTAGGTGATTCTTTGAGATAACTCACACACCCAACACATGACTATAGTCATGACTCATCTTCTTTTTCTTGAGTCTACTCAACTTGTGGTTGTTTCTGATAAATAATCCATGTTGCCAAGCTCTACTTCATGATGTTATATGTTCAAAGGGTGAGTGTCACCTTGAGTTAACCTTTTATCGTTATGTCAACCCTCCAGTTTTGTGTCAGTATGTACTTCTTTGATTCGTTGCTCCATACCTCTTTCCTATATCAGTTTCGTGTTGATCAAGTGGGATTCATCATGATCCTCCTTCGACGAGTCTGTTCCTGTCGACATAAACTCACTATCCAGGAATTAGACTTAGGAACCAACAATAGTACCTTGGTACCTGCATGCCTTAATGGAAGGTTTCCTCGTATTCAATAATAGGTTTCCATCATTGGCCTCTGATCGAATAATCCCTCGAATGTTCGACTTCGAGACTCTTTATTCACATTCATTGGACTGTACTAGAGATACCTTGGGGATCATTGTCATTATTGGTGATCGCCCTCGTACTTGTTAACAGCTTACATCATTGGTTGGTAATCAAGTAGTCTCTGCCATGTTTGAATTCAACACCTTATAATCACATGGTCAGATTCGTATCACTACGGGATTGGGTAGAAGACCCTGGACGCTCCTGATGTTTATTTCACATCCAGGTTGCGATGGTGATGATTGATTAGGTCCCCACATCGACATCATCTTGGTGACCTCATTGATGTGTTGCACACGGATCCACTATTGTATTGGTCATGGATTTTTCATTATCATCTCATGGATCTACGATCATTCATAACAACCATGATTTGTCTCCAGTCTATATCATGTCAATTCTCTCATGGATCTACAATGTATTAGTCGGCAACCATGCTTTGAGTTAGTTGTTCCAAGAATGGGTATGCCTACCTCAATGGTATTTGGAATCTTGTTTCCTTGCAACTCCTCTCCAACCTCCTTGATACTATCTCTATGAAACTTATTGGTAAAGTGTTTCGGCCATCAGTTTATTCTGACCTCACACTTTAGGGGGCATTTGTTATACCTCAAAGTTCCACTTTGAACCTTCGTGTCATATCTTCATGTCATAACATCATGCGGCACTTTACGACACTACCTCCTAACGAGTGTTGAACCTTGTTGGTCCCCTCCTTAGCCTCATCTGGAGTCTTTGGAGACAAATCCAAATTTCCCTTTCCGAATGACAACTCATTGAGCCACTTTCCACCTCATCCAACCACCTTTTTCCATTATTTCCGTGGTCTGCTAGTATTGTAGGATGCAAAATTTCCTTATTTTCGCGTTCTGCATACCTGCAGGGGCGCGAAAATCTCCATATTTTCTCGTTATTCTCAGTTTAGAGGGCGCGAAAATCACCCTAACTACCTTTGGCTTGGAATGTGGATCTCACCCTCCAGGATATTTTCATGGGATTGAATCCCCTTTCGATCTTAACTTACCTTCCTCGTTTAGCCTAGCTCAATCTCTTGATCCACTAATCACTCATCTAGATCCACCTTCCTCTCCAAGTGGTTGGCCTCCCAAATCCTATAAGAAAGAGGCCATCCATGAGCCAAAGGGAGGACTATTGAGGCATGAAACTTATGATCCTAGAGGATTTGCAGAGACAGCTTGAGGAGGATCTTGGAAGAGGGAGTTATTGCTTGGACATCAAAGGTAACAGTATCTTGATCTTCTTGAGTTCTTATCAATATAACTTAGCCCATTCTCCTATGTGAGTATTCCATATCTTTGAATGCATTATGTGCTTTGTGTAAAGTATATCTTAACTTTGACATCTAGTATTTGGAAAGTGCCATTGCTTATCATACTCAAACAGGTTCGAGTCTTGAATATCAAGCTGAAGCTGGAGCAACGACAACCGACTGGTTTGAGGTGAGTCTTGTCATCCTCTCTATTTCCAATGCTTAGAAGTTAATGATAATGTGTTAGATCTAAGAAAATAGATAACTATTTGTTTTGATTATGTCCTAGATTGAACTCATAGGTGTTTGGTTTGGTCTTTGAGTAAGTCTAACTATCTGTAGGATGTATTGACTTCTACAATGGAGTTATCTCTCTCTAAGATAGTATCCATGTGGTAGACAATCATTGTGATCATCTCCTTGGTGAGCCAATATACGTCATCTATGAAATTGTAGAAGGTCGTTTTTCTCCTGGAGAACTTAATGCCAAGCATAATTTTCTATGGTTCTTTGTTAATAAATTGGCATTTAGTAAGTATCCTTTTAGCATGAACCCTGTACCCCAACGTATACATCTTTGGATGGTGGTGGCCTCATGGCATTTAACAAACACATCGGATATGAAAAAGGATTTTAAGTTTCAATTATTATAGTGAGTTCATTTAAAGGTTATATCCCCACAACCTCTAGACCTAGAGGTCTCTTTCTTCACTAGGGTTTAAATAAAACTTCTTCATCTTATTCCATTTCTTTATTTAGATCTCCAACCTCAAAAACCTTGACTAAAACCCTATAGTCCACGCTTGCAACAGAAGAACCCTTGATGTAGCCATCATTCATTTATTCTTCCATAATTCCTCTCATAGTCTCACCTTGTTCATTGTGTACTTACCACCAAGACAAAGCACGATTGGGATGGAAACATAGTCATTTGAATTCATGTTGAAGGTGGGGATGAGAATGAGCACATGACAATAATTAAGACAAATGGTTTTCCATAATGTCTTCCTTGTCTTATTGCATATCATCTTCATCATTTCATTGCGAAACTTCATCGGGTCCTTCCCATCCTATTTCCATTGCTCTTGCATAAATACAATGTGTTCCCTTAACATTTGACACAATAATTATATGTTAGCATTATTCCTCCCTATCACCCTTGCATCAAGAGGTTTTTAACATTAAATATCAAAAATTAAATATTTCTTATTTTATTTATTATCATTATATGTATGTAACTATATTGTCTGCTCCACGATATATAAAACATCTCACTTATACAATAATTATTACATTATAAAAAAAAAATTTAAAAAAAAATTTAAAAATAATAACTAAAATCAATTTGGAAATGATAAACACAACTAAAAGAGACCAAGAAAAACCTAAAAGGACTTAGTAATCACCCCTCTATCAGTTAAACACATAATCCAGGAGTTACACATGGTATAGATTTCAACTTAATGCAAACTTCAAGCTCACACTTATCTTTGTTCATTATTTGTGTCATATTAATATGGAAGTTACATATGGTGTAGATTTCAACTTAATGCAAACTTCAAGTTCACATTTATCCTGGTTCATTATTTGACTCTTGTATCATATTAATATGGAAGTTACATATGGTGTAGATTTCAACTTAATGCAAACTTCTAGTTCACATTTATCCTGGTTCATTATTTGACTCGACTAGGGATTTATGTCATTGATTGAAATCTCAAAGGAATATTGTTTTGACTCAACTAGGGATTTATGTCATTGATTGAAATCTCAAAGAAATATTGCTTTCTACATTATGGGTATTACTATTTGCATGAGTTTTAGTTTATTGAGTGGATAATATAGTATGATAAAGAGTAATTTTTATAATTTTGTAAAGAAGTTGTTAAATATGTGATAATAAAAAAATTTATAAGTTTTAGATTATTGAGTGGATAATAAGGTAAGGTATAGTTTTTATAATTTAATAAAAAATTTGTGGTTAAATATATAATAATTTACAGAAATTATAATAAATTTGATCATTAAAAAACATAGTTTACCCATAGAATAACGTTTAGAAACAAAGATGATTTAATTGACCTTTCCAACCATACTCTTAGTTCATCATCAAGAGTTGAAATTGCTCGAAGGAGAAGTTAGAAGGATATCTCAATTATATAGTGAACACCATGTTTCTTTATTTAATACATTTTAAAATTAATATTAAGTTTTTCATCAGGTCGGTTTATCCAAACGGGGCATTTAATGGTATTAAGGTTGTGTGGTTTTCGTTTTTTAAAGAATATGGATCACCGGTTTGCATTAGTAAGTTTAGTGTCTTCATCTCTATTAAGAGTTTCATGGTTCAAAGCTATTTTAATTTTTCTCTCTTTGAGTTGTATAGAAAAGTTGTACAAGTTTTCAATTAGAAACCAAGTGTATATTTCACTAGGTATTGCATTTATTGTTTGTAGTGAATTTATATTACAACATTGCAAATAAGATAAGATATTTTTATTACAATATTACAACTAGGTATTACATTTATTTTTGGTTGAACAAAGACTTCCATGAGAAAAGGTGGTTGTGGGGGTTTTGTTGTAGCATATTTATACTTGTTGGGAGTTCAATAAGTATGCCAACAAAATGTATTTAATGGCGTACTCAACAATTAGGGCAGCATGGAACACAAATTATGTCTCACAAAAATATTTGAGATCAGTCCAAATGAAAAAGGAGTGTGCTGCCCAGTGCCCCTACATCTAAGCCAGCACTAACTTCTCAGTAGAAGCTTCTATAATGATGGTGCAATTCAGATTTGTTTTGTTCGTTAGTTTAACTGCCAAACATCTTCCGATAAGGAAGACATTAACGTACCAAATACGCTAAATCTTAGCAAGAACAACCTTAAATTCCAAACACTATACAATCCGATAACACTATTAATTAAGCTGAAGCTGATGTCCACAGCGACATGGTCCGATTCCTGTGCTGCTTAATAACAGAAGCACATGTAAATGATAACTGAAATAAGAATTTAATGGATTTTGATGAAGCTCGAGGGATTAACAATAAACGGCGTAAATAAATGTGTCTGCTCGGGGTTGGGGAGATCGAGGGAGGCAAGGCGACATTCATTAATTAATCATAATCAGCTCATCTCTCCTTTTCCCCCCAATAATTCCAACAGAAATCCAACGGAATGGAGGCTAATTCTCGGTTTCCATATATACCAGATTAACTGCTATGGCCGATCCAACGATGAGTTTACAACTGTCGCTACCCGAATTTGCCAACCCTATCGGTCACCCGGGAGTCACCCACCACCGGATTATCCACCCGGAAACCATGAATGATTATGGGAATACCGGGTCGTTTCCATGTGATCACTGAATGATTATGGGAATAGCGGGTCGTTTCCGTGTGATCGCCGGAGATTTATGCGGTGCCAGCTTCTGCTGTATCGTATAATATGGACGAGTGGACATCATGCGCCGGACCGTCAGCTGTAGACCGTTAGAGCTCTCGTTGGGATGAATCCGAGTTTTTTTCCTTTCTAAATTCCGCCCGATCCTCTTCCCCCCACCCCCCATTACCTTATGATAATATAATCTGCCATTGTTCAATTCCAACGTACTGGCAGCATAGTTTTCACAGAAAATGTGTTGTGTATGGCTGCATATTTTGATGATCCTAGCGCTAAATATTTGCGTTTTTCTACTGTATTGAGACCACGCCAGCTTATTTGAACAATGCCATATACAATATTGATCTCTCTTCGCCACAGAATGAACTTGAAATTTAAATGGCGAAGTTCTAGTCGTCAGTAGTATGATCTATTCTTGTATCTCTGCTGTCTCAGTAGAATGAGTATAGATACTTGAGAGGCTAGAAGCTAAATTGCAGTAGCTTTGTAGGGCTTCTCATTCAAACTTTTGCACCTGTTGTGTTAGCATTTATCAGGGGAGATGTACGTTGATCTGGAGAATGGTAAGAAGAGGAAGAGAGGGGAGAGGATTTTTGGGTTCCATACCTTAGGTGACCCGGGATGCCCAGCAGATTTTTTTGGAGCTTTTCGAGACAATATCAAAGCTTTTCTCCAGGAATATGCAGAGAGGGAAGATTACAATGTGGAGGGAATGCCTCTATGGTCGATCATGCTGCAGGAAGACTCACATTCTGCTCAAATTACGGTTTTTATTGTCGAGGAATCGATGCAGAATTCGCTTCATCCTCACTGTGATCAGTGTCGATGTATAGGTAGCTGTCTCAACATTTATTTTTCTGAATATGCCTGTTTTTTTATGCTCAGTGCCGAGACCGACATAAAATTCTATCAGATAATCACAACTTAAAACTATTTAATCAACTTCTTTAGAATTCAGATCGTAGATTTGATTGAGGAGGTTTTTGTTTAATATAATGTGAAAATTTTTGTCTATAGGATATATAGAATAGTTTTATACAGTTAAAGGGATCAGTAGGATCGACTAGTTTTATTTATGCAGTTAAAGGGGGACTAGGATCGACTAGTTTTATTTACAGTTACAGGGAGTAGGATCGACTGGTTTTATTTATACAGTTACAGGGAGTAGGATCGACTGGTTTTATTCAATCTAATGTGAAAAAAAATCTCCATAGAATATATAGAATAGTTTTATACAGTTACAGGGAGTAGCTTCACTTGTGTTTGTTTGGAAATTAGTATAGAAGTTCTCCGTCTATATGTTTTCATTTCAGGTTTTCCATTGCTGTTTTATAGCTCCTACAGGTTCTTCTTCATCTGTTTGTTTAGAAAGTACAGATATTATTTTTCATTTCGTGATAATTTAGCTTGAATTGACAGACTATATATATATATACATATTTTTTTTATGTTCAGATGTTCTTAGAAATGTAATCATCATTAAGTTGATTTCATATTGATAAAATCTCGTTTTCTAATCCATTTTACTCGGTAAACATTATTTGTTGTACCCATTGTGTAATATTCCAATTTTTTATTTGTTGTACACATCAATGAGAAGCATGAAATTTTGTTTAATCCAACAAATTCAGTGTTTTAGTAAATCTTAAGACAATGCCGGGATAACATCATAGTGTAGGGTACGGGATTTATAGTGGAATTGTTCAGATTACTGTTCCAGAAATCCATAATGAAATTCAGTCTGTTGTTTGATTTGTATATGTGCAGGGTGGAGTCATCATTTAGTGTCGAACAACCGCTATCACTTCATAATCCCATCCCCAGAACTGGACGATCGACCTTTCGGATTAGAGGGACTGAATAAAGGAAAGGTGTGCACAAATTGCCATATTCCAGTGCCTTCCAGCCAGTTAAACTGTGAAATCTGTTTCCTACAGGCCGTCCAAGGGAGTGTTCTCGATCTACAGACCCATTTATTGCATGGCGTGATACATACCAATGGTTTTGGACACCTGCTGTGTATTAGTGGACGAGAGAAAGGATCCAAATACGTCTTTGGAAGAGATATCATGGACCTGTGGGACCGAATTTGCGCCATGTTAAGAGCCAGGTTGCAATTTTTCTTCAAACGCTTTGCCTTCCTCATAGAAAGTACATAACCATTTTCACAGTGACTTCTTTGGCTCTGTGTTTACATGAGGACCTTGTTTTCATTTTAAATTAATTAAGTAATGAAAGTGGTTCTTCTATTCAATGTGATTCAAATTCTAAGTAACTTTTACAGTTTTGTCAATTGAAAGTGGTCTTTGTTTAAGGGTCTTTTCCAGAATTTCTCCTGAAAAATACAATGTTATTCCAGAGCAAATGAACATAATAGCCAGTGCAGATAATGATGATCTCTCTGACAAAATTTAAACCATTCGATGCAGGAAGGTTAGCGTTGAGGACGTTGCTAAGAAGAGATCAATGGAGTTAAGATTGTTGCATAGTGTCGCTTATGGAGAATCCTGGTTTGGCCGCTGGGGATACAAGTTTGGGCATGGCAGCTTCGGTGTATCTCAGCAAATGTACAGCAAAGCTATCGAAGCAATACGGGGAATGCCTTTAGCAGTGATGGCACAGCACTTCGAAGAAGTCGATCAGGATATGGTCGGGATAGTAGCCATTTATCAGAGAATTAGTGGGCAAGTCTTGCAGACTGTGGGAGACTTAATCCGTTTCATGATGGAGTTAAAAGCCCGTTTGCCTCTGCACCCTAATCCTTCCAGCTTCAACAACTCTCAAGCAACAATTAGGCCACTGCCTTCTTCTTCCAAGCATCAGCACAATAACTATTACATTAAGGGAGCTCCCAATTACACTCCCATAACAGCCGACCTGCCATGCCGCTGGTCTGTGAAGAGACTCGAACTGGCAACGCAGGTCATTGTGGAAGCACTAAAGAACTGCGAGAAGAAATGGATGCCACGCCAAGACGTGCGGGACGCGGCCCGGGTTTACATAGGCGACACGGGTCTCCTAGATTTTGTATTGAAATCTTTAGGAAACCGTGTGGTCGGAGGACACCTTGTGAGAAGGGCTGTTAATCCGGTCAGCAAAGTGCTTGAATACAGTCTGGAGGACGCTAATCAAGCTTTCACAAGTCCAAATGAGGAAACCCTAACACAGACTCAAACCCTACCGCAAACCCAAACCCAAATCTTAGAGACTGCTGCTCCTGCTGTTACGACTAGTGTTACCTCATCTGCTCCCGCTGTGGATTCAATATGTGATCTCAGCAGATCACAGGTAACGAGAGACCTCCTCTACCTCTATAAACATGTATTAGAAAATTACAAACCTGCAGGGAAATTGGGTACTAAGGCCGTTATCACAGCCATTCCCACTGCAACAAGAATTATTCTTGACACCAAGCAGTTCATCAAAGACCACAGAGGGGAAACAACAAGAAAAGGAGCAAACAATGAATTCGGAATCGACGACGATGAAATGCTGAGAGTCATGTGCACCATAGCCTTGTCTAATGATCACAGTTTCAGTTCCAGGCATAAGATCATCAGGCCACTTCCTCCTCCAGATTTGGTCGTCGTGCCGCCACATTCCACCATTGGAGACCTGAAGAAACATGCACAGAAGGCCTTCAGAGACACCTATTATATCATGCACAGCTTTCGAGTGGAATCGATCCCTGATCTGCGAGGCGATGATGAGGATCTCCTCTTTGGAGCTCTAGAATCTGGGTCGACCGTGACAGTTCAGGGGAATGGCATCGATTTATCCAGCGATCTGCTCTACCAAGGCGGTAGCGATAACTGGACTGTAGATTGTCCCTGCGGTGCTAAAGATGACGACGGTGAACGTATGATTGCATGCGATGTGTGTGAAGTTTGGCAGCACACACGCTGTGGAGGTATTTCAGACATGGACGCCATTCCTCAGCTTTTCCTTTGCAATCGTTGTCGCCTTGGCTTGTTCCAGGCAATGGCTTGAAATCTGTAGCCCCTGCTCCTGATCTGAGGCCTGAGAATAAGATATATATGTATGCTTGTATAAAGAACTTAGCGTTTAGTACCTTAATAATAGTGCTGAGAAAAACCTATTGCTTCTCTCCTTCATGCCTGAGATGATTCTAATATGTTCTGTGCCGATTTTAGGTTCAGTCGTTTGAGGTTTGAAATAGTGGTCAGGAAGTACTGTGGTATTTCTAAGAGTCAGTGTGTATTTAGCCCCCCCGAGCATTGGGTGGTATTATGAAAAACATATATATTGTAATGAATATTGCCATGATTGGAATAAGAACCTTTATCTACTTTTGGTTTGCACTGTATATTGTGTGATCAAAACAGCTTGTTTGACTGTATATTTTGTGATCAAAACAGCTTGCTTGCAGCTTTGTAATGGTGGCTATACAGGCGGTGGGATAGATATATATATAACATAATCGGCGTATCGAGCAACTAGAAACCAGCTTAAACCACAGAACAATTACGTGTAAACATTTTATTCTTTTAACTGTTTCAGAAACCATTTTCATTTCTGTCTTGAGTAGTTGTTAGTCAGACCATATCTACAAGAAGGAAGATCAAAATATGTAACTTTAGACAAAACAATTGCTGTATAGCAGTTTTGATACTTAATATGTTTAAAATATCAGGAATTAAATATATATATATATATGTATATATATATATATATATATGTATATATATATATATATATATGTATATATATATATATATATATAAACGTTAAAAAAGATTGTTTTTTTAATTATAATTGAGTACTTTTTTAAATTTTTATTTGTAGGATTGTAATCATTTTTTTGTTTATTAATATCATAGACCTAGAATTAGACTTGACACAAACTTTTATTAATAATTATAACTAAAATTAATTTTATTTATAAAATAATTTATATATATAAATTATATATATGCACAGCTACATTTTTCCTTTTAAAGAAAAATATGCTATAAATAATTTGTACTGTTTACATTATAACCTTAAACAAAACAAAAAACAAATAAGTTCATCATATTTTAAAAAGCAATAATCTCACGTCAGGATAGGGCTTTTCATTAAACATATATCATTAATACAAAGCATAAAATAGTTGTTCTTGAACTTGGATTTGATCATTATGGTGTTTAAAATACCACTCTAATAATAATTCATAAAATTGTGATGTGATATATTTTTTTCTATCATTTTGAATTCATTTAAATAGGAGAATAAAATTAATTTTTTCAATTTTTAATGAGTTAAAAGGTGAGGAAATAATTTGAAGTTGTGTCTTCTGGTAAGTGTACTAAAGACATTTTATGATAAAGTGATTTTCATCTTTAACCTTCTCGGTGTCACAAACACTCAATAGTGTTCACCTCCTTAGAGATCTTGTTAGTCCAGTGTTGGATCTAGGCTATTTTAAGAAACATTCATGAAATCTTCATAAAGTTATATGCTATTAAAGTGCGGTGGAACATTATATACCACAAAAATGTATTAGCCGTGGGGCATCATGAATTGTCCATACAAGTATTCCATGAAATTGAAACTCCTTTTGTCCTATTGATCTAGAGACATCATACATAGTAATGCTAACCCATAACTTTAGTAGCTCGTCGATAAGAAGCTCAATATATACATTCATATCTTTAAATTGGTACTTACCTAATTGATTGAAAAATATACATAAGTAAATAAATATATATAATATATTATGCAACAAACAAGACATGCAATGTTACGTTGTAATGTTATTGTTGATAACAAATATAGGCCACACTGAGTAAATAGACCTAATCTCTCCAAATGGATTGACACCGTCAACTGGAAATGAAAGCCTAGCCTTAGAAGACTTTTCTTTAAAAAATAGTCATTTTCCTTACAACTACAAGTTTATTGGCTTCTTCTTTCCACTGTCTCTAATTCTCCATTTTTTAGTTCTTTATATTGCTTGCACCAATTTTGTTCTTATGTTTCGTCTTTCTTGCTTCTGTGCATTATAGCTTGTAACGGGGTCATGGCATCTTCCTCCTACTGAATCTTGGCTCTCTTCAGCTGCTTTGTTCTTTGCTACTATTGCAGTCTTATTTGAGGCCATGGTTGGTTCTTGATAATCAATAGTCGACAGCCCTGAAAGAAACTCTATAATTTCAGGAACGAAGTGCACTCACTCGAGTTTAGTACATGAATTAACCCATGAATCTTCAAACTTTGGTGTCTTTATAGGAACGGTCTTCGGCAGGATCTTAATGTAAGTAGGTGATGGCATTAAATGTGATCTTTGTGGAAAATAGCTTGTTCACATACTCGAGGATACTTATTAAAGAAGTTTTATTTGCAATCCCATTAGCTCGCTTGATGGTCGATGCTCCCGACGGTGGTCTCTTTGGTGGATTGTTTTATGTCTATTAATGATCATATCTCGGTCGTAGGGGTGTCATCTTGGTCGATCTCTTATCACATGATTCCATTGTCTACTTTTCCTCTTTGTTCTTTTGGTCAAATCCTGGTGAAGGTTTTCTACTCTTGAAGTGTTGAGTATTTTTGGTTTCTCACTCTGACTCTTCTTCCCAATCAACCATCATGTATTAAAGCACTTCTTCCCTGCCAAAATACAAGTCTTAGTACTCCTTTCATAAGCATTTGAGATAAGGTTAGTTATATAATTGTTTCTTAACAATTTAGTTAGTTTTCCTAATTCTACGCAAACTTGGGGACACTACAGTCAACTAATGGTGATACGGACACTAGTCGACGACTTGCCTTTTTATAGTCGATATTGTTTGAATCAAGTTCCATTGACGACCTTGGTGAAGACTTGACCCTGAAGTGTTTTTAGTCTTATAGTTCTATTATAATTTAGTTCTTTCTCTATATA
Source organism: Larix kaempferi (assembly GCA_027924585.1). NCBI lineage: Eukaryota > Viridiplantae > Streptophyta > Pinopsida > Pinales > Pinaceae > Larix > Larix kaempferi. The sequence goes on along the minus strand of BSBM01000985.1, from coordinate 3,879,730 downwards.
TGGCCCCAACCATGTAGTCTTGAGCATTTTTTATTTCCCATGTATTTTGCTATCATACAGTAGTACAAGGTCACCAACTCATATATCCTTCTTCATGATATTTCTATTATGCCATACTTTATATTGTTGTTTTTGTACTTCTTGATGGTGCATGGAAATCATTCTCTGTTCTTTGAGTTTTTAGAGTTCACATACTCTGTCCTGTGTTGCCTGGACAACTTCTAAATGAAGTACTTCTGGGATAATTGGTGCTTTCTATTTAAAATGTAAGAGGACGTCTGCTTCTTGTCCATATACTAACTTACAAGGTATTTTCCCAGTCTATCTTTTATATGTTTTTTTATATGCCCATAATATCACAAGAATTTTATCATCCCAGTTGTCTTTGTCGATGTTGCATATTTTTGTAAGACCCTTTGTCAATGTTTTGTTAAACAAATCGACAGCACCATTTGACTGCGGGTAGTACGATGAACTCTTATGATGGTCGATCATAAATTCTTTGAGTAAAAATATATAATTTCATTTATGAATTGTGTTCCTCTGTCACTCATTAAATTAAGAGGACGTCCAAATCTTTTAATAATATTTTCATAAATGAATTTGGATGCAACATCACTTATACAAGACTTGACCAGTTTTGCTTCACCCCATTTGGTAACATACTCTATTGCGATAATTATATATCAGAACTCGTCCGTAGGGTAGGTACTGGGATAGTCTGACAAAGTCGACATCCCAAATTTTGAATGTTAGACTAGGGTTTACAGATATAAGTGGCATTTCATTTCATCGCAAGGGTTGACCAATTGGTTGACACCTATCACATTTGCTGATATATGATTTGCAATATTTGTTTAGTGTTGGCCACCATACTTCATATTGTAGTATTTTCCTAGTAGTCCTATCGGCGTGAAAATTTCCTCCTACTAGACCCAAGTGAGATTCTTCCATAATGGATTCCCTTTTGTGGTCGAGTATGCAGTGAAATACTATGTCATCAGGTCCTAATTTATAGAGATATACATTGATTAATATATAGGGAACTACTTTCATTTTCTAGTTCTTCTTTTTCGATGTTCCTTCAGGAGCTTGTCCCTCTTGTAAAAAATTTGCAATGTCAGCAAGCTCAATCAGAACAACCTCGAATCGAAAGTCAGGAAATTCATCATCTATTCCAACTGAGTCTTCATCAGTTTCTATAAGAGACAGAAGATTAGGTCCCACGTTTGAATTTCCTAATCGGACTAATATTTCAAACTCAAATTCCTGGAATAACAAGATCCATTGCCATATTCGTCCATGAAGCAGTGGTTTGCTTACCAAGTATTTGAGAGCCTAGTGATCTGTGAAGAATATGAACAAGTTCTAGTAAATAATTAATGTCAATATTTCTGGAGTGTGGAGTTCATGACTAATGCTTCATGTTCGGTCATTGCATAGTTTCATTCTACTTTATTTATATTTTGATTAGCGTATGTGTTTGGGTAGTTGATTCCATCGTCTCCGGGTCAGGTGAGTATTGTGTCGACTACAATACCTGGTGCATCTATATGAACATGAAATTTCTTGGACCAATTCAGGAATCATAGGATTGGAGCTTCAACCAATTTTCTTTTGAGGAGCTCAAATGATTCTGAACAATCTGGCATCCAGATGAATTCAACATTTAAATTGAGTAATTATTCTAAGGTAAATGTTATGTCAAAGTAATGCCTGATAAATTTTCTATAAGACCATGTATGTCCTATCAATATTCTGACTTGCTTGATATTTACTTGGGATTCTGCAGTGAACGTATCCGTTCACTAAGTTAACCGTGTCCGGTTAAGGGTTAATAATCGAATCCGACTCTCATATTGAATAATAGATAAGAATAATATATTTGATTGATAGGATAAAAGATGATATGTTACAATGATGGCCCTGCCTTAAATATGGCTCGGGCAATTGATGTTGAGGAGACACCTCATTTCATAAACTAACTTTAGTTAACCTAACTATTAATTATTTAATTATTATCTTATTTTATGTTCGTAGCATTGCCACTCTCTTAGAAAGGATTTGTCCTCAAAGGCTTATAATGTTTCTGCATCATTTTATGTGGTGTCACAGATGACGAAACATGTCGATATGAATTGCTAAGAGTCGAACATAAATTCTGATATGTCGACGGATCAATCCATCCCAAATTGATTTGTTGTGGACTAATGGGATTCCCTACTGATGTGTCGTCAGGAGATTTGATCACATTAGTACCATTATCTTTCGACATTTCTCACTTTTTCAAATATCGGTTTTTATGGTTGGGGTGTCGATAGGGAACTTTCACGATGTCATTTTCATTTACGAATGTCGCCTTTAGAGCATTGATTTAAGTTGGAAGTTGTATTTTCGTCTCTTGAGGATTTAAGTTTTTGTTCTGTATCTTTTCCAACTTGTTTTATATCTGCCTATAATCATTTTGAAACTTCTTAATCAATTCGACTTGCGATTTTCTGTCATCTTCAAATGTCTTAAGTTGTTCCTTAAGATCTTCATTATGACTTCTGATACAACAATTTTCTTCCTGCTTGTCTAGAAGTTTCCCTTCAATGTCGTCCATAGATTGTTCTATCCTTCGGCTATTTTTCCACTTCTTAATTTTTGTGACTAGTATCTTGTTATGATTTCTTAGTCTAAAAATTTCTTCAGCATTGTTAGATAATGCTTTATTACTCTTCGCAATCTCTGACTTATGTGTCTTTTTAGAGTCATCATTTTGTTGTTGAAGAACTTTTATCTGTTGTCAACACTGGCCGACCTCTGATTCTTGACTTTCTAATTTATGTCGTAACTTCATTAGTTCTTCATCTTTGTTGCTAACGATTTTGTTCAAGCTTATTATTTTTGCTTCTTAATTATTTATTTCCTTCTTTATATCTTGATTTCCTAACCTCTGATTGAATTTATTTTCGGCTTTTAATTCATCATTTTGCGCATACAATTTTTCTATACGCCTTTCCTGGTCAGAGATTTGTATTTCATTGTACCTTTCTTGTAATTCAATTCTTATTTCTGAACTGTTATTTATGTCGCGCAATTCTTCATTGTCTTTTCGATAACGTTTTAACGTGGCTTCTAATTTTTCTCGCAAATCGTCTTCCATGGTCTTTGATTTCTTCAACGGTAGAATGATCTTTTTTTATTTCTTTGATGAGTCTTTCTTAAACTTGGTCGTCTTTCTTTAACTTGACTTATCCAATGATGGATAGTCTCTGCTAGATATTCACTTCTTGTTTTTCTTCGATTTGTCTTCTTTGTCTTTTTCTCGATTTTTTTCTTCTTCAATACTTCTTATCTCTTTTTTTTTCTTTTCTTTCTTTTTCAAAAATAATTATTATTTTAATAAAATAATAATAATTATTAATTATTTAATTAATAATATTATTATTAATGCTTTCATAAACTATATATATAGTTTAATATATATATATATATATATATATATATATATATATATATGTTTTCCAAAAATTAAAATATTTAAACAATATAATAATATTATAATGTATAATATTTATTTTGAAAATTTGTTAGGGTTTGTGTTTATTGGGAGGCAAAGTCTTGCATGCGGAGTCTTGGAGGAGGACGGTTGAGAGAGTGGAGGGTGGGCATGGAAGTGGAGGGCGACTTGGAGGATGGCGGGAGGATGCATAGTACAGGTGAAACGCAGTGGAGGATGGGTGTGAAAGAATGGAAGGGTGATGGATTGACGGGGGAGTGGTTGACAGATGCAGGAGCGATGGCGTTGGAGGCGAAGACAGAAGGTAAGCGATGGAGCAGCCGACAGGGATGGAGCATGGAAGGGAGATGGATGCGTGATGGAGGGGAGCACAGTGGACGAGAGGAGCTGGGCGGAGGATGCCTGAGCGTGAGGTGGGCGGAGGAGCTGGCAAAGGAACGTGAGGTGGTGGAGGAGCTTGAGCGTGAACTGGCTCGGATAAATAGAGGATGCGGTGGGAGGATGCATTGGGAGGGCGCGATGGTATGGTTAGCAGGCGCGTGAAAGTGGGTGGAGGCGTGTAGTTGTGTGGATGGCCGGAACGAGGAAGGAGCAAGGAGTAGCAGCGTGGGAGGTGGCGACGTGGGAGGTGGGAGTGATCAGGAGAGGAGTGGAAATGGTGAAGCATGCAGGTAGTACAGAGTTATTGTCAAAGACCAAGGAATCTCAAAGAAACCCTGAAAGCGATTAGACAAAGTCTGAGTTTTTGGCCAAAGGCCATACCAGAACATCGCTCTGGAGGAGCCGAGTCCGAGCTCACTGAGCTCATTGGAGGAGTTGATGAGCCAAGTCCGAGCTCAGAGTGCAGGAGCGAATCCGCTCTGATACCAAATGCAGTGAACGTATCCGTTCACTCAGTTAACCGTGTCCGGTTAAGGGTTAATAGTCGAATCCGACTCTCATATTGAATAATAGATAAGAATAATATATTTGATTGATAGGATAAAAGATGATATGTTACAATGATGGCCCTGCCTTAAATATGGCTCGGGCATTTGATGTTGAGGAGACACCTCATTTCATAACCTAACTTTAGTTAACCTAATTATTAATTATTTAATTATTATCTTATTTTATGTTCGTAGCAGATTCCAAGTCAAGAATAACTTTCATTTTTTCCAAATCGACTTTGATACCTTCCTTACAAACTACATGGCCCAAAAGTACTCCAATGGGTGTGGAAAAAAATCATTTATTTATATTCAATGAGAGTTGGATATGTCAGCACCTTTCCAGCATCAATCAAAGCCACTAGACATGGTCTTTGAGCATAGTATATATAGTCCACTTGTCAAAGTAGATAGCTATAGTCTTGTATAGAAATTCCTGAAAGGATTTTATAAAAGTTCTAAAAAAGACTGTTGGTGCATTTTTCATATTGAATGCCATAAATTTATATGTAAATGACCCGAATTCGCATAAAAATGTGGTATTTTGTTGATCTTATTTTTCTATGGGTACTTGATTATATTAGGATAAACCATCTGTGAAGGAATAACATTCATGACTAGCAACTTCATTTATAATTTCATTGATGAAACGTGTCAAAAATGGGTATGTGAGTGTTAGCTTATTTAGGCCTATGAAGTTGACAAATATATGGAGTCTCTTGGGGTCAATTTTCTTTGGTTGGAATACCATAGGACTAGCCCACTATGTTTGATCTATAGGGTATATAATTCATGCAGATAACATCTTCTCAATTTCCTTCTTTACAATGTCTTTGTATTTGTGTGCTAGTTTATACGACCATTTCTTATTTATATAATCGTTTCTTAATAGGCTTTTCCTCTGGCATGATTTCAATTTTCATCTCTCCCATTTCTCGCACCAACCCTTTCAGATCTTTGTATTCTCTAGAAAATACATCTTGATATTATTTTAGAAGGTTTTCTATTCCGGTGGTTTGTTGCTCTAACCAATAATATCCATTTTTTTCCATATTGAGTTTTTCGTCGATAGAGTATTAACTTCTTTTGTTTTTATTTCTGCGTTCATCCATTTTGGTGCTTTTGATTCGTCGATTGATCAATATCCCTCCTTGAATTCAGTAAAGGATGGGGGAAAGTATCCAAGTTCATGATCATAGTATTTATCCTTAGTAGAGATGTTCAGAACTGATTTTACTAGATGGGTTATCCGAGGGTGATCTTTCTTCCATTGAAAAATTCTTCCTAGGGTTTTATCATTCACCAAGTCCAGTTGAGTCAACAGATGAATATCTTGCTTCTAGGAATTCATGACGATTTTACAGTCAGAGCTTGGTTGATCATTTGTGTTAGATGTGTCTACTAGTCGTGTAGTCAATTTTATAAACTAGTGAATTTATTGGACTACTACCTTAAGGCATTCCTCTGTAAGGAAAAATGAGAATTCTTTAACAAAATTTTATTTAAGAGTCTGCCAATTAAATGTTTCTCCCCTAGTTTCTTCCATTTTGTACCACTTATTGGGAAATTCATCCAATCTGCTAGGAAACATATGCGTCCATACTCGCTCATCTCAATAACCCATCCTTTTCCATTCTTTTTCACACATGTTAATGTGCTCAACTAGGTCACGACCTTGGATAAATTTCTGAATCTATGCTTAGGTTGTTAAATTCCTTCCTCCAAACCTTTAAACAAAATAAGATGAAGAGTTCATCCAAGTATGTAGGCGTGATTGATCAGTATCCCACCATCTATTTTCCTGAGTGGTAAAGGTTTTGAATAAGTTTTGAATTCATTCATGTTCTCCAACATTCTTCAGGACTTCTTTGACATGAGTCAATGGTGACTCATGTTCCTTGTATCTGAGCAGTGGAAGGTTAGTCGGCTTATCTTTTGTCGGAACTAAAGAGGGATATTTGCATACTTTCTTCTCAAATATTTTTGGGATTACTGTAATTACAAATCATTCTCGTACCAGTCATTGAGGGATGACTTTGACTGTCCAACATTCTCTTGCATTTGCTTCATATTCAATTTTCTAGTCGTAGAGTTCGTAGTTGGATTTATGTCTAACCGACATAGGTGAGCCAAAATGGATCTCCCCATATTCATTTGGTTTGTCTAAGTTTTCATTGTCGTGCATGAATTCGTATAGTGTTGATGTATTTGTAACTTCGGAAGATATTCACTTGCATATTATATTTGTACTTTATTGTATATCCAACAGAGATGTGTTATTCCTCTTATTGGAAGTGTCGTCATTTGTATTTGCAAGTGTCGCAAGTTACATTGTAAGTGTCGTCATTTGTATTGATGGGTCATTAGACCACCAGTGTGGGGTCGGTGCTAGCTAGGTCATGTGGGTGGGTTATTAGGCTTCATTGAGAAGTCAGCCCTAGTGATTTATTGGCAGGTCAAGTCAGTGTATAAATAGAGAGGTTGTGTCTCTCATTTGATTCAATTCACTCACTTCTCAAGCTCGCATAGCTAAGAGAGAAAGTGTCGCACATGTGGAGGAGGAGGAGCATCTGCTAGAGACATCTTATTGGGTTTGATCATTGTGATCTTGTACTTGGGATTATTCTATCTCTGAGGAAGTTGCGGGGTTTTTCACCTTCTTGGTTTTCCCCAGTGAGACTATGTGTCTCTTGTGTGATTTTTATTGTGTCTATGATTGATATGCTGTAGATATGTTGTACATGTTATTCTCTTATTGATCTTGAATGATAATGGAATGAAATTATCGAAAAATTAACATGGTATCAGAGTTGACCTAAGAAGAAGGCATTGTGTAGCTGTAGAAGCTAGGGATTCTTAATATTTGGGTTTATCTCCACATATCATTAAATTAAGGAGGCTATATTGAATCTCCTAGCAAGGGTGCATCTTTCTGTCGAGACAGAATTCAATTCTGAGCATTTTCAGTTTTTGACCTAAAAATTAGGGTTTCTGCAAAAATTGGAATTTCTGAAATCTGAGTCCAATAATGGAAGCTCCTTTGAAAAATCGAAGTTTAAAGCTTTGGATCGAAATTTTTGATTGGGTGGAGCTCTGGGAAAATCAAACCCTAGTTTGGGGTCCTCTCTAGTGAATCCAGAAATTTCAAAAGCAATTTTGAGGGGTGAAAATTTGTAGATTTCAAATTCTGAGTATACCAACTTGACCAGCTCAGCAAGGTGCATCTTTCTATCCTTTCAGAAGTTTTAAATTCAAATTTTGAATTTTTAGGGTTTCTCTGACAAACCTTAATCCAGCTCCAGATCCAGTTTTCAGCAAATCAAGTGGTAAGACCTAAATCTTTTATTTCCATTTGAGTTTCTCATTAAAATGTCTCACCACACCAAGCTTTAGGATAAGCTTGAAGGGGTTGATAACTTCCGAGATTGGAAGTATAGGATTGGGTTAATCCTAGAAGAGAATGAGTTGGACACTTACATAAGTGAACAGGTTCCTGTCCCAAAGGGAGAAGAGGCTAAAGCCTTACATAGGAAGAACCTGGTCAAGGCTAAGAGAATCATTGTTGATTCTATCAAAGACCATCTCATACCTCATGTGTCTTCCCTAAAGACACCTAAGGAGATGTTTGACTCCTTGACCAAGTTGTTTGAAGGAAATAACATAAATCGGAAGATGACTCTGCGGAACCAATTGAAAGGGGTAAATATTCAGAATGGAGAGACTATTCAATCCTACTTTTCTAAGGTCTCTCAAATCAAGGAACAACTTGAAGCTGTGGATGAAGTAGTGGAAAATGGTGAAATTGTAATGACCACATTGAATGGCCTACCTAGGTCATGGGACTCCTTCATCCAAGGAATCTGTGCAAGAAGGAAATTGATCTCCTTCAGTAGACTGTGGGAGGAATGTTCACAAGAAGAAGCTAGGCTTGTGGCCCGAGAAGAAAAGATGGGGAATGAAGATCAAGCTCTCATAGCACATACCAAGAAGAGTAAGTTCAGGAGGGAGCCATCTCATAACAAGAGATCTTCACAACACCATCATCATAGAGATAAGAAAGATATAAGATGTTTTACATGCAATGAGAAGGGACACTTTGCCTCAGATTGTCCTAAGAACAAAAGGAACAACAACAACAACTTCAATAAGAAGAAGAAGGGCATCAAGAAGATATATCATGCTCATGTTGTTGAGGATGATGAACCTCCCAAGAAGAACACTAGAGCAGAAAGTGATGACTCATCAAGTGAAGATGAATATGTTCTAATCTCTGCTCTCACAGGTACCATCTCTCATGGATGTGATGATTGGATTATTAATAGTGGGACTTCCAAACACATGGCTGGGTTTAAAGAATCCTTTGTAGATCTATCTGAACATGAGTCACCTCATAAAGTGAAACTTGGGGATGACTATCAATATCCTATCAAAGGAAGTGGTGAAGCCTCCTACAAACTAGACTCTGGGAAGTCTTTGAAGATGAAAGATGTTCTATATGTACCTGGTCTCAAGAAGAATCTCCTATCTATATCATCTTTGGATGCAAAGGGGATTAGAGTTGCATTTGTGGATGGCCAAGTACTCATGTGGCCAAAGAGTAAGACCATAAATGATGCAGTAGTGATTGGAGAGCAAGAGGGAGGTTTGTACAAATTGAAGGGACAACCTAAACATGCCATGGTACATGAATATATGGAGCCAAGTGAACTTTGGCATAGAATGCTTGCACATGTGCATTATAGAGCACTACCAATTACAAGCAAAGTTGTAGAAGGTCTTCCTGAAATTCAGTCAAAGCATGAAGGTGTTTGCAAAGGATGTGCAAAAGGAAAGAACACAAAGAAGGCATTTCCAAGCAGTGAAGCAAAGCAAAAGGAATCTTGGATATTATCCACTCCTATGTATGTGGCCTAATGTCATCGAGTTCTCTGAGTGGGTATGTATACTATGTTTCTTTCATTGATGATTTCTCTAGGAAGACTTGGGTTTATTTCTTGAAGAATAAAGATGAAGTGTTTGATAAGTTCAAGGAATTCAAAGCCTTGATAGAAAATCAAACAGATAAGAAGATCAAGACCTTCAGATCCAACAATGGCGGAGAATTCACTTCAGGTGATTTCAAGAAGCTATGCAATGATTTAGGGATTAAGAGGGAGTTGACTGCTCCCTACAATCCACAACAAAATGGAGTTGCAGAAAGGAAGAATAGAACTATCATTGAAGTAGCACGGGAAATGCTTCATGACCAGGATCTGCCTATGCATCTATGGGAAGAAGCAACTAGGACAGTTCTATATGTGCATAACAGAACACCTCACAAGATACTTGACAACTAGACACCAAAAGAAGCTTTCTCTAGTAAGAAACCTGAAGTTACCCATCTCAGGATATTTGGTTGTCCAGTATACACACACATTCCAAAGGAAAAGAGGACAAAGCTAGATCCTTCAGGAAAGAAGGGCATCTTTGTGGGTTACAGTGAAAGCTCGAAGGCTTACAGAATATACTTTCGAGAGTTCAAGAAAATTGACATCGACAGGGATGTAACATTTGATGAAGACTCGGCATACATCAAATCGAGGAAGACACCTGTTGAAGACCATGAAGAACCAAAGGTAACCATATTTCAAGACACCACTATGAATGAAGGAATTCCAGAAGAAGATCGTGAAATTGAAGATCCACAAGAACCTATAGATCCACACCATGAGAAGAACTCTCACAAGAGGAAACCTGCATGGGCTAGAGAGCTCATTCAAGATGTAGAAAGGTATGGCATTCCAGAAGAAGAACACAAAGAAAGGAAGAGGACTAGATCACATACCAGTTATGTTGCCTTACTCTGTGATATTATGAACAAATAACCTTCCAGTTATGAAGAAGTAGCGGAAAAGAAAGAATGGAAGGATGCCATGGTCGAGGAGTACCAGTCAATCATGAAGAATGATGTTTGGGATGTGGTCCCAAGACCTGAAGGGAAGTCTGTTGTGACTTCCAAGTGGATCTACTTCCAAGTGGGTCTATAAGATCAAGCATACTGCAGATGGTAGCATAGAGAAATACAAGGCGAGGTCTGTAGCTCATGGCTTCTCCCAGAAAGAGGGAATAGATTATGAAGAGACCTTTTCTCCTGTAGCCAGATACACTTCCATCAGAATAGTACTTGCTCTGGCTACAGTGATGAAGTGGAAGATACACCAGATGGATGTCAAGACAACTTTCTTGAATGGTGTAGTCGAAGAGGAAGTGTATGTGGAGCAGCCACCTGGTTTTGAGACACATGACAGGGAGTCATATGTGTGCAGGTTGAAGAAAGCCTTGTATGGCTTGAAACAAGCTCCTAAGACTTGGCATGGTAGGATGGACAGCTTCCTATCTAGCTTGGGATTTACTAAGAGTAAAGCAGATTCCAACCTTTACTACAAGGTTGAGGAAGGAAATCCAATGATACTACTACTGTATGTGGATGACCTGTTTGTTACAGGTGAGGATAGATTGATTGCCGATACAAAGAGGAAGCTTGATGCCGAGTTTGAGATGAAGGAATTGGGGATGATGCACTACTTTCTAGGCATGGAGGTGTGGTAGAGTGCAGATGTGATCTTCCTTGGACAAGGGAAGTATGCAGTCGAGATCCTGAAGTGGTTCGGGATGGTGGACTGCAAGGCCATGGCCACAACTATGGCATCGAACCTGAAGCTTATGTGTGATGCTTCATCTAAGCTGGTTGATGTCATGGTGTATCGTCAGATGATTGAGTCCTTGATGTACCTGATGAACACGAGACCAGATATTTGCTTTGCGGTGAACACATTGAGCCAGTTCCTGACGGATCCCAAAGGTGTTCACCTGGTTGCTATAAAGCATATTCTGAGGTACCTGAAGGGTACAATTGATTATGGACTCAAGTATGATGCGAATCAAAAGTTTAACCTGGAGGGTTATGTTGATTCAGATTGGGTAGGCAGTGTTGCAGATAGGAAGAGCACTTCTGGGTGCTCCTTCAGTATGGGATCAGGTGTGATCTCTTGGTTTAGTACTAAGCAGTCCTACGTAGCACTGAGTTCAACCGAAGCATAGTATGTTGCAGCTTGTTTGGCTAGTTTTGAGGCAGTATGGCTTAGAAAGCGACTGTCTGAGTTAGTTGATCTCTCGTTGGATGCTACTGTTATATTTTGTGACAACTAGAGTTGTGTGAAATTGTCTGAGAACCCAGTGTTCCATGACAGGTCGAAGCACATTGAGATCAAATATCACTATATCAGGGATATGGTGCAAAAAGGAGCAGTGAAGCTCCTATATGTTGCAACGGATGAGCAGGTTGCAGATGTGTTGACTAAACCACTAGCCAGAGTGAAGTTTGAGTACTTCAGAGAGAGGCTTGGTGTTCTTCAGATTGAAGATATTTCGAGGAAGAAGTGATGGCACACATTTGCAGGAGCCATTCCAAGCATGGTGAGAGGAGGATCCTTCCCATGGTTGTGGATGTAAGCACTGAGTGATGAGCATCAGGACGATGCTCCAGTTACTGCTTTGGATATGCATCAATTGGATGCTTTGTATGATCATTTGGATCATGTATATGTATATGCATCAGTTGGATGCTTTGTATGTTGAATCATGTATATGTATATGCATCAGGTGGATGCTTTGTATGATCAGTTGGATCATGTATGATGACATGCATCAGGACAATGCAGTGACAATGATCAGGATGATCATGTGTGACGAGTATCAGGATGATACTTTGGATCATATGCATCAGGACGATGTTATGATGATGATAAAGATGATCATGTACATCAGGATGATGTATGGTGAGTATCAGGTTGATACTCAGTGGCCGTGGACAGGTTGTGTAGATAAGCATATAATAGCGCCCTGGGAGATTTGCAGATACTCTTTCGAAGTTTTTCCTATGGCATATAATAGCGCCCTGGGATATCTGGAAAATGCTCTTTCAAGGTTTTGCTTGGGAGGACATATAATAGTGCCCTGGGAGATTTGCAAATACTCTTTCGAGGTTTTTCCTATGGCATATAATAGCGCCTTGGGATATCTGTAAAATGCTCTTTCGAGGTTTTGTCCTATGGCATATAATAGCACCCTGGGAGATCCGATAGGTTGAGCAGTATGCTCGTAATCAGTCCTGGGATGCTCTTTCGAGTTTTTGCCATGACCACATGTAATATCGCCCTGGGAGATCCGATAGGTTGAGCAGTATGCTCGTAATCAGTACTGGGATGCTCTTTCGAGGTTTTGTGGTGACACATGTAATAGCGCCCTGGGAGATCCGATAGGTTGAGCAGTATGCTCGTAATCAGTCATGGGATACTCTTTCGAGGTTTTGTGGTGGGGTCACATGTAATAGCACCCTAGGATAACTTGTCGGTCGTGCTTAGGCACATAAAGGATTCTGGGATACTCTTTCGAGGTTTTGTGATGCACGTAATAAGTTCTAAGGATTCCACAGTATGGCCAGTGTTGATGAAGACCTACAGGTGGTGGGCCTACATCCAGCATGAAAAAGGGCTAGCTCTGTAGAACTTCCTGTGACGAGAATAATTCAGAGATAGCCCAGTGATCGAGATGTCGAGTACAACAGCAGTGATGATGATGATGCTCGGTGATCCAGTGATGATGATCCAATTCCAGAATTGAATACTTGCGCCAACAATATGTATTGATGACCTGTGTCTAGAGAATACCTTCCTAGTTAAGAGGGAGTGTTGATGTATTTGTAAATTCAGAAGATATTCACTTGTATATTATATTTGTACTTTATTGTATATCCAACAGAGATGTGTTATTCCTATGATTGGAAGTGTCGTCATTTGTATTTGCAAGTGTCTCAAGTTACATTGTAAGTGTCGTCATTTGTATTGATGGGTTATTAGACCACCAGTGTGGGGTCGGCCCTAGTTAGGTCATGTGGGTGGGTTATTGGGATTCATTGAGAAGTTGGCCCCAATGATTTATTGGCAGGTCAAGTTAGTGTATAAATAGAGAGGTTGTGTCTCTCATTTGATTCAATTCACTCACTTCTCAAGCTCGCATAGCTAAGAGATATAGTGGCGCACGTGTGGAGGAGGAGGAGCATATGCTAGAGACATCTTATTGGGTTTGATCATTGTGATCTTGTACTTGGGCTTATTCTATTTTTGAGGAAGTTGCGGAGTTTTTCACCTTCTTGGTTTTCCCCGGTGAAACTCTGTGTCTCTTGTGTGATTGTTATTGTGTCTATGATTGATATGCTGTAGATATGTTGTACATGTTATTCTCTTAGTGATCCTGAATGATAATGGAATGAAATTATCAAAAAATTAACATACAGGTGCCTTATGTTTGCATCATTTGCATCTGGCTATGCCCAAGGTTTTTCTTATGATGGATCAATAGGTACAATGACCTTTTTATCTTCACCCTTTAATTTTATTCTATCTTTTTCTAGTGAAATGGAAGTTTTCATTTTCCTACCCCACAGTCATTTGAATAGCACAGGGAAGGATTTGGATCCTTCTTTTGGGTTAATGACTTCAAAGACGACTTGAGTGTCAATACCCATAATTGCAGTATTAACATTTTCCATACTCTGATGGGTTAAATCAAACCTTGGTCAACTATTTTTAGATATATGCCCCACTCATATAGTCGTGGTCATCCCAAGCTTTCCCAGGTAGACCGAATCATTATGTTAGCTTGTGATCCGAAGTTGATGACAACTTGTGAGATGCAATACCTTTGACTTCCAGGTCGACCAGAGGGTCGATGTTAAGTTTATCTTGCTAATTTAAGCTGCACATATATTTAGCAACATTTTCATTTGTTGGATTGTTTCTTATCCTATACATTAAGTTGATTAATTGTGCAATGACATCTTCTTTTGTGAGAAGTTGTAATAATTCATTAAGTGTTTTATTTCATGTTTATGCGGTGTCTTATGTGGATGCGAATTCTTCGAAAATTTTTGTAGCATTAATAAAAAATTATCTTTTCTCGTGCATACTAGGATAATTATCTTCTTTACTTTGAATTTTTGTGATGTGGGGGCACTACTACATATGGGCAGATTGTTACACGAAAATTTTCCACGTTTTCAACATTCATGGGTTAGAAAACTGATTTTTTAACCTTTTTTTTTGTCTGGGCGAAAAAATCGTGGCAATATCCACGAATTGTAAAGTTCCACGAAGATTCGTCAATATAGGGATGAAAAATTTAGGGTTTTTTTTTGTGGCAACAGTGACGAATGTCGAGCTATATAAACTCCACACTCTCACCATGATTTTCACATTTTCTTTTCTTGCGGCACATTGAGCACGGATTTTAGACTTGCGGGGTGATTGTATGAGCTTGGATATTCTGCATAGCTCTGATTTTGAACTTGCAAGGTTAGTAATGTGTAATTTTTTGTCTATATTTTTATAAGGGTTAGATTTTAATATTGTTTATTAATGAGGCTTAGGTTCCTTAACAAGTAGTTATCAATTTTCCAATATTTTTGGTTCCTTAACATTTGACATTTACCATTTTTTTTAGTAACCAACCAGAACCACTTCTAATTTTAGTGCTATTGATACAATGCATTCCTAAAAATATGGAAAGAATATTTATTTAAAACTCCAACCACTGCATGGGTACAATCTCCCTCCAAGTGTTCACATTAAACATTAGATTCTATTAACTTACCATATTCTTTCCATTCTCAATTCACTTTCTCACAAACAACTTATAACCATCTTTCCATTCATATTAACTTTAGTCTTCATGTTTTTCTTTATAAATATAGAAAATATTAGATTATAATATACTATATTTAGAAATGTACTTTTAATATCTAATGTAATTGACAAGTTATTGTTTTGTATGGTGTAGGTAAGACAATTACTTGTACGACCACTATAAGGATTTGTCACTATGAATGAAAATGCAAGGAAGCTTGCTCAGTTTAGAGCAGCATTAGAGGCGAGAGGAGATGGAAAATGTTATTGTCCTTGCTTTGATTGCAGGGGCTTGCAAAAAAGAAGACTTTTAATAGAAACAGCTGAAAGACATTGTAGGGAGAATGGGCAGGTCGAAGGGGGTTATGAATATCATCCCCTGGTAAGACTATTTTTGGGGTTCAATTTTTAATATATTCACTGTAATATTCATCATGTCTACATGAATTTTAGTAAAATGTCTTATTTTTTTACTATATGTTCTATACAAACTAATTTTTCTATGTTGTTTGTAAATTTATAGACAATGCCCCCAAAATGTCGCGTTCCAGAGAGTTATTTGCCAAGTACTAGCAGAAATACTCATTCAGTACAGCCCGACGAACTTCTACATCAGAATATTGAAGATGATCAAGTAGTTATTTCTGATGATATAATGGATGTAGATCATAACATTAGTGACACAAATCAGGAATATGAGATACATAGATTGATCCAAGACACATTTGCTCCAATGGATGAGGACAACCAGGATGATAGTGATGACGTTGATCCTCTACTTGAGAAGTCACGTCAACCTCTTTATGAAGGCTCAAAAACAAATCTTTTATCTGCTATATTGTTGTTAGTGAACTTGAAGGTTTTGAATGGATTATCAAACACCTGTATGACACAGATACTAAGGTATGTAAATTGTTTTTTTTCATTTTTGTCTGCATGTTCACAATATCTATATATAGAAAGGGTTGACTTTTTTCCTATATTGTTGCTATTGTAATCTAATGTGTAAAGTTTGGATGCGATATTGATGATTAACATTGTTTTCATTGATTTATTCTTTTGAATTTTGTAGATTGTTAAGTGAATTTCTATTAACAACTTCAAATATTTTACCACGCACATATCGAGGGATATATGTCATTATGAAAGCATTTGGTATGGAGTATCAAGATATTGATGCATGTGCTAATGATCATATCATATACTATGGACAATATGCATTAGAAAATGAATGCCCACAATGTCAAACAAGTAGGTATCGAACCGATAAAGTGACAAAAAAGGTGCCTCAAAAAGTTCTTCGTTATATTCCGATAATCCCACATTTCTAGTGGTTGTGCAGGTGTAAAAGTATAGCACAGTTTATGGATTTCCATGCAAAGAACAGAAGTCGCGACGATTTTCTTCGAATGCCTACAAATGGTTCTGAATTTAGTTACATCGAAGAAAAGTGGCCAATTTTTAAAGAAGATCCTCATAATGTTAAACTTTCTTTGGCAGCTGATGGTGTCAATCCATTTGGAGAGCTTCTTTCTACCTACACAGTGTGGCCTGTTTTTGTTATAAACAATAACCTTCCTCCTTGGATGTCGATCAAGAGAGAGCACACAACGTTGGCAATGATTGTTCAAGGTATTTAATTAATAGGTATTATTTTAATTGAAAGTCTGATCAGTAAATATTTCATTGATTTGTTTCGTGCATGATAATTATGTCTTTCATTGATTAGGAAAGTACCAGGTTAAAGATATGAACGTATATCTTGAGCCTCTTATCGATGAGTTGCTCAAGTTATGGGCAGGCGTCACTATGTATGATATTTCTAGACCAATCGGGCACAGACGATTTCAATTCCATGGAATACTTGCATTTACAATTCATGATGCTCCCGGGTTAACACATTTTGTGGTATATTGTTGTTACTTTATTTTGTTCCTTAATATTTTATATATCTATTGATAATATCATGCATTATTATTTTAAATTGTAATTCTAATTTGCTACACCAATTCATATATCTTGTAGGTATTCAAACCAAGGGTAAATATGCATGTCCATTTTGCGATCCCAGGATAAAATCTCGCCGTTCAAGGAGTTTAGCAAAGGAAGTGTTCGATGAGTATAGGCACTTTCTGCCGAAGAACCATAGTTATCGAACTACAAACAAAGAAAAATTTAATGGTAAAGAAGAGAATGGAAAAAAACCACGAAGAATGACACCTCACCATGGAAGGTGGAATATAATAGAAACCATCAAGGTATGCCATTTTTTTTGTATTGAATTATGTTCATTGTGATATGTTATACCATTATTGATTAATTGGTTTTAATTTGATTATGTACTGATGTTTCATGAATGTCGTTAAGGCACACGATGAATCAAAATTTACCCGACCCAATTCAGTAGGTTGTCATACTACGAGCACCTACATATAGTTCATTTGTTTGACACAATGCATATCGGCAAGAACATAACAGAAATGCTATGGCAAATATTAGATGGAAGGACTGACAAAGAAAGAATTGGAAAGATTTGTAGTGACATCCAAGAATCTAATCACGCATTGCAAAGTGTGATCATTAATTCTAATGGTGATGGACGTCAACAGAATATTAGTCTTCCTTGGTGCTTGATGGAGCAACAGAGCAATATTGTGAGAGAGGTCATCAAAAATATCAGGTTTCCGACAGGTTTTTCGTCAAACATAAAGAATATCTTGACGAAAAAAGGTGATTTTGCAGGGGTTAAAACACATGATTGGCATACATTCATTAAGGTAATCATTAGTCTATAATATATTTCATTATCGGTATGCACTATTTTATTAATTCTATTCTCTTATTTAGAAATAAATATTAATAATTAACAGTTTTTTGATACAGTATGTTCTACCTTTATCTCTCCCAGATGACTTTGACAGCAACATAAAACATATTATTTATGTTCTTGGAAAATACATGAGGTAAGTAATGTTTTACTCCAAAAATGTACTTGGTTTGTGGTCTATAGCGGAACTTATTGACATATATTATATTTTTCCCTCAAATATTATATATGCCTTGACATATTGTTTTATTGCATCATTTGTAGGTGGCTTTCATCAAAAGAAATCCATAAAGAAGATATAAGGCACTGGAAAAGAGAAATTCCCCGACTAATGTGTCAAATGCAACAGTATCTACCTCCAACATTTTTCAATGCACAAGAACACTACCTCATACACCAAGTTGAGGAGATTGAATTATGTGGACCAGTACACACAAGGTCGATGTGGATGGTGGAGAGGCAGTTGAAGTCACTGAAGGATTTTGTTAGACAAAGAGCGCATCTAGAGGGTTCTATGGTTGAAGGATATATGGTATATCAATGCATGGTGTACATTAGTGAATATCTACCTAAATTAGCAGAAAATATGAATGTGCCTCACATTTGGCATCTCGACTCCATCAACAAATTTGAAGGGGAGGTCCTACTGGGGAGAGGTACATTTAGGACTGTGAAAGGTAATTATTATTATACGTTTTTGAATTAATATGTTACACATTTATTTGATCCATTTTTTTATTATCATATTTTTTTTAACTCTTTTTAATAATTATGCATTTTCAATTATATTAAACTATGTTCCTTTAATTATGATCTAATTAAATATGAAATTGAATTTTTTTTTATCCTACAGTTGGTCGAGTGTGGGATGCTTTACATTTATACATTGCAAACAACCTTGATTGGATGGAGCATTGGATAAAAGATTGTGAAGAATTCTTCGGTAGGTTATCATGGGAAGGGGTCAGTAACATGATAAAAACAGCTCATCGTCTTCGACATCAAATTCCTGACCTTACGTTGCAAAGGGAAGTTGATTTAGCCTATGGTGTAAAATATAAAAAGGCAAGTAATTTTTTTACCCACATTTGTTCTAGTTACTTCCATCCATTTTTCCAATTATTACATGTTGTTTGTTTAAGTTTTCAAATATATTTACCAACTCCTATATGACATTTATTAATTCACAATGTATTTTTAACCTGTTGTCAATGTTGCAGCTCAAACATCACAAGGCTATGTTGTGTAATGGTCATAAATTTCGTATCAAAAAGTTGGATGATAACAAGAAAACCTCGGATTGTGGGATAACTGCAGTCTTTAAGGTCACCAATGTTTCCTCCAGAAGTGATAGACATCCAGAAGAAACCGAGAATAGGTACTATGGGCATTTGGAGGACATTATTGAGTGTGATTTTAATTCCTTTAAAATAGTTTTGTTTGAGGTGAAGTTGTACAGGATACGGATGCATGAACGTGACCCTAAAAGAACTTTTATTGAGCATGCTAATGGATTTACCATGGTTAATACAAGGGAATTTGAACTGGGTACAGAGCCTTATGTTCTTCCAAGTCAATGTGAGCAAGTCTACTACTCCGAGGTACCAGGTAAAGCAGGTTGGTCATACGTTGTTCGATAGGATCCAAGAGGAAGACCAGTAAAGTATAATCATGTACTAGATGATGAAGACAATCACGAAGAAGAAGAGGATGATGATGATTCAAATCAAGCTGTAGTCGATGTGTTAGATGAATAAGTTGAAGAGGATGATCATGCAAATGTATCAGACGATGATCTCATTGACGATGAGGATGACTATATTAGCGAAGATGAATTTGATGCTGATGACGATGTGAATGATCCTTTCATCAATATCTATTCCGAACCAGATCCTGATACAGATGTTGAGTTGGATGAAGAAGAAGATGAATGATATTTAATTGTTGAAAAGTAGAGGTACGCAATGTTTTTAGGTTAAATTAAATGCACTCACCATATGTTCATTTTGTTGAATAACTTGGTTATATTTGAAAAGTAGTTTTGTAATCTAATTATGTTCTACATGTGCAGTAGCGTGGGTGTTCCTGGAGGTTGTAGTGTTAATGGTTTGAATCGAACATGTGTCGATTGAGCAAGATACAAAATTGTGTTATAAGATTTATGTGTTATTTTTTGGGTTATTTCATATTAGAACTCTAATAGACTCATTATAAACATAAAAAAAACTTATTTTGAGTCTTTCATTGGAAACATAAAAAACTTATTTTGAAAGGGGTTATATCCTTGTTGGTCTTTCTAAGCTAATTTTAATCTTAATGTTGATCGTTCATGACTACTTGTAAGTCCTCTTAATCAACCAACCACTTTTGTTTCGTGAGAACTAGATCTTGCATCGTCTGATGATGTCTTTTGAAAATATGTCGACACTTGGATCCACTTCATCGGAATCAAATTGTGCACTATTAGTTGATCTGGTACTATATCATTCTTCAATATCTACATGTCAATGGTCTAAACATCCCAATCGTTGTGATCGATTACATCCTAATTGCTCTCTATCCATATATTGAAATTCCTATGGGTATGGTAATTAGTATGCTTATTTTTTATTTTTAATTAGTATCGCTATTTTTAATTTTTAATTAGTATTGTTATTGATAAAATTGTTATATAAAAAAAAATTGGTATATAAAACAAAATCAAAAACCTATGTTACAAATATCATATATTTGATAACCTATATTGTAACATTGTTATGTTATAATAGATGTCATATATTTGACAACCTTTAACATTGTCGACAGTTAAAAACAAAAACAATAACATATTTTGACAACCTTTAACATTATCGACGGTTAAAAACAAAAACAATAACATATGTTATGTCCACGGGTTTGATGTGATTCATTTTGGTCATTTGCTAACTGTGAAATGCTCTGTTTCTCTCGACGTTCGACCGCACCAGCTAGTGCTTGCAACCTGCTACAATTCCATTTCCTCTTGCAACTCTCACCGTGCAATGAGAACGAGAGGGGTTTAAGTTGGTTTCGTGTGCTCCGACCGTTTTTGCAAATCCACGCAGACCCTCAATGGCAACTGTAAGTGGATTCTAATTTACCAGACTTGCAGTAATGGAACTCAAATTTGTCAAAAAAATAATGCTGGAGATAGAGGTAGTATTGGTAGACCCTAAATGGTTGTTTTTGTTGATTGTTGAGATAGGGTTTTTTGTCCTCTGCCAACTATTGATATCTGTGTTGGAGATATTTCCAATCATGAATTGATTATGAATGTTGTGGTAAATTCGATATGGAAATGAGTATTTTTACAGGTTATGTGTGGTCCTTTGTTACTCGTTATGCTTTGGTAGGGTTTCGGGTTTGATGCAATTACTTTTGGTCATTTGCTAACTGTCTCTGTCGAGCTTAACGAAAACGCTCTGTTGCTCTCGTTCGACCGCACCAGCTAGTGTATGCAACCAGCTACAATTCCATTTCCTCTTGCAACTCTCACCGTCCAATTTCTACAAGGAGGGTTGAAGTTGGTTTTGTGTGCGCCGGCCATTTGTGCAAATCCCCGCAGACCCTAAATTGCAACCGTAAGTGGATACTAATTCACCAAAGCTAGTATTGGTAGACCATAAATGTTTGCTTATGTTGGTTGCTGAGATAGGGTTTTTCATCCTCTACCAACTATCGATATCTGTGTTGGAGATATGTCCAATCTTGAATTGATTATGAATGCTATGGTAAATTATGTATTGGAATGTGAGTATGTGGAACCCTTTTTGATAAACTTGTTTGCAAGTAGGGAGGTAAATTTTGGGGTTGAGTTGGGAGGGTTTTGCGCAAGCATTCCCTCATAGATATTCCACCCCCTGCAACAGGCTATTGGTCCGTGACCTCCTTCAGTGTGCGTGTTCCTTTGGGATTTTGAAACCCTCCTTTATTGAGTCGAATTTCTGCATTTTATGGGTTCGAATTAGGTGTTGTTGATTTCATTTGTTAATTGGGTTGTTTTGGTTTTATAACTAAACCAATATAGATGGAATGCTTGTTGTTGATTGATGTAAAGGCTGTAGTTCTATTTAACACTTAAATAGTGATACAAAGTTCATTGATATGGTTTTTGAAAACAGTTGCAAACCAGTTTTATTTGGATATTTTCGTGCAAGAGGATTCTAGGAATATGAATTAGATATGTGCTCATTATCACATTTTGAGGGTGTTTATGCCTGCAATTTAATTTTGATTTTAAGCAATTTTAAATCTCTTTGCTAGTAGCAACATTCTCCTTGGTTTGAGATGATGTGAGTTGGGAGCTTTGCTGTAATCCTAATTTTGGTTTAAGCAGTTTTGTATCTCCACCTTTTGCCACATTCTCTTTATTTGAGTTGGTCAGAGTTTGAGGCTTTTCTGTTATCCTGCAAGCATTTCTTGGGTTCTCTGCCCATGATTCGAAGGAATAGTTTAACCTTCATGGCCATGGAAGAATGATTATCTCAATGATATTGTACCTAGCTTTTAGATTTTGGTTTTGGAATTTGAACCAGATTGCTTTCCAAGTTGTATGTGAAAATTTTAATAATTTTTTAAAATAAAACACTATGTTTATGGGTATCAATGCTCAGGATGTGAATTCTCATTTGGTCTGTTAAGCTCATCTAGATTTATACGTAGATTTTGGATATGATAGTTGTTTTAATTGGCAATATTAATGTGATTGCTTCAAACAAGGTCTTGAATTTCAACTTTTAGCCCTGAAAGTGCTCTGGATATCACTGCTTTGAACACCATCAATATATTCCATAAGAAAACTTGAGTAAGATGTAAATTGTATTCCTTTTGATAGAAAATATGCACTTGTGTTCATTTCCTTCTAGAGATTATGACGGGAAATGTTATTAAAAACATACACACATCAGTTTCACCTGCTTGTAAATTACCTCTATGTTAGATTGTTCAGGGCACCACCTACTCTAGGTCTCTCATTAATTCACCATAGTGACGGTGTGGTAATTCCCAGTCTTGCCTACCCTGCTCCCTGTTCACTCTCACCTCTTCATTCGCCTATTTCAAGTGACCCCCCTGCATCTGCTAAGACATCTTGACAATGCCAAACTCTGCTCAGATTATCTCCTTTTACCATTCGGTTGTTTGCTTTCCTGGGAGACTCAGTTCATATTACTTGGTTGAAATAATACTTGATACAATGTGCATATTTATAGCACATAACAGGACTCCTAGGCATCAATCATGGCTTGTCTTTCACAACCATCTGCACATAGTATTTAGACGATGCTCCCGCGTGTATAGTATTCCCCACACATTTGATTGCAACTACGAGGTACTATACACAGTGATTTGAATCTGAATCTTGATTCACCTCGGGCTTAGATCTAAGGTGTTTTAATGTGTCAATGACTAATAAGAGAATATTTGATTCAAAATGGTTACTAATAAGAGAAAATTTGGCACAAAAGAATGCTGTTAATTTTTAACAAGCAAGCCTGAAACAAGCTAGCCTGGTGCAAGCGAGCCTAAGGCCCATAACCCAGAATTAAACATGGAAATCTCTGCTTGGACCAATGGAAAACATCAAATCTATAATATTGATGATAATATCATGTGGTTGGATTATATGCAAGACTGGAAACCTAGGTGGGAGTTGCGACATACTGAAGTGTTAGATGCTAACTTACAGGGATCTAACACTTTTAATATACTAGTGCCACAACTCAGAAGAATGCCTATGGGATCCAGTATTGTACCAGAGATGATTTACAACAACTCCCTTAGAAAAGAAGCCGATGCAAGCAATTCGTTAACAAACATATACCAAGATCTTACCTTAATCTCGTCAGAGGGCTGTACACGCCACCCTGGGCTAAAACCAAACCAACAGTACTACTGTATTAACCGGATACGTTCTCTCGAAGCATAGCCACATAAAGATGCTAGTCTCTGGTTTCCAAGTACTACACACACTTATGAAAAATATAGAAAATTATGGTGGAAATTCTTGAGAAGAGAAAATATAGATAGAACATATTATACCATGCTGAAGTTTGGACTTAAAATTCCTCAAATCTATGAGGACCCCGCATTCTACATCCCTGATTGGATGAGACACTGGTGGCAGTCATTCGGCATCAACCTGACAGCATTAACACCAGATGCTATTTATAATCTGAAACGGGTAGTTGGAGAGTCCCTCGAACAGGTCAAAGATATTTTGCAGACAAAGATTATTGAGGATCAAATCCTTGGGTACTACATTAAATACAATCAACCATAGCTTGTCAAAACCCGCATAGACGTCCACATGCATCATAATAGATGCGTGGTTCAGAAGTCTATTTATTCAAAGGCATGGTGCAATGAAGACAACGCCTATCGAGAAATTTTTGGTCCACCATACTTCGATGATTTGTAAATATCTCAAAAGTGTTTGGCTATGAGTGGGGCCTATCCATTCAGATTGTCATGAGGATTGTAAGGAAAGTCATAAAAACTTTTAGATCTTACTATTGAAAGTCATAATAACTTTAAGATGTTTTCCGTAATGGTTAGTCATGGTTTGGTTGTTTCCAACACTTATATCTCTCGTTGATTTCACTTAAGTTAAGGCTTAAATTGTCAAGGATTTGAATGTTTGCATCAATCACGTGTGGTGTGTAAGGGTTGTTTGAGGGTCTTACATAACATTCCCCACACATTTAATTGCAACTAACACATTGGTCCCGAATGTTGTTATTTAATTATTTATCCTAATGGTAATATCAAAGACCTATATGATTTTCACTATCAGGTGTTGAGGTGGCATCCTTCGGTTGTTTTCTTTCCTGGGAGACTAGAGTGCTCCCCTTATTTGGCATATCTTTTAGTTATTTGGAGGAATAGATAAATAAATAAATAACAACATTCGGGAGGAAATCAACCTTGGTACAATCAATTTAAAGTCCTCAATAGCTGATCTTATCCAATTCTATAGCATGAAACATTGGGGGTTTACCGTTGCTATGAGGTCCAAACTCCACTCAACACACCCATTATTTCTTCTCTTAGCCTTTCCATACCTCATATTTTGAAAGCATCTCATGTTGTAAGAAGACATGGATAGTATTAATTTGCACTCAAAACTACCTCACATCCACAAAACTAGCCCAGAACTACCCAGATAGTCTTAATTACTGTTGTAGCTTGTCATTATAAGGCCCAGAACTGCCCAGATGTGAGGTATAAAGCATGTTCATTGCCTTCCATTGTCCACAGTTGGCATGGGACTGCTCTTAGGTTGACATCTTTTTGGTTTGGTCCTCCTGCTTGGTTGATTGATACACTCATTATTGATTGAAATTTATTTTTTTTAAAATAAAAAAACCAATATAGTTGGAAAATCAATATACACATAATGTCTGAAAATAGTCTTTGAAAATCAAATTTCTCATGGCCTTTTGAGTGCCAATTTGCATGGATTTGAAATTTGCAACATGTCTAAGGTGCAATATTTCACCTAAGTTAGCTGATTTATTTTGCGTTCTCTGTTGTAGTATTTTATAGATTTTTTGGTTAAGATGTATTGACATGAAACATTTACGAACACTACTGCAATTTACTCCTGAGTGGACCATCTCACTGTAGTTATGGTTTGTTGAGCTAATATAGTCAATTAATGTTTCTTAGTTGAGATATTTTGCCAAACAGTTTTCATATGCATTAGCATAAAATACCAGCATGTAAATTTTAAAAATGAATGGTAGGATGCCAGAAATATGCCATTCAAAGAAAGAGGGTAGGCTGCCAATAATATGCCCAGCAGTGTTGGAAGGAGAAGTAAATGGGTTAGGCATGTCCCTCCTAAGCCTCGGATTTGAGGGAAGTAAATGTGTACTTTCAAAGAAGAGAGAAAGGATCGTCCTATTTATTCTTGTTTTATGGAGTGTAGGTACCACCAAATAGGTATCTATCTGATCTATCTTCCTCAAGTGATGATGAAGATATACTCGGAGAGGTTGAAAGTGAGCTGAGCCTTGGAGCTGTTTGGCCCCACCATTCGCACACGGTGGAATAGCCAAGATAGCACTAAGAGAGATGAGTTTATTGACCACATGGTCAACTTGTTCGTAAATACTTTCAACAGGAAAGTTGTTGCAAGGTTAGCCGGTGAGAATTTGAAATATACAAGGGCCCAATATAGGGAAAGATTGCAAGCTGACCTCAGGCATGAGCGCCCTCCCATGGTTCCTGAGAAAAAGTGGAAGGCACTGATAGATGATGCAAAGGAGAACTTGCAAAAAAAACAAGGAAAAAAACCACGTCCTGGTAAAGCAAGGTACAACATATATCACCTTTTTACTGAAATAAGATGACTTGTTTTTTTCTTTTTTGTTTTAAGTAATATTTTTTATATCTAAGGTTTTTGAAAATTTTCATATATAGGCTACCTGACACCTCCAAAGCAACCAAGGCTAGAATGCAAAAGCACGGGCAACATAGACTGGGCTAGGGTGGCTATAGAAAACTAAAGGCAAGAATTGTAAGTATTAAATGATTAGTTGTCGAGAATATTTATTTAACAGTACCGAACAAATATCTGATTTTGATACTGGAAATTTTAAAATGTGTTATCATGCATTGCAGGGAAATACGTTCCAAGGTGCCGCCACCGACAAAGACCTAAAGCTTGGTTTCAAGTTTGGTTTTAAAAGTGTGGTTGAACATCGGGAAAGCTTGGGGCAGACTCCAATCTCCCCAATGACGCAAATGCAAGTATATCACCAATAGTAGTATACTATTAAAGTCTATTCAGTACTTCTGATTATATCACCCATAACTAAAAATTTATCTTTGTTTTTAAGCAACAATGCAACCGCAGCAATGAATCTGGCGCTACTCAGCAAGTACAAGTTGATGTTGGGGTGAACATTTCCCATGATAGTGTGGAGCATAGTGTCCATTCCGGTATGTATGCTTTGGAAATAGAAAAGTATACTGGTATTAGATGTATATATTTCCTGACCTAAACTTATAAATTTTCTTCTTTCAATGGAAGACCCTGCAGCTCAGGAGCATGAAGTGCAAGGGGAAGCAACTATACCTTCAATTAACACCCCAATTGTCACATCTACAGAAACTGGTAAAGAGAAATATTGTAATTTTAATCAAAATAATGAAATATTTATTTCAATAATAATTCAACATCATAAATATATGCACCTCATTTCCGTTGCTGCAGTTCACACCCCTACAGAACTGCCTCCACGCCCTGCTTAGCGATGTACAAGAAGTGGCACAAATGAGGGCATGGAAACACAAACAATGATAGGAGATATCGCAGTAAATACTGCGCCAATTGATGATTGTGATACCGTACTCACAAGTTATTTCAATGCAAAAAAACAGAAATCAAAGAAAAAGTAGTTCATGACTTGTATTTTGATGGATATAGATGTTGTTAGTATGAAACGTTGTTAGAACGTAAAATAGAAAACTTTTATATGGTTTAGTTACGAGGTACTTATCTTTTATTTGATGCTCTTAGCAATTCTCCCATTTATATCTTTTATTTTCATAGAATTTGAAATTTAAATTTAAATGTCATCACAAGTCATTGTATGCTTGTTTATAATTATTTTGTATTTTAATATTCAAATTTTGTGTTTTCTAAAACATCATCACTCCTGTATGTGTTGCATGTAGATAAATTAGTCTGAAAAATTGATTCTCTTTATATTAGATATATTATATATGTTCATCATGACTTCGATGATCATCACTCTTTATAATTTGATTACTGCCCAATACATCTCGAGGACCAACTTCAGCACAGGGACCACAGAGGAGTGCTGAAGTTGATAGAGATCAAATTTATGTTGTAAAATATTTTACTGTTGCTTTAGCACTATTCAGAAATAGTACCACACTTCAAATCTGATTTTTGGTTAAATGTTAACGTGGAGATATTCAACTATACCTCTCTTACTGTTATATGATCAATATGTTTATTTTATCAACTTTTACTAAAAGAGATGAAAATTATGTTATAAGATTACTGCCCATTACATCTCGAGGACCAACTTCAGCACAGGGACCACAGAGGAGTGCTTAAGTTGATGGAGATCTAAATTATGTTAACACATGTGGATTTTATTTTCTATAGTACAAGGTACTTATCTGTTATGTGATGCTTTCAGGATTGCATAGAGAGAAATGAGGGATATTTTTATTTGGCATCCCATGACCCTTCCTCATACTGTGACGATGAAATTTCAGGTTATATAGAACGGCTGTACATTTGAGAGAGATATGACTGGTTGTACCTTCCCCACCTTGATTGAGCTATGATTGGTCTTGTGGTACCTTATCTTTCACTGGTGTTTAATGGGGTCATTTAACCTCCTTGAGTAACTTTTTTAAAACCACCTTGTTGAAGTTTTGCTCTTATAGAGTACTATGGTTGTTTGGACACATTTGGATCAGCTTACCCTTGGTTCTAAGGGTCATGGGTCTTCTACTACCCACACCTATGTTATGACCATCTTTTATATTTTCTTTTTTTATGACCATTGTTTATATTTGTACCGACACTTCAGATCTCATTTTTGGTTTAATGTACCTTCCCCACCTTGATTGAGATATTATTGGACTTGCGGTACCTTGTCTTTGACTTGTGGTTAATGCGGTAATTTACCCTCCTTCATTTTTTATATACCACCTTGTTGAATTTTTGGTCTTATAGAGAAGTTGACTTTGATCACCTGCGATCAGTTGTGGTGTGGTGATAATCACTTCTCTTCTACTGAGACTTGCTTGAAGTTTATAAGTTTTGTAACTTTGTTTATGTTGACTTCATTGACCTAATCAACTCCAGTCATTTCTCTCTCTCTAATTTGTACAAACCCTCTTAAAGGGTCAGCTGGTTCCTAGAGATGACTAGCCTCTCCGAGGCACACGCAGTCTTTTCTGAAAGTAATACTTTTGAGTATATTTTCAAGAATGGTTTCACACCGAGGTTGGTATCTTCAACTAAATCTCTCTTTTTGTTAACTGTATATATGTTTAATTTATTACAAGTTACTGAATATTGGTTTATCGTTATAGTTTGCTTGTCAGTGTAACTCATTATAATCTGTTGATATGGCAGTTTTGAATTTACCAAAGACCCTGTGTTAAGAACTTATTGGTTGTACATTTGGAGTTTGAAGGAGACAAAATTAATAGTCACCTACAAGACTTATTCTACACAGTTGAGTATTCACTACTTATTTAATATCAAATTGTGGTCTTTTATGGACAATCTGGGCATTGTGATCTTTTACAAATTGCAAGCTACAGAAATTATGGTGGTTACCGAAAGTTGGAGATTCTATGGCGATTGGGAAACCCAAAGTTGGAATGTGGCACACTCCAACATTGGCACCTTCCTTTAGACAAGCCTCGTAAGATAGTATAGAATCCTTCACACACCAAAAATCACCACATGAAACCCTAGTTGCTCAAGAAGAGAGGTGCACACCACTTTTTGTGAAGTAGCTTATACTAATTAACAAAAGGACTTCGAAACCAATAGATAATATTAGTGTTGCAAAACAAAAAACTGGCAAAAAGTTGGCACGGGTCATCAACTTGGAAAATCAGAAAAATGGAGATAAAACCAACAAAATTCATCAAGTATAAATTCAGACCTTAATAATTCAAAAAAATTGGTGAGTTTAAAAACATAGAAAGCTTGGGAAAACTCAAGAATTTGACAACGTCTCACTTGTGACAGTGATCTCCATTCTTCCTCGCTCGACACCCAATTGATTACCTGGTCTTTTCCATTGACGGGAAATTAGGATCATCTCCATTTAGGGAATCTTCTAGCAGTGAGTCCCCTGAGGGGGGATGCAAGTAATGTGCCCACTAGTAATGAACTAGATCTTTGCTTCCAATTGAGGGAAGATGGTCCGTTTGAAGATAGAAGGCTTCCTCTAATTGTATCATGCCTTGGCCTTCAGACAGGAAATTCAATGAAATTGGGAGTCCTTGATTGAGACTAAACCATTATAGTGGAGAGATTTCATCCAGAACTGATTGTAGAATGAGATATAGATAGAAATTGTGGGAAAACACGTGATGATCCTTATTTGTGTGTGATTGCATATGCAGCTAGAAAATATATAGAAGGTGGCATGAAATCAAATGAAATTATGGGTAACAGCAAGTGCAGAGAAGTTTCATGTGTCACATAAGAAGACGGCAATAGATTATGGAGAAAATCCCATCTCCATGAAGTGTTGTATGGAGTCAGAAATATTTGCATGGGAGATGTAAACATGGTTGTGCTACATGCAAAATTGTGTAATTTGTCTTTGTTTGAAGTTGTTTGGTCTTAAGTGAATACATCTTCCCATTTGAGTGCATGGTAATTGCATTGTTTGCATGTGGTGCCTATATAGTTCTATGGTATTTTTGGCAAATCCTATTACATAAAGTGCACTTGACAGTGAAAATTTATGCAGCTCATCAAAATTTGCAATTGGGATCTTTATCGTCGCATCCATTTTTTTTAACACTTCTAGGTATCGTCTCTATATCAAAGAACAACAATGTAGGCTATAGAGAATGTTTCCATGTAGGTGCTGAACCTACCACGAAAGTTTATGAATCCTTACGTGGATACTGCGACGATGCTTCGTGGAACTATATAATATCTTCCACGCAGGTGCTAAACCTACCACGAAAGTTTGGGAATCCATGCGTGGATACTAGGACGATGTTTCGTCGAACTATATAATATCTTCCACGCAGGTGTTGAACCTGCCACGAAAGATTGTGAATGGATACGTGGATACTGTGACGCAGTTTCGTGGAATATTCAGTGCGAGTGTGGAAAGTGCGTCGATATAGAGACGCAATTTCATGGCAGGATGTATTTTCCACAGATATGAGAAAAGTTGTGTTGTCGACACGTGGCATCAAAGATGCATTGCTATTGCCACGACGTGGAATGTTCGTGGCTATATCCACGAATCACTTTCCACGAAAAAATGAAACACCAATCGCTGCAACAAGGACGAAAATTTGTGGCTATTACAACGAATTTTCGTGGCAAATTAGACCATATGTAGTAGTGGGGGTTATCACCTCCTGTCTTTGTGCCTTGCCTGGTAATTATGTGCAAATTTTTAAAATTCAATACTTCATGCTTAGGAACACGAAACAAGAGATTGACATTATTTTTATTTAGCTTTTCAAGCATGATGGGGCATTCTTCTATATTATTCTCCCCCACCGCATATTTTGTACAATACTTGATATTTGTCTTGTCTTTATAGGGACAACCAGAACACAAGTATTCTTCATTGAAGCAGATAAAATAGCAAGGTTTTCCTCAAACAAAAGGGTGGTTACTGTGAGTATTTTTATATCTCCCACAACAGTTGTGGCCGCCACATCAGTTATATTCATTGTTTTGTTAGTCATTATTGTGAAAGTATCGACCCTTTTGATTATTTTGTTCGGCGATTTGTATTTGATGGATTGTTTGGTAACTAGCTTTTCTCTTCAAATTTTTTATGCATTATGTAGTGTTATGTTGAGTAGTCTGATAGATGCCACACCATTTTAGTTTAACACTATCAGCATTATCTGGGAACTCTGCTGATGAATGAGGCTCAAACCTTTCACATACGTCACAATAATATCTTGTTCGAGCGATTCAAAAATTGTCTAATTGTCTCTCTTCTATGAATAGTATTGGTTCTTCTTGTAATAATCTTCTTTCCTATGGGAATGGTATTCTTTCTTCATGATACAATATCCTATCGCCATGAAATTGGAGTCGAAAATCATATTGATAGTTGTCTTTAGTGTGACCCTGTGACAAGCATGTCGTGCACCACAAGTCATTGTGTTGCAAAGCAAGTTGTTGAAGTGATCATTGCATTGTTTCTAGCTTTTCTTCCAATCTTCGGTCGGTAGGTACAACTGATAAATCTAATTTTGAATCAACCTTCAAGGATTTCTTTAGAATGTCATCATATGCTTTAAATTCATGTAAGATTAAGTGCATTTTTATTCTTGGATGCGTACCTGCAATAAACCATTGGATCAAGACAGATTGATCCATATTAGATGGCATTTGACTAGGAAAGTCTTTAAATCTTCTATCATATTCACGCACTATTTCTCTTGGAATTTGAGTAATTTTATTTAAATTCTAATCATCCAAGTGCCTTTTGTCTTCCATCTTGAATAATTCTAGAAAATTCTCTATGATTTCTTGCTTTGTTTTTGTTCCATCTTTAATAAAATTCATATACCATGTTAGCGCTCTTTTCTGGAGGCCACCTACAAATTGAGTTATATGTCTATTCTCATCATCAATAAGGTTAGCTTACCAAATGGTTTTCACAAACAAAACAATGTTTTCTAGAGTCCACATTCCCTTCATATATAGGAATGTGGGTTGGATGGTAAGCCATATTAAAAAAAAAATGGTTTCTATTTAGATTACTTACCGGAGATGAATGAACAACTATGGATTAACTTTATTCTTTCCAATAATTGTCTATACTTACTTGTTGTCCGTTATTTTTATACCAGGATAGTCAGAATTTTTCTATGAATTCTTTGTCAATATCTCAAATATTTGACGAGCTTCATGCTTCAATAGATAATATTGTTGGAAGGGGGTACCTCTACGTGTTGTGAATAGAATAAGTTGAAACAATTTCTTCCAAAATATGGTGTAAATATGATCTAGTTACCCTCGAGTGGTCTTTGGATCATCAGTCGATCCATAATTTGTCCACAGCCATTTAGTCGAATCCATATTGTACTCTAGATAGGTCCAATTCCCAAGTCACACTTGATGATTTGTCTTGCACATGGGCCATGATTCATATGGATTGGGATTGTATCGACAGGAGTCATAACTTTAGGAATAACAATCCAAAATGCTTTTGGAGTTTCCTCCTTCGACAAAGGTCCTATGACCGATGCCTCACCCCCTCTATCACATGGATAACTTTCCCTTGACTTAGGTGGGAATTTAATTTGCACACTTGTTTTACCATTGTCTTCATATTCCTCTTATTATGGAGCAGACTTGAATGGTCCCTCAATTCTTCCTATATTTTATGTCATTTTCCCCTTTCAATTTTATAAATATCAATTGTCTATTTGTAACTGGACATCAATTTTTTGGTATTCAAGCTTGATTTCTTGCTAGTATTTATTCATTCCAATTTTGTCAACTAAAATCATATATTCATTCCTTCCATATGGTCAATTACCCCCCCTCCATTTCCAACCTAACTATTATTTATTAACGAAAGTGGATTCAGTAATGGTATTCATTTACTAAGAAAATATTATGACTCTTGCTCACAAATAAAGCACTCCCAGTATTTTTTTTTCTCTCGGTTGGAACTTGCACCAAGGACCAAGGGAGGTCAATATTCGACTATATGATTGACTTCTTTTTCAATCAAAAAAATGTACAACAAAGTCAGAATTATACAAAAAACGATGTGATGGAATTCATTATAGAATATGCTTCTAACTTTGTCGATAGTTGTTCTTTCTTCAAAGCTTGTTCTTCATAGAATTTGTCGCATATATTTTCCATCCACTCATATAAATTTTTCCACCCATCGTTGTAGAGCATGTGTATTAACAGTCGTTCATTCGGGTTTTCTAACTTTCTCATGAATGTTGTCCAAGAACTTCTTTATTTCACATGGGACAACTTCTATGAACCGTTCATGAGACTTAGTTAAGAATTTTTCTCTGGCCTGTGTGATTTTCAACTTGTTCCTTCTGGCATAGTTATGAATACAGTTTGTGATTTTTTGATTCCACCACTCTCTAATTTCTTCCTCACTCACCATTTATGTTTGCATTATCTCTTCACGTCCTAGGTCAAAACTACTAGTAACAGAACCAATGTTGTAATATATGGCATTACATGAGGTTACCAATAGCACATAATAACATTTTTCAAATATGAGATCACACATACATAAATGGAGCAAGAAATCAATAAAGTAATGGAGACAATAGCAATAAGTCTTTTATTATATTATCAGACCATATTGTACAATGAGGAATAATTTATTTTTAACATCTAGCTCAACAACCTTTTTATATGGGTCATACAATTAGTTAGACAGTTGCAACCATATAACTATCTGGAATTCAACCTAACCATCTCTACTAGATTCAAACAACTAGTTGGTGGTCGTTCGGGAGGACCTAGTCAAGTACATCCACTAGGAAACTCCAACAAGCATCGATGTCTTTGAAAAATAAATCTAGTGTTTTTTCTCTTTATATAGTGTGCTTTATACACACACACACACATGCGCGCGCGCACACACACACACACACACACATATATATACAAGTAAAATGCCCTGTAGTGGAGTTTATAACGGATGTTCCTCTCAAAAGAGCTCAAATATCCATTTACAGTGGAGGTCACTATCAGAGGCGCACGAGTGGAGATTGTAGCGAATGTATTTCTTTCAGTGCGTTTCAAGCTTAAACACCCTAGTGCATCTCTAACCCACACACATCGGGATGGCCAAAAAAACAATGTCGCACGGCGAAAAAAATTGAATTAAAAAAAATGCAAAATGGCCAAAAATTTTGTGAAACTGACACAATGCATTTTGGTATACGAAACGCACCAGTTTATCTACACGTAAAACACACTTGTGCGTCGCATAGCGAAAAAAAATGAATTCAAAAAAAATATTCAAAAGGGCCAGAAATTTTCTAAAATAGACATGGTGCATTTTGTTACATGAAATGCATCGGTGCGTTGACACGCAAAACGCACCGGGAACGCAAAAAAACAATGTCTCACCCCGAAAAAAACATCAATTAATATCAAATTTAAGTGAAATGAACCTTGATTTTTGTGCAAACGTGGCAGTGCGTTTTTGTACCAATAATTCCCAAGGGCATCTCAAGAACCAAAGCATCGTGATCGCCAAAAACAATGTCGCCCCCCGATAAAAAACATATCTGTCGCGGTGCGTTTATGTAATCTCAATGCATCGGTGCGCCTAAGATAAATAAATTCCCCGGGTTGTTTTATAAAAAACAAAATATAAAAACCCTAAACGCGGTGTGTTCATTATTACTAAACGCCCCGGTGCGTGTCTAATACTAAAATGCACTAGTTTAGGATTTGTTAAAAAATAAAGATAACAATAACAATAACAATAAATATGGTTTAAAAACCTACATTCGATGCGGCATCAATACAATGCACCGGTGCATTACCTTATCAGGCACACCGAAACATGGTTTTATAAAAAAAATTACTGCGCCATAAAAATCATTTTAACCCCTCCACAGTGCATATGTATGAGCCATCTACACTGGTGTCGTCCATAATCCACCTACACGCCCTACCACAGGTGCTCATTCCACTTCCTGCTGACACATTGCTCCATTCTGTTGGTTGGTGAAATGAGTTTGAATTTTTCCAAACAGTGGGAAAATTTTCAAATTCTCCATACATAGCCAAGATGCCTCCCTGACACATGGTTCAACAGGTAAATTAAAGCTTACTTGATAATTTAAATGTTTAGTGATTTAATTTTTCCAATTAGCCCATAATTTCCCATTTAAAAAAAAAAAATTAAAAACTTGCGCGGTGTGTTTGAGTCCTTCAGCTCTCACCGGAAGTCGATGCACTCTGCGGTTTGTTACAGTGAGCACCGTCGACGAGGTTAGCCGAATGGTTTGAGCACACCGCGAACAGTTTGAGCGCACCGCAATGCCGGTGCGCTACACTTCATAGCGCACAGCTATAACATAAAATCAATTTTTAAAACTAAAAACTAATAATCGGTGTGGTCATTGAATATAAGTGCACCGAAAATACAGTGTGCTTACGTGTATAGAAAAGAGAGTTAAATACACTAAAAAATTGGAAAACCAAATTTAATGGTGTATCTATTGCACGTTAGCGCATTGGATTTCGGTGCTATGGCATCCACTAGGAGCATCGTATTTCATTACATTGGCATGTTAAAGGCACACCATTAAAACAATACTTTATGAAATGAAATAAACGGCAATGCATGTAATTAATTTGGGTGCACCAGTTACTGTGTGTTTTCTTGTTCACGAAGCATCGTTTCATACACATTTAAAATTTATTATAATTAATAAATCAAAATTAAATGGTTCTACTAGAGCAGGTCAGTGCACTGATTCTTGGTGCTCGGTTGTGCGGTAGGCGCACCGATAAAACAAATTGGATAACACGCTGGTGCGTGTAGATTATAGCGTACTGGCTTGGTAATAAAATTACAAATTTATAGAAATATATTACCAATGCATTTGGATAGTGTAGCACATTGATGGCAGTGCGGTAAAAACTAAAGTGCACCGCCTACGGTGCTTTATGTTTATAAACGCGCAACTGTTGTCAATTTTTTTTAATACATATAATTTTTTTATATTTAGTTTGATGAGACTAGATAATTCATGTTATATGTGTAACAAAGACATGAGCACCACGAGGTGAGGAAGCAACAGAAAGCTCAAGTTGACTAGTACAACTTCCAGAGAGAGTGGGAGGCTAGGGAGAGGGAGAGATAGAGGGAGAGATATTTATACCCTCGTCCCATTACTGCACATAAGAGACACCTTAGTGAGAGTTTTCGGTCTCCTCAATTTCTATGAGGAGGCCGCTTCACTCAATGGGAACACTACATTCCTCACCTAGTTGATCGCACATTGGGATCATCATAGGTAGGCATTTCTAGTTGGTCCCAATTAGTGGTTCCAACCCACTAAGGAGGACATATATTTTATCACAAGGATCTCTTGGATAGGTGACGACTTTCATCAGTTCCCTGACGTCCCAGTTGTATTTGTAGCATTGTCTCGGCTATTATATGCTCATAGATATGTTGATCCCAATATTCTCGAGCCTTCTCAATTTCAGGTCAGCGGTGGGCAGCTCTCCATTGTTAGTTTTGGTAGAGAGGATGTTAAGTACCTCTCTTTGATATTGACAACCATCGCGCATATCACCAGTGATGGGAAGCACATTAGCTCTCATATATTATATTATGTTGATTCTTTATTGCAGGATGCATTAGGTGTTCTGCTATTTTCTTACGACAATTTTGTTATGCTCTTAGTCGATGTCGTGCGTGTATTGGAGGGAGGGAGAACTTCCCTTTTTCTTCGTTGTTGTTTTGTTTTTTTTTGAGATATTTCAAGCCACCAGCCCATATTTCGACCAACACCCTCGTAGGTTAATGGAATATGTGCGTATGCACATGTGGGGGCAGATGATTCCCAAGAGGGGGCAGCCTGACTTTCCGGTGAGGATCACCAGTGATGTGATCGACATGCTAGGCAGTGAGGATCCGCCTAGATTATATATGGTTGCATATCCATATGCCAGCTTGGATTGGAGAGGGTGTCCCAACACCTTATTCACTTAGGACGGGCCAACAAATGATAGAGGTAAATGTAACGTTATGTCTAAATTTAATCTAGTTACATTTTATTCCTTTTATATTTAATGCAAAAGATAAGTATTTTAGATTGTTATATTAAATTCATTTTTATTGAAATTGTCTAATTCTTATTTTGTACTATATATTTTACAGATGTTGAGACATTTGATGGCGATGTTCCACCTCCTCCCATTCAGGATGAGGAGGTTATGGATCTTAATGTAGGTGACCATCCTAAGGTGCCCCATTTAGCCAGACCTGGCCTTCGATGCAGTCCGGATGAGAGGTTCCAGCAGGACGTCGCAGACAGGCTATCTGCGATGTTGGCAGATCGATGGATTTGGCCTGTACGGGTGAGGTACATTATGAGGGACCCTCGTCGTGAAAATTTGTGGGGGATGCTTCCTCAGGATATGAGGATCTTGGCACAACACATTTTTTGTGCTTGTGATGTTTTAGATGGTATCCATGATACTAATTTATCGTTAGACAAGGGCGGAGATCCTAGGCCGGTTATTTCACCTCTTTCTCCACCATCCACTTCGACTGGTGACACAGCCTCCACATCCATTGCACCTCCTCCTCATCCTCCCACTCCACCTTTGACATCTCATGCACCTCCTCCTCCTCCACCTTCGACGTCTCATCCACCATGTCCTCCTCCTCCACCTCCTTCATCATCTAGTCCTCTAATCCTAGTTGACCTTCCTCCCAATCTTACATCATCAAATCCTCTACTCATGATCGACCAACCCTTCGATCCTACTCATCGGCCTGACCTTCCACCAGTTCCTACTTCACTCATTTCTATTTTATAGATGTTCATAGAGGGTTGTACACTTCTTCTTGATGGACCTATCCCTCCTGCTCTCAGATCTCTTTTTTCTTTATGGAAAAGGTGTTGATACTTCCTTTGGCTCTATTGGTGGAGGTGATGATGCATCTATCTCTAGTCGGAGAGATACTGATGATGCATCTATCTCTAGTCAGAGAGATACTAATGATACATCTGCTGGCGGAGGTGGATCATATATGTCATAGCAGTTATTGGACTGGAGATATATTATATTTAACATATTGTATCATGACTTTGATGTTATATATGTTTGTATCTATATATATACTGCATTTTTCATGTTTATGTTGATGTCGATGTTTATGTTGATGTTTATTTATATGTTGATGGTGATGTGTTTTATGATTGTTATATGGTCAAAATGATTATGATCAATGATGCCATGTTTATGTTTATGTGGTGAAAATGATTAACATGGAACGTTTATGTTTGTGTATTATCAGTTATGTGTGTTAGATGATGTTTCAATATGTTAGATGTATATGTTACCTAAATATGTGATGTAATTTTTATGATGGTACGTTCATGCTTTTTTTTTTATGGTAATGATGTTATGTTTATGTTTATGTTGTGAAAATGATGATGATGCAGGTACTTTTTTGTTAAAACTTATGGTTATGTTTATGTTAGTAGGATGATGTTTATGTTTATCATGGTATGATCATGATGTTTATGTTTGTTATATGTTGAAAATGATGATGGTAAGCAAACCAAGTAATATAGTAACAACATTTTAAAGCAAACCAAGTAATACACTTCTTAAGGTCCGATAAACCAAAGTTGGTCTCAGTGGACGTTAAACATCATCATCATCATTAATTAAATACAAATGGTTTCAAAAAAATATCATAACAATATGACTTATATATATAAGTTATTTTTTTTCTTAAAAAAACTTAATTTTAAACATGAAAAATAAATTATTATTTATTATTCCAATAGTAATATTGTTATGATTTTTTAAGCCATTTGTCTTTAATTAATGACAATGATGATGTTTAACATCCACTGATACCAACTTTATATATATATATATTCTTAAACTTCGATACTTATATTTTTAACAAAATAAGAAAAAAAAAATTATTCATTTATAAATATACAAATTCAATATTCTTCTAATACTTACATTCTTTGACATTTGGGATAGGCATAAACAATAAATTGTTACAAATTTCAAATGTTTCATATCTATTTTAGCTTTTAACTTTAAAAATTGTACAACAATTTCATTAAACTATTTCCAAATGGCAGGTATAAGCAGCATTGCTACTAATTTCACTTGTTATTTTTTTTACAATAACTCACTTTACAATGATAAATATCAAAGCTCTAATAGGGAGAAAGGAAAATACTTAATTAAACTAACAACATTTTTCTCAATTGTAAACCCAAAAGTTGCATTCTCCAAACTTTTATTATTAATCATGATGATCTTCATTATATAATATAACATAATTAGTCCACATTCAATGAACGCATCTTATACCCTCTAAAAATGAGGTTTAAAGCTAGCTAGTGTTCAAAAAGTTGCAATTATTTTCAATATTGATAGTTATGTACTTTTCAATTAAATGTGATTGGAGGAGATGATAAAAGAGAGTTGGATCATGTTCCCAAGACATTTTTTAACCAAGGTCAAATGATGGAATAACCCATCAAAAATGAAACTTGAAATACATATAGATATGAATATGCATATTCCAAATATAAGATTTAAAAAAATATGTTGTTTGTTATTTTTAATTTATTATATCGTATAAATTTTAAAGGACATACATATTTTATTAATCTTGCCATAAGTTTTTTTTCTGCCTTAACAATATAAACATGTCTAATTATCTAAAATATAAAATATAAGTGTCTAAGTATAATATAATCATTAAATTGACCTTGTTATTGAAATGAGAGTAAATGAAATTACAACAAACAATAAATGTGATTAACATCAATGATAATTCGTACTCTAATTTGCTAATTCTGATCCAATTGTAACAATACAATCAATTAAATGATAAAACCCACACTGCAATTATGAACTAAATGGAAAGCTACAAATATCATCTCTAACTATGGAGAATGACATACAATCACAAATTAGTTCATAGACATAAACCATATTTTGCATCATATTGGTTGTTAACCAACTAGAATTGTTTAAACACTGCATCCAACAATCAACTTTTCATTTCCACCGCCATAACATGAATTAAAATAATTAACAATATAATTAGAAATTCAAAGATAATAGTAACAAAATGATATCTTCGTACTGTAATTCGCTAATTCTGATCCAATTGTAACAATACAATAAATTAAATGATAAATATTAAAACCCACACTGCAATTATGAGCTAAATGGAAAGCTACAAATATCATCTCTAACTATGGAGAATGACATACAATTATTCCATACAGTCACAAATTAGTTCATAGACATAAACCATATTTCGCATCATATTGGTTGTTAACCAACTGGAATCATTTAAACACTCAATCCAGCAATCAACTTTCCATTTCCACCGCCATAACATGAAATTAAAATAAACAATATAATTAGACAATCAAATATAAGAGTAATAAAATTATATCTCCATACTCTAATTCGCTAATTCTGATCCAATTGTAACAATACAATAAATTAAATGATAAAACCCAGTATGCAATTATGAACTAAATGAAAAGCTACAAATATCATCTCTAACTATGGAGAATGGCATACAATCACAAATTAGTTCATAGACATAAACCATATTTCACATCATATTGGTTGTTAACTAACTGGAACTATTTAAACACTGCATCCAACAATCAACTTTCCATTTCCACTGCCATAACATGAAATTAAAATAGACAATATAATTAGACAATCAAAGATAATAGTAACAAAATGATATCTCAATTTGTAAATGATGAAATAAAACATGTACATATCACTCTATGTTGCCATCACCCTCATTTGGCATGATAACACTGTTGTTCTGAAAAACATGTTTAGATCTAGGGTTGTGTCTTAATATGAACCACCAATCTATATCCAACACATATGGGTAAAAGAACACTTGGTTGCAGTGTTTTTGGAAAACATAAGGCTCCTTACTTTCATCCCACATCTTTCTAGATTTGATACATATCAACCCACTATCATGATCTTCCTTTACATTATTCCTATCGAATGTGTCCCATCACAAGCACCTAAAAATAACACATTGGAAAGATGAGAAGTCCACTTGAATGATCTCTTGTAGCTTTCCAACATAACCCAACATCCCTCCTATCAGGTTTCGATCTCGGTGGCTAGCATGACTATATTGGTCAAACTCAACTTCCACTCCACGGTCTTGTGTTACACGCCCATCATCAGCATCCTCGGTGTGAAACTGATGTCCATGATCCCACATAGATAGGAACAAATGCACCTGTGAAATTTTTTTTTAAATGATGGTGTCATATGTCTAATAAACCAAGCATTAATACATTAAATATAGATCTTTTAATTCAAGGTTGCATTATAAAGGTATAAATATACATAAATATTTTATTACTGAGTTTCTACACCCAATCCCAATATTTAGCACATCCTCCTCTTCAGGAGGGTAATAACAGGATGCACCATAATTATCTCTAACTTGGTCTACAACCCAGCTATTGGGACAAATAATTTGAATGTTTTCTTTTAAATGATTTGGAAAAGGCATGTTCCTACAATGCAACCGCCTAAATTATTTTATGTCAATGTCCCATTTCCTCCTCTTCTCTTCATACAATGCAACCCACAGTTGTATATCCTCCACGTTGTAAATAATAAAAGTATTGATTGCATCAATTTCTGAAATCGTTTTTGTATTCATTGAAACAAAACCACATTCACTATGTATGCGATCAAATATATATTTTGAACTTTGTTTTGAATAGTTATTATGTGCAAATTTGAAGATGGAAGATAAGTGACTTACTCTTTAACATGTGCCTTTTTTCATTCGTTTTCAGTCCACATCACATTCATCATCCCAAATCACTACGCTCGGTGTGTGGTCGATTTGCTCGATGTACTCACTGGCATAATAGAACAAATCATATACTATGTACCCCTCTATCATAGACCCCTCAGGTTTTTCCCTTTGTCGAAAAAATCCCTTCACTTTTTCATGAACCGCTCTAAGAAGAACATCCAGTGACATGAGACCACCCTTACTAATTCAACCTCATCGACTAGGTGAAGTAGAAGATGAACCTGCATGTCCATGAAACTCGATGGAAGATCCTTCTTAAACATACAAACAATCTCAGCTATCTCTTCAAGCCATCGTGGAATGATAGTGATGTAAATCTCCTTTGATGTGATCCATCGTACAAATGCAAATAGTTTAGATATGGAATGCCGCAGGTCATCGGGAAAGTCATGCTTCACACACCCACGCACGAGCAACATATAATGACACTACAAAGTAAACACAAAAACTTAATTGCATTTTAACTTTTGTGGTAAAAGATATAAATAAATAGTAATAACATTTTTTTGCATTATATGTACCCTTAAAAGGTTGAGATATTCATGTAATTTCAAACCCGGCAAATTTTTGTTTGTAGTGAAGCAACATCGTAGAGTAGACCCATAAAACGAAGGTGCCTTCACACCCAATATAACTTCCATTTCCAAATTAAGATCATCTTTCTTCAAAATCCATGGGACATCTCCTTTTTTAACTGAAAAAGAGGGGCCAACCTCTCCTCTATTTTCTTGTCTTGGCCAATGCTTCTTTTTAGTATTGGAAGAAATAAGATCTTTCCTGACTTTCATCTTGTCACTTTTTTGGATGATATGTCACGCCAAAAAGAACATGAAACATTTTTAAATATATGCATGGGATCTAGTAAGTGAGAAATATTAAGAAGCTCCCAATATAGGAGCTCATAAAATATCGATTTCTTTTTCATACCTTTGGGCATTTTCTCAACATAGGTGTTGAATATTCAGGATCATCAATCACAGGTTGCACATTTGAATTGATTATCTCTGTGTATTCCATCTCCTTCTCTCTGTCATATGCCCTAAGCTAGTCATTCGGTGTCAATGTACCCTAGAGAAGTCATACATTGACTTTTGTAGGTCTTTAGACTACCTAGACTTCATAGAAGGTCCACAACATTTACATCCATAATAACCTTTTGTTACAATACCTGCAACATTAGAGTAAAGAGGGCATGTTAGTGTTGAATATGAAGACAGTCACACCGAGTTAAATATGTCAAAAATTATTGCTTTAAATAAATAAATAAATAAAACAACATATTTACCTGAGCAAAAATCCTAACCCTAGATAACCATGTGTGGTGTACACACATATTCCATATAGTGTAAAACTCCTCTGTGATGGGATGGGTCTCGACACATCATATACTTGTATCCCTTCCATAATTCCTTGAATTTATTGATCAATGGTTGTAGGTAAACATCCATATTCTTCACTTGTCTTTTACTAGGGACTATAAGAGCCAACATAAGAGGTTCATTCTTCACGGAAAACCATGGGGGGGTATTGTTATTGATCACTACTACATGCCAAACAGTATAGATGTTGTTTGGTTGGGAATATGGGTTAACGCCATCATTTTCTATGCCCAATCGGAGGCTATGTACTTCATCCTTGAATTTATCGGGCCATGTATCCTCTATATGCTTCATGGTTATTGAATCTGTTGGGATTCGCATAACTCTTTCCTCGCTTTGGTTTGATGCATTCCATCTCTACAGCATAGTTAATTCTTTACAACTAAAAAACCTTTGAATCCTTGGGATTATAGGCATGTGCCTCAATATCTTATGAGGAGGACCATGTGCTTTTTCCTTGTTATTCGATTATTTGTATCTGTCATACCCACATTTTGGACATATCTCGTTGTCTACATATCTGCCTCTATATAGAATACAATCATTGGGGCACGTATGATATTATATTTACTCTACACCCAACAGCTTCAACATTTGTTTTGCCTCTGCACGGCTTCCGGGAAAGACATTATCATT
Source organism: Larix kaempferi (assembly GCA_027924585.1). Lineage (NCBI taxonomy): Eukaryota > Viridiplantae > Streptophyta > Pinopsida > Pinales > Pinaceae > Larix > Larix kaempferi. Next base: position 3,835,380 of record BSBM01000985.1, on the reverse strand, counting down.
CGGAAGTACCTTATCTTTGAATAACCTATAGTTAGTGTGAAATACAAATGTACAATGTCATTTAACGTTCATAAAATTGACCATTTTCAATTATGATTGTGTCACAATATTCCTCAAAATATAATGTAGTTGATGTTCAGTTACCTCAACATTGTCGAAACATACATCTGGCATGCCATACTTTGCTTTCAAGTTGTACAATAACATTGTTGTCCCCAACTGTGTAGACTTTGACCGGCAGGTACAAGTAGACTTTGACCATTTTAATCATGCTTCCATTACAATGAACTCTGATTTGCAAAATAAAAATATGTACCAAAGAATGACCCCTGTTTTGCAAAATGAGGCCCTAGTTTTCCCTCAAAGATCAGTGATTGATGCTACTATTGTTACAAATCACTCTGATTAAAGTGAAGGTTGTGTTTCTCAACAACCTAGGGAGCATTTGACTGCATTTACTAATGAAGGGAATCAATTGGAACATGAATATCTTAGGAACTTGGATGCAACCAGAAGACATGAAACAACTGAAATAATTGCATTTCATGAACAAATGGATAGAAATGCAACTACAAAAAATCAAAATTCTACAAATTCTAGAAACTGCAAAAATGCCAGAAGGGTTTTCAATACATCAAACTACACATGTTAAGATAAGGTCAGTATGAAACCACTTAAGGACATCCTTATTGCATCTTAAGAAGCGTTAGGTGTTAGGATATTTTAATACTCCATCCTTGTCCTACCTAACATTATTTCATTTTCCTAGTAGTTGATGATGTCATTTTCCCCCTAGTGGTGTGCAGATGTCATCCAGGATCTATCTACCACCTTCTGAGCCCTACATGCATCATTTTAGGACCACTTTAGTCAATTCCCTATTTTATAGGAACCTACTCAGTGTTCCAGTGCTATCCACCTGAGTTAGCTGACTCTTGTGATGGGTTATAGCTCTGGATGCCGCTGATTGTGGCCTCATGCACCCTTTTTTTAATTTTATGCATGACAAACTCATTGATGTGCCCTCCTTGGTCAGTTAACTAAGTTTAGGTTCAGTTTGGTTGAGTTTGAGTCTTCTGAAGCACTCCAGTGGTGACAATTCCTATGCTAGACCAACTAAGGTTCAAATTATCATTTGTGATTCGAATTCTCTCCATTGTATCATCATTGTTGACTATACTGATTATTGTATCATGTACATTATTATTCTCCTATCTGAGTTCTCATACATGATTAATTGTGCTTATTTTTTACTGCATTTTTCACTCTAATTCATCTTTTCTACTCATTCTTTCTATGTGAGGTATACTCAGCTCTTAGATCTGTTGTGATTTAGAATTTCACAGTTAGGATGGTATAACCGTAGACTAAATGAGGGGAGACAAAATTTAAATAAATTGGGAGATTGTTTTCTGGAAAATCACTTGAAGATGTAGATGAAAAGGACATTATTACTAGAATTGGGTACTTCATGAGAAAAAACTATAATGAAGAATCTAAAATTGAGGATGTTCTTGAACATATATATGGAATGCTTGATAAAATTCCATCAATTGTTGTGGAATATATTCATAAGGATTTTATGCCGAGGAACATGGCTTCGGTACTTATCGAATCAAGCATGACTCATAAGGATTTGCAATGTCTAAAGAGAATTGATGCTCATGGTGTACTAAAGGGGGTTAATCCAACATTAGTTTGTAGGGAAATGAAAAAGTGGAGCAAAGAAGCTGAGGATATTGATATGGGTTAGGAGAGAACTGATGGTTTCACAAATGGAGTTAGGGTCAAGCAAGTAAACTCATATGCTTCCTTTATGGTTGAATCATATGAAAACGGGTTTGGAACTATAGTCAATGAATTTTCTTTCAAACTTGGTATTGATTCTCATGTACATTATGGTCAAGGTGGGTAGGTATGTGATATATTATTTGAGTTACTAGAATACAATGGCTTGATGTCTTGTGTAAGCCTTGGAAAATGGGATGGAAAATAAGAATATAGACAAGTTTTAGCACATGTTGTTGATCCTGAAAATGAGGAGAACTTTAAATGAAACAGATAAATAAGACTTCACAAGATGGAATCAATATTGTAGATGGAAGGGTTGTGAAAAATAATTTTTTTGAGTGTCATGATCTAGTGGCCATATATAGTTTAGTATGCAATAACAGTGTTTCTCCAATGGAAAATATTTTTTGTCCTTGGTGCACATGCCATAAAAAAATGATACACATGGTTACAAATGAAATCAAAATTGAAGAAGGAGATACTATCCGTAGTGTTTCTGAATGTTATGCAATGTCAACAGAATTGCTCCTTGTAAGCTATGCAAATTTATTACAAGTTTTGAAATTTATGTTTATATCCTGCCATTACTTTCTTAATCTAACTATGTTCTTGAACGTTAGGAGTTGAGTCCCACTTTGGAACCAAGCAAAGGATGGGAAGAAAATTTAGATGAGCATATTATAAACATTCAACCAACCTTATCTGGTAAAAAGATGACTATTGTGAAGAACTATCCCATTGATAGAAGAAATGATGAAAAGGTACACACTTTCATGATTAGTTCTTAACTATAAATTAAGCTTCTTATTATTTCACTAATTCCTACCTTCTAAAACATGTGGTGTCAATTACAGTTGACTCCTGGCTCAATGTCCAAGCTTGTATATTATTCTCGCCATGATGGGATCAAAACAATTTTGAAGATGTTTCATGAAATTCAAAGAATTGCACAAGATTATGACAAGTTTCATCCAACTAAAGGCATGGAGAAAACAAAATTTGTTCAAATTTGGGAGGAAATGGAGAAAATTGGTGTTCTATGTAAGCCAAGAGAACCATACCATCATAAAATCCAACAAAACAATGATCTTAACTATGGGAAATCAAATGGATCGGCATCAGACAAGATCCTAATTCGACATGAGGGAATATTAAAGGTTTAATAATTATGTTAACATATCAATTATTTTTTATGTGGGCCTTAACTAATAATAAATGATGATGTTATTATAATTTGACTATTGTTGAATGGCTCTCAATGTTATTTTCTTTGAACATTAAACTTTGTATTTATTCATATGCAATGAAACTTATGTATTGTTTCTAGGTTATTGAAGGCCTACCAAATGAAGAGAAGAATAAAAATTTGGTGAGGACGTGGAAGTGTTATAAAGAATTCCACATGTTGCAACTACAAGGGTGTAGGGGGGATGATGTATATGCATAGGAGAAAAGGTACGTTAGTTTCATCATATTATCTATTTTGAATGGTGGTATCATTTCATTCATGATAAACATTTTGAGCCACTGTCATTGCAGGATTGGATTCCTTGCAAGTGAGTTGATTTGGTTGTGTTCTTGGTGTTTAGAAGATGAGATGGTTCCTTATATGCATGTTCAAGGGGCCCATGCTCTTGAGATGACACAGTCTATCCATCCTTATACGTTGGGATAGTTAAGGAATGAAGTAATGGAAGGTAAGCATAGGGAAATGAAAATTTTGAATAGAAACCAAGGAGGAGAAAGAGGAGTTCATAAGGAGAATAGAAGCACATTTGAACATGATATAATGTGTCTTGTAAATGAGATGAGAGTACAATTTTTCACGCTTGTTATGAGATCAGAAGGTACATTCCAAAATTTTAGACAAAGAATATTCTTGCCTTCAAATATTGGAAGTCAACTTTGTGTTGAATATGATAAGTCAATAAATCAATCGAATAAGGAAACTGTAGCACAATTGGCATCATGTTTCCTTGATGTCACTTGTCAACAAGTGGAACAACTATTTAACTCATGGGAAAAATGGTCTAAGAAATCATTGATTGCACCACCAACAGTAGGTTTGTCCTAATTTGAAATGTTATCTCGTTCGATTTTCATTTTATAGTGTGAGGAGTCATAATGTGTGTGTTTAATTATTAATATGTCCTCCCAGTTCAATAACTATCTTCAAAGATCAAAACCAATCAGCAAATATATATGGCGAAGAGGCTTATCGTGAATCACATCACTTTGGAAAGCACAAGGGAAAAAATGGTGTTAAAAAAAAAACCTGTCTTTCCCTCTAATAGTGAGTATTATATTCATTCAATTCATTACATATCGGCATGTCTTTATCAATCTAGTTGATTTGTGGTTGAAGGTACAACTTTTGCTTGAACTCTGACTTTGTCCACCTCACTAATCTTAGGAAATGAGCCAAGTCGGAGTAATCAAACAAAACAAATGCAAGGGGAAGTTGATTATGATACCCTAATGATGATTGATGACAATAACAATAAAACTTTGGGTGTTTCATCCTCAAGAAAAGAGGCATTGGAGACTAGTCAAATACAAGAATTGAATGGAGCAACTATTGTTGATATGCCATTGATGGAATCTATGATTCACAATAGAAGGTGTATTTCATCCTCAATAAATGGGGTAGAGCAAAGTGGTGAAAAACAAGAAATTCAAGGGACATCTCTTGGCATCCAAGTGATGAAAGTTAACATCATATTAAAACTGGTGTTGTTAAAACAAGTAAGAGGAAAGTCCAAAATTATCATAAAGCAACATTGTATGCAAAGTGGGGAAGAACAGTACATTCGTAATGATATGGAATTCTTATGGTCTTAATGTATTAAGAGACCTATTTTGACGCTATTTTGGAGGTTAGAGATATTTTGAAGATTATTGGATATAGTTCTGAAACGTTCTAATATTGTATGCACCCATCAACATTGTATTTACATTTCTCTCTAGAAATAAAAACTTGGAGTTTTTTTAGGAAAAAAATAACCATTTACTGATATTTCATCATAAATTCATTCTATTGTGGTCACATTATGTTACATGTTGATGCAGGAGCATCGAGGCCTAGGAGAAATAGTCGAAGTTGATCGACAAGTAGAACTGACCAGGGGAGGTGCCAACGACCACTGGTGCGGAGGAGACTGGCAGTCGAGGCCAGGAAGTCGTGTAGGAAGCTTTCAAAGGTCGACAAGGTATGAGGTTGAAATCAACAAGGTTGCGGATCGAAGGAGTCGAGATGTCGACAAGTTCGAACATCGACATCGACGAAAGCGGCAAAGGACAAGCGTGGAGGACGGGGCGAACTGAAAGCCGTGGATACTAAGTAAATCCGACGAGTGAAGTCTAGGGATGACAGAACATAGTATGGTCGAGGCATGTGATGGGGACAACTACTGTAGCAGAGCCAGAGAAGCGCAGGAGTCAAGGCGACGTACTTAGCAGTTGTTGGAGTTTGTTCAGGAAGTTATGAGCAGTTATGAAGGTGGTTGGGATCATGCCAGATGTCACCATAGGAGGAGGTTGTGCAGCACGACCAAGAGGCACTGAAAACTGTAGGATCCGTCGGGTCAGAGGCAGAGCGGCGGACAGAGGAAGGACATATCAGGGATCGGAGTGACCTCGGGAGCAGTAGAAGAGAAGAGTACAAGACTAGTGCGAGGTCACAGAGGAAGGGATCATTCATCCATTGATCATTGAGTTCTTTTTATTCAACAGAGACTGTGAGAGGGAGGAGGATCACACACAGTCAAGAAACACACTAAGAGACAGAGTTCCATTTTTGTATTTTGTAACAGGATAAGGCTGACTTGTTTAGTTTTTTTGCATTTTCCATTGTAACACTGTAATTGATTCAAGTAATAGAAGCCAGCTTTTGGCATTCAATTCACATCCAGTCTTTGTGAGCACCCTGTGTATTGTTGTGTGTTAGTGTTAAGCAAGACGATCCCAACCGACCCTCCTTGTGCCTATTGGTATCAGAGCCGAAGCATCCTATGAACAGGAGAGATAGCGATACCAACCTGACTATCACTAGTTGGTATCAGATCCCAAAGAAAAATTTGGTTGAGCAATTGAATATGGAGAGTCGGAAGATCTTGCGAATGCGTAGACATCTCCAGTTGTGGTTGGGTAGAGTTTTGTGTGATTTGTGAAGTCCGGTTGTGATTGGACGAAATGAAGATTTCAGCTACGGTTGAAAATGGCTCAAAAAGGAGTTAATGTCCGAGGACGAAGAGCGCGTGGCACAGCAGTCACAGTTGATCGTGAAATGTTCGACGGGTGCATGCCAACAATGAGAAGCTTAACCAGTGAGGTAGTAGCGACCAAAGAGAGCTAGATACGTGGATGCATTACTGATGCACTTGACAATAGTGACAAGGAAGTTGAAGAAGTGGAAGCATGGGAAGCAGTGGAGGAAGAACCAGAAGATAAACTCATCAAGATTCTAACAGAGATGAGAGGTCAGACAAAGATGGATGTACGTACCTACTCAGGAATTTTGGATCCGGAATACTTGATAGACTGGTTTAGAGAGATGGATAAATACTTCGACATAGAGCAGATAGAGGATCCTAAACGAGTTAAAAATGCATGTCTGAGGTTGAAGGGTCATGCCTCATTGTGGTGGGACAATGTACAGGCTGACAGATTCAAGAAAGGCAAGGAAAAGATCAAGTCTTGGGACAGCATGGTTGTCAAGCTGAAGGGGAAGTTCTTTCCTAACGACTATGTGATTTCCTTATTCAGAAAGTTGCAAAACTTTTGACAAAAAGAGGTGACCATGAAGGAGTACACGGTAGAATTCTATAGATTGTTGATTCAGTCGGGCAAACTAATGAAGGCAAAGAAGCTGTCGCGAGGTATGTAAATGGCTTGAAGTATGCCATACAGGACGAGTTGAGCCTATAGAGGTTAAAAGTGGTCGATGAATCCTACCAGTTATCTTTGAAGGTAGAAGAGAAACTGTCGAGGAAAACTGCATCGACCAGAGGGGGAATGACTAGTCGAGGTGCGAAGACTGTTTCCGTGAAGGGCCAAAGTAGCAGAACCAGGATAGAAGTCTTTGAAGATGACTGATGTGCGAAAGGGACAGCGACTAGAGAGAAAGTGCAGGAAAATCGACGGGATGATCGAGAGACCCGCAATCAAGGTGCGTATGGTCGAACTGGTCCGATTGAAAAGAAAGGAGCTGACAGACCAGCTATATTCTGTTATAAGTGTCGGGGAGTAGGACACAAGGCTTATGAATGCCCAAAAAATCTACACGTGGTGGATGAGTCGAAACCTAGACGTCTAAGACATGAGCAAGTCGACGAGAGGACGGAATCGACATCCGACAGTAGTGAAGAGGGTAGAGCAAAAGGTCGAAACATGAAGTCCAGGAGAACGTTGGTTCAGGACAATCAACGCGACGAGAAGGAGCCATCACAACGAAAGGCTATCTTTCAAACCAAAGTGTTGATCGGCGACAAGTATTGCAAGACCATAGTCGATGGTGGCAGTACATAGAATTTAGTGTCGATGGAGGTCATCGACAAGTTGGGTTTGAGATGTTGGGAACACCCACATCCATACAAGATATCCTAGTTACAGAAAGGACACCATGTGAAGGTAACTAGACAGTGCCTGATAAACTTTAAGGTTGGGAAACTTGAAGATAGTGTATTGTGCGACGTAATCCCAATGGATGCTTGTCATCTGTCGTTAGGGAGACCATGGAAATATGATCAGCATATGATCTATGATGGTCGAGCCAGCACAGTCACATTGTGTAAAAATGGCATGCGGAGGATGTTGAAGCCAAAGTAGGAGGATCATGCCGACTGCAAGCAAGGTGAAAGAAACTATTGGGAGAAGTAAGTGCTGATGTGTTCAACCAAGGAATTCCTAGCATAGGAAGAGAAACAGTCGGGATGTTTCGCCATCATTCTGAAAGGACCATGTGTCGACAGGTTGACAATGGATAATATTCTGGTCGAAGTCAAAGAGATTCTCAACGAGTTCAAGAGAATAGTAGTCTACAACGTGCTGACGGGATTGCCACCGACAAGAAGCATATCCCATCAAATCGACTTAATTCCAGGATCAAGTTTTCCAAACAAGGCACCACATAGAATGACTCCGACATAGGGTCAGGAAATCAATCGAAAAGTCCAGGAGTTGTTGGACAGAGGATTGATTAGAGAAAGTCTAAGCAAGTGCTCGGTACCAGCATTATTAGCGTCGAAGAAGGGTGGAGAATGGAGGATGTGTATAGACTCCAGAGCTATCAACAAAATAACGATCAAGTACAGGTTTCCATTTCCAAGGATGGACAACTTAATGGATTTCTTGAGTGGAGTGAAATACTTCACCAAGATTGACCTGAAAAGTGGTTATCACCAAATCAGGGTCAGAGAGGACGATGAATGGAAAACAACCTTCAAGACGAAGGAAGGACTGTATGAGTGGTTAGTCATGCCATTCGGATTGACTAATGCACCCAGTATGTTCATGCGATTGATGAAAGAAGTACTGAAAACCATTCTTGGGAACGTTCGACGTAGTATACCTAGACGACATCTTGATATTCAGTCAAACCAAAGTCGAACATTTGGAGCACATTTGACGAGAATTGCAGAAACTGCAGGAAGAGAAGATGATGGTAAACCTACAGAAATGTTTCTTCATGAAGGAAGAGTTGGTGTACTTTGGATTTGTAATCTCGGGTAAAGGGTTAGTGATGGACCCAGAAAAGGTAAAGGCTATATTGGAGTGGCGAGAACCGACAAGCACGACAGGAGTGCGTAGTTTTCATGCACTTGCTAGTTTTTACCAGAAGTTCATCACAGGATTCAGTCGAATATGTGAACCGTTGACATAGTGCGTGAAGAAAGGGGAGTTTAAGTGGATAGAAGCTACCCCAAAATATTTCGACAAGTTGAAGCAAAACGTGACTGAGATCCCAGTGTTATCGCTCCCATATTTCAGCAAAGTTTTCCAAGTCGATTGCGACGCAAGTGGAATGGGAATTGGCATAGTGTTGAGACAGGAGGGCCAACCAATTACATTGTTCGGCGAGAAGTTGGATGAAGCAAAGCGGAAATATTCAGTCTATAACAAGGAGTTCTATGCTATCGTCCAAGCATCGAAGAACTGAAGGCATTATTTGTTTCCCAAGGAATTTTTGTTGTACACAGATCACCAATCACTGAGGTACTTGAATACTCAGTCGAAGTTGAACCAGTGGAACATGAAGTGGGTCAATTTCATGCAAGGATATACCTTCATGTTGTGGTATAAGTCGAGAAATTCAGACAAGGTTGTCGACGCACTAAGTCGAAGAGTTGCATTGTTGAACACGACGACAGTTCAGGAAACGGGAATAGAGTCGGTGAAGACAGAGTATGAGACCAACGAGGATTTTGCTAAAGCATGGAAGGATAGTCGCGAACCATGGAGTGTCGATAGAACTCCATACTTGGATTATTTTATCCAAGAGGGATACCTATTCAGGGGACAACAGTTGTGTATTCCCAGAGGATCCGTAAGAGAGAACCTAAATTGAGAGTTGCATAGTGGCGGATTAGCAGATCATTTTGGCATTGACAAGACCAAGGCATTGGTAGAAGAAAAGTATTATTGGCCAAGAATAACGACAGATGTCGGGAAGTGGGTATGACATTGTCAATTTTTTTAGTTGGAAAAAGGAAGAATTCATAATACGGAGCTGTAGGAACCATTACCAGTGCTAAATACCCCATGGGATCACCTGAGCATGGATTTTTTTTAGGATTGCCGAAGACGTAACAGGGAAGCGACTCAATTTTTTTGTAGTCGATAGATTTTAGAAGATGGCACACTTTATTCTGTGTTGGAAGACGGGTGATGCCACAAGCATTGTTGTACCATTCTTCAAGGAGATAGTCAGATTGCATGGGTTGCCGAAGAGTATAACGTAGGACATAGATACCAAGTTTATGGGTCATTTTTGGAGAACGATATGGAATAAGTTAGAAACAAAGTTGTAGTTTAGCTCGACATACCATCCATAGACTAATGGACAGACTGAGGTGGTAAACAGAAGTTTGGGAAACCTTGTGATATTTTTGACGGCTGACAGACCCAAGCAGTGGGAGAATGTGTTGGTGCAAGCAGAATTCGCGTATTACAACTTGGTGAATCGGTCGATAGGTATGATCCCATTCCAAATTGTTCAAGGTCAAATCCCACATGGAGTGGTGGATTTGGTCGAGATACCTACAAAGAACAGAAAGAGTGCAGATGCTGAAACATTTGCAGAGCATATGAAGGAAGTGCATGAATATGTGCGGAAGCGCATTGAAAAGAGTAACACGGCATACAAGTTGAGAGCCGACATGAAGAAGAGGCTACAGTCGCTCAGTGAAGGATACTTAGTCTATACACACTTGAGGAAAGAGAGGTTCCCGGTAGGAATGTATAACAATATGAAGTTGAAGAAGATTGGACCATGTAATATCTTGAAGAATATTTCGGACAATGCTTATGTGTTGGAGCTGCCGAAGGAATTGAAAACTTATCCTACGTTCAATGTCTTGTGTATGTACAAGTATGAGGAAGGTTCAACAAGCAACAGCGCAGAAGTGTCGAGTATCGACTGGACAATACAAATTCCAAGTCGACATGACAAGGAGGAAATCACTGAAGTGTTAGAGGAACGCGAAGTCAAACGCACGGGAAGTTCGCAGAAGAAATAATATCAAGTTCGATGGAGGGATGATGAGTCGAACGAGGTGACATGGATTTCAAAAGAAGAATACAGGATACTAACGGAGCAGTCGGGTTCTTTTTCACCTGGGGAGTCTGATGTAGGGGCATTGGGGCCTAGGAGAAACAGTCGAAGTTGATCGACAAATAGAATGGACCAGGGCAGGTGCTAACGACCACTGGTGAGGAGGAGACTGGAATTCGAGAAGGAAACTGTCGAAGGTTGACAAGGTATGAGGTCGACATCAACAGGGTTGCAGGTCGAAGGAGTCAAGATGTCGACAAGGCCTAACATCAACACCAACGAAAGCGGAAAACGCCAAGCGTGGAGGACGAGGCGGAATGGCAAGCCGTGGAGACTAATTAAATCCAATGAGAAAAGTCGAGGGATGACAGAGCGCAGTATGGTCGAAGCATGTGATGGGGCCGACTACTGTAGCAGAGTTAGAGAAGCGCAGGATTCAAGGTGACATACTTAGAAGCCATTGGAGATTATTGAGGAAGTTATGAGCAGTTATGAAGGTGGTTGGGATCATGCCACATGTCACCACAGGAGGAAGTTGTGCAGCATGACCAAGGGGCACTGACAACTGCAGGATCCGTCGGGTGAGAGGCAGAGCAACGGATAAAGGAAGGACATCTCGGGGATCGGAGGGACCTCGGGAGCAATAGCAGAGTAGAGTAGAAGACTAGTGCAAGGGCACAGAGGAAGCGATCATTCATCCATTGCTCATCGATTTCTTTTCATTCAGCAGAGACCATGAGAGGGAGGAGGATCGCACACAGTCGAGAAACACACTGAGAGACAGAGTTCCATTTATGTATTTTGTAACAGGATAAGGTCGACTTGTTTAGTTGTTTTTCATTTACCATTGTAACACTGTAATTGATTCATGTAATAGAAGCCAGCTTCTGGCATTCAGTTCACATCCAGTCTTTGTGATCACCCTATGTGTTTTTTCCAGTGTTATTGTTAAGCAAGAGGGTCCTGACTGACCCGCCTTGCGCCACATGTGCAGTTATAGTTTTTTTAACCCAAGAAAAGAACAGTATAATTCTTATTTCATAGAAATGAAATCGAGCACAACTGTCGATTGTTACTGCCGAAATTTACCAAGTCATCATAGACAATATATGTAAAAGGATATTAAAAATATTTGGACTGTTAAAAATGCTCTAAAAAATTCCCTGGATGTATAAGCAATGGAATATATTTTCTATCACTCACTAATGTAGAACAAGAGAAAAAGAAATACAACTAAAAATGAGGTGGAATTTAGAAAACTACATCATACAAAAATGCATTTTTCATTATATGCCAATAAATACATATATACAATGATTTATAGATGTCTAGCATGTTTCCGAGATGGCTGCAATACCTCCTCTTGAGAAAAAGACAAATCTGTATGTTCTCTCTTTCCTTTAATAGAAGACTTTGATTATTCAGAAGCTGTAGGAGGCATGTTTTGTAAAAAAAATTCAAGCTCTTTAACTTTCTGTGTAGTTTTTTTTTTAAATTTGCATGCAAGACACTTTTTTCTTCCATCAACTTGTTCAACATTTCCACATTTTTCTTATACTTCGTTGATTCTGTTTTTTACTTACCTTCCAATTCATGTCTCTTATTTTTCAATTCATTGGTAACTTCAACCAATTCAGCTGTCAGTTTCTTTATTTCTTTATCATGCTCTTTTTCCCTAAACTCAGTCTCATTGGGAATGACAGTAATTGCCATCATCACAGTAGTTGGACCCTGTAATTCCTTCTATAAATCAACAATTGTGGATTTAAGAGTTTGAATTTCCATATCACATCCCAAATGCTAAACTTTTTTACCCTCTAAGAGTTTTGATTCTAGCTCTCTTATTTTTGCATCTTTTTCAGCCATCTTCTCTTTCATTTCTTTATATAATGGTGATGAACCAAACACATAACCTAGAGCAAGGATCGTTGATAAGCATTCATGTAGCATCTTCTCTCGATTTGCTAAGGACTTATCTCGCTCTTCTAAGGACATTGTATGTACCTGTAGGATTTTTTTTCTTTTTACCCTTACCCTCGTCTCCTTTGGTATCCCTACCTTCACCCTCACCACCTTCTGTACTGATAATTGTTTTTCCTCTCCTTTTTATTTTAAGTTGCATTGATCCAGATATCTTTTCGAACCTTTTTCTTCTCAGCTTATCAGCTTGCTTAGAAATGGTTTTTTTCAAACTAGAAATTAATGATTCTAATTCTCCAACTTTTTGTTCATGGATTCCCTCCCACTCTTTCATCTTCAACTGATATTCTTCTGTTAAGTTTTCAGTTTCTTTCAATTTCTTTTCCAATACCTATACAAGACCCATTTCTGCCCTTATTGGTGGTATATTGAAAACAGCTGGTCTTTTTTTCAACTCTTCTTTGAGCTCACTCACTTCAACTTTATCTTTTTCCAAATCCTTTGTAAACATAAACTTCAGTGACTCAATTTCCTTTCCAGCTTCATCAGTGATTTTGTCTACTTCTTTGGATAATTTTGCAACCATTTCTTCTTTTCCTTTTATAATTCTATTCACTTTGAATTAAATTTTCCACAAATTTCTTTTGCAACACAGCTATTTGTTTGAGGCGTTCTATAATATTATTATCTTTTATCATGCACTCTTTCTCCAAATTGCCTATAGAGGAAGCTTATTCATTTAAATGCTTCATTTTATCATACAGGTTGAACAAAAATCTACTATCAAACTTATATGATGGATTATCTAAATGCATAGTGGAATCCCTTGAATCAAATTTGACAAAACAATCATACTCAATTGCCAATTGTTTTGGAGTAATTCTATCAAGATCCTCTTGAGGGATGGAAAATCTAGCAGTAGTTTGTTCCATTTCATGGTTTGTCACCTCCTTCCAATGACCTCCATCTACATGTCCATGTAGCACTCTTAAAGTTGTGGCAGCATGAACTACATCAATGGTGACAAAATCAGGAGACTATACTAGTAATTGCTTATGGTGATCAGGAGATTGTACTATAAATTCCTCATTCTACTCAGGAGACTGTACTAGTAATTCCTCATGGTGCTAAGGAGATGGTACTGCCAATTCCTCATTCCGCTCAAGAGACTGTACTGGCAATTCCTCATTATTTTCCCTACTATTATATTTCCTAAATTATGTTTTATGAATAGGTGGTTTTGGAAAAGATATATTTTCATGTTGATTGATATCACCAATATCAGTTTCAATAGCATGGGGTCGACATAAATAAATTATTTTTTGAAGTGTGCCTAGGAAACTAAATTTAACCTTCTTGAATTGGCTCTCTTGCAAGGCAAAGTGGATTTTCTTAACCAATGGATAAGGAATATATATGGTTCTATCTTCAACCCAATGTATGACTACCCTCATACATTCACCCGAAATTTCATGCCTGTGATGATTCAAAATCGTCCTAAGGACAATCTGAATCAATGTTTTGTCTATTCCGGGAGGGACATCCCGCATTCTTAAATCATTCCTTAGAACATATACTTTTTTCCTACAAATTTTATTGGTCATCTGGTTCTTCTCCAGTTTGAGGTTTTCTAAGAGCTAAAAATCGTTCCTCCTCTGTGTGGAATTTTTGTTGCTTAGGAAACCAAATCAGGGTTGAGATATACCCTCTTCCCAAAAATTATCAATTCCATATTCCCAGCATCATAATTTAAAATTTCCTCATATATCTCCTCATTAACAAAATTGATCATTCCAAACAAAAATTCAAACACTTATGCTTTCCTCAGGATAGTTTCCATATCTTATGGCCAATTCTTTTCATCTCTCCATGCATCAACACACTCCTGGAATTTTTTGACTATGAACCTATCATCTGTTAACACTCGTATTTCAACTGCAGTCACAAAAGAGGATTCCCCCATTTCAACTGCAATTGTGGTAGAGGAATTCCTTGTTTCAAGTGCGACCATGGTTGTCTAGGTTCAAAGCATAAATTATGCACGTAGAATGTAATTCAGACTCAAACAAATTATGCACGCGGAATGTATTTCAAAAACAAAACATAGGCCCGATGTAGGAGACTTACAAGTATTTCCAGGTCATATTTCATGACTTGGGCATGCACGTTTCCATCGGCTGACATCCAACTTTTAAGATTTTTTAAGGCCTTGGCCTCGGAGGGAATTTTATAAATGGGTTGTACTTTGAAATTGAGGCATGAGGTGTGGGTTTGGTCAACAAACATAAAGAAAGTATATAGACATAAGCTATCACTTTTTTTAAACAAGCATAGATCCATCTTAAAACTGGATCTACCAAGCCTCAAGTTTTAATTTTTTATTTTATTGGCCAAGATTGATTTTTTTAATCATTTTTATTTTATGAGCCGACATGAATTTTTTTAATTACTTTTTATTTCTATTTTTATGTTATGTTATGTTATGTTATGTTATGTTACGTGACAACATCTCCCCCATACTGGTTTGTAGAGAACCTCACTTTTCTCAATGCAATGAAACATATACCAATTTTGGCGTGCATTTTTCTAAACCCACTCACATAGTTTTGTAGCTTGTTTGAATAATGAGCTTGGATTTTCTGAGAAATACAAATTCTACATTGTTGGTAAATTTTCCAAAAGGAACCCATGCATGCATTTCAAAAACTGAGTCGATGGTCAAGTGTGTAAATCATCCACCTACAAATTGATGCTTTCAGAAAAAATTTATCCCTCACAGTTGAAAAGTGGCGAACATTTTCCTAAGGCCATTTAGGCCATATTTAGGTGCAAAACAGGTTGAATGGTTGTTTTGGAAAGCCAATATATTCTTTAACAGAGACTGTTTATCAAAATTGAGTTAATGGTGAAGCACATTAATCATCCACCTACAGGATGGTGCCTTCATAATAATTTTCTCTCTCTCGGGGAGGAAATGGCAGGCATTTTCCTAAGGCCACTTGGGCCAGTTTTTCAATACTTAACCAATTTTCCCAATGGAGAGCATTTTCTCGCATGGTGCAAAACAGGTTGATTGGTTTTTTTGGCATGCCATTATCTTCTTGGCCATAGAATTTTTATCAAGAATGAGTCAATGGTCAAGTGCGTAAATCCTCCACCTGAAATATGATGCTCTCATAAAAATTTTACCCCTCACAGGTGAGAAATGGCAGACATTTTCTCAAGGCCATTGAGGCCAGTTTTAGGTGAAAAACGGGTTGAATGGTTGTTTTGGCAGGCCAATATATTTTTGACCATAGACATTTTTCCAAGAATGAGACTATATTTGGGTGCATTAGTCATCGACCTAACGGATGGTGCCTTCAAAATAATTTTCTCTCTCTCAGTGAGGAAATGGCGGTCATTTTCCCATAGCCACTTGAGCCATTTTTTCAATACTTTGCCATTTTTTCCAATTGCGAGCATTTTCTAGCATGGTGCAAAACAGGTTGATTAGCTGTTTTGGAAGGCCATTATCTTCGTATCCATATACGTTTTATCAAGAATGATTCAATGGTCAAGTGCATAAATCATCCACCTAAAAGATTATGTTTTCAGAATATTGTTATCCCTCAGGGGTGAGAAATGGTGGGAATTTTCCTAAAGCCATTTAGGTCGGTTTTAGGTGCAAAACAGGCTGAGTGGTTGTTTTGGCAGGCCCAATATATTCTTGACCAGAGACTTTTTTCCAAAACTGAGATTATATTCCAGTGCATTAGTCATTCACCTACAGAATGGTGCCTTCAGAATCATTTTCTCTCTCTCAGTGAGGAAATGGCGGTCATTTTTTCAGAGTCACTTGGGCCCGTTTTTCAATACTTAGCCATTTTTTCCAATGGCGAGCATTTTCTAGCATGGTGCAAAATAGGTTAATTAGTTATTTTTCCAGGCCATTATCTTCTTGGCCATAGACATTTTATCAAGAATGAGTCAATGGTCGAGTGCGTAAATCCTCCACCTAAAAGCTTATGTTTTCAGAATAATTTTATCCCTCACTGGTGAGAACTGGTGGGCATTTTCCTAAACCCATTTAGGTCAGTTTTAGGTGCAAAACGGACTAAGTGGTTGTTTTGGCAAGACAATATATTCTTGACCAGAGACGTTTTTCCAAAACTGATACTATATTTAGGTGCATTAGTCATCCACCTACAGGATGGTCATTTAGAATAATTTAATCTCTCTCAGTGAAGAAATGGCGGTCATTTTCCCATAGCCACTTGATGCAGTTTTTCAGTACTTAGTCATTTTTTCCAATGGCGAGCATTTTCGGGCATGGTGCAAAACAGGTTGATTGGTTGTTTTGGCAAGCCATTATCTTCTTGTCCATAGGATTTTTATCAAGAATGAGTCAATGATCAAGTGCATAAATCATCCACTTGAGCTTATTTTTTCAGAATAATTTTATCCATCACGGGTGAGAAATAGCAGGCATTTTCCTAAGGCCTTAGGCAAGTTTTAGGTGCAAAACAGGCTGAGTGGTTTTGGCAGGCCAATATATTATTGACGAGATACTTTCTTCCAAGACTGAGGCTATATTCAGGTGCATTAGTCATCCACCTACAGGATGGTGCCTTCAGAATAATTTTCTCTCTCTCACTGAGGAAATGCCGGTCATTTTCCCATAGCCACTTTAGCGACTTTTCAGTAATTAGCCATTTTTCCAACGGCAAGCATTTTCTTACTAGCACATGAAGAATATTTGATTGAGGTGTTAGATTAAATAATGTGAATTTAGTCCTTTGATAAAAAAAAAAGTAAAAAACCATTCATTTTTTCCTAAAAAAAAATCATATTATATTTCAAGCAAAAATGTAATACATTCTTCAACAATCTCTAAATTGGTATATCAAAAGACCCAAAGCTTCTTCAGCAAACTGAAAGTCCAAAATGATCAACACATTTAATCCTAGAGAAGCTACTAATGTATAGAACTAGAGTGCATATACATATAAATCGCACTTCATGTAATTGTCAAAAGTAAATATTATCTACGGAACTAAATACTAAGAAGGGAGAAAAAATATTTAGACCAGCCCATAGTTAATTTTAGATGGTTTTCCCCACAAAGGTGAAGAAAATACCACTTTTATAAGGTTTTTGTTTTTGGAAAGTTCTACTCTATGTTTTATGTAAGTGCAGATCCTCACAGGGCATGTTTTGATTATTATAGAAGACTAAAATAAGTAGCTTTTTGGACAGTTTGAAGATAGTACAGAACCATCTTATCAATAGCCCACAGGTACAAAATGTATATTATCGTTTCAAACATTCAGATTTCATATATAAATAAAAATTTCATGGAAAAGAAAATTCATTTATAACATAACATTAAAATACCAAAAACAATTGAATGCAAGAATTAAATAATTCATATATACTAAATAATATCATTCACCACACATATTACACCTAACAGTATAAAAATTTATTAATGAAAGGAAGAATGTTTACAAATCCAAATGGGGTACACCAGTCCTCATCCCTAATCCATAACACTGATGACAGGATCTCATTGGTGTGAATCCCATGAAAAGTGTACTTGTACACGTAGTTGTAGGATATTATACAAATAGCGAAATCTAAATTTTGGTCCCACTCTCCATTTACCAAGAGGTTAAGTCTGGTCGCTTGAGCCTGAAGTTGGATGATATCTATCAAGAAAGGTTGGCCATGTATAGAAAACTTCCTCTATGCCGAACTCTAGTGAATTATTCTTCTTTACAATCCCAGGAAGTATAGAATGCATTGCAATTAGTTCAAAAGTAACCATGAAACTTTCATTTGAACAACAAGGAATTTCCACATAAGATTCACTATGTATAATGTTTTGAGACCTTATGTTATTGAAAACTTTGTAGGAAAGAAGATGAATATTATGACAATGTACTCGATTGGAATGCAATATGTGGTTATATGATGGAAATGCACTGTGTGTTCCATTTTCTATAGAGGCAGCTAATCTAGCAGTCACAACTTCATTGTCACCTTTCATTGCAAGGTGTTGAAAAGTCGTGTGTTTATCATCATTCGTAGCAATAAAATGACAAAAAAAAAGATTCTCCTTTTCGACTGCTAGTGCCCCACCTTTTAATAGAGCTCACAATAAAGAAAACATCAACAATGCCTACAACACAACAGAATATAACATTAGATACTATAAATATTTTTTTCATATATGAATTGAAGAATATATATTAAAAGATACACATGTATACTCACTATCAATTATTTCAGTTGGTATCAACGGAATTTGTTTTGTGTAAAACACCTCATGTGGATGCAAATTCAGATCTTCAAGAATGCAATTGCCTCTACCAAAAAAATCTACATGATTTTCAAATATTCTTACCCAACAAAATGTTCGACGAGTTGAAAGATCTACTAAAAAATCCAACACTTCTACAGGATATGGAATTTTCAATGACTCGTCTTCAAACATTCCATGCAATTTTTCATGATAAATATGGACATACATGCCTACCTTTATGGTAAAATAAAATGGATTTGGGTTGCACACCAATAGCCCATCCATTTGAATGAATTTATTTCTACCAATCTTCACAAAACAACCATTTTAAGTCAGTAGGGGAGTCACATCTGAATAAGATCCCATATAAAACCCTCGCTTAGTGGAATGTTTTTATGATGTTCATGTGGCCCACTTGAAGATAATTGTGATTTTATTTCAGAAAGTGAAGGATGATGCAACATTTTCTTGCCACTTTCATCTGCATACACCATTTGCACAAGCAGGACATCATCCATAGTATGTGTCCATGTGTCATTGGTACTAACAGTGTAAAGAATTGGATCATCACCACAAGGATCCAACATTGTCAACCCTACATTTCTTGTATGTGACTCATCTATAACTTTGCAGATAATGATTTCTTCTAAACCATTTTCTCTTTTGAGAAGAGAAATTGTATCAAAGTTTAGAGCCTTTCCCTTAACATGCTGCAGAGTTGAACGACATAAGAGTTGATAAGGTATTTCCCTATCATTAGGTTGGTTCTCAACATCGTTATTGTTGGATACATCATCGTCACTCCAACAATTAGGTTTTGCAAGTCTATATCATTTTCGTGACTTTTGTCGTTGTATAGACAATTGTTGCTTCATTTTTCATCTCTTTTCTCGTTCAGCATCCTCTTCAGTAAGTATTCGAAAAGCTTCTTCCACAACCTATGGTGGAAATGGCTTTCATTCTTTATGTAGCAACAAATCAGGGTTTGTATTGAACATGATCAAATTTATAAGAAGTAAAATTCTGCAATCACGACAGGAAGCCAAAATGGTCTACACACTTTACACATGATCTCTTAATTGGAAATCAAGAGTGAAAAAAATAAGTATTTATAAAGGCATAATATAAATACTGCATAAATTATAACCTTTCGTAAAAACCTTCAATTTATTTTCTCCTTCCAACCAAGCTTTTAGATTCGCATCCAGATGGTCCAAACTGATTTCTGCATCAAATAATAAAGGGTAAAATTAATTACTCTACATATACAATATCTGATAAATCAGTTTATAGACTGCTTAGATACAAAAATTGCAAAGGGGTGGTAGGTGCAGGAGGGGTTATCTTTGACCTGAGAGGAAATATCATATATTCGCTTGGGGACTGGGAAAAAAAATAAATAATCAAGCAGAATGGATTGTCTTTGGGGAATCTTGGATTGCCATCAATAGAATGCGCAACATTCAGGGAAGGAGAGATATTGATCTTTGGAGAATCCAGAAAAGAGTCTTAACCTTCATATCAGACTTGGAATTGGTAGAATTTTATCATATAAAGCGAAACAACAATCAATTGGCCGATAAGTAGTCCATCACTACACCAGTCCATTAACAGAAAAAGTAAAAAAATATATTGTCAGTCGATCACTATACCATCATTTTTTTCATAAGATTTCAACGCAATCAATTTTGGTTTGATCACAAACCTATTGATGGGTTCGTAAATTGTGTTCAAGCAGGGTAAGAATATAAAAAAATTTAAGCAAAAAAAACTAGAAAAAAATTCTTACAAGTCATATCTCTACATCATCAATTTTTCTTAGAGGATTTCAATGCAGTCTGATTTGGTTTGATCAGAGAGATGATGCCTTGAATCAATTGGCCGATAAGCATTCCATCACTACACTAGTCGATTAATCGAAAAAGTAAAAAAAAAATATTGCCATTCGGTCACTATACCATCAATTTTTTCATAAGATTTCAACGCAATCAATTTTGGTTAGATCACAGACCTGTTGATGGGTTCGTAGATTTTGTTCAAGTAGGGTAAGAATGTAAAAAAATTAAAGCAGAAAAAACTGAAGAAAAAAATAATAATAATAATAATAATACTTGCCAGTCATATCACTACACCATTGATTTTGCTCAGAGGATTTCAACGTGGTATGATTTGGTTTGATCAGAGAGTTGATGGATTGACAGTTCAAGTAGGGTAAGGTCTAAAACAAGACACGAGTTCACATATTTTGTTTAGGGTAATATATAAAACAAAATATATAAATTTTTTAAGCAATAGAGGGTTCCTCTGTAATGCATATTTTGTAAGCAATAGAATTTTCCTGTGTACTTACAATTAGCTCTGAAACAAAAAAAAAACATCTTTGAAAATATACAACCTAGGGCACAGAAAACTGGAAAAAAAAATAGTCTTACCAATCGATCACGATAGCATCAATTTTCTTCAAAGGATTTCAACACAATCCTATTTGGTTTGATCATAGACCTAGTGTGTTTGCAAGCTCATAGATTTCGTTCAAGAAGGGTAGATTCAATAAAGACACAGATTTGGTTTGGAAACATATTTTGGGTCTCGGTAAGTCGAATATTTTGGGGAAAATTGAAAAATATGAAATTGGAGGTATTTTTCCATTGATACCTGTTTTCGAAAATTTTGAATTAACCCCATATCGAATCATATGCCAAACTCCACATTGTTTCTTATGCAACCGGAAAAAATTTCAGGGGGAAATAGGGGTTTGACTAAATACTTGATTAATGATGTTAATTAAATTTTAATTGATTTCTTATTTAGGATACATTTTGGGGGTGGTAATATATTATGCACCTGGAAAGTTGGGGATGGCACAAATGTCTTGGTTGGTATAGATCCATTACTTTGAATGGAGGAAAATTTTCACTTATCTCCTTATATTCGGCAATATTTAGCCAGTTTGGGTTTCATTACTCTTGCACATATAAAAAGACAAGAGTGGCAAAATACCTCGAGTTCATATTGGATGACTCCATCAGATTTGGGGTTGGGGAGTTACTAGGCAGTTGAATGGAATAATTATATCTCCCTCCTTAACTCTACAGGTCTTAGGCTTAGCTCTGAAAAAAGACTCTCTGATCTGGTATCCAAATGCTTCATATGGACAGAGCTTGGCTAAATTTGCATATTAGGAAATTGCACAAGAATATATTGTTACTGTGCCAAAATGGTGGTTTAAGAAGTTATGGAGGTGGAATATGCCATTAAAGATAAAATGTTTTGTATGGTTCTCTTTTGAACATTGTTTAAAGACTATGGATAATCTTATTCATAGAGGTCTTGTTTGCCCAAATGTATGTGCTATGTGTTTGAAGAATGGGGAAGCAGTGGAGCACTTATTAGTATCCTATCATTATACCAAATAGCTATGGGCTTTAATTTGCAATTCTCTCAATATCTCACAGAGTTGGGGTTCTTCTCCTTTTGAACATAAATTTTAGTCTTGGTATAAGGAGGTTATGGCCAGAACATAAAACCTTACCTTCTTTTATTTCATGGAGTATTTGGAAGGCTAGAAATGCCTTTTTATTTGAAGCTAAGAAGTTAAATCTTGAAGAAAATTGCAGAATGATCATTGGTCTCTATAAAGAATATTATGTTACGAAAGCTTTTCATAAAAAAATGCATCAGATGGATAATATATCTGTGGATATGAATGCAGTTGGATTCTTTGATGGTGCTGCACAAAATGGGAGGTGTGCTGCAGGTGTTATTCTTAAACTGAACAATTCACATTTCTTCAAGTTTAAACTGAACTATGGAGTGGGGTCCAATACTAAAGCAGAAGTGATGGCATTATGGTGTTTATGTAAGGTTGCTACTATATTTGGTGTGGACTCCATTAAAATGTATGGGGATTTTTAAGTCACTGTACAGTGGACTCGAGGAAAACACAAACTGCAAGTTTTATCTCTTTACAATTGGTGTAGACGTACTAAAACGCTTATTTCCTCCTTTACTTCACTGGACATTATTCATATATTCAGAGATATGAATGTGGAGGTTGATTCTCTATCCAAGGAATCCATGTCAGAAGAAGAGGGTATCATCAAGTGGGAAGAACATGAGGAGTCTTCATTGACAACCACTAGCTCCTTTAATATTTTCATGATTTAGCACTTTTTATCCTTTAGTTCTGCAGTTCTGTGTTTTGGAGGACTGTGAACACTTATGGGATGGGGTTCAGAGCTTTTGTTCTTTTTTTGGATTTCTGGTGGTATATAAGGAGTCTTTCCTGGAAGTCTGTTTCTGTTATTTACTATGTGGACAGTAGACTCATCAAGTTTATGTGATGGGCAGTTCTGATATGTACTTTTTGATTCAGTTTATGAATATCAAAAATATAGTTTTTTTTTCTACTGAAAAAAAAAATAGAGGTTATTGTTGGAAGGTTTGTGTGTATGGTTACAAGCTTACTCTTGGAAGGTTTTTGTGTATGGTTCTTGCTGTAGTGATGTTTTTTTATCACCAATTTGTGTTAGGTGAGTTTAACTACAAAGATGCTCTGCATATATCCTGTTTCTGGAAGCTCAACTCTAAGGAAAACTATCCAGCAGTAGCAATAGGATCAGCTGGGGAGGAGATTCTGCTCTGTGGTCACATCCAAAATGTAATAATATAATTACTTCTTTTGGTGTTGCTATAAGTTTCTGAATTGTTTGGAAGTGTTGTTAATCTTACCCAAAATAAGAAAATAATGTCAACGCATGCTATTGTTCATATATACTAATATGAAATTTTACAGCCTTTCAATTAGAGAACACGGGTTGCTTGCCTTTGTGAACGGGCCACTTAATAATGTCATCTTGAAAAATAGTGAACGTTTCAAGATTAAATCTTATATTCTTCCATGGGAGTAAGTCTACTTCAAACAAATTTGAAAGCTCTCTAGATTAAGACACTTACAACCTTGAACATCGCTATCAAATGGTTTTTCATTAAATTTTGTACTAATTTAAAAAAAAATTGTACTAATTTTACACTAAATTTGGAAGGAACTAGTCTATGATGGGAAAAGTCCCATAGAAGTTCCTGTTAACAATTTAATTTACTACATTGGCTTTCCAACGTCTCTTGAAATTCATCCCAATTTTTTTCAACATTGGATATTAAATCTGTAAAAACATAGGAAAATAACACTGGCATGAAATCTGTAAAAAAACATAGGAAAATAATCCTCGCATGAGACAGAATTTAAATATATTTAAAGATTTGGAAAAGGAGAAAACGATTAGGAAAATAACACTAGCATGAGACAGATTTTAAATATATTTAAAGATTTGGAAAAGGAGAAAACCATTAAAATAGCTTGAAACGTAGTTCTAGCAGAACTAGCAGAAGACACTGAGACTGGCTCTATTTTGCTTGAATCTGGGTTGATGTAAATGTTCAGAACTATTGTGGTGAGACATAATTGATTCAATATTTTGGTTTAGACACTTGTGTTGTATAAGACAAATGTCAATAAATAACACCATGTTAAGGGTCGAACAACTCTTCATTTTAAAGCTGTAAATGGCCATTCTGGTTGTGTGAGACTTCTTCATGCTGATGCTTGGCATCATCATATTGATGCCACTTGTTCAATAATTTCTTTGATTGGTGTTGGAGGTGCAATCCTAGCATTGCCTATTTTAGATCTTGTAGCTGGGATTTTTGTCTTGGGCATGGTTGTAAGAATTAGATTAAAAACTGGATACCAAAGCATAATGGAGTCGGTAGATGCTGCTTCAGAATATTTGTTGGTGACTATTCGTGAAACAGTTTTTCAAATAATAGGGGTTAAGAATTGCCATAACTTGAGGGGTCAGAAAGAAGAGTCATCAGTACACCTTGATGGACTCATTTCTAGGTGTCAGTGCAACTCATAACATTGGTGAAACTGTTAGACAACAGCTTCATGAGCATCAGTCTCAAATAGAAGAAGTATTTATACAGATCGATCCAATAGATTTGCAAAATTGTCCTGCTACACAAGATACAAGAAACAACTTTGAAGGATAGAAAAAGTGAAATAATACACTTGTGAATTGTACTCTTATAAAATAAAGTACTAAGTCAGCGTCTTATGATTTTGCCTTTGAGATCATGTGAACTGGAATAGACATTGTCTAGGGATTCCATATTACCAGCATGGGGAGGATACATTCATGCATCATCTGACAAATTGACAATGAAGTGTTTATAAAACCGTCGATAATCGAAAAGTCTAAAAGACAAGAATGGAACATATTAATAAAGGTTCAAATCAGAAGTTAAAATAATACTAAGCTTGTGAAGGTAAAAAATTAATAACAGGTTCAATTGGATAACTTGATTCTGCCAATAACTTAAGCCGTGGGGGCAGCTTTAAAAGCATGATTCTGCTAATGAAGCCAGTCGTGGAGGCAGCTCAATAGAACTTTATTCTTGTTGTTTCGGGCTCTTAAACTTGTGTCACTGTTCTAGAAATGAAGTGAATGTTGGAGGCGGCTCAACAGAACATGATTTTGGTAATGAAGCTAGACGTGGAGGCAGCTAAACAAAACTTGGTTCTTGCTACAACAGGTGTATTTTGAATCTACTAGGAGGGATGCAAATATAATTCATTACATCCTGTCCTCCAGTATGAAAATACAATTCATTACAATTGAAATTTTGATTTTATCTATATGAAATGGGTATATATATATATATATATATATTTTCTTGATTCCTCAAGTTTGCAGATTTGACTACAATTGATACCTTATGCAATCGCTGTAATCCTGTTGGCCCTAGTTTATAGAGACTCCAGTCTTAATCAACGGGAATGTGAGCTGTAGCATATTCAATCAATCTATAAATATATATATAGATTGATTGATTGAATATGCTGCAGCTCACCTTCCATATGTAGATTGATTGAATATGCTGCAGCTCACCTTCCATATATATATATCACCTTCCATATATATATAGAAGGTGAGTTGCAGCATATTCAATCAATCTATATATATCTATTGATTGATTGAATATGCTGCAGCTCACCTTCCATATATATATAGAAGGTGAGTTGCAGCATATTCAATCAATCTATATATATAGATTGATTGATTGATTGAATATGCTGCAGCTCACCTTCCATATATATATATAGATTAATTGAATATGTTGTAGCTCACCTTCCCGTTGGTTAAGACTAGAGTCAATCTATGCTGCTGGAAGGTGAGTTGCAGCATATTCAATCTATATATATATAGATTGATTGAATATGCTGCAGCTCACCTTCCGTATATATAGATTGATTGAATATGCTGCAGCTCACCTTCCCGTTGAGTAAGACTAGAGTCTCTATAAACTAGGGCAAACAGGATTCTAGTGATTGCATAAGGTATCAATTGTAGTCAAATCTGCAAACTTGCAACTGAGGAATCAAAGTAAATCAATAACACATGAAACTCAAATTAATATTATGTAGATTGATTGAATATGCTGCAGCTCACCTTCCATATATATATAGATTGATTGATTGAATATGTTGCAGCTCACCTTCCCGTTGATTAAGACCAGAGTCTCTATAAACTAGGGCAAACAGGATTACAGTGATTGCATAAGGTATCAATTGTAGTCAAATCTGCAAACTTGCAGCTGAGGAATCAAGGTAAATAATTAACACATGAAACTCAAATCAAAAGTTCAAAACACACAATGGAAGAAAAACAGAGCAAGGTTGTATCAATAAATGATGAAGCAGACAAAACACTGAATATCATATGAATAAAGGCACTTCATGAGAAAAAAAAATGCCAAATTGCTATCATCAAAAACATGTTCTGTATGCATAACATACCAGCAGGTAATCACTATTATACGTAGTCTGACCACAGTCAGCTTAGGGCTTACGCATATCAGAGTTTCCACCTGCTATACATTAACCATTCAGTCCAAGCCTATATTGTCACAATTTCCTTGGCCTTGACTAGACAGTTCTTTGGAGACTTGGAAAGTCTAGATGTGAAATGGACCTCTACGTAACAGCCTGAAAGTAATAATCATGTCATCAACGCCACAGAGATGTTAAAAAATGAAGCTACACAAATGTTGAAATGTCTCCAATGACTATGTTCGTAGCAATAGCACTTCATCAAGCCTACAGACAATTAAAGTTGCAGAGAATTTAAGATGATTCCGACAACCATGTTAATTACAACAATATATCACAAAATGTTTGACATCGTAGCATTCTAATTATATATGTAGACCTGAAGAACTAATACAAACATACAGCCTGAAGTAGTGTTAATGTTTCAATTCTTTGCAGATCCCCTTATCTCTAGATACTTCTTCATATGCCTACAATCAATGCTAGAGAAGCTTAGGGAAACAGACTTTGCCAAGCTTAGGGAAACAGAATTGACAAACTTAGGGAAATGGATTTTGTTACAGAATTGACAAACTTAGGGTTCATATGCCTACAATCAATGCTAGAGAAGCTTAGGGAAACAGACTTTGCCAAGCTTAGGGAAACAGAATTGACAAACTTAGGGAAATGGATTTTGTTACAGAATTGACAAACTTAGGGAAATGGATTTTGTTAGGCTTAGGGAAACCGAATTTGTTAGATCAAAGGTAAATATTTGTATAAAATTTAATGTATATGAGTATTTTTTCTTGAATTTTTTATAATAGAGATAATGATAAAAATTGTCAAATCTAAGTTATGAATCAATAAAAACCAATAAACTTTTAGATAAACCTATCGAGTAACGGTTAGGTAAGACAATGAATACCAGCCCACCCGAGTTCAAATCTGGCCGACCCTTGATTCCTTGAAGAATAGCAAGACAAGCATTTAAAAAAGAAAAAGAAATCTATAACCTCAAATACCTATATTCCACTCAGAATATGCAATCTCAAAATCAAAATCAAAACCATATACATATATAAAACTGAAAAAGTGGTCCAAAAATAAGGACATTTATACTAGTCTTATATTAACAAGTTGAGCGTTTTACACTATTTTTTTTGGTCAAACCCCATTATCATCCCTGTCAAGAAACGCCAAAACAAAGGATTACGCCACCATGACGAAGATGGAATCCCAAACCATGGCTTCGCTTAAGATTCGATGATGCTTGCAAAAATGTCCTGCGGGAAAGCGTTTAGGTGGAATGGATAAATATTAAATATAGGTTGAAGGGCTTCATCAACAAGGAATCCAAGAACAAAAGGGTCCCTCGTGATTGAATTGGGAAAACGAATCTGTGATGTTGTCTTCCGTGCCGTGCCAGAGAACATAGACCCGTGAAGAAAAGACGAGCGCAGATGCCATACGGAACAAAGATGGGCACTGCAACGAACCAGAGTTTTCACTGCTAAAAGCAAGAGAATATGAATGATGGAAGCTCTACGTAATACAGCTCAGTGCCCAATTAAAAAATAACAAATGCCCACTGGCATTATGTGACATTCTCCTCCAGACCCACAGGTTTCATCACTATCCCTAAATTGAAATAAGGAAATGACCAGCTGGAAAATTTTGTAAAGGCATATAAAAAATTGGGAAAAAAAAAGGGAACGGAGATGATAGAGAGAGGTCTTTTAATCTGTATTTGACACCTTGAACCAGAAGAATCCCATGTATTTGACACCTTGATGCCTGCATTCTCCATAGGTACTCTGTACTTATCCATATTGTCGATGGGAGCCGTGTGGATTAATATATGTAGAGTGCTGGCTATTTAATATAGATCGAAGTTGAACCCACTTATTCAGCCACTCATCAATTCTTCGGCTTCTGCTTCTTCTTCAAGTTTTCTCATGGCGCCCACCATTTCATAATTTTTCTCATGGCGCCCACCATTTCATAGTACATACTCCTCTGCATAGTTTTTTTTCAACGCACATTTGATTTTCCTTCTCCTGAAAGAAAACCCACAATCTATAAAATATCAAATCAATACCCTGGAAGTGGAATTCACAATTTCCATCACTTGATGACATTTTTTCTTCTGCCAGGCTTATTTAAGTATTGAACAGGTATTTTTTAGCCATGCATAGGTCTAGTACAAGTTTCTGTAAGTTGGGTTTAAGAGTCCGTGCAGAGGAGAAACATGAGAGGGAGGAAGAGGAAGAGGAAATAGACAAATATCCACAGTTGGGTTGCAATGCAGAGCAGGCGGTGCACCTCATTCCATTCATTTTGTTGACATGTCTTCTGGTCCTTTACATTTTCTCTTATACTCCAGTTGAAGGTCAGTATACTATTTTCTGTATTTTGCCATTAATTCAACTCATTTGTGTTGTAGATTTTAAACAGTGTTTTGGGTTATACATAACGAGAATAATTTAGTATTTTGGATATATCCATAGTAGTAATAGCAATAATGTAGCCTCTCAGCTATGCCCTTTATTTTTGATTTTTTATGTTAGTATTTTGGATATATCCATAGTAGTAATAGCAATAATGTAGCCTTTCTGCTATGCCCTTGATTTTTTATTTTTTTATGTGAAAGTTCATGGTTTATGAGTTTGTGATGGCAAAGTTTAGGGATTAAATGTAACTCCATGCTTATTAGCTATCCACATTCTTACTTTGGGTTGGGAAATCTGTATTATAAATTTTTTATTATCATGATGTATTGGTTTAGGATTTTGCTCATAGTGATTTGTAATTCAGATCACATTCTTACTTTGAGTTGAAAAATCTGTATTACAAATTTTGATCATCATGGTGTTTTGGTTTAGGATTTCACTCATAGTGGTTTGTAATTCAAATTTCAAATCACATTCTTACATTGGGTTGGGAATTCTGTATTACAAATTTTTTTATCATCATGATGTATTGGTTTAGATTTTACTCATAATAATTTATAATTCAGATCATCCAAGGCACTTCTCTTTTAGTGTTGTTAGTGTCTGCACAACGTTAATAATGACAATGCAGGTTGTGTGTCTCAAATTTGTGTTGTGATTTTATGCCTAGCAATGCAGGTTTTGTACCTGAAAATGACTCTGTAAAGGAGGTCAAGGCTGCAAGCAGTATGATGGGAAGAAAAGAGGAGGTGCTGCAAACATTCTCGGTGTATAGCCATAGGAGCTTGCATCAGGTTCAGAAAAAGCAGCAGAAAATAAACAAGGATATTCCTAAGCAGCAGAAAGAGATCAATCGTCGTCTTGTGAAAGGAAACAGGCATGACATAAGAATAACCAGGCGGAAGAAAAATTACTCTCATAGAAAGACTAGGATTATTCATAACAATTAGTACATTTTAGGGCATTTACTCTTTAGGATGATTGATTATCTTTTCTGGATTTTCCTGTTTGTTGATTCTCTCTAGGTTATATAGATATTGGAAATAAATTAAAACTTGTATTCCTGTTGATGGGCTCCTCTTGTGATGGGACCTTGATCACAAAATTGATTGTTGTAGTACATTTCTGTTCATGGTCTGCAGAAGACAAATTTTCCCGAGCAAACCTAACTGAATAAGGTATGCAAATGTTGCTGAACAAGGGAAACATTGCTAGCAGGAGTGCTAGAGGATTGGTCAGATGCTGATTGTTTCAGGTTCTGTGTGAAAATGAGCTCCTTCTATGTAAATATCCATAACAGTATTATTCTTAGTGACGTTCAAATTTAGTCTCCGCTCCATTTGGTTCTTGTCTACTCTTCTTTTCCGGTTTACCAGCTTCGAATGATTGACAGCATTTGTGTGTTTCTTGCACACCATTTCAATTGCAAATTTGTGTGTTTCTTGCACACTATTTCAATTGCTGGAACGTTGTGCAAGCTCATCAAAGCAATTTTGATGAGAACATTGTAATAATCACATTTTGAGAACATTGTAATAATCATGTTTGGGTTATTTGTGACATTGCTCTATTGATGTCATTTTGATGGCATTTATGGCAAGAGGAAAAAGTTTATAATGTTTGGGGTTATTTGTTCTTTGTCTATGCAATTTCAAGATTTAAATCATGTTGTGTAGATAAAATTTGGCCATTTAAAATAATTTGTTGGTAGTTTTTAAAGAGGCAGACTTCCATTCTTGCTAATAGACACCAATTTTGTGTATGAGACTTCCTTGTTTATGGGACGAAGGATCCCCTCCGTCAAATGATTTGATTGCTAGAGTCTACAGAAGTGTACATACCCTATAACCTATTAAAAAGAAAGACATATTCTTAAGAATTAAACCCTACATCTACTATATTTTCTATACTCAAATTTTGAAAAAGCAAATACCACAAACCAACACTGAATGGCAGGCCATTACATTTGAGTTTGTTCCATCTAATAGGTGTAAATTTCTAATAACTAAGTGCTTTGTTCCATCCAATGCTGGAATTTTGATGACCCATTTTGTTCATTAAATACAATTAATATTGATTGCTAGTGTCATGTCCCCTCCCGTGGATCCAACGCAAGGAAGGGAACATGACACTAAAACTGGGGATTTTACAAAAACTCAGCCCCATTCATAGATTCATACAAATAAAAACACATGTGTGTGCAGATGTATAAATCTATTAAACACAGAAGAATAAAATTTCTTCTACACACACATATATCATGCAATTTCCACCATATTGATAACATGCATCAAATAAAACAATGCAGAAGTAAAACACATAGAGAATACTTATCTTGATGGTGAAGTTGCCCCAAGCAACTAGCTATGCAACTGCAACATTCCACCCAGCCATAGGCCGGCTATGCTCATCAATCTCGCAGCATAGCTGCCACCCCTGAGTTGGGCATGATTTCCACAAGGAATGGGAACCTACAAACCTATGCACAGCAAAATGAACATCACATCTGAGCCAAGCCAGTCCATAGCTGGGTGTATCAAGCCAGATCTGAACCCTCTATTTTTGGATGCTTGCACTCAAACTCAAGCCAAAGCAATGGATACCCATAACTCATACCACATCCTTCTCTCCCAAACATAGCAAAAGACATATGTTGGGAATAGGGAAAATGTTTTTACTATGGGATTCACAAACAAGATGTCCATGGGTTTTCCCCAAATCGTGGCCAGTCAAAAATAGATTGTGGGAAGGGAAATCGAGCCCAGGGAGCAAAAACGGGTTCCCCAAGAGGCATGTGGGCATTCAAAGGGAAAAAAACGACCCCCCGGGACCCCCAAATCGGATTCCTCTTCTTATCCACTGTTCTATATCACTAAAACACCCTTCTCCCAGCTTAGAATGAAGGAAAACACAGAAATTTCATTGAGAAAAACGCCCAGGTAGCTTCAAACTCGTGAGAGAGCCAAACAAGTTGATGGATAATGGCTTGGCGAGCAATTTCATGGCTCTTTCTTGCCCAAGAAGCCAAAACACGTTTTTCCAAATGGTGGCTTTCCCATACCCGAATTTGGACAGCCATACCTCTTGAATCCCAAAGCATTAACTACCTCAACCAACTCTTGGAAGATATAAATGATTGGGTACAAAAGTCAACATGGGTAGTTGATGGTTCATGGGTTCTCTCATTGACACTTGGCTTGACTTTATTGGCTCCAAGGGTTTGAATATTTCCCTCCCAATTCCTTGTAAAAATCATGCCACCATACTCTTGTTGCATTGCATAGCTAGTTGTGGGCATTTTTATTTAAAATACATGTTTACATCATATTTACGATTTCCATTGTGCCAAGCTAACACACGATCCACATGCATCAATTTTCAATTGTCACTACAAGAACAATAAATCGATGGTGGGGCCTTGGCCTTGAGCTCCTCACCACGATTTTATAATGATATTACATCATTTACATTTTAATGCTATGGGGTCAAAATCGGGATATTACAGCTAGTTGTTAAATATTTTGAAACAAAATTGATTAAGTTGTTAAAATCATTAAAAATGATGAATGAAATGTTTTTTTTTTTTAATTTCAACCTTGTTTGTACCAATGTTGCATATATCATCTCGGGGAAAGTATCAGTGAGGGTCTGGAATATAATTTCTCGGCGGTATCAGCGGAAAATATCGGAAAATGTCGGGAGGCCACAAAAAATACAAAAATACTATTTTTTCAATATTTAAAACATATAAAGTAACAACAACATCAAATAGACACATTGTTACATAAATATGATGATACAAGTAATAAATAAGATGCATAAAATGTCAAGTGGTCACATATCTTCACTAAAATGAAAATTCGGAAACATGTTCCTAATAGGATGATACAAAATCACATCAAAAGCTCAAAATAAATGTATCTCATGAGATGAATCATCATGAAGCATCTAGATATTAAATAGTACATAATAAAATCAAAATGATAGATCATAGGACTCCCAATCATCGATTCCCTCTACCCCTTTTATGGGTGAAGGGCACCACTCTTCCTCTGGAAGCAGTAGGTGGTCGTGTAGGTACTCGGGATGAGGTTGGAGTGGAAGATCCAGAGCCTCCAACTACTCCAGCTGAGGCAGGAGATAAAGTGGGTTGTCTCCTCCCAACTCCAACTCCAACTACAGGTCTCTGTGATGGTGGTGGTGGTGGTGGTGGTGGCATTGGCTTCACCGGAAGATCAATCTCCTCCTGAAAATTTGTAGACACTGGAAGTGGATCATCCTCATGCTCCTCCCCACCCTCCCCCTCCACTATGGTCTCCTCCCCCAAATAATTTGCATGATCCTCCCCCTCCTCCAACCACTCGGGTGCCTCCTCCATCTCAGGCTCCTCCAACTCCACCCTCCACTTAGTAGTGGTGTCAATGGAATCCAAATTTATGGCCTCTATGTCAGGTTCTTTGTCAAGTTGCTTCACCCATAGCCTTAGATTGTAGTAGACATACACCATGTCATTAAGGCGTTGGGTACCTAACCTGTATGAACATTGAGGGCCATAGTTAATAATGGTAAATTGTAGTAAATTAAAATTAAAAATTAAAAAATATAAACAATTTAAATTTTCATTGTTGCATTTTTTAACATTTCTAACCTGTTGTGCTTCTTGGAGTGTATCTTTTCAAAGACACTCCAATTGCGCTCACACTCGGAAGAATTGCAAGTTTGGCTAAGCACTTGAACGGCAAGTTTCTGCAACTCTGGGAGCTTTCCACCATAGTGTTTCCACCATACATCTACAATCAATAAAATGAAAGGATTCAATGGAAGACAAAAAAAAATATTTATATCAAGTAATAAATGTCAAATATATATAAAGGAAAAAGCAAAATTTGAAATTGAAGCTTACCTGACATCTTTGCAGTCCTATCTAAGATAGCCATATCATAACCCAAAATCCCCGCTGACATCCTATATATCTCTATTTGTCTAGAAATATCTAAGCATTCAGCTGGAGTGTGCACCATCCTCTGAACACACTAGAAAAAACCATCCATGACCTCACCATCAAAATTAAATCCACAAGCATAAGTGAATGCGGGGTTGAGAAAGAGCCTTGCTGCATGAATGGGATGATGGAGAGTGTTATTCCATCGTTCATCAATCACACCCCAAATCTGAGCTCTCTTGGTGTGTCCTTCCTCACCCTTGTCATAATAGTACCGATAGATAGCTTCCTTGGCCCTATCCATGGCCTCATACAAGTAGCCCATTGTGGGATTGTCACCATCAACCAATCGAAGAACCTTTACCAAAGGTTCACTAACGGTACATACCTCACCTACTGCACTCCAGAATCTCTGGTCATGTGGCACAAGTTGGGATATGGCTTGCCCATCTTGTTTGGTGTTATAGACACAAGCAGCGCACTCATCAGAAAGAAACATCCTCTGTAACTCCAACATACTCTTGAGGAGTGACTGAAGTGAAATGAAGTTGGTGGCGAAACGTGTGATCGCTGGACGAATCAACTCTCTGTTCCCCGTGAACTGTCTCATGAGTGAAAGAACATATGTGTGATTATATATGTATTTGGTCACACTCAGAGTTGAATCAATGGTTCCCTTGATCCAAGGAATTTTTCCCATGTCCTCTAGCATCAAATCAATGCAATGGGCTGCACAAGGTTGGATACCTCTCCATGAGAAACCTCCCAGAAGCAACATAATTAACAACATTGTCCGTGATGACTTAGACAACATACTGCGGGCCCATCTCTCGGATAAATCCATCCATCATTTCACATACTAATTGTGCATCTTTTGTATATGCACTTGCATCAACACTTTTGATCAACATTATCCCCATGGGACAACTAACCAAGAAATTTAGAATTTACCTGGCCTTTGTATCAGACCACCCATCCAACATCACGGTGCATCCGGTGGTCTCCCATGATTCCCTGAGCCTAGCTAATCTTTGTGTGCAATCAGCCTTTTCCCCTTGAAGAAGATGCCCTCTCAAATCATTATAGGAAGGGCCCCTATACCCCAGGCCAACAATAGCAGCAGCTTCAAACATGGCATGGTAGAAGGGGTTCTTGGCAATGTTAAATGGTATATCACTCCAAAGAAAACATTTTGTCACAATATTTTCAGCCTCCTCTTTCTCCTTTGTTTTAACCAATGCCCGAATAGAAGGTTTACCCCTCGGTGTTGACCTCGGCACAAAGAAAGGTGAGGCTGATGAGGGCATTCGAGAAGTTGTGGGCCATGTGGATTAGGAGTGGGATTGTGGTCCTACTCCTCCCATTGAGGCACTTGTTCCAGTGGTAGCACTTGTAAGTTCATTTTTGCGAGCCTCCTTCGCATCCCTCTTATTAGCAATATCAATGATGGATTGGTTTGCAATGCACATAATTTCCGTGGTAGTTTTCTCACAAATATCCACATCAAACCCAGTTATTTTTGCAAGGTGGTATTTCAAGCAGTTAATTCCTCCATAAAAAAAAATCCACAAATATTGCATGTCAATATTTGTCTGTTGGGAAGCTCTACTGTTTCACTAGACACCCACATTGGATCCAATGCCTTTGGCATTTTGTTGAGGAGAAAATCTTAACCCTATGGCACAAAAAAAACAAAAAAAACACATGATAATGGGAACTTGCAAAGCTTAAAATTTAACTAATGAGGGTTAGATGAATGTGGAAATGGAATGGTTGAATCTTCCATTCAAAAGCAAGAAGAAGAGGCACAATGCAATTGCAAGCCCTAGCCTAAGTCTAGAAAAACATTTGGAGGAAGCCAAAATGTTTTATACATACCTGGAAATCTTGATGGTTTGAACTTTGAATCTCCACTCCACCACAATCTCTCCGCTAATGGCAACAAAATCCTTGGCTTTCTCCTTCTTGGATGAATGCAAAACGTTCTCCCACTCCTTTCTTGCTCTCTCACACTCTAGCAAACACACAATGAATGATTAAAACCGAACCCACGGACTTAAAAAGACGCTCCCAAAAAAAAAATTTAATAATAATAATAATA
Source organism: Larix kaempferi (assembly GCA_027924585.1). Classification (NCBI taxonomy): domain Eukaryota; kingdom Viridiplantae; phylum Streptophyta; class Pinopsida; order Pinales; family Pinaceae; genus Larix; species Larix kaempferi. Next base: position 3,799,244 of record BSBM01000985.1, on the reverse strand, counting down.
TTTTTTGGTTTAGCAGGGCGATATATTCAGTTGACTCGCAAATTTAAAAGATGTTGGGTACGTGGATACCAATTTAAAGTTATATGTCGAATAAATAAATGTGATACAAGGTGCATGGTAGATATAAAATATGGTTACATTGTTTACTGACTAGTAATTAAATATGTATACATGTCAATGATTGCATGATATTGCATGATCTCGTGTTGGGATACTAACCTACATGTTTAAAATGAGCTAATTCATAGTTGGATGCTACGAAACAAAAGTACATTGGTGACATGAACTTTGAAAGAGAAATGGTATGTGAGTGAAACATTATTGTTTTGTATGATTATCGGTTCATTATCATGATGTGTGAGCAAATGCAGGGTTTCAGGAAACTCAATTGTCCAAATTGGTTATTTGATGACAAAGCTTGAGAACAACAGTAGCAACATAGTTACTATGTTGATGTAGGCATTGATCCTTGTTCCATTAGCAAGGGTGGGGGAATTACCCATTGTTTATCCTCTTAAACCTAGAGTCATGGAAGGGTTGTGTTATAGCACGCTCCCCAAGGTGTGCGATGATGACTAGCGAGTTTCTGTTGATGTAGTTGATACTTCTTCTTATGGGTTCTATATGGAGTTAGGTCAGTATAGTTGACGCTCCAGGATATTTCAACAAAGGAACAATAGGATTAGGAAGGTAGTTGTGAATTAGATAGAATGAAGAAAGTGGATAGGGATGTCATTGAAGTTATGTAGAGTAACTTAAATAATTATCTGTGTGTTAAAGACCCTTGCCTTACTCTTGTGTAATAACTGAGTACATTGTGTTGTTTTCATATAGATTATTATGATCTAGTTATTAAATAGTTAGATACTACAATTTTTTATTTTATGTCTTGCATCAATAGATAAGACTTGTGTAAATTATGTGTTATGTGAGATTGAATATTATTAGTACCTACACAAAGTATGTGAGTAGTAGCTATGCTTACATACCTTGTGTACATTTGCTTGTATGGATTTTAATTCATGCATTATCTATTAAACTATTTTAATGGGGCATTGATGCATTGTGATTGTGAATAATTACATTATAATTAATTAGGGATTAAGTACGACTTATTTGATTATGAATTTATGCATTTATGTAAAGCTAATTAATGAATGGCTATGTAATTATGATAGGAGGTTGATGGTACTAGTTTAAATAGATTTTTAAATTGATTTGAGCAGAGTATTACTGAATTAATAAATAAGCATGAATTAAGTTTTAATTATAATTAATATTAAGTTTTAATTATAACTAAGATTTGATTGATGGATGTTATAGCGATTTAAATAAATGATTATCTGAGTTTGATAAGAGTATTATTTATTGAATAAATAAGTATTAATTAAGTTCTACTTATAATTAAAGATTTGATTTATGAATGCCGAGAGGATCTTGTGACTCGGCAATTGACCATTGTATTATTATATTATTAAGTCATTTGTTTTTTTTTAAGAGGAAATACGTTAAGTTATGTTGCTTAAATTATTGTTATTTGTGTTAATTTGATAAATGTGACAATTACAACTTTTATTTTATTGTTTGTTGAATAGATGTGACCTGTGTATCGAAATATGAATTAATTAAAATTAAAGGACTTGACATGGTAGATGGGGGGAGGGTTGTCACATTAATGAAAAGATAAGGGTAGAAAAAGCTCATGAATGGAAAGCAGTGAAGAGGGGAATATAGGAAGGGGGTGAAGAAGGATGAGGGGATTTTTTTTGGGGGGCGGAGAGGGGGCGAGGGCGGGGGCGATTTACAAGAGGAACAAATTTTGATTTGGAGAGTACTTCGGAGAACGAGTTGGACTATTGGTTTCAGGATTTAGGCACGGAGGGCCAAGAAAATTAGTTTGTTGAGCTAGGGATCTGGCGAGGTTGTTCCTAGCTGGCTTTGAGGAAAAACCATTTGGCAGTTGAGTTGAAGAAATTGCAAGGAGCTTACCAGGAGGAAATTCCTACTTATATACAAGTATTTTTCCATTTAATACTTGAAAATATTTTAATTGATATACATGATGCAAGAAATTCTAAAATTGTTAAAATAGGATTGAAATGTACATGCTATAATAATCTTTTATCTATTGTAAAAGAATAACAATTTATTTGATTTATACATGCACTTAAAACAAAAACATATTATATTTTCAAAGAAGAAGTATGATGAAGTAATTTATTTGGTTTATACTTGCTAAACAAACATAAATATAGTATATTTTCAAAGAAGAAGTATGATAATCTGTTAAATTAGTATTAGTGCTTTAAGGACCTGGAGTGGTCATCACAAAATTGATCTATAAAAAGATAGTTTCTCTAGACATGAAGGTTTCCCTTGCCAAGAAAACCCTAATCCTTCAACGATTGTACAGGGCTATAAACAAACATAATGCATAGAAATAAAATTATAGCTTAAAACTTGCATGGATGGAAATCATGTAGGAAACAACAAGAAACACAATAATCTATACAATGTTATCTCAAGTCACCCTTTAATTGAAAGGAATGGAAACATTTTTCCACGCTACTTCACAAATCTAGGGAGCAACCATTACATTCCATGTATCTGCAAGTCGTGAATGCACAACCTATGTTGTAGCAAGTCTAGTTCTGAAAATGATAAATATTGTTGCAATTCTCACTGTATAGATCTATAGAATCAACACTTTTGCCCACATGTCTCAAAGTTCGTGTCATGTGCAATTGCCATGCCCTTTCTAATTTCTTAATTGTTTGAGAAGTTGGAAACCAAGTTTGATTCTATGAAGATCAAATTGAAACTTCGAGAGGAAGATGGAAAAGAGGTGGTGATAATTTATTCATAATAAATGAAAAGTGTTGCCATTATTTATGTCTTCCTCGCTAACCATTTTTCTTCCATTTCACCCTAAATTCAAGTAGCGATCATTGGTAGAACAAATAAATAAGAAAACCACTCCTTAGCAAAGTTACAGCCTTTAAAAATACATTTAAACACACATTGCCTATAGGTTACTACATCCATGTACAAACACAACATGTGCACGTATTACTAGTAACATGTATAAAGGATATAAAACACCATGTTAGTGGAAAAGTTTAGATTGCTATAATATGATGGCTAATTTATTTTCGAAGGAGGCCGATAGGACTCAACAAAAGACAATTAATTTTTGAATAACATTCCAATCATTCCCAAATTATTAGAGGGATTTTCCAGGTAGATTAAGTGTTCTATGTATTTGATTGGGCCTTCATCCGTCGGAGTATATGTTTTTTTCCTTTGTTATAATTTGTGCAATTATTATTTGGAATGTTGGTTTCAAATGTAAATTGGGATTGTTTCAGGATATTTCCTCTAATGTGCTTGGACTTCAACGGGCTTGCAATCCTCTTATGGGAAAGAAAAGGACTGAGTCTTGTTTTCGATGATTGTTTTCAATAGTGGATCAGTGTTTTGCAAGTCTATTTTCTTCTTTATGGTTGTTTATTAAGTGTGAGTATTGCTTTTCTATACATATATACATAGATGTGTATATATATATGTGTATACATATATATATATATGTGTATATATATACATATATATATATATATGTATATATATATATATATATATATATATATATGTGTGTGTATATATATATATATATGTGTGTGTGTATATATATATATATATGTGTATATATATATACATATATATATATATATGTATATACACACACACATATATATATATATATACACATATATATACATATATATATATATATATGTATATACACACACACATATATATATATATGTATACACATATATATATATATGTGTGTATATGTATGTATACATATATATATATATATGTATATATATGTGTATATGTATGTATGTATATATGTGTATATGTATGTATATATATGTATGTATACATATATATATATGTATATATATGTGTATATGTATGTATATATATATGTGTATATGTATGTATATATATATATATATATATGTATATATACATACATATACACATATATATATACATACATATACACATATATACATATGTATATATACATACATATATATATGTGTATGTATATATATGTATACACATATATATACATACATACATATATATATATATATTATGTATATATATACATCTATATGTATGTATATATGTATATTTATATGTATATATACTTGTATGTATATATACATCTATATGTATGTATATATGTATATCTATATGTATATATATATATATATGTATATACTTGTATGTATGTATATATATATATGTGGTATATATACTTATATGTATGTATATATATATATATGTATGTATATATATGTGTATACTTATACGTATGTATGTATATATATATATGTATACACATATATATACATACATACATATATCTATATACATACATATATATGTATGTATATAGATATATGTATGTATGGATATATATATATCCATATATACATATATATACGTATATATACATATATGTATGTATGTATGTATACATACATACATATATATATATATATATACATATATATATACATATATGTATGTATGTATATATACATATAGATAGATACATATATGTATGTATGTATATATACGTATAGATAGATACATATATGTATCTATCTATACATATATATACATACATACATACATATATGTATATATATATACGTATAGATAGATACATATATGTATGTATGTATGTATATATACATATATGTATGTATGTATGTATATATACATACATACATACATATATCTATACATATATATATATATATATATATATACACATAGATATGTATCTATGTATATATATATGTGTGTGTGTGTGCGCATATCTATTTTCTATAGGTCTATTGTATATATATCTATGTATATCTATATGTATATAGATATCTAGTTGTTTTTCTTACACTTGCAGCCATTTCCTCACCTACATTTAATCCCTTCCCCTTAAAGTCCATTCTCAATTAGCTAATTTCTCATTTAGATTCGCATGAATGAAACCCTCCTCGTAAGTTTGGATTAAAAAGAAATTAGCCAGTGCAATGGAACAAATCATTACTATTTTGCTCCCAGTATACCCATGTCCGTACATAAAATTGTTTAAATGTCTTATGAAAGAATTCATATTGTTTTGTAGGTGCACTGCACTTATTCTCCTTGTGTAGAACATGACCTTCATGGGAAGAACACAATCACTATTTACAAGCATCAAAGAATCATGTAACAATTATGTACGTCAAGATTTCCACAATCATTAAAAGTGCATTTGGAAGCAACATGTTCCTTCTTATCAAACTCTCTTTTGAGCTTCATATTATACTATATTAACTCCACTACATCTGTATAATTTCCTTCTTAATAATGATTTTGTCAAAAACATTCACTCAATGTAATAAGACTACCCCTTAACTATGTAAACATGCCCCAAAAAAAAAAATCTTGGTTATGTATGTGCACCACACATTAGAGGTATACTTTATCTTAAGTCCTACACACTGCCACAATATTTTCAGTCCAAGACTCAACTAAATAATCTAGTTTGAAGATTAGATTACTCAAGTTTTTCTGACTTTTTTCTTATGCCTATTTCTCTCCAAGAACTTCATGTCTCAAAAGCATACAAAATATACGATATGTATAAAATCCCATGAACTTAAAAAAATGCGATCAAAACATGGCATGGCATCTGGCCAAAAAGACAGCAAGAGTTCAAACACAAAAGTGGTGAAAGTGTAGGCACTGGATTTGGAAGTTGATGGTGTATATATATATATATATATATATATATATATATATTGGCAAAAGATTCATCACAGTATTGGGTGTCATAATTTATTGTTTAAGTCTAGACTTGAATTATTGTCATTCTCCCTTGAAGATTATGAGTTTTACCTGGTAAAAGGAATCTAAGGGACAGACAAATGACCATTTCCTAAACGCAATGTGTTTGGCTGAAAAATTCCACTTTAAGTTACTTGGGATCAACGCCTGTTTACAGTCCTGCTGCATTGCAAGAAACTCTGACACAGTCATCCTAGGAGGCCCCAATTTCGAATCCCACATCCCTCCTCCACACATTATCCATGATCCCCCAAACGAATGGCTGGACTATTTTCTCTTGCATAAGTTGAATAGCATTGCTAGTACTACCCACTTTTCAATGCTAAGTCGATGCAATATTTTCAACTAAGAATCTCCTGGCTTGTCACATGAGTCCGAGGGGAAATTGTGTTTATGAATCAGACGAGGAGGGTGGAACTACTAGTGAGTTTGTTCGATCCCATAGTTTGTGGAACCCTTCACTTTCCATTTAGAGTTGCTATAGCAAGTGGAGAGGATACTAAAGTTTCACACAAATTCACTTACTATGTAACACACTGTGAGTCTTTTCATGCATATTATAAATGGCCCAGTCTTTTCCTGCTAGTCTTTTCCTGCATACTAAAAATATACTGCAGATATATCTTGCTAATGGCTTTTCGAACTCTTGTTGTTTGTTTTCTTTTACTACTCTAAAGATTCACAAGCTGCACCTTTGATTTTGATTTTGAATATTATTGAATATGAACGTTGCCAATGATAATAAAAAAATTGTCATTGAATATTATTGAATATGAACGTTGCCAACGATAAAAAAAAAAATGGCATTGTTCTCGTTGCCATGATGTCAAATCAAAACAAGGATATCACAAGAGGTGCTTGTAATGTAATGTTGTGGATATGGCAGCAACATCTATTGGAGGAGAAAATTTACCAGAATGCAGAGCCATTGGCACATTGTTGTGAGTATAAGTCCTTACTTTGGATAACTTATATTGGTTAAGGTTCTTATAGTTTTAGAAGACAAATTTCACCTTCTCAACCGATTGTTCTGTTGTTTTATTATCTTATGTTCTATTTTTTTATGGGATCACCAATTGAACATCCCCCGACTGGGGTCCATCCCATTCAAAGAATACCAACCGTGATTCGAGAAGTGTTAAGCATATAGGGTGGAACAAAGCGGGCACATGCAGTGGGATAATACAATTTAAAGAGTATGGCGATATCTCAACTTGACCAAGAACATATAGGGTTGGCCTATATGCCTTTCATATATAAGGTTTGATATACTTAGAACATAGCTCCTCTAATGATAAAAATTTTGCATTTTGGATTCTCAAAATTATTATTGGTTTATGATCTATGTAACATTCTTTATACAATAGTAAAGAAAAACTTATAACAAGAATCAATATATTTTTATATTTTTACACAAAATTATTAAATTTATATTAAATTTGTAACAACATCCTACCTTAACCCAAAGAAGAAGCTAGGTGAAAATCTCAACCAAAGAAGCTCAAGCTCAACAACAACAGAGTCCAGTTACAAATCTCAAGCCTAGCCACAACAAAGTCCAATAAGAAGCTCAGCCACAAAGACAATATCAACGCCAAATCTTCAATATAAAATTGGAACATGGAAAATTAAAGACCAAATGTCCATATGCAACAAGGCTTGAAGATGAAATTGAAACATGATTATTAAAGACCAAATGTCCATATGCATCATGGTGATGAGGCAAGCAAGGCGATGATCCTATCTTGGGGTGAAGGCAGTGGCACTGAAGGTTACAATGTGGTGAAGGTGATGGTTGTGAGTAGTCATTGTCCATTATTGTTTGCACCAACTAATACAAGATTCCACATAGCTCTCATAATTTATGACTAAATGTTAAATATATCCTTGGAGGGTGCATATTAGTGCATTATATCTATATATAATACATAGTCTTATTGTATAGTATCAAAAGAGGCTTATTGTACAATATCAAAAGAGGGTGCCTTTTAGTGCATCATTCACTACATCATCAATGCAGTTAATTACGTGTGGATTTTGGCTTTTCCATGTGTCCATCTTATTGGTAAGAATCAATTCGAGCTAACAAATTTTGTAAAAACCCTATAACAAAAATTATATTAAATGAAAATTGCATTAAAGAGATTTGTGAATCCCAAGAAGACCATTGTCACTCAGCTGCCAACCTACAATAAGACCTCAAATTGATCGACCAATGACATGAGAGATAAATTGGTTTTTAAAATTTTGAAAAATAATATATGTTTGATCATGTTAAAGTTTGGAATGTTATACATATGCAATGCTACTATGAAGTTGCTTGTCCATGGGTTAAATGTATAATTCAATTTTGACATGGGTTATTGTTTATGGTTTTCTTAAAACAATCATTGCAATATTATGGACATTAAATTAATCACTTAAATACAACATCAATTCACCATAGTATCTTAATCACTTAAATGGACAGTAAATTAATCACTTAAATATGACATTAATTCATCATATTACCATTAAGATTAACATTTTATATTTAACATAAAACAATGATTAAAAGTATATAAAAAAACAAAGAACTTCATAAAGTAACATTAATTTTTAAAGTGAAAAAACAATTTAAATCAAAAGAAAAAACCCATTCCTGAATAATAATAACTAAACATTTTCATTCTTATTAATTTCAATCATCAAATAACTTATCTCCTTACAATAGCATAGCAAAAACTTATAACATAATTCTAATTACTTTTCTTGTCGGATATTTCATTTATTTTTCTCATCTTATATCTCATTTATTTATACATGTCAATTGTTTGCCTTACTCACCCTAACGTGTAAAGCCTCAGTTTTGACCATGGATTATAACATGTTAAATCATGTATTATTATTATGATGTGTTGCATGTAAGTCAAGCCATTTCTGTTGAGTTATAATCACCCCATGGAAAAATGTGGAATACATTATAAAAGATTTTAGAGAGGAGTCCATGGGAAAATCCTAGCTAAGATTATGATGTGGATGATATGTTTTTAGGAACCATCGTGAGGATGTTGATATGGTATGTTTATGTATGTAAAAACATATACAAAAGAAATACATAATCATATAATATAGTAAAAAATTGCTTGAGGAAGCAACAATGAGACTATGATACCAAAAGAGGGAAGAAAAAAGAATTGCATGGATGATTTGATCTTTATAATTGTATTTTAGGAAGTACTACCTTTTAGTCCATACTTCCTTACAAACTTTTTCCATCAATCTTTGACTTATGGGTGTCTCCAAATACAAGTTGTCACGTCCTTAAGAAGGGACTACACCCATCTAAGAAAAGGCCCCTCTAGCCATATGTGGTAGCCATTATTCATTAGTTATGGATCACTCTTCCATTCTCTCATTAGTATTCATCTTCCATTTTATGAGCATTTCTTCCATCATATGAGCATTTCCCTCTTCTAGGTAATCAAAGAATGTGTGTGAAGCCATGGATGTTATATCTATGATGGCAAGAGAATCCCATGGACTTGTGGTTGGTAAGAGATTGTAAAATTGTAAGGATTTGTTGTTATAAATGTGAGAGAAAATGGGATGGTTATGAGGGAAAACCATGGTTAGAATGTCCACAATCATTGAAGCAAACATCGTTAAACTTGTAACCTAGTTATCCATGCTCACTCATTATTGGAGTCAAGTGTTTCTCTCTCGAGTTATTCCAAAAATGAATCAATAGTATGGAATATTTATGCTTGCATTGAAGAGAAATAGAATGGAATAATATCCTTGAGGGACTATTGAGCAAAGAAAGGGAATGTATTCCTTCTGTTGTGTAGGGAAGTGAAACCTTGAGTGCCATCATTGATTGATGACTAGATGGGTGTAGTTTGGAATTCTCTATAGTGCACAATTTCATTATGTCATTAGAGTAATGGGTTAGATTCAGTGAGATTAAAGTCCAATAGGAGCTTCCTTCACCCTAGTGGTATCACGGTCTAGCTTGGGGGTAGAATCCATGGTTGATTCATATGGTTGGGTGGTGAATCACTCCTCAATAACCAATTTGGTGGACTTCATTTAAATTACAAATAAGTATCCATATTTGTCTCATGTGGGATACGTTTTGTGTGCGTGATTCCTTGAATGTAATGGGTAATGATTGAATTATGTATATATAATGTTATTTCTACCACTCTTTTATATTTGCATGTGAATTATGCATTATTCAGTGTTAGAGGTTGGATTTGGAATCATAGTTGGTTAATAAAAGGAAATCACACTAGTAGCACCCAATGGCTAAGGGAGGTGTGTGGGGACACTACAAATTGGAATAATAGCTCAATTTACGGCACTAGGTCGTTATGGGTAGACAATTTGAGTTATGAGATGGAATTTACAGTGTCAGACCCATTTGAGTAGCGGAAAATACATATTTGAAAACTCCCATGAAGGAGGGGTATCAATATATGTTGAAGAACCAACCTTGGCAGCCATATCCCCTACCCGTTGGTAGGTCACTTCCATGGAGTAAGTGGAAGTATTGATCAAAGTTGCCAAGCAGAAGGACATTAGAGTAATTATGGCTAAAGATCACTACCAAACTCCACTCAACACTATCCTTTTTTGGGGGGGGTGGGGGGGCTCCCACTGGATTTTTCCTCTTTTCCCACTTTCAAGGGATATTTTTGTATGTACTTGGGCACCTAATATGGTTACAAATTGTCGGGACCCATTTTTTTATGCATTAGTTTCACCAAGTTAGGTTTATGGGGGTGTTAGAGCATATTTACCTTCTCTTTAGCATTAATATCTCATTTAATTACTTTAGAGTTTGGTCTCATGATTCTAGTCGTCCAATTTTGATTGAATTTGACCAAGTGAGCCATTGGATCATTCCATCTCTAGTTTTAAGGGGGAATTCTACTATTTTTAGCTAGTGAGGGTGTGCTCCTCATGACCTTTTCCCTAATTTTAGGAATTAAACTTGCATGTTTGAGTTCCTAGAACCTAATTCTGTGATTCAAGGAACCTAATTGCTGGAATCAAGGAATGGTAGCACCCTTTTTCACTATTTCTAGCTAATTCCTTTCATGCATAATTTATGCATGGATTACATCCCTGGATTTAGAAAATTAAGCCTCCACTTGCAATATGGGTCAATTATGAGCTAGTTAACTCATACTTGAGAGATTGCATGGCTAATTAGGGAATATGAGCTATATTTTAATCCCAAATAGGTCTCCATGCATTAATGAACAATTCGAATCCTTCTTTAGAAATTCGAATTGCATATATGTACAAGAGATGTTCACTCTTTGAATTGTTGAATAAGAGTTCAATGTTTTGCTCCAAGATTTTTCTCTTCACTCTCTCTTCCCTTTTCTCCTTTGTAAAATTGCTCAAAGTATTTTTTTCCATTAGATTTCTAGAATCTAGTTGTGGTCTCTTGTAGGTGATCACGAGATTTTATAGGAAGGACCCACGAGCATAAAAAGGATTTAGGTCTATGAAAAGGTATTTGGAAGATTGATATACCTAATGGGTTGACAAATGAATTTTGGGATGAATTAGTAAAATCTTTCTCATTAAGGTATTGAATTAGGTTAACCCATATGTATAAACGTTTTTAACATTGAGAGTTAAAGAAACATTGGGCTTGTGGCAAATAAACTACATAAGAGCAGCCAAAATTTGTTTGAGGAAGTCCTAGTATTGCATAAGAGGGTTTGGGAAATCAAGCTAGATATGACAATAAATTTGAGCATCTTCATTTGCTTAAAACCCCATACCACTCAAATAATACCATCAAGGTATTTTGACACATCCAAGGGCCACATATGAGCACCTTAGGTTCATGATTCTCATTTTTGAAAGAGCATTAATGGAAGAAGCTTTTTGTGAGGCTCTAGCTAGTTGCCATACATATCCTACTATATGGCTCCAAAGCTTCTTTAGCTTGAGCCTCAATCATTAATTCAAGGGGGGGTTTCCCTACAAAATAGTCTAAGAGTATTTGACGTATCTAACCTTCAAAGATATGATAGCATATTCATTAACATGAATTTCAGTAGAGATTTAATAAGAAATTATTTTAGTAGCTTATGATAAACTTGTGAGGGACCTTCAATGGCATCATTGCTAGCATTGGTATTGATTGCAACATAAAAAAAAAGTGCTTGTAGAGAGATATTGGGTGGTGGGGTGGCCATTTTCCCCCTCTAGAACCTTATGGTGCTTCAGCAAGGTCTTGCAAGCCAGACCAAGGAAATAAAAATTGCCAAATATGACCATAGTGTTGATTAAATGGCTAATAAATTCGACCGGCTAACACTCAATCTTGCAATATCACACATAAAACTCTCTTAAGGGTAACCCTAGGATATAGTGTTATCCTCTTGATTTTCTAGTCGATGAGGTGTCACTTCATCTCTCTTTTTCACACCAAGAGAAGCAAGGTGAACTCTATAGCCTTGTATGGATGAGACAGTGACAGTGTGTAACATAACGTAAAGTAACAGTAATAAACTAAGATGAAAAAAAAGAGGTGTGGTATAAGAAAGCGAGAATAAAAGAAAGCATAATAATAATAGAACACTATTAAAAAGGCCATAATATTGTATATATAATAAAATAACTAATATATATATATATAGACCTTTTGTGCACTAAAACATCTATACCCCTATTTCTTTTTAATCCCTCTTGTTACTTGATAAATTGAGAGTTTTTTCTTTCACAATAATGACTAGATTTTGTATGACTAGATTTTGTATTAGTAATACAAAAATATCATACTCTAGCTTCGTCCAGTAATGCATTTTTTTGGATTTTCTTTAAGCTTGAATGACACAAAACACAACACATGAGTGGACATTTGATTTGTGTCATTTTTAATTCAGTGTATCCCCTTTTGCATCATATATTTCAACACATACTTTAAGGCATCGTATTAGCGATGAAATATGTGATGCAAAGAGTTTGCATGTCGATTTTGCATCATTTGCATCAAAGTTTATTGGAAAACCACCTTATAGAGTCACCTTTGTGTCAAACACATGCATGTTACATCACATTAGCATTACCATGCATCGATCTCAGTTTCAATATCACATAATCAACATCATTCTTGCATTAAGTTGTACTAGCATCATGTTAGCATTGGGATACATAATTTTTGCATCTTTTTTACATCATATTTGCATCTTGTTAATGTCATATTACATTGGTAACGTGTTGTGTTAGAGTCATATTTGCATTGCTATTGTGCACTTCTTTGTTGTATTGAATTGAACTAGCATCACATATGCATCAAAGTAAGTTTGTGTCCTATTGCATCACATTGCATCTAGTTCAACCGAGTTGTATGAAACTTACATCATTTTAGCTTTAAAATCATAATGTAAATTATTAAAGATTTTATTATTATTATTATGTTGTAATTACTATTTTTATAATATTTAAATATTGATATGATTTTTATAATTATTTTACAACACAATAATCATCAGAGAAAAGACATATATGTATAAATGCAAGTACATAATTTTACATGAAAATGTAAAATAACTATGTAATTTGTTATTTATTTTATTTTTATAAAAAAGTGGCACATTGCCATCCAAATATGTACACAAAGAAGGAAATAAAATGAATTTTTCATTAGTAATTGATTGAATTGTTGTCAATTCCCTCCTTATCTTCTAAACCATCATCATCCCCACGCTGTAAAAACATAATAAAATAAGATGAGTTCAATAATAGTATAAAAAAATTGCTCACATTTAAAGATGTAATAAAAATCACATAAGTTAAATAGTTGTCAATACATTACCAACCCTCCGAGTCACCATCATCATCATTATGCTTGAAGCATAACATATATTTCAATCAATCAATGAATAATTCCAACTATACATAAGTTAAAAAATAAATACACAATTAACAATCAATTTCCTCGGCATGGGATGAAAATATTCGACCATTTTTTTGTAGCCATTCCTTAAGCCATATTTTAATTCTCTATTAGTGGGACCATCATGGGATGCTGACCATAATCATTTAATTGTATGAAATAAGATAAAACCATATTTAATAATGGCATATAATTAGCTAGTATATTAGCATAATAAATGAGATTATATTCATTAACTTACAAAATTTTCTCTAATCAAGAACCTCCCATTTTGACTCAGAGAATACGTAACTATTAACTTATCTTCTTCTATTCATGCATGTATATAAGATATGATAAGATAAGTTTATCAATGTCCAACAAATTCCCACAAAAGTAGGTCAATGGTACTAAAATATTACATTAGAGAAAGATAACAAGTTAAAAGCATATCAAAGTAAATAATTACAAGTATATTTGTTGGCTTACAAACTGATCTAGAGGTTTTCTAATGTAGACCCAGGTTCTTCGCGGTTTCACTTTAACCAACAAAACCCCTTCTCACCAGCCCTTTTGGCAACAGCCTGCGAACAGGCTGAGGTCTCACCCGAGGTGTAGATTATGGGGCCACTGCAGCATCAGGTTTCCACAGTGGTGTGATGAGTTGTTCGGATTGGCTTACTGCATAGCCGTAGCGCACTATCGGACTTGCACTGCGAACTGAGGACTGCGCGACGATAGACTGCATCGCGGTCTGCGGCTCTACGAACAGATTACCTGCGCGACTAGCGCATCCGAGGTGGGATGCAAACTATAGGACAGCGCAACTGACTTATGCGCTTCCTCTTCTAAACTTAACTGATTTTAAGGATTTTACTTCAACACTTAGCCATTCATCTACTGCCTTAGATTAAGTAGCTTATCACAATTGCAAGCAGACGAAACATACAATACTATGCGATCTGACCCCTTCATACATATGTCATTATCTAATAAACTGATATTTCTCCAAACTGAGAATACTAAGCATTCATCATTCATCCATTCACACAATACTTAACATATCATTCCCATTTCTCTTCTATGGTGAATACATATAAAAGCATTAATCTAAAATGAGAATCCAAACATCCATTGTAAGCAAAATAAGCAAATGCAGAAACACAGCAATCACACTACACAGTATTTAATGTGGTTCACCCCCCGGATGGAGGCTACGTCCCCAAGAACTGTTGTTATATTAGTCTTTAGGAAGGGTACAACAGTTCTTTGTCTACGCACTCAGTTGCATACTCTCTTCTCTCTCAACTAGATCTCTACGCACTGAACTTGCGGAGTCTTTACAATAGCACTAAGCTTAAAAGATGCAACAATATTCAAAGCTTAACCCAGATGAAGAGTAACCCTTTCCCATGCAAAAATTCCTTATATATATACCATGCCCGTAGGTCATGTCTTTACAATCTGTGGGAAAAAACCCTTAGGTTTACAAAACTGTCACGGTTTCCCCAAAATCGGATTGCTGGCTCCTAGTAATGAATAATCCATCGTGGTGGTCTTCCATGCATGCTTCATATCGCTATCGGCCTTCCTCTTGCACGCATGCCAACAGGTCACTTTCACCGAACCGTTCTTCCTCTAACGGTCTCGTGCGACTGGTTCAGTTAGTGGTATCTTTCGTGTGCGTGACCAATCACTTTCTTCCTGATTTGCTCATACCCATCACTTAGCACTCCTGGAGCATATTTACCAAAAATAGACCGCCGACGGTCTAACAAGAACACGTGCCATCTTCCGTCCAACACTCTGTCTCGCTGGATCTCCGTAGACTGGACACTTTGCAGCACTGTCTCCTCGCAACACTGTACTTCGCAGCTCTTCCGACGCAACGCTGCGTGCAACTTCGCAACATCCCAAAAACTTATACAAAAATGTTTTGACTGAACTGCACTCAGCTTCGCGGTTCGAAAACTCCTTCTTGCTCAAAATTGCCCCACTTGGTCCAGGCCCAACAGGCCCCTAACACTCACATGTGGCTCGTCCCTGAGCCACCTGCAACTTCGGCTTCCCCAAGCTGTTCCGCCCCCTACCCCTTGGTAGGTGACTCTCATGGAGTAAGTGGAAGTATTGATCAAAGTTTCCAAGCAGAAGGACATTAGAGTAATTATGGCTAAAGATCACTGCCAAACTCCACTCAACACTATCCTTTTTTGGGGGGGGCGGGGGGGGGTCCCACTGGATTTTTCCTCTTTTCCCACTTTCAAGGGATATTTTTGTATGTACTTGGGCACCTAATATGGTTACAAATTGTCGGGACCCATTTTTTTATGCATTAGTTTCACCAAGTTAGGTTTATGGGGGTGTTAGAGCACATTTACCTTCTCTTTAGCATTAATATCTCATTTAATTACTTTAGAGTTTGGTCTCATGATTCTAATGGTCCAATTTTGATTGAATTTGACCAAGTGAGCCATTGGATCATTCCATCTCTAGTTTTAAGGGGGAATTCTACTATTTTTAGCTAGTGAGGGTGTGCTCCTCATGACCTTTTCCCTAATTTTAGGAATTAAAATTGCATGTTTGAGTTCCTAAACCTAATTCTGTGTTTCAAGGAACCTAATTGATGGAATCAAGGAATGGTAGTGCCCTTTTTCACTATTTTTAGCTAATTCCTTTCATGCATAATTTATGCATGGATTACATCCCTGGATTTAGAAAATTAAGCCTCCACTTGCAATATGGGTCCATTATTTGCTAGTTAACTCATACTTGAGAGATTGCATGGCTAATTAGGCTCTGGCACTTAGCCACTTCAGCAGCAATAGTGTCTGTTGCGGCCTTCACTACTTCCGCTCTTAATTGTTGCTCATTTGGTGGATTCTGCGAGTTAATTTGTGCCTTTAAGGAAGCGACCTCCACTTCGTGGAGGACCTCCATATCTTGCACTTCTGTCTTAAGGGAGGTGACTAGTTCACCCATCTTAACGACAGTGTCCCTGGTTTCTTCCTGGACTTCAAATTCATCTATGTCGTTTGCGACCATAGTGATCGTACATTCTAGTCTTTGTTGGCGATCATGCTCATCCTGTAGTTCCAAAGCTCTCCGCGAGCTAGATTCCTCCAACTGCTTGTTAGCTGCTTGCATCTTAGCTTGTCCTTTCAGCGTGTCGATAGTTCTTTCATGCATTTCTTCAACACACTGCAGATGCAAATAATGTAACCCAGACAATGGTATTTTTTCCAAATAGAGCTCCACCCGCTCTACATTCTTCGTGTCCAACAATAATTGTTCTGGAAGTGGAAAGCTTACTGTCATTGGATTTAAGTGAACAACGCAAGACTTCGCGAGGACGATGATTGTTAATTGTGGTGGCATTTGCTGCGAGATCCCTCCCGACTTCCCTTCAGACTCCGAGTCCCTCGGCAGGGGTAATCATTTATGTTTTTCTTCAATTTTTGTTGTGATCCCCTACAGCGCAGTCAGATTCTTCTGTGGACTGTCTTGAATTACTTTGTCTTTTTTCTCCTTTGCAGTCCACATGTCTTCCATCTGGTCTGTGACCTTAGCCGCGATTGAGTCATAGTCTTCATTCTTGAGTACTGCGTCTGATTTGCTTTTATCGGCCTTATGCTTCTTCCTCGGCCCTTTTTGTTGTCTCGGGCTCTCAAGTTCCTTCCTTTTTCCTGTGTCCTTCTCTTCAGTTATCGGACATGGACGTGGAATCAATTCATCCTCGCCGAGGTCGCTTAGGACATCTAAAACCTCGATCTAAAACTCGGCAGGCCATTCCCTCATGATATTATCGATATCTTCTTCATACATATGATAGTTTCCCACAAACTACTCGATGTTCTTTGTCTGTACTTTGGCTGAGATGAAAATACAACGCATGTCAACATAAAAATCCATGGTGCAAATATACTTACTAGTTACCTGCATTTTTATCCACGGTGTGAGTATGATTGCTTCACGCAGCTGGTCATAATATTGGTATAAGACCTCAACTATCACGTGCTGCCTTTGTGGGTTGATATTTTCCCATAGGTTCGAATAGCGTACTCCTCTGTAGTCATTACTCTCGGTGATCACACCAACGTAATCCTTCGGCTCCTTCCATATGATGAGGGCGATCAATACGATTAACTAAGTGAAATGGAAATACCCTCCATTGAGGAGTGTGTCATTGAGCTCCTCCAGAAACTCATTCAGAAGGTATTGACACCAGTTGAATTGCTCTCCTTCCACGACTACGGCACCAAGTAGTACTGCACCCGCAGGTACCTCCAAGGGCCTAGCTGTTCGGAGAATTTTTCCAGCCAGCAACTGTGTGAAAAACCGTGTTACTCTATCCTCTATATCCTCTGTCTGAAAGCCCCTCTTTCCTTTGATGACGGCCTAAGTTTTCTTCATCTTTTCCATGACTTCTTTATCCATGCTCTTCCCTTAGAAGAACTGCTTTGGGTCCTTACCTCTTTTATCCAATCCCGTGACCCAGTGTATTAAGTCAATATTTAGGTCGATATTGCAGTCAAGCCACAAATATCCTTGGTGGATATGCACCATCAACGTTCGCACCACCACATTCAGCTCTGGCGATCTGTCAAAATGCGGGAGTCTGAGCAGATTGAGTAGTCCCGACTTGACCACTACAGACAACCAGCTTTCCGCGACTAGGCTGGGTGTGCCCTTGACATCTTTCTTCTAGCACATGTATTGGTCAGGTTGGAACTGCGGGAACTTGGGTTCATGGGGTTCCTTCTGCATCCCAAGTAACTCATAGTCTTTCCATTTACATTCTAGAATTTTTCCTAGCAAGTTCTTGGCCACTTCGACTTGCTTTCATGTCGGCGAAAGTGGTATCTCATATTTGGCATTCTTCTGTAACTTGAAGACCAGGGCATCTAGTGCACGCAGTGAGATGTATTCAGGTGTGAGCTTCAAGGGTGTCTCTTTATCAACGATTGGCGGCTTCTGCACTATTGAGGCCATCTTCGAAATCTTTGTTCGTGGTCCTACTGGATCTTTTCCTTTGTCTTGCATGGTTGGGTCGTGTCTTGGTGATCGTCTGGACGCTTGACCTGGTTCTAAGACAACCTTCTTAGCTGGGGTTCTCATTAACCCTTCAATTCCTCCGTATTGGAATACCTTCACAGTCTCTTGGACCGTGAACTCTTCTTCAATGGAAGACCACTCAGACATCCACTGGGAAAATCTCACAGGGTTTTGGATTGCTTACTGAAAATAACTCACACAGTAGTGCTTGCAAGAAAATTCTAAGTGTTTGGTAACACCCGCGAGTCTGAGTGTGGCATTATTTATAGGCATAGGTTACCCCCTCCACGCCCTTCAACAGCTAGATGAGCATTAATGGAGGTATCTGTTGGCCAAATCCGGTGGATTCTTTGGTCCTTTCCTTCATAAACTCGTTCAGAACGGCTATCTGTGCGTTAAATTCCCAAGAGGTTGTTGGCAACGGCTATATTCTCCGACCGACATTGCAACGGCTATTTTTCTGAGTGTTGTGTCGAACTATGCGGCAGGTCCTGATCGCCCCTACGCAGTTTCTTCACAGTACCTGGTTTCTTCTTCTGAACTAAGTCTTTTTCTTGTATAAATTGGTCTTCGCAATTGCCCTGTGGAGTTCGCAACTGCGCAGTTCCTCTTTTTTTTTCTTTTTTTTCTTTTTTTCACAGCAGCACATTCTAACAGTGTTGCACAGTATATACATCTTCCTCATTATACATCACATACATATTCCTTCAGCTTTCTAGTGCCCAATTTCAACTGTACTTGGCACTTAGAAATTTCTTCTTTTTGATCATCACAGGTTCTACAAAGTAGGACTATCCCAATAGGGTTTTAGTCTGCTACCATTTACTAAGCCGGGAAAATGATCTGTTGCTAATGTGGCTAACCGAGCTGCGCCACCATTAGTAACATGTACAATAGTGTATGGGCCAATCCAATGCAATTTAAACTTTCCAGGAAATTTCATAAACTTGCTATCATACAGGAGGACTAGATCACCTACCTGAAAAGACTTATTCTTGATGTGGTGATCATGCCATGCTTTTTCCCTTTCCTTTTGCACTTGTTGGTGAAATCCTGCAATGAAGCGATCATCCTCCAGGCCAACCAAGTGTAAGATTCTTTATTCCAGCGCGTCGCAATATGCCATGCCTGTAAACGTTGTTATTCTCAAACTAGGAACAATGTATTCCATTGGCATTATGGCTTCCTGCCCATAGGCCAGCCTAAACGGTGTATGTCCAGTCAACTTCTTACATGTGGTCCTGTGTGCCCATAAAACTGCGGGAATGCGCAGGTCCCAGTCATCCCGATTCACATTGCATACCTTAGTGAGCACATTCTCTAGTACTTTATTGAATGCTTCAACAGTTCCATTCGCCTAAGGATGATACGGTGTACTGCGCTGATGATGGGCATGGAACTCTTCTGCCAAAGCCTCAATGGTTCTATTCAAAAAGTGAGTTCCCTGGTCACTCATAAGAATCTTAGGGCATCCAAACCTTGTAAGTATGTCTTCAAATATGAACTGCGTTGCAGTCCTTCACTGGCTTCGCTTCTTCCCATCTAGTGAGGTAATCAGTTGCAGTAATAATGTACCTCGCACCAATTCTCTTTCCCGATGGGTTTATAGGTCCCACAAAATCAATTGCCCATTTTTAAAATGCCTGTAAGGTCAACTAAGGATTTAATGGAATCTCATCTCTTCACGATGGCTTTCCTGTTCTTTGACAGACATCGCAGTTCTGGCAATGTTCCTTTGAGTCATTATGAATAGTAGGCCACCATAGACCTACACGCAATATCTTCTGTGTAGTATCTCTCCCTGCGTAGTGACCTTCTATGACTCCTGAATGTGCATAAGCCAATATGAATGGTTTCTCATGCTCCAATACACATTTGCGTAGTACTTCATCGGGTCCCAACTTGTATAGTTGGCCCACAATAATGGTGAAGTCTGCGGCTCGCACTACCAGCTGCTTCTTTTGCTGCATAGTGAACTCTACTGGTGCCAACCCTGTGGTTAAAAATTCAATGATGTCCTTATAATACTCATCGGCAACTTGTCTAGCAAACAACTGTGCATTAGGAAGATTGTCCTCCAGGTTCGTAGGTTCCTCTCCTGACTCAATCCTTGACAAATGATCAGGTCCTAAATTCAACCTACCTGGCTTAACAACAATTTCAAAGTCATACTCCTGAAAGAGTAGTAACCATCTACATATTCACCCCCCTAACACTAGCTTATTGACCAGGTATTTCAAAGCAAAATGGTCAGTTAACATAGAGAAATGCGCACCCAGCAAATAGTGCCTGAACTTCTGCAATGCATAGACCATAGCAAGGCCTTCTCTCTCAGTAGTGGTATAATTATTTTCTGCAGATGAGAGCTTCCTGCTCGAAAAAGAAATGGGATGGTCAATACCTCCCTCTCCTGGCTGTGCGTGCTAAGACAACCCCTAGTGCGATACATGATGCATCAACATGGACATGAAACGGCTCCTCCCAGTCTGGAAAAACTAGGATCGAGGCAGTGACCATCTTCTTTTTCAACGTATCGAAACCATGTTCGCACTCTGCGTTCCAAATGAACGACGCATCTTTCTTTAACAGCTTCTCCATTGCTGTGGTTATCTATGTATAACTCTTTATAAACTTCCCGTAATACCTAGTATGTCCTAATGTAGTGCGCAACTGCTTGACTGAATTTGGCGTTGGCAAGTTTACAATGGCGGCGATCTTCGCAGGATCAACCATCAAGCCCTGTTTGCAGACGATGTGTCCCAGCAGGATCCCATAGGGGACACAAAAAACACACTTTTTCAAATTCAATGAAATCTGATGTTGTCTACATTTTTCCAACATCATTCTCAGGTTCGCGCAATGGTTCTTGAGCAATCCGAACACAGTCCAGTCGTCAAATAAGCTTCTAAGAACTTATGCATGAAATCTTTGAATGCCACAACGACAACTCTGGAAAAGATGGTGGGTGCATTCTTCAGACCAAATGGCATTACTATGTATTAGAAGGACCCCCATTCTGTAGAAAAAGTAGTCTTGTGCCTATCCGCGAGATCAATTCTTATTTGATGATACCCCGAGAAACCATCAGTAAAGGAATAGGCTTCATTTCCTCCAACATTATCAAGCACCTCATCTGTAAAAGGAGTAGGAAATGTGTCATGCATGGAAGCATCATTCAACTTTTTGAGATCCACACAAATCCTGATCTCACCTTTTGTTTTCTTATCTTGGACGACCATGGGGCTTATCCACTCAGATTCTTTTACTGGCTCAATGATACCTGCATCGAGCATCTTATCCAGCTCTGCTCTTACTCTTTCTTTGTAACGCGGGTTCAGTCGGTATGGTCTTTGCTTAACAGGCTTCGCACCTGGCTTAAGAGGTATTTTCATAACCCCTAGGTTTCCCAAAATGCCCTCCATCTCTATAAACTTAGTCGAAAATAGCTCTTGGTCTTCGTGTAATGTATCTACAATCTCCGCAACAGTCTGATCATCCCAGTAGTCTCCAATAGCTATGAACTTTGGCTCTTCACTGGTGCCAATGTTCACTTTCTTCGTCTTTACAGGTCCACTTATGGATGGGATTTCCAATGGAGGTCCCTCTACGTCGTGCCCACCCTCTAACTCAGGTATCTTAATGTTGTGCGGGTCCTCTTCATCACTATCTTCTTTTCCTTCAACCTCTTCAGCTAGGTTGTAACATTCCATAGGATGATCTACCTATTCCTTCTATTCTGTCTGTAAGCTCGCAGGTATGCTGTCCATTCCGAAGAATTCCTCTAAAGTCATATTTCTATGTGGATAATCTTCTATGAATATGCGCTCCTTAATTATTTGCAAAGCATCATGTATAGTCGGGTTCTCATCTTCAAAACTGAAGTCCTTCTAGAAGCTCGCAGTTAGCATGGCCCAATTTGTGATTTCCCTACGCAAATCCAGATCTAAGTACCATTTATTGGGAATTTCATCCTCCTGTGTGTGCACAAAAAAATGCACCCATTTTGTCTTTGGTCTCTCCGCCCATGCTTGTGAACAGACCTCAATATGTTGCCTTGGATCTGTCTGTCCATTTCATTTCTCAAAAGGTACGGTAACCTTATCAGCAAACCTGATCTGCATTTTAATTCTGCATTGATCCCATGTGGTCAATGTTTGCTTATGCGCAGCCCACCATCTGGCAGGTGTCTTGCGCAGCGCTATGTATAATGCTTGTAAGCAATGTTCTTCTGCTATGTTTGCAGTATATTCTTTAATAAATGAATAAACATTAGCAAAACCATCATAGGCGGGGATAGGGCTTACCTCCTTTCCAATCTAGTATAGTGACTTTGTTACCTGCGCGCATCTCCTTTTTGATACTTCATGCAAGCGGCTTTGCCAATTCTCCAATCCTGTGTCAGAGTCTGAAATGCAAGAGATGTCACATCTCTAGCTAAGTGTACCATCCACGGTTGGATTGACCCTAAGGTCCAATGGTGCGATGACCCTAAGGTGCTTCCCTTCAAAGATCATCTTCTTTTTTTTTAGGTTGATGATGGCGAGGTTATCGATATCCCAATCAATTCCTAACAGCGGAGGGAAGGGCTGACTATCATCCACAATTTCAATAACCTCGAAGTCTGCGTGACTCTGCACTCCATCAATGTCAACAATCACATTGGATAATCATCCAAATGGTATGACCTTCTCCTGATTGGCCATTCTCAACTGGATAGGTGACCATAACAACTTTGGTCTCCCCATTTGCTGCCATGTTTGCTTGGTTAAGACATTTACTTATGATCCCAGATCAAGGATGATCTCATCCATTTCATAATCTCCTATATGTGCACTAAGTCTCATTTCTCTCCCTGTTCTCTTGTGTTTCTTGATATGATGAACTGTGCTATCAGTGGTTTTAGTTTCGCTGCACAGTTCCTACTAATCTACCAACTTTTGCAATTCCGCTATAGCATTTGGACTCTTTAGTTACTTCATACAATTCCTAAGGAACTGCACAACAGAGGTGCATGTCTCTGCTACGGTGCTCGTTCTGTCGTACGCAACGAGCATATCTTCTACATGTGGTACTTCGCTATGCAACGGGATTCTCAGTGATCCAGATGCTGGTTCTTTAAAGAGATCTCGTGCTTCTACAAAGGTTTCTTTGTTTTTCTTCAGGTCAAAAGCTGGTGGTTTCCTAGCAGCTTTCCTTATCCATATTGTCTCAAGAGGACTCTTCTTGGTATCAAAACCCCCAGAAGTCGAAGCTTTTGCTCCTCTATCCCTCCCAGTCACAGTGCCGCTTCGCATCACCACATTAATACTTGGATCTGCCGGTCTCCTTTCTACTGCGATCAGCTGGATATTTGGGGTCGGTGCTTCTAGTCATTTTCTTTTCTGCATTTCTAATTCCAACACAGGGCAGTCTTCGACAACATGATCGAAGGAGCTACAATAGTTGCATGTAGTGCATGGGTTGGTACAGTCTCTATATATGTGACCCACTTGGCCACAGTTTTAACAAATTACTTGACCTCGGCCCCGCCCCTGCACTAGACCGCTATTTATTCCTCTCTCGCGGTATCCCCGGTGGCCTCTGTATCCTCCCTGATCAGTTTGAGTATTATTTTGTTTATGCAAAGTCTCTTCTTGGACTCTGTACATTCCTCCATACATATGCTCAATGTCTTTATTTCTTTCTAGCATGAGTTCATATGCGTGACAATTGGACTCGTCATGCCCTACTGACTTACAGAAATTACAATATAAGTTTTTAGGAGTTCTGACGTATTTCTGTATCATATGACAGCCTTCTGGCCGATTTCCTCTGGTTCTACAAATCTCACACCATGGCCCTGGGTGCGGATTCAATGGGTTTGGTCCTCCCATGTTAAGGAAGTCTTGGAATAAAGGATAGTTATCCTTAGTGTGTCCTTCTCCCTTATATCCTGTACACTAGACTTCTCGTCTTTCTTGCTTTCCCTATTTTATGTCCTGTAACTGTAATGTTAGGGTAGCTAATTAGTTCTGAATCTGTGACATGCCAGCGATAGTTTCTTCCATCGGTGAAGCTTCCAACTTCATCGCAATTTCCAAGGATTCTTCCTGCGAAGCCACCTTCTGTTGCATCAATGGTTGTCTGATGTGCGAGAACAGCGCGGCTATAAACCATTCCTTGTACTGTTGCGGTGCTATGACGAATGTTACTTGGTTTAACAGAGTCTTAAATTTCTGATCAAACTCCCAAACTGTTTCATTAGGTTTCTGTTTGATTTCTTTCAATTATGTTATACACTGCGATTTTGAATTTGGTTTCTTAAACTCTGCTACGAGTGCAGCCTTGATTTCTAACAAGGTTCTCGATTGTGCCTGAGAATATTTCACGAACCAATGTAAGGCTCGATCTCTAAGGGTGGTAACGAGCTGTGCTTGCTTCACAGCATCGTCTTGTACTTGCTTTACACTCCATATGGCTTCACATAAAAACCAGTGCTGATCAGGGTCTTCTAGACCCGTTCCTTGAATATTGGCAGTTTAATGTCCTCATTCATGCTTCTTCTAGGTGGTGGAGGGTTCGGCGCAGTGCTCTGCACGGAAAAAATGAATGTGGTACTATGCTGAATGTTTACGACTGTGGGGTTCTGAACTAGTTGGATATGTGGGTGAATCCACAAATGTGGCTCACCATTTTTGGCGAATCGCATGGGGAGAATTCATTTTTCAAACCCTCAATCAAGGTTTTAAATGCTCGATCGAGGGTTTAAAAATACCTCGATCGAGGGCTCTAACATACCTCAATCGAGGGTTTGCTCGATCTGACAGGGAAAAAAAACAAAACAGGGCCTGGCCAGTTGTGCAGTGGCTTGACAGACCCTCGATTGAGCAAACCCTCGATCGAGGGTTTGGTTTGCTCGATCCAACAGGGGAAAAAAAAAAAAACAGGGCCCAGCCAGTTGTGTGGTGGCTTGACATACCCTTAATCGATCAAACCCTTGATCGAGGGTTTGACCCTCAATCGAGGGTTTGCTCAATCGAGGGTATGCGACGGGGAAAAAAAAACAAAATAGGGCCCGGTCGGCCCTGTTTTGTGTAGTGGCTTGACAGAGACCGAAAGAGCAGCGACCGGGGACCTCGACCGAGCACACGCCAGACACCACCTCCCCACAGTGACGCCACCTCCCCACATGGACGCCATCATGTCATCTATTCCACTAGGTGGGTAGAATTCCACCATTTTTTTTGTTATTTAAAAAAAAAAAATATTTTGTATTTGTTGTATAAATTTGTGTTTTTGATCAAATCTAATTTTAATTTGATTTTCTAGAAATGGTTAGGATGTAGTCATTGAAACTAAACCAAGATTGAAACCGAAAACCACCATTGAAACCAAACTAATTGAAAAAATAACCATTTGATTTAACTAAAACAAAAACCCATTTCAAACCAAAACCATTTGAAATTTGAAATAGATTTAGGGTTTTAGATATTTTGTAGTTATTTGTTTAAGTCATTTGATTTTTTTTGTTTATATATCAACCGGTAGCATTTCACCGCATAAGTGCTACCGGTTTTATTTTAAAATGTGTTTTTACAAGCAGAAATGCTGCCCATTTTTTTTCAATCCTTTGAGAATGCCAAGAGGATTGAAAAAAAAAACATTTGAACCTAAAACAAAAAACCATTTCAAAACAAAAACAAAAACTATTTGAAATTTGAAATAAGTTTAGGATTTTAAATTTATTTTGCATTTATTTGTTAAAATCATATATTAATATTAATATTATAATATAAAAAATTAAAAAATGAATATTAATAATATATATAATCATATATTATTTATTAATTTTTACTTAATTTATTTTAAAAAAATAATATTTAATATTAACTATATAATATAAAAAATTAAAAAGTGAATATTAATAATATATAATCATATATTATTAATCATAACCATAAAAAACTTGCCAAATTGTTCTAAATAGGATCCCCTCTTAGGCCATGAAAAGTATGTCCACAATGTGAGCATCAATGAACATAAATTGGCCTGGAACCATAATGGATAGCTTGGAAAAATTCCCAACATCAAGTGGCCTAACATCATTAGATGATGTCTTTGAATGATATAAGCCACTACAAATGCATTTTGCTGGACTAGATTACATGTGTTTGGATTAGATTTTTCCACCATCTTTGTAGAATACAAACTACAATTCAACAATAAAAACACCTTTTTAAAAATATGGACATTTCTAAAATGTAAAAATTATAAAAATGGCTAGACAAATAAAACTTATGGAAATGCTCCTTGGAAATTGGCAATGGATGACTATAGGTCCTCTTAGAACAAGCTCATATTACCTAACATTACTTTGTCAACCTTATTATTTATAAGGAAAATACAATGAAAGAATATTATTTTATTTCTATCCAAGTCCCTTGACCATAGCTTTATGATTCTTATTAAAAAATATTGGGACTAGTGGTCAAAGAGGGATACATGGATTTCTCATGAAGGCATGTGGTCTATCCTTTGCAAGAAAATAAAATTCCTGAATTTTGGGCATGCACATGATTATTTGAAATTCATTCTTACTAGATTTGGGATCATAGCCTAGGCCGCCATATTTTTTACAAACATAGAAATTATTCAAACAAGTACAATCATTATGCTAAAATTATGCACAAAAAAATGGTCATGAACAATACAAAATAATTCCTCCATTATTTAGTGAACTAGAAAATAATTATTGCTAGAACTACAAACTTTTCCCATTCAATCCGCCCAAAATGGTGAATCACATTCGTGGATTCACCCCCTTCTAAACATCCTATATTTAGCCTCTTTTCTTCAATCGAAAGTGTTGATATCATATCATACAAAGTGTGTGAAAACATTTGAGTTAAGGTAAAAACAATATTATTAAGATTTGAAGGAAAACTATTTAATAAAATGGCTTTTGCATCTTTGTCTCCTACCTATGTACCAATCTTTGTTAACTATCTTTGAATTTTCACCTTCCATCTGTGGAAATTAAGACCATTAAACTTATTTCGTTGAAGAATTTTCAAAAACAAACAATGACACTTTGTATTATGGGGGTAAATTTTTTACCTAATTCTAGTCTTATAGAAAATACCTTTGTAAGAGCTTGGCATTGGGCATATGTGATCTATTGTTATTTCTATTGTTCTCAAAAATGATTTTCCCCCTCTTCTTCTTTGAATATGAAAATTCTTCTCTTTCACACTTCTCTACAAAACAACGATTGCTCTCTATTTCCAACCAACGAATCTATTTAAATTGTCTTCTACATTAGAGTGACAACCCTTTATCAACCAATTTGACAACTTCTCACACTCTTGTGTCCTTTCTCTTTCCATAATGTTGGAATGACTGTCTCCTTCATTGTAGCTTTGATACCAAATTAGATTTCTAGGCATATAAGAAAGATATATATACATGATTAAAAAACTACCACAATGGACTCATCTAAAATTTAAATGATATGCTTTTATTACAAAGAAATCAAATAATGCAATGATCTTGATCTCCTTTTATGCCATTCTCAAGGTAGTTGTGTTATCATTACATATTAACTACTTTATTAACTAATTACCACCTTAATAATTTTATTAAATAAGCCTTATAATAGATTTCAATAGATGAGAAACCTATTTTTTTTAATTAAAATTGCCTTACTACTAAGTTAGTAATTTTCTTGGCAATCTAGTTAATGATGCCTCTACTCTCAAATTTTCTTCTTTGAAGAGTTAAGAGATCCAAATCCAACAAAAGTTAACATCACTAACTACCTAGGTGATACCAACCAATTTTGAATATGAGAAGGCACATTCTTTCCGCTACCAAAACCACTTTCTAATATTATATCTCTACTTATATTCTTCAAATCATCTCTATTTTAGAAAAAATACTTTCAATCTAGAGCTACCAATGGGCATAGTTCAAAGCCTATATCATACCCTTCTATTCCAATTCCTATTTCAAAGCTTATAGCATACCCTCCTGTTCCAATTCTTTCTATTTGAGAGTCCCTAGTTATATTTGCATTTTGAGGTCTAATTGCACCGAAAGTAGTGAGGTGCTCTACAATACCATATGGGGGAGATGTTGTCACGTTATGTTACATTACGTAATGTAACTTTCCAAAAACTAAAAAGAATTTTAAAAAGATCATGTAACCTTATAACTTAACAAAAATAAAAACTAATTAAAAAAATTCATGTTAGGTCATAAAATAAAAATTTAAAAAAAAAACACCAACATAGATCCATCTTAAACCCATATCCATAAGCACTAAGAGGGATCCAATTTCTTAAGGTGTAATTTTTTGTTATCTTAAATCTTTCTACACTTTAATAAAAAAATTACACCTCAAAAAATTGGATCCCCCTAAATGCTTAATAGATTCGAGATGAATCTATTTCTTAAGGTGTAATTTTTTGTTATCTTAAATCTTTCTACACTTTAAGAAAAAAATTACACCTCAAGAAATTGGATCCCCCTAAATGCTTAATAGATTCGAGATGAATCTATACTAGTATATCCAATTCCATGTATCTATAAATACGAAGTGTAGAATCAAATTCAAATTCATATCCAAATCCTTCGAGAACTTGCATCACAACCAATATTGGGAAATGAGTTCATGTTTTCCCAAAAACAACTTAGGAAATTATTCATTTTTAGGGAAACGGTTTGCTAGCTTAAAAAAACGTGAACAACAATAGAAAACTACATGCAGTTAAGGAGGCTATGCATATAACTACTACCCAACTAACAACCCAATATTTTGAAAAAATTAAGGAGGCTATGCATATAACTACCACTTTTTCAATATCTAACTTCACAAAAACCTTCCCATCAAGAGATCATGCACTCATGAATTGCAAATGGATTTAATTTTTTAGAAAACCCCGACAGTAGAATTACAAGTTGATATAAATACTTGTATCCATATTTTTCTTTTCTAATCTTCCAAATCACAACTAGACATAGGAAGAGAGCATACTCATGAATATGGTGACTCTATATTTTGAAATCTACAACTTTAAAATCATAGTAGAAAAAAATTCACCTCGTATGCAAACCTCGTACTTTTAGCTCCTGAAACTCTACTTGTTTTTCCTCCTTCATATGCATCCCTTCATAATTTATCCTTCCAATGGTTAGTGGATGGGGTGGTTCTTACTGCACCACCAAATGAAATTAAAATAATTAAAAACTACGCTACCATTTATATTCAAATGAAATAAATCTATAGAAAACACACCCTACTTAGAAAATTCCAATGCAAAACTAATCATGTATTTGTATGCCTTCATGCTACTAAGACCATGTTGTCACCAAGTTCTCTATTGACATGAGTTAGATTTGTACTTATCAATCTGGGGTGTCTGTAAAATTATGAGATGCCAACAAAATATATGCAGAACTAGGCATCTAAACTAATGCAACTTGCTTAGTAGATCATTTCCAGAAGTCAATATTAAACATTGAGGCTATATTTATTTAGTTCACTCAACAATTCAAATAACTCGCTTAGCTCTATCAAACACCAAATCCAAAAAAATAAATCTTGCAAAATTGAATCCAAAAATCTAAAACAATGATTGTAGGAACCTTCCTCTCACTCGATGGTTGAGGATCAATAGGAGAAAACTCTAGTCCAGTGGTGGCCTTGAATTTGAATTGGAATTGAAATTGAATTTGGAATTGAATTTGAAATTTGAATTTGAATTTGAATTTGAATTGAATTTGAAATGTGGAATTTGAAATAGAATTTGAAATTTGAATTGAATTTGAATTTGAAATTGAAATGTGAAATTTGGAATAGAATTTGAAATTGAAATGAGAAAATTTGAAATTGAAATGTGAAATTTGGAATAGAATTTGAAAGAAAATTAGAATTAGAAATTGAAATGTGATGCAGATAGTCCTGAAGAGAGAGATTCAGTGCTTCGTGCTCCGCGAAGCACGAGAGGATCTGATGTCGCCCGACAGGGCAGCCATCGGCAATGCTCCCGTTCACCGAGGAGTGATGCCAGGCCAGGGTCGACTACCACTGGTGGTGGCAGTAGGAGAGATAGTGTGTCGGTTCATCCCGACGACATACATGTGGATCCCCAGGAGGAGGATGTGCAACAAGACACGAGTGCATCAGGTGCGTATTTTTTGTTAGCACATTTTTAGTAAATTTTTAGTATATAATGCATTAAATTTCAGCTGCAAGTTATAATATATATTTTTAGTAACATTTGTGTTTTGGTTTGGATCGCAGGTGCCCCATCAGGGGGATCATACGATTATGAGGTCACACAAATCACTATCGCTGACATCATTTCCCAGCGAGAGTGGGTGAGCTCATGTGTGTGCACTTTGAGGGAGGATTCTCCCACACAGTGATCTTTGTCAATGATGTTATCAGCAGTTGATGAGATGTTGGCCCTCTATAGGAGGGTAGGACGTCTCAGTGACATTTGGCGACATTCATGCCAGAGGAGGAGACATGGTGTCATTGGGATCCACAAATGGGAGGATGTCAAAGTCGCCATAAGAGGGCATGACATCAAGGGTTCTTTATTCAACATCCCTCGTGACGCGCCCCCGATCAACCACTTAGACTCAGGGAGTTTAAGTTGGAGGTCGCTGCACCACATATATATGATAGATTCGTGGGAGCATGGGGCATGTTACCCCACCATGACCAGGTCCCATTGTACTTTGCAAAACATGTTTATGCAGAGTTTTTTTTGGACATGCACCCGAATTACACTAGCACAGGGTCCCAGTTCTATGGGGTTGGTAGGGGACGCTCCTACCAACATCCTAGAGCTCGGAGAGACCCTGCCTTCGTGGCACCGGTTCCAAGGTTGGTACCGTTTCCAAACAGGACGGTTATCAAGTTGGGGGATGTGGCACAATCATCCCAGCTTGTTGTAGAGTCTAGACAGGACCTTGCAGAGTCGTTGTTCACTGCCATGGGTAGTGCTATTGTTGTTGTGCATGCAGAGGCATCTAGACCACCCCCTCCACCTGTAGAGCCAGAGATACAGTATGTCTCTAGTGACATACTCAGGAGTTTCGATGGTGAGACCCTACTACGGTATGCTGAGTCATCACGAGATGCATACTTTCAGTTATATCATAGATGCATCGCTATAGGACAAGTATACTTTTGTACAATTATGTATATATGTTCTTCATGTTACATCATATAAATGTCGCAAATTGAATGGTCAATAATACTTAAGGGAGTTGTATTATATTGATCTATGCAGGGGACCCCATTCATGGATCAACTCTTTGGTAGCGAGCCATCGGTTGGTCCATCCTCTCGTCCCCACCCGCGGACAACAGTAGTCGAGGTAAGTTATAATTTATGTTCCTATTTAATTTGTGTTTGAATATTATTTCTCAATTTAAATAAAGTTGTGTTTTATTTCTTAATTTTCGAGATTTTATGTTGTAGATCTTAACTTCAAATGAATTTCAAATTGTACAGGGCAACGGAAAGGAGGTAGATCCTAATTATGGACATGAGGACCGCGAAGGTCCTGATGAGCCGGGTTCAGAGACACATGTGAGTTTTAATTTATGTTCCAATTCATGTTATTTAGTCACATTTAGTAATTGATTTTTGTACTTTATGTTTCAATTTTTTACGGATAGCTTTTAAATTATGTTAAATTTAGTTTTAATTTTTAATAAATCTAACTTATTACATGTAATGGCATATTACACAGGCATCGCAACAAGCGGGTGTCAATGCTGCAATGGATTTCACACATGGTTGGGATATAGCTCGAGTACATGGTCCTGATGAAGGGCCATCTACCCGTATTCCTACCCAAATCCCGAATATCACCTTTGACACGATGGATATGGCGGAATTACTTGAGGGTTTAGAGTCTCAGAGACAGCAGCGGGCTGCTGCACACAAAGGCAGTCGGAGGGACGATCACAGGCCTCGTGGGGGGTAGTGGCTGATGAGTTGATGATCTATACATTTCCATGTTTTAGATATTTTCATATTTTATATATTTTCATGTGTTTGGATGATCTATGTATACGTTTTCATGTTTTGGATATGGATTTCTATCGTTTATACATGGACTTTTATCATATATGGACTTTGGATATGGAATTTTGGATATTTTGTATATTTTATCATATTGATGTCTTGATGTGTATTTTGTATCTGATTTGAAATCGATTGTTTTTTTATATTAGATCTGGATATAGCTATTACAGTTACAAATTTATGTTTTATCGTTTCAAATGCAGATTTAATGTGTAGTTACAATTTAGTTCAATTTAAAATGCAAATTTTGACTACATTACAGAACATCTTCGAAAATTTAGAATTGAATACATACATTACGTTTTAAGATTGAAATTACAATTCCAATTCAATTACAATGTAAAATTTCAAATTTAATGTGTAATTTCAATTCCAAATCAATTACAATTTAAAAGCTCTTTTTCAACTACATTACAATTGCATAAATGAAATCAAAATGTAAAATTAGAATACATTTGAAATTAAAAATTGAAATTGCAATTACATTATGTTGTCTACACATCACAATTTAATTACAATTTACACATTCCAATTCAATTACAATTTAAGATTAAAATCTCAAATTTAATGTGTAATTTCAATTGAAAATTCAATGTGTTTTTTATGCATGTAATCCAAAAATTGAGAAGGTTTGATGGTTAGAAATTATAGTGAATGTTTGTGAAGTTCATATACTTTGATTATACAAAATGTGAAGTTCATATACTTTGATTTATACGAAGAAAGGTAAGATAAACCATTATTGCAATTTATATGTCTCACAAAATAAATACTTAGGCAACAAAAGTAATGAAATGTTTATTAAAAGAAAGCATGTAAAGTAGTGAATGTTCACATCAACATACAAAATAACATGTTATTGAATGCGAGTATGTAAAGTTAATGAATTCATGCTTACATCAACAAACAAAATAATGTTTTGTGAGACTATGCTTCCCAACTACTTATGACAAAACCTTACAAATCGTTTTGATGATATGGATGATGTAATCCTCATCTCATCATGGCTTGCACTTGATGCCATCAAGGACATAGTTCACCATGATACAAGATTATAACAAATGAAGTCAAGAATTATGTGGATGCCATACAAGAGTCAAGCAAAGGGATTTTCAACCACCAAATCACCATAACTAAATGTCAACCACGAATGTAAAAATTCTTCTAGCAAGCTCAATCTAATTATTAATCAATTGCTTTGGAAGGAAATCAAATTGGAGTGTTTTGGTGCCCTTCATTTCCCTTAGTAAGCAAAATTCAAAACTATGGATTGATTGGGGTCACTTCCCAAAAAATATAGCTAAGGAAGAGTCACATATATACCACACATGGGTATGTATGAGACCTCTGGTTGAAGCTTCAATGATATACTATGAACAATCAAGGGAAACACAATTGTCCTAAATAGTAAAAATTATAGGTTATCAATACAAGAATGTGTGGTCCAAACAATAATTATAATGCCCAAAATTTTCTAAATTCATGTATTAAAGAATGTTGCACAAAATGGTAATCGGTCACCAAATTCAAGTTCAAGGTAGGTGACAACATTGAGTATCTATTATATAGAGCATTGTCACATATGAATACAAGGGACATAGAAGAGTCTAGAGGTTTAAGGATTAAGTCTAGATCCATATAAATTTCCCTGAAGGTGTGGGGACTCTCAATTGCATAAAAAATGTATGCCTTAATCATCATGCTCCTAAATTGAATTAAGTGGGCATGCATTGTATGCTAACCACGGTAGTTATCTCTCAATTCCTTTTTGCTTGTGTTTCAATTCCTTTATGCTTGTGTTTCAGTTGTAGAGATCCAAGCACCATAAAAGTAGTGACTTAAGTTATATATTAAAGATTGTATATGAATTTATATATAGCATTCTACAACACCTAAACCGTTTGTATGGAATTTGATATATCACTCTAAATTATGATACTTATGTGTTTTCAAGGTACCCAAACTCATTTCAAATGATTTGCATACTTATAAATATGAAAATACAAATTAAGTTTTGGCCATCATGA
This sequence comes from Larix kaempferi, assembly GCA_027924585.1. Classification (NCBI taxonomy): domain Eukaryota; kingdom Viridiplantae; phylum Streptophyta; class Pinopsida; order Pinales; family Pinaceae; genus Larix; species Larix kaempferi. The sequence goes on along the minus strand of BSBM01000985.1, from coordinate 3,764,278 downwards.
ATTTTACTTAGTTGAAGGAATTATTTAGTGACCTAAAACGTAAAATACATAAGTTTATTGATTTTGGTTTAACCTGGATTATAATGTATAAAATTTTGCAAGTTTGGAATCAAAATTTAAAATTAGAATACATTGTACAATTCAAAATTTAAATTTTACAATTCCACATTATATAGATGTATTTTAAATTCTCAATTACATTACAATTGTATTTGAAATCAAAATTTAAAATTAGAACATGTACATGTTCAAGTGTATTCACATTGGAGCACCATGACCCAAATTTCACAAAAGCCTCCCATCTAGTATTTGTATTCTTGACATTAAAGCATCTACAAAAATACATTTATAAAACAACCTCCACAAAAATATCCAAAAACATATTACACAAGACAACATGAAAACTATGCCAATGATGCAATTGGCATACATGTAACTCATTCATCTAGCCAATGGGTTATAGGAATGCAAGTCTCCATAATACGATCATGGTCAGCTTCTGTCATCTTCCATCTCTTTGGATCACCTCTCTTCACCTTGATTTCTGTTAGAGGTATCTGAGCTGTAACCACCAAATGACTGTATTGACATGATATATATTCAGGCATAAAATCTCTGTAAATAATGTGAGCACCCTGTTTTTTCACTTTTTCAAAAAAGTGTCCTATTAGAACCATGTCTCCAGTCTGGTATGTGAAGTCCCCATCTTGGTAGGGTCGCACCAACCTACTCTTTATTTGCGTGCACTGTATCAAATAGTATGCAACATTTTCTTGGTTGTGGAGGGGTGCAATGACAACGAATACATCACCTGCAAGATACATTACAAATATTATTCAAATGTCCTACATGCAAATTTCAACAACATTTGTATATGTGTAAGATATAATGAACTAATTAACTTAATGAAGACTCTTGTACCTTCCCTAACCATATCGAAAACTCGATCATGATCTAATGAGACCATTGCCTCTTCAGTGTGCATCTCTTGCCATCTTGGAATTGGATGTGGGCCCTTTAGATTAAGAGATACATATTTCCATGGTTTGACATATAAATAATTTTCACAGTGATCAAGCCCGCATCCATTTGCATCAATGCAAAAATTGCAAAAGCAGGCATACTTCCTCATTTCAATGGAAAATATGTCCCCCATATCTTTACTTCGAACATAATGCAATTCCCTCGTACTAGGGATGGTGTCACAATACCATGGCATGGATCTATTAACATCTCCAATGGCAACATCCCAGAAGAACCTGCATGGAATTCAGTTTGTCGTATGTAAATTCCTATCGAGTACATGTGTTCTTTTGGAAATGATGATATTGAATGTTATTAGCTTATTAATTGAGTTTGGAGTTTATTACCTGCACACCGGCCTTGCTTGTTCGTGACCTTGATGCCCCGAATGACGTGTGCACCAATCAACTACTTTAGTGGAGCATTTGAGTCGGGTTGCACCATGACTCATTTGGTACCTCCGAAGTGCTCGTTTCACACATGCACCTACGCCATCATGTTCACCCTTTCTATGCCCTATCTCAAAAAAGCTCTAGGTGTGTGGGATTCCTGTATCTTTGTGAAGGCGACTCAACCAATAAAATGAGCGTGCCAATTTGAATTGCCCTGCACACCCATCTGACCAAATCCAGTGTTCAGTAAATGATACGCCTCTCTATCTGAATGAATCATAAATCAACCCAAAGCAGTGTTGAACGAACAATGTGTCATGCTCACGATCATCACTAACATAAAAATGGTACTCCTTGATCACTTCACGTGACTGAGGAGTGTTATCCCTACCATCAATGTTTTCCTGAGCATGTATGTACAATACATGTACGAAGATAAACACCTGGTCGGAGTGATAGTACTCACTCTGTATCTCTCTCTCCGAGGAGCAAAGGTGTAGTTCTCCGCAAAGTCTACCACTGATAAGATTGTGCCCAGCTCAAATACCTCATGGGAATGTTTGAATTCTGAAGCTTGCCACCTGGACCTATGGGAGTGCTTTATGTATTTATAAATCTGACTTTGAAACTTCTCCATGAAATCTGAAATAGGAATCTCATCATCGAGCAAGTCGATCCTCTTGGATGGCACAGATGAAGAAGATGTTGGATTCATGGTGACGTACTCGTACCTCTTCCACCTAACGGTGATATCTAACAATCCATGGTGTGTTGGATTGATAGGAAATTTCCTATGGAACAATGTCAAATCAGCGCATTCATGGAATTTTCTCCCACCTACACACCTCTTATTTTAAAACACGTGTTCAGGATTCCTGTTGCATAGTATCATACAAATAAAATCTCACACTATGTGAGGAGCTAGTACACCGTTCCAGTGCTTTTTGCAAAAATCCAGAAATGTGTCCTAGTATACTTGAAATTCAATGTGGTACCGATAGCAACAAGTGTCGCGAATCATATTCGGCCTAATATACCAAGGTTTCAATTTTTTGAACATGCTAAATGATATTTGAACACCAGGATTGGTTTCTTGGAATTCCTCATAAAGTGCAACTCCTGTCATCTCTATCACATGCTTACAATGCTCCTGATAAATGCCTCTATATAAACATTGTCGCAGGACATGCTTTCGATCTGGAATAGCACGAGAATGGCTATCCCAAAACTCTATCACCTTCTCTCTAATGCCTGTTTCCATCCTACCTCGATAGGGTTCCCTACAAATAAGAACAAGCAGCTTCATCATTTTCATCTATTTGGACCCTGAATTTAGTATATTTGAGCAATGTTCTTTTTGAAACATTGAGCAATGATGCCATTGTTGATACCATTCGATTTCTTGAGGTGCTTTGTGCCACAACAACCGTTGTAATTTCCCTACGAGCAGCTCAGGTATCATTGTTTCCTGATTTTCCAAATGAAGATAGTTCTTACATTTTCTATTGCATTCCCGCATGTCTTTTTTGTTTTAACATCTTGAAAACCCAACAACTTTGTGGCACGTTTCAATTTTTTTGGTTTTATCAACCCATGTAGGATTTGAGCTTGTGCTATCATTGAATGTTGTTCAAAATATGACTTGATTATGTTATTGACATGCTCTCTAACTCTCCGACCAGGGATCGAGTTCCCAATTTCTTCTTATGCAGAAACAACTGCATAATCATCTAGAAAATTTCCACCCCTTCCAACCCCACTGCAACTCCCAATTATATTTTCAATGTGAGAGGGAAAGGTGTCATGTGATGGCTGATCAGGATCATGAGGGGGCACAGGGTCATGTGATTCTTGATCACCATGATGTGATGTCTAACCATAATCTCTCCCTACATAACATGTAAATTAACAAACTGAAAATTGGTTACTTGATAGTTGTGCATTGAACTTTGAAATTGCTAGTAACTTGAAATTTGATGTGGAAATTGAAAAATTGAAAAATTGAAAAATTAAAAATTGCATGTGAATTGAATTTTCCAACTAATACATTTAGCTTGAGAATTGTTCTAAGTAAAAATTGAAATTTCTAGTAACTTGAAATTTGAAATTGCTCAAGTAACTTGAAATTTGAAATCGCTCAAGTGATACAAATCGTTACACTAAAACCCCGAGGTATTAGTGAAGGCCACCCACTAGGATCTTAACATCCCACCACGCTCTGCAGTCCAGACTCTGGGCTAGATGTGCGCCCGTACGGTGGTGTCCCATCTGCGTCATACGAGCCCCGGACGAAGACTGCAATGCTGACATTGGATCTGAAACGGAACAGAAGTGATAGACAACAGTTCAGCTAAAAATAGACATGGACCCCAGGTATGTTCGGCTTCCTAACAGTTCAAGTGTTTCACTCGGCCACCAATGCTGTCTAACGGTTTGCGTATTGGGGTAGTACCCCTCACTCCACGGCTCAGGTAAAACTAATAACCACTTGGCCACAAACGACAACTCTTGGTTTACCTCACGGGGAAAAACTAGTCAATCAGGTAGGGGTCGTTGCCCTTTTCGCTGGCAGGTCCTCTCAATGGGCCAGCTACTTTGGGGTTCCTGTGGTACTCCTCACAGTGAGTTTTAGGGCTTATGCCCAAGTACTTCCCATAGTTAAGCGGACGGAAATTATTCCCAGATCCGAACTTGCAACAAATGCGAAAAAAAAATGGGCAGAAATTCCACCCAACGAGCCTAAGAAAGTGCTCTGATACCAAATGATACGATCCGTTACACCAAAACCCTGAGGTGTTAGTGAAGGCCGCCCACTAGGATCTTAACATCAAGTAACTTGAAATTGCTAGTAACTTGAAATTTGAAATTGCTCAAGTAACTTGAAATTGCTAACTTAATTAAACTTGAGAATTATTCTAGAAGTAAAGTTTGAAATTCCTAGTAAAATTTGAAATTGCTTGTAACTTGAAATTGGTAGTAACTTGTACATTTAACTTTAAAATTGCCAATAACTTGAAAATCAACTATATATATTTAAGTCAAGATAATTATTAATAACTTGACAAAAATTATTGTGGGCATAAAAATTAATATCATTTACAATCATCACATTATATAATTGTGGACAAATTTTCTTTATGCAATTTATGTCCATTTTACTTTTACATTACAAGAAAAATGTTATTTTAACTTTATGGTATAATTTATAAATAAATAAATATTTAAAATACAAGTTGCAAATCACCATGCAAAGAATAAATGATTACAACACTTCTAACCTAGAATTTCAAGGACAACATCATGCATCCCATGTTGTATATACGTGAAATAAAAATTTGAGATTGATTTTCTACCCATCATAACATACCTATTATATTCTAAATGTGGAGAAAAAAACATTGATTTAAAGATGAATACGATATTTAATTAAAAAACAATGTAGTGATATGATTGAGGGGAAATTCATAATTTTTAATGCAAAATAACATTTTCATTAGTTGATGATTTTGTAATTTCAACAATAGACATTTAAATGGAAATTGTAATTTTATCATAAATTGCAATTTAAGGATTTTTTTGTCAATAATGCTTCACATATCAATGCAAGGTTGCAAACATTGCAAATTTAATTATTTCAAATTTGTCATAACAAAATATATGATTCTAATCATTAATCTTATCATGGTAATATGTCATATTATACAAATAAAAATATATGTGATAGATGGAATTTTTTTTTAAGTAAACATTATAATTAAATAGCTCTTTGAACATTCATTTGTATTCAAATATTCATTACTATGAAATATTGCCAACCACCATAACTATGAGAATATTCATTCATTTGTTTTCAAATTGAATAAATTCTTACTAATACATAACTATCAAACATGTAAATTTCAAAATATTCATTCATTTGTTTTGAAATCGATTTTTCTAACAAAACAAGAATTGAAATTACATTTAACTTGAAATTGTTAGTAACTTAAAAAATTGCAATTAGTTAAATATGTATAATTTAATTTGAAAATATAGTGTCTAAGTGTACATTTAATTTGAAAATTATTCTAATAACATTGAAAATTGTTAGTAAAGTTTAGAAATTTGAAAATAGTTAATATGTACATACATTTTAACTTGAAAATAGAATCTATGTGTACATTTCATTTGAAAATTGTTGGACAATAAAATTGAAAATTGTTAGCAAACTTTGAAATAATTTGAAAATTGTTTTAAAGCAACTTTGAAGCATAATTTGAAAATTGTTAGCAACTTTGAAATAATTTGAAAATAGTTAAAAATATGTTCATATCTTAACATGAAAATAGAATCTAAATTTACATGTTTCATTTAAAAATTGTTCTAATTTAACTTTTGTTTAAAGCCACTTGAAAATTGTTCATTTAACATAAAAATTGTTGCAAACTTTGAAATTTAAATAACAAATTGATGAAATAAATAAGAATATAATTACAAATAAATATAAAACAAATTAAATTATGAAATTTAGTTAAATTTATTCAAAAATTGTTACTAATTTTGTAAATTATGTAACATGATATTTAAATTATGATAGCATGTAATTCAATAATTCACCTTGGTTGTCCTCCATTGGAATTTGTTGCACCAAATGTGTATCTTCTTCTTCTCTCAACCTTGCTCTTTCTTGTCTCATTCGTTCTCTATTGTACTCACGTTCTTCATTGACATTTTGTTGTCTAGCATGTTTTCTTTGTCTTTTTTTTTATTCCCCATCAATCTACAATGAAAACAAATAATTTTTTTTCAAAATGTTATAACAAACAACAATATGTTAGTATGAAATCTTGAAATATGCCTACAAAGAAATCTTACATGAATCAATCTACAATGAAAACAAGCAAAAAAAAATTCAAATTGTTATAACAAACAACAAAATGTTAGTATGGAATCTTGAATTATGCCTACAAAGAAATCTTACATGTCTAATGAGGTCTAATTCAGCAATATGAAAATGACAAATCTCTAATTCAACAAGATCAAATTGACAAATCTCTAATTCAACAAGATCAAATTGACAAAGCTCTAATGGAAAAAAAAACTAGAAATGAAGTAAATTGTTGTCTGTGAATCCTTGTTTGTTAGTTATATACAGGTTCGTTGATGTTTTTACGAGGGAAGGGTGGTTGGCAACATTAATTGTTGCCAACTCCTTTCGCGGTTTCACCCCGGTTGGTTTTTATATTTTTTTTTACACAAACGAACCCTTGATCAACCCTATTTGACAGACCCTCGATCGAGTAAATAGCTCAATCGAGGGTTTAATAACACCTCGATTGAGGTCTTGTTAAACCCTCGATTGAGGGATTGTTAAACCCTCGATCGAGGTTATGTTTAGGCCTCGATCAAAGTATTTAAAAAAGCTCGATCGAGCAAATAGCTCGATCGAGGGCTTAAAATACAGGCCGAGAGCCCTTTTCCCTGCAGAATGGAATTTTTTTCTGCCTTCCAAAGATTTAAACCATGTCATTAAATGCTCATTAATGAGTGGACTTGATACCATTGGATTCGTCAGCGAATCCTCTATCCAGATATATAAAATTTACAAATTTTTATCTTCATTTGTCTGTTGTTTTTAAATTTCTACTAAAAATTGCCATAAAAAACCGTGCCAACAACTTCGATTGAGCTCAAAGATAAATCCACAAATTTCAAAATACACATCCAAAAAATTTGAAAAAATACACAAGCCCCAGATAAATGCATTCTCTTTAAAAGAATATTTTTAGTTTTGCAAATTATGTAAAAAATCAAAATATTTCGTGCATGCACACACATGTGTGCAAAATGCGACTTAAATATTCATTGGTAAGTTTCAAAAAATAATCATAACTATAATTTTTCGAGAAAAATTAAAAGAAAAATATGTAAACCCCAGTGCACTCTGTCTAGATCATGTTCACATATTTCATTTTTTAAAATTATTACTTTAACATTAATTTATTGTGCACGCACCCAAACTACTTGTTAATTGCTCTTCAAATTTTTAAATGCACACGTTTCATTAAATGAAAATTCGACACGATATATGGCATTGGTATATTTCGAAAAAAATATCATTGGAAAGCCAACATAATTATCTACATTTCGTTTTTCAGCCGCATGTCAAAATTCATGTGGCAAGTATGAGTTTTCGAGGGCTTCAATTTAATACATGGGTAAAATTTATGTTTTTCACTGTCATATTTGGCCAAAAAGAGTTACCCATCTTCATGGAATCACCCAGGTACAATGAGAGGTGCGGTGTTCACAATTGGTGGATTCTGGGGTGTAATAGGCTGACAGGTGGAAGATAGGGGTGCGATTTGGCTATCAGGTTCGTCTTCTGAATCAATGTCTACACGGAGTCCAGATTCACTAGGATTCTTCTTCGTAGGTGTATACTTATATCTTTTCCCACTTCTTAGGTTATGCATCTCTTTGTCAGACTCACTAAGAATGCTATTGACCATGACAGATTCCAAAAATTTTACTGCATTCCAAAAAACACATTTCTCAGCAAGAAGCATTTTAATGTATAAATTGAGGTTGTTCAAATACTTACCTCGGATTCCTTTGAAAAACTCTCTTTCTACTGTGTTGTAGGACTTTAGTATGTCCACTGCAAACTACGTCATGAAACTTTGTAATGTACTGTCGACCCAGAAATCGACTGTTCGTACGAATGGACTGTCTAGTGCTTTGAGTTGTTCAATAAGCTCCGGTGTCCACTTGGTCGGTGCGCTTCGTGGGGTACAGTTTCTGTGCTCTACGAGCCTTGACAACCACTCGTGTAGCTCGCATCCAAAAGATGCCCAGAAAACTTTGTGTACGTCTTTCCACAGGTACTTATTCAACCACTCAATGTCAGAGAGATGTGGATTTATGTTTTCCTTCCATGCGAAGTCTCTCTCTATCTTGTCACACTAGGCCCAGATTTCTTTCTTGTCTGGATACCAAAAGTCGACGCCGACCTCAACTTCTTCGCACATCACAACTTCAACTCATCACGGATTCTTAGTGCGGCAACAGAACCATTTGTTGACTTACAAACTGATCTAGAGGTTTTCTAATGTAGACCCAGGTTCTTCGCGGTTTCACTTTAACCAACAAAACCCCTTCTCACCGGCCCTTTCGGCAACAGCCTGCGAATAGGCTGAGGTCTCACCCAAGGTGTAGATTATGGGGCCACTGCAAAATCAGGTTTCTACAGTGGTGTGATGAGTTGTTCGGACAGGCTTACTACGCAGCACACTATCATACTTGCACTGCGAACTAAGGATTGTGCGACGATAGACTGCGTCACGGTCCGCGGCTCTATGAACAGATTACCTACGCGACCAACACGTCCGAGGAATCCAAGGTACAACGGGATGCAAACTATAGGACAATGCAACAGACTTATGCGCTTCCTCTTCTAAACTTAACAGATTTTAAGGATTTTACTTCAACACTTAGCCATTCGTCTACTGCCTTAGATTAAGTAGATTATCACAATTGCAAGTAGACAAAACATACAATACTATGCGATCTGACCCCTTCATACATATGTGATTATCCAATAAATTGATACTTCTGCAAACTGAGAATACTAAGCATTCATCATTCATCCATTCACACAATACTTAACATATCATTCCCATTTCTCTTCTATGGCAAATACATATAAAAGCATTAATCTAACCATTGATAAATGAGAATCCAAACATCCATTGTAAGCAAAATAAGCAAATGCAGAAACACAACAATCACACTACACAGTATTTAACGTGTTTCACCCCCCGGATGGAGGCTACGTCCACAAGAACTATTGTTATATTAGTCTTTGGGAAGGGTACAACAGCTCTTTGTCTGCGCACTCAGTTGTAGACTCTCTTCTCTCTCAATTAGATCTCTGCGCACTCATCTTGCAGAGTCTTTACAATATCACTAAGCTTAAAAGATGCAACAATATTCAAAGCTTAACCAAAATGAAGAGTAACCCTTTCCCATACAAAAAATGCCTTATATATATACCATGCCCGTAGGTCATGTCTTTACAATCTGTAGGCAAAAACCCTCAGGTTTACAAAACTGTCATGGTTTCCCCAAAACCAGATTGCTGGCTCCTGGTAGCGAATATTCCATCGTGGCGGTCTTCCACACATGCTTCACGTCGCTATCGGCCTTCTTGTTGCATGCATGCCAACAGGTCGCTTTCACCGAGTTGTTCTTCCTCTAACAATCTCATGCGACTGGTTCAGGTAGTGGTATCTTTCGTATGTGTGACGAATCGATTTCTTCTCGATTTGCTCCTACTCATCACTTGGCACTCCTGGAGCATCTTTACAAAAAATAGACCGCTGACGGTCTAACCGGAACATGTGCCATCTTCCATCCAACACTCTGCCTTGCTGGATCTCCATAGACTGGACACTTCACAGCACTGTCTCCTCGCAGCACTGTACTTCGCAGCTCTTCCAATGTTGTGTTGCGTGCAACTTCGCAGCATCCCAAAAACTTATACAAAAATGTTTCGACTGAACTGTGCTCAGCTCCGCGGTTCGAAAACTCCTTCTTGCTCAAAATTGCCCCACTTGAGCCAGGCCCAACAATATTGAATCAATAATTACAAGCATATATTATTTATTATGTTTGTGTCCTTTTGTTGTGGTGTCTCAAGGTCCATTCCTCATTGCTTATGATCAACAATCCTCTTGGCCTCTAAGAAATCCTTAAGGGGTTTGTTTAAATGTGATTTTTTCAACATCAGATGGTATGTGCTTTATGTCTATGTCTTCCTTATTGAAATATCCGATGTTCTCATTGAAATTGTTGAAAAGCACAAAAAATGAATTCACCTATAATATTCGATGATGATACATAAAGGAATATAAAAGGTAAAGGACTAGAAACACAAATGACTAAATAGAAGACTAATTTGAACATATTTCACCAAATATGGTTTATCCTCGTCTTAATATTGTTCAAGAATCTATAAAGGTTCCATTTAATACTAAATAGTACATTTGGGAACCTTATGCGTAGATGTTGTAATGTTCTTTGCTTACTAACACCACTTATTTCATGTTAATGTATATGATATTCTTTTTACCACTCCCTCGTAACAATGTCAAAAACAAAATTGATGGAAAATTGTGCCACAACCAAATTTCAAAGCCTCTCACTTTCCATCAACTTGTATATCATCATAATGGAGTTCCTTTACATTTTCTTCTATCAAGAGAAATCATCATCTTTATTTATCACCATATTTGTGTCATGTGCTCAAACATTAACATACACTCATAATTAATAAGTACCATGTAAAATGTAATATATTAGATTCTTCACACTTTAAATTTCATTTGAAAATGGAGGATAAATTGAACCACGCGGCTAACATGCTTAGATTCACTACAACCAATACCCCTACCCCTTGAACTCGATCCCTACTACATTGAATGCATCTAATCCATATCTATGTATGGCCTTTTTTTTTGTTATCTTTATAAATGTTGTAATGTTTTTTATTAATATTTAATTCACTACAACCAATACCCCTACCCCTAGAACTTCATCCCTACTACATTGAATGCATCTAATCCATATCTATGTATGGCCTTCTTTTTTTTGTTATCTTTATAAATGTTGTAATGTTTTTTATTAATATTTTTGGCAACATAAAATGGAATTAAGTAGTGATTAAAATTATTAATGCAACTCTTCATAAAATAATAAAATATTTTTCAATATTATATAACAATCATAAATTATATAATTATGTCTTTTAAAAAGATTCTATCTATTGCCTTTATTAGTTACAATTTCTTTAACTCTTCTTTTCTAATGTTTATTCTCTATTTCCTTATGTCTAACTTCACCATATGATCCATTTGTATTAGAAGCCATATCACCTATAGATCTATTACAACAATACAATACTAAGTTAAGTACATAAAATCCATGAAATAAAATATATACATAATTTGGCATGAACATTGAAAATACACAGACGTAATATCAACATATGTAGGGACATAAACACTAACCATCTTACTCAAACACATATGCATAGACTAACCCTCTAACTCCCAAAATCACTAACAAGCCAGCATCAAACCACTCTTTTTGTTTGCTTAATTTATGTGAATTGTATTTCAATATGAGGAATCCATAGTGTGACATCCAATTACAATACTATGTGGAACATCTTCTAGCAAATTTATTAAAAAGAGTAATATATATAGTTACCAAATGCAAATAGAGAGAGGTTACTAGAGTTGGGAGAAGAAGCCGCATTGAATCTTCTAAAAAATATTTCACACTATATTATTAAAAATCTCACTCACTCATTATTTACAAGGTGAAAAGTGAATTTGTGACAACAAGCTCTCCTAATCCATAGATCTCATTGATGATAAACTTATTATATATCACTAATGACCTTAAAAGAGCCCTACTTTCACAATTACTTTTGAGGCTTTGTGGAAAGTAAAATTCATTGGCATACCGATAATGGAGTTAAATTGACCACTAATGTATAACATCGAAAAGGCATACATATAATAATGTGAAATAAATAATGTTTGTCCACATCGAGAATTGTTCAAGTTTTTGTGCTATCTACAAAATTGTTTATAGGAATGTCAAGGGTGTGGATTGGGAAGAATAGATCTCAAATGAATTGGAATTGGAATAACGTTATATTTAGATTATTCCAGTGAAGTGATATCACATTTATCACCGAGAATGTGGGTGTTGAAGTAGCTATTGAATTGAACTCCTTTACTACTCTTTCTTTTAGTTTAATTTATGTGAATTGCATTTCGGTATGAGGAATTTATAATGTGGCATCCAATAGTCATATTATATTGAATGCATTCTAGTAGAATTATTAGTGGAGAATAACATATAGTTAGTTGAAAAGGTGGCAAATAGAGAGGTTAATAAGGTTAGAAGAACAAGTGTCATTAAACCTTTTCAAAAATATTTGTATTTCATTATTAGAAATTTCATTTCATTAATTATTTGTTGGGTATGTTATATTCTTTGCAAGTAAATCGATGGTCGAATTTGATAATCGACTAGAATTGAAGTCGACAGATGGTGGTAGTTTGGTCAACTGGTCAACTAGAATAGTCGACTAGTCAACGATCATGACTAGCTGATAAGAAGTCGACGAGCATAAAGAGGGAAGGAATTCGACGAAGGATTGGACGATGAGAAGCTCGATTGGAGGTCGACTAAAGTTGACTAAGTCAAGTCAACTGTAATAGAATAACTGAAAGTTATTAGGAAGTTATGGATCACCATTAATGAAGCAGTTAGTTGTAACTAATTCGGTTATCATGAATTAAAGTATTGCATCTCTAAATATGATGTAATGTAAATGGCTATATGTACTTGTAATAGGACAATCCAATATTGATACTTGTATTGGTGTGAATGGATAATTTGAGTGTAATGAATTCACGTCGTTGCAATCTAGTAAATCGATGTTGTAAACATTGGTTAAGAGCATTGATAATAGATGAGTGGTAAAGCTCAATGGTTTGTTGGTTTTCCCCTATAAAGGGTTTTCCAGGATAAATTTTTATGTATTGTGTAACTGTGTTTTTTTCATTGCTAAATTCTATTATATCTAACTATTAGAATCATTATGCATAATCACTATAATTGGTACTGAAATCCTTAACATGGGGGATGCCTTTGTTGTTGATGGTTTTTTAGTTTGATCCTGGATTTGGATAATACCTAGTTTCAGTGGAAGTTCTATGATCCAAGTGGACATCAGTGGCCGCCCACATCTTCCATTGACTCAACATGGTTCTCCAATTGGACATTTTTCTTAATATTTTCTAGGTTTTTTAAAGTCCTAAACTTCCAAGGTTATTTTGAGGGCCTAAAGAGTGTTCTTTTTTAAAGGACCATATGCACGGCATATGGTGCTCTTTGCACCGATATGTTGAGCATCAATTGTTCTTCTTAGTTATAGATTTCCAACAGGTGACTATATGCACCAAACGGAGCTTGTATGTGAAAGTTACTCTTCTACGAAATATATGTAAAAGTTACACCTAAAAATACCTTTTGGTGTTATTTTTAGAGAAAATACTTTTTGGCATTTTTCCTCCTAGGTTTACGGTTTTGGAACTTTAGAGTTCTTGATTTATGTTAAAAGGTCATCTCTTCAGTCTCTTGTATTAGCTTTTGCAAATGAGCGTAGCCACCATCTCTCTTCCTTCAAAGATAAGCTACCACCATTCTAGCTAGTGTATGTTCTACAATATTATGTTATTTTATTCATTCATAGAAATTGGGTTTTTACTATATTATTGTGCTCTCTATTATACTTCTTTGTGTGTTTAATTTCCTTCCCTATACAATCAATATCAGTGGTATCAAAACAATCTGTTTTTTTCTTCTTCATGGTGCATGTCCCCGACAAGGTCAGAGTATAGAGATTTTGGTCTCAGGCTAGTTTCACTAGAAGATGGCCGCTCTCTCCATCCCAAGTGACCTCCCATGGAAGGGCACAATCCAAATGTATGAGCAAGAAATCCTATCAAAATGTTGCTTGAGGAATCCCTCGCGCGATAGAGGAATGAGATGATCGATAACTTCGCCTAGATCCTTCAACAACTACCACAGAGGGACGAGGTACCTTCAACAAACATCCATTTTGGGGATGTGGCACCATTCAAGGTACAAGTGGAAATATATCCCTTTATTTGAAGGCCAGATTGATGCAGATGCTTTGGAAAAATGGTTAAACTTGTTAGAATGCTATTACTCTATTCAAAAGTTTTCTAACAACGAAAATATCACCTCCATGCTCCTTAAAGCCCTTCCCCATGTCAAAGATTGGTGGGAGAGTTACTAGGAGAGATAGAAGGAATATGAATCCACACTATTCAGGGAAGGACCCACTTGGCCAGCCTTTATGGTTTCCCTCAAGGATGAATTCTACCTTGTTGGAAGCTATGATGATAAATACACGAGATGGACAACTCCGCATCAAGAAAGAGACTAAATAGTGTCGGAATACACCAACATATTTCATACCTTGTGCTCAAAGTTGGGTATCAAAGACTCCGAGCAGCACTTGGTTTTGAAGTATCGCAATGGCCTACACAAGTACATCCAAGAAGGGATGGATTTTTTGGACATCTCACTGGGAGATGCTTACCGCTATGCTATCAAGATTGAGCAGAAGTTAAGCAGTGGAACAAGCGAGAGTTTGGGTCTACAAATTTCTCACAACAGAAGTATAGTAAAGGAAACCCTAACTCGCAGCAAAAGGGATAGAGAAAGGATATTCAATCTTAAGACAGTCAGTCAAAGATGTAGGCAAAGAAGGGCAATGAGAAGTCGAAAAAGGACACTAGGAAGTGGTGTGAGTTCCATAAAATCCCCTGGAATAAAATTGACGAATGTCGCTTGAAACAGTCATTGTTGGAAGAGAGTCAGAACCTGACTTATAATCTGATTCTAAACAGGATCAGGGGAAATCGATCATTGATGCAGAACCCAATGCTACCATCGCAACTACAAATATCCAATCAGAGGAGTCAAAAGAGCCTGAAGAGGGGGAGTGCCTCTTCCATTCACAGATGTGGGTAAAGGGGGGCCCACTACATTTCATTATTTACAACAGGATCCAAAAGAACCTAATCTCAGCCAAGTTCATCAAGATATTGAAGTTGTCGACAATGCCACACCCCCAACCATACACCATCGGTTGGTTGATCCAAGGTCATGACATCTGTGTCAGTCAACAATGTCGCTTGCACTACAAAATCAAGCCATTAAAAAATGAGGTACTATGTGATGTTGCCCCTCTTGAAGTTTGTGATGTTCTTTTAGGACAACCGTATATGTGGAAACATCGTGTTGTATATGAGTCTCAACCACACAGTGTCATAATTTATTTGGGAAAACAACTCTATAGGATACCAGAGGTCGTTCCAACTACTGCAGTCTCTTTGATCTCAGCCAAGCAGTGCAGGAAGGTAATCTTCCATACTGGGAAATTCATCCTCTTCATGATTCACTATGGAAGTGAATGGATATCACAACAACTTCACCAATTCACAACAAATCATAGCAAGCTCACCAAATCAACTATCTTTCACCCACAAACATATGGACAAACATAAGTGGTCAACATGATGATTGTGCATATTCTGAGAATGTACAATTCCAAACATCCCTGCATGTGGGATGAGATCCTTCCCTATGTTCAACATATCTACAATAGAGCTCTTCATAGTTCTACTAGTCACAACCCTTTTCATGTGTGCTTGGGATTCCAACCATTGGCCCCAATTGATGTATCTATCCCTCTTTCATCCACAGAGGACAAATATTCCCACGCTCAAATTGAGGCTAATATGGAAACCAGATTTGTTGAATGGATTCAACACATCCGCCAACATGTCCATGACATTTTGGAGAAAGACAATGCCAAGTACAAGCAGCGACATGATCAACATCAAGTTCCCCACAAGTTTCAGGTTGGTGATAAGGTCTAGTTGCATTTGCAGAAAGGGGGCCTCACAGGCCCCCATAGGAAGCTCCAACCACTCTGATATGGGCCTTACACCATCATAAAGGATGTGGGTGAAAATGATTTCAAATTGAGTATTCCTCCTTTAGTTGGCTTACACCCATTATTTAATGTGGAGCTGCTTCGCCCATATTTTCTACCTCTGTTGGACACATCGGACGTGGCTGAGCAATTGGCCCCTACAGAACTTAATCCTCACTGCCTTGAGAAATTTATAGTGGATCGTATCATGGACACAAAGATGAATGGAACCCTCCAATAGACCATACAACTCTACAGGGTAGTACAAGGAGGACAACTTCTTCACTAAGGAAAATGGGTCACCCATATTCAGATTCAATAAAAGTTTCTCCATATTATGCAGGAACTTAATGCAATGGATACCATTGCTTCCTATGGCAGAGAACTAATCCAAGTGGACATCGGCGGCCACCCACCTCTTCCACTAACTCAACATGGTTCTCCAGTAGGCATTTTTCTTAAGATTTTCTAGGATTTTTGGGGATTTTTGGGGATTTTTCGGGTCCTAAACTTCCGGGGCTATTTTGAGGGCCTAAATAATGTTTTTTTGGCAAGGATCTTGCATGGAAGATTGGTGCTCCATATGATAGGCATTAGTTTTTTTTCTCAGTTAGAGATTTCCAACAGGCTATTATATGCACCAAACAAAGATCATATGTGAAAGTTACGCTTCCAGGAAATTGATGTAAAGTTACACTTAAAAGTACCTTTTGGCACTATTTTTAGAGAAAATACTTTTTGGCATTTTGCCTCCTAGGTTTAGGGTTTTGTACCTTTAGGGTTCTATCTTTATGTTAAAATTCCATCTCTTCAGTCTCTTGTATTAGCTTGTGTGAATGAGCATAGTTGCTATCTCTCTTCCTTCAAAGATAAGCTACCACCATTCTAGCTAGTGTATGTTCTACAATATCCTGTTATTTTATTCATTAATAGAAATTGGGTTTTTACTGTATTACTGCGCTCTCTTTTATACTTCTTTGTGTGTTTCATTTCGTTCCCTATACAATCCGGATCATTTTAGAATAGTGATTCTTAGTTAAAATGGCCAACAATTCAAGGATAGAAATTGAAAAGTTTAATGGATGGAATTTTGAGCTTTGGAAGCTCAAAATGGAGGATCTCCTTCTAGATCAAGAGAAGTGGGTTGTTGTCAGCTCTGGAACATCCCCAGTAGGTATGTCATCAGAATATTGGCAGAAACTCGATAGGAAAGCAAGGAGTAAAATTCGACTTTGTTTAGCAGATTTTGTATTGTTGACTATCTCAGGAGAAGGCACTGCAAAGAAACCGTGGGATAAGTTGGGGAACTTGAACCAATTCAAATCTCAAGTTAACAAGTTGTTTCTTTGGAAGAAGCTATATCTTCTGAGGATGAATTAGGGTGACTCAATAACAGAGCATTTGAATGTGTTCAATACTGTTATCAGTCAGTTGTTGTCTGTGGATATCAAAATCACAAAGGAGGAGAATGTATCAATCTATTGTGTTCTTTTCTATATTCATGGGATAGCCTAGTTGTATCTATTGGAAGCAATAATACCACATTGAAGATTGACGATCTAGTTGCATATTTGCTGTAAGAAGAGATGATATGGAAGAACATGGAATTTTTAACCCACGATACCTCAATGGTGAGAGGTCGACTAGTAGACAGAGGAAAAAGGTAAAACCTCTTATAGAAAATCAAATTTGATGGTTAGATGTAAGACTAGATTTAAATCCCCTAGTTTGAAGAAAAGAAAATGTTGTTAATGTGGTAAAGTCAAGCATTATAAGCGAGATTATAAGTTGGCAAGAGTCGAGATGAACAAAGGATCTAAGGAAGTGAAGTCGAATGAAAGTAAGACTTCGACTGGAGAGAAAGGAGATGTGTATTTGGCCTCGACAAGTACACAGTCATATCATGACTCTTGTTTGATTTACTCTGGTGAATCATATCATTTGACACCATGCAGAGAGTTATTTTGTGAATATGATAAATGTGATGGTGGTGATGTTCTTTTAGGAGATGATTCACTAACCAATATTGTCGAATGAGGTAAAGTTCGATTGATACTAAAAGATGGAAGATAGAAACTCTTCCAGGGGTGTTGCATATTCCATGTTTAGCTTGAAACCTGATATCTGTCAGTTTGATGGGAAATGTAGGTGTGCATTCTATATTTGAGAAAGGTTCATGTAAAATGGTGCAAGGATCAAGAGGAGTTCATATTGGAACACTATACAACCTATTGGGAAGAACATATATCAATGGATGTGCAAATATAACATTTCCTGAATCCAACCGCATATCTTCTTATATAGTCAACTCTAACATGTTGTGGCATCGGTGGATGGACATATTGGTCTTGACCATGTTGTGGCATTAGTGGATGGACATATTGGTGAGAAAGGTCTTCGTTCTATGCATAATAAAGGTATGATTGAAGGTAACCCTTATTGTTATTTAGAAATAGCCTTCTGTGAACATTGTATTTATGGTAAACAAAGTCATGTAAGTTTCCCATCTGGGGCCACAAGGGCCAAGGAAATACTGGAGTTATTACATAGTGATGTGTTTGGACCAGTATCAGTTCCATCACTAGGGGGATCCCAGTATTATGTATCTTTCATAGATGACTTCTCTAGAATGACATGGTTGTAATTTTTTGAGGAATAAATATAAAGTTTTTGAAATGTTCCAAGAGTTCAAAGCTCTTGTAGAAAATCAAACTGGCAGAAATATCAAGGTGTTGAAAACTAATAATAGAGGAGAATTATGTAGTAAGGCATTCAACCAGTTATGTAGAAAGCACGATATGGATCCACAAAAAACAACTTCATACATGCCTCAACAGAATGGATATGTTGAAGAATGCATAGAATGTTGATGGAAAAAACAAGGAGCATGCTAAGTGGTGCAATAATCGCACAAGAATTATGGGCAGAAGCAGTCAAAACGGCATGTTTCCCGGTGAAAAGGTCATCGTCAACTACTCTAGTATTCAAGAATCCATATGAGGCATGGGATGGGGAAAGGACCTCTCGTGCACATATCAAATTCTTTGGGTGTGATGCCTTTGTGCATGTCCCGAAAGAGAAAAGAAGCAAACTCAACAACAAGTCTCAGAAATGCATCATCATCGAGTACACAGATGGAGTGAAAGGGTATACATTATGGAATCTAACCACAAAGAAGGAAATTTATAGTAGATATGTGATTTTCAGAGAAGTCGGTGATACTTCCAAGATTGAATAGGATAAAAGAGAAAATGAACCATAAAATCTAGAGTTTGAATGGAATGACAAAAGTCGCGATTCAGATGAGTCGATTGAATCTGACGAAGAGGTGGAATAGCAGACTCTAGTTGTTAGTAGGTTTGGCCGAGCAAAACAAAAACCTGAAAGATACATTCCACTAGATTTATGCTCTACTTTTTCAATAATTGCGATAGAATATGATCCTAGGTCAGTAAAGGAAGCGATCGACTCGATAGAGGCTAAACTATGGAAAAAGACCATGGAAGAAGAAATGGAGTCCTTACAGAAGAATGAAACATGGGATATGGTCACATTAACAAATGGAAGGAAACCCATCGGTAGTAAGTGGGTGTTCAAGAAAAACTCGAATGCAATCAGTCAGGTCAAGAAGTACAAGGCTCAGTTAGCAGTGAAGGGATATTCCCAATTCGAGGGAGTTGACTTTGGTGAAATGTTTTCTCCTATTGCAAAGTTAAGTTCCATTAGGGTACTAATGTATTTAGTTGCAGCATTTGATCTTGAAATAGAACAGATGGACGTGAAGACATCCTTTCTTCATGGTGATCTTGAAGAAGAAATTTATATGAAGCAACTTGAAGGATTCACAGTGAAAGGGGAGAAGGAGTTGGTTTGCAAGCTCAAGAAGTTCCTCTATGGTTCAAAGCAATCACCCAGGATGTGGTACCATAATTTTGATATGTATATCTAGTAGGTGGGTTTTGTGAGAATTTAGGTTGTCACTATGTGTATAGCAAGAAATTCGGTGATCATTTTATATATGTAATTTTGTATGTTGACGACATGTTATTGGTCGGAAACAACATGGATCTAATCAGGGAGGTTAAACTATGTATATCCTCCAGGTTTGACATGAAGGATCTTGGTGCAGCTCATTTCATTCTTGGAATGAAAATTAAAATAGATCGAGCAAGTAGAAGGCTTTGGTTAAATCAGAGTAAATATGTTGAGGTAGTTTTGAAACGCTTGAACATGTAGGAGTGCAAACCAGTTAAGGTCCCTATTCATGTAGGAGTTAAATTACATGTTGATCAGTATCCTAAGACATATGAATACATAGAGTACTAACACATGTGCCACATGCTAGTGTTGCAAGTAGTCTAATGTATGTAATGGTTTGTACTTGATTTGATATTTCCCATGCAGTGGGAGTATTGAGTAGGTACATGTCAACATTTGGAAAAGATAATTGGACTGCTATTAATAGAGGATTCAAGTATTTGTGTGGCACAATGGATTATGCAATCTGCTACCAATGAAAACCTGAAACTAATAAAACAATAAGTGTACATGGTTTTTTGAACTCAGATTGGGATGGATATATCGAACATAGAAGGTTGACCAGTGGATATGTTTTCAAATTATTTGGTGGGGAAATCAGTTGGATGAGTAGGAGGCAGTTGGTTGTTTCAATGTCAGCTACTGAGGCTGAATACATGGAAGCTAGTCATGCAAGCAAAGAGGTAGTCTGGTTGCAGAAATTGTGTTTAGAGGTTAGGTTTAAACAACAAGCTATTAGGTTGAATTGTGACACTCAAAGTGCAATCTTCCTAGAAAGGAACCCAACATACCATTCAAAGATAAAGCATATTGATGTACAGTACCATTTCGTGAGAGAAATGGTGGAGAACCATAAAGTGTTGCTGGAAAATGTAGACACATTGAAGAATACTGTAGACTCTTTAACTAAGTCTGTGAGCATTGAGAAGTTTACTTGGTGTAGGGAAACAATGGGCATGTCATCATTGGTCAAGTGAATTGAAGTTATAAAATCTCTTGTGTATGCAAAGAAAACAACAAGTGGGAGAATGTTGGGTATGTTATATTCTTTGCATGTAAATTGATGGTTGAATTTGATAGTTGATTGGTTAATAAGTCGACTAGAATTGAACTCAACAAACGGTGGAAGTATAGTTGACTGGATGACTAGAATAGTCAACTAGTCAACGGCCAAGAGTAGTCAACGAGCATAAAGCAGGAAGGAATTCGACAAACACTTGGACGATGAGAATATTGATTAGCGATCAACTAAAGTTGACTCAATCAAGTCAATTGTAACAGAATAACTGACAGTTGTTAGGAATTGATGGATCACCATTAATGGAGTAGTTAGTTGTAGCTGATTTGGTTATCATGAATTAGAGTATTGCATCTATAAACATGATGTAATGTAAATGGATAAATGTACTTGTAATAGGACAATCTAGTACTAATACTTGTACTAGAATGAGTGGAGAAGTTGAGTGTAGTGAATTCATGTTGTTGTGATATAGTAAACCATTGTTGTAAACACTGGTTAAGAGTGTTGATAATAGATGAGTGGTAACGTTCACCGGTTTGCTAGTTTTTCCCTGTAAAGGGTTTTCCAAGATAATTCTATGTGTATTGTATGACTGTGTTTTTTCCATTATTAAATTATGTTATATATATAACTGTTAAAATCATTATGCATAATCAATGTAATTGGTATTGAAATCCTTGACATTATTTACAAAGAATAAAATGAATTTGTGACACCAATCTCCTTTGTTGAGGTCTCTAGCTCATAGTTCCATGGTGGGGTTTCAAATTACAATGCAAGGATATGATAAAGGGTCACTTATTAGCCTTAGTATTAATGGAATTTTGGTCATGTTTTCAAATTCATACTCTAGTAGGGTTTCTATAGAGTTTAAGTAGAGTGATTCTCATGCATATTAGTTGGTAGGCATAACAAACCCATTGATAACCAGGTAGACAATTAATTTAAAAATATACATGGGATACCTAGTGATGATGTAATTACTCCTCTAGTAGTAAGTATATTTTCCTCTAAAACAACTTCGCTTCAATAGTAGCAACATAATGAGTGGGCATTGGAAGAAATCCTGACACTATTATCCATCTTACTAGGATAGAATAATAACAACCTGATGTCATGTCATCTTTAGGGGTAAATTTCCAACATGTGCACCTAAACAAAGTGCCATCATCCAATATTAAGATTAGTACCAAACATTCAAGATGTTGTAACAGTGGATCCAAGATCATTATGAGATTTGTGGCCTAATTGTTTATTGGTGGTCCATATTAGCACCATATCAATCAAGAAAATGGTTGGCAATTATGATTAAACTAACTAGGCAATCATAAGAAATTTAACAGCATCTTCTCTTTTCTTTTATCTCTCTCAATAGAATTATTCTATATAAGAAGTAAGCCATATGAAAATACAATAACCTAAATGGCCTCCTTTTGCAATTCCTTTAATGCACGAGAGGTGACAAACATGGCATCACAAAAATAATCTCTGGATATGTTAGAGATATAGAGGATTGTTTTGACAAACATAGGGATAGCTAAAGCATGTCTCTCTTTCTTTTTTATCATTCATGCATGATTAATGACATTCACAAGCCATCCAAAAATCTATATCAAGTCCTCACACTCATTTGATTTTGATATAACGTTGAATACGATATTGTTTCTTGGGAAGACATGGCTTTCTAGGATGAGACAAGTGACCCGAGCAAAGATTGGGAAGACTAAACTTGTTAAAAAAATAAGATATTGTAATCACACTTTTGGGAAGAGTCAACTTCCCAAACAAATAGTTTCACATAAATAAACAAGATTACATTGAGTTTAATGTTAAAAAATACAAATAAAAAATATTACACGGAGTTTAAGGTTTTTTTTTTCATACGAAAAAAACAACTTTTATTAAGCAAAAGTTGTATCCAAAGATACCATGATAGGCGAGTTGCATGTACATACAAAAAACCTATAATAGTCTGATACAGAGGTTTTACAAGAAATCATCCATACTGGATCATAGAGATCTACATCATACGATAAAAATTCAAAACATCAACGACCATAAACAACATCAAACATAAGCCATGGAATACATCTCCCTGAGAGAACCATCCCAAAAATCCTTGATAAGAATGGTACCATCCATATCCCCCAGGGAAAGTTTTGAGATCTTATCAGCCTCAACATTGAATTCTCTGTAAATATGGCGAAAGTTAATATCCTCGAACCAACCGATGAGAGAGAGCACACGATGCAGCCAACCATTCAGTTGAACAGAGGAGAGACTGTGGTCTCCCTTGGCCCAAGAAATGATAGCAAGCGAATCTCCAAAAATATTTAGCGAAGTAATACCAACAGATTTAGCAAAAAAAAGGAGACCCCATAATGCTAAAATTTTAGACTTGGTGTTTGATCCAATGCCTGCACCCATATGAAGCTAATAAACTCGATGCTGAGACACTTTTAAGAGCATGCCAGATCCACATAAATCCCCTTGGGAAGCGCCATCAAAATATCCGATAGGGAAGCAATACTCCTTCTCCACATGAGGAACCATAATCTAGGATCCTTGACCAGAGATGTCCTAAGCAGCTGGAAGTAACCAGTAATACACGCACAAAGCAGAGCCAACGGAGTGATCTCACCTTGGAAAATGAGTCGGTTGCGAGATTTCCAGAATTCCCAAATCACGACATATAACAAGGCTGAGTCATAGACATGGGCCGAAGACCATAAATGAAAATTTTCCACCAACGAACTGTCGGTCCATGAAAAATGAAAACATAAGGAATCTTGTAGACAATCCCACAACTTTCTAAAAATAATGCAACCACCAAACAGGTGATCCACATCTTCCCCATCATTTTGACATAATGCACACGTCCTTGGTCCTTGAAAGCCTCTCTTGCAAACATTGTTCCAGGTAAGGACTTTATTACTAATGGCCAGCCACACAAAGCATTGTATTTTAAGCGGACACTTAATATTCCAAAATGATGCTGATTGACCCTGCAACTGGGCACCAAAGTCATCAACCATAAGTCACGAATATGCCAGCTGTGCTGTGAGGTTTCCAGAGTGATCATTGTACCCCTAGCAGATGACATCTTCCTCCTTGAGAGGGAAATACCAGCATGAATGAATTTTTTAACAAAATCATCCCATAAGTGTCGTAGGTGAGGATCCAAGTCTAGCTCAACAACCGACAACCAACCAAGTCTGTCAAACTACAGGGATCTGCTAGCCTGTTTGATAACGTAAATATTACGTTCATGCAGCCGCGTGATAAGCTCGGATTTCAAACCATAATACGCCCCAAGACCAACAATCGGGTCCAATCCTAGGAAGACTTGGGTACCCCTGCGGACCTTCCATCAAATTCCAGCATTGATGATAGGAAAGGCCTTCATGAAACTACACCAAATATATGAGCCTTGAATCTTCCTCTTACTATTTCGAAGCCATAGGGGGAGCGAAAGTCTCCCAAGATATTTAGCTTTAATAATTTTCCCCCACATACCAAAATCGTGCAAGCTCCTCCAACAAGACTTTGGACAAAGAGAGATATTAAAAGACCAGATATCTTTAATTCCCCAACCATTCAGAGCCTTAGGACAAGCTAAGGAATCCCAAGCACTTAAGTTCCATTTGTGGGAACCGTTAGCGCCATTCCATAGGAATCCGGAAAACATTTTTCTAATGGCCGCAATGATTTTCATGGGAATAATGAAGAGCGAAAACCAAAAGACGAGGATGCTCTGGAGCACCGAGCATAAGAGCGTAAGACAACCGCCCAACGATAGGTATTTGAAAGACCAGCCATTATTTCTCCTCTGTATCTTCTTGAGAAGCCACCCCCAGTCAAAAGATGAGTACCCTATCGGTTTCAATAAGTAACCAAGATACCTTAATCCATCGCTTAAATCCTTCATCTGATAGGGGAACAAGTGGTTGATATGATCTATGAGCTCAAGATCCGTGCAATGATACAGGAAATCGGACTTAGTAGGACTAATTTCCAATCCTGCAGCATTAAAAAAACATTTAGTAATAACAAAAAACTGGAAGCATTCCCCGACTGAGCCCAAACCAAATAATATGACATCATCCACATAAAGAAAATGCGTAATAAAGTGAGCGGGAGTCACTTTTATACCGGTGATGTGTCCCGTGCGTCTAGCATCATGAATAAGAGGGCTTAAACCTTCGATGGACAATATAAATAAGTAGGGAGATAAAGGGAAGCTTGTCGTAAACCCGTGTCACCTGAAAAAAGAAGCAGACGGAGATCCATTCACCAGGACAAAATAATTTGCAATGGAAACACAAGACATAATCCAATTTGTCATTTCTAAGGGCATACCAATCTGGATTAAGATAAATCGTAAGTAGATCCAGTAAAGCCTATCGTAGGCCTTCACCAAGTCCAGTTTAAGAACAAAAGCCCCATACTTCTTTTGATTAATTGTGTGTAGGCCCTCCTGGGCTAAACCCACAACATCTAACCATTGTCGATTATGAAGGAACCCGAACTGTTCAGCAGAGATGCCAATCTCCATGAAGGGTTTGATCTGTTCAGCAATGATTTTGGAAATAACTTTGTACAAAAGATTACATAAGGAGATGGGTCGATAATCTCCAAAACCCTCAGGTTTATCTAACTTCGGTATGAGGGTAATGTAGGTCACATTAAGATTGGATGGAATATAGGTCTTGGTACGGGATTCCTCGATAGCAGCAATGATATCAGGTCCCAACAAGGAGAAGAAATGTAGGAAGAATTCGACCATCCACCCATCAGGGCCCGGTGATTTATATTTAGAGAACAACTTCAAATTTTTAAGGATATCAGCTTCATCGACCGGATGCTTAATGGCCAATCTGGATTCCTCATAAAAAATCCAGGGAAACAACTTAATAATTCGCAGTTGATCTACTAAACCAGAAGAGGAATTATGTCTATAAATATATTTGAAGTGTCGAACCGCAGCCTCACTCAGTTGTGACTGTTCATGAATTACTTGACCATGATCACCAATGATGTCCCAGATAGAATTATTGAGCCGACGTTGATTAGCAAAGCGGTGTAAAAACTTCGTATTACTGTCTCCCACCTTGAATATCCAAGTTGCACGACTTTTCTGTCTCCATGTTTCCTCCTGTAACCCCAAGAGCCTAATATTTCACCTTCCATGGATTGAAGTAGGTCCATCTTACCCGGATCAAAGAGCTTATCATCCACCAGCAGGTAAAGGGATTGAATGTCCTTGTCAAGGTCAATTAACCGCTTCTCATTTACCAGTTTCTTTTGCTTCTCCCAAGCACATACCTCCTTCTGGAGAAGACCAATCTTTCTAGTCAAAGTAAAGAGTGGGGTGCTAACACAGGAAATAACAGAAGCTTCCCAAGTCTCCCAAACAAAGGTATCATAATATGGATCTTCAAGCCAAATAGGATTAAACTTGAACGGAAAAATTCCCAAATTACATTCGAAATCCAACTGTAGTGAGACAACTTTATGATCAAAGAAACCAGTAGCATAAGACCAGGAGTGGTACCTTCCAATAGAGCAGCAGAGGTCATCAGCCATGAAGAAACGGTCCAAGCGTTTAGCAATGCCATCACAACCAGACCTACCATTGGACCAAGGCATAAGCTTGGGCGGCACCACATCCCGAAGCTTGGCATTATATAAAATGTCGGTGAAATAATCAGTGACAGGTTCCATTGACCTGCTTGCCCCCCACACCTCAGCTTCCGACAAGGTAAAATTGAGATCACCAGCCAGGTTTAGAGCCTTATCATGTAATAAACCCTCAGCAATAATACGGTCCCATAAGCTTTTATGAGACTGGTAAGGGGCGTATACATTCAGGAAACGGAGTTGTCAACCGAAACCCTTAATAGAACCTTCAGTAATAATACCTGCACATGAATGATAAGCCCTCATATTAGCCACCTCAGGGTTCCAGGCCGTTTAAATGCCCCCAGAAAGGCCTAAAAAATCCACCGAGCAGGCCCTCCAATCCGGCTTGATATGTAAAAAAAATTGTAGGGAATCTGAGGCTAAGAGCATAGTTTTTTGGAGAAAGAGAATCGAAGGTTTAAAATGGTCAATAAAGAACTTAAGTGCAGCTCGCTTTGGCCCACTGCAAAGGCCACGAATATTTAAGGTGGTGATCAACATGGAGAAACAGATTTCGTGGCCTCGCTTTCTCTAAGGGATGAGAGAAGGGGGGGGGGATTCGACGAGATATGTCCATCAAAACCTTTGTCAAATAATGATGAAACAGTCGGATCAACAAACGTTTGACGATGACCAGTAGGGGCTTGTTTCTTAGAACGACGAGGCTTACGGATAGTGACATTTCCATTCATAATGGAGGAGATAGGGATGACCTCCTTGTCCCCAAAAACTTTAGTTGAGTAAATAGGCAGGAGTGCCAAAGAGGAAACGCTAGCACAAGGAGACTCGAAAATAGGGGAAGGATTGTCCACAAAGTCTGGGATAGAGGAGGGCGAGAGAGAGATCCCAAGAGTATGATCAGGGGGTTCAGAAGGTAATGGAGGGGAGCAAACCTATAAGGAATCTAAATCACAACCCTCAAGAACAATTCGTGGTTGGGAGCAATCCCGAAAGGAAGCCAAATCACAACCCTAGAAGGCGAAAATTAATGGCGGAACAGTCCCAAAGGATAAGGTCAAGGAAGGTAAAGAGGAATCCTTTAGGGCCAGAGAGGAAAAAATATCCTTGTTGAAGCCTCGGATGTGTAGGTTGTTGGAATGGGTTCTAAGGCTAACAACAGAGGGTGAAAACCTAGACTGAAAGGCTTCAAAAGGCTATGCGGAAGAGCAGTTCTATCCTTAGCCTGTTTGGTGTAGTTAACTCCCATGGATACAAAGGCCTTCGTTGGCACTTATGGGTTTTGATCCTGAAAGGATCAGTCTTCCTGACAAGGAAGATTAAAAGTTGCTTGTCTCTAAAATGGATCTAAACCTAGAACAAATCTACCTTAAAGGAAATCTAAACTAAGTCAGATCTAATCTAAAGGAAGTGTTTAAATTGTGTGCAGGATAACTTGGTTTGAGTTTTAATAAGTCATTTCACCAGCTTAACATAAATGTAAAATTGGATCATTACTCATTACTTCAAAACACAATCAGGCAATGAAAATTAACGGATAATAGTTTAAAGATTAGGCATACACAAAGTTACCCAGTTGTTCTTATGCTAATTGAAAAATTAACATGAACTTAATAGTTTCTATGAATCATTTGCAAAAATAGATAAATATTTTAATTAAATCAATTCAATTAAAGCATAAGATACACAAATACCATGAATTAAGACAAATCCAAATCATAGATCAATGCATTAATGATTGGCTGCAAAATCAACAGTATTCATCCAATAATTAAGGTGAAGAAATCAAATATCATCAAAGAAATTTGATAACATAAACAAAGAAGATGCCAAAAGAAACTAACTTTGATTCATTGGTCTACAAAAAATTACAAGATCTCAAGTGAAACAACATTTCTCCAGTCCTTCTCCGGCGATTATCTCCCCCCCTTACCGCATGAGAGATCTTCTGGCCTTTGTTGGATATACCTCTGCCAATCGACAATATCATCGATGGCCTTGGAAGCTTGTTGTCTTTTATCCACCGGCTGGTTAAAGATGACAGACATATTTTCAAGAGCATTGTTAGTCTCCTGAATTTCATTTAGGGCACTAAACAGTTTAGTTAGGAGCTTGTGATGCTCCTCATCCACCTGATTGGCCAAGTCTTTAAATTCTTGTTGAGAGAACTTAGAAAAGGAAGAGGATGCTGCACTTGCAGTTGCATCCTCAAGTTGCTTTTCCAACCACTTTCCAACAGAGCTATCTTTTCTACATTGGTAGTGTTCAAGACTTCAGCAACTTGTAATTGGGTCTGAAGAGAAGCATTCTGTTCCTATAGGTCTTCAAGCTTATTTTCAAATGCCTTTCTCAATTCATAGACATAAGATTCATGTTCTTCCTTGGTCTTTACCAATTGCTCTTGAAGTTTCTTCAAATCTTCTTTCTTCAAATCAATTTCCTTATTTAGAGAGGTTACTATATCAGAGTTAGCTCCAGCAAATGCCCCCATAGCTGCTGCAGTTTCTAATGCCTCCTTTTGGATGTCATCAGACTGTTTAGCCCAAATTACCTGATTGGGAATAGGTGCTTGCAATACAGTTGATCCCCTGCTCCTCTTGCTTCCTCTTTTAACCACTGCTTTTGTTGTCTTGCTATAAAAATAATCCCTAAGGGGAACTACAATATTTTCCTCACAAGCAGCTTCCAACTCAGTAGAAGATGTAGCTACATCTCCTGTT
Source organism: Larix kaempferi (assembly GCA_027924585.1). Classification (NCBI taxonomy): domain Eukaryota; kingdom Viridiplantae; phylum Streptophyta; class Pinopsida; order Pinales; family Pinaceae; genus Larix; species Larix kaempferi. The sequence goes on along the minus strand of BSBM01000985.1, from coordinate 3,734,854 downwards.
GCAATTAGTGGAGCTGTCTGTGTAACAGTAGCATTAGTTATTGGAATAGTGATCTGGGAGGTAGTCAGAGCAGAAGGGATGATTCTAGAAACTGATGGTACAGAGGTTGGAGAAGGGATTGAAGTGAAAACTTCAGGAAGTGAAATAGGGCTGTCAACAACTGATGGTGAGGAAGGAGCAATTGGGCTTTGGACATCAGTGGCTGTTGATAATGAAGTAGATGGTGGTAGTTGCAAAGAGATAGTTGGAGACTAGATCTCTGTGACTATTGGTGGTGAAGTGGGAAGTGGAAATGACAAGGCTGGGAGTGAAGGAGTGATGCAGGTTAGTGCATCAAATAATTAGGATATGGTGGATGGTGGTGCAATCTCAGAAGATACAGTGGAAGGAACTTCAACAGAGGGAAGTGAGAGTGCAGAAGTCATTGTACCAACAACAGTAGTAACTTCAGAAAAAATGTTCATCTAGGACAAAGTCATCCATTGTTATGCTGTTAAGTAAATCTGTAACAGCCTGGGAGGTCTCTGTAACTTCATGTACAACAGGCACAACAAAAGGAAGTGTTTCATCCTCAACATCATTATCTTCAATATGAAGAGTAGGAATTCGAGAAGCGGGAATTTGAATCTTCTGCCTCTTTGTTGGGTTACTTACAATCACCACCTCAGCATCATTGGATGGGTTACTTGCAGCAACCACTTGAGTATCACTGGTTGGGTTGGTTGTAGTAACCACTTGGGTATCAAGTACTGAAGTGATTAATGCCAGTTTCTTTTTCATCTGTCCAGATGTTTGAATTAACACTTTCAGTTCCTCAATAGTCTTCAATTTTGGAGCATTTTCCATGAGGCCTTTGCCTTTGTATCCATCTGGATAGGTTAACATGAGTGGAGTATCTTCCTTTTGAGCTTCTTTTTCTTCCCTGTCTTCTATGGTTTTCTCTGCAGTATTTAATTCCATTTGCCTATAAATCAAAACCTTAGTTTTGAGTTCCTGTTGATATTGAAGAATATGGCTCTGTTCTTCTTTACTTTTAGCCCTCACCAGGACTTCAGAGAAAATATTCACTCCTTGATAAATAGAATCATCAGGAACATAATGCTTTGGGGTCAAGCATCCATTTGGGGGCAATTCCCAATTTCAAAGAAGCAATTCTCTTCCCCAGTACCGCATCCCAAGTTGAAGCTGGAATGACCAAAGGCCCAAGGTTTAGGGGAAACTTAGGCCATCCCCTTCTCTTAGGTCCAGTAAACCTTGGAAATACCCCATCTATGACAGTCTGAAAGGATATTTCTTCAAGTAGCAACTTGTCAGGGACTATCCTTGGCAATAAATGCACTGTGCTGCTTCCCCAAACTCTGATGTAAGAAAAAGCTTCTCCCACATACCAATCACCAAGTGTAGGTATTAAAGTTTTGGCATTGGGAGAGAAAGCAGGTGCATCTTCTCTGAAAATATGTTGGTAGATTGCACCAAAGAAATGGTCACAAATATCATATATTAAAGGGATAAAATTGCTCTCCCATAAATCAGAAGAGTAAATATGGACTGGGGGCGATGACAGGTTCCAATTCCATCCCATGGAGGGTTACTGGAATTATGAGCAGAAAACATCAATCACATAGGCAGAGTAAAAGAATTGTGGCTTCTTCGATTTTTTCTGATATCATTCAATGGTTGTTGTTAATTCAAATGACAAGATGAAAGCCCAAGGGAATGACTCTCCGGTTGTAAGGACATGATGAGATTCTGGTGCCCACTCAGCTTTGAATACTGAACAATTAGGAAGACCATAGAGTCTGCATAACATGGCGGCTAGAAGGGAGTAGGGTTCCTTGAACCATGAAACCGGGTATGAATTATCATCCCTGGGCATGAAACTTGCAGGTTTGTTCATCCAAGAATTCACAATTTCATTAAAATTATACCTAGTCTTTGCAGAATCCAGGAATGCAACATTAAGGGGTTGAACAGCCGGTTTCAAGGCATAAGCTCTGGTGAAAACCTCGGGACGAAAAGTAGCCAATTGAGACCCTGCACTATCGTTAAAAGAGCGGTCCTTAGGGTTAGCATGGTCGAGAATCTGTTTAACCGCGTCCGTGTAAGGAAGAATAGCAAGTCTAGCAGCTATGGCATGGAGCTATGAATCCCTAATTTTTTCATAGGCAGGTCAGTCATTCTGGATATTAGATAGGTCGTCATTATCAAATATAGCATAGATTTTAGGCCGGTCAATTTGGTAAGTCTCAGAAACTTTGTCACTGGTGTCAGCAAGGAAGTTGAAGTTAGGGTCTTTGTTTAGTAAGTTTTTCTGAGAAGTTCTGGAGCGAGTGTTCAGTGACATTTTGAAAAACTGGAAATTTTCTAATAAATAAATAAATGTAAATAAAAAATAATTCATAAATGGCAAAAACCCGTAAATAACAAATAAGACAAGGGCATGAAACCGACCTGTGAGCGATGAAAACGACCGAAAACAACCCTGGTAAAATCTCGTGGTAAAAACCTTGCAACAGGTAATTCTTGAAAATGAAAAATGATAAAGAAAAATAGAAAAATCAACACTTTAGTTAACTTTTCTTAAATGAAAATCATGTTGATTGATTTTACTGAAGTGATCACTAAGTTATCCTTTAGTTAACTGATTTCATATCTTTAACTGATGCTTTAACTGAAGCATTGGTTTAGGCATACATTGTTACTTAACTGAAGCTTTATAACTGAAGCTTTAACAATTCGAGTTCTATTTAATTAGCTGAAGTGTCTGCATGGGCAATTTCAAATTCTCTTGATCTCTATGCTTTGTCTTTTACTGTATGGTCAATATGTGCTAACTTTAATTATCTATCACATTACATTATACTAAGAAGAATTATCAGATGTTGTGATCATATTATATTATTCCAGACCAAATGATCATATGCTAAAGTAATTCACTTTAGAGGTGATCAATATATGAAGGAGACTTAATAGCAATTGGTGATCATGGTTAATAATACATCACATGGCATTAAATTATTTTAACAAGTAAAGCATGACCTTTATATGGAAGGCCCACCTCTATACAGGAGGTCCATCCCATGGATACCTTTATACAAAAGGTTCACATGAGAATCATGACTTGAAACACAAGTCCGGAGCCTTGTCCAACAAGACTTTACAACATCATTACTTTGATTAATTACCTCTATACAGGAGGAAAAACCTTTACACGGAAGGTAATCAAAGTGCTCACCTCTATACGAGAGGATCAATATTGGTTGCCCAAGATTAGTTTGGAGAATGTCTCCTAATGCTGTACATTTAACAAATGATACTGTATAACTTTTAAACTTTAATAAATTGTATTGGCAATTCATATTGATGGAATATTGAACGATGGAGATAGTTAGGAACTATGGAGACAACTGACATAATTTAATATTCTGTACAAACTGCCTTGACATGAGGTTCTATAACCATCCTTGACATGATTGCTACTTTTCAATATACAATCTACAAGAAAAAGAAAACCCTTATAGGCTTGGCTTCACCATTCCCCCCCTGCCCCCCATCCCCCATGGTCAACCAAAACAAAAAAAATGTATTTGTCTCTCTTAATCCTTACATTTTATCTATTTGTTCATTAATTATGATAACACCTACAAGGCATTATATCTCCACAGAAAGACCATGTGTTATGGCCTCCACTTTTGATTTCCTTTCTTCTTCCATTTTTTCTTGTTTTCTCTTCTTCTATTACTACATTATCTGTCATTTTCTCATCTACTTCTTAGTTTTCAAACTCAGCTACATCCTCAACCTTATTGCTAGATAAATAGAAGCTGCTTAGTTTGTATAACATAGATGGGTTTCTTCCAAGGTCCCTCTTGGTGTTTTTGTTTTGGTGCATTCCATAAGTAACAACAATGGTTCATCACCACATTCAACAACACAAATAACATGATGGGAGCGAACCAACTAGGCATAGATTCCATAACTATCCCCAAAAATATTTCTAATTTGCAATATATAGATTGTAAGAAAAAGAAAATTTTCTCGGCTTGGCTTCCATAGCCACAACTCCCCTCCTAGTCAACCAATATATATATATATATAGATAGATATAGATATATAGCTCAATCTAATCCTTACATTTGATCCATCATTTTATTAATCATACTAACAAATACGAGACATTATATCTCCATAGAAATAACAAGATAAAATGGAAATCATCTCACATAAGAAGGATGGAAACAATTAGGAAGGGGACAAAAAGGATGGGGACAAGAAAGAAGGGGAGATAAAAAGGAAGGTGGTTATGGTGTGGAGAAGGATGGTGAATAAAACAAAAAGGGAGGAGGGATGATGATAAGAAGGGCAATGATGAATCCAAAGGTGATGGTGAAAACACGAATGGTGAATACAAGAAAAACGAGTCCTTATTCCTAAATATGCCTGGAGTATGTGTTAGTAAGGTTTTATCAAGTCCATCGAAATCAAATATGCTAATAGGGAATAATTCTTTAAGATGAATCTAGGCTAGGTGATATATGATAACACTAAGTACTTAGCAACAACTTGAATGGTTTTTGTTTTTTCTCTTCAATGTATTGTATTAGTATGAACTTTGAAGAGAAGAGATGTGATTCAAGGAGGATGCATGCTTTCCTATATAAATAAATATATGTTTGCAATCTCTTGCTCTATATCATTTCCTTCACAATTACTTTATGATTCTTCACATTTAAAGATTTTATCGTTTCCTTTAAATAGTGATATTATGATTTCTTGTTTCAGGTTTTTCAAACTATACTCTTGTCAATGATTAACTAGAACTTCCTGTAAGATTGGCATTATAATTGTATGCAAATACAATAGTGATTTCACAACACATTTTTTTTAGTTGAATATGATATCAGGATGCTATACATTTATGAATAAGACACTACTTCAACACAACATGATGCACTCAATGAATGATTGATTCTAGCAATGCAATAACGATGCAAACACAACACAAGACAAAATAACATTTTTTTTTAGATATTTTGAGTGTCTTACACATGGCATAAATATGATGCTAAAACAATGCAACCACAATGCAAAATCTTGTTGCCAAAACCCAATGCACACCAAGAAAAAACTTGACCAAGGGTTTAAGGGGCATAGCAACATAAATCAATGACAATGCAACCTCATATTTTAGTAGCATAGAATGGTTTGTTGTTGAGCCATATAGCAGTGCAATACACAAAATAGATAGGAAGATCACAACAAGCTAGAAGAAATACATCATTGTTCATCCAAAAAATTCTAGCTGACCCTACTCTTAGCTTATATGAGTAGTTTTGACATGTATATTATCTTACAAATTGAAATAGTAATACTACTACTTGACAAAACCTTACAACTATTAAGATTAATAAGAAAAAATAGAAATTTTGCGACATTGGCCCATTTGAGTCTCTATTACTATGTCCTCATTGTGTATGCCCACTGCATTTGGTCTAAAGGGTTGGTAATTCCTATGGTATCTTCCACAACCAAGTCTTAAGTGCATTATGCAAGCAAGTTTCCACCATGGTAAGTCATAAGTGCACTAAGCAAGCAAGTTTCCACTATGAGTTTAAGACATGCCATTGAGAGAAGGGCCTCCAATTGACACAATAGTTCCATATATTGTTTGTGAGATAATCATGCAATTTACAATTCCTTTTCTGCTTCCCTAAGCTCTAAAATCCAGGTTACCATGTCCATAGCATAATCATCCCAAATTAAAGTATCTAATCTTAATTTTGTTCACATTCCTCTTACTATTGATGCCATATAGGGGTAGAATTCACCACCCTGCATTAAGCCTCAACGACCTCTCTTTTGCACCTTTGGAGGTTGTGTTGGACTTCTTGTAGCTCACACAATACACAACACCTATGTCAACAGTGCTAGTGGCTCATATTAACAAGAGGAAGAGACAAGATCCAAGTTGATAGATATACCTTAAAGAGCCACCAAAGTTTGACGAAGGTTGCACTAACTAGGACTCCCCAAGACCTTATCGCTTCTAATTTATAGGAGTTAGGATTTAATATAGTAACCACCATATAATACCTTTCTAAAACTCTCTCCATAATAAGCCCACATTCAAATACTTACATGCATAGAGTACTTTTTAATTCGCACTTAAGGGGAAGGATGGCATGATAGGGAGTGGGTTGGAGTATTCAATTTTCATTGTTTCTAAGGCACATGAGTGTACATTTGTGTAGGAAATTTCTTACAATTAATGCATGTATTATGAGAGGGATTCTGGGAATGTCAAAACCCCCATTCCATGTTCTCAATCCCTAGAAATATGAATTATTTTTAGAAAAGAAGTTACCATCGATCTAATGAGAGTCACCCATCACTATTACCTTATTCACATAATTCTCCTTAAAACATACTAAACCCTAGAAAATTGCTAAAGCCTCTACTTCATTACCTTATTCACATAATTCTCCTTAAAACATACTATACCCTAGAAAATTGCTAAAGCCTCTACTTCATTAGTGTCAAGTTTATTTTTCTAGACAAATAATAATAAGTAGGTTTGCACTTATAACCTCTTCGGTTAGTCATTAGTTATTGTAATTCTTTTAAATTTACCCAATGATTCGTCTAGCTAATGGCCCCAAAACTCTCGGTGCCACGCGTAATGTATTCCAACCCTAGCATATACACAAACAGCTTTAAAGATATGCCATGACTTACACTCTTACACACTCTTGGGATTATGCATGACTGGATTCCAATTCAGTAACTAATTTTCTTTGTCATAATAAAGAATACACCACGGCCCACGGTGACGAAAACCAAATCCCAAACAAGAGCCTAGCTTTAAAGATTTGATGATGCTAAGATTTGATGATGCTAGTGTTCCAAGAGAAGACGTTTAGCTGGGTGGACCTTGAAGGCCTTCATTGATTACGAGCCTGACATCAAAACTATATCTCATGATTGAACAGAGAAAATGAATACCTAATGCTGCGCTGCCATGCCAGGCCAGAAGCACACAGACGCGTGACGAGAAATGACCAGAGATGATGGCGTACGGCATACGGAACAAAGATAGCCAGAACAATGAGAGTTTTTACCGCTGAAGAAAGAGATTAGGCAATGATCAAGGGTGCCAATGCCATGATCAAGATTCACCTAATAAAGCTCAGTGCCCAAGTAATAAACAAGAAAGTGCCCAAATAACAAAAGGCCCACTTGCCACAGTAGCAGACAGAGCATTTGGTATGTCACATTATTAGCAGATTAATCAGTTCCAGATCCACATGTTTCATCAATATCCATAAACTGAAATACGGTCATGCCCAGCTGGAAAAGAGAGAAAAAAGATATAAAAAATTGAAAAAAATGGAGAGAAAGTCTTGTTATCTGCATTTGACACCTTGTACAAGAAGAATTCCATGTATTTGACACATCGAACCCAAAAGATCCGGGCATTTTCCATAGGTATTCTGTGCTTATCCAGAGTCCAGACTGTCGATGGGACTCGTGTGGGTTAATATATTTGGAGTGTTGGCGATGTAAAATAGTCCAATGTTAAACCCACTTATTCATTCTTTCATTCATCAATTCTTGGGATTCTCCAAGTTTTCTCAATACAGTCACCATCTAATGCCTTTCTGCATAGATTTTTCTGATGGACATTTGATTTTCCTTCTACTGCAAGAAACCCACACTCTCTATTTTATCCTATCAACAACCTGGAAATGACATTCACAGTTTCCATCAGTTGTTGACATTTTTTGTTCCTGCCAGGGCGTATTTTAGCATTTAACAGGCATTTCTTAGCCATGCATAGGTCTGGTACTGGGTTTTGTAAGTCGGGTTTACGAGCCCGTGCAGAGGAGAAATATGAACGGGAGGAAGAGGAAGAGGAAATAGATAAATATCCACAGTTCGGTTGCAATGCGGAGCAGGCGGTGCACCTCATTCCATTCATTTTGTTGGCATGTCTTCTGGTCCTCTACATTTTCTCTTATACTCCAGTTGAAGGTCAGTATACTATTTTCTGTATTTTCCCATCCATTCAACTCATTTGTGTTGTAGGTGTTAATAGTGTTTTGGGTGTCTGCGAGAATAAAATTGGTCTTTTGGATGCATTCATAGCATTAATAACCATAATGTAGGCTTTCTGCTTTGCCCTTTATATATTCGATTAGCATGGCTCAAATGTAATTCCATGCTTATTATGCGATCGCATACTCACCCTGGTTTGGGAAGTTGGTAAGTCTGTACCAGCCACTTACGAAATTTTGACCATCACGGTATATCTGTATAGGATTTCGCTCACAGTGGTTCAGATGATCCAGGGCACTTCTCTTTTATTGTTGCCAGTGTATTCATAATGTTAATAATGACAATGCAGGTTCTGTGTCTGAAATTTGTGTTGTAAATGTATGCCTAATGTTTATAATATCAATGCAGGTTCTGTACCTGAAAAAGAATCTGTAGAGGAGGTCAAGACTGCAAGCATTCTGATGGGAAAACAAGAGGAGGCGCTGCAGACATTCTCGGTGTATAGCCATAGGAGCTTGCATCAGGTTCAGAAACAGCAGCAGAAAATGAACAAGGGCATCCCTAAGCAGCAGAAAGAAACCAATCGTCGTCTTCTGAAAGGCAACAGGCATGACATAACTATAAGAAGAACCAGGACGAAGAAAAATTCGTTTCATAGAAAGGCTAGGATCATTCATAACAGTTAGGACATTCAAGGGCATTTTCTCCTTGGCATTGATTACTCACGCTTTCTGAATTTTCCTCTTACCTGATTCTCTGTAGGTTATATAGGTATTGGAAATGACTTAAAAATTTTATTCTGTTGATGGGCTCCTCTAGTGATGGGATCTTGATCACAAAGTTGTTGTCGTACATTTTCTGTTCATGGTCTGCAGAAGACAAAATTTTCCCCAACAAACCAAATTGAATCAGGTATGCAAATGTAGGTGAAGAAAAGTAGAAGGGAAACATTGTTAACAAGAGTGCTACTGGATTGCTCACAGATGCGGGTTGATTTAACCTCTCTTTGAAAACGAGCTTCATTTATGTAATTCTCCATAGCATTATTATTAATTATATTTAGTGGTGTCATATTTTAATCTTGTCTACATTTGGTTCTTATCTACCCTTGTTTTCTGGTTTGCCTTAATTCAATTGGTACTTTCTTGAACACTATTTCAATTGCTATTTGTGACATTGCTCTTGGTGGCATATAGTTTCTTTAATATTCTATGCATTTGTTAAATTTTTCCCAGTACCAGAGATTTTGATAAAGCATATGCGAAAATGTATTTTGTTTTTCTGAAATCAGGACTTTGTAGAATTTGTAGCTGGTTTCTAACTAGCCCTGCAGGAAGAAACAGAGCAAGAGCATGACCAAATTGGGAAACTTGAAATTGGACTGTACATATAATATCTGGGGACTGGCAAATTGGCAATCACATAGTCTGCTAATCACGGGCTCTTCAGAGTAGATTCTAATTCATCCTATACCAATATGTGCTAACATAGATTTTGGGCTTCTAGAACCACTTTGGATCAGGGGCTAGAGTTCACTTCGTGTGCTTACAAAGGTTTCTCAGAGTCTGGAATTTTCTTCATGTGCTTAGTAAAGATTGCGTCACTACCCCGCTAATTGGCTCCTGTTCAATTCTCCAGAACTGCTTGGCAGTATGGCTACTTCATTACAGCTGCCTCTGGCCGTTCTAAAAGTCTGCAGAAGCATTCTTGGAATGCAGTCACAGGAGGACAGGTCAGAATCGTTTTTATTTTTCTGTAAGCACCTTGCTTATTCCATCACCATGAAATTACCAAAAAGCTTTATGGCTCATTCTTGTTGGTGGTTATCCAGGCCCAAATTTGAGAGTAATTTAAAATTCATATATTCTGCTATACACATGGGGAAAATTGGTCTCAAACTTCTATCAAACAAGGAAGAGCACTAAGTCCACTTCTTAGCTGCAATTTAGAGAGAGACAGCTCCACTACCTCTAATGCTCTTTTTGGAAAATCCATGTGCCATTGGGGCCTCCCAAGACACCAAATTTCTAGCTGCAAATTTCTGAATTAAAGTAACACCATAGCTCTGTATATTCAGAATTAGAATCATCTAATCGTCCAGAATTAGTCCCTTTCATAATTTGAGTTCAAGAGTTTTAATTCAGTGGCATATTGCTGATATTTTGCAAGGTAAATAACACGTTGAATTGGATACCAACGAACAGAAGCCCATAACTAAACTAACCACAAAGCCAAAAGATCCACTTAAAAGTTAACATGTACAACCATCTAGCGAAATTCAAATGAGTATTTTAAAGAATGGGAATTCTAACTCATCAACCAAGAAAGGAAAAGATGGGGTTATATTGTCTTGTGCTGAGTCTGAAGTGGTCCCCGTGGGGTTTGGTCCCCATCAGGCCCTGTGGCCAAACTCACGACAGGACGGGGTTTGTGTATAACCAGCAATATCCCCTAGCAAGGCAAAACCAAAAATAATCCTGAAATCAAGGCAGCAATCCCATGCACACCATTTGAGCCTCTGCCGTGGACTATAAAATAACATACCATATCATGAATCCTTATTTTTATAATGGAAGCAAGTGTTAATTTTACTTTACCATGCGCTATTTGGTTCTATTATTGCAAGTATCAACCTAGGGTGCAGTTGGGTATATTTTTGAACTGCTAAAATGTAGGTCATTCATGAGTCGCTCAGGCAATGTTTCCTATGTAATGCCGGTAAAAGGGAGGGGTTTAGGGAAAATCTAACATTATGGGATGGTCGACCAGACATATCTTGACCATTAAATAATAAAGTACAAATTCCCTTAATCTCCATATCGAGAAACGAGCATTAAACATTTTCTATATCCACAGGAATTTATTCGTCTACCTTCAGGGTTGTTTGATGCATCATGTGTGCTTATTATTGCCGTCTTCTAGTTCTCCTAGGAATATTGAACTGTTCCACCAGCTCTCTTATTTTCTTTCTCTTTGAACACCAGAAGTTGTTGTGTCGTCTTGGAGGGGAATCAAATGGACTCCTACAGAACTCGGCACTGATACCAAGAGCAAGGTAAATTAGATGACACAAAATGTTGTTAGGGTGTGGATGCATAACTAGAGAAATCATATAAGAGATCAGCTTCTCCTTTACATATTTCAGTTATGCTTAGGATCTAGTTAAAGAAAAGAAAGGGAAAATGTTGTTTAATGAGGAATTTGTAGCATGAAAGGTGCCATTTCATGATTTTAATATCCTGGTGCAGAGGCAGGAAAATGGACCTTTGAACAAGAGCCTAAAATGTGCAGGCTATTGTCTGCAATGCTCTTACATTTTGCCAAATTTTGGAAGCCAACATTTTGCCAAATTTCGGGAGCCAACAGGTTAGCTATTGGCAAAATGAACTCATGCATAAGCTATTGTTTACAATGCTCTTAGTATTCATGTCCCGGTCACCCCATCAAATTTTGCAAACTTTCGTAAGGGTCCAAGTTAGATATTGGCCAAGTGAGGTCAGGAAATGTTTGAGGTAAACAGTGATTATTAAGAGAAAGATGATAGGAGGGATAGGCGTCAAAAAGACCTCTTGGTTCTACATCGACTCCAGCCAAATATGGTGATATATCAGAAGATAGCTGAAGATCTGACCAACATGGATTAACTATTTAGCTTCCTAAAAGAATTAGATTTCAATTTTTGTTAGGTTTTAGCTGAAAGAATTCGATGATGCTAGTATCGGTTGAAAAACCCAATAAAGGATTTACAGCAACTGAAATGGATTTAGCTAATTGAATGTATATTCATGCTACTAATTTTTGCTTTTTTTCACCTGGCAAAGTTGAGAATCTGAGAGCAGCAATTATGTACAGTTACTGTCTATGCAATTTCAGAACTTTTGCAAGCCATGCCGAATCATTCTCAGAATGTTCTCAAATAGCTTGCCTAGGTACAACTAATTTTAGGGAATCCAATCTCCGTCAGACTTTTCACTGAGAGATCAAGCTTAACAGACTTCATTTAAAATTTTTCATGCTAAACCCAACAGTGATCCAAAATGGATCCTTGTATAATTTGTCGTCTATTTTTGTACTTTTTGGGTGGAAAAATTGGAGCTATTGGTTTAGAGGGTCCATTTTAGGGGTAGGTCCTGTTTTGGTGATTTTGGGGTCCAAAAACTTCTAGAGCCTGTTTGAGGCCTTAAATAGCTGTTTTTAGGGTCAAAACTTTGTAAACAAAGTTTGTAGCCTCTTGACGCTGTTCTACACATAGAGAGCTTTCCAATGGCGCAAATATCACCTCAATTGGAGTTTGTATGAGGAAGTTATGCGCCTTGCAAGTTGACCTTTCCTATTGACTACGGTCCACCATGGTTCTAAGTGGATGCCATGTTAGCTTCCATTACTCACACATGTGGAGCTAGTCATGTGTGGACTTTCAAGAAGATTCTAGAGGGTTGTCCAAAAACCTAATGCTAATTTGGGGTGGAGGCATGCAAAAACCATAACTCTAACCCTAGATGACTATCAGGCCATGTTAAAAATTGGGCTGCTAGGAAAGGAAGGGGTTCCATTCTTATTGTATTGTTTATTTGTTCATAGTAGAGAAGAGCATTTGGGAGTGGGTTATTGAAGCAAAATTGAGGGATTAGAAAATCCTATAGCAGCCATACAGGCCAGTGTTTATGCCAGCTCCGTAGTGAATGCACTTGCTTTGTATTTGCATTTTATAACTGATAAGAAAGAGCAAGGCATAGGCCTCACCTTCTAACTGGGTTTTTCCCGTATTGGGTTTTCTTGGGGTACATCTAGTGTTTATTGTGTGGATGATGTGTTACTTGCTTAGCTTCTTTCATTGCAACTTCAGTTTATTCAGTCTTTTATGCATTAAGTTAGTAACATTAATATCTAAATCTTGAGTAAAACACGGTGTTACCGGATGAACTAGCAGGGCTAGTCTCCGATGAAAAATATGAGAGAAGTGACCACTGTCACCATAGCCAATTCCCTAACTTCTTCGGAGAGTCAAAACCTCCAAGGGGAAGAGCCCTTATGTGCAAGGGTAATTTTAGGGGGCGAAATTTATCCCATGGGCTATTTTTCCATGTTTTTTCCCAAAAAAGATTCGCCAATTTGCATTTTTTGAAGCCCCATTTCGCCCAATTTTGATGGGATAAACTTTTTTCACTCTAAAAATTGCCAAAATATTATATAATATTATAAACTATATAAAATCCTTAGAAATTGAAATAATTTTAGAAACATATCGCCAAATATTTTATAGTTGACATTTTGAGAATTGGTAAGATTCACCAAGGTTTATACACTTTTAAATAAGTATGGGTCCTTAAAATTATCCTTGCTTATGTGACCTGCAAAACACCTTAAAACAAGAGCTATGTTTTCTTTGACAAGAATATTGGTGACCAGTGCCTTAGATAATGATCTTAAGTGAATAAAGAAGACATGCTACTTGTGTTTTAGTGCTTGTAGATGCAAGGTAAAAGGCCAATATTTAACCCAATGATGTAAATGATTAGTACTAGAGACAATTAATTGTGTTTTAGTATATGAGAAGGGTCATTCAATAAAATGTAAGAAAATCTATCCAAGCATCAAGGTCAATCCACTAACACTATTAACGATACAAGAGACCACTTGCCAACATTTATCGTGTGAGTGTGTGTGACCAATCCCAATACCCCAAGCACTTCTATGACAGTGAAGTAGCACCTTATATCACATTAGTTTGCAATGAACACTAAAGTATAGCAGCATATATATAGACCAAGATTGACCTTAGGAGACAAGAACAATGATATATGTTTTGAAACCAATTCTATCACCCAATGCAATACACACTTGAGGAATGCTGTATGTAAAAGTTAGTACAGTATGGCAGCAGAGATATCAACTCACAAGATGGAAGAATATAAAAATGCCTAAGTACTAACTCTTGCACCACCAACCAGTTATTCTCCAATCTTCATCCACTCATTTGCAATTTATATCATAAACATGGCAGTGTGCTAACAACAATAGAACAATAGAATAACTTCACTATCCTTCCATGAGACCAGAGTGAACAAGCATAGCAGTAATGTATATCAATTCAGTGGACCATATATTGATTTACAGCAGCAAACAACTTTCATAAAATGGCAAATATCAATTCATACTTTAACTCATACAAAAGATGATATATCAGATTGTAGGTTCACTTTCTCAGATCTGTGTGAATGAGTTTTCAGACTTCCCTTTATCACGAGACAGCCTTGCAAATGGTATCAAATTATCATTAATGTTTAACCTTTAACTTGGCTTGTATGTGCAGGTAGAGAGCGAAGAAAAAGGTGACTATGTGTTGGTTAAGTCTGCTGCTATAGCAGACTTGTTTTTGCAGCAGAGAGAAGACCCTTTTAGGGCTGTTACAACATTGAACAATACCCCAGATTTTGGGGCAATGAACCCTTGAAAACAAGACCGAGGTCAAGAAAGGCCTAAAGGAGCTAGGCCGAGGCTAAATCAAAGGAGGCCGAGGGTCTTTCTGAGGTGGGAGGTTGGAAAGAAAAGGAAAGGGAGAGATGAAGGAAGAAGGATGGGAGGAGAAAGGAGATGGTGGAGAAGAAGAAAGGAGAAGGAAAGGAAGAAGATAGGAGAGGGAAGGAAAGAGATGGGAGGAAGGGAAGATAGGAGGAAGGGTGCGAGGTTAGGAATAGGGCCAGCGAAAGTGATGAGGAAAGGGGGTGAAGGTAGGAAAGGGGAGAAAGTGGGGAGGCGAGGTCAAACAAAGGGAGAGCAAGGGTAGGAGATGAGGGGAAGGTGGGCCGCTAGGGCCAAGAAGTTGCTGCAGCTAGGGTTTATGTGGGTTTTAAATTTTAATTTTATGAAAATATGTACATAAAAAGTAAAAATCAGACCTAAACAAAAACAAAAGGACAAACAAATACTCTAATACTCACAATATACACAAGCTAGGGTTTGGGAGAAGTAGAAAGAATAAGCCAACCTAGGGTTTTCAAGATTCTTAATTTAACCCTAGGGCATCAAGGAAGATGACCTTCCTCTTAAGATGGTACTTGCAAAGTTTGGCAAACTAGGGCCTTCCTTAACAACCACAAGAGTTGGTTAAAGGAGCCCTAATTCGGGCAAAACTTGAAGACCTAAAGCTCAAGCTTCAAATGACTCCTTCTAGAGGATGTCCTTCACAATGCTATGGTGACTAAAGCCTGAAAATGACTTAGTCTAAACAAAATGCAGCATTAATGGCTACCATTCAACCATGGACAAGCATTATCATTCAACATTTAACAAAGAGACATCAAGAGAAAGAACATAGATACTTCCTTGTGCATGCGTTAAGCTAACAATTCAAGCATCACCTTAGCAAAGAGCATGAACAAAAGACACTTCAAGAAATTTGCTTCAAACCCAAAGAATCTCCTTTTCAAGAGGTGCGCATCAATCCAAGAGCCCTAATAAGGGTAAAAAAGTAGCATAATGTTTTATCCCGTAAGTTGTTATCTAAAAAGGAAGTGAGGAGATTTTATTTATAGTCTCTCACACTCACTTTTACAAAATAACCAGGTTGACGTGCCTTTAAAATGTCAATTTGAAATTATAAAATGTCAACTTAAAATTATAACAAAAATAATATAAAATAATCAAATCTGTGGGTAATTTGGGACATTTTCCTCATAATTCACTCAGAATTTACCCATAAATGAAAAAATGATCAAAACACTCCGATTTGAAAGCTGGAGTGGCGAGGGGGGGTCGTCATGCCCCACCTAACCCCAATAATAGTGAAAATCCCTCAATGCCCACCCTAATCAAACAATGTAGGCCTGGAAGAAGGATGACATCATCATCAAAAGACACCCAAGGAGAGAGGTTGCTGCTGAGCTAGAGGACCAGGAGGGTGTGGATGGTGGCTTGGAGGAGAGGCATGAGCCTTAGTGCTGACATAATAGCCATCGGGATGTTAAAACAAGGTAGGGGTCATGTGACCCAATGACCCACCCCTAGGAACCCCAGACACCAACCTCAGGGCTTCAAGCCCTTCCATGAGGTAGTCAGCAATGCCACTAAGCCATAGTACTCTTAGGAGAGGGATCAAAGGATCTGGCCATAATCTCCACTCAGGAAAAGCTGGAAAACACCCCTTAAAGTCGAAAAAATGATCCTCTCTCACTGGGGGCATATCTGAAGGTGCGCTAGTACTAATACCATGTAACACACGACACAATAATAGATTGCAAAAACTTGTAAGATCTGTTATGACGAACTCTTCCAGTGGAATATCCACAACAGTTTATAGATCAACATGTTTATTTACAAGTGAGATTGAGTTTACCCTTAAGTAAATGTAGATGCTTATTAGAGGGAAAAGTAGGAGTCAATAAGGTGATGAAACTTTAGCTAAAACACCGATGATGAATGTAGATTGCTATTATACATAGTCAATCTAATCTTTGTCTTGCAGCCAGCTGAGCTGAGACATTTCTTATGCATGGTGAGCTTCACACAGTTTCCGTCTTTTGTGAAAAATGCAGAACAGTTAAACGAAGGGAGTAAAAAGCCAGCTGAGCTGAGACATTTCTTATGCATGGTGAGCTTCACACAGTTTCCGTCTTTTGTGAAAAATGCAGAAAAGTTAAACGAAGGGAGTAAAATAGTTTAGGATTTTGGTCCAAGTTCATACTAGTTTCAAGTCAAAGAGAATGGTTTCCCAATGAAGTTTGGATAATTTGATCCAACACATTAAGGACTTCAGGTTGAGGGATTGCAAAAAACATAGCAACCTGTGTTTTACAGGCTGAAGGATCGGAGCCACCAGGACATTGGCGTAGCTAGGGTAGGCAGAGCAGGTATTCTTGCCCCTGCTGCTACCTATGCTGCACTGTGGAAGCCAATGAGAAGATCCAGAATTTCCGTAGTGATCCTTCCCTTCTGTCAGGGTCTTTTGTCTTCAGAGCTCGCCATAGTTGGATTTAATAGTGTGGTTTAACACAGAAGAATTGTAGCAGGTGCACATGCTTGTAGGGTCACTTTCAAAGATTCTGTTTGCAGGCACTTTTTTCAATGGATATTTTGTCGTGCTTTGGTTTTCATGTTTATCTTCAACTACATGCAATTAAAATGGAAATAGAATATGGTGTAACACATTTCATTAGAGTCTAGAATTTCAGCAAGACCAACCTTACTAAAATTTCAGGACAGCCACGAAAAGAAGAAAAACAGTATTGTATTTATATGTCTTCCGACCTAACTAGCCCTTTGTCTTGGATGAAGTGGTAGGAAGAAATTGATCCTCACTGTTTAGCCAATCAAAGCAAGGTGACATATCTTTCTCTAGGCTTCGCAGCTCTAGTTAGCAGGAAAGATTACATGTAACAGGCATAGGGATACTGAGATCTAACAATGTCAAAAGATTTCAATTTGGCTTTTGTCCCCCAAAAGAACTTATTAGTTACTCTAACAATGAATTAGTGGAAAAACTTCTCCCCAAGATTGACATGTTTGTGATATGTCCGAAAGTAAATTATGTGACAAAAGTAAAACAACAGAAGTCACAGTTAATGGAGATTTAAATAAAAAATTGGCATTTGCTATGAATCTGGGATCTTGGAGAAGGTTCTGCTGGGTATGAGAGGAAAAAGCAAGTTGTTCAAGTCATCTGTTGAATGTGGTTAAAATATTTATCCTTGAAAATTTGTAATTGGCAAGGAGTGTTAAAAAAAGGTCCTTAATGAGCAAGAGGAAGTTGTTGACAAGCAGTTGATAAGGACAGTTGCAGGGCTGATTTGTCTAATATTCTTATTTGTACAAGGACTCAATTACAAATCAACAAGGCAGGCCTGAGGTGGTTATTTTGGAGGAGAATGCCTTCTTATGAGGACATCGAAAAATGGTTGGAGGCCATCTCTTGGGAAGTGGAATCAAAGCATGGCTTAGGTAAAGGCTACATCGGTGTGATCTTCAACTAGATAGTAGTGCCAAGGCATCTTTTCAAGCTGGGATGTGGAACATAGCTGGTGTGCTGGTGATGTACAACCCTGGAAAGCATAGTTTGATGTCAATAGCACTATGCAAAAGAAATATCCCATGTGATAGAACTTTCCACCCTTAGTGATTTACATAGGGGCTGTATGGAGCATGCTATCAAACCTTTGGGCAAACTCTTGGTGTTATAATCAACAAAAGCTCGATCAAACAAGGTGCATGCTAGAGTTTGTATCGAGGTCTACATGTCAAATCCGTCAAATCCTCTCCTTTCTTGTATCATCTTAAAATTGAAATTGTTAAGCCTCATGTTGCAGTGAACTACCTGAATTGTTTTAAGTTCAAATGTAGATCAAAGGAGCATCAAATTAAACACTGCCCTCTTATTAAACAATCAAGTTCAAAAGGTCTGCAAGAGTCTCCATTAAAAGAGAAAAATGCAACCAGGAATGAAAACAAGGAAGTTGACAGGACCAAAAGGAAACATGAAGGGCAGAACAACAGTGGAAAGAAACATAGAAACAATCCAGAGAAAGTTGCGTACAAGGCTGAAATTAACTCTCCTGTTATTTTACTATAGGAAAAGTCTTTACTGCAGAAAGAAAACAACTCTCTTAGCACCAAGCCCCATCATCGAGGAGAGATAATGTATAAGTAAGGATCTAAGAATGATGATGATAATGCTCTTCATGCTTTAAGGGTAAATGGTGAAAACTTGTGGGCTGTGGATAAAATGCACGTCCAAGGGAAAACTTATAATTTTCTGTAGTTCCTCTGCACAATGCATTCATGGATCCTCATCCAACAAACAAATTTATCATTAAACATTTTTCTCAGGTTGGAGGCATAGTTACCAAGTTTGAATTTGAATTCGGTACGATTCACAAATAATTCGCATTAGAAATTCTAAATTCGATAAAATTCATGAATACATGGAGACAAACATAAAAATGTAATTATTAAGTAATTGGTAGCAAGCAGAAATAGTATATGGACTTCATGACCCTGCATTAATCCTCCCACTTTCCTTCACTGGCAGGCTGGACTGCATGACCTGCTTGCTTGCTTCAATGGTTTGTCAATCACTTGCTTCTCTCTGGAGGCGGGTTAAGGTTTGTTTGATCTGGATTCAATCTGTTCAATTGCTTCTATATGGATGGTGGGTCAGAACCCATACCTCTACCCCTATTCTCTGGTCTCCGTATCAGACAGAGTGGTTTCTTCCTTCAGTGATGTACCTTCTGATACTTCACCATCTTTGTTGCGGGACAGCTGTAACTTATTTCAGGGTTTTGAAATTGGATGACAGTGAACTGAATCAGACCGATTAATTTGCCAGACGAAATGAATTTCTGAATTTCCGTACTTGGCTTGATTCAGCTGAATTTGGTAACACTATGGTGAGAGGTGCTTGGCACAATAGAAATAAATATTTAGTAGGTAAAGTTTGTGAAGAGGATGGTAAAGCAAACGTAATGATGTGGTAGGGACTCAAAGCTTATGGTTGTAAGATGAAATAATTTGTGGAATTTGTTTGCGAAGGTAAGATTTGATCAACTAGTCACGAGGGAAAAGGGAGTGTTGTTGAAAGTTTCCTTGTGGATAGTTACTGTGGTAATTTTAACTCAAGAGTGGATCCAAGTAACACCTTTTGATCAATGTGTTCGTGGGTTTTCTCTATTTATTGTAAGGTCCTAATGACTAAAGAAGGAAGTTTTTCTTTGGGAAAGCGGCGTCTTCTTGCCGCATATTGATTGGACTATAAGAGATTTTAATATGATTGAGTCGAATTGAGACAAAGAGGGTACTGATTGGACTATAAAAGATTTTACTATGATTGAGTCGAATAGAGACAGAGGGTGGGTGCTTGGTTTGATTACACAAGAGAAGAGCATTAAGTATGGGACCAATGATCAAATTTGAAGGGTAGGGTCCTATTTCACTTTGAAGGGCTGTGATATATTGAACCCTTCAATGATGGCATGTTAAAATAAACCACTCCTTTCATTTGAAAATGCAGTAGTAATCAAAATTTCATTGTATATTAAAATCAATGTGATCAAAATCTTCAATATGGTGATAAATTTTTTGTCATTTCACTCCATGGTTTTTAATAAGCAATGTCTAACCCAAATAACCCAAAAACACATATAAAGGAAATTTTAGAAACATAAAAAATACTGGACAATATAAAGAAATGAATTGAAAACCAATTCTAACACATCGAGACTGAGTTGGGATTTGAGAAGGAATAGTTGTTGAGCTACGTTAAGCGTTTGAAGCATGTTGTCATTCAATTTCAACTGTGATAGCCTACTGAAGCAAAACCATCATTAATGCATTTATTTGCTACCAAGCTACTAGCTTACCACAACAGATTGTCAATTAATGCAAGTTTATTTGCTACTAGGCTACCAGCTTACTAGAGGTGATTGTCAATTAATGCTTGGCACTTAGGTTTGCATAGTGCATCATAGGTGATTACTATTTATAACCTTTTGGCAAAGAGTGTAAAAGTATAGACTCTTGGAATTTATGGATCACATTTGTCAATATAATACAAATTCTCCATCAAATTTAACCTAGGATAAAGAGCTATTAAATCACCTTATTTCGAGAAGTTTTCTCATTCAAATCACTTCATTTTGGCAAGTTTTCTAAGCAAAAATTGAAACATAGATCTATACCAAAAGAGTGTGTAACTTTGGCTTCCATGCGTCACACACTCTCTTCTCGGAGTTTGGAAATCTTGTTGTACCATTCTCCTCCATTAATATCTTGATGTACAATCTCATCCAATTTTGCTCCAAGCGGCCAGACTCTTGAACTAGCCATAGTTGATGACATGGAAAATTTTAGGAGCAAAATTTTTGAGGTTTTTTCGAAAAAAAATATTTTCCATTTTCAATTTTCCAATATGATTTGCCCAAATTTCATGGGATTACAAATTTGTACTCTAAAAATTGTTAAAATTGTCCAAAAATATATCAAACCCTTAGAAATTTGAATATTTTTTAAAAATATCACCAAACATTTATTGTTTGCGAATTTGATAATTAGTAATATTTGCCAAGGTTACTACACTTTAAGAAAATGACATATCCTTAAAATTTTCCCTAGTTGATGAAATCATGAATCCATGGCTAGTAGCACAACCATCTTACATTATAGCATACGTCCCATCCAACAAGTGATAATTGTTGCATACAATAAACCATACATGGATTTGGAGGATTTGAACCCTAAAAGAAGACAAGGTCATGGAGCAGAATTTGAAAGCTTGCACAATATCTTGATGGCCTCTTCCCTACAACAATGAATAAATATCTCGATGGCCTCTTCCCTACAACAATGAAGAAAATTCCCATCTGCAAATCCAAGTGGATACTTTATGAAAGGAAGAGTGGTAATGAAAATGAAACCATCTCATGATTAAAATATTCTTCCCAAATGCACCCATGCTAGAAAATCAGAATTTAAGTATTAGATCATATCAATCCTATTATCAATAATAGCCTACATATGTGTGATTACTACTAGTATAATTGTATAGTTACTAGGAGATCCAAACCACATAATTGCAATTTTAATAAATTTTATAAAATCAATACAACCCATTGCAAAGTCACATCATAACAAAACATATCAACTATTGTAGTATTGAAACAAATTAATAGACATTAAAAAAATTATTTTCATTTAATTTTTTTATAAAGAACTTATATTGGAATCAAAATTATTATAGAAGGACATCAATCTCAAGCCGAGAGTCCATCCATATCTTGTAGTATAGTCCCATTCGGTTAATAATTGAATGAGCTTTCACTATTGTCTATATTAGAGACTTAAGTTTGTTGCACAATTTTATCCACTTATGAATTTAGTTCTGAGTTAATCATATGTGTGTCCATAAATTATCTAGAACATCGAAAGTTAAGCTCTGTGTTGGAGTTGAGCATTGAGCAACAAGATGGAAGAAGCTACATGTAACATGGAAATAACATTTAAAGTTAATTTTAGATATTTTAAAGTTTCATAGTGATATAAATTTTGATAAATAATCCTAATGGAATGTGTGGAGACTCAGTTGGGAGTATGCCTTGTTGCTATTTAATCGTCCATTATCAACCATCTAAAAATTTGACAAAATTAGAGCAGCCCTTCAATTGCAAAGTTGCAAAATAATGGTCAATTTCATTAGGACCCGATACAATTTTTTTTTTTTTTTGCATGGCAAAAATTGTTGTGCCCTTCTATGAAGGGTAAAATAGGCCGTAAAGGGCATTGAAGGCTTCAAATTTGAAGCCTGTATGGGACCCAAAAGCTTGCTCCAAATAAAGGATTTGAACTCCAGGCAAAAAGCTAGAATGTCTGCTTGGTTCAATCTTGGTCTATAGAGAGAAACGATTGGGATCATCTTCAAGCCAAGCTAGAAAGGTTATTTGCTGATACTACGACATTTCACTTCTATAGCAGCATTGCAAGGGTGATGTGTCAAATATTGAAGATCTATGTTCTAATGCCACTTGGTCTGACTGGGTTCAAACCGTTGCCTATAATACCGTAACTAACCCTTTGAGTTCATGCTGAAACCTGTCAATGCCTAACAACAATGGCTGTATTGTGTCGAGGGGATGGGAATGGACACGAGCTCAAATGCTTCTGCAACGCATGTTCCTTCCAGTGGTTCCTTAGAAAAATTGAAAATTTAGAAGCAAATAAGATTGTGAGTAGGTGCTTCTTGTGTGGCGAGATACCCTTCGTCATTGCCAAAATTAATTTGTTCTACTTGCTGATATTGTTTGATGTTGTTCCTGTTGTTGGCATTCTTGATTATAAAGCCCCTATTTATATTGATGATCAGTTGAGGGGAACTTTTTTCAAAATGAAGAAAAAATATTATTTTTGGATTTTTGGACTAAATTTGAGTTAAAAGCACCGTAGGAAAAGGCTAGTGGCACAATTGTGTCAGGACGATTAATGTAATGTAGTTTGTTGATGAGTTCATCCTGGAAATAGGTGTGGAGCGTGTTGTCGAAGTCACAAAAAATAATGTGGCAATTGGGAAAATGCCAAAGGAGAGACAATCCACATTAGTTTGGACTCTATGTGCAGCCCATCACGCTGATTTGATGTGGATGAATTCACCCTGTATATAGTTGTGGAGCATGTTGTCCAAGCCATGGCAAATAATGTGGCAATTGGAAAAATATCAATGAAGAGACAACCCACATTAGTTTGGATTCCATGTGCAATGCATCAAATTAATTTGATGTGGGAGGATATGGGGAAATTTATCTTGTTAGGGAGTTGATTTAGGAGGCTAAGAGCATAATTAAAATCATTTATAACCGTGGTTCAATGCTTAGCTTTATGAGGACACTCACAAAAAAAAATAGTTGGTGCACCATGCCATCATTGATTTTGCTACCAACATCATTTTTTTTCAGTTTCTTTTTAATTGTTAGTTGGAGTTGAAGAGGATGTTTGTTTTTTGGAGTGGTATGCTAAACCAATCCAACTTAAACTTGAAGGGGTAGGCTATTGCTTCATTTGTTTACAAAGATTCCTCTTGGAGTTCACTACAAGAGGTTGGTGCATTGAATGAACATTTGATAAAGGTTCTTCCACTAGCTAATGGTGGTTAGCCCACAATTGGTTACTTGTATGAGGCCATGGATAGGGCCAAAGATTAAGGCCCCACAATGGATTACTTGTATAAGGCCATGGATAGGGCCAAAGATGCTATTTGGGCATTTATGAGGAAACAAGGTGAGGAGTGAGATAGTCAAGTACGCCATGATTTGAGACTTAATTAATGATAGATGTAACAATATCTCCACTGCATGTGCCACACAATAGGGGTCATACTCAGCCCCACTACCTCCAACTCATGTGGCTTTGATTTCGATGGCGATGTTATGACCAAATTATTTACTTGTTTGTAGAAGATTGTGCTAGATTCAAAGGCACATCAATCCATACATGTTGAGATGGAATTGTATAAGAGCACTGCAAAATTAGTTATGCTATATGAATACCATTGGATAAAAGGAATGTTTAAGCAATTTTGTTATAATGTAACACTCAATGTAATTTTATTTGTTTTTATTATTTTTTTCCTATTTGGCAGCAAGTGGGAAATGTATTTTTTTTCTTTTCTATTTCCTTATTGTTTAGAGTATGTATTGGGGGCTAACTATGTGGAAAAACACAAAAAGTAAAGTCTAAAAAAAATTTAAAGGGGGGATTGGGAATTCTTCCAAACAATCAAGCAGAGGCCCTCGCTCTACTTTAAGGAATCAAAATAATGGTGAGCAATCAGATTAAGCATTTAGTTGTAATTGGGCATTCATCAATTATCATTAGGCTTGTGCGAGGGTTAAGCTCCTCCTCCAATAAGCCCTTTTTAGGATAGCCAAGAGAATGCAAATAGAAGCACGAAAGCTCGATGATATCTCCTTCCATGTCCTTCAAGAGTAGAATAAAAAGGTAGGCAATCATGCCAATTTAGCCATAAGAATAGGCAAATGAGTTTTGCAAAAGAAAGGGGAAACATCTTTACACCCAATCCCCTAATTTTTCAATGATGAAGGTTAAATGCATGAGTTCACCATTCAAGGTCATAAAATTCAAATTAACAAAATCCCTCTCCGTGAAACAAATTATATGGTCCTTATGGTTCCCTCTCACACAATTCAGAGTTATGTTTGTTGATGATTTCAAATGGGTGGAGATCCTTCTTCGTTTGCAGGTGGGATATTGTTATGGGAACTTCATTTGCAGGGTGTTGCCCCTCCAACAACTCTGCTTGCTACACTTGAATTGTGTAGTTTGGCCATCGGTTTTGCCTGTTTAATTTAAAAAAAAATCAATTCAAGTGCTAAGCCAGATTTGTAGTGCTTCAACATACATGTGAGCACAATTGAAATGTATTTGAAATCATACTTTAAAGAAGCACAAGGTGGAATGCCAGTGCTTGAATAATATGGTGTTTGCCAAAACAATACTGCAAATATGAGAAGATTGTTGGTAAGGAAATACCTTGGAGAGCCAACACGTCTTTATTAAGATTATACTGCTTGCTTAATCACCAAAATCTACAGTGGGAACAAATGTTGGTTGTGGAACACATACACGGCCTTTATCAACATTATTGGTTTTATCCATGAATTAGACCCTTTTGTTTTTCCTTTCCTAGGAATACCTCGTGGGGAAACTTAGGAGATGGTTCCCCAAATTCGTTGATGACATCCCTAGTAAACCTATCGATGTAGCTCAGTGTACCTAACCCAGGAGGATTGTAATTGAGTACCTACTAGCATGTAAGTAACCAAATGCCCAACAACATTAGCAACAATTGGTTGAGCTAACCCCTTGGGTTGTAGGCACAATCAAACATATTGTCATCATTGAACACAAATAGTTGGAAAAATATTGAGAAGATCAACTATAGTGGATTGTTTAAAGCAAGCTTATGTCAAGCCTTATTCATGTAATAATCCAAGGCACAAATGAACCTAGTGAGTTATCTGAGTGAAAATTACTAAGATCATCATTGACAATTTATTGCTATTGCTAGTGATGAAAATATATTTCTAGACATTTTGTTTGAGACTATATATGTTGATCACCATTGAAAAGGTGGATCGTGTGATACATTGTCTCGCTTTCCTTGAAGTGTATATACTTGATTTGTGTGGATGTTGCCATTGGATGCTAGGCCATGTGGGACTTGTGTTGAAAGAATCATAATGTAAATTGGTATTCATGATGTACACATTCCTAGTGTGGAGAACAAGGCTAAGGCAAATAGAGAATACTAAGGTCTTAGACATGGAGTTTGGTTGGGTCACATGGAATGATAATAATACTAAGATCTTAGACATAGAGCTTGGTTGGGTCACAACATAGAATGTAAGTTGGTATTCATGATGTACATATTTCTAGTGTGAAATAGAATGATATTCCTAATGTGCAACAATGTGGAGAATGATATCTCCACATGCTTGTGTTGGGTTTGGATATTGATATTTTTTGAATAAAATGTTTTCTTTAAATTATATTAATAATCGATATATACACTTATTTTTAAAGAAAAAAAGGGTCATAGTTGCGGCCTCAAACAAAAGCTAGTTTTGGCTCAATGGCTTATGAAAAATGTAACACTCCTGGTTTGGAATCCCAAGATGTAACTACAGTTTATGAATGCCTGCAAGGCTGAACATATTGTATTTGTAAATATTAAAACTAAAAATCCACAATTGGTTGTGCTGAGGCGGTACGATGAAAAGATCAGGGACTTGTGTATTCACCAGAGATATATCTCTCCAATTCCCAGACTCTTTCAGAATTAACCCTTGGCAAACAGGAAAATTGGGTTGAATCCAATTCCATGCCAAACAATACACTTAACCTCCTTGATTTCCTTCTGATTGCACAACAATGAAATACATCACTACCATCTGTGCTCAGAAATCCACCAAATCAATTTCTTACACCATTTGCCACTTCATTGGCATGACCAGAGATAAAATGGACATAATTGCAATAGAAATGATCAACAATTTGGTTCTTAGGTTCAGGGATTCATATAAGTTTTCATTCTTAGATAATAATTACCTCTCCTTTTCTCTCCAACAAACCTAGGCATGAGAAATTTTACTCAGAGTTCAATCTTCTTCCCCACCTTCAGCAGAATGATGACTAAATACTTTTCCCTTGCATGCATAAGTTCATGCATGCAGCTTGGAACCACGTGGAATCTCTCTCAGCCATATATATATTAGAATGAGGACGAAATACTTTTCCCTTGCATGCATAAGTTCATGCATGCAGCGTGGAACCACGTGGACTCTCTCTCTCAGCCATATATATATATATATATACACACACCACCCAAAATCCCACTTATTCATAGTTAAATAATAATTATGATTTTAATAATATAAAGTCATTTAAATGGGATTATGGCTTAGGATAAACTTTAGGGACTTAATATTTAACAGGGTCATAACATAGTTTTCCCTACCTAGGTCATTTAACCCCTTTACTGTCTGTGGTGAATACACAAGTCCCGGATCTTTTCAGCGTACTGCCTTAGCAGCGCCAGTTGTGGATTTTTAGTATTAATATTTACAAAATACAATATGTTCAGCCTTGCAGGCATTCATAAACTATAGTTACATCTTGGCATAGCCAGACTAGGGGTTCCAAACCAAGGGTATTACATGATACCAATTTGTAAAGCACCCTATGTTACACTAGAATCAAAAACATAATTGTTTTCTATAATGTTACATTCCTAATGATTATATAAATTCCTATAATAAATGCATAACGAAATAAACATTTAGTGGAAGTATAATATATCGAAATAATTGATCAACATACAAAACACTAGATCAAACCATATTTCACAACATAATTTGATATAGTATAGATTTAAACATCATAACTGTGACACAAAAGTTATGACAAGAGGGTTGTGACACAAGACCTGAGACATAAG
Organism: Larix kaempferi; assembly: GCA_027924585.1. Lineage (NCBI taxonomy): Eukaryota > Viridiplantae > Streptophyta > Pinopsida > Pinales > Pinaceae > Larix > Larix kaempferi. Next base: position 3,707,304 of record BSBM01000985.1, on the reverse strand, counting down.
AGCTGTGACATATAACCTGTGACATGGAGACTTGGGACACATGACCTGCGACACAAGACCCGAGACACAAGAGTTGTGACACAAAACCTACGACATAAGACCTGGGACACAAGACCTATGACACAAGACCTGCGACACAAGTACAAAATAACTGTGACAGAGGTGAATTGTGAAACTTCGCAATAGGAACCTCGGTAGGAATTGCCTAGCATGTTTTCATAAATGGAATAAGGTAAATATAGTTTCATACTTAGACATTTATCAAGTTATTTGTTATATTTTATTTTATTAAGACAATGGAAAATATTATTTCAACATATTCCTTTTAAACTTAACTTACTGCCCAATAAGAACCATGCAGTAAAATTTGTCTTAAGTAGTGCCAGTGCCCAATGAGAACCACATGGTAAAAATTGTCTTAAGAAGTGCGAAGCGGGGTTTCTGTAAATAAAATACCGTTCTTTCCAATGCATAGAATGAACTGCTCAATTTGATCCACGAATTAATTAGGAAAACATTTTCCAATCTTTCTCAAGCATAAAAGCTTAATGACATATTATTTACTATTTCAACCCATTGAATCTTGTATACAATCCCTACAATTCCAATACTTGTAAATTAAAACTCCCACTCAGAATTGGCCCTTGTAAAGATGAACATGGCTGAATTTAGTCTTCACATAACATTCAAACTCTTTTAAATTGGCAATTTCAGCCCATGGTTTTTAAATTCAACATATATTTGTTGTAAGACATAATAAATATGTCTTAGCACATGATGGTTGTAAATAAGGCAAACAAAACCAGTTGTGGTTTTAAAATAAACATAATTACCACACAAAACTGCCTATGGTTTTAAAATAAACAAAATTACCACTTAATTCAAAGCACTACAAGCAAATTTAACACATGGTATTGTTTTTAACTTACCTTTTAAGATAAGTAAAACATTTCATTTAACTTAGGAGTTGCTTAGTAAGAAAAATAATCAAAATGAATAGCATTGTACTCTTCGACATAATTTGAATAAATATTTCAATTATGAACCCTAAAATTAACCACTATTACATGAACTCACACTTCAACTTAAGTAAAGAATTTGACATTTCAACCAAACAACTCATGAATTTCTTCTTTTTATGCAAATCCATACATTTAAACAGAAAACCATGGCAAATTTTTATCATGAATTAATATTGGAAATTAAAAACACCATTCTCATGAATTAAACTTATCTATTAAACACTTGAATTGGGAAACTAGTTGTGTGGCTTCCATGCTCCACTCAACCATAGGTATTTTCTGCTCCTTAATCTCTTAGCAGAACACCACCCCTGAGCTAAGACTTGTGCATTCACTAGAGAGACATCTCTCCAATTTCCAAACTCTTTTAGAATTAACACTTGACAAACATGAAAATTGGGTTGAATCCAATTCCATGCCAAAAAATGCTCTCAACCTCATTGATTTCCTTCTGACTGCACAACAGTGAAACACATCACTGCCATTTGTGCTCATAAATACACCAAGTTAGTTGCTTACACCATTTACCACTTCACTGACATGACCAAAGATAAAATCGACAGAATTGCAACATAAATTATCAGCAATTTGGTTCCCAGGTTCGAGGATTCATATCAATTTTCATTCTCGGATAATAATTACCTCCCCTTTTCTCTCCAACACACCTAGGCATGGGAAAATTTTCGAAGAGTTCAATCTTTTTCCCCCCCTTCACATAGAATGGGGATGAATTACTTTTCCCTTGCATGCAACTTGGAACCACGCGAACTCTCTCTCTCAACCATATATATATATATATATAAACCACCCAAAATCCCACTTAATCATAGTTAAATAATAATTATGATTTTAATAATATAAATTAATTTAAATGAGATTATGGCTTAGGATAAACTTTAGGGACTTAAATATTTAATAGGGTCAAAACATAGTTTTTCCTACCTAGGTCATTTAACCCCCTTACTGTCTCTGGTGAATACATAAGTCACCGATCTTTTCAGCGTCCCACCTTAACACAACTAGTTGTGAATTTTTAGTATTAATATTTACAAAATACAATATGTTCAGCTTTGCAGGCATTCATAAGTTGTAGTTACATCTTGGCATAGCTAGACTAGGGGTTCTAAACCAAGGGTGTTACAAAAAACCAGAATTTCTCCACACGCATATAAAAATAACAGTGTAAGCTACAAGGATCAACAAAGTGAATAATCATATGGCCAAAGTCCAGACAACATAAATATAAAGACAAGTATGGTAGTTAGATGACCAGAATAAAGATAGCCATAAAGTTCGGTAGATGCAATTGATTTAAACTCAAGTGGTAGGTCTAAATCATTGAGTTTTAGGCCCCATCGTCTAGTGAATGGTGGATCATTTGCACGTTGTGGGGTGGCCCTTTCATTATTGACATGTGGAGTTAGTTATTTCTCCATTGAAATGACCAAGTCCGAGTGGGGAACTTTTCATTCAAGGGTTAAGGAAGAGGTGAGCGATTATGGTGCTCTCAACCAAGGATCAAGCTTCATTGTCTATTGTGCCCCTAAACTAGGAGGTCCACCCTATGGCATGACTTGTTCATAGACTAGTATGAACAAGTCGAGCTATGATGGGAATGAACTTCTAGGGGGACCTAACTTATTGTTTAAGGGGAAAGTCCCAAAACTCCATCAATATTTGGAGATGTGCCATTGGTAGCTTGACCTTATTGGCTTGAATGCGAATCTACAAATGCAAATTCACACAACTTAGAGCGCTATCATGTCAGGAGAAATGAACGAACTATGTAGTGTTAAAGACATATTTATTTTGTTTTCCAAATAAAAAATAACATCTCTATTCTAATAAATTGCCATTCTGCATGAAACTCTATGACCCATGGGAGTTGGTCATTAGGGAGATAAGAATGACAAGGAACATCCCCAAGGAAGAACTGACCATAGGTTAGAGACCCAAGCCAAGGTGTCTTGGCATATAGAATAAAAAAAATATACTTGACAATTATTTCATTGTTGTGATACAAGGGGAATTTGGGTTGAAAAATTCCTAGATACTTAAGGGATTGGAAAGGGAGGGTTGCCTAGAATCAAAGACCAAGCAAAAACAACTTTTTTAGGATCAATGAAAGAAATCCACATTGAATGTAGCATCGCTAGCCACTTAGAGGGTTGAGAATGCATCCTATAGACTCTAGAGCGTGTTAAGTATGGCATCAAGCCTAGGTCAAACATTGAGCCACATATACCCATTTGCATATGGGTGAATCCATGAAGATGGGTGTCTATTTTGGGGGGTTCCGTGAGAAAATAATTCTGAATTTTTCATGTTTTCCATCTTTGGTCGAATAAAAGTGATTATATTGTTTGAAATTTCACTTTTCACTAAAAAAAATTCTTAGAGAATTATGTTAGCTTGCTATCCATATTTTTTTCAATTTTTTATATTGAGATTTGATATGTCGATTCGACAAATGTTTGATAGTGTGTTCTTATAAAATGAAAGGACTACAAAATAGTCATGTTTTGTCACACACGTAAAATCATTGTTAAACTTGTTTTTTGCAAAAAACAAATATGCTACGACAATCTACACACAATATACTACCGCATGACTATAAGTTTGTAGCAAATGGATCTATATACTAATTATTATATTTATTTGAATTCGATCAATGGGGAAACCTTGTCGATTTTCAACATATTTTTTGTCGCAAAACTTTTCTCTCAACTGAATATAAAACTAAAGATTCTATGAATACCCTTTCGAAGTAGACACGCCAATTAACTGCACTATATTTTTCTCAATTTTTTTCGTGGTGTATTTTTAAAGTTATGGATTTTTCATTTCACCGCATTTTGAAAGAGACGAAATTAAACTCAACACCTATTAAGAAAACAAACAATTACAAATATTAGATCTTACCTATACATAAAGAAATCTATATATTCGGAAAGTAGATTCAATAACGAAACCAATGGTATCAAGTCCGACAGTCGCTTTATAGTGTAAGAGATCATTTTTACCTTCCGAAAATGGAGAAACCTGAAAACTGTGAGAGACAATCTGATTTTCAGGTTTCAGAATTATTCGACCGAATAACTGTTTTCCGTAACAACGACGTCAATTTAATCAAAGGTTATTCGTCCGAATAACTAAACGTAAAAAAAAACTTGTCGGCCGAAATATATATATATATATATTTCTTTTCTAAACTTATATAAATAAAACTAAATACTTCAATTAACTTCGCACATTTTAATTTTGCATGCTTTCTGGTCAGAATATTTTTGAAGAGATTTTCTAAGGAGTTTTTTTTTCAAAGAGAGTTTTTTTTACAAAATATTTTTTTTCTTACTTCTTTCTAAGGAATACATTGAAATAATTCTTTTGCAAAATGAGTTTTTATTCCAAGTTTTTTGCACTTCTTATTTCTTTGCAATGGTTTTTTTTCCAAGGATTTTTTAAGGAATTTTTTTTATGAAGTATTTTTTTTCAAGTTTTTTGCACTTTTTATTTCTTTTCAATGGGTTTTTTTTCCAAGAATTTTCTAAGGAGTTTTTTTTGTAAATAGAGTTTTTTTTATGAAGTATTTTTTTTGTTACTTCTTTCTAAGGAATACATTGAAAGATTGTTTTTCTAAGACATTTTTGCAAAATAAGTTTTTATTCGAAGCTTTTGCACTTCTTATTTATTTGCAATAGGTTTTTTTTCCAAAATAACAATTTTAAAGAGTTTTTATTCCAAGTTATTTTTTCAAAGGACGTTTCTTTCCTTCTTATTTATTTGAAAAGAGGTTTTTTCAAAGTCTCCCAAGTTATTTTTGCAAAAAAGTTATTTCGTTGCAACAGTTTTTACAAAGAAATATTTTTCCCGAGTATTTTTTCAAAGAAGTTTTTTATTTTTTTCTAGTGGATTTACAAAGAAGATTTATTTAGAAAGTGTTCTTATTATTTTCCAATGGGTTTTTTCAACAAATGTTTCTTTCCAAAGTGTGCATTTACAGAGATTTTATTCCAAGGCATTTTTGCAAATAAGATTTTATTTCAAGTTATTTTTACAAATGAGATGTATTTTTCCTTCTTATTTATTTGAAAATGGATTTTTTCAAAGTCTACCAAGTTATTTTTGCAAAAAAGTTATTTCGTTGCAAAGGTTTTTACAAAGAAATATTTTTACCAGGTATTTTTTCAAAGAAGTTTTTTTTTTTTTTTTTTTATTTGTGGGTTTACAAAGAAGATTTAATTAGAAAGTATTCTTATTCTTTTCCAATGGGTTTTTTCAAAGGTGATTTATTGTCAAAGAGTTCTTATTTCATTCAAAGAAGGTTCTTTTCAAAGGAAACTTGTTTCCAAAGACTTTTTCTTAAAAAGATTCTTACAAGATTTTGATAAGGGGAAGTAAATTTTAGTTCATGTGTTTATAAATTTCGTAACTGTTTATAAATCTTCATTTTTTTTTTTACAATAAAATGATGATTACTTAATTTATCATTTATAAATTAAACAATCATGGGCAGTAAGAGAAACAGTCAAAGAAAATATGATCGTAAATGTGCTGATGATGATTATAATAGAAAAAAGAAAAAACTTAAATATCATGCTAACAAAGCAAGCCTTGCAGAAACGTAAGCAACGATTATTGAAGATACAAATACAGTTTTACATGATAATGTTGATGAAATGGAAATTGAAAATAGAGTACAAGAAGAACAAATTGAAGTTGAAGAAACCATTGTTGAAGATGTAAATAGTGATTTACATACTAATGTCGATGAAGTCAATATTGAAGATCAAGTTCAAGAACCAGAAATTGGACCAGGTATGTATATATCATGTATTTTCCAAATTCATTTTTTTTAATGAATTGTATTTTTGGATATATGTTTTAAATTAAATTTAACTTGATGTATAGGTACTTTCACTATTGATGATGAAACGTTAGAAAACGTTGATTGCAACAAATATGGAAAAAAAATACCCATACACGCTGCACGATATCGGGCTCAAAAAATTTATGATGATGTTCTGAAGAATTATTCAGCAACAGGACAAGCACAAATTTTGAGATGTTTATTAGTGACCAAGAAGTTAGAAGGTGCTACATCATTATTGGGTATTCACAAGGCGACCAAAGAGTCGAAATTAAAATATAATGTGATAAAAAATATAGGTGATGCAATAAAAAAGTTTGGAAAATCTAAGAAGAAAGATATCAGTGCTGCACAAAGAACAATTCATACAGCAATTATTTCGACTAGTACTAAAAAAAAACGTTTGACAACACAGCTAGCAAAAACAGTTGGAACCTCAAGAAAAACATTATACAGACATAACAAATTCAGAATACAAATAGATGAAAATGATGAACTTGCTTGCTAGGCAATTATTTGTAGACAACCTTACAAAGATAAAATGGGAGCAGGTGTTAAAGATATTGTACGGGAATACTGGTTGACACATGCTCGAGTTTCACCAAATTCAAGAGATGTAATACGACAAAGAGTATCACGAGGAGTATATGTAAGCAGTCCAAAACATATAATGGATATGACACAAGTACAATTGTTCAATAAATTCAAGGAAGATCATCGTGAAATTAATGTGTCAATCACTACATTTGTGCAACTAAAACCATGGTATGTTAGACCTATTACTATCCGTGACACATGTTGTTGCCGTTACCATGTGTAATTCCAATTATATTACAACACATTTCTTGAATTTGGTAAAATGTTTTGGACAAATTCACCACCTCCGCCCACAATACGGGAATTCATATCTCAAACCCTATGTGAGATAAATCACGATGAAGTATTTTATAATAAGAAATGTGTCAATGGAAAACATTGTAATCGTTGTGGAAATTTGGTTTTATTCCACAATAAATATCCTATCAATACTGATCACTCACTGTCAAATGTCACCTTTGATTGGAGAAGATATGAATACATTACAAGTACTAGTGATGTACATTCCAAAAGGATTGATTTGCGAGAAGATAAAATAAGTGTGGCAGATTTTCTCAAGAAATTCGAAAGTGAAATTTATAAATACACCAAGCATTCACATAGAGCACGATGGCAAGACCTTCAATTCAAACAGTCTCGTGAAATTTTTCCACCAGGAACAATTTTGTCAGTGGTTGATTTTGTAGAAAATTATACATTTGCTGCACAAAAAGAGATACGGAGTGAATACTATCATTCTGACCAAGTTTCTATATTTGTTTATGTTTTATATAGACATTCTCAACAGGATGTTGATGGCATTGAAAGCACGTGTGACAATCGAGATGTGATTAAAGAATATCACTTTTATATCAGCGACGATCGTACACACGATATACATTTTGTTCAACATTGTATTGAAAGTATTTTCTACAATTCACTAAAGGAACGTACCATTAAATTCAATGAGCATTGGATATGGTCAGATGGATGTGCCGGACAATTTAAATCTTCGCGATCATTTTATTGGTTATGTCGACTTCATAAAGCATTGAACATTAAACATCACTATAATTTATTTGAAACTGGTCATGGAAAAGGTGAACATGATGGTGTAGGAGCATGCGTAAAAAGAGCACTTCAAAGATGGAAAATGAACCATAGTTCTGCACGATTCCATTCAGCTGCAGAGGTTGTCCAATGGTGTAAATCACATCTAAACTATGATTATAATCAACAATAAAAAAATGTGCACAGGTATGTACACACAAATGTTTTAATTTATATTTTATTATCAATTTAAAAAAAAGTATGTACCTAACATCAAAATTTGTCATTTGTGTAATAGGTTTTTTTGGCATGTTAGGATCCAAGATATAAATAGATCAATACCATACGACACTAACACCATACAAGGGACTAGAGATTTTCACTCTATTCAAACAAAAGCCTTCCAAAACATTTATGCATTTGACAGTAGAAAGCAATCATGCTTTTGTCATATTTGTACTAAAAATATTGAATCTACAGAAGTTTGTGAAAACATAACGAAAAACTATGTAAAACATTGGAAACACACAGAGATTAATCCTAAAGGAAAAATGCCACTAGCAAGCATAGAAGAATTAGAATCAAAAGATATAGCAATATCATCTAATGGCGACAGAATTTCAGATCTCGTTAGAGAAGGTAATGATAAAATACCACTGTTTTGTCCTTCACCTTATACACATGTATATTAGTCAATTTAATTGAATTAAAAATCCTGACATCAATTGTAATTTGCACAGGAGATGTTTTTGCTGTGATTGCACCTGTAGACAATAACGAAAATGTGAAAGATTATTTGATGCGATGCACTGAAGGAAAAATGAAGTTATTGGAAGACTACAATGACAACGGATATACATACGAGAGAGGATCCATCATTTTAAAGGGCTATTTTTTCAGCAGACCCATATGACTCAAAATGATGTCTACTTTCAGGATTATGAACCTGATGTTATATGTTGTCAATATAGCCATTTAGTATGTGCATCTCGAATAAAATTGGTTCAAGTTCCATCGAAAAAACAATTAAAAAATAAAAAATAGAAACTGTCCAAATATGATCATGAACGGATAATTGAAGACTGTATTCCATTGCGATGTTTTTAAAACCATATATTTAAAATTAATAGATCAATGGTTTTGTCAATGTCATTGTCAATTGTTGTGTACAATATATTTTTTTCTTTCTATGTCTATATGATCTTGAAAAGAACTGGAGTATAAAAGTTTAAATGATCGTATTCTAGTATGCTGAAATTTGAATTCAAAAATTATTTGGTAATTATGAAAACCTCAAGGTGTAAAATTTTTGTCTTAATTCTGTTTGAAATACTTTATTCGGGTCCCCATATGTCTATTAGATCACTTAAGGGATGAGATAACGGATCTGTGGCTATCGCCAATCTCCGCCCCGAATCTTTAATTTAAAATATTGCCTGTGTAAGTTCGCATAACTGAAATTATGGTAAATAGAGACAACGATCATTTGATTTTTAATCACAAAAAAAGATTCTAGGATTGTGAAGCTTATGCTAAATTAGAGAAATGATTATTTACAACAAATCAATGAAAATTAATCAAATTGTTGTTTAAAATCATTGTTCTAATTTAGCACAAGCTACACAATCCTGTAATCTTCGCTTATGATTAAAAAACAAAAAATTATTATCCCCATTTGCCATGATTTCAGCCGCACCAAATGTACGTGGACATTGAAAAGAAGAATTATTAATTAAAAATTCATATCAAAATTTGAACAGATAATATTTATTTTTCAACAAGTCCTAACATTCATATTTCAATCAAAACTTCCTAACAAATTTCAGAACTTTGATCTCAAGTAGCATTCATTTTTAAACTTCCTAACATTTATATTTCTATCAAAACTTAACATTTATTTATTGATTGCACCTTATCATAAATTCCTTAACATCCATTCTTACCATCACATTCATTCTTAACATTCCTATTAAAATTTAAACCTAACATTCAAATTTCAATTAAAATTTCCTAACAAATTCCTAAAATTTGAACTGAACATGTGTTCATTTTTAAACTTCTTAGTTCGTCCATATTTCTATTAAAATTTCTAACATTCATAAACTTCCTAATATTCAAAGATAACTTTCATGTTCTTAACATTCATTTTTAGACTTCTTAGTTCATCCATATTTCCATCAAAACTTCTAACATTCCTAAATCCCTAACATTCTTAAAATTTGAACTTAACATGTGTTCCCTTTTAAGCTTCCTAGTTCATCCATATTTCTATCAAAACTTCTAACATTCATAAACTTCCAAACATTCAAAGATAACATTCATGTTCTCAACATTCATTTTAAACTTCCTAGTTCATCCATATTTCCATCAAAACTTAGATAACATTCCTAATATTCCTAAGCTTCATAACATTCTTAAGCTTCCTAGTTCATCCATATTTCTATCAAAATTTCTAACATTCATAAACTTCCTAACATTCAAAGATAACATTCATGTTCTTAATATTCATTTTTAAACTTCCTAGTTTGAATCCATATTTTCATCAAAACTTCAAACATCCTAAACTTCCTAACATTCCTAAAATTTGAACTCAACATGTGTTCACTTTTAAGCTTCCTAGTTCATCCATATATTTCTATCAAAACTTCTAACATTCCTAAACTTCCTAACATTCAAAGATAACAGTCATGTTCTTAACATTCATTTTTAAACTTTTTAGTTCATCCATATTTCCATCAAAACTTAGATAACATTCCTAATCTTCCTAGAATATTCCTAAGCTTCATAACAGTCTTAAACTTCCTAGTTCATCCATATTTCTATTAAAACTTCTAACATTCCTGCACTTCTTAACATTCAAAAATAACATTCATGTTCTTAATATATTCAATCTTAACATTCATTCATGTTTCAATCAAAACTTCCTCATTCATGAACTTTAAACCTATGTTCATCTATTTTTAAACTTCCTTTAACATTCCTAAACTTCATAATATTCAAGAATATCATGTTCTTAACATTCTTGATCTTAACATTCATTCTTACATATTCATTCATTCATTTAAACATGCAAGTACATATTCTAAACCTTTAAATCACACTAAATATGCTAAATAAACAAAAATAAACTTAAATCATTTAAACCAAATTTTACAAAATATGTAAGTTCAAAGAACATGTATATAATCCTCAAAAAAATGCTCATGAACATACAAGTTCAATGTACATATATGTAACTAATCCAAAAATAAATCTCCTCGACATGTCCAAAACAAATCTTTGCAATCTATGCATATCAACAAAAAAAAATGTCCATGCTATAAAAAGAAAATGTCCACCATGCTATCCTCCACTAGGGCCTCCCTTGGACTCAACCCACCCTACAACATGTATAAAAACAGATTATAAATATCATTTAAATTATTTAAAAACTATATTCAGAAAATTAAAATATTTAAAAACTTATATATCAAAAAACATTTCAATTATTAACAATATTATATCAAATTCTCCAAATACTTGCCCACCACCATCCTCCAAAGGAGTTTTCCCTTTGCCTCCAAAAGACCTGAGAGACCCAAGCTGCAACATGTATAAAATCAATTTATGAATCTCATAAATTATTTGAACAAATTTTAACTAAATCTATAAAAATTAAAATATTAAAGCAGAGAACAATATTAAAGCAGTGAACAAAATTACCTCCTTGCTAATATCTGCTGCATGAAGCAGAGAACCTATATCTCCCCCCTAAAAGTTAAATTGTATGTATAAATAAAATATAATGCAAACTAAAAAAATTACTGTGCCAATTAACTTAAAACTAAAATTAAAAAATTAAAAAAACATTAGCTCACAATAGATGGTAAATCATTTATAAAATTCGTATCTAAAGAAACCTACATGGATAAGTCAAATTAACAATAAGATGCATAGTTAAATTAAAATTCAAATATATATATATATATATATATATATATATATATATCAAATTCAAACATATATATATATATATATATATATATATATATATATATATATATATATATATCAAATTCAAACATAATTACAAATATATAAATAATAAATATGTACCTCTCGAATATTCTCTAGATTTTCGCTAGTTGAAACATGGAAAGAATGTTCATTCATCATTCTTAAAAACTGCAACCAATTTAAACATTTACATAATGTACCTATTACTTTACATCAAAAACATAATTTATCATTTATATAATGTAACAAAAAAATTCAATTTAAAATGAATAAAATATGTAATTAAAATTAAGTCATATCATAATCAACAAACCTCTCCCAAACTCGATGTGTCATTGGATATAACATTTGCAGCTAAGTCGCGACAAACCTTGGCATATGGCTTGAGATCTTCAATGCTCATTCCATCTATCTCATCATTAGTTTTGTAAACAAACTTTTGACAAATAGCAGAACGAGCCCTTTCTCGAACCAATCCCACATCTACTCCAACTAATGCTGACAATAAACCATCGCCAACAAAATTCCTTGCAATTGTCCCAAGTTGGGATGTGGGCTCTATCTCTGATTTTAATGCCACCAACCTAGGTGGGCGAGATATCTGGGGTGGAGGTCGAATAATTGTAGGATCTCTAAGAGCACCTTCTCGATTATATATTCAACCCTTTCCAACTCCATAAAATTTTGAATGAACATCGGTATAGTCTGGTTTCATATTTAAGAAAAACTCAACATAAAAAAATCTAGCAAAATATTGAGAAACCTCATCGTTCCATGGAAACCGACCATAGGCTACGAGAAACCAATCATAGAGGAGATGTGCAAGATCAGGATGCTTGAAATATTGCACTTTCAACATTTCTTGCTTTAGACCTTCTTTGAATTTAAACGTTGATTTGGCCTGTTCTTTCGTCACTCTCTCCTTCACAACATCCCACTTGTATGGACCCATCACTTGTTTCCTTCGTCTTCGCATCAAATCAACAAAACCATCTGTAGTTGGTCCGAGATTCTCATATGCTTGAATGAAGTTTTGCAATGATCCCAAAACAATCTACAAACTTTGTTTACTCTCTGGAGGGAGATCCATAGTAGACAAATCATTTTACAACTTGTCGTAGTGGGATCTACATCTTTCAAGAGTCATTTGATGATCACCACTTTCCCATAGAAGCTCCTAAGGCAGATCAGATGGATATGTTGTAATGGGTGTACAACCCTCAGTTAATTCAACATATTACGTCCTAGCTCGACCATCATCACCTTGTGTAGAATGATTAGCCTCTTGAGAACCTTGCTCTGCACCCTCATCCGTCTCCCTCGCTTGCTCTGTCTCCATCCCTATAGAATTACAAACATCTTCTGAACCATGCTCTGCTTCAAATAAAAACAAAGTTCTGTTTAAACACAAATACAATTTTTGCGTACACAAAAAAACAATTTGCATGTACATGTTAAAAGATTGATATTCATATACCAATAGAGGGTCAAGATCGACGTTCTCCCACAGAAGATATAGTGGAATCATTTGTACCTCTTTCACCTCGTCGATGTGAACTATACAATAAAATAGAATTCCAAGGGGAGGTTGACAACCTCCGATTATCACTTGTAACACCAACCCCAGAAGTTTGTGAAGACCTCCTACTCTTTCTCCTCAAAGAATCCTCTCTTTCTATTTGATATATAATGTCTACACTTGCACAAATATCGACTAATTACATATTCAAATCCTACATGTTAATTATACAAATTCTAAAACCTAGTTGCTAAAGAGACTAAGTTATTTAATAAGGATCTAGATTTACCTAATATCCTCAAATAGTTCTTAAAAAGAGTATAGCTAATATTAGATGTGCGAAGAATTAATGTACCAATGTTCTAAGTGTTTTTGATGTTTAAAATGAATGGAACTAATATAGTTAAATACTAAGTGAAGGGTTCATTTCTTTATGTCAAAGAATGAGTTCATGAACCTGTTTTAACTTTTATTCTAAATCTTAAATTAATAACTTGATATTTTAATACTTTAAACATAAATTATATCTTCAAATATTTTCATTATTCCATAAAATAAAACAAAATTGACAATTCATGGTATTATGTTTTGAGTTTGACATGTTTTTGAAATTTGCCATGTTCAATAATGGTCTTCAGTTTCTTAAATTAATAATTTAATCAAGATATTTTAATACTTTAAACATAAATTATATCTACAAATATTTTCATTATTCCATAGAATAAAAAAAAATCAACCATTCATGGTATTATGTTTTGAGTTAAATGACATGTTTCCCAAATTCTCCATGTTCCACAATGGTCTTCAATTTCAACCTGATAACGGTAATGATTCTTGGTATTATGTTCTCCAAGTTTACCATATTGCAACCAAAGAAAAACATAATACCAAGAATTGCCACCTTTACAAGGATAAAACTCAAGACCATTGTGGCATAATATCATCTAATAGTTTTTAAAATGACTATGACTATTATTGTTCAAATGTATAAAGATTACTATACCAATCTTCTAAATGTTTTTGTTATTTCATAGTACATCTAAATTAAAGTCTATTCATGTCTATAGTTTCGTTGTACCTAAAGTCAATTTTAAAATTTTGTTGTATCAAAAGTTGAGTTTAATCGTTTAAATTTTCTTTGTATCTATAGCTATCCATCAACACAGTTTGTAATAAAACTAATATATTGATCTCTGCACTCTGTCAACGTAGACATAGTTCATGAACTCTGTCAACATGTCCATGTCCATGTTGACAGAGTTCAGAAAGAAAACAAGCCTATATATAAATGGGATATATCATTTGCAAATACAATTACAGTCCTACTTTTATTTTCATTTCTAAACACATAAGCAAAATCAACAATTTAACAAAAGTAACTAACTAAACAGTCAATATATTCTTCTTTTATATTTAAATTTAAACAATTTTCAACATACGATTTGACTACGATTTGACCAGAGCCCATGACCCCTGCCCAATTGGACAGAGTACATGAACCCTGCCCAATTGGACAGAGTCCATGAACCTTGCCCAATTGGACAGAGTACATGAACTCTGCCCAATTGGACAGAGTACATGACCTCTGCCCAATTTTGGACAGAGTTCATGACCTCCAGGGACAACCTCAAAACTTTTCAACAAATAATTAACTATTTAATTAAAAAAAAAATCTACTTACCTCTTTAGATGCAGCCGAAACGAAACCGGGCGAAATTAGATCTGGATGAAGAGAGCCCCAAGAGAAATTTTAAACAGCCAAAACGAAACGAGTCAAACAACCAACAAAAGAAAACCTGCAAGAACAATAACAAATTAAATAAGAAACTTACAGAAAAAAAATAAACATTTTCAAGTTAAATATGCCAACAGAATTACCTCTGCACACTGCTAGGTCGATAGGTCCCCAACTACAGCGCCTTACTGTTGTGCGAATGTCCACAGGAGAACACTCCAACGCCAAAGCTCCACCAACAGAAGTGCAGATGCACGCTAAACCTATAGATTTCCAGACGTAGACTGCACCAAAGAGCGTCCAAACGTCCAAACACAAATACAACCCAGCGGTAGAGGCAAAACCTCGCATACGAGTGGATGGGGCAAACAAAAGGTGGTGGACGAGCAGGGTGGCAGAGAAGTGACACACAGCAGCGAGGAATCGGGTGGCGGAGATCAACGACAACAAACAGAGCGTGGATAGGTGACAAACCAAAATGTTGATGCGGAGGCGGGACCACCAACAGCGCCAACGGGGTCCACAGAATCGGCCGAAAATGACAAACAATGGCCGCGGTCGAGCTTTTATGCAGAATTATTATTCGGCCGAATACTTATTCGGTCGAATAATTATTCAACCGAATAAGTATTCGGCCGAATAATTGCACAGCGCCGTGTGTTTTCTCCGTCCAGCTAAAACCTCGCACACATATCTAGGCCACCGTTAGGTCTAACGGTGGCCCGTTAATTGTTATTTGGCCGAATAAATAATACGTTATTCGGCCGAATAAGTTTAATCATTTGACCGAATAATTACATTATTCGGCCAAATAATTAAACTTATTCGGCCGAATAACTTCCGCTATGGTTCTTCGGCGGCCGATTCTCACTAAAGTGTAACCCACCTTCGCATTTCCACCCTTATGCATATCTCTTAAAAGGCTAAAATCCTTTCCATTTCTCAGAAGCTTCCACCACATTGTTGGGATAGCCATACCCATCTTGAGAAATAGGTAATTTGTACTTAGATCTTATAAATTTTCAATTATAGCTTTATTAGATCTCACAAGCCTAAATTTGGCCTTGAGAGTTACCCTCAGTTTCAAGCAGTGAGCCCTATTGTGATAAAGGTCTCTGGGATGAGAGATGTCCTTCCTTATGAGTTGCTTAGTTGAAAACGATGAGGAATTTTCCAATGGTTTGCCTTAAAAAATAACCAAGGGTGACCACTAAAGGCAGTGTTCATTGAAGGAAAAGCCAATGCACAAGGAATCCCCTGGTCAACTCAACTTCTCTTTAATGGCTTATGGTTTCCAAATTATCTAGGCCACAAATGTGTCATAAATATGAACTTTGGTAGGGTAAGCAACATGGTCCGAAAGTTGAGATTTCAACAATGCTTTTCCCCCAGCATGGCTCCTTGAAGAGTATAGTTACACAACAATTCCTTCTAGTTTTCATGGCCATCCACTCCTTTGACAACCCACTTATCACATGGAGATTGGGTTTGACAAGAAACATTGATCATCCCTGGCCCTCCCCATTCCTTCAAAGTCGCAAGATAATGCCAAATTAACCCAATGAAACTCCCTTTTTCCTTGTAGAAAAAACCAGAGAAAGTCTCAAGAACTTCTTTTGTGGTTGGTGTGTTACTTAAAAAACTAGCACTTTTCCACGATTGAAGATAAGTGGACCCAAATCCAATATGTGGAGCCAACTAAGACAAGTGGACCCAATGAACTGCATGCTATGATCGAAAACTCTTCAAGTAGGTACACCCATTGTCACTTCAATCTAACCCCGTTCCTCTTTAGGTCTTTCTCTTGGGACCATGGGAGGATTCCCAAAAAGAGGTAATAATAAACTTGTAAGATATACAATAGAAAGTAGCTCTATCCCTACAACACCTTTCCACTGTTAGTAGACCAGTGCATATGGAAGCAATGATGTATGTCTACAATAAACCCTCAACTTTGGAAGGCTAGGAGAAATAATGAAGATGTAATTCACTGCTGCAATTTTATGTAGTAAAAACCAACAATACAAAAAACTAGATAACTCACCAGCTAACCGTCGAAAATATACAAGTTTTTTCTCTCAACAACCAACATTGATGGGCATACCTGTTCCCCCTAGGGTGCACTCGCTTTGGTGGATGAAATGTATGATTTGATGTTGATTTATACTTTAGGTCCGTGTTTTTTTGCAATCAAGGTGAATAAAAAATATCCTTGGCCTCAAATCCCCCCCGGGTCCTCCCGTGTAACCTTGGATTTGACTTAAACTTCCTCAACCCTCTAGGGTTTGAATTTTCCCTTGAGATGAACTTGCAATAACTCAATAACCAGATTCAAAACAACCTTTTAGGGATGACATCACCTAGCCCTGGGATGATGTCACCTCCTTTAGGGCAACTTAGGCATTAGAGGAAATTTGGGGTGTAAAATGGGCCACGGAAAAATAAAAAAAAATCCACGTCACACTACAAATATGCCATGTCACACTAAGTTAAAGGTGTTATCTAGTGAAGGTCAACCTATAGTATTTCATTAATGATAGTTGACAAGTATGTTGGGTTAGTGTAGAGTTAAGTGATGAGGGTTGAAAATAATAATGAAAGGTGTAGATTCTTGTGCACACACAATAAATGATATAGTGATAATTTTTTAAAATTTATATTACAATTTTTTTATTTTTTTATAAATGTACCATTTAAAATTAAGTGTTTTCTATGGTTCTCATTTGAAGCTGCCTCATGACATGGGACAATATCCTTCGGAGAGGTTGGATTGGGCCTAATATTTGTGTTTTATGCAGGAATGAAGTGGAATCTGTTGAACACTTATTTGTTAACTGCCAAGTTACAATACAGGTTTGGGACACTATTTGCTTTTCCCTTTATATAAATCAGTCATGGGGGAGGTACTCCTTTGATCATAATTTCTATCTTTGGGTTAAAAATTGTAAGGATATTTGCACTTTACCGGCTTTTATCTCCTGGGGAATCTGGAATGCCATGAACACACTTCTTATAGCCAAAATTGACACTTCTCCGTCCGTGACGACACTTACATCTTTTGGTCGCATGGCGACACTTCATGAGATTACTGTGAGTCACACAAAATGACATTTGTGGATGGAAGAGCCATATTTGGGACTTTAGATGGATGAAATTACCTAATTCATGGCCATTTGATAGGTATTAACCTTAGGAACAATTTTGTAGATCAAAACTTCTCTAGAAAACCACCAGAAAGACTGTTTTTGACCATTTTTCCACAAAAATGCAGGTTGCACATGGTAAAAGCCGCGGGTTTCCCAAAAAATACGCAGGTTTCATATGGTAAAAGTCACGGGCACCTACTAGTTGTTTATGTGCAAAGTCGCGGGTACCTCAGAAACACTAAAAATGTATGTAAAATAATGAAAAATGGTTGGTTTGGGGAGTTTTGGAACCTCTTCGGTTGTAACTACTTCCTCCTTGACCCTATCTTCTTCACTTGCTACATAAGAGAGGGAGAGGGACCATGAAATGGAGATCAAGCCCATTATAATGTTATGCTCGAAGAATTTGGATTCATATCCCCCTCACTTGTGCCCTAGTTTCTTATAAACCCTAGCACATTTTATCAAAGGTTGGGATCCTTGGAGAAGAGGAGCAAGAGACCTTGAATCTTGGTTTCATGAAGTACCATGCTTGAAGGAAGGTATAATTCTATGTACTTGCTTCATTCATTAATAAAGATTGGACATTCTTCCCTTTCCAAATAGATTTGTTCATGTATGTTTCAGATCCGATTATAATTTGATGTTTTATTATCTTATGAATATCAATCTTTTATTTGTAGTTAAATTAGTTTGAGGAAGGTTTGTAGTTGTTTTGAAGGTTGTAGTTTGAGGAAGGAGAACAAGAGGAGAAGCTTGGATCAACCTTCTGAATAAGGTACACATTCTCATAAACTCTAATCTATTTGCTTACTAACTGTACTTGCAGAACCTTGTATGTCTGTCTTTTACCCCTGTACGTTGGTAGTTTCTCCCCTGCGATAGGAACACTTTTCCTAACAACAGAACTGGCATATAGCAAGTACATAATTAGGAAAAGGTATAGTTAGGAACAACAAGCATACTTAGGAAAAGGTATAGTACATAACAGGTATAGTTAGGAACACTTTTCCTAACTACAATCTTGTGGTATGATAGTTTTGGGTATGTATGCAGTAAAAAACATTAATGATGGGGTTGTCATTTGATGATTGTTCTGTTTTTTTGGGAGGGATACTTTGTAAGTTTTCTTTGACATGTTTTGTGTCAGACAATCAATACCTATAAACTGATTGATTTTGTGATGTACTTTTTAATTCTGAATGAATAACAAAAGTATGTTTTTTCTTACTGAAAAAAATCACTATTTTTATTTTATTTTATATTATCACTACTTCCAAGTCCTTTAAAATATAAATCTAACATTAATTAAGATGATAGTGGAGTAATTTTGAAATAATAAAAATATTTATATAATTCATCTTTTAAAAATAATAAAAATAATATTTAAAAAAAGTACCCTAGATAAGAAAATAAGAGAGAGAAAATAATCTTTTGTTATTTTTGCGATAACTTTCTTTCCCAAACTAGCCCACAAGAGGTAGAGCAATTGGTAATGAGTAATTGAGTTGAGAAGTTGTAAATGGAAGGTCACAAGATCAAATCCCCGTGGGTACTTACTTACCAAAAAAAAATTCTCTCCCAAACTTGGAATTGGATGTTCATGGTACCATTGGAAAGGTCTCGATAAGAGATACAACTTTCGTGTTTTGAGTTTTTGGAGATTCCACACCAAATTTTTGGGGAAGACATTTTAGTACTAGGACACTAAAATGCATGCTCCATAAAATCGGTGTAGAATCTCAGAAAACTCAAAACACAAAAATTATATCCCTCATTGATACCTTTCCAATGGTACCAAGAATGCCCAATTCCGAGTTCGAGAGAGAAAGTTATCATAAAATAGAAAATAATTCTTTTCTCTCTCTCCTAGTTTCTTATTTAGGATATTTTTTAAATATTATTTATTTTTATTTTTACAAGATTAATGATATACATGTTTTTATTATTTTAAAATTACTCTACTATTATCTTAATTAATGCGATATTTATATTTTAAAGACGAAAGTAGTGATAATATAAAATACTCTTTATTTATTATGTCAAGTATATTTATCATATTTCGAGATGAACTTTTCAAGATCTTAACCAATGTGAGGTTTATATGAAGTTAGCTATTGTTAAATAAAAATATGACACATAAGCATCATATGTCCAATTCAACCATAATGGTTGACCAAAGTTATTGAAATTCTATTGGTTTGAGAAATCCAATTTAATCAAACTCATATATGGTGCATTTATTTACAAGTCCCATTTTAGACCCCAAATTTCCTCTAATGCTAAATGTATGTATGTTGAATAGATGTTGTTGATTTTTTTTCTTGCAGTGTAGGTTCTAGTATACTATGCACTTATAGTTTTATGACAATTAATTTCTTTGTTTATTTTGTAATGTCATTATCCTTTGCTTGTGCATGGGTGTGTGAACCATGACTTCCCCCATGACCTGCGGTGTGCCATATCTAAATTATGTTTATTTGAGAATTGGATCACATCAAAGGAGATTCATATGGCTAGAATTCCACGGTGGCATTCCGAGATAGCTGAGATTGTTTGTATTTTTGAGAGGGAACTGCCCACTAATTTCATGGACTTGTAGGTTCATATTCTAATTCACCTACTTGATGAGGTTGAATTAGTCGAAGTGGTCTCATGTCATTGGGTATTCTTCATAGAGAGATACATGAAAAAATTGAAATGGTTTGTTCAACAAAGGGAAAAACCCGCAGGGGGGGGGGTCTATGGAATAGGGGTACATAGCATATGACTCATTCTATTATGTCAATGAGTACATAAAATAAATAAATGACATACTATATGTAGTGGTTTACCACGACCAATGGGATGAGGACAAAGGGAAAGGGGAGCTAGTCCAAACAAACAGAAAACTGTGCATAATAAAGAGTAAATCACTTATCTTTTGTCAAATTTCTACAGAGTATTTGTTAACACTGAACTTGATAATATATATTTGATATCATTCTATTTCTTTTGATTTCATGTCTACATCAATGAATTCATAAATTTATCCCATAAATAAATTCGTTCGTTACAATGTGGAGGAACTGCAACTATGGATTACAATGTATGAAGAGTAGAGAAGGACATGGGATACTGATATGAAATAATTCAGGAGGTTGAATAATAGAAGCATGCCTTATCCTGATAATTTAAAAGAAAATATGTCAATGATCTATCCCGATAGTTGGGTGGTTGACCATATTAGAGAGAAATATGGTGCATCCAGTTGCTACCTAAGTAGTGAAGAGGATGCACTAAACATAGGGATCGGGTGCAACAACTCTGTAACAATATCTTTGTGTACATTTTTAACTTTATAATTCACATTCGAATTATAATATCTACATGTATTTAATTATGTTTGGGTTATTAGACATATCACACCGTAATTTTTTCACATTTTTATAGGTGCATTTATTCCCATTTATGTGAGAATATGGAAATCATTTTCACAATGAGGATGTTGATGATGGACATGTCACACTTGACTGTAAAGTGGAAGTTGAAATTGAAAAATCTAGTCATGCTAGGCACCGTGATCGAGACATAATAGAGGGGAAGTTAGGCTATGTTAGAAAGATACAAGAGATCATCCAAATGGATTTCTCATTTTTCCAATGTGTTTTTTTTAGGTGTAAGTGGTGGGATACATTCGACTGAAGTATTGCAAAGGAAGATAATGCTAGTTGGATAATATGTATAAAATCCAGAAGGATGCGGGATGAAACTAAGGAGCTTTATGTTTTCCAAAAACACTATAATCAAGTGTTTTTTTTACCTAGATGTGTCAGGGATTGGTGGTTCGCACTAAGACATGAACCTAGATCAAAACATCTTTTTGAGAACGATAATGTTATAATCACCAGTGAGAAAGATAATCAAGGTGATAACAATAGAGAGTGATATGTATGTGTTTTATTTCAACATTTTTATTGTGGATGTGTCATTTTATTATTGTTATCTATAATTGACCAATTATGTTTTAATATTTATTTTATGATGTTGGAAATGATAAGTTAACAACTTGCATTTTCAACCATCATGTTGAAATATAGTAATGATGAAGATCCTCCTTCCATTTTAATAGCCTTATGATACAGATGTAATGTCACATGTTAAGAAAAATAAAATTAATTAATTAAAGAGGTTTAGTTATAAAGGTATTTGTATCCCATTATATATTTAATTATGTATACGTTTATGTGTTTTTGGAGAATTTAAAGACACATTTAAAAAAATGTAATTTATGTTTATATAATTCATAACTCTTAGTTAAAAAATAAAAGAAACATTTACCATTAGTACTAAACATTGTTATATGTCATCTAAATATTCATTAAAGATTACAAATAATATTTATAAGGTTGTAGCTAAGAATATTTTTGATGTTTTTTAAATGATTTTAGTTGGTTTAAAATCAATTTAATGTGTAATATATTGTTTATCTATCTAGTATTGTGATTGTATGGTAGGGATAAGTGAAAAATAATTTTATTTAGTCAAAGAATATGCGCTCTCCTATTTATTTTGATGAAATTTTAGTATAATTTTACTAAATTATATACATTTGTAACCATATGACAATATATTTTTAGAAAATTGTTTACATTTGTAACAATACGATAGTAATAACATTGTTAGGAAGAAGCTTCTATTGATGTTTTTTAATAAACACCTTTCACAGTTTTCCACGATAAATATGCTTAATGTTTTTCACAAATTAATATGCATGTTGTTATAATATATAAAAGTGGAGATATATTTATTTTGTTAATATTTAATTATAATAACAATTTTAACTTTATCAAAATTAATGCAAATTTTAGTAAAAATAGTTAAGGAATATATATATATATATATATATATATATATATATTTTTTTTTCCAAGGAAAAAGTCAGTAATTTTATTTCATATAATGAACAAAATTACATTCAGCACATGTAAAAGAATCACTAAGATCCCTACATTGTCATATATCTGTCTGATATCCACATCATAACAGATGTCCCAATAATCATATAAGTCTGTCCATGACTGCACACTAAATCCTATTACAGATTTATTACATATTTCAATTGCAGTGTATCTACAAGTATCAATGTACGACTGTCTACAGCCCACTTATATCCAAAAAATTAAATATATATCAGTTATGTCCATCGCTGGTTGTCTGCGCAGCTATGGTCCCGATCTTACTCCAGTATCTGTTTTAACAGACCACGTATATTCAAAAAATAATATTGTATATGACTCTCTGATATGCTGGTTCGTCTGCATTTGAAAGACTGTCATTCAGCTAGTATGTAAATATAAACAGCTTGTTCTAATCCGCCCCAAAGAACGGCCTGTGAGTATAACTGTAAAAACCTTCCGTGGAATGTATCTTGATCCTCCATGTGCCAAAAGGCATAGATTGATTTGTCGATTCTTTAGATAGCAGGTCAGCCATCCCATTACGCTCCCTGTATATATGTGTGAATGTAATACAGTTAAATGCCTGTTTTAACCGTAATACCTCCTCCAAAATAGGTGAGAGAACCATTACATTACATTGTGTAATCTCCTTGGCCCATTCAATTACAATCAGAGAATCGCCAAAAATCTGGAGAGTTAAACAACCCTGTTCAAGAGCGAAAAGCATCAGTAATTTGAGAGACATCAGTTCAGCGTAGTTATTTGAGCCACTCCCCAAACCAGCCATTATATGAAAATAATGGGTCTCTGATTTGTGAAGAACTCCACCTCCGCCACATACCGATTGGTGGTTTATAGATGAGCCATCAAAAAAAGCCCATGGCATGGATTTATCAATTTTTTCCAAGGTCACAGGTCTGATGCGAGTCGCTATTATAGTTGGCTTGTAATGTAGCATAACAGCCACAGCTTGTGCCACGACCTGCTCCAAAGGGACCCGACAATCCTGGAATATGATCTTATTACGAGTGATCCATATGCCCCAGGCGAGTATACAGGGGACAGCCCGAAGCGTTGAATATTTATGTTCTGTCCACCATAGTTGGAAGGCATCATGAAAGTCCGCTCCCCACCATCTCACGTTGAGTTCCAAATGTTTGCAGATGTCGGCCCACACAGCTTGTGTAAATCGACAGTGTACAAAAAGATGTGTGTTTGTCTCATCCGCTTCCTTACAAAGAGGACAGAACCCCGGACCCTGTATGAAACGCTTCTGTAGAATGTCCCATGTTGGTGCCTTATTTTCCAAAATAGCCCAAGAGAGTAGTTTTGCTTTCCCCGGGCACTTTAGTGTCCACAGATGTTTCCACCACCACACCAAATCCCTGTTATGAATATTCACATTCAGCTGAATATAACCGTGTTTTGGGGTGTATCTACCAGATGGATGGTGTTCCCAGATGAGTTCATCAATCCGATTTGTTAGGCGAATATTTGTGTATCTTAAATTCCGAATATAATCCTCCCAAGCTCCAAGCATGTCATCTGGAATCTCAAGACGCTGTGCAGAGATCCACCCCTGTTGCCATAGAGTGGATTCTCCCGAATGTGCAATATCAGCCAGAAAGTGACAGCCTCTATCTGCCAGAAAATTCCGTAATACCACAGGTAAGACATGTCCACCTCTACAGCCCACCCAAGGATCCAGTCCAATACGAGTGTATCTCCCATTCCCAATTCTCCACACTAATCCAGATCCAATCAGATGAAAATTCTGCACCACTGCTTTCCATACCAACGAGCAATTTGCCCGCGTCTTATTACCCTGCCTAATCCATTCATTAAGTGTTAATGGAGCAATGTATTTATGGTATACCACTCTGGTCCAGAGACTCTATGTATGAATGATACGCCATGCCACCTTAGCCCCCAAGGCTTTTGCAAAAAGGAAGATATTCTTAAGGCCCCAGCCTCCCAGTGCTTTGGGGACTGCAATCATATCCCATCTGGCCCACACCAAAGCCCGATTATCACCCTTGCCCTTCCAGAGAAAAGCAAAACACAGCCGCCGGATCTGCTCCAGTACTCCTTTGGGAATCCAAGCGAGGGACATCCAATACACTGGAATCGCTTCCAGAACTGATTTAACCAGGACCAGCCTCCCTGCCCGCGATAGCCATCGGTGACTCCAACCACGAAGTCGCTGTTCTAGTTTAGCAATTAGCCAGTGCCAATCAGCTTTCAAATATGCATTAGGTTTCAGGTGAAAACCAAGATACTTTAACCCAGCATCAAAATCAAGTGTCATGTAGGGTAGTCTCATAGCCATTCTGTTAATCTCCCCCTCGGTTAAATGCGAGCATGTGATCGTTGATTTATCAGTGTTTACTGACATACCCGCTGCCTCTTGCATCAAATTTAGGCCTTCAGCTACCTTATCAATATCCTGTTTCGAGCCATCACAGAAAATTAGTATGTCATCAACGAACAGGAGATGTGTGATATACATTACCTGGGATATGGATATGCCATGAAATGAACCATCAGCTTTGGCTTTCAATATAAATCGACTGAGGCCTTCAGCGACAAGGAGAAATAGCAGCGGTGACAGTGGGCATCCCTATCGTAGGCCCCTACCAGCATGAAAGAATGGGCTCGCTGAACCATTTATCAGGACAGCAAAACTCACTGTGGTGATGCAGGCCATAATCCATCGTATAAATTCATAACAAAAGCCCAGGTGTGTTAGAAGCAACCGGATATAAATCCAACTAACCCGATCAAATGCTTTGGACAGATCAATTTTGATCACAGCACCCTTCTGCTTCAGCACTTTCATAGTGTGTATGCCTTCCTGTGTGACTCCAATTGCCTCGTGGATTTGACGGCCTTCCAAGAAACCAAACTGTTCACTAGATATATTCTGAGACAGGATAATCTTGAGTCTCCTCGCCATCACCTTTGATATAATCTTATATATGCAGTTGCAGAGTGAGATAGGTCTGAATTCATCAAAGCTTTCAGGCTTGTCCGTTTTAGGAATGAGGGCTAAAAAGGTCGAATTGAAGGGTCCATGTATAAATCCAGCCTGTCTAGATTCTTCCACCACATTCAAAAGATCTTCTCCGAGCAGATCAAAGAAGCCCAAGAAGAATTCTATAGGCCACCCATCAGGCCCCGGACTCTTATCTTTCTGAAAGGAGTGCATAACCAGCGAGAGCTCATCCGGCAACACCTCCGCCATTAACATAGTGTTCTCCTCCTCTCCTACAAAACGAGGGAAGAGCTGAGTCATCCGAATAACCTCAGCGATAGTGGCCCCAGGTTGTGCAGTGAATAGATCTTCAAAATGTCTTACCCCCATATCAGCCAAACCATCAAAGCTGGATACCTGTTCCCCATCAGTAGAGGATAATTCCCAGATAGTATTTGTGTCTTTTCTCCCCTTTGCATAGGCTTGAAAAAACTTTGTGTTCTCGTCCCCACATTGAAGCCAGAGCGCTCTGCTTTTCATTCTCCACATCTCTTCTCTCTCGGACAGAATCACATTTCTGCAACATTCCCACTCCAACAGCTCACCTTTCTGCACATCATCCAGATATCCCATGCCCCTGCTATGTAGTAAGCGATCAATATTAAGTTCAGCATCCCTCAGTTTCAGATCATCATTCCTGCGTTTTTCAGAGGCCCAGAGAATAGTGGTCTCTTTTATTCGCTTGAGGTTTTGTTGAAAGTGTACTCCCGCATGTTCCAGGGACTCCCGTGGTCGATGAACCCACTGTGCCTGGACTAATTTAAGAAATTCCTCCTCCTTCAACCAGCTAGGATTGAATTTGAATGGACTGGGAGGTTTTTCTCGGCCACCTCTTAATTCCAGCAGGATTGGACAGTGATCTGAAACCCCCCCAGTCCCAACCCATTGTTTGACCACATCAACTCCCATGGCCAGCACATCAGTCACCAGAAACCTATCCAGCCTCTTAGCCACCCGTTGATCGCCAGTTCTCTTATTCCTCCATGTGGGGGATAACCTGTTAGGTAGAATGTCAAGTAGGTCCTTCCTTGCAAAGGCTTGTATAAAGTAATTTGCTAGTGTATCCGGAACAGCCCGAGGCCCCCAAACTTCAGAAGTCCCCAGTGTAAGGTTGAGATCCCCGCCCAATATCACCTCCCTACTAGCAAATATGTCCATACTAAGCAAAGAGTCCCAGAATCCTACCCTATTTAAATAGGGCCCATAGATATTGAGAACAGTGATCCTCCTCCCCATCAATGCATCCCAGACTTCCAATCCAATACCAGAGGGAATGCCCCAAGAACATTCATACCTGCAGCTATTCATCTTCCAGCCTATGGCCAGCCCTCCAGACCGTCCACGAGCATCCACAGCAATAAATTTCCAGCCAGTTAGCAGTAGTTCCAAAGCCCGAACAACCTCCTCACTGCCTCCCAAAGTTTCTTGTAACATTATAACATCCGGTTGATTTAATTCCACCAACCTCCGAAGTGACGATTTTTTAATGGGACTCGCCAACCCACGACAGTTGAACGATAATAATTTCATATGAAACCCCCTTCCTGGGTTTTCGCTGCTCTAAGTGCCCATTCGATAGTGGATTGTGTACCCATAACTAAATCAACTTTTGCCCTCTCTTGAGCAATAGACAAATGAGATTTGCGGCCCCGCCCTTTCCCCCCTGCACTAAAAGCCATTTCAGAATGTCCCTTACCCCCCGAGCCATCAGCAGTGATCACCCTATTTCGGAGAGCATATCGGATACTGCGTCCAGAGCTGGGAGAGTGTTGTGTAGAAACAATGGACGGTGTGTAGACACTATCCGAAACACAAGGAGCTACAGTACCAAAAGCAGTTCTGACCGGATGAATTGTCCCAAGACAATCTTCCCCCAAACCAATATTGTCATTAAGTAAAGATACAGCAGGGGATAAGATAGGAGACAAACCCGAATTGTGTGATGTTGTGCCCCGACGGATAGTTATCAGCTCCTGTGGCTTGGAGGCAGCCCGCGTCAATGGAGTTGTGGTACCCAAATTTGCCCCTGCTGCAGCCGATACCTTGGGCTCAAGTACATCCAAACCAGTGTTTGCCATAACCGGAAGTTCCACGGATTCCTGCTGCCCACACCGTGCGTCGGGTACCACCGGAGAGTGTTTTACCCGTTTGTCAACTGGAGGTTCGAAAGTATCATCTCCCATCGCCGATGTGCTCACCACCTTCTCATTGCATCCAGCATCTGCTGCCACCACCTTTGGTCTGCTGCCCCTAAATGTTAATGGACAACAGGCAACCAAATGTCCATAAGTGTGACATCGGTGGCACCTAAACGGTACACCCACATAGTCCAGAATTTGTACGAAAGCCCCATCCTTCGTTTGTACATTGATCTCAGCTGTTAACCCCAGTCGAAGATCGATGTTGACCAAGATCTTTGCCACAGTATAAATACCTGTTTCAATATGGGAGTAATCCGCGCATATATAGTCTCCAAGGTAGTTCCCAATCGCTGCAAACCTTGTTTCATTCCAGAGGTGCATGGGGAACCCAGGCAGCTTCACCCAGATCGGTTCTATGTCGATTTTCTCCTGTTTGGAATCGAAGAAAGAAGACCAACGTTTCAGGATGATAGGGACGCCCAACATTGACCAATGGCGACGTAAGACTGCATCAACCTCCCCCATATTCGACAGTATGAAAGAGAACCATCCTTTCGTTAAGACCCGGACAATGGGTGCAGTAGTCACGATGTCTTTCCACTGCTCGGATGCCCATTTCTGGAGGGTTCCTTGTCCTAGTCTCTTACCGCGGGCATGTCCAACTACAGCAATGTGTGTGAAATCCTCAGCCTCCTCAATCGATACATCCACGCCCAGCACCAGCTTATCCTTCCTCGTCCGTTCCTTGACCTTTTTAGCAGTCTTTTTGTGTGATTCTGCCTTCATAGTAACCCCTGCTCGAGGAGCTAGCAGGGCTGCATCGACAGGTAGAGTATCTCCACCACCAGTAACTCCATGTCCACTGGTGGAGTAACCCAATCCTCCACTCCCCTGTCCCCTGTCATCAGATTTACAGAGATCCCCAGATCTAACCAAATTCCCATCTGATAGAGTGTCCAAACCGCCACCCTGGTCCATCCTCCGTCTGCCATTCCTATTCAGTGTATCAATCCCCTCCACACATGATGCTACCGAACAGGTTGGGAAGTTTGTGAAAGGCCCCAATTGTGGTTGTAGTGTCCGCCCTAATAGATCTGCCAAATCTGGCCTGTCATCCGAAGGCCCAGGAGAGAACCCAGCCCCCCTACCTGTCAAGAGTGAACCCATAGATGTCCTCGACCCAGAGGTCGCAGTATGGTTTGTTCCATGGTCGAAAATCCCTCTGGCACAATCTCCATCCGATGTGTAGTCCACCTCCTACACATAATTGCTCGCCATAATGCCCCAGATCCGCAGGGCTGATAACCCCAGATCCCAATCCCCAATCCTCCTTACAAAAAGCCCTCTATCTACACCACCCAGTCCTCCAAAAATCCCAATCTACACCAAAAGCCACAGTCACAGCAAGGGCATCTGCTATCCCCGTCAATATACCACCCAGCACCAATGTTCAGTCAAAGATCTGCATAGCCCCAAGACCATTCCATAACACCCTAAGCAACCGACGCAACCCACAAAGCCTGAAATCCCTGCGTTCTAGGATTTGCAAAGCTCATCTACCGTAATCGTGGATTTTGCCAAATTATCAATGGTCTGGGCGAATAAGAAGGAGATCATCTGCATATTCACTGCAGCATCCTCCTCCACAGTGGTTAAAAATTTGTAAGCAGGTCATCCTGCGCCATTTGCCTCCAAACTGTTCTGCACGAACCTTCACTGCACAATCTTGGAGTTCGATCGAGTCCCTTCCTCGAGAAACACAGAGAAAAGACCCTCAAATAACCACTCGTTAGCACATCACCCACGCAGTGGAGAGCTGGTCATCAAGAAATCAGAGGGCTCGTCTACAAGATCAGCTCATATCCATGTCTAATCTCAGAGCAGTCTGCACAGCACTGCTCTTCTTGATCAACACTCCAAGAACCTATGAAATCTACTCCAGAGCACAGCAGTCCTCGACCGGTCCTAGAAATACTCCTGGGGAATGCACAAATTTACCCTGCACACCACGATATGGCCAAGCTCGATTCTGGTACAAATCTTGGAGCGATTTTTGCTCATCCAAAGTTTTCAGTACAGAATCTTGATGAAAGGCTTGGGAGCCTTTATGAGAAGCTTGAGTTCCTAGATGTTAAGCTCCAGAGGGAAGCACTAAACCTCAGAAAAACTCTGCACACCACTACACAGCCGAGCTCGGCTCTGGTTCAATTCTTGGAGCGAAAATTTTTCTCATTCTTAAGTTTAGAACCAACTTTCATATATATATATATATATATATATTCAAAAATAGAATTCAAATATTAATCAAATTGGACAATCATTGATTAAATCATTTAATATTCAAGATTCTAAACATGTGTGTCAACATATAATTCAATAAATCATCAACTCCAAATACAATAAATAAGTGCAACTTGGAACCTACACACTACAAAAAATGCACCAAATATTCCAATATAAAACTCATGTGCCAAAAGGCTTTCCCTATTCGTTGAGTCTCCATTGATTTTATTCCAAGTGGGTTTCACAATATTTAATCACTATTTATATTAACTAAACATGATTTTTAGGCAGGCCACATATGATTCATATAAGGGGATTACTCATCTCTCAAAGTGCAGGTTAGAGGTACAGTGTTGATTAGGGGTATGTGGGTTTATAGAGGTTTGGAGTTAATATTAATTGTGGGTCAATGTGAATATAATGGTTAGAAATTATTAAGGTTATAATAGTTAGGGGTTGTTCTTTGAGGGGTTTGTGGGCTTACACGGTTTTAGGGTTAACATCAATTAGGGGCAAGGGGGTTATATGGCTTAGGGTTTAAGAGGGATATGTAGGTTAAGTTGTTTGCGGGGTTATATGGTTTGAAGTTTTAGGTTGAAAAGTATCAGGGGTGGTGGAATAGATTAGTGGATTAGGAGTTAGGGCCAATTTAGTGGGGTTGTAGTCATCAAGGGCTAATGACACTTAAAATTTTATGAGGTTACAATAGTTAGGAATTAAGGTTAGTTAGGGGAAAGTGGGGTTATAATATTTTTGAGTCAATTTTAGTTTGGCATTAGTGGTTTTTATAGGGGTTATGGGTTAATAGAAAAGGAAATGACACATGGGTGTCAAGAAAATAAAAAATTATTAGTGTCCTCAACAAAACATACAATACTTTACTATTCTTCCCTATGTTGAGGCACATTCATGTACAATACAATACAATACAATACGATACGATACAATGCACATGTGTGTTTAACACAATATGGTACGTTATATTGCATCTCTAATTTAGATCACTAATGCATGATACATTTTATAAATCAAACATTAACATAGCATGAAAATCCATATAGATATACATGAATGATATCAACATGATATGAGAATGCATACTATATATGAACTATAATATTGAAATCGATATACATTCCAAGTTAAATATAAAAGTCAAATATATATGTAAAAGATACATAGCAACAATCAAATATATACATGTGATTACTAATTGCTATGAGCCAGTTGGTCCACCACTAGAGCTAGAGGCATTAATACCTCTACTAGATGAAAATGTAGAGTGAAATGACTTGTATATCTCTCCACTAGAAGCTATATTACTTGATGCAACCATAACATCTATAAATCTAGCGAGTGGAGTGAATGTTGCGGCCGATTGATCAATCTGTGGAGGGGGAGAGGGTGGTCATTCGACATGTGGAATAAGAGAGGGTGGCTAGTCGGTTTGTGGGAGAGGTGAGAGTGGTTGATTGACATGTGGAAGAGAAGAGGGTGGTCGATCGACTTGTGGGGAAGGAGAGGCTGGTCAGTTGAATCGGTGAGGAAGAAAGGGTGGTGGCTCGATCTATGTAGGGGAGGGTGGTCTCTCATGTTGTGGAGGAGAGGGTGGAGGAGGAGGAGGAGGAGGAGGAGAAGGAGATGGAGGATGTGGATGATCCCTCCTCCTCTAGAGCATCTTAGCTACATTGACAATATGATACATCAATAACATCATGTAATGGGGAAGGATTGACCATATAACTACGATTTAAGGTTCCTCCATATATATCATGTAGGGTGCATTCCCTCCCTAGCCAAAAGTTCAGATAATTAATCCACCATCTCCTGGAAGAGTTTACAATCTAGCTTGCATCATAGGTGAGGTATTCGAATTTGAGGTATTTCATCAACCTTAGGAATCTCCTCATGATGTTGGGGAGTTTTGGGGAGGAAACTCCCCAACATACATGCTAATATATAAAAAATAGTAAACAACACTCATTAGACATTTTGAAAAAAATTTGACATTTATAGAAATTGTTACAATAAATTACATGTGCATTAAATAACATGAAAAAAGTAGCTACATTAATCAAAACATAACACTAATATTACCTATGTTATATGGTGGCTCATCTTGGGTGAATAGGATGTTCGCACATCCTTGCCAATCCATCCCTGCATATGGTTACTCAATGAGATCTGTGATGTGATCATCCTCACTAGAAGGCATCTCCCATACATATAGACTAATCCTAATAGGGAAATTTGGATGGCCCCTCTTGGGCATCATCTTCCCCCACATATGAGTACATGCATTGATCCTCTATCTAGGGGGGAGGCAATAAAATGATGATTTAGGGACAAAAAATTCTCAAAAAATAAACAAAACAACTCTGAACCAAATGGGAAGGCCATCCTCCTAGAAAAATCAGAATGAAAGAAGTATAAAGCTACACAAAACTGTCGCAAAAAAATGGAAGACCACCTAATTAATCTTGGTCTCTGCAATAAGGAGTCTACATAGTGAAACAAAAGGAAACTGATGTGCTACCCATTCGAGTTGCAGTGGGTCACTATCACAAGCATAAAAAGGAAGGCACCTAACATCCTTTGCATCGAATGATGAAATATATAACCGACCTCTAGCAAATTGAAACTCACTAGGGTCAATCATGTCCTCACTGACATATCACAGAACATATTCCAACTAGCTCTCTCCTAAAATGCTAGGTGGGAGCTTGGTGAAATGGGGAAAATATTCCTCTCTCTTGGATAGACCAATAATGTAATAGATGTCCTCCTCTGTGGCCTGGAACCACATATTGAGATTGACCCTAAATACTTGTTTAGCATGAACCTAATGATGGATGAACTTACTCAGTAAGAGCATGTGACCCCTAAGGGATGTTGCCTCATCATGGAACTTGACGAGTCTTATTGTCTTATTGTCGTGACCTCAGCATGAAGTTCAGATGCACTTCCCCTAACACATGCCAATTAATCATGAGAGCTTGACGAGGGTTGAGTGTGGAGTTGGGCACACTAGACTTGCGAGGCACCTTGGCAGTAGGGCAAGGGTCATACCGTCGGTTTCGTTGAGTGTGGAGTTGAGCACACTTGAATTGTGCGGACATGAACATAGCTTGCGACAGTGCATGGAATCTTGGTGGGAGCATGGTTCCCACACACTCCAAAAATACTAAGTGAAAATGGTCTTGCAGAGACGTGATAGATGGAAGCATGAGACTTGGGGCACATTGAGCTAGGCATGTGGATGCAAGGCACCCAGATGTGGGATTGAATTGCAAAGCCAACACTTACTTGTGGAGCATGTTTTTACACTTGTGAGAGTTGGGCACACATTGAATCAGGCACATTTGTAGAGTGGGCACACTTGTGAAAGTTGGGCGCATGTCGGCTTGGGAACACATGAGGTTTGAGAGCATGTCAACGTGGGAACACTTGATTTGGCATGATGGATTTGGGTGCACCTTAGAAATGGCACACAATATAAATACAAGTGGAGTGCAAAGAAAAAGTAATTCAAGTCATCCAAGCAAAAAATCCAAGAAAATCCAGTTTGGAGAAAGTAGCATGACTTTGGTGCAATTCATCGAGAGAAAGTAGCATGACTTGGGCATAGTCCGCCGAGATGCAATAGCACGACTTGGGTGCAGTCCATCAGGATGCAACTTAGCACGATTTGGGTGCAATATATCGAGACAAAAGAATGTGAGTTGGGATCAGTTTGCTGGGACAAAGTAGGACGGGTTGGGTGTAGTTTTTTGGGACAAAGCAACACAGGTTGGGCGCAGTTTGCCAAGATGAAGCAACATGAGTTGGGCGCTTTCTTATAGGATGAAATAACACAATTTGGGTGTATTTTGTCGAGGCAGAGCCACAGGATTTGGTTGCAGTCTGTCGGGTGAAGGAGCACGACTTGGGTGTAGTATGCCGAGACGGAGTAGCATGAGTTGGGTGCACTTTACTGGGTTAGAGTAGTACAAGTTGGGTGCACTTTTACAGGTCAAAGTAGGACAAATTGGGTGTACTTGCGGGAGCAGTTTTTCAAGGCTGACTAGTGTGAATTGGGTGACTAACGTAGTTAAGCCAGATGGGCTCACTAGGTGTTGAGCAGAGTACTAGAGTACGCACTGCTTGATGTGGTGAAGAAGTCGAGATGTGTGTTAAGGAAGTTTTGCAGACACATCTGAGGTTGGATGTGAAGGTAGTGAGGGACATGTTGGCATCTTTTCCTTAGGTTCAAGAAAGCGTGTTTGGGGTTTCCTAGACTATATTCGACAAGGATTGTATGGGCATCGTCCTAGATTTGTTGTATATATGTACATGAGTATTTGTCAGGTTGGGTGCACTCCTTTGTTGTATCTTGTACTATATGTAACATTCTTCATAGTGATTTTGGGTGCCTAGTTTGGGCACCACCATATTTGTTGTCTCTTGTTTATATTGTTGGATACTTGTACAATGATCATGTGTAATTCTTAATTGTATAGCTAGCTAAGTGTTGAACAATTGTAGTGAAAGATACTATTGGGTGCGTAAGTTGAGTAGGGCTTGCAATGACCTAATAGTTTTTAGATCAAGGCGTAGTTATGGGAATACCTTGAGTTAAGAGGTGTAGTCCAGGTGTAATAGTTGCAAGTAGGCCAAGCCTATACGGACGAGGCATGCCGGTGCCATACGTTCCTTGGAGTTGAAAAGGGAAAAATAGGGGCACCTATCCTAGGGTTGTGACACTTACATCCCTCAAAACTGGGCATGAATCTATACTATAATGGAGCAAGGGTAAAAATCCTTCTCCCTCTCTTGGGCCTCCCATTCCTGTACAAATTTTTTATGTATGATTCGATCCACTACTATTGGTGCTCCTGTTGCTATTGTCTCTACACTCTTTGATTCGCATACACCTTTCATTAGGTGTGCACACATGAACACACGCACACACACACACACATAACATAATAAATTCTGTTAGTCACATACCATTATTAATATTTGATTAAAAAATTGAAATAATCACTTGATATTTACCGACATCATCCTTGAACAAAGGAAATATGAATATAACACTAAATTTTTTGAATATGAATGATTGAATGTTCTGCCAAGTTATACATGAAATGGTCTCATATGTGCCACTCTAAAGCACATATCTATTGTATGAGTCATTTATTAATAATTGAAATCATTTTTTTTGCAAACAAACTATTTAAAACTACCGGTGCGCCATAAAAATAAAAAGCACTTCTTTCGGTGATTTTAAACATAAAACACATTGTCCATAGTGCGACATAAGAAACATACTGGACTGTTAATGCTATGTGGAATTTTAATTTTTGATATAGGTGCTATCTCAAATAGGCACTCTGGACTATCATAAGTGCTCATAAATAAATATAATGCACTGATTGTAGTTCTTAACAAGAGCCACGAGGTGGCAATGTCCTTGACATTGCTGTTAGATGTTACTACCTCATGAAGAAAGTTGTAGAAGGAGAAATGAACTATCTACATAACTACAGAGTTTTTGTAAAAGCATTCGGAAGCCATAAATGTTGGATGTTGTGAGCATTTAGGCCAAGTTTGAAGGAACTGCACATGTAATTAAATCTTAATACAAATGTTATTAATGTTGTAAATTATTTTGAAGTAAAATAAACGAGAACTTAAGCATAATAAATTTCTATTAGCTAAAAAATAATTTATATAATGCAAGTACTAGGAGGGGTGAACCAACCAAAGAAAGGATAATGAGAACTTAAGCATGATAAATTTCTCTTGGCAAAAAGTACAATTTATTTAATACAAGTACCAAGAGGTGTAAACCAACCAAAGAAGGAATTCGTTGACCTCACAAAATGCATAATAATTTTTTCTCAGTAAAAAGGAATAAGTTATACAATGCAAGTACTAGGAGCGGTGAACCAACCAAAGAAGGGATTTGTTAACCTCAAAAAAGCCTAGAACCATATTAAGGTGAGAATACTGGAAATAGGTGAAAACACTCAACATTCCTTAGTGAACCATCACTCCCAACTTTGAATCATTTTCAAAATTCCAATATATGAAGTTCATTCAGGCATACTAAAAAAATAAAAATAAATGACAATATCTCACACTTGTTGCTATTTTAAAATCTATGTATAATCTAAAACATGAAAAAAAGTAGTTATGTTTGGATGGCTTTCTTAATCTTGTGAATGTAGATGATATGGATAAATATTAAATATTAATTATTTACATTTAAAATTAAAATTGTACTCATAATATTCTAAAAAGGATTTGTATTTGAATTTAAATGTGAATGAGAAAAAAAATCAATTTGTGGCATTGGTGCACTCATCAAGAATGCCAAACTTGGGATTATACAAAAAAATAAGCAAGCCATGCCAAGCCTCTGTTGTTCACCGAGAGATAGCATGTCCTCCTTGATAAAGCACTGCAATTGTAAGCCTCCCATTGATGAGAGCCATGAGGAATTAAATGAGTATAACCAGAAAATGCAAATACTTTCACATCCCGCGCCGCAAAGGTTAAGAGCATAAGAGGCAAACATAGTAAACATACTCTGAAAAAGGAATCATTTTAATCCAATTGGTAGTGATATCAATAGTTTCTTTACCCTGCTATGTACCAATCTCAACTACAAGAACTGTGCTCCTCAACAATATACACATCACTTGACATCTTTGCAAGAACTGTGCTTCATCTAAGCTTTTAGACCCAGAGATTAACTTAATATTTATTTGAAACGTCAAGGGGTGTGGGAAATATGTTTTCATCTAAGCTTTTAGACCAAGAGATTAACTTAATCTTTATTTGAAACGTCAAGGTGTGTGGGAAATATGTTTGTAGCTCTACTGCCCTACCTAGCAGCTTAAACATTCAAAATTTATATAAATATAAGTAATATAATCCAACAGTATTATATTACTGCCCTACCCAGTAGCCTAAATATTCAAAATTTTATATAAATATAACTAGTATAATCCATTAATATTATATTAACCTAAACCTCGCTTAAAGGCCAATGATAAATTTTTTCAATGAGTTATCTAGTGTCACTTGACTTTTATGAGCGAGAGCAAGCTGCCTCGATACCGAGTCTTCTTCATGCCCTCTTTTTGTTTTCGAGGTGTAGGTAGGCTATGGATGACTTCTATCTAGGATTGGTCAACTCTAATGCTATGAGAGGAAACATGGTGGCCGCAACTTTTTGGTAGCATACGTTTAATCCATGGAAGATGTTCATAGTGTGCCATATCCCCATGAACATGTTGATCTGCACCTTTGCTGACATGGCTTTCTCAATTGCACTGTTCCAATTCCTAAGCCTTTCTATGTAGGAGTTAGCATCCATGGAAACTGAGGTCCTATGAATCTTGTTAAGTGATTATATGCAATGCATTCTTTTGGTGTACATCTCTGCTGCTCTTGTACACCGTTTTTTAGGCCCATTTTGTTGCATGTATGACACGTGTTTTCCTTACCTCAACTTGTCATGGCAAAAGGATAGAACTCTTTTCTCCCATGCGCACACGCGGGTTGAAATCACTCTCTATTCACCACAATCCCCTCCCACATAGCCTCTTTTCCCACTGAGATCCGTGCTAGAAGCCTCCTTTCCGCTGGAACCAACACACAACCTGCTTCGCTATTGAATCCCCCTGCACAGAAGGCCTTGTTTCTTTTGTATCAGTCGAGCTAGGCACATCCTCTGTTCGGCGTGGTTAGGTTGTGGGTGGGATCTCTTAGAAGAGATTCCAAGTAACTGTATTGAAACATCGCTATCTTTGTGGTTTCTTTGGCGATAGTGCACACATAAGGAGGACGAAGGCCGCGACCTCATCAAGTAATCCTCTTGCCTCTTCAATCTTCGCAGGTCTCTCATATATTCCACTGTATCAACAGAGTGGATCTCTCGCGAAGGTGTAGTATATCTTACTCTCGACCAGAGGAGTGTTGCTTCGCTTGGGTGCTTGGCAGTTAGACTGGCCATCACTCGTCATGTAATTGGTTAAGTGAGGCACACATAGTGAACAACGATATTCTTTGGCCTTGAGAATTTCACAGCTCTAATAATTTAGAGCATTTTAGAGCCTTTTCCAATTGCGATCCCTGAGCGAGAGATGGAACTGAACAAGGCCTCGTAGATAATGTGCAGCCTGGATGACATTCGAGGCATGCACAATCTCAGAGAAAATGTTGTTGCACAGTTGATTGGAATCCAAAAAAAATCTCTGTCAATTCTCGGATCTGCGACATGATTC
Organism: Larix kaempferi; assembly: GCA_027924585.1. Lineage (NCBI taxonomy): Eukaryota > Viridiplantae > Streptophyta > Pinopsida > Pinales > Pinaceae > Larix > Larix kaempferi. The sequence goes on along the minus strand of BSBM01000985.1, from coordinate 3,668,716 downwards.
CACTCTCCAATGCCCCCACAACTTCATGATCCTCCTAGTGACTCGATCCCGATGAAGTTTCTTGTAGGAATCAACCAGTCTTTGGCAATGGGAGATCCTTGTTTAACAAATATTCCCGTCGCTGTGGTAGTTATTCTTCCTCATCGTCGCGGGTTCCATACTTAGCTATTCGTTATAAAGCACGACAAGGCCATGGAAGAAGGTTGATGAAGAGCACATGGTGCCATTCGTAGGCTTGTGCACTTGGATTTCTTATGGTATATGACTCAATTAAGGTCAAACCAAATTTGGCTATTCAATGGTTTAGCCTTCGGATGCATTTTGGCAACTGGCTCTGTGGCTGCGGCCATGGGAGCCGTGGCCAACTCTGAGAAAGATGCAACTCCATGGACAGGTAATGGAGATGCTTTGGGAATGAGTTCACTCCTCAGGGACTGAGTATGGGCCAAAGCCTGGCACAAAGTAATTTTTTTTTTTGAAGATCACCAGAATTAAAAATTTAAACTGAAATCTCTGACCCCTACTGAGAAGTTAACGTCGAGGAAACTGGATAATGAGATGTTAATCTCAAGAATTTTAAGACCTCTACCCTGTAGTGATCAAAGATCGGGGATTCTTTTACCAGGCGCTAGTGGTATATTAACTACGTGTGTACCCATGGCTATAAACATAGGAATGTGCATACTCACCGGATGCAATGCTACTCTTCTATTGCCGAGTTTGGAACTGAATGATGCGTTGGATTTGTTGCTCGTCTTTCAAACGTTGCTCTTCTATTGCTAAGTTCGGTGTTGTATGATGAGTTTTCCTCTGTTGCTTCTCTTTCAACTGCTTCTCTATTTCTGAGTTCTAGTGCTATATTTCTGCTATTTGGAGACCTCACTGGAGAAAACTTCAGAAAAAAATTCAAAGTCAAATGAATGATGTGTATGGAAATCTAGGTTTTACATTTGCACAACCCTCCAACTGTTTGCTCGAGCAAGTTGAAGGCAATTCATTGCAAGAGTTATGAATCATTTAATATTCGATACCATGCGATCTTGTGTTTAAATGCATTCAGATTCAAAGCCATAAATAGCCACCACATCGCTCCACTAGTATATGCTATAAATCAAACACCAGGCTAGGATAGTACATGCTGCAATTCAAGCATTAAATGCAAAAGGTAGTATATGCTATTAATCAAACACCAGGCTAGGCTAGTACATGCTGCAGTTCAAGCATTAAATGCAAAAGTACATGCTGCAGTTCAAGCATTAAATGCAAAAGGCAGAATTGCTTGCATTTTAAAATTTTGTTCAATCACCGAAGCATGCATGTCTGGCACCCTGTGACGTCCGCCCACCGTCGCCTCCTGGGGAGGGAAAAACTAGGCGGATGTCATCATGTTTGCCCCAATCACATTCAAGGAAAATAGGATTTTTTAAAAACTTTTAATTGAAAAGATACAAATTCTAATGTTTGGACTATATGTTATAAAACAATTTGATGATATCATCCAAAGTAATCCCTCTACATGAAAACTTAATGTCAAGGACATAGTAAAATTAAGAGCATCATAAATAGTGTGAAGGTTCATTTTTACCTTAAGTGCATTGTAAATGGTGTGATATAAAAGCTATACCGCATCGTTAATGGTGTATGGAATTTTAAGATATGTTATTGGTTCTTTAGCAATGAGGTGCATCGATATCATCATTGCTCACAAATAAATATAAGCACAGATGGCGATGCTTCTTTAAATTAAGAGTATTGTAAACAGTGTGAAGGTTCCTTTTTACCTTAAGTGCATCGTAATTGGTGCGATATAAAAACTATGTACCTTACCATTAACCATGTGTGGGATTTTAAGATATGTTATCGGTGCTCTTGCAATTAGCTACACCAGCCAATTCTAAACATTTTGGTGCATTGCATATGGTGTGCCAATTTAATACATGCATCGCCACACCATACCTTAATAGTTAATTTCTATGGTTTTCAGTGCAGTTATAATATCCATAAGCACTGTTAATAGTGCTTTCAGAGATAATTAATTACATGCCTCAATGTAATTTTAAGGTTTGCTGGTGCATTTATAATATCAAGAAGCATTATGACTAGTACACTTGTATAATAAATAGTGTGCACTACTACATACAATTGTATGGTTGAATTTTTATTCTTTTCTAGTGCATTTTGAATATCAGTCAACACAGTTAATGGGGCTTTAAAATATTATTAAGGGAGCTAGATGATTGTGGTCATTATGTTTATTTTTATTTAATCTAATGTGTTTATAATATTCATAAGTGTTGTAAACAATTCTCTCCGATATAGTTAAACGACACAACCTAGTTTAAATTTTATAGTTTGCTAGTACATTTTTCATACCATGAACGCCTCATTACTAGTTCTCTCATATGTTAAATTGTGCACTGATACAACCAGATGTCTGGATGACTTTTTATTCTTTCTTGGTGCACTGTTAATAATAGTAAGCATCGTTAATGGTGCTTTAAAATGAACATGGCCTTAATGTGTATTTTTATTTTATCTCATGCATTTGTAATATTAAGATGCATCGACACCGGTACGTTTGTTAACCCATTATTGTTAATAGTGTGGTTTGTTTATGTTGATGCACCATTATCATGGGGCATCTTGGGCCAATAAAATAACCATTTTTAGTGTGCCCTATGTATTAATAGGGTGAAACAATTTGTTCAGTATGAGTGGAACAACTTGCACACATTGTGCAGGTTTAATTTTTTTTCTTTTAATATCTCAAATTAAAGTCAAATTTATAAATTTAATTTGCTAAAATTGTAAATGAATAGGTAATAAACACTTTACCCACTCTCTTGTTCACTAAGAGGTATGGTTTCCACGTACACTAAAAATCAATATTTTCCACCGTTTTGCAAAACCAATCACAATCCACTAGTGAACTAAAGGACAAGAGGAACCTAATGGCTAGGTAACATTGATGATGAGATGGTTTTACAATGACGTTGATATGCCTTAGTGCGTATTTCTCATAAGAAATGAAATGAGTTGTAACAATGAAATTTTCGATCATTTATTATTATTATACCATAATATGGTGCAATTGATAGTAGATCACTCTGGTTTGATTTTTTGTTACAAACACATCGTGCATTTGATAGTAGATCACATTGATATGCTTTTCTGTTACAAACACATTGTTATGTTACTAAAAAATCCCTAATGCATTTTGCAATTAGTAAAGCCGCCTTGGTGCTGTTAATTAACAGTGGTGCGGGGTATACATATATGCAACGGTGTGTTTGCTTATGTGCAATGCATTTGTTGTTGAAATATTTATGAAATGATGATTTGACTATTCTCCCCATAAGTTATTGCACACTAGTGCATTGTTTTATATATAGTGTATCGCTTATATGTATTATTTTTTTAATAAGAATTTTTTTTTTCTAAAATATTTGATAGGAGTTGGTGCATTTCATGCTGTAATGTACCTATGTGTTATTTCAATGTGGATGCACCATAAAGTTTATGTGGATATAAAAACTAAACATATTTTCTTATTCGAGGATGAAAGATTTTTCTGGCAGTGCATTTAATATTGTTACGCACTAGGGCTTATTATATACTAGCCCCTTGGTGTGTGTCTTTCATTTAAGAGAATTAATAAGACAACTTCCACAAAATATTATGCTTGCATGCATCCACTATAAACCGACTCTCTACATCAATTATTGGGAAATGGCATGTTTGTATATATATAGCACATCGTTTATATATATAATTTTTTTAATAAACAAAGGTATGTTTTTCTTTCAAAAATATTTCACAGGAGTTAGTGCATTTCATGTTGTAATCCCCTAGTGTGTTATGTCATCTTAAACAAACCGAAAAGTCAATGTGAATATACAAATAAATATATTTTTTGATGTGATTTCTAAATATTTTGAGATCGGTGCATGTAATATGACTATTCACCAATGATTATGTTATGGTATCGCATCAATGCACACGTTTCTTTTAAGGCTACAACAATGATAGAACCCCTGCTAAATCCCATGTGTGCCCACTTCCACTATAAACATGCAAAGGATAGGTTTTTTGGGGAGGTTCCCCAAATGCCTCTACTAGAAGGTGCCTTAGTTTTTTTGGGGAGGTTCCCCAAACGACTCTGCTAGAAGGTGTATTCCTTGCAGTGGTTTTCATGCCAAGTTTGGGCATGGCCCTCTAACTTCAGTGGGGAAAATGACATATTATCCTCTTCTCCTAGTTTATGCACATTGAAATAGACTTCAACTCTTACAACCATTGTTTCAACTTTACAATCTCAATTTCACCTTGATAGGGTTTGCTATACACTTTTGCTATCACTTTGAACTTGTGATGTTGAAACTTGGTCTCTATTTCTATATCTCCTTCTGTGGATCTTCCTTATTTTTAGTTTTTTGGTTAGAACCAATGCCAACGTTAGAGCCCCCAATCCCCCCGAAATGTCCAAACTTGATTTTTGGAATAGACATCAGTATCACTATATTATGGGAGATGTTAGAGACTTGCGATTCTAGTTTTGTGAAACTGTCCTCCAAGTTATATTTTGGATTTCTACTATACTTATTGACCCTTCACAAAACCCCCAAAATTCACCACTTTGACATTGATACATGATACATAACCTATCATGAATATTCCATTGGACCAAAATATTGTGAGGTTATCCTCTATTATGCATTGTTTATCCATTATTAAAATGTATTATTACAAGCATGCCACTTAAAACACTGAAATACTTTGAGAATATAAAAAATAAACTACAACAATAAAATTACTGCTATGCTTTTTTATTTCTTCATAAATATAAATGAAAATACAAAAAAGATGGATTCACTATGAATTTTGTTGTTACACATGCTTCTACTTCCTCTACATATCTAGTGCTTTGCTTTGTTCATCTATGGAACAATAAATTAAAACAATAGGAAGAAAGCTCCTTGTTGTGTTTGCATCTCAATGTTTAACACTTATATTTTTACATAAGTTTACAATACACTTAACTTAAATTTTAACTCAGTGATGTCCAAAAGAACTAGCAAGATGTATACTAGTGGTATTCTTTCTTCAACCTTCCTACTTTGTTAATTCCAATCCCAGGATACCAATGGCCAATCACACACAACTAAGCCATGTGGAACATTGACATTGAAATGGAAAGTTATGAGTATAAGTTTGATGATTTGATAGAAGTTTTGGATGAATCAAAATTTTGCACGCACAAAAGGGTTAGAGATAGTTGTGGACCTCCGAGGTTAGGCTGGGGCAGCTTTTTGCTTTTTGATTACTCTTCAAAGATAGGTGTTGTGGGTTGTAAAGAGCCCATGCCAACACACAAGGTTAGGCTTTTAACGCTTTTGAATGTAAAGAGGCAAAAGTTTGAGGTTCCTTGTTGTTCCCATGGTTATTTAATATGCTGAAATCATTCTACACAAACTTGTTATTAAGCATTCCAGGCATTTATGGATCCTCAGTAGTCCCAAAACCTTAGTACGATGTGAGTGGACGTGGAACATGCCTTTACTTTTTCAACATAGATCATGGAGGTTGGGTGGAATAAATAATGCATTTCACTCTCTCCTTTGATGGATTTTATAATTTAGTAATTTGATGGTAAGGAAGTAAATGTAGAGTGAAGTCTGGGGCAGTTTTGTATTTCTTCTTTACTGTTTTTTTGGTGGGAGGCGTGGTTTTATTAGCGGTTGGTTGACTGTTTATATGTATCTTTAACTATGGAGTTCGTTTTTTAATATTTTATCATATATTTAATAAAGTATAGCTATTTTAACCGTGTAAAAAGAAAAGAGTAAATTTAACTTTAATGTTGGATAGAAAAACAAACGATCTATTTAAGAAATTATAAAATCAGCTGTAAAAAAGAAAAGTTAAAGTTATTTAAGAATCTGGACTTGTCTCACCGAGGACCCACCCTCAGCTGATTTTTTCTTTTATCATAACGTGGAAAGTGGCTTTTGTTGGTATGTTCTTAAAAATTCCGTGACGAATTGAAAATAGTATTTTCTTTGGAAGATGCCAGAAATTCTAAATATAAATGTTTTGTTTCCACGCCACAAGAAAAATTGTCTGCACACAGATAGCTGTAGCCTCACAATAAACCAATAATTATTTGGACACCAGTTGTATTAGAAATTCCAATCATATACGGACTATTTACTCTATAAACCCAACGATATTAAAGATTCAGATTTTGATTTTGATTATGATTATGATATTGATACTTTAAAATTATTCTTTTATGCTTACAATGAACAACAACAGTATTTTCGTTAACAGTCTATTAAAACAATGGATACGACAATTCCAAAAATGTTTCAAATAGTTGATTACTTGAAAAAAAATTATACTATCTTATTCCACATGTAGATATCAGCAATCAAACTTGGTGATACTCTATCCACTAGTTTGTGTAGTAATCAGTGTATATTGACTTTTCATTGTCACTTTTTAAAATAAAAGGCTTCACATCTTCTTCAACTGCTTCAAAAGGCTTGAAATATTCTGTGTTGCTGCGAGAAAAAATGGTCAAACTTGCAGTGCCTCTTTTATCTTTGCAACATTATGTGTAAACTTTTGTTGCGTTTACATTTCCACCAATTAATAGTTCTTATGTTGCATTTATTTTCGAGTAAAGTATGTTCAATATTGTAAATTTGAATTAAATTTAAATATTGTAAACTTGAATTAAGGTGGATTATCATTTATGTGTTTTACATTGAAGAGGACATTGGGACTGATGTATGGATAACTTGTAAGCTCATGCATGGATAATAAGTAGTGAAAGACAACTCATTTAACTAAAGATAATAACATGGATAACAAGTAGTGAAAGACAACTCATTTAACTAAAGAAAATGATAATAACAGGTAGTAGACAACTCATTTAAGTAAAGAAGATAACACATTGATTTTATTTTAAAGTATATATAAAGAGTAAATACCTATTTTAACAACATGGCACGTGGTCAGAGATCTAATTTTCCTCCCACTGCTTGGGAGCTTACGGTTTCATGTTCTATTTCACCTTTCCCTCATGGTACTACTTCGCTATCGGTCACCCAGGAGTATTTAGCCTTGCAAGGTGGTCCTTGCTTATTCACACGGGATTCCACATGCCCCATGCTACTCGGGTTAGAGCATAAGCCAATGATGCTTTTGGCTACTGGACTCTCACCATCTAGGGTGCAGGACTCAACCGCTTCTCCTAGCAGCACAGAGCTTATATTGTGCCCTCCCAAAACCTCGTTTTCACGGTTTAGGCTGCTCCCATTTTGCTCGCCACTACTATGGGAATCGCTTTTGCTTTCTATTCCTCTGGCTACTAACATGTTTCAGTTCGCCAGGTTGTCTCTTGCCTGCCCATGGATTCAACAGTAGTTAAAAAGGTTAACCTATTCGGGAATCTCCGGATCTATGCTTATTTTCAACTCCCCGAAGAATTTCGTCGCTTACCACGCCCTTCCTCGTCTCTGGGTGCCTAGGTATCCATTGTAAGCCCTTCTTTGTTTGAACCTCGTCGTTCAAGGCTATGCCATCCTAAGGTGCTACTAAATGGAAGGATCTTATCAACGTCCATGAATGATAAATCATAAATAAAACTGTCGGATCTGAATAATTTTGTGCTATCATATACCATTGTATTGGCTAGGATCACGGGTTGGAGATAAGCGGACTCGAACCGGTGACATCCACCACAGGGTAAACCACCGTCTCTCAGGCCTCCCCGACTGATTCTACCATAGAGGCCAACGATAGACAATAACTCCCCCCCGAACATAGCTCACAACTTTCATTGTACTGTGCTCTCCAAAGAGCAACTCTTCCCAAAATGTGCTGAGTTGAAATCCCAGTTAAGGGATTCTTGTAGTTCTGGGCTATCCAGCTACAAGAGAACAAGGAACGGGGAGCTCTCCCCTTTTTCTGCCCGACTCTTTGGTCCTAAGAATGATTGCCCTTCTCCGAACCTTCCTGTCCAACCGGAGGGGACAACTAATGTGTTCCACTCCTCGAATCAAGGTGGGTATATGGTTGGTCTGTGATCCCTGGATGCCTTCGGCATCCTTGGGGCGATCTTGTAGTTCATACGGGGTGGAGAAGATGGGGTTGGTCCATGGCATGGATTTTCCTTTTACCACATTTTGCTCGAAGGGTTGAAGGGAGATAGTACATCAAGCTGTTTGCAAGGGCCAACTTGATCCTCTTCCCCAGGGATCTCAGATGAGGTAACCCTAGGAGAGCCACCGACTCCAACTATCGCCCATGTACGATCCATACTAGATCTAACCAACTACCCACGCTACCTTCTCTACGTTCTTGATAGCCTATCTTTGTCTCTATAGAGTTTTTCAGTGGCATGTTTCGGTCCTATTCCCCATTACTGAGAAAAAGTAAGCCATCGGTTCAGGTAAAAGATACTATCATTACCGCCTAGACGATCAGACATCCAACCCGTAATCGCAACAACCCAATTGCAAGAGCGGAGCTCTACCAACTGAGCTATATCCCCCGTACCTGGGCCAAGTGGAGCATACATGAAAAAATAAGATGCTTTTTCTTTTTATTCCTACGATTTTCCCTAGCGTAGCTGGGATATCCTGGACTTGAACTAGAGACCTCGCCCGTGAAGTAAATCCTCGCCCCTACAATACTATCCAATCAACTAATTGGAAGAGAATAAATATATTCTTTTTCAGGAGCGATTCATCCTTCCCGAACGCAGCATACAACTTCCTCTCCGTTGTACTGCACTCTCCAAGTGTGTTTGTTTGTTCCCCCGCCTTTTCTTTTTATTTCCTCGCCAAGCCAACGATGAGCAAGTGGAAATAACTTTTTATGAGAAAAGGAGGCATTGAAAGACCCTCTTGGCCCAACCCCGGGACACTCCAAGATCCTTTTTCAAACCTGCTCTGCTCCCATCGTTAGGAGATAGATAAAGAAATCCCATTGCACTGATCCAAGGGTCGTTCATAGTGGGGGGTCGAAGACCAAGGAGTTATTTTTATTTACACCTAGCATTCTTCTATTCTTATGACTAGATCCGATCTACTCTACTGGGTCCTGCGGAAAATTAATTGATATAATGAATTTCACGTTATTCCCTTAGGTAATAATGAAAAAATCCTATTGATTACTGCTTCCTATGGACCTCCAGGAAAAGCATGAGAAGGCTTGAATGGTACGATCCCTTCGTCACCCTACCTAGAATGAAAAGGGTGATCCTGTAGTTCTTGGTTTGTGAAGATGAGTTGTTAGGTGCTCCATTTTCCACATCTAGGCTGAACTTCAACCTATCCCCAAGAGATAGCCATCCATACACTGATAAGGGATGTATGGATTCTCGAGAAGAGAGGATCCATGGTGGATAACCACCGTTCCCCCCGGACCGCCCAGATCCACAAATGAATAGAAAGTTGGATTTGCATTTTTTCTCACCTGAATCGCCCCATCTATCCTCCTAAGGATAAGTTCAGTTCCAAACCTCGGTTCGAACAAACAGGAAGAGTACGCCATGCTAATGTGCCTTGGATGATCCACATCTCCGGGTCAGGCGCTGATGAGCACATTGAACTATCCATGTGATTGAGAGCCTTCACAGCCCAGGCACAACGACGCGATTATCAAGGGCGCGCTCTACCACTGAGCTAATAGCCCATCGTACAGACCTCCTGGGGATGGAAGCTTGCCCCTACACCAACACCAATATATTGGAAGAACCAATATAGCAAATGAGCTAATAGCCCATTGTGCGGGCCTCCCGGGGATGGAGGCCTCACTCAATATATCCAAAATAGCAGAAAACCCTACTCCTTTTTTGCCTTCCCGTGTCCCTACCTGGGTGGCAACATGGGGAGGAAAATGGGAGATGGGATCCTATCAACTTGCTCCGACTTGGGATGATAAGGTCATGGTCTCACTTTACTATCGAGATGAAAGAATACTTCCATCTACGAGCTTGGCTCAGATGTGCTTCCTTTCGGATGTAATGTCAAACAACCCAAGATTCCCAAAAGCATTAGCTCTCCTTGAAAAGGAGGTGATCCAGTCGCACCTTCCAGTACAACTACCTTGTTACGAATTCACTCCAGTCACTAGCCCAGCCTTCGGCATCCCCTTCCTTGCGGTTAAGGAAACGACTTGGGGCATGGCCAACTCCCATAGTGTGACAGGCGGTGTGTACAAGGCCTGGGAACGGATTCACCGTCGTATGGCTGACCGACGATTACTAGCGATTCTGGCTTCATGCAAGCAAGTTGCAGCCTGCAATCCGAACTGAGGCCAGGTTTTTGAGGTTAGCTTGCCCTTGCGGGGTCGCGACCCTTTGTCCCGGCCATTGTAGCACGTGTGTCACCCAGGGCGTAAGGGGCATGATGACTTGACGTCATCCTCACCTTCCTCAGGCTTATCACCAACAGTCTGTTCAGGGTTCCAAACTCAATGCTGGAAACTAAACACAAGGGTTGCACTTGTTGCAGAACTTAACCCAACACCTTACGACACGAGCTGACGACAGCCATGCACCACCTGTGCCCATGTTCCCGAAGGCACTCCTCTCTTTCGGGAGGATTCATGGCATGTCAAGCCTTGGTAAGGTTCTTCTCTTTGCATCGAATTGAACCACATGCTCCACCACTTGTGCGGGCCCCCGTCAATTCCCTTGAGTTTCATTCTTGCGAACGTACTCCCCAGGCGGGATACTTAATGCGTTAGCTACAGCACTGCGCGGGTCGATACTCACATCACTTAGTATCCATCGTTTACGGCTAGGACTACTGGGGTATCTAATCCCATTTGCTCCCCTAGCTTTCGTCTCTTAGTGTCAGTGTCGGCCGAGCATAGTGCTTTCATCATTGGTGTTCTTTTCGATCTCAACGCATTTCACCGCTCCACCAAAAATTCCCTCTGCCCATACCATACTCCAGCTTGGTAGTTTCCACCGCCTGTTTAGGGTTGAGCCCTGGGATTTGACGGCAGACTTGAAAAGCCACCTACAGATGCTTTATGCCCAATCATTCCGGATAACGCTTGCATCCTCTGTCTTACCGCGGCTGCTGGCATAGAGTTAGCCGATGCTTATTCCTCAGATACCGTCATTGCTTCTTCTCCGAGAAAAGAAGTTCACGACCCGTGGGCCTTCTGCCTTCACACGACATTGCTCCATCAAGCTTTCACCCATTGCATAAAAATCCCCACTGTTTCCTCCCGTAGGAGTCTGGGTCGTGTCTCAGTCCCAGTGTCGCTGATCATCCTCTCGGACCAGCTATTGATTGTCGCCTTGGTAAGCCATTGCCTCACCAACTAACTAATCAGACGCGAGCCCCTCCTTGGGCGGATTCCTCCTTTTGCTCCTCAGCCTATGGGGTATTAGCAGCCGTTTCTAGCTGTTGTTCCCCTCCCAAGGGCAGGTTCTTACGCGTTACTCACCCATCCGCCACTGGAAACACCACTTCCCATCCGACTTGCATGTGTTAAGCATGCCGCCAACATTCATCCCGAGCCAAGTCATTTGAAAGGCAAAGTTATATTTCAATTGGAAGGGTTTTATTGGTCTCACCCTTCTACATTGAAAAGAAAGAATACTTTTCTTTTGACTAACAAAAAAGAGATCCATTTCACTAAAACAAAACTAATGTATACCTTAATATTAATGATTATCCTTATATTAAGAATAGTGTTAAAGTGTGCTATATTTTTTTAAGGACTTTAACTACATATATGTAAACCTTAATCAAGCCATCATTGAAGGTTGAAATATAGTACATTAAAATAAATGTACATTGCTTAATTTGGAATATAATAATAAAATAAGTTGAATGTATGTATAGTGGTTTAAACAAAAGGATATATTTTTATTTGGGTGTGGAGTTAAAAACAAGAGAATGACATTATTCAATTGAAAGAACTACCACATAAATCTTAAAACATAGGGGCTCAACAAGAGCATCATGTCACTTACAAGAATTGAACCTAGGTGGGAAGGGTAACAATCATTCCTCCCAACCACCCAAGCTACATCCAATGGACTACTTACCAATATTCAATACACCAATAAAAACCCTTGATAATAAAATCATTCATGAAAGCATTCAATTGAATTCTTCAACATACTTTTGTAGCTCAAAATCAACTATTTGGGAAAGCTTCTTAAACATGTTTTACAATTAATGTAATGTTAATTACTTTGAATATTAGGTTCAACACGAAGATCAACAATTATAAATATATTAATGTATGTCTAACATTGAAATCATTAGCAAATGTAACAATCTATATCCATGAGAATTTAAGGTAAATAAGTTGTAAAAGGAATCAATACCATTTATCAACAACTAAATTTAGGAGTAGTCTATCTATTTTACGTTTTGGACTTCACGGTGGGATTTTGGAATCTGTTTTTGGTAAAATCTAGATTTGGATGTGTTTAAATTGTGTTTTTGAATTTATAAATAGATTGAGCGCTGTCGAATACCCCATTGGCACCCAAATTATGTAATTTCCATAACTAAAATGACAAATCAAACACTTTATAAAAGTTGATGAATTTTTTTTTTTTTTTTTTTTTTTAGCCGAAAAAAATGTACTACTAATATTCAAAAGTGTGAATCAAATAGTACAATCAGGCTGCCAAAATCAGTACATTGTGAATCATGAAATTCTCTTCCCATCTAATAATGCCTTCAAACCCTGCATGCACCTCTTTTAATAGAGGATAGTGGTATATTTTCAAAGGAAATATCCCTGAAGAGCTCTGAATCTTCTCCTTTGTTCTACAACACCACTTATGTAAGGAAATCACATTTAGATTATGATCTCCTTGAACCCATTTTATCGTCACTCTAGAGTCTCCAAAAACAATCAATTCATACAACGCATTGTAAAATTGTAACCATATTTAACTTAACGCATTGTAAAATTGTAACCATATTTAACTTATTTGACACCCAAATTACCTCGTGACTGACAATTTTACAGTCAAATTCCATCACTGATTAGACCCAGTCAAATTGTACTATAATAAAAAAGCAAATTACATTACAGTGTTAAAAATAACAAAATCAAAGCATAAAAAGAGGAGAGTGGACAAAACCATGTGAATAAACCTTTCAAAGCGTTAAATAACATTGTTATTTTTAAGAAATCAAAGCATGAATGGAATCCCGTGGAAGAAAACCATGTGAATAAACCTTTCAAACTGGTAGAAGCACTTAAATCACAACTGTACAATTTCAATGCGAGGGAATGTAAATGGGGGTAAATCCTCCCGCTGAATCAAATCAGGCCCATCAAGGCCTGCAACAGACATGTCCAGCAGCCATCAATTTATATGATCATGGGCTCTGTGTATCAGATCATCGGATTCAAAGCAATCCAAAGATAAACAATAACGCTAATGGGATTTTTTAGAAAGAGGGAAATTGAGCGCCTGGGAGACAAAGTAATGAGAGAGTAACTGAGACGCCGTCCAGCGCAAAGCGGCGTCCTTCTGCAGACAGCAGCGGATGAAACTCTGAAACTCCGGAGTAGCCGAGGCCGGGGCTGCGGGCGGATCCCCGTAGCATATAAGCCACATGAGATTCGCCCAGTCGGGGGGCACGCCGGGCGGCAGCAACGGCAACCTACCGACATAGCATTCGAGGAGGCTCAACCCGAGGCTCCAGATATCCCCCGCGTACCCATCGTAGCGCCCGTCGTCCTTATCGGGGTCGATTCTCTCGGGGCTCATGTAGGCGTACGTCCCAACGCAGGAATTGCAGGGATCTAGTGTCTTCGACAGAATCCTGCTCACGCCGAAGTCCGCAATCTTGATCTGGTTGCTGCTGTTGAGCAGAAGATTCGAAGGCTTGATGTCTCTGTGCACGATCTTGTGTGAATGGAGATATTTAAGACCAAGAAGCACCTGCCTAGCCACCGCTGCGAGGAAGGGTTCGGACATCCGGACGCACTTTTCGAGCGAGCCTCCGTCCATGTATTCCAGCACGAACTGGATCTCCCCGCCCCGATCGTAGACGCCGTGGCACTTGACAACGTATGGGGAATCCGTCGTCCGCAGAATTTCCATCTCGCGGACGATCTGGAGGCGTGTGGAGAGGTCGTGGTTGCCGTGGACAACCTTGAGGGCGTAGACGGTCTGGGTTCTCCTGTGACGAACCTTGTATACTTTGCCGCCGTTGCCGTAGCCCAGAATTTCCAGCTTCTCAAGCTCCGACTGGTCGATCTGGTCTGAAATTTCTCTGGCTTCGGGCATCTCGGGTGGGCGTGGCAAAGGAAGCGGCACGGCGTTGGCAGCAAAGGGTTCTTCGCGCCGGGGAATGGGGAGCGTCAGGCCCGGCCTCTTAGAGGTCCTCGGTCTCTCTTTTGGTTTGGGATTTTGATCCTCTGACATGGTGCTGTTCGTAATTGCTGAAAATCCCGGTGTTGTAACTGGAATTGTAGTTGAAACTTGAAGCCGATGCTTGTTTGCCTGCGAGGCTGCAAGCGTTCCACGCTTCGCAGATGGAAGGCGAAGCGTGCACCTGGTATTTACAAAAACTGGTCCACTTTTTGCCTCTTCTTTTGGCTTTATAATAGTGAGTTAATAAGTAACATGATCCGACAGATCTTAAAGTTGACTGGTAAGTGCACTATTGTATGTGCAAGACTTTTGTACCACCCAATGGTGGTTTTATATATATATAGAACAATACCATGCCCTCACAACAAAAAAATATTCGAAGCTAAACCTTAAAAACTCTGTTCCCAATCCAAAAATATAAAATTTATAAAGATACCGAGAAGAGCATACACACAAACCAATATTTCAACGAAAAAATATTCCGTGCTAAGCCTTAAAAACTTTCATCTCCTTCCAATTTTTTTTTATCAAAATAGCCACATTGAATACATTAGGGTATAAAGCTCACCCACCTTGACACAACATGATCCTACATGGCGTTCATTAAAAAAGATGAAATTAATTAAATACTATAATGAGACCGATAATAAGGGTTCCGGTTTTGCTGGGAGTGAACTCGTAGTTTATAATAGTTAAGTTTATATTAAATATTATAGGTCCCTAACCATCAATAACTTGCTCTTTTTCTTTATATAAAATCTCATACTCATAAATGGTTAAAAAGTTAAAACCATTATAAAGAACTTAGTGATGATGAACCATTTTTAAATAAAATGTTATTATATTCGTTATTCGATGCTTTTATTTAACTTCAAACCTCTCTGATTGTTTAAACAACACTTATATTCAATAGTTAATATAAAAATAAAAACCCTTTCATTTTGGTCGAGTTACTATCATGCAATCTATAAATAACTAAAATTTATTGTTATTATTATAAAGTTCTACGAACAAGTAAAATTTATTATTATTATTATAAAGTAGATAGATATATTACTTTTACTAAGTGATTTTTTTTTAATGAAGTTAGGACTTACATGAAACTAAGCTAAAAGGAGTTATGGCAATACTATAGTATAGTATTAAATTATGTTTTCAAATGTTTTTTAATAATTGTATATTAAATTAAAAATTTTGGAAATGAAAATTATTTTATTAAATATTTTAAAATTAATTTTCTTGTTTTATGATTCACTAAAACTATGATTTGACAATGAATTGATTAATTACCTCTGCCTGGGATGTGACATTTTGAAAAATAAAAAACAATTTCAAATTACAAAATTCAAAAAAAACATTTGCTTGTCATTTGGCCCACTTCATCATTAATGGAACCCGTTGTACGTATTACGTGGCAGATAGCGAATAGTCTGGTGTCTTGTCATTTGGCCCACTTCATCATTAATGGAACCCGTTGTACGTATTACGTGGCAGATAGCGAATAGTCTGGTGTCAGTGACGACCGCTCTAAAGCAAATTCACAGGTTACTTGGTCATAATTTCTTTCATCCTATCAATTATCACTCTATGTATGCCAATCTTCTAGTCAACGATCATGCAAAACAAGTTCAATAGAATTTTGTATAAATCACACATCTTTGAAATTCCTCTTCCTTTTCCTTTGAAAAGATGGCTAGTGATATCTAGTTATTCCTTTTGGTTAAAAAATGGCCCTTAACTCTCATGACTTAGTTGTAATGACACTTATTTTGTTTTCTAATTTAATTTAATATTCATTACTTTTGTTTTCTAATTTAATTTAATATTCATTACTTTTGTTTTCTAATTTAATTTAATATTCATTTTCTTTTATTTTAAATTTCATTAAAATTTTCATTACAAGTTCAGCAAAAGAGTTTCACTATTCAATTTAAAGCAAATTATTAAAACCTCCAAATAAATTAAAATCATTAGTTCCTTTGTCTTTTGCACTTCAAAAAACTTTTGAAATTAAATATGTTTAATATAACTAATACTTAAAATTTTAAAAATAATAGTAATAATAATATTATTTTTTAATAATTATTTTTTATTATTACAGTGAGAAAATATTATTTATTTGTAGATTAGTTTTATTACTATTTTATTTTTAAGAGGCAGTAATAAGCAACTTTGCTGCTAATTTCACTTGTTATGACTTAATTTAAGATGATTACCAAAGCATGGGCTCCCATAATTATGAATACTGATTATTTTATTATTATGAAAAAGTTTGTTATTATTATTATTTTTATATAGGATTTTAATATTTAATTAGTATTCGAGTTTACCATATTTATATTCAAGTTTTATAGTTTTATGTACGATGAATAATGTATTTTTTATATTTTTATTAATTAATTTTAAATTGATCCAAATGAGTTTGCTAAAGTTTTTTGCCAAAATTAATCACCAAATTTAGTAAATGAACCTAAATGTCCTCCATTTAGATACATTTTGATTAATGACCTAATTTAAGATGATCACCAAAGCACGGGCTTCGATTATATAGTGAATACCTTAGAAACAATGAATGAACGTATCATGTTTATAGAATTGGTAGAATATATAAGGTAGCATGGTGAGATTTATAGAATATGTTGTATTAATGTATCACTAGACAATGTGACATGGCATGATTAATGCAAAGTAATTAACAATTGTCAAAGTGATATGGGAATCTGATCAAAGAACATGATCACCAAAGGCTTTACCTAAATATTGCATTCTACACTTTTCATTATAATTAGTGTTAAATACCTTATAAACCATGAGTAAACCTTCGAGGGTTTATAGAACCAATTGCATTGATGTATGACTATATTCATTATTATTAGTGTGAAATACTTTATAAACCATGACGGGATGTAGGAGGTTTATAGAACTAATTGTATTGAGGTATGTCTCAAGTAACATCATTCACAATAGTTGAGATGGGTGGCATGTTATTACAATAAAATATATATATGAATTTGATATAAATAAATAGTTGAGCTTGGTGGCATGTTATTATAGTAAAATCAATATATAAATGATATAAATTGTATTGAGACTGAAATTATAATGCTATGTTTTGTTTGGTTATGATTTGTGTAAGATGAAGAAGAGAGTCTTATATTGTGATGACTTATGACACAAATGTTTTCAAGATGTATGCTATATTCTAATGATTAATGATACATAATATTTTTAAGATGTGGAATTTTGAGTTGTATTCATATTATTATGTTTTGATGTTGATTTTGATTGGATAAGCATTTTTTATGTAGAATAATTGTTTTATCAATGAATGTGGATATGCATGAGTGATTCACGGTCTTGATGTTAATGAACATTGATCAATATTCATGTATTAGTATGAGTTATGGCAGGATGGTTAGTGGTGTTGGTGTTTTTGCACTAACTTGTACCAAAAGTACATACTCAATGCTTGCGCAATCCTAAGTACTGGATCATAATGGTTTGATGAACAACTAAATGAAATGAACAACAATCTTAAATATTTGTGTAAACATAACATAAAGAAAACTAACTAAAGAAGAAACAAGGGATGATATAAAGAATGTGTTTTGATATTCATAAAAGAATAAATATTATGAGACACACCAAGTGGTGTTGGATGTAGTTGATGTGGACCTACGCAACCAACCCAAGGTAGGGTTTTTCTTTTCCTTTGATGATCCACTTTCAACCAAATGATATGTTCTGGATTCCAAATGAGGAAAGGAAAGTGATAAATCTCTCTCTCTCTCTCTCTCTCTCTCTCTCTCTCTCTCTCTATATATATATATATATATATATATATATAGGCAATCCAACAACATAACCTTTCTGTTATGAATGCATGTGGTATGATGGAATGACCTTGAGAGCTTTATTTAAAGGAAAGGATGTGGACATCTCTTAGATCTAGCTCCAATATGAATAATCCATTGTCATTGATAACTTAGTGGGATAATGATATGTGTTGGAGACTAGATCAAAGGCTATTTTAGAATAACGGTTTGGAGATGTTCACATTCATCCACTGCACCTTTTTAGAAGGTGAACAATACTTATGAGTAACCAGATTTTTTTTTTGGGGGGGGGCCTTCATAATTTTAGAGGTTTTTAGTGAGACGGGCTTACATAAATTTTAGGGAAATTTTGCGCAATGAACTTTTATGGTCAACTCTTAGATTTAATGCAATTTTTGGTCATAGTAATGAGGTCATATGATGATGGAGGTGATGGAAATAGGGATAATACTACTAGAAATGGTGTATAATGGTGATGATGCTCAGGACAAAGTAGGCGAGAAAAAAAATGTATGAGGTTAAGAGCTCATCATATGGATGAAACACATCATAGGTATTTTCCTTTTCAATCCATAGGAGAACATGAATGTCTGAGCGATGAGTAGGAGCGAGTAAAGAAAAAGAATCACACCCCACAAAGGGACCATGGTGATCACACCTGAAAACAACCAACCAATGGGGTAAAGTGTATATAATCTCAAATACGAATGAGGTTGGCACCCCCATGCTTGTAATAGGGTTCTAATACAATATGGGATCAAAACTTGAAGGGGTCTCATCAAAGTACATGAATAAGTGCTATGGATAATCCATCATGAAATTGAGGGCCATGGAGGGGCGCAATCCAAGTACATAGATATGGACTATATCACATATGATTTGAAATATATGAGAAGGAACACTGGCATCTTGATAGGATGAAAAATAACAACAACTGAAACCCTATTGAAAGCTAGAGGGGCCTACGATATGGAAGGAGCGATAAGGAGAGAAACACCTCATAGGTGGTTCAAATAATACGAGACTGAGATAAACAAGTCCTGGGAATTGCAACTAAAACTGTATCACTTCCACCAATGCAACCTGGACATCACAAGAATTTTTACACCAAAGGAATTCTAGAATAGACTCAAAAAGATGGAGGGAATCATGAATGTCTGGGGTCTTCAACCAAACTAGGATAGGAATGCCACCATATTGTATGATTCTCAATAGTGCAATAATGTGTTGGAGTCAAGCTTGTGCGAATCAACCAAGCCAAGGGGTAATGAGGTATCCCATTTGTTAGTCGAATGTAACCCATCAATGATTGCAATGGGGCCAAGGTACATAATGCTTCTAGACCTATCTTGTAGAATAAAGGTGTTGAAGTCGAAAGAGGGAGGTTTGATGACAACAAAGTAATGATGAGATATTTTCGTATCGGCATGGGGAATGAGAGTATGGTATGAGAGAAGTGGAGATTGAGACGTGAGGGGGAATGGAGGGTCAAAGAGTGATGGAATCAATACTTCCTTTGTTTAGAGAATGAAGGCATGGCTATCCTAGTAACCTATGAATGACTCATGATAACATTAAAGGAGGGATACAATGGGATAAACATGGGAAATGATTGCAACGAGAGATACCCATGGAAGGTAGGGAGTACTGAGGTTAAAATGATATATGGAGGTTGACATAAAAAAGGTTCCACCGGTGACTCATCATAGACTTCTCCAAACAAAGGAAATCAAGGATGTCTCCATAAGACATCATATATAGTTTGAAGTCAATCTAGGGAGCACTTTAAAAGGGTTCTTGATTAAAAGAGGTACTTGAGAAAGAAGGATATCAAGGAGATAAGTGTCCAAAATGAAACCACATAAATCAATAGAATGCATGATAACGAATGGAAGAGACTAGGGGTAGGATACTGGTGGTAATCTTGTTGGGGGTAGATGAATGGAGGAAACATAATGTAATGTTTTATGGCATGGATGAAGCGATTTGCTTGTGATATGTAAAATGAAGCAAATAATGCCATGATGCAAGAGTCCAGGGGTAGGGTAGAGACTAAAATGAAGAAGAATGTGATGCTAAATTCATTTTCATATACTAAACAAAGTCCCATTCCTATGGAGGATGAATGACATGGGTACCAAAATACACTTGGGGAACTAATGAGTGGTAATACATGGAGGTAAGGATCTACTTGTAGAGAAAGCGTGAATGCAAGGATGGTTGGGTGAGGCCACTTACTTGAATGAGGCAGGGGTTCCCATAGGAATATATGTGGTTCAACAAATAGGTTTAATGCATAAGATGTTTGAAAAATAAAATCACCTATATACTAGTTTGAACATATATATCTACAGGGATGGTCATGTGTAGAGAAACATGGTGATATTGGAGGAAACTTGTACATGCACACATGGAAACAATACCAAACAATAAAAGTGCATTTGGAAAGAAAATAAATAATGCAAGCATCATATAATATAGAGATAAGGCCTAAATTACATGTACTAGGATAATAATAAGGAAATGATGGGATTTTTGAATAAGTTCTCAATCAAAGAATAATGGTTGTGTGACTAGGAAGAGCATGGAACAAGGAATGCAATGGTACAAATGATGTATCAAATGAGGTCATATGTAGTGAAAGAAAAATCAAATAAATCCCTATAAGTAAGGTGGTATCTCACTACTCTTTAGTTTTTTCCATTTGAATTTCCAGTTTAGGGATTCCTTGGATCATGAGAGTCTTGAGAAAAAAAAAAACAATTATCATGATTTTTTAGCAATTTTTGTGATGCATTCATCGAAAAGCGCTCAACAAGTGCGACATCTATTCACCTATCAGAGAAATTCCTATGATGCAATATCGCAATTGTTCACAAAAAAGTGCAAGTGTGAGCACTTTTTATGTGAATAGTTGGGCTATGTTTTTGTAGGGTTTTCTTAGAAAAAAATGATGCGAATCACACTTTTTAATAGCAAAAATATGCATTGAGTAGTTAATGTTTTTGGAAAAATTGCAGCCATGAGGGTGAAATGGAAAGAGAGATATTTTCATACTCTTTGTGAACATATTTAGAGGGGTTGGCTATGTGAAAGACATTCACACAATATGGGATTCTCAAGCTCCTTGAGAACCCATTGATGTGAGTGGGTGGCCTTCAATTGATGAAGTTCAACCAATACAAGGATGAAAACATAGGAGCACTCATTGTGCATGGTGAGTAGATAGGGATTACCCTTCATAAGGTGTAATTCATGGTTGACCCGGAAATGTATGGAGTGGTAGGAAATGTGCATTAACCTATCCACATGAAATTCCCATGAAGGAAATTTTAGAGGCCAACCACAATGAGGGCATTGTGCTACATGATTCTCCTATTCACATGGAGGGCATAGAGCACCTGGAGACACATGCAGTGGTTACAAGGGTGGTTCAAGTGAAGGGGTATGAGGCACCACACAAGATTATGGGAAGTCAGATGATAAATGTTGAGTAGGTTCTAGGAGGGACGTACTTAGGATGGGCCTAGATTTTCCTCATAGTAGTGTAGCACTAGTTATCATAATGTAGTAGCATATGTGGTGGGGACTTTAGGTTTGGTACCTTCATATGCACGTACTTATTTAGAAGGGCACCAACACTGTAATCCAACCATGCCATTCAAAATATAAGACCTATGGAGGCTTGGATGCAGTGACGATGATGCTTAGGGGTAGGGGTAGTGCCATGGGAAACATCTTATAGCATGATTTATTTGTGCAGTGGTGCTAGCTTGATCGAGAATTATCTTTATGTAGGGATTGACTATTGGAGATACCCAAAGCTACCTTAGCCACTGGGCCGAATTTCGGATCTTGAGTTTATGTATGATGATTAATTTTTGAAGTTATGTTTACATACTAGTATATATAAAATCTATATTACTTTATATGATACATGTTACTGATGACTCTCCTCTCATGCATGTGTATATATTGGATTAATGGTCCCTTCTCAAGGACACTAGAGATGTCGAGAGTGGGTAGATGATGTCGATCTTTCCCCCTCAACCTAGCAGTGACGATGGGGAGCCAAGGAAATATTGACATATCTACATCAGGACATTGACTAGATACTGGCTAAGGTGGTGGATGAGATATGGAAAAATTTGGACAAGGAGATAATAACCATTTTATTCTAAGATCCATTACATCGGTGATCAATCATGTGAAATATCACTGTGGTATCCTAGTCCATACATGATATGGTGAAAGTGGATACCCCCCATAGTGATAAGGATATCGATATGGGATATGACTCAATGACAATTTGTAGGAAATCAGTGGAACTTCCCCACACTATGACATGACATTTTATGTGTGTTATGGTTTCTTATGTACACATGGATGTCCTGCTGATTATGGTTATATACATGCATGGTTTTCTTTCTTGTTACTAATGAATGACATGCCAATGTAGAATTTGATTTGCAATACTATCTACGAAACTATTGAGACTCTTGGGTATATGAATGAATGTGATGAATTCAAATTGTCTAACCAATTGCCTAGATCATAGATATTTTATAAAGAGGAAAAGATTGTGTATCCAATAACAATTATTCAATTGTGTGACAAGCAACTGAGAATCAAGATGAAGATGAAGGCGATGAATGCATAATTGGAGGGAATCAACAAGAAGGCCAATCTCTGCATTGTATTTCAATTGATTATTGTCGGTAGCATTGATACACACCGCTAACATGGCTGAGCAACTGCAGTGGTGAATATATGGCCCAAGCTACCGATTCAATATTTTGAGTATACTTGTTTGTGCCATTGTTAGAATTGACGTAATAGTAGGGGGATCGATCCATTTAAAAATGACAAGAAGATAAATCATAAGGTTCAAGTAAAGGGAGGGGATATAAAACAACTATGGTAAAAAAAATTAAAGGGCATTGGTATTTGGATAATTTTTCTTCAATATAGCCTCTTTTGTGGGTTCTTGAGGAGTTGGCCATCTATACCAACAAACATGGATCAACCTTTCCCTAAATATTCAAAATTTTTGTGATTGGGTTTATCATGGGATTGATCATAGAGTGTGGAATAAATCACCTTTATAGGATGATAGAGTGTGGACATGGAAATCATAATGGGATTTGGATCATTTCATGGCTGCTTCAATGTTCTGTAAAGCAACTTAATAATCCTCATTAGTTTGTTCCAAAGCGACAGATCTTTGCTCCATAACATATATGTTTGGAAAAAGTTTAATTTATAAATGTAAGGAGGGATTTTGATACTCAATAGGTAAAACTTAATCCACACTATGGACAAGGTTGAATGGAGTAAAATCAATGGAAATTTTGGTTGATGTTCGATAGCTCTATAAGGTAGGAAAGAGCATGAGATGCCAATTGGAATTGCCCCTATCATCTATCCACTAGAGCATGGTTTTAATGACTTTATTGATGACCTCAACTTGGCCATTCCCCATGGATAATAGGGTGATGAAAATTGATTCTTAAATTTCAAATGGTAGGTGAGATAGTGTTAGGATATTTAGACACTTAGGAGTTAGTTAAGATCAACTTGTTATAATGTATCCATTAGGAAATGTGTGTTTATGTAGTATGCATTAGTACTCATTTGTAAATATCTAATTTGATTGTCACGATATGTTCTAGACATAGAGTGATCCGACGGTTCAACTTCTCTTAGATCATAATTATCTTTGATCTGTGGCTTAACACCTGATTGTTCCATGATATCTATTTAAAGAGCATGGAGGGTTACCTGCTAGTTGATTAATTATGAGAAGCTCATTTGTAACTTTATTTCTTTTGCATAATAAACTACCTCAAGTAGCTATTTGGTTGGGGCCATGGAGTGTCTCCCTTTCGAGGGTTTAAACCACGTGAAAACATTGGTGTGTTGATCTATGATATGTTTGTGTGAGCGGTTGCTCTAGGTGTTCGGTCTTTTGGAATCATCATGTGTAGTCAAACATGGTATGAGAGCCTTTCTGAAAAGCCTCTTTCATTGGTGATCCAGATCTTGAACTAGTGTTACCGAAGCTGTGAAAGGGTTTATGGTTCTAAAATTTCTGTGCATTTTTGGGTTGTGAGAGGTGTCTCATTGCATCCGGAGCGTCGTTCCAGTTGGGAACAATTTCTGTTTCATCGAAAAAGGCTTCTATTTTCCCAAGATACTTGCATTTCATCAGATCTAGAGGTATATTGTTACAATGATGTTTTTTTTATTTAAAACAATTTTCTCATTTTATTTTTAGATCTAGTATTTTTTTAGTTTCAGGTTGTTACCTTCTCTTTCTATGTATGCTCTTTTCCCTGCACATTGTGCGATCTCGACAAATCAGAAACATAAGAAACAATGTTTTCTTTACTGCGTATGCTCTTTGCTGTGTACTTCGTGTGACCACGACAAATCAGAAACAGTGAGAAAACATCTACAATCCGATAAAGCTAACGAGGTATAACCCAAAATTGGAGGCATACTGTAACATCCCTCCAATTTGACCTTATTATTTTTATGGTTATTGTTATTTTATAAAAGTATTTGTGTAAATGGCCTAGTGTGAAGCTCAAGGCCAAGGCCCCACCAATAAACCATGGATGCGATGTCAATTTAGTCCTTAAGTTGAAAATGTCGAGAACGTACTGAGAGACTTAAGTGAGAAGCCACTAAACGATGGGGTCATCTTAAAAACCTCAAAATACTACTTTATAACTTTGAAACTTAAAATGTCGTCTTAGGATTAGGACCTAGGAATTAATTTTTAATCCTAAGTAAGACTATCAGAAGAATTGTTACTTGTTGTAAGTATTATAAGAACTCCTATAACCTATCTAATTAGCATAAAGGTTGAGTTAAAATTGACCTTAGCAAACTAAAGTATTAACAAATAATCCTAAATAAAATGAATGATTTATTTAGATTTATTATACAAATAAAGTATTTAATTATGAAAAAGAAGTGGAACTATTTAAGATATCATTTAAATTTATTTATATTTAAATAAACCACTTTTGAGATAGGGTGGGAAAAACATATTTATACAAATATATTCTTGGAGATATGGAAAAGGGTGATATCATTGGGCAAAATTTTACTATACAAAAACTACATGTATTATTGTAAAGAGGCAGAAGAGTCATATTTCATAGAAAATATGTGATGACTTTTTTTCAACCGAAAAATATGTGATGACTTATTATGATATACATATGTTCTTATGATATACATATATACAAAATCAAGAAAACAATTATCATATGAGGATTTTCACGTGATTATTTTAGTAGGATATTAATTGATTAAAGTTATTAGAAAATGCCATATTTATAGAAGAAAATTATAATATAGGAAACACATTTTTATTGTGTAAACAAACAAAAATATAATATATTACATTCCCATATGTATTCAAGTGGGTATTATACCTCAACAAGTTCACCCACAAAGTATAAAGGTAGTGGATATTTGTTAGCTTGTTACAGTTAAAAACTTGGAGAAGTTTATGGAAGCTTGTCGCACTAGTGGAAGTGCCAAACTTCTGGAAGGAAATTCCACGTATCCTTATGCCAACGATTGGCTGCCAGTTGTCGCGTTAGAGAAAACGTCTGGTTTCCTTTTCACCGCCAAGTTTCTGAGGGAAAAATGCCTTCTTAAAAGAGCGGCTGTCGATCTCTGCAAGGGAACAAGAGAGGTTAATCTCTGCGGCCAGACAAAAGATTGATCTCTGCAATTAGTTAGAAAGGGTTGATCTCTGCGACTAGAGAGAAATGGCGATCTCTGCAGTTACTGGCAGGAGGAGCAGCTCTCAGTGGAAGAGAGTGTTATCCTTACATTGGGGAAAATCAGCGCTCGGTGATCAGGTTGGGGAGAGTCTCTAGCGCTGGATGGACTGAGGTTTATTGTGCAGTTTCGGATCTCGAATGTTAAAGGAGATCCGGAGTAGCGATCTTTACCGGCGGATAACCTCTGGTAGGAGTCTTCTTCATCTACTGCATAAAAATATGGTAAGTTCTGTGCTTTATAAACATACCTTATTTTAGTTAAATAATTATGCTATCTGCATGAATCTATGGGGAAAGATAAATTAGTTCATAGTATCAACCTCTCGTCTAAGTTATTTTGTTGTTTGTCACTGCAAACCGTGTGATCCCTGGGTTCAGATCTCTCTAGTATAACGTTATGCAAACTGCGTTGCCACTTTCTCTGTTGTCTTTTATGAAGGTTGCTGCATTTCTATTTTTCAGGAATTTATGCACGAGCCTCAGGGTAGAGGGCGTGGCCCCAGTTTAATATATGACTTGGTTCATTGTATATATATAGATGTTTCATTATATATATATATATATATATATCATGCCAATAAATGTGTATGTAGATGGGAGAGAACGACTTCTTAAAAAGATTAATCCCCAAATTGTATTATACGTTTTTACTGTATGTTGAAGCATGAGAAATTCTCTAAGGGATCGACCTCGTGTTTTCTTTCGCCCAACAGAGCCTTAATAGATCTCCAGTGCCGGAATTTTAGATTCATAATGGTTTTAGAGATTCAACCTCTATAAATCGAGTTTTATGAAATAGCGTATCAACTCTGTCTTTTCGATTTTATTACTGCTCATACATTTTTACCAATGCTAAAGGTATTGCCTACCGATTTTGCTTTTGTTCTTTCCTGGCATACTATCTGGTTAAAAGATGCGTCTCCTTACTCTACAGAGGTTCTCCCACCTCCGTGTTTTGATTAGTATATTGATTAATCTATGTATGATAGATCAGAGCACAGTTGTTCCTTAAAAACAACTTTTTGTTTATTTTATTTCCGAATGAAGATTGCTGCGTGTGATTTGATAGATCGGATAACTGTTTCTTTAAACAACTTTTGTTTTATTTTGTTACACCATCGATTGTTGAGAAATGAATTTTCCTTATGTGATCTCTACGTGTTGTCTTCGGAGCTCATGAAGACTGCACTACCTCCACTTTGGCAACAGATCTGATCTGATCACAACTTGGTGCCCGGTCGGTTTTGTCGTGACTCATGTGCCAATTTTTTATTTTGTTAAGTCATTTCCTCCTCAGCCTTCTTATTGACTATATATATACATTATAAGTTTAGAGACCCATTCGAGTTGGATCGTCATCCCTATGGGATGCGACAAAGGATATGGAAATCCAAGCGTAAAAATATTACCAGGCTTTGGATTTACATAGTTTATTATATATATATTATCTTTAAAATACCTTTTAACTTTCCCCATCACCGTGAATCCTCTACTATGTAAAGGTATAGAAAAGGTTTTTTTCATAGGTATAGACTTTTTCATTTTAAAGTAAAGGAATCATCACCTTATTTTTTTATATGTAAGAGTTATTTGGGAATTATAGTAAGGAGATAACCTATCAAGTATGTGTATTAAATATAACCTCTCCTAATACTAAACTTAAACTTATCTTTTTGGGTATAAGTAAGCTTCGCCCTATTTTACTAAAGTTTAAATAGGTCTCTACTATTTATATGTTTTTCAATACACATGTTTTGGTTAAGTATTGTAATACATAGTCTTGTGCAAATATAGAGATACCACCTTAATGCATGCAATTAAATTATAAGAAATTACAAAAGACTTTTACATTCAAGGTTAAAAGAACTCTAACCTTTATCTCTATTACTAAGTGAATGAGTTTAAATATATTACATTAGGTTATAATATAAATGATTTATATTAAAGAATGTGATTCAAGTCTATTACTTTAAAGAAGTGTCTACACTTAGTAAGTGTACCTTAGGTTATGTTTTTAAGTAGTGTACCTTAGGTTATGTTTTTAAGTAGGTAAGGTATGTTGGATTTTATAATAAAACACAAAGGGATTTAGTCAAATGATTTTGTTAGCCTTTTTCCCTATTGAATTATCAAGGTGAAATGACTCTCAATCAAAATGTAAAGATTTGAGCTGGGGGGTGCATGATTACTTCCTCTTATGGATGGGAAGATTTCTATGTAGATGGATAGCAAAACCTTAGGGAATTGATGAGCACTTCAATGTTTGTAGATGTAAACTTTGGTCTAGCATTCAAAGACTCTTTTGTTATTCAAAACTTTGTAACTATGGGTACAGCTAGTAGCGACTCTTATGTAAAAGGCTTCCCTTTGATGAGAAATTTCAAGGATGGAAGTATAGCAACATTTAAGTTGCAACTTGTAAACACTTGGGTTTGGAATAATAAAAGATGCACACACACCTTTGTGGACTAGCCCGTGTACGGGTGAACCACGTTACTTTGGTCTCCTGTGTTCCTTATGGTGTTCCTCAATGTGACTTTTATGCGTGTGTACTTTCTCTTTTCAGTGAAATTATGATTACTTAGACTTGTTCACATGTATGATTAATATAAATTGTTAATGGTTGAATTGATGCGTGTTTACTATTTCCTCTTTGTCTTGATATTATTAACTTATAAAAAGTTATGCATGCAGTTGAATTGATGCCCTATAGGTTCTATTGCAAGTTTGTATACGTATTAGGATTTTATTAAACTTTATGTAAGTTTCAAGTAAATAAAGAAATTCAAATGGTAGTTTCCTCACGTGAAAAGTTAGAAAATAATGTTGGAGTGAATTTATGTATGTACTACTTTTAAAGTTAATTACAAACATCACGATGATTACGATTTTTGTGGCATCATATGACTGAACTGTTATTAAACGGGGTTAATTGTCAGTAATATACTTCCACGGCAGTTAATTAATTGCATTTATTACTATAAAAAAAAAAAAAAATGTGTAAATTTTGGGTACATGACACATACTCATTTTTTGTTTTGTTTTTGTTTTGGTTTATGTGAAGTGATTTGCAGGAAAAATGTATTTTTTTGGTAAGCATGAAATTTGAGACAAAAGAGTAAAAAAAAAACCTTCTTCATTTCCATCTTTTACATACATTTTAATATTAGCTCACTTGGTTAAAAGTTGTTTTATTTAATAAGAGGTCTTGAGTTCAAGTCTTCTTGTTAGTTAATTTTCTAAAATTGCATGTAATTTCTACTTTTTAGTTACTTTATTGTAAAAGTGCATCTTCCTTAAATTATAAAAGTGAGTCACTTAAAGTCTTTTAGTTTTTTGCATGCAATATTTAAAGTAACATTATTGTAAAAGTGAAACTCCACTTATTTTACAAAAGTGGTTCACATAAAGAAACATTATTGTAAAGTGAGTTTAAAATCTTAAGCTTTGAAAGAGGGGGGGTCTTTTTTTTTCAATTGGGTCAATCATTTTTCTGCCTCGTATTTGTTGGGGTCACTTGCAACCATTTCTTCAATCAAGCATAACTTCCTCATCCGGAGTCGGTTTTCAGTGTCGTTTTTTAAACAACCTATTTTTTCGATATCTTTGCATCCAGACCGTTGGTTTATGTTTTTACGACCTTAATTTTACAGTATGTTTGCCCCATGTGATATTATACTTACTAGTTCCAACTATTTCTCATGGAAATCCCGTATGGAGGATGTCCTATGAAGTAGGGGACTTTACCGAATTACCTTAGGGAAAGAAACAAAGCCCACTAGTGCTGATAAGAAAATAAAATGGGCCAACAAATGTGATGAATCTCGTGGATTTATTGGGATGTTAGTCTCTATTGATTTAGGATTCCACATATATGGAATTGATGAACCATATCAAGCTTGGGAAAAATTGGAATCTATGTTTGGTAAACACAATGAGATTCGAGGTCACCAACTAGAAAATGAGTTGATTTCCTTAAATACAACTGATTTTTTGTGCATTCAATATTTTCTATCTAAGTAGAAAACTCTTGGACTCTTATGTGCAAAATGCAAAATTAAAAGCGAAGACAAACAATGCATTTATCATATTCTTTCCAAACTTGAACCTGCATATTCCGTTTTTGTATCTACATTTTAAGCCATGGAAGAATCCTTGGATCCAACTAGCTATAAAGAGCATACTCTTGAATCCTTTTGTGATTCTTTGATTAGAGAGCAGGATAATCTCATATATCTTGGAATGATTAGCAATGCAGATACATATGGAAAATCCTTACTGGCATAACAAAAGGAGAAGTCCAAGCATCCCAAGAAGCAAAATCTTCGCAATAACAAGCCAAACAAGGGTACCAAATCCTCTCAGCCAACATATTCTTCAAAAAATGACAAAGGAAACAAACCAAAAGGTAAGAAGACTAGGTGTCATTGCAACTTTTGTGGGAAATATAATCATGATTAATCTAAATGTTTCAAGAAGATGGCATCCTTGGAAGCAGCAATGAGGAAGCACCAGGCCATCCTTGATTTAGCTTCAGAATCTTCATCTCACGGACATGCACTTTGTGCTTCTAGTTTTTCCTATAATGCATCTTCTTCTTCTACTTCAAATGAGTGTCTCATTGATTCTGGAGCTTCTTATCATATGGATAAGGATAAAGCCATACTTTCTACTATGCATGAATGTAACACCAAACAAATATTTATTAGTGATGATAGATCTCTTAGTGTTGTAGGATGTGGAACAATTCCAATAGATAATGGACAGTTTAGTGATGTACCATGCGTTCCAAGAATTTCCTACAATTTGTTGTCAGTCTATTAAATCACTCATTCTGGTGAAGGTAAAAATGTAACATTTACACCTCACCAAGTTCTAATTAAGGATTTTAAATAACCTAAGCATGTCCTAGTCAATGGAATTGTTGATGACATTATCAGGTTGTACAAGTTTAACAACTTTGGGTCATCACCTTTTCCCTTCATTTTTGTTGCTCATAGTGATATATTGAGCAAACTTTGGCGTGAGCGATTTGGTCACTTCAATTATCGCTCATTGCAACAACTATGTAAAGAAAATATGGTTTCAAGTATTCCGATGGTATCTTGCAGGGATGGTGTTTGTTTTGGTTGTGTACTCAAAAAACATCATCGAGACAGTTTTGACAAATGTGTCTCTTGGAGCTTGTGCATAGTGACTTGTGTGGTCCTCTTCCATCTGGTTTCTTTTCTGGTTTCAAATATTTCTTAACTTTCATTGATGATTACTCTAGACGCACTTGGGTTTATTTACTAAAACTTAAGAGCAAAGTATTTAACATGTTCTTGGCTTATAAATCCCTTGTCGAAAAACAATTTGGTCATCAAATTCTAAAGTTAAGATCTGATAATGGTGGAGAATATGTTAACAATAAGTTCACTAGTTTCTGCACTAAACATGGAATCCAAAAACAACATACTGTTCCATATGCACCATAGAAAAATGGTGTAGTTGAACGGAAGAACCGCACTTAATTAAAAGAAATGGCTAATTGTATTCTTCAAGCGATGGTACTAAGTCTTCAATTTTGGGCTGAAGCCATGAATTGTGCAAATTACATAGTTAATCGCACCCCCACTAAAGCTTTACAAGATATCACACTGGAACAAGCATGGAGTAAAATTAAACTAGATGTAATTCACTTCCGTGTGTTTGGTAGTGAAGCATGGGCTCATATTCCAGATGAAAAACGGAAAGCATTGCACCCTAAAAGTTAAAAGTGCATATTTGTTGGATATTCTAAAAATGTAAAAGGTTACAGAATTCTTCAGCCACATTATCATGATATAATTATTAGAAGAGATGTTAAATTTGATGAAAATCTCTTGGCTTGCGAGCCTAACTCAACGTTTGTTCCATCTTTGGCCTGCGAGCCTAATTCGAGGCTTGTGCCTTCTTCTACTCCCAACTTCCTTGACAAAATTCCAATTCCAGTTTCTGTTGATGATACTGAGGATGAAAATACACATCCGTGTGCTCATTTTCCTCCAGTTCACCAGCACAATCGCTTCCTTGATGGGTCTGTTCCACATGTGAAGCAGCTGGTGATCTTGTCCATGATCCTAGAGATCAACGACGAACATGTTCTCAGTTCCAATGAGTCTCTTCTCGTTTGGCTCAAGTTTCAAAGAATCATGATCCAGAGAATGTTGCAGAAACTTCAGAAAATCCAAATTGGGATACAACTATGGATGAAGAATATCGTTCGTTAATGGAGAACGTGTCACATATCCACCCTTGGACCCAATTCGTGGGAGGGAACATGATGGAAAATCTTTGGGCTTTTACATAAACTCAGTCCATACATTAGATTTTAAAGCAAAGAAATACATGTGTGCAGATGTAAATCAATTAAACATGCACAACGGAATGAAAACCTCATCCACACACATTACATGATGCCATTCAATTTAACACAACCAACAAATTAATACATTTGCAGAAGTAATTACATAAGAAAATACTCATCTTGATGTAATACTGTCCCAACAACTAGCTATGTCGCTGCAACGTTCCTCCCAACCGTAGGTCTCTGCCCAGCCTGTATTATTTCGGCACTTAGAGACCACCCCCAAGCTAGGCATGATATCTACAAGGAACTTGGGACTCTCAAATCCTGCACGGCCAAAGCAATGGATACCCATCTCAACCCCAACATTCTTTTACACACAGTAGCTCAAAACTGGCATGGATACATAATTCAACCATGGATTCACAGAATAGGGTCTATGGGTTTTCCCCAAAACGTGGGCACACCAAAAACGGATTGTGGGAAGAGGGAATCAACCCTGGGGAAAAAAACCGATTTCTCCCACAGATGTATGAGCATTCAGTGGGCCAAAACGGCCTCAATTAAACCCCAAATCGTTTCCCCTCTCTTCCCCACTGTTAACCACAACAAAAACGCCCTTCCCAGCTAGGAAAACGAAGGTAAACATAGGAAATTCATGGAGGGAAATGCCCAGGAAGCTTTGAACTCGTGAGAGAGCAAACTGATGGTTGAATAATAGCTTGGGGAGAAATTTCGTTGCCCTTTTCTTTCCCAAGAAGCCAAACACGAAAATCTAGGAATGGTGGCTTGCCCATACTCGAATTTGGACAGCCATACCTCTCCATTCCCCAAGGCATTAACTACCTCAACCAACTCTTGGGAGAAATGAATGATTGGGTACAAAAGTCAACATGGGTAATTGAGGGTTCATGGGTTCTCTCATTGACACTTGGCTTGACTCAATTGGTTGAAGGGTTTGAATATCCTCCTCCCAATTCCTTGTAATATCATGCCCCCATCTCTTGTTGCATTGCATAGCTAGTTGTGGGCATTTATATTAAAATGCATAATTACAATTCCCATGGTGCACTAGCACATGGGTAGCATAATATCAAATACTTTCCTCTTCTAGATCGAGATTTCACTAGCGGGGCCTTGGCCTTGAGCTCCACGCTAGGAATCATACATAATATGCATACATTATTTACATTATATCCCAAAATATTATAAGGGTCAAAATGGGGGATGTGACAGAACGATACTTGGGATTTTTTCCCTCTTACAAAAGGAATAAAAATAGTCATATGTAAATGGGTCTACATAACTAAGTATGCCTCGGATGGAAGTGTTGAAAGGCTTAAGGCAAGGTTAGTTTCCAAAGGTTTTTCCCAAGTTGAAGGAATTGACTACAATGAAACCTTTGTCCATGTCGAAAAAATCAACTTGATCCGCCTTGTTCTTTCCCTTGCAGCCTTACATAAATGGGAGGTCTAGCATACGGATATCAAGTGTGTTTTTTTACATGGTGATTTGCATGAGTAAATTTACAAGGAACAACCTCCTAGCTATGTTTAGAATGACTCTAGATTTATCTGTCACCTTAAAAAATCCTTATATGGCCTTAAGAAAGCACCTCGAGCCTGGTATGCCAAAATGGATAAATTTCTCCTTAACATTGGTTTTTCTAGATTTCATTCTGACCCTAATGTCTATACCAATAAAATAGGAAACAATCTCATCATCGTTATTCTTTATGTTGATGATCTTATTCTTACTGGTATCAACCTTAAGATTTTAGCCCATGTGAAATCCAGTCTTAAGCAAAAATTTGAAATGACATACTTAGGACATTTGCATTATTTTCTTGGCCTCCAGGTCTTGCAAACCAACGAAAGAATATTTCTTTCTCATTCTAAGTATGCTTGTGACCTTCTTCGTCGCTTTCACATGGAATATTGTAAACCAACCCCCTCCCCCTTCCAGCCTGGATTCAAACTTTCTACCACTTGCACTTCACCTAAAGTTGATATGACCATGTATCGTCATCTTGTTGGTAGTTTCTTATACTTGACTCATACCCATCCTGATGTTTCCTTTGCCATTAGTCGTGTTTTCTGCTATATGCAAACACCCCATGAAAGTCATTGGAAAGCAACAAAAATAATACTTCGATATATTCGGGGTACAATTCAGTTTGGGATTCATTACAGTTTAGGGGGACTCCTTTGTTGGTTGATTTCACTGATTCAGATTGGGCTGTCGATCCTGATGATCGAAAGTCTACTACAGGTTATGTTTTTAGTCTGGGTTCTGGACTTGTCACTTGGGCTTGTAAGAAACAACAAGCTC
The DNA here is from genome assembly GCA_027924585.1 of Larix kaempferi. Classification (NCBI taxonomy): domain Eukaryota; kingdom Viridiplantae; phylum Streptophyta; class Pinopsida; order Pinales; family Pinaceae; genus Larix; species Larix kaempferi. Next base: position 3,634,033 of record BSBM01000985.1, on the reverse strand, counting down.
TTTCTCTCTCTTTAGCAGAAGTAGAATATCGTGCAGTATTTAATGCTGGTCAAGAAGCTTTATAGATTCGACAGATCCTTTCAGTGTTTGGATTCCAGTAGCAGTATCCAACTCCCCTTTGGTGCGACAGCCAAAGTGCCACCAAGCTCGCCAAAAATCAAGTTCAACATCAACATAGAAAACACATTGAGCTACATATGCACTTCATAATAAATCTTGTTCATGATCGCATTCTTGAAGTGCTCTTTTTCCCTACAGATGATCAAGTTGCAAACATTTTCACCAAATCTCTTACAGAAGCGAATTTTTCTAAACTTCGATCTATGTTAGGAGTTCAGGAACTTGTCGTTAAGGGGGTATAGGCTCTAATGCCTCCTTTCTTCTCCTAATAGTTTCACTTTTGTAAATCCTTCAATAGTATCCCAAGTTGTTCTTAAGGGGGGATGTTAGGATATTTAGACACTTAGGAGTTAGTTAAGATCAACTTGTTATAATATATCTATTAGGAAAAGTGTGTTTCTTTAGTATGCATTTGTAAATATCTAATCCAACGGTCACGATATGTTCTAGACATAGAGTGATCTGACGGTTCAACTTCTCTTAGATTATAACTACCTTTGATTTGTGGCTTAACACCCGATTAGTCCATGATATCTATTTAAAGAGCATGGAGGGTCACTTGCTAGTTGATCAATTATGAGAAGCTCATTTGTAACTTTCTTTCTTTTGCATAATAAACTGCCTCAAGTAGCTATTTGGCTGGGGTCGTGGAGTGTTTCCCTTTCGAGGGTTTAAACCACGTGAAAACATCGGTGTGTTGATATATGATATGTTTGTGTGAGAGGTTGCTCTAGGTGTATGGTCTTTTGGAATTAGCCTATGTAGTCGAATATATATTCCGAAATGACATCTTAAAAGTAAGCATTTTGATTAGAAATAAATTGTTTGGGAACAGCAAGTTGATTGATAGATTTAGGAATCCCTTCATTGCTTTCAAAAGTATGGTTTGAAGGATCACAAAGGTTCATCTCCACTTTTGGTGATGAAAACATTGAGGATGTTGAGGGAGTGGCTCACCCGAGGAAGAAACATAGTAAATGGATACAATTACTTCACTTGGTTGTTCAAGTGGTGGTATCTCTTTGAAACTGAGATCTATGGCTCTAAGTACTGCAGGTAGATTTTGATGAATGTTGAATGAAAATTTGGATATTTGTGTAATGGTGCAAACAATGGCCATGGATGCCACATAATGCACATAAATTCTTGGTACGCAATGCCTTGTAATGCTATTTGCTTGTGTTGGGGAGATTAATTTGGTCTACAGGAATGGTTGAGTTTGTACTCTCCTGTTAAACATGGATATGACTACATGATTTGAGAAACTATGGAAAATGATGGGTGTAATTCTTGAGGATATCATAAATGGAACAAGGTGTGGGATCTTGTTTTTTTGTTGTAAGGGTGATGGTGATGGCCATATCTAGGGAATGTTGGAATAGTAGATTCTTAGTTTTTCCCCCATCCTTCTTCCTAGGGGTAGGTTGGGTGGAAGGGGTGGATTCATTACTAACCACGTGAGGTGGGGAATTAGAAGTACCAAACAATTCGACATGGGTTAACACTACTTGAGGAGTGGGATAGAGGTTTGGTGGTGTGAGGTACACAACAAAAGGGTCCTAAAGAAAACCTTCAAATGTTAAAGGTATCAATCACAGGGGTTCCAACAATATCTGGATGGGAATAAGACATATACTTGATGAATAGGATCTCCCACCCAAGGATGTCTTATTATTGAGGTGGGAATTGATGAACTATATTATTGTGTCAGAAGTAGTTTCATAGGTGATGGTGCACAACTATGGCATGCCCTCTTAGGTAATAAGAGAGGGAGGTCCTGGAAATTTTCCAATTAATACTGATTCTTGAAATATTTTATGAATTGAATATAGTAAATGAGAGCATTGAGAGGTTGCCCTCGATAACAAGTAGAACATTCTATGGATTGGAAATAGATTTGGGATCGTGATAGTTGAGTTGATCAAGCGTGACTATTTTCCCAATATGAGGGAACATCATAAGATGAAACATAGTGGAAGTGAATGCTTTCATAGCATACATATAACTATGACCAAGTAGGATGTTGTAGTCTAACTAGGCACCTACAACTTCAATATCCATTAGGATAGGTTTTCCTACTAGTTTGATGTGAACATTTTGGAGGATTCCTTGTAGTTGGGAAGGTTAGATATCATATACACATAATGTCATTATGTATGGATTCAATTAAGGGGATCCAAGCTTATTTTAGATATGCATTGAAATGACACATGTCAATACCCCTTGATTGCACCAAGAGTAGCGAGGTGCTTACCAGCCAACATGGGGGAGATGTTGTCACATTAGTCACATAATGTAACATAACGTTCTCATGTTGGCTCATAACTTATAAAAAATAAAAAAGTAATTAAAAAATTTCATGTATGCTCATAATAAAAACATTAAAACCAGCGTAGATCCATCTTAAACCTGAATCTATTAAGCATTGAGAAAGATAAAATTTATTAAGGGGTAAATTTTTTCATGATGTGTAAAAAAATTAAGATACAAAAATTACACCAGAAGAAATTGGATCTTTCTCGGTGCTTAATAGATCCTGGTTTAAGATGGATCTATGTTGGTTAATAACACATCGATGAAAATCAAATTCTTTATGGTGAAAAGAACTTGAAAGGATATTAAAGAACTTGAAAGGATATTTGGGGGTTTCCCCCCACCTTCCTAGTTTTGGTTGGTCTCTTTATTCTTCCCCTTATTATTCTTCTTGATCGGGTTAGGTTGCAAGTTTTGATTGTGGGATGCAGGTTGATTGGGCATGTTTTAGTGAGCATAAACCTACCCTTTTAGAAAATAGGAAAGCTGAATATGTTGTTAGACTTGAGGTAATACTAGAGGGATAGGAAAGGGTAATAATGATTATGGGTTGGTGGAGCCACATATGTGGTAGAAGCACTACTACACATAGTGCCACTACACAAAGGATCATGGAAATGGGGAGAATGAAGAGGAACTGAGTATGAGGTATTTGTTTTTGCATGCAAGGATGAATGTGAGGGATTGAGAGGGAAATAAGGCATATCTGGTTGCGTTAGGTTAGATTTCTCACCACTATGGGTATTACCATATGGGTTAGTGCTAGTATAAGGTAGCATTTGGTTATATGTATGGGGGGTATATGAAACTACACCAATCACACCATCCATAGAATGGGAGCCCCCTAATTGATCTCTTTGTGATTAGTCACCACAAGGGGGCATTTGGGATGTTAAAGTACAAATATTTGGATTGATCATAAATAAAATAATATTATCGAGCCTTCATATTAGCTTCCTTTTTAGTTTATGGTTGTTCAAAAGAGACTTCCTTAGCTATGATGGGTAAGAGATACTTTAAGAACCAATATAGAAACAAGAGATTGATCTTATAGAGGATTCTTTATCTTCACGACTCATGAATGTGGTCCTTGATGTGGGTAGTTGTGTTATAACAACACGATAGAAGAATTTATATTCCTTCTTCATATTAGATGGGTAATTGGAATGATGTGATAAAAGTGGAGGCGACCAATACAAAGTTGGGATGTTTCATAAAGGGTTGTTTTATGTTCCATTTTGCTATCACATCAGTGAGGGTTCTTTGAAATAATCGCAAAATGATGGAATCATCAATGATTGTATTGAAGTAACACCATAGATGGAAAGACATGATATGATTGGAAGGATCCTCTCTTTTTTTAGCTTCAAACTTAGGGATGTATGAGGGTTATTTGGTGCGAAGTGGAGGCCATGTGGAGTCATGTCTAATAGGGTGTTGGCACGGGATTATTCCGCATGAAGTGCGGAAGCCGACAATTGCGAAAGGGACCATCCGCAGAAGAAAGGGTCATTCGCGGAGAATGCAGAAGCGCGAAAGTAGTTAGTTAGTTAGAAGTATAATTGCATAGCATTTTGTAACCAAATAGTAGCATATAAATAGAAGTATAATTGTAAGCCTAAGGGCATTCATTGTTAGCATAAGTTGATCCATTTTTCCATCATTGTGATCTGTTTTGTATCCGTGACATGGTGTATTGACTGTTTCTACGAGCTTCATTCCGTGGGTTTTAATGAATGCATGGAGATGTTCCATTATGGTCCTATTTTTGTCTTTGTTTATGTGCGATGATCAATGTGAATGTTTGCAGCATGTCTCTTGTTCTTTGGGTTAAATGATTATTGTTTATGTGAATGAGTGGGTTGAATATGTTGTTGCGAATGTCTGTTATCTGTTAAATCTTCAAATAGTTGAATATGTGAATGATGAGTTGGTAGTGTAATGCGAAGGATAACATCTCTAGTTTCTGCAAGGGTAATGTGTGTTTGATGCATGTCCTCAACTCCACTGCGGAAAATTGGTTCCTGCATCCCCCTTATCCATCTTCGGTGAGACCTCACTCACTCTACGAGTGTTGCTGGGAAGGGTTAAACCTTTCCGGGACGGTGTGTAAGGGAGTTCGGGTTGTTGTTTGTTGGCGATAGTGCGAAGTGAACCCCTGTAGATAGACGCTGTGTCAACAAATGGTTCCATTGCCGGGACCTTGAAGAGGAAAAGAAGAATATATGTTGTGGCATCCGACAAAACCAGAGATCCAAGAGTGGTTTGATAAGAAGACAGTGGAATTCGCAGAAGGCGAAAAGCGAAACCCTGGACAGTCAGTAACTAGTTGGTTGCAGAAATACATTTATTTGGATATCCACGCGATATTCTTCTGTGAATTCCTGGTGTTGTTGCACGAGTGGCTAACGTAGTTGACATTCCAGAAAAATCACTGCCAGAAGACTGAACCTAAGCGTTGGACTCCAGAACTGATCTGACAGCTGAAACAAGTCGACAACAAGGTATCAAGGGCTGTGGATTTATGGGTGGATAGTATCCTCGAGGGATACATTACTGAGTTCGCGGTAGACACCATCAAGTCATATAGCGACGCAGAGAGGAACTTCTTCAAGGGGCCAAGGGGAAGGTTCCTGCTGTTGTTGAAACTGTGGATTAAGATGCTTGTCTATGAAAAAGAATATTGAGGATGACTTCTGACGAGTAGAAAAATCAGTGTGCGGAGGTTGAGGGTATCGCGTGAATGCGGATCCGATAGAAAGATGTGGGGTAGATGGACATGAGCGACAACGGGTTTCTAAGGGAGGCTGACGAAGAGTGTGGTACCTTGAGGAGTGGAGTGATATTCCGACATCCTAAGAAGAAGAGGACGACTGAGAGAGAGTCTCCTGAGAGGACCGGAACGGAAGACTACGAAACAAGACCACAAGGGAGGAAGTGACCTTATTGCGAAGAAGACGTTGAATAGGATACCCTAGAGGCAGGAGAGGAACAGATCACAGGTAACAACATACCTTCAACCCTGCACACTACTCAGAATTTTATAGTAAGAAATACAAACTACTTGCAGAGTTTGCCTACGTGCAGCGGTAAGAGTAACACTTCAGTATACAACAATAGTAGGAATGTTAGGATGGAAAATGATACGAAGATGCCCACTTTCCATGGGAACGGGACTGAGGATCCCAAACAATATTGGTTCTTGTATGAGGTAGTTTGGACCGTGAAGCAGGTCCAGGATGAAGCTATTAAACAGGGACAGCTAGAGACAACCCTTGAGGGTCGGGCGTTAGACTGGTTCATGAAGTTTACAAATGTTCCAACGGGAAAACTGGCGAATTTGTTGGCATAGATCATAGCAGTGATGGTCGATGAATTTAAAAAGCCAAAATCAGAGTCACAGTATGTTACTGAGCTCAAGGATTTTAAGCAATTCCCAAACGAGCCAGTGTGGGAATTCGATCAATGGTACAAAATGTTGATAGCCAAAGTGAGTTTTGGAATAAAGTGAGCTGCAAGACTGGTACCACACATCCGCGGACCACTAATGCAACAGAAGGTTGTGACCCAGGTGGAAGTGTTGGAGATCGCGATGAAGCTGGATGCTTCACCAATCGACGAGGCAGTAATGCGCATGGATCAGATACAAGTGTAGTTGGAAAACTTGACGATCCAGCTCCAAGACATGAAGAAAGGAAAAGAGGCTCGTGAAGATGTCTGGTGCACGAGATGTAGAACAAAAGGTCACCACAAAGATCAGTTCCCATACTTTCGAGAATATCTGCAATCAGGGGTGCCAAATCCCCTTAGCCAGGGAGGGCTACCGTGGTGTCGTATCTGCTAGATAAGAGGCCATCAACCAAAAGAGTGTGTATATCTGTAGAAGATAGTGTCGAAACCAGAGAACTTGTATTGCAAGTTCTATAAATCGGTTGGCCATGATGAGAAAAACTGCAGAGCGTATGGTCTACTCCAGGAAAGGACTGCAGTTGCATACTTTATGGTGGGAGAAGAACAACCACTGGTCGGGTCAGCAACAACAGCAGTATAATCAGCCTCCAGCCCAATATAATCCCCAACCATAGTAGTATGATCGGGGGAAATACATGCAACCGTAGTATCCGGCACCGCAATATCCGTTGTCGCAGTATGGCCAACTGTAGTATGGTCAGCCGTAGTATGGGCCACCCTGCGAAGGTTTTAGAGGAGGATTCCATGGAGGTTGAGGTGTTGGTGTTGGATACGGAGGAATTGTTGGACGAGGTCGAGGGTCGATTATATGTTATAATTGTGGGCAGTAGGGGCATTATCAGATGGATTTCCCAAACCCAGCCACGCAATGCACTTATTGTAGCACTGTGGATCATGGAGTGGAAGGTTGTCTGCAGCTTATCGCAAAATGGCAAACCAAGAATCTACCACCACTTCCACAGATTCAAAATAAAAATATGTCGTCGGCTGTATAGATGATATCGTCGGAGGTTCGAAAACACAATGCAACTGTTAGAGTTGTGACATAAGGAGGAGCTGTGACAGGAGTTGACAGATCACAAGCTACCGCCTGACCAACAATGTGGAAGCACGTCACCTTTGATGCGGAGGTCGAAAGGGACATATTTTTGAAAGCACAAGAAGTGATGAAACAAAGGAGGTAGTTACCTCTTCAGAAAGAAATATATGATATGCCATCGACGTTCGACAAAACGAAGTCACGGAGGAAGGATAGCACTCTAAAATCCTTCTTGGAGAGTTTCCTAGAGTTGGCAAGAGACCCAGATGTGTTGGAAGAGATATCCGGTCTATTCCATCGAAGGGAGGATGCACGTCAGGAGAAAAGGGTCAATCGCATACACAAAAGGAAGACGGGGAGAGAGATGTGAATGTTGGCACAAATTGGAGCATTTGATGTCGACTCCATCATTTTGGACCTGAGATCGGATGTGAACATTCTGACCAAGTAGACATGGGAAATGATGGGAAAACCACAGTTGGTCTGGTCGCCGGTGCAGCTGCAACTAGCAAACCAGAGTAAGGTTACTCCACTTGGTCGAGTGTGTCAACTCCTATTCAAAATTGAGGGACTGAGGACATATAATGATTTCGATGTTATAGAGATTGTTGATAACACTAGTCCCTATCTGGTGTTGCTAGGGATAGACTGGGCAATGGACAACCAAGCCATTATCAACTTCAAAAAGCAGACGATGTCATTTGAGAATCACGAGTTGAGGGTTATCGCACCTCTTGATCATGCGGAAGGGAAGCAATACATTGAATCGGCAAGAGATGAATTTACGGACGGTTGGGATAGTGTATACAACATATCTGAGGATTACATTAATCCTACCGCAGACAGATAATTGGGATGGCGCAGTGTCAATTCCACATCATCAGATTAAGATGAGGCACTTGAGAATTGGTAGAACCGGTTACATGAAGTATCATTAAGGAGGTGTGCAAAGATCACACAGTCGCTGCGATGGCTAGCCACGGAGGAGTGTGCGCTACCAACATATGAGGGATTTCCCAATTTGAGCAAGTTTCTTAGTAAATTTGAGGAGAGAGTGGCAGAACTGCAACGTCTATTGGCCTTAGAGGAATCCTTGAAGGCTACTCTCGCGCGCTGGTGGGCGACACACAAGTCAAATATCACATCTTGGCCACTATGTCGAAACCTCATGGAGGTTAGGTTCAGAAAAGCTGTGGGATATAGCGGAAATAAATACAATGGTAGAGGAGATCCGAAGGAACATCTGAACGCATGTCAACATCAATGGGGTTCACAAGCAAAGTAGGAGTTGGTACATGCATTCATGCACACGTTGGATGAAGTACCATGGAGTTGGTATGTCACAGCAGAACTGCGACATGGGACGATCTCTTGGGGGCATCTCACCATTGGCTTCAACCAATTGTTTCATTTCTCAGATAAAAACCCCTTCATCCATAGTGCACTATAGGTGATCTGCGAGAAAATATTTGACACAGTAATAACGAAACAGCTGATGGCACTTCAATGGACCGTGACACCATAAATGTTATTGGAGTGTTATAATATCACAAGAGAGACTGACGATGAGGATGGTATGAGGGCTATATATGTGCCAGAATCAAAAGGTAGTCACAGTGTGGAGGCACCAGGAATACCATCTGAGAGATTTCAACAACCATTGAAGATTAAGAAGTGAACATTGGATCAAAGGAGAACCCGAAGTTCGCAAGTATAGGAGACTACTGGAATGAGTCGACTAGAAGATGACGGATCGGTTGCATAAGTTTCAGGATCTGTTCCCAATGAAATTCTCAAAGATGAAAAGAATTTACGGGGACTTAAGCGAAATGAAGATCCCCCTGAAAACCGATGCAAATCCAGTCAAGAAGCGACCATATCGGTTGAAACCAAGGTACAAGGAATGAAGGCAAGCTGCAATTGACAGAGTGATGGATGCAGAACCAATGATAGATGAGTTCGAGAAGTACATCACAACGACCAAAAGGAATCAGATGAGATCAGTGCTAACATATAACTATAAAAAGGATGTAATCCAAACTCTACGGCGAAGCATCGACGCGACAGAGCTGGGTGTGTCATCAATCAGATACTAAAGCATTTGCACTATTCAAAAAAAGGGGGGGGGGTCGACAAGGTGATTGTAGGGTATACCCAGACGCGGTATGCTTCGACAAGTCGGAGGCTGCCACGATGCGGAAGGGTCCAATGTGGCAATAAATTAGTAGTTAAACCACAACGATCGACGGCAAAAGCGAAAAATAGGCACAATTAATGCCCGACGCACGCGATGGATTTGGGAAATCGACGTTGGATTTGGAAATTATTCCCCAATATCGGATGGATGCGGCACTCCACCACTATAAAGATGAAGCAGGAGGGAAGCTTGACACACTGTGTGTTAGGCAAGAAATTGTATTGCATGGAAATTTACATTTCGAGTAGCAGCAGTGAACGACCCCAACCCACATCGGTTACGTAGGAACATCCAGAAGTGATGTCTACCATACCACACAAGAAGAAGAGGAGTGCCAATCGGCCTTCGTCCAAGCACTGGAGAAAGGGACCCAGACCTTAGCACGATTCGCTAAAGACGATGCAAGTACCTTAGGCCCTGAGGTAGTGCAAAAGGTATAGTATGAACCAGTAGTACCAGGGTACATGCCGCCACGGAAGAGAGGGGCACCAACACTGCGAATTGACAAGAATGCATGGTACAGTATTGCAATGCCATTGATACCGACAAGAGTTCCTCAAAGTGGGAACATCGAATCAAAGTTGCAGAAGTTAACTTATAGCTACCACGACCTTGAGAACTTCAAAGAGAGCATAGAAGGATATGATGAGGTTCACCATGAAGGATTCCTAATAATGAAGGTATCCACAGGATGGGCGACAGGATTGGAGCAGTCATGGATGTTAGGAATTACCCACATGCCACACTTTGGGCGATCAGCTTAGGTTAACACATGTGCCAAATAATTGCTAGCTTGTTTTCATGGTGGGTACCTGTGGCTACATGAGAGAATTCCAATCATAGTTGATTTTATCGCAAGAATAACCGGGCTGCCTAAAGCCAGGACTGACCGTTCCCAATTTTTCCAAGGGAAGGATAACGACAAGAAGCTTGCATAAATATTGAGGATGAAGTACGACATGGACAAGAATTCCAGAGGATACATGATCGAATCAATCCAGAACCAGGCCGTCAAGGTTGTGGCCAATATAATCGCAGTTAAATTAGTATGGAAGAATAGACCTAGGGAGTGTAACTCGGGCATCCTTGCCACCGTGGAGCTCTGTGCCGAAGGAGCGCAGCTGAACTGGTCCAAATTCCTGATGCACGAACTGATCGAAGATGCATACAACGTGCAGGAGACAGGGAAGGCGTTCACCTATTCATGGCTCCTAATGCTGGTCGCATTAGCAGGGTGGAGGGAACTTGAGCATTACCAAGTTATGGACACACCACAAGAATAGGTACGTGAAGGAGAGCGATACCAGAATTTATGGGAAACAACTAATAAAGAGCGACCGAAAGAAAACATTCTACAATTTTATGTGTTTTTAGAGAGGTTGCAGATGGATGCGTAAATGATACCGCACATATCAGAGCAATAAGCAATGAAGTACCGACTGATTGCAAAAATATCGGTCGAGCCCCACACAATTTACATCCAAACGCGAGCAGATAAGTCGCATAATTGGAAACCAATGCAGTATAAGCTCACCGAGGAAGAGTTGGACACCATCATTGGAAAATGGCTAGAAGAGTGGAAAATTCCAGTTGAGGATAAGGATCTCTTGAATGAGAAGCCAACAAAGCGAATAAACCCAGCCAGGGAGGATATAGCTTCCTCCAGTCGGAAGGAAGACATAGGATAAGATGATGATGTGAAAGATTAGTCGATGGAATCCATCCACGATGGAGCTTCAACAACCAACCTGACAGATTCAGAGTTGGAGGCACAACAGGACGAGCTAAGAACAAAGAAAAGGATGGACCGCACTGGCAGTAGCACATGGGAAGGGCTCACTACACAGTAGGTCAACAAACTTCTGGAGAGCATTGCAACAATAGTAGAAAATAGCCGCTATCAGATTACATAGTATTCAGCCGAACAATTCCAGCAAATAGGGGCACTACTAACCACAATGGCAAACACAATAAATAATACAAGTGTACCACATGGGGATATTCAACAAAATATTTTGACCCCCAGAGTTGAGGTAGAATTCATCACCGAACCACGGATAGTCCAACTTGAATCCCATGCAATCATGACAGGTGATAAGACCTTGGACTTCGAGGTTTGGAAGGCCGACCAGGTTATGGTAGATTTCAATTTTCTCCCAATGTTAACACTGCATTGAGTCCAAGCCGCAACAAGCACAGAGATCCGTGACCATGAGGCTGTGATGCACAACAATATGGTCAAATACAAAAGAAACTGCAAACCAGTGAGATGGAGGCACAATGTCTCCAAGATGAACAAGCTGTAGCACTCATTGAGAAAGAGAGGGTTATCAAGGAATGAGCCAAATTAGAAAGATTGCTTGCGAAGGCACACAAAACGATGGAGATAGACCCGGATGTAGACCCAGAAGTGAGAGCTTTTATGTTAGGGGTGGCTCTCACTGAGATAAGGAAGGAAAACACAGAGCTCCAGGCTAGAGTGACACCTAGCACACTGCCGAAACAGATTCAGATCCGACAGACGACGATTGATGATGCAATGACAGAGATCTAGGAGATGGAACAGGAAGCACAAAAAGTTGCAGAAGGCATCACAGAATGTTGGGGAAGTATAGTGGAGGATGATCAGCTACTCGCGCTGAAGGGACAACTCAGCGAAGCGGAAGCACATTTAGAGGCCTTTAAGGGATCGCTCAAAACGATGCCCATAATGATACGAATGACAAAGGCAGTGGACCTGAAAAGCATGTAGCAGTGTGTAACAAGGGACCATAAGAGACAACAAAGACGGGCCACGCACTTGGACGAGCTCCAAAAAAGGGTCGAATCTCTCAATACTCATGTGGTAGAGGTAATAAAATAGGTTAAGGAGTAGTTGGGGGAAGCGCGGCAGAAAGGATGCGACCACCCAATGGAGCAGCAGGTGGAAGAATGTGCGCAGATTAGAGCATCAGTGAAGGAAGTAGTCGACCAGATCAAAACTGCATACGATGACTTCCAACAACAGGTGAACAAACTAGCAGTATCTAGCTGAGGTGGCTCGAGGGCGAGCCACAAGTTTGTGTTGGGGGCCTGTTGGAACAGGATTAGTCCACATGAAGTGCGGAAGCCAACAGTTGCGAAAGGGACCATCCGCGGAAGAAAGGGTCATTCGCGGAGAATGCCGAAGCGCGGAAGTAGTTAGTTAGTTAGAATTGGTCATGTGGACCGTTTTGTAACCAAATAGTAGCATATAAATAAAAGTATAATTTTAAGCCTAAGGGCATCTAGTGATAGCATAAGTTGATCCATTTTTCCATCATTGTGATCTGTTTTGTATCCACGGCATGGTGTATTAACTGTTTCTACAAGGTTCATTCTAAAGGTTTTAATGAATGCATGAAGATGTTCGATTATGGTCCTATTTCTGTCTTTGTTTCTGTGCGATGATCAATGTGAATGTTTGCAGCATGTCTCATGTTCTTTGGGTTAAATGATTACTGTTTATGCGAATGCGTAGGTTGAATATGTTGTTGTGAATGTCTGTTATCTGTTAAATCTGCAAATAGTTGAATATGTGAATGATGAGTTGGTAGTGTAATGCGAAGGATAACGTCTCTAGTTTCTGCAAGGGTAATGTGTGTTTGATGCATGTCCTCAACTCCACTGCGGAAACTTGGTTCCTGCAGCCCCCTTATCCATCTCGGGTGACACCTCACTCGCTCTGCGAGTGTTGCTGGGAAGGGTTAAACCTTTCCGGGCCGGTGTGTAAGGTCGTTCGGGTTGGTGTTTGTTGGCGATAGTGTGAAGTGAACCCCTGTCGATAGATGTTGTGTCAACATAGGGTATTTGGTTAGTCAAGTCATGTATGGTAGATTTAGATTAGCCATGAAAAGGAGGCTCAAAATCCTAGAGGCATTATCAGTAATGCATGCATTCTCATTTGGGTTGAACTTTGTATGGGGTTGATCAAGAGATTTGAGGAGAGAAACTATAAACATGTTTACTGCTAGGTTCCCTAATGGAGAAGTGGTACTAGGTAAATGTGGTGATATGGGTTGAGAGGAGATTGAATCTAATGATCCTAATGAAGAACTAGGTGAGGGGGCACGATGTTGATGTTAAATTCTCATGCTTTGAGGTGGGATAATCATACAACCAGGAATCCTAAGGGTGGGAGGCAATCCTCAAATTCGTCTAGAATGCCTAGGAGGTACAATCCTAATGGTGGATTATAGCCACTAACTCAACTAATAACTCTATGCAAGACTAATGAGAGGGGTTCCATTTAAGCAACATGACTTCTAAAATATACTTAATTAAAATAAAGTGCAACATGGGTGCAACATGTGATTTAATTAAATAAAGAACAAGTGTAAAAATTGAACACTATAGAAAATAAAAGACACTAGTTCTATGAGGATAACTATGCAAAGTACTGCAAAAATAAATGAGAATTTTCTCAAATATTCCTTAACAAGTGGTATATGGAGTGTCCCATCATGACTAGTATAGTTTTGTGACACTCTAGGAGGAGGATTTTTTAGGGGTTTTGTATGATAGTCTTATATGTTATGGACCTAGTTGGGTCACTTGACTGGTGAACGTTGATATATATGTATATAATTGGTTTCATCTTTTCTTATGTGATATTATATCTCTGATTGTGTGTATCGGATTGATATTGATTAAGATCATGTTATATGTGTGTTTCTTTTTTTGCATCTAGTTAATGACATGGATTGTGATATATGATTGTGACGTATGTATGATCATTGTTGTGCATAATATATAGCTAATTATGATCTTGTTGATGATACATGATATATATGATTATGTAATCATAACCTTGTAATGAGAAGGACATGGAAAGTAACTTAGTTACTTGCTTGAAAGGATGCTCAGATCAAAGATCAATGTGGAAGCCATTTAATTACAGAAAAAATGAATGGGGAGGTCTTGTACACATTTATGTAACTTAATGCGATTAAGTTAATTCATTGTGAATTTTAATTGATTCTCTTAAACTATGAGAGTATGATGTGTGCAGGTCTAGAGAAACAAGACATTTCCAACAAGACCATTCTATGGGTATGAGCTCACAACTAGTACCTTGAGGGAAACACAAAGTTTTAGAGTAGAATATATAAGAAGGAATTGAGGGAAGGGCGTGGAGTCCTGAATCCATGAGGAACCAAGACACAAAATATAACGTTTATGGGAAATATTAGGGTGTTAATACCTAATCTTTGAAATTTCAAGGTGCAGAGTCTTGGATCTTCATCAGGGCGTGGATTCTTGAATCTACTAGGACACAAAGTCCTAATTTCAAGGAAAGGGCATGGATTCGTAATAAGTTTGGATAGGTGCACAACAGGGGTGTGGAATCCCTATTCTCTAGGAGAAAAACACCTCTCAAGGGCATAAATCAACTAAGTAAGGCCACCTAGTTTAATTCTTCAATTAATTTAACTCTAAAATTTACCCACTTTTGAGGGACTTTGAACTTTGATATTATTTTAATAAAAAAGGTGAAATATTTAATTATGAATAATGAATAATATAAAACTACCTAATAATGACACATGGAGATGGTGAATATTAGGATAATTAGTTAAGCAACTAAAAATAAAAAGAATGTGGGATTGCCACCTCGGGAGAGGGTGGTGAAGTAAAAAAATATAATTTGCATGAGAAGGTGAAGTGTCACCCCTCTTAGATTTATAAATATATAAGGCCCTCCATGGTATGGAAAAAAGGAAGGAAAAAAAACATATGTTGTTGAAATGGCACATGAATTTATGAACTAGACATTTGGGTTAGCTTAGTTGGTTGATTTAGACTTAAGTGGTGTTAAGAGGAAGATAAAATATTGTCTTCCTAATATTGCATGTGATCTCTCTATTGTTGGATTGGGTACTGTTGTGAGCTCATGAAACTTGGGGGTTTTAAGGTGAGAAGTTTTGGGTGGAAATACTAGTTGGTCTTTGGAGTTGGCAAGTGGAGCTATCCGAGACAGAAAATTAGTTGGGTCTTAGGCATACTTTTCAGTTTCGTTCAATTTTGATACGTTGTGTTATTTATCTATTTGAAATAAATTATGATTTTATTAAGAATTACTCTGAATTGCTAGCTAAGAGAATTATAAATCTGTAGTTAATTATTTAGTATTGGGTATATATCATTCCAGCTAACACGACAATTTTTATAACATTTGTGGACATAATTTTTTTTATGTAGGGATTAAAGGAAAAAATATAATGCCCGAGCTAAAGATATTATGTATTTATTCTTTTATTATTTGCCGCATTCTACAAATTTCTCCTTGAAAGAAGCAAAAAGTATTTAGTGAGGGAATGTAAGAAGATTTATCAACATTGTTATTTCTAGTTTTTATTTTCTGCTTAGGAAATGAATTCTGTCTATACTATGTACTATCATTATTAGTAGTATATGAAAAAAATAGATTAATAATTTCAAAATTATGGATGATATTCTGTTATTTGTGGTTGTAATGGCTACCTTGAATGCAATGTGTCTGAAAAATTATGCAAACAACTCTTAGAGGTTTTATTTTATTGGGTTTTAGAAAATTGAGTTTTGAGACCATTATGTTGTGTTTTAGAACAACTTCAAGGGGTATCTGTATTATGGACCTAGAACCCTTGTTTTGAGTTTAAAAAAGTGTTTTCAAAATCATATTATGTGATTTGGACAATTTTCCATATTCCCTAGGTACCTTGTGGGGATTGTCTTGGGATGTGGCAGTGCAATCTTGCAAATCATTACCAAACCCCTTACTAAATTATGGTAGTAGACATGGATGCAGATTTAAAGTTTGAAAAGTGTTTGTTTTAATGCCTTGAGAGCTTCCCATGGGACGGTGACTTGGTGTATTTTTAAGGCATTCTTTGCGTAAGGTAACCGATTCGAAACTCCATGTATGTGATCCTTACAAAAAAAATGCCTTGAGAGCTATGCTAGTTTTCTATAAAAGTGTTTTTCTTAAGTCCGCGATGAACTACATTAGTTTTCCATCAAAGTGTTTAAATAAATACCTCAATGGTTGTAGCTTTCATGTATGCAAAGTGTTTGATTAAATTTGTCAATAGCTGTAGCTTTCAGGCATGCAAAGTGTTTGATTAAAGGTCCCAAAGGATGTAGCTCTCACACATGCAAAGTGTTTGATAAAATGACTCAATGTTTGTATTTTTCATGCATGTAAAGTGTTTGATTAAAGGTCTCAATGGATGAATCTTTCATGTTTACCCTTTTGCTTTTGATTTAGAAATATGGGTATTGTCTAAGTACGATTATAAACAATAATATTATGTTAATGTAGATATTGTTTCCATGCTTGTTGCTCATATTCTTGGTTGTATACAATATAAAAATATTTAAAAGTAATTCATTCCAAGCATGAAGGGACTTATTCCTTATGTTTGCCCAATATTTCCTATGTTAATTTCTTGTTGTGGAATTGATGGATTGCGCAAGTCTTTTGAAAAAATAAGATTGGTTTTATATTTATCTTCACACCTCTATGATTATAATTAGAAATTTGAGATGAGTTTAATAATATATAATAATATAAAAATTGAGTCTTAATGTCTAATGGGACCTGTGCTTCTTTATGTTTTGTTAATTTGGTAAGGAGAGACCTTACAATAGAGAAAGGTCCATTGGCTAAGAAGAAGTAGAAAGTTGAACAAGGGCCTTCCAAACACTCCACTTGATTGGATATCAAGTTCACCAAGGAAGTGAGTGAAGGTGAGTATGATATAGTTATAGTGTATGACATTGGGAACAAATCTTATTGACCTACGACTATCAGTCTTAGGTTCCCTCTATCCTGTAAGATCCACCTAGGTAGATACCTAAGAGATTGGCCATTGAATTACCTCTTCACGGGTATGTGAAACATGTTAACTTGCCTTTCCCCCACTACAAGTGTCAAACCATGGGTCACACCTTCCTTCCAAATGTGTGCCTAGAGCAATCTGCTATAAGCCAAGTGTCTTGTCTAAAGGATCACCCCAATCAATCTATCATGGGCCACATGTTGATTCCAACTGCGTACCTGAAGCATCAACATTCAGGATAATGGGAATGGTAAGCGGGCCCAGTTTCTCCTCCTCGCTCGCTTGGTTGATCTAGCAATAACTTGTGTATCCCTCTGCACTCGTAAACACCAAAACACTCTGCAAATGGATGTACGGTACTTTCAGTTCCACTCTAGACTTGCTATCATGAATCATGTCGACCGCTCCTTTCATTATGGTTTAGTCTGACATCACATGCAAAGATTTAAGGGAATTAATGGGGCTCATAAGATGCACTATGGATTCTATCAACCACCCCTCCGCCACCTTCATGCATTCTTGCTTGAAGCTCTCGCTATGTTTTGTGCACACCCTTCTAATCAGCCTGTATGTGACCTGGTTTGTAGGCTCATTGGCATCATGGTTTGCACCAAAGTCACCAAACGCTGCACTGCGAATGGTCCCCGCCGTTCCCATGCGCCACAGGCAGAGAAAGACATGGAAAAGCTCAGGGTTTTTTTTAGAATACTGATAAGTCGTCAAGCTAGATACCACACTAAACATTGGGAAATACGCTCGAAGGGAGAAAGACCCTTCCATGCTCCTTAGGAGATCAAGAAAATATTTGATGGAATTATTAAAGACTTTGGGGCACCGTGCACCAAGGAAACCATGCACACTCGCACGCTAGGAGTTTTTTGGGCCATGAATTCAATGTTAACCTTATCCTTTGAAGATTTCCTGGCAGGCTACATCCAACTATAAGGTTTCCCCTTGACGGTGGAAGGCCACCTGGCTTGCCTGGAAGATAATATGAGGAGGATGGGACAAAACCAGGTGGCCATGAATGACAATATGAGGAGGATGGGACAAAACCAGGTGGCCATGAATGACAACTTGAATACCATAATGGATGGGTTGGAAAATGAGCTGGTCGGAAAATGGTTCGTGGGAAAGCAGCTGGCCTTCAGATGCGACCCAGATGCAGTGGATCATGATTCGGTAGCGGTTGCGTCCTCGACCTCGCCTGGTATTTGTGTCGACATCTCGGAGGTTCCATGGTAATATCTATATTTGGTTTCATTTTTCCCTAAGCCTTCATGTAATGTTCTCGTTGTTTATGCAATCCCTAGTCATATGGTGCAGTCCATTCTTATTGATTTTGTTTCCAAGGTCATAACCCCCGGCCTATGGGATATTAATTGGGTCTGTTATGAATTATGTAAAGACATTCTCTCTAGTTCTAGGATGATCAGTAGTTAATCAGGTTCTAGTTCTCTATTTTGGGCTATGCAGACCTAAACACCTTTGTACTCTTTTGTTTTGTTAATATAAATCTGAACTTACAAAAAAATACATGTTACCTTGCCTTTGTGTTGAAATCAAATGGTTGGGATATATTTAGCATTGAAAGAGCTAGGAGTCTCAATCAAGCATTTGGTCCTAAACTTAGTATTATCCACTCCAAATAGAATTCACATTGTTGAATGGGTTTTAAACTGCAACTGATAGAAATGGTATATAAGCTCCATAAAGGACAAGAATGAAGTTTCAGATGTGAATGATTGGGGGGATTTATTTGGAGGACTATCCCTACAATCCTATCTTAACTCAAAAACTTATTTTGTTTCCTCAAGTGAGGATATTTAATGAGTTAGCTTAAAAAGTTGATTTTAGGCTTAACCCAAGTGTTGTTTTTATGTGTGCACATGTGTTGTGTATAACAAAATGAGATTGGTTTGAAAAGTAAATGTTGAAAGTAAAAAATTTCAAGGAAAATAAGAATAATGTTCGATACTCAAACAACATGAATTATTATTATTATTATTTACAACAAAACCAATTACTTTTCTAAGCTTGTAAATGAACATTTTTCAAATTTTCAAACACAACAATTTAAATGAAAACCAACAAGAAACTAGTGCAATCTATGTAATGAAATAAATACTAATAGCTAGTACTAAAAATGCAAATGATGTTTTTCTTAGCCAAATTATTTATAACAAGAAAAGAGGGGCAAGTCAATTCTTATATGTTTGCAAAGAAAAGAGATACAAACCTTAACTAATCATGGAGGGATTATAAACAAATGCAATAAGTAATTCACAAACAATTCTAGAATTATAATGTTGAAAAATGAAAGAGACTAAATAATATTATAACATGGGACTCTAAGGACAATAAGCACTAGAGTTATCAACCTTTTCTTTTTCTATATTTCCCAAACTAAGACCAAAAAACACCCACTACAACTAGTGTTGGAAAGAAAATAGTTGTCCAAATATAATCTACAAACAAGAAGAGAAACCAGAGTTGAATAAAAAAAAGAAATCTAGGAAATAGACCTAGCTCACATGAAAACATGGTTTTTCTGCTAATTCATGGGTTTCTAAGGAAGTTCTATGACATCAGGCCACACATTTCATGCAAAAAAGAGTGAAGTGGGCTTGAAAGATCAAATTGTAAAATTTTCTCATGGTTGCGGTAAAAACATGGTTTTTTTTCCTAGGTTACATGTCTATGGGGAGATACCAATGAACATAAAGAAGAAAACAACAAGGAAATAACAAAATCACCAAAAAAAGTGGCTGAAACTAGAACACACACAATCAATGATGAATGATAAGATTCATATCAAGTATGGTAGCCAAAATCTGGTGTTACTATGATAACACTAACCCAAACCAAAAGTACATACTCAATGGTTGTGAAATCCTAAGTACATATCAAAAGGGTTTGATGAAACTTAAAAAAAAAATGAACAACAATCCTAAATATTCATCCAATGTAACATAAGAAAAACTATCTAAAGAAGAAACATGACATGCTATAAAGAATTCATTTTGATATTCACAAAATAATAGAGATGATGAGACACACCTTGGTGTTGGATGTAGTTGATGTGGACCTATACAACCAACCCAAGGGAGGGTTCTTATTTTCCTCGAATTCACAACTCCCATCTAGATGATAAATTATGCACTCCAAATGAAGAAAGGGAAGAGACAAACATCTCTCTCTCTCTCTCTCTCTCTCTCTCTCGGAAATTCAACAACATAACCTTACTCTTATAAATGTGTTTAGTATGATCAAATGGTAGCGAGGGATTTATTTAAAGGAAAGAATGTGGACATTTCTTAAATATCGCTCCAATTTGAATAATCTCTTTTCATTGATGACTTATTGAGATAATGATAGGTGTTGAAGACTAGATCAAAGACTATTTTTAGAAATAATAGTTTGGGGATGTCCACATTCAACTACTACACCTTTTTGGAATGTGAACAATACTTACGTGTAAACAAATTATTTTTTGGGGGACACCTTGTAGTTTTCAAGGTTTTTAGTGTGATAGGCATGTGTATATTTTTAGGGAAATTATGTGCAATGATGTTTATGGTCAACTCTTAGCCTTAGATTGGTTTTTGGTCATAGTATTGAGGTCATATGATGATGAAGGTGATGGAAATGGGGATAATACTATGGGAAATGATGTAGAATGGTGATGACACTCATGACAAATTAGGTTGTTAACAACTAGGCTCATGAGATTCTTGGTGGTAGATTGCATGATGAAAAAAATGGCATTAGGTCATGAGGCCTGAAGACTTTTTGGTAACCATATATGTTTTGGAAGGCCATAGAATCCTAATATTATTGACATGAACAACATATTTTGATAGTTCTTATACTTAGATGTGACATGTGTATATGTTCACTAACAAAATAATTTTAGGTTGGTCACTTGATCATTAAGCGAGTGCATGCATGATCTATCTAGAAGAATTCAATTATGGGATTTGAACAATAATCCCTACAAGGGAAATTGGTAATGTTTATGTATACGATATTAATCTTGATCTAAGCATAATTGATCATATTGATATGCATGGATGCATATTTGTATGTAGTGAACATGGCGGATCCTTTCTAGCTGGCCAACAAATGGGTGTGGAACACAATTAGAGGACTACTATGAGGTAATGATGGAATGAGTGGAGGTGCCATGGATACTAAGCACGCCACTAAGTTTCAAGCTACAAGATATGTGGGAGAAGAAGTCAGGGAGATGGTTATCCCCATCTTTTTAAAAGCAGAGGTGCCATGCCTATTATGAGAACTTCTTCCATGGGAAGTGACGTGCCTTAAGGTTACGATTTAGGAATGGAGCTCATATACCTACTCTTTTGTAGGAGGTGGAATGC
Organism: Larix kaempferi; assembly: GCA_027924585.1. NCBI lineage: Eukaryota > Viridiplantae > Streptophyta > Pinopsida > Pinales > Pinaceae > Larix > Larix kaempferi. The sequence continues at coordinate 3,612,667 of BSBM01000985.1, read as the reverse complement.
CTCATGGGTTATAGTAGTTGAATTTTGAAGGTTTATTGGCACTGTACAAACCTGAATTGGAATTATTTGACCTTGAAAATTATCCTCTATGAATGTCACTTACAACAAATTAATATTTTAGTAAAAATATGAATTAGAAAATTATGTCAACCTATTCAATATGAATTACGCCTAGGTGACAAATAAGGTGTGAATACTATTCAATTAAGTAATATAATAATTACCTAATTTTGCATTTAGGGAGGTGGCTAAGCTAGCTTAGTAATATAAATAGGAGGGTTTTACTTAAGTGCGCAAATCTTGACCAAGTAAGTAAAATTTCAGTTGGGATTTTCATAGCAGGTTGTTCTCTTACATAAAAACATGACTTGGGATTTCATTCTAAGCATAAAATGCTCAAAGAAAAAGAATGGAGTGGAAAATACCATTTTCTATGGATGTTTCCCTTTTCAAGTGCTTGAAACAATTTCTTGAGAAAATATGCAAGATTAAGCCAATTTCTTGAGAAATGATTCTTCGTTTCTTAGCATTTGATAACATAGATATATAAAAAATGGAGTTTATAGTGTGCATTGGGTTTCATGTAGCTTTTTATTAGAGTTAATATGTGGATTAGAGATCAATAAATACCATTCAACGTGCTCAATGATTATGGAATCATGCCACTACAAGAGGAAGGACACCTTGTATTTCAATCATTCATTTGAAGAATAAACTAATTGTAGATGCATTATTTGTCCTTTGAAATTGATCACAACATTTTTTTTTTCCTTTCTTCACCTTAACCCTAATCACCATCAAGTTGAACAAGTAACCATTTGGAATCCACCAATTAAAGAGAAATTTAGACAAAAATGGCAAGTCAGATCTATATGCCTTTGGATGATGGGAGGGGAAGAGGCCAAGACAAAATGAATTTATTCACCGGAATTGTTGAAATGGATAGCAATAATGGGGAAGGATAGAGATGGTGAAGAAGAGAAGTAAACTATTAGCTTCAAGTCAATCCTTATTTATTTTTTCCCTAATAAGTAAAGTATATCAATGAGGTTTATCTAGACTATTGAATTATGTATGGAAACCTTAAAATCCAAATGATGTTCAATATCGATAAATGAAATTGACTTCCATTCACCTTATCTTATTCTTTCCTTTCCTTGGGGATCCATGTTGATAACATTCTAATTATTAGATTAAAACCTTGAAATAATTTATCAGGAGTGCATGTTAGGATATTTTAATACTCCATCCTTGTCCTAACTAGCATTATTTATTTTTCCTAGTTGTTGATGATGTCATTTTCCCCCTAGTGGTGTGCAGATGTCATCCAAGATCCATCTACCACCTTCTAATCCCTGCATGCATCATTTTCGGACCACTTTAGTGAGTTCTCTATTTTATAGGAACCAACTGGGTGTTCTAGTGCAGTCCACCTGAGTTAGCTGACTCTTGTGGGGGGTTAGAGCTCCAGATGCCACTGATTGTGGCATCATGCGCCCATTTCTTATTGAAATGCATTCAAAACTCACTATTGAACCCTCCTTAGTCAGTTAACTGATTGTGACTTCACTTAGCTAATTTTAGGTTCAATTCAGTTGAGTTTGAGTCTTCTGGAGCACTCAAGTGGTGATAATCCCTATGCTAGACAAACTGAGGTTCGAATTCTCCTGTGTGATTCGAATTCTCTCCATTGTAACATCATTGTTGATTATATTGATTATTGTATCATGTGACATTATTCTGCTTCTATTTGAGTTTTGCTACATAATTATTTCTCTGCTCTTTTTTACTGCAGTTTTCACTCTTATTCAACTTTTATGCTCATTCTTTCTCTGTGAGGTATACTTAGCTCTTAGATCTGCCGTGACATAGAATTTTACAGTGCCTAGGGTCTTGTTCTTGAGCCTCATTGGATCCCACTAACCTTATATTGGTCAATATCTTTCAATAATTTATCATGATTTCATATGGCCTTAACATTGAACCTCGTTGAATCTTATTGACCTTATGATATAATGATTGAAACCTTGTAATAAAGAGAGGTGCACCAAAATGGGTCTTGACATTGAGCCTCATTAGATCCTATTGACCTTATAATATAATGATCAAACTTATGATATAATGATCAAAACCTTGTCATAAAGAAAGGCGCACCAAAGGAAGGAGTATCTCCCCACTCTTCTTCACCTTCAAATTTCAATGTTGTTAATATTTCTTTCCTTGTTCCTTTTGTGAGAAACCTCCAATAGTGTTCTTGTTTCTTGTTCCATTTCTCATAACAGGTTTGTTTCTCATTCCACTTCGTTTTCTCATTTCTAGTAACATAGGTGGGTTGAAATGAAAGTTGTTGGTGGGTTGTCCAATGGGTGGTGACCCCACCCTTTGGTGCTAATCTTGGTTATTATTAATTGACTATCTGATTGTGATTCCACAAAGTACGAGAGTCTAAGGGAAAGAAAGTTTTACTAAGTATGATAGGTGGAAACTAATTGGACACTCACAATTGGGAAAGATGAGAATGTTGGCAATGTTCCAGATTGTAAGATTAGTTGCTAGACTTCATGTATGCTCTCTCATAATTTGATTTCATATGTTAGAAATTTATTTGGGATGTTGTAAACAATTTTGTTGTTGTGAATTAGTAATGAATTCATGAATGAAATGTTGGGTTTATGGGTATTTAACCCTATGTTTAAGTTGAAATACATGCTAGTTGTTCCGTGCTAAAAAAAAATTGTTTAATAAGATGGTCATGATGAAATGTTAATTATGGTTGTTTGGTTGAGGAACGATGAAATTTAGTTTTAAAAAAATGTGTTAAGAAAGACATGTTGGTTGTTACGTGCTCAAAACATAATGGTTTAATAAGATGGTCATGATAAAATGTTAATTATGGTTTTTTTATTGAGGAATGATGAAATTTAGTTTTAAAAAAATGTGTTAAGAGGAACATGGACAAAATTCAAAGATGTATTCTTAATGAAAATAAAATTGATAGTGCTATTGTTGAATTTATGGTTGTGTATATTGTAATTGGTTATGAAACTTCCATTTTGTTATTGCTTTAGCTATAGGAGCTCCAAACAAAATGAAAGTTTATACTATTATAATATCTAGAATGAAAATTTATAACTACCATATTATCTATAATGTGATATAAAGGCAAGATATAGTATTTAATGCATTCTTGTTTTGGTGCATGTTGCTTACTTTTACTTATTAGACCATGCATAATCAAGTATTATTACATTTTATTTATCTTTAAATATATTAATTTGAATTGATTTATCAATTCAATTCAAAATTTATAATTATTATAATATATATATATATATATATATATATATATATATATATATATATTTTCATCAGAAAAATCGTACTATTACTATTCAGTTGAATCAAATAGTACAAAGATAGTTTGTGTATCAAAGATACAAGATATCAAGACAGGATCTTGTTTTCAAAATGAGCAACTATTTAACTGTTATACAAAATTAAAATTGCCCATCAAAAAGATTTCACAAAATGATGTTCATCAACCCAAGTAGGGGAAACAACCTAAAAGAAAAATAAGCTACCCCTGTCAAGCAGACAAGCATCCATCCATTCTTCCCAAAATAATATTCCTTCGGGTCCAGCAAAAGCATCTTTTGAAAGTTGATCTGCATGAGAATTGTGAGTCCTGAAAATATGCTCGAATGAAATCTGGTCAGGTGCTTTGCAATCTCATGACGAATTCGAACACACCAATTTTTTAGATCAATAACATTCAGATTGTATTCATTTGAGGCCCATTTGATTGTCACTCGGGAATCCCCAAAGACTTTGAGATTAACCAGTCCAAAGGTATTCGCCACTTTAAGTACAACCCAAAGGGCCAATAACTCCGCTTTCATATTGGTACCTCTGCCACCATTAAGACGAAGAGAAAAGTAATGATCTTCATTGATATAAATGACACCACCAGTTGCACACATACCGTCTTGAGCAGCACCATCAAAGAATAATATCGGTTGAGTTACCACAAAGGAGAAAGAACTTTCACTCACACATTTCTTACCATGTTCCTCCTCAGGGTAAGTCTGTAACATATAAATAACAGACCTTACACAATGCACCGCATCAGGGATCTTGTTCTGAAAAATTACTTCATTCCTTGTAAACCAGATAATCCAGGATATAAAAATAGGAAGGAAGAGTGGTTTTTTGTACTCCCTAACCCAATTGAGCAAACCTGTGCCAACCAAAGTCCAAATCTTCCCAGACTAAATCCAAGTTGAGTTCTTTACAACACAGAGACCAAATTTCTTGCATAAAAGAACACTTCACAAATAGATGACCAGCAGATTCAGAACTTAAATTACATAAATAACACCGACTAGGTCCATTCCAGCCACGTTTGAGGAGATTATCCCATGTCTTAAGACTGCCATTGAGAACATACCATAGAAAACATCATCTTCAGAAGGATAGACCATTTCCAGATTTTCAAATACCACCACTGTCTTGGATAAATACAATGTTCCTGAATAATCCTGTCATAAGCAGATTTCGCAGAAACAAAACCTTCATCTGGATTGCATATATATATATATTAATTAATTTTAAAATACAATTATTTTGAAATTATTGTTTAATATTTTAATTTTAATATAGCATTTTATAAATAATATTTCTGTCTATTGTTTAAATACAAAATGACAAAATGTTACTATACATTAATCCCGATAATCCCTGGAAAACAATAATCATGACTTGGACAAATAGTAACAAGTTCCTATTTCTTCAATTATTGGAGCATAGTAAAAATATCCATTCTCAAATATTAGAAAACTATAGAGTGGTTCATTGTCTTGTAAAGCAGCTTTGTCAAATCTGTTAAGGCAAATGTTCTTCCGTATTTATAAATTCAGAATTAATATGGTTAGATTTTAATATTTATAATTCAGTCCAGTAAAAAATAAATTGTATTATAAAATTACTAAGACAATATATGTTAAAGTGAATTTTAATGAAATTTAATTTATCTCCATGAGTATAAATATGGAATTTGGCCTCACACGTGGAGTTTAATTTATTCCAGGAGTATAACTACTCTTTCACTTTGGTTATTAACTCTTAACAACTTCAATCATAACTCACTATCTCTAGAATACATCACAAATATTCTAATAACATTTATATACACAAATGCTCCCACCTTTATCATACTCTACTCAAGTATCATTCAGATGCATGCATTCAAATGTCATCATAAGCATATCAATGAAAATATCAAGTATTATTAAAGGAATTTTTACCAAATTCCCTTTCAACGCTATGCACATTGGAACGACCAATTTCATACACTATGCACATTGGAACGAATAATTTCATACATGTATGGTGTTAACAATTAAAGCAATGAGACATAACACAATAAGATGGTAGAAAAAGTATAAGCTATTAAATCTATATCGATTCAAATGATAAAAATTTATAATACATGGATGTAACCATCTCATAAACCATATTTAGTCTCACACCATCAAGGGATAAGGTAGGAGGTGGTAAAATATGATATAATACACATTTAGGACAAAAACTATATCTTATAATCTGAAATACATGGACTTGGGTAGGAATTCGTGATTGTATAGAGAGTCACATGCTAAAAATCCTCCCCTCAACCACAAGTCCAAACAATTATGTCAATAAGGAAACAACAACTAGTGCATAAATTGGTATCATCTCCAAGTTTTAAATCTAAAACTCACGAGCTAAGCCTTGATGCAGATATTCCTAAAAAAACATCAAATCTAGACAATGAAAACTCATAGAATCTGGAAAATTGTAAGGCTCAATCATAAAACTAATGTACTACTATAACACCAACCTTAGAAGAAACTTTAATATAGAAGTACATTAATTCATTTTACCGTCTAATCTATTTTGGACATAATACATCTAGAGTAACATTCATTTCACATTAAATCAACAACTAGTAACTGAGGTTAAGACATACCTGTAATGTAGCAAAATTTGGTAACACTTATTAGGATTGGAATAGTGACTCGGAATCTATCCCCAACATCAACAACAACAATGGGAAACAATCTGTGGGAGATGATTCTCCACCCAACCTACCCCTCAGTCCATGACTAGGATCTCTCGATCCCTCAATCAATAAAACTATGTTAGGACACTTTCCTCTCCAACACTTCCTCACCACCAAATCATAATCCCCACAACATACTCAAGCAGTCCACTCCTCCTAGGAAACCATCTCACCCCCCAAAACCCCTCTGTCAATAGGTAGAGAAGAATCCCCAATGGAGATCTCCCTCTCCCTTTAAAAACCCATTTTCCATATTATTAAAAAAAATCATTTTCTTGGATGACACTTGTCATCCATGCACTTATTGCACTTTAGCTTAATAAATTGTTTTAACATTAAGTATGCAAGACATGCACAAAATCATGTAGTATGCCAACCATCATACAATATGCACCTAAATAAGTAGTACTATTGTATGGGGGAGAGAGTTACTCATGTGGCCATAATGGCTAGTTCTCATACCTACACTATCAAAACATAGTGCCCTATTTAACTACATGATTGACTATTCTTACCAAATTCCTAGTATGCAATCAAGTCATAAAACAATACATCAATAAAATCATGCTACTATGTATCAATTCAATTCATAAAATCATGCATTAATTCAAGCCAATCACTTGGTTTACTTCCTTCCTCACGCACCCTCACCCAAAATCATGCATTAATTCAATCCAATCACTTGGTTTACTTCCTTCCTTACACACCCTCACCCAAAATCATACCATCTTACTAGCCTTCGAACACCCCAAATACTTTTGATGGTCCTTCTAGCCATGGCACAAGCCCTCTACTACAAGTAGTATAAGGGTCACCCATCCTAGTGTGACCGCAACAGGTATCAAAAGTATCATGATAGCTCCAAGGAGGTGCGAGTATAACTCTCTATATCCTCGACTTCTAGCATCAAGATAAGGCTTAAGGCATTTCAACCTTTGCTGGGCTATATGGCCCCATGGCCTCAACTAGAGGGTACCAAGCATCTAGTCCAGTGCACTAAACCACGCATACCAAGCATTTTGTAAGGATGGCCCAAAACTTCCTCCACAACTCCAACTAGGAAATCAACCCCAACCATTTAAAGTCCTTCTCCATATACCTCCCCCCTGGCATAGTACCTCAAGTTGTGGACTTCTGGTAACTGCATAAAGAAAAGGAACTACTGGCATAGGTTTATTGATTGAGTTTGTCCCTAGCTCGTAAGGTGTTACAATTATACATTCTCCTTCGTGGTTATCGGCTCCCATGATATCACTTAATGAATTGGCCCTCTAGGTCCATGGGTGGATTTCCTATGAAACTCCTCCTCACATCATGCCAACAAAGCATTCATTGTAATCATAACATTAAAGAACATATACTATCAGCATGAATATCAAGGATCCACATGCTACCACATGCCCTTATTAGAACATAACATCATCATGGGTACCAATGAATTGCATGCTATCACATGCCATCATAAAAACATAGCCTCATCCTCATGAATATGAAGAAACCACATGCTACTACATGCCATCATGAAAACATAACATCATCACCATGAATGTGAAGGAATTGCATGCTACTACATGACATCATGAAAACATAACATGATCACCACGAATGTGAAGGAATTGTGTGCTACTACATGCCATCATGAAAACATAACATCGCCATGAGTATCAAGGAACATGACATTATCATACACCATCATAACAGTAAAAAACTATATGTTACCTCATGGCATCGTAATATTGTAAATTAAACTATATAATCATCATATATCATCATCATCATCATAACACCATAATCATACTATTGTCATAAATAGCAAAGAACAACATGAACTCATCACCAAAATATCATGATCATCATATCACATGCATCACAATAGCATCATGAATATCACAGACCATACACTATCCAACCCATTTTACATCATTGTACATCAACATTATATGTCTAGCAAAATCAGGAATACAAAGGAACTATACCAAACTATCATGTGAAAGCACACCATCACAACATTATCATCACTAAATGAACATGTGTCATCATAGGGAACATAAAACCACATGCCATTACTGCACACTATGATTTCCTATCACCAATATAAATAATGAAGAGTTGGAGGGAATAGAGATCCACCCTAATCTTAGATGTACATCTTCCAATCATAAATTGGGTTTATAAGCACGCCAATTTTTATACAAAGGTGACTTCTGGTATAAGGCCTCCATCATTGCAAAAAGTTACCAATACATAAATTAGGCAATTTAATGAAAATGCTTGGCAGCAACGTTGGTGAGGCCTTCTGCTGTAGAGATTCTAATATACCCCCTGGCCTTAGGTTTTTTTTTTACAATTGCCATCTTATAGCTTTTGGTCCACAAGCTATAACAAATAATTGAAAATATTTGTACCAGTTTGAATTGCTTTACTATCTGGCTAATGTTTGACTTGTTGGTAAATTTATCAACTCATATTTATCACTGACAGGAACCCACATATAGGAGGTTCATGATGTTACATGTGCAACTCAGTATAGTTGACTGGTACAAAGTAACATCACACATAATATAGAAACACCATGACCTAAAATATGAAGACTACTTTGGCCTCCTACTGAAAATATCAAAAAGGCTTATCCTAACACTTTTAAACCCTCAATACAATTTCTAATCAATACTGTGAAAAGTGGAAAAGATGCAGGAACTGAATTATCTCAAGTTCACATAAATAATATTCTATGAAAGTAGAGATACGGAAAATAATTACATAGAACAAATACATCCTATATTTGACCAAGAATATTTAATAGTAGCGATCCATGCAACAGAATATAGGAAGTCCACCACAAAAATCTTACCAGTCATCAATATAGGTTGTTATTAATATTTGAAGAATATAGACCTAAAATGACTTACATGGCTGTCAAAGAAGATGACCATCAATAAAAGTTGCAGATGGTCTCACCTAATATAGACCCCTTGAAATTTATGAATCATATGGATGCCCCTTAGCAACTCATAGGTAGAAATGAAACACACATATGCAGTAACTCAACTTGATACCAGAAAATTATCCCTGTAACATATGCCATGTATCTAAGTGATATGTATATGAGGTACTTATAGCCCAAATGCAACGCCAACAAAGATCATCTGCTGCTATAAAATGTGGTCTCTATTCTCTATACAATTCTGGGTGCAAATTTTTTCTACTTCTAATCATCAATTGGCAGAAAAAAATTGGGATGTTTGTTAGATTCAAGGTTTGGTTCAATGGATTTGAAATCCCAAGGCCAAAGCTAATAGTGGAAAACAATAACACTCCGAGACTCTGTAATCAGGTATGGTTTCAAGTCAATTCTGTTGTGATAAAATAACCAATACACTTCGTTTATTGAAAATACAAATAGATCTATATGCTTCGGTAGATTAGTAAACTCTCTTATTTGCATGTTCCCAAAAAGGAATACTATCCTCTCCAGTAATGAGCCGCCCAAACTCAACAATGACTTAACCATGTCTCTAGCCATTCAAGAATGAATGAACATTATACACCTATGTCTACAAAATGGGTATGGTTGGAAGTTGGTTCTAACCTTCCAATGTGCCTATCTAGTACTCTAACAACACTTATGAAAACAAATCTTTTCTATTCAAATACCACACTCAATACTCATGAAACCATTCATCAACCTATTTTGATTATATAAGCAATCCTGCAACATCTCTCACTGTTACATAGCTATGAAAAACTTTGATCATGAGTGTTCTGGTGATAACTTCTTGAACAAAACAAAATGGTCACGGGAACAAACACGCCTTGGATAAAGGGAATATAACACAACCTGAGACGAGTTGTTACATGTGGCTTCTACAATGCACAAACAAACATATTACCCATCAATCAGAGCACTGCCAATCAATTGATTTAGTGATGTGGAGTGTTTAGCAATTCTTCAAGTGATCAAATCTTAGACAACATGATCAATGCCAAATCTTGCTGGGTTGGAAGGTTGTACTGCTGTAGCAGTGCCTTTCATTGACTATTTTTAGGTGAATTTAATTTGGGGAAAATGTAGGGGCGCATACAAGGAAATTCTCTAGCAAGCAATGATTCCAACATTTTGTAAATAGGTTGTGGCTTCCAGCCAAAAACACTTTTATACCAGCAACTTGATTAACATAAGAGTTGAGCTATGGAATGCAGTTTAACTTTATATAGGGAACCAACAATACACTAAAAAATATATTTGAGCAATCAGCTCTAATCTTCAGATGATAACCAGAACAGTGCATAAAACATCCAAAGAGCAATCTGTTACCACACATGATGCATAAGGACTTGTACTGGTATTGGAGACTTTCTTTTCAGCAGGTTGTTCATAGATTATTGGTTTTGAGCCCTTGGTTGCAGTTTATGATGTGTATTCTCTCAGTGAGGATCACCTTTTGAGGCATCTAGATTCTATGCATATTTTGAATTTTTGATGCATGTTTCTTTGTTGGCTACTTTTGAGAAGCATCTCTCATTTCCCAAGGTTCATTCACATATTTGGATTTTGGAGACATGCCACTTAGAGAGATATTGGAGAGTTGGGGTGCTTTGCATATTAAAGGATGGATAGGAATATTGTTGCATTCAAGTACTTGTCCTTGCACACTTTTGGAGAGGAAAAAACATCCTTGAGGGGTTCCTAGGGCTTGATGTCATATATTGATGTGGTGTTGCACCTTTTGGAGGGAGTCCTCCACACTTTTGGCACATAGCACTTAGCTGGAAGTATCAAGCCATTGTGCACTCTTCATAACAAATAGGAAAGTATTTATACAAAATCTTCTTGGTTTCCTTCCAAAAACGTCAAAGATGATCAAATGCTCATTGGAGTCGACAAACTGACCAAAATTGCAACTACATGAACCATAAAGAAAAATATTGCAAAAGTTCTTTATGGCCAACATAAAAATGTCAAAGGTGACACAAATAGACATTTAAAACTCTAAGCACCCATTTAAAATTTGAGAGTAGTGATCACACATACAAAGATGAAAACAAAAGTATAAATTGGATTATGTTGCATCCACATGAACTAACAATCAAATTCTCTTTTTTTCTTACATAGCCATCTTTGTTTTCTTATATAGAATCTCTTGTTTTCTTGTTTTGTCGCTCCCCAAGGAATGAGGGGAAAGCTTACAGGTTGATTCCCCAGTGATTTAGTGAGTCAGCTTTATCAAAGCAAAATGAAGGCAACAAATGGTTTCTTAAAAGTTACCTTTCCTTTCCATTTCTCAAGCTTCATATGGAAAGATAAGACAACAGACTTGTTATGCAAAGGTTAGTCTAGTTGCCTTGCTGGTAGAGTTGGAAAAGCAGGACAATTAAGCTCGAATGTGAACAAGAGTGGCTTTAAGTAGGATGAGATTGATAGTCCCCCATCATTTTTGGCACCTAACAAGGGTTTAAGAAGGGCTTCCTGATATGCATTTTAAACTAATGATTTTCAACAAGCTCCCAAGGAGGACATCATGACTCATACTTTCTAAAATATTATGTAAGTGTCAGAGAGTCGCAGATTGTGTAAGGTTGACTACTGCTTTTTATTTCTAAAACATTGGAATTCTCTTTCATATATTTTACTCTGTTTAATATTTGTTTGTTGTGAATGCATCATTCTTTCAATTTAATATTTCAGTGGGTTGGTATGCCATTTATTTGATGTATATCCATTCCTTCAATCTACAAATTTGTTTTCATTATCGTGCATTCTGGTGTTCGGCATGTAGGACCAATACCTCTCTTAGTGCACTATAATTTTTCCAACATTTGATACCAAGGCCAATGGCCTATTTAGTTCCAAGGCAATTAAACTTGTTCTCTAAAAGGAAGTTTTAAATATGGAAGAGGAAGTTAAAGGTAGGACTACCTTACATGCCAATAGAATATTTGACTGATCAAATGCAAGAACTTAAGTGGCAATACCTTTATATTTCATGCTTGAAGAAAGTAGTAGACCAAAACATAAAAATTTCAAATACCCTGCTACTTGTAAATTAAGATGACCACATTATCCTAATTCTAAAGCAAATTTTGGCCACTCTAGAGAAGAAATTGAAAGAATAAAGTATTGTCAAGCTCTTCATTCTATGAAATGAGTTGTTTTAGAGGTTGCTACATAGGAAGGTCCACAATAATTCAATATCCAACACTCTAGTAGCTTTGGTTCAAAGAAATTAGTGTTAGAAATGTAACTCAGGAGGTCCCACCATGATTTTGTGATGTTTACATGGTGGGAACCATTTTTGACTTTCCTAAAATATTTTATAATATAAAAGTGACTTTATATTTTTTTATGACTTAAGTGAAAAGTTAAGTTGTGGGTCCCAAACAGATTTGTGAGCATTTAATAATAAAGTGTATTATTAAGTGAGCATTTAAATGTGAACCTTTAGATATGATTGATCTCAGACATTGATGAGTTAGTTGAGATTAGTTAGTTAGGGTTTTGGGAAGAGGAAAAATATAAAAAGACATCTAGGGAAAGAGAGAAAACATTCATTGAAGTCACATCAAGAGAGAGAGAGAGAGAGAGAGAGAGAGAGATTTTGTAAGAGTTCAGGAGGATATAAGTTAGTAGGAATCAAAAAATAAGGCAGATAGCTAAGGCACAAAAATCAAGGTAGAAAGCTACAACACACAAACCGAGGCAACAACAAGTACAGTACAATAGGGCCGTACTGTCAAATTCCGGACAGTTCTGTATAGCACCATAAAACACAGTTTTTAGATTGTTTATTGCATAATTTTCGAGGTAAATAATTTCTAAAATTGTTGGGTACATTTACCAATGCAATCTGTATCAATTTGAATAGTTTTTAAGTATGTTTTAGAGGTTGTACCGCTACAGAATGTACAACAAAAAGTACAATGGGCCGTACATCAGTGGGAACTTGAAGTTGCCTATATTTTTGTCATAGTTTTGCAGTGGGTTTCTCAGATTGCCATTGGCATTACTTTCTTGCTGTAAATCTTTTGAAACTCTGCATAGATTTCATTTTCTTGGGTTTTCCTCTTTTGAGGTTTTTCCCTGGGCTTAGCCCTAAATATCGGTGTTGCATTTATCTTCAGTTCACAAGATTGGTTGTATGGTGTTTATGCTTAAACTATCAGAAAATTCATTACAGTGTGATACATGAATTCATAGTTCAGAAAAGTCATAAATCAGATTTGCAATCAAAGTGTTTGATAAAAGTCCAATAAGAAGTTTTTGTGATTGTTTATCAAATTTATTCATGGTATCAGAGCTTGGTTGCTAAAGAAAGTGTGTTAAATTGTGATGATACAGAACATAAGAGGTTCAAGTTAGGGAGAGTCAAAGTTTATCATTTACAATCATGGCCTCAGCAGGATTACGGTATGAAGACAGGCTGGATGGGTCTGATAATTTCATCCCTTGGAAAGAACGCATAATTGTATTGTTCAAAGAGTTGGAGATATGGGATCTTGTTGGTGCTTCTGACACCATCACAATTCCCACAAATGTTGCTCAGAAGATTGTCTTTGAGAAAAAAGATATCAAGGCACAAAGAATCTTTTTGGACTCCATAAAATGACATGTGAGACCCCACATCATAGGTAAGTCACATGCTTTTGAAATTTGGAAAGATTTATGTACTATTTACCAAAGTAAGAACTAGAACAAAAATATGGTTCTCAGAGAAAAACTGAGGAACACCAAGATGAATGATGTTGATACAATAACCACTTATCTCACAAAGATTTCTCAAGTTAGAGATGAACTGGGTGCTGCTAGTGAGAGAGTGGAGGATGAAGAGCTATTCAGATATGCTCTTAATGGGTTCACTCCTAAATGGCACACTTTTGCGCAAGGAGTGATTTCTAGAGAGAAACTTCCAGAGTGGACAAGGTTATGGGATGACTTTGTTCAAGAAGAGTCTTGGGAGGGGATGTTCCAGAATAGTACTCGGAACAGTGAAGACAATGTTTCCCTTGTAATCAAAGTGTTAGTTTTTTAGAATTTACTTCAATCTGATCTAGGATCTTAACTGAGAGAACAACATGTACAACATATCTACAACATATCAATCATGGACATAATAATGCAAGCACACAAGAGACAATAGACACACAGAGTTTCACTGGGGAAAACCATAAAGGTGAAAAACCCCACAACTTCCTCAAAGATAGATAGAGCAATGATACAAACCAAGCATAAGAGATAGTCTTATCCTAGCAACAACTTCTCCTCCTCCAAAAGTGCACCACTCTCCAATGAGAGTATGAGTGAGAAAGTGAATGAACAAATAGAGTGCCTCCCGCACTCTATTTATACTTGACTTGACTTGCCTAATAACGTTTAATAGGTCGGCCTCAACTTAACCACATAACATAATGCTGACAGGGCCGACCCCCAATAGGGTGGTCTAATAACCCTTTGACCCACATGAATTATATAGGGCCGACCCCATCAAGGTGGTCTAATAACCCATCAAGTATAAGTTACGACACTTACAATATAAATGACGACACTTCCGTATAGAGGAATAACAACATCTCTATAGGAATACAATATACATATATGTGAAATACATTCCGAAGTTACAATTACATCAACAAAAAGGCAATAGAAAAGGGAAGAAAAAGGAGAAATACCTTAGTAAGGTTCGATGTTTTAAATGCAACAAGTATGACCATTATGCTAGTCAATGTCCCAAGAAGAAGGGGATGACCATTATGCTAGTCAATGTCCCAAGAAGAAGGGGACTGAAGAAAAAGAGGGAGCAACATCAGCAGAAATAGAAGAATTTGCTACTCAATTTGAAAACGAATTTTCTTTGGTGTCAGTATAGACTAGTGTATGCAATTCAGTAGATTACTATGACTCATGGATAGTTGACAGCGAGTCAACTATCCATATGATCGGGAAATATGGATTTTGTTAGAGGATAGAAGAAATAGCTCCAGGACACTTTGTTGAAACATATATTGGAAGTCCTCAGGCATAGATAAGAGGAGTTGGAACTGTAAGATTCCAACTAGATCTTGGAGAGATTCTTAAAGTAGATAGGGTATTATTTGTTACAGGTATAAAAGTCAATAGACTTTCTATATCATCATTGGAGGATGAGGGGTATGGAATTTTTATCAAGAAAGGACATGTGTTTCTCTACCAGGTGGAGAATTCAATTGATACCACAATTCTACTTGGGAATAGAAGAGACAAGCTTTATTTTCTGCACGGAGAGGTGATATTTCCAGGTTCAAGTGGATGGATATCCGAGTCAGAATATGAATGTGAGGCAGGTGCACAGATGATACTTTCAGATGAGGAGAGTAGCACTAGCAGGAGACTCAGCCAACATAGAGAGAATGAGTAGGATCCAAAGTTTCGAGTTGTCTTCTGACATCAGCTTCCAAAGCTAGAGGGAGTTCTTGATAGTGGTCAAGATGATAGTGTTGGGACCTCCCTCATTAAAGGGAGTGTTAGAAATGTAACTCAGGAGGTCCCACCATGATTTTCCGATGTTTACATGGTGGGAACCATTTTTTACTTTCCTTTAGACATCTAGGGAAAGAGAGAAACCATTCATTGAAGTCACATCAAGAGAGAGAGATAAATTTTGTAAGAGTTCAGGAGGAGATAAGTTAGTAGGCAGCAGGAGATAAGGAAGATAGCTAGGGAACAAAAATCGAAGCAGCAAGCTACAACACACAAATCGAGGCAACAAAAAGTACAGTACAATAGGGTCGAACTGTCAATTCCATACAGTTCTGTACAACAGCATAAAACATAGTTTTCACACTGTTTATTGCACAATTTTCGAGGTAAATAATTTTTGAAATTGTTGCGTACATTTACCAATGCAATATGTATCAGTTTGAATAGTTTTTAAGTTTGTTTTAGAGGCTGTGCCACTATACAGCTACAGAATGTACAACAGAAAGTACAATGGGCCGTACAGCAGTGGGAACTTGAAGTTTCCTGTATTTTTGTCATAGTTTTGTAGTGGGTTTCTCATATTGCCATTGGCATTACTTTCTTGTTGTAAATCTTCTAAAACTCTGAATAGATTTCACCTTGGGTTTTCCTCTTTTGAGGTTTTTCCCTGGGCTTGGCCCTAAATTTCTGTGTTGCATTTATCTTCAGTTCACAAGATTGGTTGTATGGTGTTTATGCTTAAACTATCATAAAATTCATTACAGTGTGATACATGAATTCATTGTTTAGAAAAGTCATAAATCAGATTTGAAATCAAAGTGTTTAATAAAAGTCCAATAAGAATTTTTTGTGATTGTTTATCAAATTTCTTCAATTAGAGGAGGGGGCATTATTTGCATATACAAAAAAAACTATGTTCTCACTTCCATATCAAAAGAGATGGCAATGCTCATGACCAATAATGAAGAAAATAAATTAAGGAAGGCCCATTTGGAGTTAGAGAAGCTTGCACAAGGTTTACAAGGAGTCTAAGGTTGTATTACAACGTTTAAGTAATCATGGTTTAAGTATTACAATGTTTAAGGTTTACGAGGAATCATGGTTGTTAGTTGAACTTCCGCTAGAAAACAAAATATTGTTTGAACAATCCCACTACCATTCTAAGAAGTTTTGTAGACATTTTCTGATGCCAATTTTGCAAGCTGAAATCTTCAAATTTTAGAACATAACATTCATTCTATTGATTATTGCCAGATGTATCTAATGGAACCTCTATAGTCGAAGTTCTTCTAGTTCTTAAACTCTCAAGTTTGAGTTTGCTCTTGAAATCCCCTTGTCTTGTTATTAATGATTATAAATGTTTTTATTCTAAAAGTTTATGCTTTGATTAGAAACACAAAGCCCTCCGATTTCATATCTTAGACTATAATAGATTGTCCATGGTATTTTCATTCTTATCCCATATTTTTGAAAGTTCACTACCCACGATTATAGTTGAAGCAATTGCAACTTTTTGTAACTAAATATGGATTCCTAATTTGTTTACAAATATGTTTGAAACTTTCTTCACTCCACCTTTGTGCGCTTATCTTGTGCTTGTGTAGGCTTCACAGACTACTACAACTACTCCTATCATTCCTGGTCACTCAAATATTCCATTGGCAGAGTAAATTAGTGATACCAATAACCAACTCAACTGATTTTCCAGCATGTTGTTGTTGGAAGGGAAAGCCATTTATGGAAAAAAATTCTTCATTCCTTTCACTATCTGTTTTCAATTTACATTGCTCATATATCAGCCATGGTTTCCTAGCTTTCAAGATTTTTAAGAACCATATGGGAAATCATGGTAAGCTCTCGTTTTTCGTTTCTTTTTGCTTTCTTATTTATTCACTATTTTAGTAGGTTATAAGTTATCAATATTCACAAAATCTTGTCCTACCATCAGAAAGGAAGTACAAATATTTCTTATCTCCAATACCTTTTGAGAGAAATATGTCTTACAAGCAATGTGCCCAATGTTCACAAAATCTGTAATATCCAACCTCAAATAAGATCCCAGTGCCTAGATTTTATAAAGTATATACCATCGCCTGCATTTTATCAAGTATGATCTTTATGATAAACTTTACTTGGGGTGCATTTTCTGGGTCTCTAAACTTTGCTTCTAGAGCTTTATCAATTAATTGCAAATTATTGATTTTCAAGTCTCTCTTGTTTTATTGCAAACACTCCTCTACCGAGCTATTATATGTCTTACATAGTGGATTCACTTGTACCCTTCCATAGCAGTGTAGTAGTAACAATGGAGTGAGCAACCCTTTCTTTTCATAGTTTTTGAAATTATGTTTATAGAGATCAAACATTGTAAGCTTTTAAAAAATCTTATGTTTTTTTTGTTGGATGAGTGATGGGCTATTATATCTTTTGTGTAACATGTTCGAGATCCATATAAGCATTTTTTACTGCAATAGAAGTGATGCCTTGCAAGTTAAATGAGGCAATGTGACTTTCAATACCTTCTACAATTCGCTCAAATACCTTTCCAAATCAATGTAGATCTCATTATAGTAGGTCATTGCTAAAAGATTCACAATAATAATAGGGCATTACACAAAGCTTCACAATAATAATAGGCCCATCTTGTTAATGATGGAAAGCTCATGGAAGGCACTTCACTCCAGAGTTGAAATATTGCATTAACTACGAAGGAACACAACCACGTCCATCTCCACTCCCATCCATCAACATATATTGGTAGGGTGAATAGTGTATAACTCATACAATTAAACCTATGCCCTTCAGAAATCATAGTCAAAATCTAGAATGTTGAAAAAATTGTTTTTATAGAAAAATATTTGGCCATTTTTTCCCTAAATTTTATTGTGCCGAAAAATAGGTATCATTCATTGTCTAGCATCAAGACTAATAAAAATAATAGCACTAGCTTATATTATAAAGTGCAAAATGTGAAAACGAAGATAAAGAGACCATAAAATAGCATTGTAGTCTTTTTTTTCCATTGCTGCCTATTCCATTTGTGGGCAATGGTTGTTGCTTGCCCCCAAAGCCATGGCTAATAAGGTAATATTTAAATCTACAAGTTAGAAAGAACTCACCCTCCTACCCATGTGCATAGCTTCTAAAAATGAATTATCCCCTACAGGCTACAGGTAATATTGTGAACTCTTGTATTGCGAGCTTGTTGCCAGCATGACTACTTCCATTTATTATAGTAAAAGATGGAACTAGCATAACAAGATCCTTTATTCTAGCAATTCCTTGAATATGCTTATACAGAGGTATGCCCTCTTCTCCTAATCTCTGCATATGCTTAGAGATACTCCAAGTATAGCATTGGCCCTCAATTTGGATTTGTTGGTTGTTCCATCCAACTCCACATTATAGCATCCACATCATTTTGATTCCAGGAATCAAGGCCAGTAAAGCAGGAAGCCAGAATCTCATTGAAATTCTTAACAGTGTTGGGATTCGGGAACATCCTTTCCTCCATACAAATATTTATTTCCATCTTTCATCTTCAAGGCCTCATAAATCCTAGTAGATGCCCCAATAGGCACTGCAGATCTGTAGAGATGATCATCAGTATGCAGATCCACTTCAATTGTGGGATTCTCCCTATTGTCTATAATATGTATGTTCTTTATAGAATTTAACTTGCAACCTCTATGGGTTTCGGTTCTCAGAGACAATGGTGGATTTCAGATGAAGACTGTTCTCATGTCCACACAATTACACTTACCATGATCCAATATTATTCAGAATAAAGCTTCTTCTTTTTCTCTAGAAGACTCTGATTACAGAAAGGGATTGCAGATTTTTGTTGTAGAAGTTGTTCTTGGTTTATTCATCCAATGAAATATGAGGTTCTCTTGCACACCACAGGCAGAAGCAGTACCCATATGGAGTCATTGTTACCACACGAAATTGGATACCCAAATTTGGCCCATGAATGAATATTTTGGGAGTAAAGTGTAGGGAAATTTGGATTGTTGAAGTACTTGTTTCTACCCAAACTTATGCATATTTAAGTTTGATTGATTCAGCCACCGTAAAAGACTTAGAACTTGAATCAGGGCACTTTGGTTAATGATATTCACAATATCAATTGTAGATCACTACTGGTGCGGTATCATTGTTGATCTAGATTATAGATCTAGTAGTTTATGTGATGCTTGACTAGACCAAAAGTCTTATTTATACTATTGGGATCTTCTATTCAAAACTTGGTGTGAATCATAGGTTCTGTTCAGTTCCAGCTAGCATTCAACGCACCTTTATATATGAAGAGCTCATCAATAAATTTGACCAACGGATTCATGACCCTTGTGCTGTGACATACACAGAGGCAATTAAGCATATGTATTGAGAATTTAGATGACAACCATGACACACGAACTGTCAAGACCCAAGGAAAAATTCAATGCAAATTTATCTACCTTTATATAGATACGAAATTCCTCATTCAACAACGAAAGTATATTGGCCATTTTCCACGGTGAACAATTGTTTGGGATAGCTTCAATATCAAAGCTGTGTAGTAATAAAGGAGCAAAGGCAGTGGGGAAGTAACAGGCTAAAGACCAAGCAAGACACCATGGTTCAAGAAAAAGGTCGAAGGGAATCATCTTCCAACTCATTCCTTTTAACAAATATGTATGTTGGAAATAAGTACATGAAGACAGAAAATAAAAATGAAACATATGACATTGAGAATGTTGATCAATCCTATGAGGAACACTAACCCAATGTTCACTAATGGTGGATGACAAGTGGTTCTGTTGTAGCAGCAGAAAAATGAAACATATGACATTGAGAATGTTGATCAATCCTATGAGGAACATTAACCCAATGCTCACTAATGGTGGATGACAAGTGGTTCTGTTGTAGCAGCAGAAACACTTATGCAATAATGATGTTCGTGCTTCATGGGTACTGATAGTTTTGATGAAAATGCCACTAAGTCGCCCCATAGAGTTGAGTTTTTCAGATTTGGGGACTTATGTAACACCATAGAATGGTAATTCACCCAAGGCTACATGTATAAATCAAGAGACAAAGACACGCTGGCAATAAAAATGTACACAAAATAGAATCCACATCAGACCATCACAACAGGAGAGATAATCAATGGCACGCAAGGCGTCTCAGTCATAAAAGAGGAGTACATTGATAATCATGTTATTAATTCAACCCTTCTCCCACCCGAGTCAAGTTAGGGAAACGAAAACAGAGGTAGGAGGGATCCGATCCTTCAATAATTTTATTTCTTCATACATTCCAATCTATTTTAAAGTTTAACCAGTCAAGGGTCATACAAAAAGGGAACTCGTCTGATTGGTACAACATCTAGATAAACAACAAAAACATAATTAGGAGTTCAGATAAAGAAATCATTCATGCCCTGCATACCACAATGGTTCTGATTTTGGTAGAGACTACAACTCCATTCCCACAGACATCCCCGTCCAGTCTTGACACAGTAAAAAAATCTACTCTCCTAATCATCCAAGGACCGCCTTCAAACACTCGGGTTTTGGTGCAAATTACAAAATACTAAACTGACATTTAAAGCATTTGGGGCAAATCGTCATTGATGCTAGAAACCCTAACGATGTGTACATATTTCAACAAACTTCAACATGCAAGGGACATAACAAACAATTAAATCAACAACTAGTAATTGAAGCAAGTAAATAACTAAGGGGTTAAGACAAACTTGTAATGTAGAAAAATTCACTGCCACTTACTTGGAATGGAGCAGTGACTCAGAATCTACCTTTGACTTCAACAACAATAATGGGAAACAATGTGTGGGGGTGACTCTCCACCCAACCTACCTCTCAATCCATGACTGAGATCCCTTGAGCCCTCAATAAGTAAAACTATGCCAGACCACTTTCCTCTCCAACTCTTCCTCAACACCAAATGATAATCCCCACAACATACTCATGCAATCCACTATTCCCAGGAAACCATCTTACCCAAAAAAACCCCTCCGTCAATAGGTAGAGATAAACCCCCATTAATGAAGACCTCCCTCTCCCCTTAAAAACCCATGCGCTGCTTAATCTTTGATTACTTTCGCCTTTGAGATAATACTAACATAATCGAATGTACATTTTGAAGCTAGAGCTCAACTTGTTCAAGTATTTTCTCATGTCCTTCTAGAATCGTGTCTTCCTTCTCCTTTTGAAGCTATAATGTGATTTGATCTATCAATTTCTTATGTCCTTCAATCTGGATTGCATTTCTGCTTTTACGTCATCTGCATTTAGAGTTTTTTTATCATTCTTAAAAATTTATTCTCCAAGTCTTTTGGTAGTGTCTTCATCCAAGATCCTTTTTTTATTGATTTTGGCCATGCTTATTTTTTTCTTTTAATCTCTTAAACTCATCCAATAGTTTTTTATTATAGTTTTGTAATCTACATAGTTCATCATCCTTGTTTTTCAATTCTTCTCTCAACTCATCATTTTCCCATTATTTTCCGTTTTCAAGTTATGAACCTCTTTACTGAGTGATTCATTAAGGACATGTATCTTAGACAACTCCTCACCTTTCTTTCCTGAGTTCCTCTTTTGCTTCTTTTAATTCATATTGAATTTTATTAATCTCTTCTATTTTTGAGTCCTTGATCCATCTTTTTGAGAAAAAATATTTAAATAATTTCTATGTAAAATTTAGTCCAGTATTTTTATATATACTCATTGACCAATCCAAAGATTTATCACAAAATAGAACCAAATCCTCAAAATAACATAACATAACATAGTACACACCATGTACATAAATGTAAACATGGAGAGCGACTCCAATATAGATAAGAAAGATTAGTTACACAATAATTCGTTAAGGAATAGGGGAACATCCTCCAGTTACCCCAAGACATTCATATATTCATTTCACATGTTCCCTCAACAATGACTACAATACCTCTACATATACCTATTCACTCATTGCACATGAGGTCCCTTCATTAAGAGTCTAAGACAACCACTATTACGTATACATTTACTTCTTTACATATACATTTAACCTCATATATACCTCCATTATGATTACATCATATACATTTAACTCCATATATACCCCTTGGATAATATCATTATTTATTCAATCATAATTTTACATAAAATAAATCTCCATATAAATACAAATAGAGATGACCAATAATCATATTAATGAATACATTAACTAATAATTACATTAATTCACTCAAAATAAAGATGACCAATGATCATATTAATAAATACATTAACTAATAATTTCACATGTAATTTAGTCACATTACAATAAACTCAACTCTTTAAAATTTATTAATTTAAAAACAAATTATGACTGGAATTGTTATTTAAATGTAAAAATAAAACTTTTTGCAAATGCTTTATTAAGTTTAAAGAAAAAATCTCTTGTTGGCCATGTAAAAACTTAGATTATTAACATTTTGAAGATACAAATTACATTTGCTTTTTATTTATTTTTTATTAATTTAATCCTTTATTTGTTATCAGCTCAATTTATATTAATTGTTTAGATGAAATGTGTATTTTTTTGTTTGGCGTTTTCCTTTGTTGGACATGTTTTGATTCTTTCGAGGGATTTGTATTTTCTTGGTCTTGTATAAATTTTAATAATTTTTTATAAAAATAATGTACATTTTATTATTAAATTAGTTTTTATTTTCCAAAAATTAAAAGCAAGGAAAATAAATAAAATTGTTAACTCTAAGCATCAAACAAAAATGTCATATAGCTTCAAACTTTGAAAAGCAAACCATACAAATTATAACTGAGACTATCATGATTCCAATTAATTTATATGATTTGGACATTGTGTCACGCCCTAGGGCATGCATCCTCTTGGTGACTAGATTTCTCTTTTGGTCCATAGTAATCAAAGATAATTTTAGGGGTGAAATTTAGCCCATGGGCTATTTTTCCATGTTTTTTTCCAAAAAAAGATTCGCCAATTTGCATTTTTTGAAGCCCCATTTCCCCCAATTTTGATGGGGTAAACTTTTTTCACTCTAAAAATCGCTAAAATATTATATAAACTATATAAAATCCTTAGAAATTGAAATAATTTTAGAAAATTATCGCCAAATATTTTATAGTTGACATTTTAAGAATTGGTAAGATTCGCCAAGGTTTATACACTTTTAAATAAGTATGGGTCCTTAAAATTATCCTTGATAGTAATCATGTGACATTGCTTGACTTTGGTCATAGAGGAGGCTTGGCCACTCAAGGATACTTGTCGACAAACTACACCTCTTCGTCAAGAAATTACTCATACATCTACTCCAGACTACCATTGTGTTATCCCTATGACAGAATCCACATAATCCTACCTAACAAATTTCTCATGTGCCCAACCATAAACTTAAAACAAGTCAATGATGTGTCTTAATTATGCCTTGTTGTAGTTAGCCATTTTTACACTTAAAATAAATGGAAACAAGCCAACCACACAACAAACATAGGATTTAACACCCAATCCCAATGCCATTAAGCGTTATTATTGAAGAATGCAATATACAATACAATGGAGGAAATCCAACACAAGGAAGTGACCTAAATACAAGGGAGGATCCAACACATTGTCAGGATCCATTTACCATAACCAAATGAGCTTGGGCATCACTCACCCCTTTTCCTCCTTGTTAGTCGACAACCTCTATTGCTCCTTACACAATTGTTCCCTATAGGTCTTGTTCTTCAACAAATCTAGTCGATATAATAACTCTTCCAATGAAAAATATTAACCCTGATCTTTAGCCTACCATAGAATGTTCTACTTTAGTGCAACCCTTCAATGTAGAGATTGAACACCTTGAAATTGGTTCTTGGTTGGATGATCCAATCCTTCCTTGATTGATTTCCTTTGCTCTCATATCACCTCCTTTTTATACTTGTCGAAGTCTACTAAATGATTCCATCAAGTGGAAACATCCTCTTCATCATCCAAGGTAATGTGGACACAAATTTGCAATGCCCTAACTAATGAGGTCCCTTCTATTGCAAAGTGGACACACTACCATGAATGATCTAATTGATTGTCTTGATGGTTTTAACATTCTTTTCAAGTGTTGAGTCAATCCTTTTCTTGGTTGTACCTCTTATTATACATGCCACTTGTGTCTATCGTTCAATCACTTGCCAAAATTTGTAGCCAAAATCCTTTTCCATAAATTTAATTGCCTGATCATCCCCGTCTAGCCTTGTAGTGCTATTGTTCTAGTTTTGTGTGCATGCTTGTGTCAATTAGGAAAAAGTGCCTTCATTTGCTTGATCATTCAACCCTTCACTTGGTTGAATGTTGCATTCTTTGCCTTTTTTTCTGGTACATCTACCAAGGCCCAACACCAACCTCTACTTGCCATGCCTCCTAATGTTGATTGGGTAGAGTCCACACTATTATCAAAGGATCATTAGGGACTAACCCTGCCATGCATGCCTTACCCTATTGTAACACATGCTAATGTCATTTATTCGTGCCAACCTTTGGTTGTCAACTTCCGCACAAAACCCTATCCATTGGAGTGACGTATGTATAGGGACTTTTGGCACCTGTCCGAAGGTAGGAACATTACATCCTTCCCCACTCAATGTGTTGTTGTCCTTGGAAAATTTTGAAGAATTGCATTTCATCCTCCATAAACGATCATTCGACATTACTTGTCCTCATGTGCTACTCCTTCAACCCATATGCAATGCCACCATAGAACTACCGGTATCATCTACTTTTAATTCAATCGCCATGTCGATAAACTCCTGAGTTTCATGAATGGACAAGTCAAGCAACTGATTTGATTTCGTGTCCTCCTTGTGAAAGTGCATCTACCCATGAAGGTGCTCATATTGTGTGTGATTTCTCACATAATTGTGCAAAAGGCACTTCCTAAGGGGTTGTGAAATCCTTTGTAGTAGTTTAGAAATGGAAATAGAAACAACACTAAACTGAACTAAAGATAAACATCCTCAAACATACATGCAAGTAGAAATTAGAGAACATGCCATCACAAGAAAGTGCAAAATGTAAAAGAATGTGTTTTATTATTAATTACACAAAAAATTCAATGAGAGACGCCCCTTGGAATAATGGTAGAGGGTATTGAGCCTCCACATCTAGTCCAAGGGGAGGTTCATTGATTTCTTTTGTGATCTCCAATCTCTATCTAGGTATCCTATGTAGATCCTCCTTTATGGTGAAAATATAAAGTGTGATATGGGCTCCTTCTATTTCTAGTGAGAATCTGACAACATATTGGCGTTGTTTGTGAGAGAATTGGAATTTTGTAAATGGTGATCGCGAGGGATTCTTTTATAGGCACAAGAGTGGTAAAAAAGAAGGGTCTAGATCCAACGTGGATGGTTTCCATTTCCTTGATTTATTAGTGGAGAGGTTAGGGTTTTGGAAGTTAGATCCATTGTTGATTTCAACCACATCAAGGTATGTGTCCACTTTTAGCCACTACTTCCTGGGGAAGTGTGAAATGATGAATAATAGATAAATTTCACTTTTTGGCACTAGCTTGTGACTTTTTGGGAAATATGTGCGGCTAGGGTCATGCCTCTTGAAGGAAAAGGCGATACCCTCTAGATATGGTCAGTTTATGAGTTTGACTTTCAGTTTTTGGGTAATTTAGTCACTTCTTTGGGTCATATGGATGATATGAGATGGAAAATGGTGTTAATTGTTAAGATTCAATATGCTAAGACATAAAATATCAGCATTTCATTCATTTTCATAATAATAGCATATACAGGATCACTGAAGAAACAACAAGCACAACATAAACACAAGAGACACAGATTTATCCTGGGAAACACTCATGGGGTAGAAAACCCAGCAAAGCTTCCTCAATATAGATGACCAGCAATATACAAAGATGCAAATCAAAGACATGATCTCCTCCTCCTCCATAGCAGACCTCTCTCTCACAAGTGCGCTACATTTCAAGTGAGGGAAGTGTGTCAAATGAGGAACACACCTCCTCTATATATACACATCTCCGACTTGTGCTTTATATTAACTAGGTCAGCCCAAACTTTACCACTGGGTTAAACACCCCATTACAACTGACTGGGCTGACCCCACTAGGGTGGTCTAATAACCCTTTGACCCACATAATACATACAGGACCGACCCCCACTAGGGAAGTCTAATAAACCAAGTTAACACAATATGACGGAGGAATAAACATCTCCGGATATACAATAAGATCTTCACGGAGGAATGAAACATCTCCGGAATAATAAAGTACAAATATAATATTCTTAGAAGTTATAATATCTCAACACCCCCCCTTAACGAGAAGGATATTATAACAACATCTGCAGGAGCAAGGAGTCATCAACATCATATATGATACATCTATAAATCATTGGGATATTTCTCAACATCATCAGTAACTCAACCAGTTACTGGAATATCTTCAAGATCTTCAATACTGGAACATCAACATATTCAGTACTGAGTCTTCATATTCTGCAGCACTTGAACAGCTACAGCAACATCAACATCATCATCTGGATCCTCACGACCATCAGCATCGTCATCACATGATCATCAACATCGTCATCACATAATCATCAGCATCGTCATCACACGATCATCATCTAGATCATCTCGATCTACAACATCTGGATCATCTCAATCTACAGCATTTGGATCATCTCGATCTACAACATCTGGATCATCTCGATCGACAACATCTGGATCATCAGTATTAGTATCCACACCAATACAAGTATACACATCATCAATACAAGTATCCTCATCAATACAAGTATACATATCATCAATACAAGTATCCTCATTAGTCAAGTATACACAATAGCAGCATACCCTGCAACACACACAATCATATTATAGGATGATCAATCCCGCTCTCTTTAGGACATAGGTCCATGGATGATACAATCCTATCATGTACCTTTTGAACCGAGGTTCAGGGATGATCCAGTCCTATCATGTACCTTTTGAACCGAGGTCTAGGGACGATCCAGTCCTATCATTCAATTCTCGAAGACCTCAGTCTACGGCTAATTTAAGACACCTCATAATGCCTAGGGATGATACAATCCTCTCGTCAACTTAGACAGAGTCTAAGGACCACTTCTCGGAGACATACGTCTATGGATCATTTAAGACACCTCATCATGCCTAGGGATGATACAATCCTCTCGTCAACTTAGACAGAGTCTAAGGACCACTTCTCGGATACATACATCTATGGATCATTTAAGGCACCTCATCATGCCTAGGGATGATACAGTCCTCTCGTCAACTTAGACAGAGTCTAAGGACCACTTCTCGGAGACATACGTCTGCAGATCATTTAAGACACCTCATCATGCCTAGGGATGATGCAATCCTCTCGTCAACTTAGACAAAGTCTAAGGACCACTTCTCGGAGACATACGTCAACAGATCATTTAAGAGACCAAAGTTCGGGGACGATACAATCCCCACCTTTCCACTAAGGACTTCATTCTCGAAGACATAGGTCTACGGATCAATTCAAGGGACCGAAGTCTGGGGACAATACAATCCCCACCTATCCACTAAGGACTTCATTCTCGGAGACATCTGTCTATGGATCAATTTAGAACATGTGTTCAAGGATGATACAATCCCTCTTCTTTCTTGGAGACATATGTCTACGGATCCTTTTAGAACATGTGTTCAAGGATGATGCAATCCCCTCGTCAACTTAGACCCTGTCTAAGGACCATCCACCAACCTCTCTATCGGCATCACCAATATAGGTATCCACATCATCGACCTCACTGTCAATGCAGGCAATCTCATCATAAGTGATCACATCACTCCCCCTTTCGAGGAGGGTCCTTCTGAACTACACCAAGTTTGTCTCAGAAATATTCAAACTTTTACTTGAGGTAGAGGTTTGGTTAGTACATCAGTAACTTGTTCACTTCAGGTAGAGGTTTGGTTAGTACATCGGTAACTTGTTACAAATTCGAACTTTATAGTTCCTTTCTGCACCATATCTTGTATATAGAAATGTCAGATCTCTATGTGGTTTGACTTATCATGGAACACTGGATTCTCTGCCATCTTGATACAACTCTGTTTGTCACATAGGATCATAGTTGGGTCTATCTCTAAGTCAAACAATCCTAAAGCCATACCGCTTCACAACTAGTAGAGCAAGCAGCCATATATTCCGCTTGTGCTGAGAGCCACACTAGATTGCTTCCTGCTAAACCACGAGATCATGGCCGATCCCATACAATAACATCCTCTCGATGTGCTCTTCCTGTCTGATACACTTCCTGCCCAATCAGCATTTGTGTAGCCATCTGAAGTCACAGTCTCCAAGATAACATAGATCAGAGTCTATCATACCCTTTAGGTACCTCATCACATGCTTTGCAACTATCAGGTGAACACATCTAGTTTCCACTAGATACTAACTCAAGGTACTCACAGCAAGGCATATATCTGGCCTGATACTCGTCAGATACATCAACGACCCAATAATATGTCTGTACAGAGTCACATCAACTAACTCTGAGGACTCATCAGTTAACAACTTCAAGTCGGAACCCATGAGAGTGGCCATTCGAACAAATCAATTCTTCTCAAGATTTTCACATCATACATTTCTTGGTTGAGAAAGATTCCTTCTGAGCCTTTTCATGCTTCCAGTCCTAAGAGGTAATGTATCAATCCGAGATAATTCATCTCGAACTCTATAGCTAGCTTCTTCTTGCTTTCCATGATCTGTTTCTCATTCCCTGTCAGAAAGAGATCATCTACATACAATAATAGTATGATCCATAACCTTAAGGTAAAGGTTAGGAACAACTATACTTCTGATAAAAATCCAAGCTTGTCAAGAAACTGTCAATTCTCCCTCTGTGACTGAACATCATTCACACTCTACATTGAGTGATCTTCTGCATATCTATATGTGCCATCTCTCGTCAGATGGGTCTACTGATATGAGCCTCAATATCATTCGAACTCTGTGGTGAGTTCCTTCTTGCATCCATGTCATCTATGTATAGAAACCATATTCAACCTTGTAGCAAAGGTTGAGATCCACATCACCCATGGTGATCATTAAGCTCATCAATTGACTATCGATCCTGGGTAGCCATACAGAACCTGATTCACACTTCTTCTTTAATTACAGCATTAAGAGAATGGTCTTATCTAGCCACTTGGAGCAAACATCTCGTCATGATTCTCTTCCTCTTTCTAAGAGAATCTTCTAGCCACGAGCCTTCTATATTTTGTTTGATTTGTAAATCTTCTTGTTGAACATCCATCACTTGTTTGGTGTTCATCATTCTTCATGATCTTTCCTACAAATCAAAATTAAGTACATGATTAGTAATACTTCATAATCATCAAATCATGTTAACATGATAACCTATTATGCATACAGATATCATTTACATAGTTATGCAACTATCTTGACCAATACTTTAGCACAACACTTTTCCATATCTTGTATGCATACAATGGCTATCTAGATGCCTTCCATCGAGTCTACTAGAACATACTATTGAGAGTGTGCACAGCTCTCATCATGTCAGCAAAGAGGTTTCATTCTAGACAAGCAACAATGGAATGCTCTCATCATGTCAGCAAAGAGGTTTCATTCTAGACAAGCAACAATGGAATGTTTGTCCAACTTACCAATCATATGCATATTAGTAGTATATTGTTCAATGCTATATGAATGTTTACACTCAGCATGATATATTCTAGGAATACAAATATGCATACAATTATTACAAGCAATATCATTTACTATTTCAGAGATTCAAATAACAACTCAAATACTTATCTTTTATGTTTGTATGGTTGCCTCCCGCTTGATCTTCTATATGACTTTTGAACTTCTATTCATTTTGTACCACTGTGCATGCTCAAGTGTGCACTAGTGTCATCCTCATGATCTCATACACAAACATACATTCATTAGTATAATCTCAATATTATCAAAACATTATAATTCTAAATAATCTTGAATATGTATAGTCATGATCATAGATAATAAACATTAGTATTCAAGGTTTCAGGGAAGTCTTCTTTTACTCATGCATATTCTTATTTGATCATAGGACTCTTCTGGTTAGTTAAATCATCAATCAAGATAAGAGACATAATATGCATAAACCCTTGATTACTTACATTTCTAACTTTATGAATAAGCATAACCAATCATACCAAGTATACTTATATAAGGGATCCTAACACAAGGTAAGATTCTAACTTGATATAGGAAAACATACTTGGATTAGTATACCTAAACAATATCTTCTTTGTTCTCTTCAATGATTTAGAGATCCTGTGCTAGAATCTGCATATCTCATAGGTTAAGCATAATAGAACAAAGTCATACATACCTCGTAAGTAGACCTTCTATGTGATCAAAGATTATGGATGAGTCTTTGTCTTCATGTCGTCATGGTCATAGAACTTGATTTGTCTTTCGTGATGTACTTGTATCTTGTTAGCAGACAACATCAACCTCATACAACACCACAGTGCATTAGTACAATCATATAGCCCTAATCAATGAATGTCTTCTATCATGCATTCATACTTTTACTAGGGTGATAAGACAATTCTATCATTAATCAAGATTGTACTAACCTAAATAATATGAAGACAAACATATTATGAACTTAATCAAGAATTAAATTTCAAGACATACCTGTATTTCCTCAAGTCATACCTGTCAGGAAATTCTTGTAGTCTTCTTATGTAATGCCTTAGCCTCAACTCCCCCTGAAACTGGATCTGGGGCTTGATTAGGGTTTGTTAGAGAAACCCTAAAAATTCAAACTTTGACTTTCACACTCTTAAATGTATGGAAGAATGTGTCATGTTGAGCTGATCAAACTAGCATACTTCAATTTTGAAATCTCCAAAATTTGACCCCTCAAAATTGCCTTCGAAACTTCTGGATCTTCTGGAGAGGATCCCGATCTAGGGTTTGATGGAGCCCACCCTTATTCCTAATTAAAAGGTTCGATCCAAGGCTCTAAACTCTTATTTTTCTGAGGAGCTTCCAACCATGGTCACAGACTTCAAAAATTCCAACTTTTGCTGAAGCCCTAATTTTCCATCTTTCCGATCAAAATCCCGAACTGGGGTTTGATCAAGCCCGATCTTCTACCCAACCAAAAAATTTGATCTTGGTCTCTAAATTTTGATTTTCCCGAGTAGCATTCAGCCGTGGACTCTGATTACAAAAATTCTAACTTTCTCTGAAACCCTAAATTCCGGAAGGCATGAATGAAGGTGCTCAAAAAAATAATTTTGTTTTGACATAAATATTACCTGATTGTTTCTACCGTAACTCCAAACTTTTCGATCCACAGGGTTTGAAATTTTTTTCTATGGTAGCTTGACCTGTCATCTTTCCATCCTGATAGGTCTGACCTCAATTGGATTTTCTGACAGAGAGTTATGCCAAGTGTCGCAACGTGACCTGTTTATGGGATTAAACATGAGAGCTAACTTGTACGGCGTGCCACATGTTACTGGTTCAACTTCGGCCTCTGAAAAAGTTTCCTGAGATATTACAGTCTATGTAGTACCTGTCACTTTTTACTAAATTTCATTTGGAGCTTCCTAGCCCAAGTTATGACCTTTTTTCCTAGGTCACCGGATTATGACTGAGATCTAGAAGAGGCAGAAACCCTAACTTGTACTGATCATAACTCACAAAGTACAACGAATCTGAGGGTGTCCTTTAGACACAAGGTACCTAGGGATACTTTCTACGACCTGTAAAGGTTTCATATCCTGAACCTTCTCCAAAATGTATTTATAGCAAAATTTCCACGATGACTGGTTTTTTCTATATAAAATCCTAACCTTCAAATTGTCGCAAGTGAAGCAAGTGTCGTAAGTGCCATACATTGCCTTCCTTCAGGTTAGTTCTGATACCATGTTAAGATTCAATATTCTAAGACAGAAAATATCATCATTACATTCCTTTTCATAATAATAGCATATACAGGATCACTGAAGAAACAACAAGCACAGCATAAACACAAGAGACACAGATTTATCCTGGGAAACCCTCATGGGGTAGAAAACCCAGCAAAGCTTCCTCAATATAGATAACTAACAATATACAAAGATGCAAAAAAAAGACATGATCTCCTCCTCCTCCATAGCACACCTCTCTCTCACAAGTGCGCTACATTTCAAGTGAGGGAAGTGTGTCAAATGAGGAACACACCTCCTCTATATATACACATCTCCGACTTGTACTTTATATTAACTAGGTCGGCCCCAACTTTACCACTGGGTTAAACACCCCATTACAACTGACTGGACCGACCCCACTAGGGTGGTCTAATAACCCTTTGACCCACATAATACATACAGGGCCGACCCCCACTAGGGAACTCTAATAACCCAAGTTACCACAATCCGACAGAGGAATAAACATCTCCGGATATACAATAAGATCTTCACGGAGGAATGAAACATCTCCGGAATAATAAAGTACAAATATAATATTCTTAGAAGTTACAATATATCAACATTAATGTTGTCGATTATGATATATAATGGTGATTAAACTAATGATAAGGTTGGTGAGAAAATTTTGGTTGTTGACATATTGCCCCCTGATGTGTGAGGTCAAGAGCTCATCATATGGCATAAATACACCATACGACTTTCATACTTTTAAGAGGAAAAGAAGGACACACTAGACAAGAGACCGGGACCACATTAGAGAGGTCTCCCCCTCCCTAGGGACTACAAATACCCAAACCTATAGACAAACCACTCAAGTAGGTGAGGTGCATATAATCTTATAAATAGGGGAGGCATGCATTCCCATGCTTGTATCGACAATGTGTTAATACAACCTAGAATCTAGATTAAGAGGGATCTAATCAATACAAGAATAATTGTTGGGTATAACACATAATGAGGGTAAAAAAGGGACCCCATTCATTACATAATCATAGTCCAACCATGGCTGATCTAGAGTACAAGAGTAGAAAAAACTAAATCCCTGATGGAATCCAAATTAGAGTAACTAAAGCTCGGTTGAAGCTGAAGGGGCACAAGATTTTGAAGGAGTAGAGAGATGTGTAACTCCACACTGGTGACTCAAGATGACTAAAACACTGAGTCAAATAGATCCAGGAAATCACAATTGAAACTAGATCACTACCACCAACACAACCTGGATATCAGAGGAAGCATTAGACTAAAGGGATTCCATAGTGAATCAAGAATTAGGAGGAGATCGCAATTGAAACTGGATCACTACCACCAACACAACCTGGATATCAGAGGAAGCATTAGACTAAAGGGATTCCATAATGAATCAAGAATTAGGAGGAGTCGATGATATCTAGGGTATTCAACCAAATTGGATAAAGGAACCACCAACCTATATGATTATCAATGATGTGATGATGAGCTAATGTTGAGCACATGAGAACCAACCAATTTAAGGAGCACCGAGGTCTCCCGTCAAGTGGTCCAATGGACCTATTTGATGATGGTGATGGACCCAAGGTACATGGTGCCTCTAGGTCTATCCTCTGGAATGAGGGTGTTGACATTGATAGAGGGAGACCCTCTATCAACAAGGGAATGAAGTTTCCTTGTTGTTAACATGAGGGATATCATTGGATAATGAAGATAAATGAGATTGATACATTAAAGGGATACATGGGTCATTGAGTGGGGGACTTAAAATTCCTCTATTTAGAACATGATGGCATGGATGAACTGGTAGCTTGTGTAGAACTCGTGATAACATCATGGAAAAGACACAATAAGGGATAACCATGGGGCATAATTGCAATGGGGATACTCACACATAGAAAATGAAGGGACTAAGGTCAACTTGGGGAGGCTACTATCAAGGGGACTCCATGGGTGACACATTGCAAAATGCTATGAATAAAGGTGACCATGGATGTTGCTAAAAAGAAGATGATATATAATATATGTAGGAGTGATAAAGAGTACTATTGTAATGGTTTCCCAAGTACACAGGCACCTGAGAGAAAGAATTAGGGAATGCAAGGAGATAAGTGTCCAATGTATGACCCAGTGAATCAATGGATGGAATGATAACATATGGAAGCAACCAAGAGTATGACACTAGTGGGAATATCCTTGACGGTAAATGCACAGTGGCAAAATAATGTAACTTTTATAGTATGCATGAAGCAGTAGGCTCATGAATGTTTAACATGAAACATCAAAGTGCCAAAAATGTGGGAGTCCATGGGTAGGTTTATGAGTGATAATGGAGAAGGGCATGCGACTAAGTTCAAAACCAAAAACTAGACGGACTCCCAATCCTAGGGGGAATGGAAATGGCATGGGTTCCCAACAACATAGGGTACTAACAAATGGCACCCATGTAAGGAAAGCTCTACCGTCGAGCAAGGGAAAATGCAAGGGTGGTTAGGCGGGGTCACTTTCCCAAGTAGAGGAGATCCTATAGGTAAAAAGGGATCAAACAAGGCTGATGTGTATGATTTTTTATAGAGGTAAATCACTTGAATGCCATTTTGAAGAAATATACATGTGAGAGGAGGTTGTATGATGAAACAAGCGGGTCCTTCCAAAACCTGGACCTGTACACATGGAGACAATACCAAAGCATAAAAGTGTGTCTGGAAAGAAATCAAATGTACAAGTAGCATATAACATAGAGACGAGGACTCAATTACATGAATATACAAGGGAAATAGGGGTTTTCAGGAAAGTTCTTAATCATAGAAAATGGATCACATAATTGAGAAGAGTGAAAAACCAGGACTCTAACTATGCAAATTATGTGTCAAGTGGATGTCATATGAGCTCGTATGGGAAAGAAGAAAATCATGCCTAAATAACTATAAAAGGGATGGGTCCCACAACCGTAGGTGTCACTTTCATTGTTCACCATTGGAGGAGCCTATGGGGACCAGATCTTCATGTGTTCATTTATTCCATTCCATTTGTCAAATTGGGATTTCTCAACTTGCAGGTTGGTGGTCTCACCTTACTCTTCAATTTTGTCTATTTACTTTCTACATTTTGGCTTTTAGGACACTATGGGGAACATTAGCAGGTTTTAGGTGTAGGTTGCACCTTTTGAGGATTTTCCTATGACTTTGGTCATTGGAAATTCTTGAATAGGAGTGACAAAGTTGCACATGGTGGGGAACATGCACGAGCCTCAATTGTGCCTAGATGAAGCAAAATCGTGATTTGGGTCATTGATTTTGTTCAGCCAGGTGCGACTGAGGTTGCTCTTTTACCTGAGAAAAGAGCGTTTGGGTCAGTTTTGATGGTTTCTAAAAAAATTAACTAAAGCTAAAACTTGTGATGCAGGATGAGGATAAACTAGCGATATTAGACATATCCAATATTTGAAGAGTTATTAGAGATGACCCTCCTATGAGGGATAGTCTTGCATGTTATGGGTTTCTCAAGCTCCTTAAGAACCCCCTAATGAGGTCGACAAGATTAATGCTGACCAAGATCATTAGGTACTGAGGCTGTGATGTTGGGGATTTCATCGTACATGGTCAGTGCATAGATCTTACTCAAGCTAGATGTGTATGTCATGATTGAACTCCTAATGTTGGGCGTCATTTGTGATGCTTAGCCAATGAAGCCACAAGATGTCCACATGGAGGATATCCTATCCAGGCACTATAATGATGAGGCATGAGTGCATGGATCCTTCATATTTTTTACCAACATCGCTAGCCTGGAGAAGCAAGTAGTGATTGTTGGAATCGTGTGAGTATTGGGGTTGATTGGGACCCGTAAGATATCTAGTGGTCAGATGATGATCATGGAGTAGGTGATGAGCGAGACATACTTTGGGTGGGCCCCAGGTTTTATTAACTATTTTTTGGCGAGAATTGAAGCATTGTAGCCATTATGGAAGAGAATTCGGGTTTGGGGCTTTTATCTATTCCTTTTTCTTTGAGCGGGGTCCAACATTGCTCCTTCACATTGTTATTCAAGGTGGGGGGGATTATGGAGCCTCGACTATGGTGATCAGGGGAGATGATGGAATGAGACAGAGGAGGTGTAGTGGGAAACATCTTCGGCTAGGGATTATTTACCCAGTGGTATCCTATCCCTTTAGTGATTGAGGAATATCCATATGCTAGGATGGAATTCCAAAAGATCTGAAGCTACCATGCCCACTTGTCCAAGCACGGGAACCAGATAGTATGTATGATTATGTATTATGGTTTTGATAGTCGTGCTTACATACTTGCGTGGATGGTAGATAGATTTGATTATGTGACACATTGTACTAATTACTCATCATATATGAGTGTGCATATGTGGGACTGGTGCCCCTAGCAAGATTTCAGTCTCGACAAAGTAGGGTCAAGGGGGTCGATCCTGACCCTTGAGCACATCGACGATAATAGAGTGTTGAGGCCATTCTATGGGGATTTCATTGAGACATATACTGATTGCTGGAGGGTGTTAGTGATGATGGGTGGCAACATTTGGATGATGAGTTCATCACTTTGTGTTAACAGGCACCACTGGAGTGGCGCCCGACCATGAGGCGGATAACCATGACTACCAAGGGTATCTGGAAATGTCCCCTGCATAGTTAAGGAGAAGGATAGTGATGAGGAGGAGTAGTCAAATGAATCTAGTGATTATTCTGATGATGAGTAGGTAGTGATATAGGACTACTCCCATGCTATGGGCATGGGATTTTTTAACTTATGTATCACATCTTTTGATTGATCTATGTGCTCATGGATGTAAACACTTCTATTTTGGACTTATGCTTATTTATTTACATATGCACGTGGATGCAACTTTTATTTACATGAGCCTTATGTTATGATGTGATATGATTCAATGTATGCTTATTATGTGCACATGGATGCAATAGATGATGAATATATGGTATGCACATGGATAAGTTGCCTACCAAGGGGTTGTGCAATCATTGGTAGTAGATTATAAATGGAAATGAAAACAACACTAAACTAAACTAGAGATCAACATAGTTAAACATACATGCAAGTAGAAATCAGAGAACAAGCCATCATAAGAGAGTGCATAATGTAGAAGAATGCGTTTTATTATTAATTGCATAAAGAATTCAATGAGAGACACCCCTTGGAACAGTAGTAGAGGGTAATGAACTTTTGTACTTAGTCCAGGGGAAGGTTCATTGATATCCTTTGTGACTTCCAATCTCTAGCTAGGTGTCCTATGTAGATCCCCCTCTATGGAAAAAGTAGAAAACGTGATATGGACTCCTATCTCTGGTGAGAGAATTGGAATTTGTAAATGGTGATCCCGAGGGATTCTTTTATAGGCACAAGAATGGTAATAAAGGGTCTAGATCCAATGTGGATGCTTTCCATTCCTAGCTTGATCACTCAGTGGAGAGGTTATGGTTTTGGAAGTTAGATCCATTGTAGAGGTATGTGTCCACTTTTAGCCACTACTTCCTCGAGGAAGTGTGAAGTGATGATTAATAACCTAAATTTCATTTTTGGGTCTAGGTTGCAACTTTTTGGGAAATATGGGCGACCGAGGTCATGCCTCTTGAAGGAAAAGGCTTGACCCTCTAAATATGGTCAATTTCTGAGTTTGAATTTCAATTTTTGGGTATTTTAGTCACTTCCTCGGCTCATATGGATGACATGAGATGGAAAATGGTGCTAATGCGACCGATTATGATTTATAATGGTGATGAAATTGATGACAAGGTTGGTGAGCAAATTTTGGCTGTTAATAACTATGGATTTGATTTTTTTGTGCTATGTCTATTAGACTTCACTTCCCTTTCGTTGAATTGTCAGCGCAATTGACCAAAACTTTTAACTTATTTGCAATTTCACTAGGAGGAGCTAACCACTCGCTCTCATTTTTTAGTTCCTGGTTGCCTAGTTTAGATGGGTAAGTGATTGTTGAACTATTTCCTCTCAACTTGGAATCGATTTGTCTATTCCTTGTCCCTACTACCACACCCTCAACAGGATTTGTTTTACTTCTCTACTTTAGTAAAGAAATGGAGGCATGTGAGAGCCAATGGCACTTCCCCTAAATGTCCCAAACCAAATGTCATCTTGAAGTGGTTCTTGTTTTCCTAAACCATACTTTGCACTTAGGTATAGAAACAAAGGAACATTTAATTCAATATTTTTCTCACCTTTAGCCAGAAATCAATCCACTTATAGGTTTACTTGTCGATCCTCTTTCCCAAGTGTACTTAAGGAATGCATAGTTTCCTCCTTGGTTTCCACATCCTTAGATTTTCTCACTTCTTCCTTGACATCTTAATCTATTGTGATGTTTTCCTCTTGTTGATTAAGTGTCTTGATTTTCCTAACTGAGTCTTCAACAAACTATCATGCACCACCAGTCACCAAAATATTAGCTATTGAATCCTCTTTTTTTCCCCAAATTTTTCATGTTTCCCTTCACAAGAAATTATTTTAGTTCCTTAACTAGTCACTATGACCAAGCTCATGGTAGTCATCTATGCGATTGGCCCAAGTTTCCTTCTAACCATGGAGATGACGATCTTCTTTTGGCTTGAGAAGATAACCAAAATATCTAACTGTAGAACTAGTGTTTCCTACACCATCTTCATAACTCTTGTCGTGGGACCATGTCAAATTCATCCATGAGCCCAATGGTGAAGTTTGCAACTCTACTTTGAATCACAAATATTCACAGTGACCCAAATGGTTGTGTCAATTGCTCTTTTAATCTTTGATTTAACTTCTTTGAAATAAGTCTTTGTTGGTCAACTTGAAACCCAAGTCTATTGGAATCCTCCTCCTTTACAAATTTATGTGTGGCTCCAATGTCCATGAAGGTGAAGAATATCTTCCTGTTCAACTTTGCCTTGGCCTTACTTCCGCACCCTCACCAAGAGCTTTTTTACTTCTCTGCTTTAGTAAATAAATGGAGGCAAGTGATAGTTGATGTCGCTTCCCCTAAATGTCCCAAACCATATATCCTCTTGAAGTGGTTCTTGTTTTATTTAACCATACTTTGCACTTAGGTTTAACAACAAAGGAACTATCATTTGATTTAATCATTTTCTCACCTTTAGCTAGAAAACAATCCACTTCTATGTTTACTTGTCAATCCTCTTTCCCAAGCGTGCTTAAGGCATGCATAATTTCCTCCTTGGTTTCCACATCCCAATATTTTCTCACTTCTACCTCGACACCTTGATCTTTGTGAAGTTTTCCTTTTGTTGACTATGCTCCTAGGTTTTCTTGATGGAGTCTTCAACAAACTATCATGCACCACCATTCACCAAACTCTCAGCTATTGAATCTTCTTTTTTTTCCCAAAGTCTTCATGTTTCCCTTCATAAGAAATAATTTTAGTTCCTTAACTAGTCACTATGACCAAGCTCATGACAACCATCTATGTAATTGGCCCAAGTTGCCTTCTAACCATGGAGATGACAATCTTCTTTTGGCTTGAGAAGTTAACCAAAATATCTAACTGTAGAACTAGTGTTTCCTACACCCTCTTCAAGTACTCTTGTCATGGGACCATGTCAAAATCATCCATGGGCCCAATGGTGAATTTTGAAACTCCACTTGAGTCACAAATCTTCATAGTGACCCCAATGGTTGTGTCAATTGCTCTTTCTATCTCTGATTGAACTGCTTTGAAATAAGTCTTTGTTGGTCCAACTTGAAACCCAAGTCTATTAGAAACCTCCTCTTTTTCAAATTTATGTGTGGCTCCATTGTCCATGAACTGGTGAAGAATGTCTTCATGTTCACCTTTGCCTAACATGACAAAGCTTCGTCAAATAACCCTCTTGAATTGTTGAAGGCTTCTCTTTGGCTATGACATTAAGGACTTGCAAGACTCCCACTAAAAGTTGACTTGGCTATTGTTCAACAATGTTCAACTTTTGTTGCTTCAATGGACAATTCCTTATATGATGATCTTTAGCACAAATCCACCAAACAATAGGATTACCTCTATGATGTTTGTCCTTGGGCACACCTAAATTCTTAGATTTTCCCTCTCCAGGCTTCACATATGTCTTCCCCTTTCTCTTCTTCTTGGCCTTGCTGAACTACTTCTCCATCGCAACACCCTTTCCTACCTCATGAATTCACCCTACATTGGTCTTGAAATCAAGTATCTTGTTTGTTGTGGTAATTGTTGTAGGTTCTGCACATTTTGGTGTCATGGATCACTCTGCGCCAATGGATGCAAGCCCCTCATGAAGTGAAACAAATGATCCCCATCACTCATCTCCTTGATTTCCAGCATGAGATTAGAAAATGCCTTGATGTATCCTTGGATCTTTCCCATGTGCCTTAAAGACATCAACTCATTTTTTGCAATCCAAGTTTGGTTACCAGGGCCAAACTATACCTGAAAGACATTGTTCATCTCAATCCAATTGTTTATCTTCACAATGCTATGAACTTCAACTAGATCTTTTGCCCGATTCCTCCTCCAGAGCTTCATGGTACCCTTCAAGAACATGGTTGCAACATTCACCTTGATCTCATTTGATCTAATATTAATCTATTCAAGGTATTGCTCCATGTCCCAACAAAAGTTATCCAATACCTTGGCCTTGGGAATTCTGTCATAACGGTTCAAGCTCCTTTATCTTGATTTACATAGAGTTTGTCAAACTGTTTCCATGGGAAATATCTTGCTTGAGCACGTTGATGATGTCGTCGCGGTGCTACACCTTTATTGCTACAATTCTGACTAGATCTTCTACCACCATCAACCTCTCATCCACCTCTTTGGTAAGGGTTGCCAAGTCCTAATTCAGCACTATTGCCTCATTACATGATTGTACAGTGTGCTTCACTCTTATCTACAAAGACCTAGTGGCTTCATGTTGTTGGTTCAAGGCTATTGATGTATATGTAACTTCGGAATGTATTTCATATATATTTATTGTACCCTTATAAGAGATGTGTTATTCCTCTATAAGGAAGTGTCGTCATGTGTATTGACAAGTGTCGCAAGTGTGTGTACTTGGCGACAGGTTATTAGACCACCATGTTTGGGGTCGGCCCTGAAATATATATTATATTGTGGATGTACCTAGCTAGACAAGTTGGCCCGATAGTGGAACTGGGCAAACAGACTAGTATAAATAGAGATCGGGAGATCTCTATTTTCATCACTCGGAAACTCATACTTCTCTCACTCAGAAAGTGGCACACTAGTGAGGAGGAGGATCATCTACTACTGGGAGACTATCTCAGTGTATTTTGGTTATACTATGGTTGAGCCATTTCTCTCTCTATCTCTGAGGAAGTTGTGGGGTTTTTCACCTTAGGGTTTTCCCCATGGAAACTCTGTGTCTCTTGTCTCTCATGCTTTTGATTCTTGTGATACTTGACATGCTTGATATGATTGTTGTGCATTGATATAATGTACATGTTATTCTCTCAGTAAAGATCCTAGAGTATATTGAA
Organism: Larix kaempferi; assembly: GCA_027924585.1. Classification (NCBI taxonomy): domain Eukaryota; kingdom Viridiplantae; phylum Streptophyta; class Pinopsida; order Pinales; family Pinaceae; genus Larix; species Larix kaempferi. The sequence continues at coordinate 3,570,636 of BSBM01000985.1, read as the reverse complement.
TTAATGCTCAAAAATTAACATGGTATCAGAGCTTACCTGAGAAGATGACATTGTGGAGTGATGGAAACTAGGGTTTCTTGTTTATTGGGTTTCTCTCCAAATATTTTGGAAAACAAATATAGTAGATTGACTCTACTCATCAAGGAGAATCTATTTGTCTAATCAAAATTCAATTCTGAGCATTTTCAGATTTGGCCCTAAAAATTAGGGTTTCCTCAAAAGTAGGAATTTCTGGAATTTGAAGACATAGCTGGAAGCTCCTTGCAAAAATTGAAGTTTAGAGCTTTGGATCGAGATTTTTGGCTGGGTAGATCTCCGGGAAACTCAAACCCTAATTCAGGGTCCTTCTCAGTGAATCCGGGAAGACAGAAAGGTAGTTTTTAAGGGTGTAGCTTTGCAGATCTCAAATTCTGAATACACCAGGCTGATCAGCTCATCAAGGCGCATCTTTCTATCCTTTCAGAAAGTTGAAATTCACATTTTCAATTTTTAGGGTTTTTTCGACAAACCCTAATCCGGGACCAGATCTAGTTTTCAGCAATTCAAGTGGTAAGACCGAAATCTTTTCTATTTCCATTTGACGTACTCTTTAAGATGTCTCACCACACCAAGCTTGAGGATAAGCTTGAAGGGGCTGATAACTTCCGAGCTTGGAAGTATAGGATTGGGTTAATCCTGGAAGAGAATGAGTTGGACTCATATATAAAAGAAGGCATCCCTATCCCAGAGGATGAAGAGGCTAAGATATTGCATAAGAAGAACTTGGTCAAGGCAAAGAGAATCATTGTTGATTCTATCAAGGACCATCTTATTCCACATGTGTCATCTCTAAAGACACCCAAGGCTATGTTTGACTCTTTAACCAAGTTGTTTGAAGGGAAGAACATAAATCGGAAGATGACCCTGCGGAATCAATTGAAAGGGGTCAAGACGTCGAATGGAGAAACCATTCAATCCTATTTCTCCAAGGTCTCTCAGATCAAGGAACAACTTGAAGCTGTAGATGAAATGGTGGAGAATGGTGAAATTATTATGACCACTTTGAATGGCCTACCTAGGTCATGGGACTCTTTTATCCAAGGGATCTGTGCCAGAAAGAAATTAATCTCCTTCAGTAGAATTATGGGAGGAATGTTCTCAAGAAGAAGCAAGGCTTGTGGAAAGAGAAGAAAAGATGGGGAATGAAGATCAAGCTCTCACAACTCACACTAAGAAGGGCAAGTTCAAGAGGGAGCCAACCCATCACAAGAAGAAATCTTCTCATCATTATCACAAAGACAAGAAAGATCTAAGGTGTTTCACTTGTAATGAGAAGGGTCACTTTGCTTCAGAATGTCCCAAGAACAAAAGGGACAACCACAACAACAACAACTCCAACAAGAAGAAGAAGGGTATCAAAAGAAGGTACCATGCTCATGCTGTCAAAGATGATGAACCTCCAAAGAAGAAAGCTAGGGAAGAAAGTGATGATGACTCATCAAGTGAAGGAGAGTATGTCCTAATCTCTGCTCTCACAGGTACAATCTCCCATGGTTGTAATGATTGGTTAATTGACAGTGGGGCTTCTAAACACTTGACTGGGTTTAAAGAATCCTTTGTAAATCTATCTGAACATGAATCACCCCATAAAGTGAAACTTGGGGATGATTATCAATACCCCATCAAAGGAAGTGGTAAAGCCTCCTTCAACCTAGATTCTAGAAAATCATTGAAGATGAAAGAAGTCCTTTATGTACCTGGGCTCAAGAATAACCTACTCTCCAAGGTATGAGGGTTTCATTTGTGGATGGCCAAGTCCTAATGTGGCCAAAGGGTAAAACAATCGATGATACAGTAGTGATTGGAGAGCAAGAGGGAGGATTGTACAAATTAAAGGGACAACCTGAACATGCTATGAAGACAAAGATTCATCCATAGTCATGGATCACATAGAGGTACGTATAATTTGTTTTTGCAAAAGTTAACTAATGAGTAGGTCATTGAAGAGATCAAGAACACATTGCTAGACATAATTAGTAAATATGATGACCAAGTATGTTTTGTTATATATATCGTATACTTTTGTATGATTGATAATGATTACTCTTGAAGTTACAAGTTTAAGTAATCTAGAACTTATGCATATTATGTTTCTTACCTTATTTAATGTTATGACTAACCAGAAGAGTCATAGGTTTGAGTAATCACAGGTTTAGACTAACCATAAGAGTCCTATATAAACTTTGAATGCTAATGCTTATTATTTCTGTTTGAAATGATCATGACTATACATGCTTGAGATTATTGAGTTTTGATAATATTAAGATTATACTAATGAATGTTTGATTATGTATGAAACCTCGAGGATAACACAATGATGATACTAACAAGCATGCATAGGGATCGAGAATGAATATAAGTTCAAGAACAGGTAATCTAGGAAGCAAAGATCAAGAGGGAGCACACTCCAGTGGTTTCTGCAAGGATGCAGATATTCAGAGGGAGTTGACCATCTCTCCACATTCCACAACAGAAAGGTGTAAGAAGAAGCTACTTCAGATTAGGACTCTAGCAGCTCCTACAAGGAAACAAAGACTCAGAGGGAGTCCACCCAACAAACAAACAAAGATGAGTATTTTAATTACCAATTCTTACATATTTGTTTGTTTAAATAAAATTGTTCAATGATGTATATGCTTATGTTCCTAGACTTAGGATATGTATTTTGCATATTTGCATTAATGAACAGGATACTACTAATATGCATATGATGGGTAAGTGGCCTATGGCACTGTACAACATTCCATTTCTACTTATCTAGAATGAAACCTCTTTGCTGACATGTTGGGAGTTGTGCACACTCTTAACAATTTTCTAGTAGAGATTGGAAGGCATCTAGAAAGTTACAGGATATGGATGAATGTTGTATTAAAGAATTGGCTAAAATAATTGCATGACTGTATGACATATTTCTTTATGTATAAGAATTTGTTTTGGAAAACTATGAGATGTTTCTAATCATGCAATTTAACTTGTTTTGTAGGAAAGATCATATACCATCACCTACAAAAGAAGGACTACAACATTTGTTCCAGCAACAAAGATATCTATTGAAGATATTGAAGTTCCCAGGATCTGGGATGAAGTAATGGAAGAATGCCATGATCTATCGATCATGAAGAATGATGTTTGGGATGTAGTCCCAAGACCTGAAGGGAAGTTTGTTATGACTTCCATATGGATCTATTAGATCAAGCATGCTGTAGATGGCAGCATAGAGAAGTATAAAAGCAATGAAATGGAAAATACACTAGATGGATGTCAAGATTGCCTTCTTGAATGGTGTAGTTGAAGAGGAAGTTTATGTGGAGCAGCCACTCGGGTTTGAAATACATGACAAGGAGTCATATGTATGCAAATTGAAGAAAGCCTTGTATGGCTTGAAGAAAGCTCCCAGAACTTGGTATGGTAGGATGGACAGTTTCCTATCTAGTTTGGGCTTTACCAAGAGTAAAGCTGATTCCAACCTTTACTACAAGGTTGAGGAAGGGAATCCTGTGATTCTACTCCTGTATGTGGATGACTTATTTGTAACAGGAGATGACAGCTTGATTGCAGATACTAAGAGGAAGCTTGCTGCCGAGTTCGATATGAAAGACTTAGGAATGATGCACTATTTCCTAGGTATGGAGGTGTGGTAGAGTGCAGATGGGATCTTCCTTGGTCAAGGGAAGTACACAGTAGATATCCTGAAGAGATTCGGGATGATGGATTGCAAGGCCATGGCCACACCTATGGCATCGAACCTAAAGCTTCTATGTGATGCTTCATTTGAGCCAGTTGATATCTCTATGTATCGTCAGATGATTGGGTCCTTGATGTACATGACGAACACGAGACCAGATATTTGCTTTGTTGTGAACACATTGAGTCAATTCCTGAAAGATCCGAGGAGTGTTCATATGATTGCTGTAAATCATGTTCTGAGGTACCTGAAGGGTACAGTGGATTATGGGCTCAAGTATGAAGCGAATCAAAAGTTTAACCTACAGGGTTATGTTGATTCAGATTGGGCTGGCAGTGCTGCAGATAGGAAGAGCACGTCTAGATGCTGCTTCAGTACGGGATCAGGTGTGATCTCTTGGTTTAGCAGGAAGCAGTCCTGCGTAGCACTGAGTACAGCTGAGGCAGAGTATGTTGTAGCCTGTTCAGCTAGTTGTGAGGCAGTATGGCTACGGAAGCTACTGTCTGAGTTATTTGATCTCCCGTTAGATGCTACTGGTATCTTTTGTGATAACCAGAGTTGTGTGAAGCTGTCCGAGAACCCTGTGTTTCATGACAAGTCGAAGCACATAGAGATCAAATATCACTATATCAGGGTTATGGTGCAGAGAGGAGCTGTGAAGATCCTGTATGTTGCGACGGACAAGCAGATTGTAGATGTACTGACGAAGCCACTAGCCAGAGTGAGGTTCGAATACTTCAGGGAGAGGCTTGGTGTTCTTCAAATCGACGACACTTTGAGGAAGAAGTGATGGACACATTTGCTGAAGCCATTCCAATCATGTTGGAAGGAGGATCCTTCACATGGCTGTGGATGTAAGCGCTGGATGATCTATGTATTTCATATATATTTATTGTACCCTTATAAGAGATGTGTTATTCCTCTATAAGGAAGTGTCGTCATGTGTATTGACAAGTGTCGCAAGTGTGTGTACTTGGTGACGGGTTATTAGACCACCATGTCTGGGGTCGGCCCTGAAATATATATTATATTGTGGATGTACCTAGCTAGACAAGTCGGCCCCATAGTGTAACTGGGCAAACAGACTAGTATAAATATAGATCGGGAGATCTCTATTTTCATCACTCGGAAACTCATACTTCTCTCACTCCGAAAGTGGTGCACTAGTGAGGAGGAGGATCATCTGCTACTAGGAGACCATATCAGTGTATTTTGGTTGTACTTTGGTTGAGCCATTACTCTCTCTATCTCTGAGGAAGTTTTGGGGTTTTTCACCTTAGGGTTTTCCCCACGGAAACTTTGTGTCTCTTGTCTCTCATGCTTTTGATTCTTGTGATGCTTGACATGCTTGATATGATTGTTATGCATTGATCTACTGTACATGTTATTTTCTCAGTAAAGATCCTAGAGTATATTGGATTAATGCTAAAAAATTAACAAAGGCCTCTTGAATTTTTTCAACAAAATTTTCCAATGCAACTAGTCTTGCCTTGGTCTTGGCAACCTTGGAGATATACCTACAATCACTTTCTTCTTGCTACAAGCCAGTCTCGACATCTGAACCAATCATGGGGGATTTCATGTACTTAGTCACTTTGCATAGTGACCAACATCCTACTTGCAATGAAGCCAAACTTGTTACCTCTTTGAGCAAACCATTCCATATGTGCTTACCATCTCCGACACCATTTAGTCTTTGGTTTGTCACTTTGGCTTCTTCATTCACCTACATAGTTACTCTTTACCAAAACCCATTGTCTTGCGGAGTTGTGGAGAAGATTCATCCAACTTGGTCTAGAACCTACTAGACTTTACACTGCCTACGATCTTCATTGTGGCATAAGTTCATGACTTGAATCAACTTTCCTTCTTAAAAGTTGTTGATGATCCCTTCAATGATCCTTCTTTCCTGATTTCTTACCAACTTCCATAACCCTAGGGAACACACCTTCCTAGTGCCTAAATTTTTCTTTTAGTCTCTAGCAATTGTGCAACACTGCTCAACTTTGGTCATCGAGGCTTGGTTTCTCAAGAATACTTGTTGATAGACTACACCTCTTTGTCTAAATACCACCGATACCTCCACTCTAGACTAAAAATTTGTGAGACCTACACGATCTTGCCTAACAAATTGCCCACATCCAACTAAGTGACGTGACTTACTTATGCCTAGTTATACTTTTGATTTGTACAGTTAACATAAATCACTGACTTACTTATTCCTAGTTATACATGAGGTTACCCTTGGTTGACTGGACAATGAACCAAGGAATTGATCGAAAGGGATCACCACCTATTTCTTGAATCTGGTGTAGCCCTGCCCTCTAAGCACCTATAGTCTTTATCCATTGACAATGACCAGTAATAACATAAATCATTGAATTACTTATGCCTAGTTATACTTTCGATTTGTACACTTAACATAAATGGAAGCAAGGAAACCACACAAAACAACATAGGTTTCGACACCCAAGCCGAGTGTCATCAAGCTTTATTATTGAAGAATGCAATGTACAATATAATGGGGGAGATCTGACACAAGGGCGTGACCTCAGTTCAAAGGAGGATCCAACACATTGTTAGGGTTTGTTTACAGTAAACAAACAAGCCTAAGCATTACCCGCCCCTTTGCCACCTTGCTTTCCTACAACCTTGATTGCTCCTCACAAGTTTGTGACCTGTAGATTTTGTTCTTCAACAACTCTGGTTGTTGTAGTAATTCTTCCAATAGCAAAGCTAAACCTTGATCCTTAGCCTATCGTAGAACATTCTACCTTTGTGCAACCCTTCAATGCAGAGCAACTTAGCTCTTCGTTGGATAATACAATCCTTCCTTGATTCATTACCTTTTCTCTTGGCTCACGAGGCCCCTTTGGTTGCAAAGTGGACAGATTATTGTGCACGATCTAGCCGACTTTGTTGACGATTATAGCATCCTTTTGCAAGTGTCAACTCAGTCCCAAGTGTACTTAAGGCATGCATAGTTTCCTCCTTGTCGATGCTCTTTCCCGAGTGTACTTAAGGCATGCATAGTTTCGTCCTTGGTTTCCACATCCTTATATTTTCTCACTTCCGCCTCGACATCTTAATCTATTCTGAAGTTTTCCTCTTGCCGATTAAGTGTCTTGGTTTTCCTGACTAAGTCTTCAAAAAACTATCATGCACCACGAGTCACCAAAATCTCAGGTATTGTATCCTCTTTTTTTCCCAAATTCTTCATGTTTCCCTTCACAAGAAATTATTTTAGTTCTTTAACTAGTCACCATGACCAATCTCATGGTAGTCATCTATGCGATTGGCCCAAGTTGCCTTCTAACCGTGGAGATGACGATATTCTTTTGGCTTGAGAAGATAACCAGAATATCTAACTGTAGAACTAGTGTTTCCTACACCATCTTCAAGAACTCTTGTCGCGGGACCATGCCAAATTCATCCATGATCCCAATGGTGAAGTTTGCAACTCCACTTGAATCACAAATATTCATAGTGACCCAAATGGTGGTGTCAATTGCTCTTTCAATCTCTAATTTAACTGCTTTGAAATAAGTCTTTGTTGGTCCAACTTGAAACCCAAGTCTATTGGAAACCTCCTCCTTTATAAATTTATGTGTGGCTTCAATGTCCACGAAAGTGAAGAATATGTGTTCATGTTCAAATTTTCCTTGGCCTTACTTCCGCACCCTCAGCATGAGCCGTTTTACTTCTTTGCTTTAGTAAAGAAATGGAGGCAAGTGATAGCTGATGCCACTTCCCCTAAATGTCCCAACCCATATATCCTCTTGAAGTGGTTCTTGTTTTCTTTAACCATACTTCGCACTTAGGTTTAACAACAAAGGAACAATCATTTGATTCAATATTTTTCTCACCTTTAGCTAGAAATCAATCCACTTCTATGTTTACTTATCGATCCTCTTTCCCAAACATGCTTAAGGCATGCACAATTTCCTCCTTGGTTTCCACATCCCAAGATTTTCTCACTTTTGCCTTGACACCTTGATCTTAGTGAAGTTTTCCTTTTGCTAACTAAGCACCTAGGATTTCCTAATGGATTCTTCAACAAACTATCATGCACCACCATTCACCAAACTCTCAGCTATTGAATCTTTTTTTTCCCCAAAGTCTTCATGTTTCCCTTCATAAGAAATAATTTTAGTTCCTTTTAACTAGTCACTATGACCAAGCTCATGGCAGTCATCTATGTAATTGGACCAAGTTTCCTTCTAACCACGGAGATGACAATCTTCTTTTGGCTTGAGAAGATAACCAAAATATCTAACTGTAGAACTAGTGTTTCCTACACCATCTTCAAGTACTCTTGTCATGGGACCATGTCAAAATCATCCATGGGCCCAATGGTGAATTTTGCAACTCCACTTGAGTCACAAATCTTCATAGTGAACCCAATGGTTGTGTCAATTGCTCTTTCTATCTCTGAGTGAACTGCTTTGAAATAAGTCTTTGTTGGTCCAACTTGGAACCCAAGTCTATTGGCAACCTCCTCTTTTTCAAATTTATGTGTGGCTCCATTGTCCATGAAGGTGAAGAATGTCTTCATGTTCACCTCTTCCTAACATGACAAAGCTTCATCAAATCATCCTCTTGAATTGTTGAAGGCTTCTCTTTGGCTATGACATTATGGACTTACAAGACTCCCACTAAAGGTTGACTTAGCTATTGTTCAACAATGTTCAACTTTTGTTGCTTCAATGGGAAATTCCTTGCATGATGATCTTTAGCACAAATCCACCAAACGATAGGATTGCCTCTATCATGTTTGTCCTTGGGAACACCTAAATACTTAGATTTTACCTCTTCAGGCTTCACATATGTCTTCCCCTTGCTCTTCTTTTTGGCCTTGCTGAACTACTTCTCCATTGCAACACCCTTTCCTACCTCATGAATTCACCCTACATTGGTCTTGAAATAAAGTAACTTGTTTTTTGTGGTCATTGTTGTAGGTTCTACACTTTTTGGTGTCACGAATCACTCCACGCCAATGGTTGCAAGCCCTTCATGAAGTGAAACAACTGATCCCCGTTACTCATCTCCTTGATTTCCAACATGAGATTAGAAACTGCCTTGATGTATCCTTGGATCTTTCCTGTGTTCCTTAAAGAAATCAACTCATTCTATGCAATCCAAGTCTAGTTACCAAGGCCAAACTATACATGAAAGACATTGTTCATCTTCACAACGCTATGACCTTCCACTAGATATTTTTCCTGATTCCTCCTCTAGACCTTCATGGCACCCTTCAAGAACATGGTTGCAACATTCACCTTGATCTCATTTGATCTACTATTAATCTATTCAAGGTATTGCTCCATGTCCCAACAAAACTTATCCAATACCTTGGTCTCGTGAGTTCTGTCATAATAGTTCAAGCTCCTTTATCTTGATTTTCATAGAGTTTGTCAAACTGCTTCCATGGGAAACATCTCGCTTGAGCACGTTGATGATGTTGTAGCGGTCCTACACCTTTATTGCTACAATTTGGACTAGATCTTCTACCACCATCAACCTGTCATCCATCTCTTTGGTGAGGGTTTTCAAGTCCTAACTTAGCACTATTGCCTCATTACACGATTGCACAGTGTGCTTCACTCTTATCTCCAAAGACCCAGTGGCTTCATGTTGTTGGTTCAAGGCCTCTTGAATTTTTTCAATAAAATTTTCCAATGCAACTAGTCTTGCCTTGGTCTTGGTGACCTTGGAGGTCTACCTACAATCACTTTCTTCATGCTACAATCCGGTCTCATCATTTGAACCAATCATGGGGGATTTCATGTACTTAGTCACTTTTCATAGTCACTAACTGTTGGAGTATCGGTACAACCACATAGTATAACCGTCGCACCTCAGGGAATATAAAAATGTGGACTAACCGCCACTCCTGGTAATAGGACCTTGTTCTTGGTTTCAAATTTTCATCAACATCTACAGGTTTTGGTGTAACGGAAAACCTCACATGGTATCAGAACCGAGGTCTCGGGTTCATTTCCCCCAAACTACGGCTGAGGGGGGGTGTTGGAGTATCGGTATAACCACATGGTATAACCGTCGCACCTTTGGGAATATAAAAATGTGGACTAACTTGTTAAATTTTGAGCATTAATTCATTATACTCTAGGATCTTTGCTGAGAGAATAACATCTACAGTATATCAATGCATGACAATCATAATATGACAAGCATCACAAGCATCACAAGAATCAAAAGCATAGAGACAAGAGACACAGAGTTTCCGTGGGGAAAAACCTAAGGTGAAAAACCCCACAACTTCCTCAGAGATAGAGAGAGCAATGGCTCAACCAAAATACAACCAAATAACACAGAGATAGTCTCCTAGCAGATGATCCTCCTCCTCCTCACAAGTGCGCCACTTTCCAGAGAGAGAGTGAGTTACTTTTTTCGAGTGACTAAAATAGAGATCTCCTATCTCTATTTATACTTACCTTTTTGCCCAGTGACCTACTGGGGCCGACTTGTCTACTTAGATACATCCACATTATATTATATATAATTCCGGGCTGACCCCAAATGGTGGTCTAATAACCCATCGGCAAGTACACACACTTGCGACACTTGTCAATCCACATGACGACACTTCCTTATAGAGGAATGACACATCTCTTATAAGGGTACAATAAATATATATAAAATATAAAGATGAAATACATTCCGAAGTTACATATACATCAACACTCCCTCTTAACTAGGAAGGTATTTCTCGACACAGATCTGCTAGACAAGTCTTCTTCTCTGGATCATCGTCATCATCATCGTCACTGCTGCTGCTATCTCAACCAATCTTTGACTCTACTCGTCATAGGAAGTTCTACAGAGCCAGTCCTTTTTCATACTGGATGTAGGCCCGCCATCTGCAGGTCTTCATCATCACTGGCCATACTGTGGAATCCTCAGGACTCATTACGTGCGTCACAAAACCTGGCTGCAGCATCCCAGGCTGTTACGAGCACACAGCTCTACCTGTAGGATCTCCCAGGAGCACATTACATGTGACCCATCACAAAACCTGGCTGAAGCATCCCAGGCTGTTACGAGCACGCGGCTCTACCTGTCGGATCTCCCAGGAGCACATTACATGTGATCTCACCACAAAACCTGGCTGAAGCATCTGAGGCCTTTTTCATCCTGTCCAGATCTCCCAGGAGCAAATTACATGTGGTCATGGCAAAACCTGGCTGAAGCATCTGAGGCCTTTTTCATCCTGTCCAAGTCTCCCAGGAGCAAATTACATGCCATAGGACAAAACCTCGCAAGAGCATATCAGGATGTTACGGGTACACAACTCTGACCTGAAATCTCCCAGGGCACAAATTACATGTCCTCCCAAGCAAAACCTCGCAAGAGCATTTGCCAGATGTCCCAGGGCACCGAATTACATGCCATAAGCAAAACCTCGAAAGACCATCTGCAAATCTCCCAGGGCACAAATTACATGCTTTCCTGCACAACCTGATCCACGGCCACAAAGTATCATCTGATACTCATCAAACATCATCCTGATGTACACATGATCATCCTGATCATCATCACTGCAACATCCTGCTGCATGTCATCTGGAGAAGCTCATCATCCACGATCATCCAAGTATCCACCTGATACATACATAGATACATGATCCACACAATGTATCCATCAACATACATGATCCACCTGATCATACAAAGATACATGATCCAAACAATGTATCCATCAGCATACATGATCCACCTGATCATACAAAGATACATGATCCACACAATGTATCCATCAGCATACATGATCTACCTGATCATACAAAGATACATGATCCACACAATGTATCCATCATCATACATGATCTACCTGATCATACAAAGATACATGGTCCACACAATGTATCCATCAGCATACATGATCTACCTGATCATACAAGGATACATGATCCACACAATGTATCCATCAACATATATGATCTACCTGATCATACAAGGATACATGATCCACACAATGTATCCATCAGCATCCAACATGATGCGTTCATACAAAATACATACACATGATCCAACCGATCATATCCAGCATCCAACATGATGCATATACAAAATACATACACATGATCCAACCGATCATATCCAGCATCCAACATGATGCATATACAAAATACATATAATGATCCAACTGATCATATCCAAGCAGAAACCAGAACATCCTCCTGATGTTCATCATTCAGCGCTTACATCCACAGCCATGTGAAGGATCCCCCTTCCAACATGCTTGGAATGGCTTCAGCAAATGTGTTCATCACTTCTTCCTCGAAGTGTCCTCGATCTGAAGCACGCCAAGCCTCTCTCTGAAATACTCGAACTTCACCCTGGCTAGTGGCTTCGTCAGCACATCTGCAATCTTCTCGTCCGTCGCAACATACAGGAGCTTCACAGCTCCTCTCTGCACCATATCCCTGATATAGTGATATTTGATCTCTATGTGTTTCGACCTGTCATGAAACACTGGGTTCTCGGATAGCTTCACACAACTCTGGTTATCACAGAAAATACCAGTAGCATCCAGCGGGAGATCAAATAACTCAGACAGTAGCTTCCGTAGCCATACTGCCTCACAACTAGCTGAACAGGCTGCAACATACTCAGCCTCTGCTATACTCAGTGCTACACAGGACTGCTTCCTACTAAACCAAGAGATCACACCTGATCCCATATTGAAGCAACACCCAGATGTGCTCTTCCTATCTGCAGCACTGCCAGCCCAATCTGAATCAACATAACCCTGCAGGTTAAAATTTTGATTTGCTTCATACTTGAGCCCATAATCCACTGTACCCTTCAGGTACCTCAGAACATGCTCTACAGCAATCAGGTGAACACTCCTCGGATCCGTCAGGAACTGGCTCAATGTGTTCATAGCAAAGCAAATGTTTGGTCTCGTGTTCGTCAGGTACATCAAGGACCCAATCATCTGACGATACATGGAGACATCAACTGGCTCAGATGAAGCATCACATAGAAGCTTCAGATTCGATGCCATAGGTGTGGCCATGGCCTTGCAATCCATCATCCCAAATCTCTTCAGGATATCTACTGTGTACTTCCCTTGACCAAGGAAGATCCCACCTGCATTCTACCACACCTCCATACCTAGGAAATAGTGCATCATTCCCAAATCTTTCATATCGAATTCAGCGACAAGATTCCTTTTAGTATCTGCAATCAGTCTGTCATCTCCTGTTACAAATAAGTCATCCACATACAGGAGTAGAATCACAGGATTCCCTTCCTCAACCTTGTAGTAAAGGTTGGAATCCGCTTTACTCTTGGTAAATCCCAAACTAGATAGGAAACTGTCTATCCTACCATACCAAGTTCTGGGAGCTTGCTTCAAGCCATACAAGGCTTTCTTCAGTCTGCACACATATGACTCCCTGTCATGTATTTCAAAACCAAGTGGTTGTTCCACATATACTTCCTCTTCAACTATACCATTCAGGAAAGCGGTCTTGACATCCATATGGTGTATTTTCCATTTCATAGCTGCAGCCAGGGCAAGTACTGTTCTGATGGAAGTATACCTGGCTACAGGTGCAAAATTTTCTTCATAATCTATTCCCTCTTTCTGAGAGAATCCACGAGCTACGAATCTTGCTTTGTATTTCTCCACACTGCCATCTGCAGCATGTTTGATTTTGAAGATCCATTTAGAAGTCACAACAGACTTCTCTTTAGGTCTTGGGACAACATCCCAAACATCATTCTTCATTATTGATTGGTATTCCTCAACCATGGCATCCTTCCATTCTTTCTTTTCTGCTGCTTCTTCATAACTGGAAGGTTCTTTGTTCATAATGTCACAGAGTAAAGCAACATAGCTGGTTTGTGATCTGGTTCTTTTCTTTGCTATGTGTTCTTCTTCTGGAATACCAAATCTTTCTGCATCTTGAATGAGCTCTCTAGCCCATACAGGTTTCCTCTTGTGAGAGTTATCCTCACGGGGTGGATCTAAAGGTTCTTGTGGATCTTCAAACTCACGAACAGCTTCTGGAGCTGCTTCAGTCATGGGAGTGTCCTGAAATCTTGTTTCCTTAGGTTCTTCATAAACTTCAGTAGGTGCCTTCCTTGATTTGATGAATGCTGAGTTTTCATCAAAAGTTACATCCCTGCTGACATCAATCTTCTTGAACCCTGGAAAGTATATTCTGTAAGCCTTCGAGCTTTCACTGTATCCCACAAAAATACCCTTCTTTCCTGAAGGATCTAGTTTAGTCCTCTTTTCCTTTGGGACATGAGTGTACACTGGACAACCAAATATTCTGAGATGACTGGCTTCAGGTTTCTTACCAGAAAAGACCTCTTCTGGTGTCTTGTTGTCCAATATCTTGTGGGGTGTTCTGTTCTGCACATATACAGCTGTTCTAGCTGCTTCTGCCCATAAATGCATAGGAAGATCCTGGTCATGCAACATTGCCCTTGCTGCTTCCATGATAGTTCTGTTCTTCCTTTCTGGAACACCATTCTGTTGAGGATTATAAGGAGCAGTCAACTCCCTCTTAATCCCTGAATCACTACAAAGCTTCTTGAAGTCATTTGAGGTGAATTCTCCACCATTGTCGGATCTGAATGTTTTGATCTTCTTGTCAGTTTGGTTCTCCATCAAGGTTTTGAATTCCTTGAATTTATCAAGCACCTCATCTTTGCCCTTCAAGAAGTATACCCAAGTCTTCCTGGAGAAGTCATCAATAAATGAGACATAGTAAACATACCCACTTAGGGAACTGGATGACATAGGACCACATACATCTGAGTGGATGATTTCCAGGATGTCTTTTGCCTTGCTTTCACTGCTTGGGAAAGCCTTCTTAATATTCTTACCTTTTGCACATCCTTTGCAAACACCTTCATTTTTGGTCTTGATTTCAGGAAGACCCTCTACTGCCTTGCTTGCAGTTGGAAGTGCTCTATAGTGCATGTGAGCAAGTCTTCTATGCCAAAGTTCACTTGGCTCCATAGATTCATGTACCATGGCATGTTCAGGTTGTCCCTTCAATTTATACAAGCCTCCCTCTTGCTCTCCAATTACTACTGCATCATCTATGGTCTTTCCCTTTGGCCACATTAGGACTTGGAAATCCACAAATGCAACCCTCATACCTTTTGCATCTAATGCAGAAATGGAGAGTAAGTTCTTCTTGAGCCCAGGTACATAAAGTACTTCCTTCATCTTCAGAGATTTTCCAGAATCTAGGTTGTAGGAGGCTTCACCACTTCCTTTGATTGGGTATTGATAATCATCCCCAAGTTTCACCTTATGGGGTGATTCATGTTCAGATAGGTTCACAAAAGATTCTTTGAACCCAGTCATGTGTTTGGAAGCCCTACTATCAATCAACCAATCATTACAACCATGGGAGATGGTACCTGTGAGAGCAGAGATCAGAACATACTCTTCTTCACTTGATGAGTCATCATTGCTATCACTTTCTTCACTAGCCTTCTTCTTTGGAGGTTCATCATCTTCGGCAGCATGAGCATGAAACCTTCTTTTGCCACCCTTCTTCTTCTTATTTGAGATGTTGTTGTCCTTCTTGTTCTTGGGACAATTTATGGCAATATGTCCTTTCTCATTACAGGTGAAGCATACTCTTCTTTCTTTGAATTGATGTGAAGATCTCCTGGAGTGAGATGGCTCTTTCTTGAACTTTCCTTTCCTGGTGTGGGCTGCAAGAGCTTGATCTTCACCTCCCATCTTTTCTTCACGAGCTATAAGTGTAGCTTCTTCTTGAGAGCATTCTTCCTGAAGTCTACTGAAAGAGATCAACTTCTTCCTTGCACAAATTCCTTGAATGAAGGAATCCCATGACCTGGGTAGGCCATTTAGAGTGGTCATCACCACTTCACCATTCTCCACCATTTCATCTACTGCTTCTAATTGTTCCTTGATCTGGGAGACCCTTGAAAAGTAAGATTGAATGGTTTCTCCATTCTGAAACTTCACTGCTTTCAATTGGTTCCGCAGGGTCATCTTCCGATTTATGTTCTTTCCTCCAAATAGCTTGGTCAAAGATTCAAACATCTCCTTGGGTGTCTTAAGAGAAGACACATGGGGTATGAGATGGTCTTTGATAGAATCAGCAATGATTCTCTTTGCCTTGACCAAGTTCTTCTTGTGTAATGCCTTGGCTTCTTCATCCTCTGGGATAGGGATGTCTTCTTTCACATATGAGTCCAACTCATTCTCTTCCAGGATTAACCCAATCCTATACTTCCAGGCTCGGAAGTTATCAGCCCCTTCAAGCTTATCCTCAAGCTTAGTGTGGAGAGACATCTTTAAGAGTACTTCAAATGGAAATAGAAAAGATTTAGGACTTACCACTTGAAGTGCTGAAAACTGGATCTGGTCCCGGATTAGGGTTTGTCAGAGAAACCGTAAAAATTCAAAATGTGAATTTCAAAATTCCGAAAGGATAGAAAGATGCGCCTTGGAGAGCTGATCAGCCTAGTGCATTCAGAATCTGAGATCAGCAAAGTCTTGCCCTTCAAAATTGTCTTTTTGTCCTCGTGGGTTCACTAGGGAGAGCCCTGAATTAGGGTTTGAGTTTCCCGGAGATATACCCAGCCAAAAATCTCGATCCAAAGCTCAAACCTTCGATTTTTGCAAGGAGCTTCCAGCTGTGCCTTCAGTTTCCAGAAATTCCTATTTTTGTGGAAACCCTAATTTTTAGGGCCAAATCTGAAAATGCTCGGAACTGAATTCTGATTGGACAGATAGATGCGCCTTGATGAGTAGATCCAATCTACTATACTGAATTTCAAAAATCTGTGGAGAGAAACCCAATAAACAAGCTTCCGTCACTGCAAAATGTCTTCTTCTCAGGTTAGCTCTGATACCATGTTAAATTTTGAGCATTAATTCATTATACTCTAGGATCTTTGCTGAGAGAATAACATCTGCAGTATATCAATGCATGACAATCATAATATGACAAGCATCACAAGCATCACAAGAATCAAAAGCATAGAGACAAGAGACACAGAGTTTCCGCGGGGAAAACCCTAAGGTGAAAAACCCCACAACTTCCTCAGAGATAGAGAGAGCAATGGCTCAACCAAAATACAACCAAATAACACAGAGATAGTCTCCTAGCAGATGATCCTCCTCCTCCTCACAAGTGCGCCACTTTCCAGAGAGAGAGTGAGTTACTTTTTTCGAGTGACTAAAATAGAGATCTCCTATCTCTATTTATACTTACCTTTTTGCCCAGTGACCTACTGGGGCCGACTTGTCTACTTAGATACATCCACATTATATTATATATAATTCCGGGCCGACCCCAAATGGTGGTCTAATAACCCATCGGCAAGTACACACACTTGCGACACTTGTCAATCCACATGACGACACTTCCTTATAGAGGAATGACACATCTCTTATAAGGGTACAATAAATATATATAAAATATACAGATGAAATACATTCCGAAGTTACATATACATCAACATAACCGCCAATCCTGGTAATAGGACCTTGTGCTTGGTTTCAAATGTTCATCAACATCTATAGGTTTTGGTGTAACGAAAAACCTCACACCAACATCCTACTTGCAGTCAAGCCAAATTTGTTACTTGTTTGAGCATACCATTCCATAGGTGCTTACTATCTCCGACACCATTTAGTCTTCGGTTTGTCACTTTGGCTTCTTCATTCACCTACATAGTTACTCTTTTACAAAATCTATTGTCTTGTGGAGTTGTGGAGAAGATTCATCCAACTTGGTCTAGAACCTACTTAAACTTTACACTGCTTATAATCTTCATTGTGGCATAAGGTCATGACTTGAACCGACTTTCCTTCTTAAAAGTTAGTGATGAGCCCTTCAATGATCCTTCTTTCCTGATTTCTTACCAACTATCACAACCCTAGGGAACACACCTTCCTAGTGCCTAAATTTTTCTTTCAATCCCTATCAATTGTGCAACACTGCTCAACTTTGGTCATCGAGGTTTGGTTGCCTAAGACTACTTGTTGATAGACTACACCTCTTTGTCTAAATACCACCGATACCTCCACTTTAGACTACAACTTTGTGAGACCTACACAATCTTGCCTTTAAACAAATTGCCCACATCCAACTAAGTGATGTGACTTACTTAAATGCCTAGTTATACTTTTGATTTAAGTGATGTGACTTACTTAAATGCCTAGTTATACTTTTGATTTGTACCGTTAACATAAATCAGTGACTTACTTATGCCTAGTTATACACGAGGTTACCCTTGGTTGACTGAACAATGAACAAGGGAATTGGTCAAAAGGGATCACCACCTATTTCTTGAATCCGGTGTAGGCCTGCCCTCTAAGCACCTATAGTCTTTATCCCTTGGCACCGAACAGTAATAACATAAATCACTGACTTACTTATGCCTAGTTATACTTTTGATTTGTACAGTGAACATAAATGGAAGCAAGTCAACAACACAACACAACATAGGTTTCGACACCCAAGCCGAGTGTCATCAAGCTTTATTATTGAAGAATGCAGTGTACAATATAATGGGGTGATCCGACACAAGGACGTGACCTCAGTTCATTGGAAGATCCAACACACTGTTAGGGTTTGTTTACAGTAACCAAACAAGCCCAAGCATTACCTACCCCTTTGCCACCTTGCTTGCATACAACCTCGATTGCTCCTCACAAGTATGTGACCTGTAGATTTTGTTCTTCAACAACTCTGGTTGTTGTAGTAATTCTTCCAATGGCAAAGCTGAACCCCGAGCCTTAGCCTATCGTAGAACATTCTACCTTTGTGCAACCCTTCAATGCAGAACAACTTAGCTCTTCGTTGGATAATCCAATCCTTCCTTGATTGATTACCTTTTCTCTTGGCTCACGAGGCCCCTTTGGTTGCAAAGTGGACAGATTATTGTGCACGATCTAGCCGACTTTGTTGACGGTTATAGCATCCTTTTGCAAGTGCCGACTCAGTCCTCTTCTTGGTTGCACATCTCGCCCTTCGCACCACCCTTTGCTGGTCGTTCGACCACTTGCCGAACTTGCGAGCCGAACTCTTTTGCTGTAAATCCGACTGCCTGGTTGTGCCCGTCTAGCCTTGTAGAATCGCCACTTTACTCTGCCATGCGCGCTTGTGCCGATCGGGCAGAAGTGCCTTCGTGTTCCCTCGCTTGCCATGCCTCTGATGCCGATCGGGTAGAGTGCATGCTCTTGCCCAAGTCTCGTCAGGAACTGCTTCGTGTTGTGCAAACATTGTCACCCTACCGGCCCGATTAGGAATTTGGAAAAAATTTGATGGTTTCTAGATTATAAACAAACTTTTTACTGGTTTTTTCGTTTTTTCTGATGGTTGGTGTAAAATATAAACAGTAATTGACGGGCAAAATAACCAATGACAGGCAAAAATGCCCATCAAATTCCAACCCTGCTACCGGCATGTGCTGGTGCTATATGTTTGTGCCAACCTTTGGTTTCCAACTGTTGCGCCAAACCCGATCTGTTGGAGTGACTTGAGGACAGGGACGTTCGGTGCTTGCCTGAAGTCAAGGACATTACACCTTGCCCCTAATCTGTACATTCTAGGCAATTTATATGAATCATACCCTGCCTACAAGGATGTTTATTTATAGTACTACCAAACAGATTTGGAATTTGAAATGACTTCCACTCACCATGGTAAAAAAATTGTTAAAGTTAATAAGCATTTCAATGACTAACCAGAGCAGCCCGTCACGGTTTTGGCAATTTGTCACCCGTATTGTCAATTTTAATAAACATCGATAACTGTCCGAGAGAATTTATGACCGAATTTGACGGTCAAATTGCCTCACGAGTCTCACGACAAACAATTTGCCGTGAAATTCCAGCCCAGCCCAGCCCACGACGGATATGACTCAAATTTTCCTGAAGCCTGTCACTTCACGGCTTCAGGGGGCAGCAGACGGTCAACTTCACGCGGTCTCTTGCCTTTCCCCTGAATATGGGACAGCAGGCAGCGATGACTTCTTTCCCTAACAGTTTTTAGGGTGTTTCACATTCTTTGATGCAGCAGCAATCCCGATGGACTCCGACAAACCAGAGAATGCGGCGTCCCAGGCCCTTGGAGACTGTGCACTGTTCACCAAGAAGAGGAGCTACCGTCGATAATCCAGATCCGGATGGGCCCGAATCCCGATATCTGCTGCCCCAACAGAGCACGTTTTTTTTTATGCAAGCCAGGACGATGAGCCAGCATCTCGTAGCCTGATGGCTCCTTCGAGATTCCTGTCAGTCTTTACCATCCTGTCATTGCTCTTAACATTAAGAGCCTACGACCTTTTGGTCAGCTGAGCTGTCATCAAGCGTGAGAGTTTTTTATCACTGGTCCAGGTTGGATTTTCAGAGTGAGAATGTCTTTGGTATCAACGGAAAATCACACCATTTAACCTCACAAACCAAGAAAACAATCACACCATTTAACCTCACAAACCAAGAAAACAATTCCTCACTGGTCCAGGTTGGATTTTCAGAGGTTAAATGGTGCAATTCCCAGTTTTAAATGCCAAAGACATTCTTGCTCTGAAAACAATTCCCTTCAACCAAGTTGAAGCAGTGCTGAATCATTATTAAAAGGACCTTTAACAATAACAGTCTACTACTGTTTGGTCCGCGTGTAGTCAAGCATGGTAGTTTTTCATCACTGGGTCAATTTCAATTTTCAAAGTTAGAATGTCTTTGGAATCCAAAACGGGGAATTACACCACTTAACCTTACAAACCAAGAAAACAATTCCTCTCATCCAAGTTGACACAGTGAGATTGTTGGTCTTACTTTCACACAGTTGCAAAACCCTTACAGAAAGAACAAACGAAGATAGCAATCCTCTCAGAACCCTTACAGAAAGAACAAACCAAGAGAACAATTCCTCTCAGCCAAGTTGCAAAATTGATCTAGTGAGTTGAAAAAAAGGAAAAACATAATTAAATATTATAATGTTGTTTGTGTGATTTTAGCTAGAATTCCACAAGTTGTAAATATGAAATTTCTTCACAGTTCATTATTAACTTTACAATGTTGATGATCTCCACAAATTTAAAGACTAAAAAATTATTGCTATATTAATTTTAAAATATGTATAATCTCAACAGACCCGATAAAACTGAATTTTAAAATATGTATAATCTGAACAGATTCAGAGACATGAAACTACAACCCACCCTTCAGATCATACTTCTAAAATAATACAATAATCTCCAACATTATGAAATTACAACTTCAAATTCCATTACAGAATTTATGAAAGCATTTTAACCAAAAGTTCACCCATGCAGATCTCTGCAAAAAAGTGTAAAACAATCAAAACAAAACCATGTACATAATTAATAATCTAAATAAACTAGAGATTCCAAATTAAATATCATAAAGAAGGAATATAAATATAAAAACTCAAGATTCGTAGATATAATTAACTCCATTTTTTATTTTCCAAAGCGATAAATCTAACGTCACCGAATAACATACTGCAATTAACCTCTGCAGAGTTGAGAAAAACTGAATGTTAATGTTTTGGCTCAAACGGTCCCAGATTCAGTAGTGGTTTTTAGATATATACATTATCGGGCGCGACAAAAAGCCTTTCACACGTTTCAAAAGGGTTGAAACACGAAGAAACCGGCTTGAACAATTTTTCAATGTTTAAAGATGCAATGCCAAATAAATTCAAAGCAAGATCTACAAATAACTATTAACCAGTTTCCGCTAGCTCAACGACGTTAGGCAGATGAGGCGTCTGCCTGTGCCACAAACGGATGGTAACTCAACGACGTTAGGCAGATGAGGCGCCTGCCTGTGCCACAAATGGATGGTTAAGTAGCTGAGAGGCCGTCCAGCGCAAACTGGCGTCCTTCTGCAAGCAACATTGGATGAAGCTCTGGAACTCCAGAGAAGCCGACGGCGGCGGCGAAGGCGGGTCCCCGTAGCGTATAAGCCACATGAGCGTCGGCCAGTCCGGGTGCACGCCGGGTGGCAGAAAGGGCAACCGCCCGACGTAGCATTCCAGGAGGCTCAGCCCGAGGCTCCAGATATCGCCCGCGTACCCGTCGTAGCGGCCGTCGTTCATCTCGGGATCGATTCTCTCAGGGCTCATGTAAGCGTACGTTCCCACACAGGAATTGCACGGATCGAACGATTTTGACAAAATCCGGCTCACGCCGAAGTCCGCGATCTTGACTTGACGCCTGCTGTTGACCAGCAGATTTGAAGGCTTGATGTCTCTGTGCACGATCTTGTTAGCGTGGAGATACTTGAGACCCTGCAGGACCTGTCTGGCCACAGCCGCGAGGAACGGCTCGGGCATCCGGCGCCCGCACTTGTCGAGCGAGCCCCCGTCCATGTATTCCAGCAAGAACTGGATCTCCCCGTCCCTCTCGTAAACGTTGTAGCACTTCACCACGTACGGGGAATCTGTTCTGCGCAGGATCTCCATCTCACGGACAATGTGACGACGGGTGGAGATATTGTGGTCGCCTTGCACGACCTTGAGGGCGTAGAGGGACTGGGTTTTCATGTGTCGGACCTTGTACACTTTTCCCCCGCTGCCGTAGCCCAGAATTTCCAGTTTCTCAAGCTCCGACGGGTTGAACTCGTCTGCTGCTCCGGGTGCCAAGGGTGTCCGGGGTGGCTGTGGCAAGGGCAGCGGGACGGCAAAGCGTGGAAAGATCGGGGGTCGGGGTGGAATTGGGAGCCTCAATTGTTGGTGCTTGAAGGTCCGGGAGCGTCTCTGTTGGACATTCATGCCTTCTCCATCTAACCTAGGGATGGTCATACTTGCTCTGAGTTTACACCGGGGGAGAGCTTTCGAGTGGTGTTGGAACTGGAAAGGCAGTCGAAGTGTGTCGGGCCTTCTATATATATAATGATATTCTTATATGGTTTAGTGTCTAGGTTATAGATCCATTTTTCGAGAGTGGTTATTCTTTGTCATGAAAAAAAGTGAAAAAAATCTGGTTGCCGGGTCAAATTTGTGCAAACTGTATTTGGGAGCAGAATACCCACCCCAGTTGCCAAAATTCGGCAGTAGAAAAATTGCTGACACCCTGTATTTGTTTTGACTATAATAAATGATTTGATTGTTTACCTGATTTTATTTGAGTTTTAGCATTATGCATCCATGTTCTTAGTCTATAGCGAAGACTGCACTTCTTACATATTTTAGAGTTTTTTTCATTACTGATGGTTGAATATCACTCCTGATGATATTATACCAGTGTGAATTCTTCTATTTTTTCCAAAAATAACATTATAATTAAAAATATTTATCAATTTTATTACACTTATAGGTGTTTATATTTTACAATTTGAAGTGGACTAGACACAACTTTTTTTTTAACCTTTTTTTTAGATAAAAAAATTACATTAAAAAAGAGTTTCATATTTTGACCCTTGAAAGAAAAAGATAATAACTGTAAACTACATAATTAGTTTTGTCCTGAAAACTAAAAAATTGCTGGCAAAGAATTAATTTTGTTTAAAGATTTAAAAGAAATAAATCTGAGCTGTAGTGTTTGAAATTTGATTCTCAAAATAAATTTATGTCAAACACAAGTTCCTACAAAAATTTAGGTAAAAATTTGATTCTCACAATAAAGCTACTTCAAACACAAGTTTCCAATAGACAGATTATCTTAAACATTTACCTAGAATTTGACTTTAAAACACAGGTTCCCATAAGACAGAAAGTTAAAAGAAATTTGACTCTCAAAATAAATCTTTGATTCCTTCGGAATAGCAGGAAGGTGATTTTTCCACTGAAAAAAATCTACTTCAAACACAAGTTCCAAAAAGACAAAAAGATAAAAATACCTTTTACCTTAAATATTACCAAAAAATTTGACGAACACGATAAATCTACTTCAAACACAAGTTCCCAAAAGACAGAAAGATAAAATACCTTTTGCACAAAAATAGTCAAATCATCAAAATTCAAAGAAACTATGTCAAAAACAAGCTTTCTAATGATAGATATTTTACCATTAAATATAATGACATATATTTTACCATATTATTTATTGACAAGTTTGAACGCATTTTTAACCAAAAACCAAGAAAAATTATGATCAAATATATTTAAAGAGAACCAAAATGGACACTATTTAAAGAGAACCAAAATGAACACTATTGTCATTAATTAATGTAATAATATTTGTTCATGGAGTTATAGTAATGTAAAATTATATATACATTTGTATCTATTAAACTAGATCGAGAAATTTTCAACACCTGTTATTCCGAAGAATCAAGGTTTGCCAGCATTACAATCATTACATAGTCAAAGCCAGCTCACAAGGAGCAAGTGTCACAAAGCAAGACAACAACATTCCTCCCAACCACTCGCTCTACACTCAATTGACATGTTGCATTCCTTTTCATATACTTGGAAATCCTAAAATAATATTTGAAAAAACAAACTTGACTCTCATTCAATTTATCGAATTTCTTTTTATTAAAAAAATGTTATAATCATGTTAATTATTTTTTGTGTTTTTTTCATTCACATTGTATTTGTTTATGAAGCTTGTGTTTGTTTCATTCACATTGTATTAAAACTAAATTGATTCGTAAACTATGAAAAATTTGAACAAATTTATTTATGGAAATTTTCATTAAAATAATTTTTCTAATAATTTTATTCATTTTTTTTTATGTTTTCCATTCACATTATATTAAAAATAAATTGGTTCATAAATTAATTATGAATAATTTGAATATCAATTTATTAGCATTTTATTTATTATAATTGAAGAATGAATTATTAATAACTATAATAAATATGATTTTATCTGTGAGATGTAGAACAGTTGGTGACGGGTGATGGTTAAGACACCCCTAAGTGGGAAGGTCACTGGTTCGAAATCCCGCGGATACTAAAATCCAACCATGCTAAGGGTTGGTGCGGTCCAGGCCGTACGGCTTAGATGCCCCTGGTTCGTGGTATCTCAGCCAATGGCGAACCCTGCTAGTTAGGGGGTACTACCACTTTCCAACAAGAAAAACTATAGTAAATATTATTTTAATTAAAATTGTGCATTCTAATAATAATGATGGTTGTAAGTTTGCTTGTGGGGGACAACTTAAGTGGTAAAGATGAGAAGTTGTAAATGGAAGGTCACGTGTTCAAATCCGCCCAATCTTACCCGTGCGCCATGGTTCAGGCTCTGTGGATGCACCTAGGGGTATAGTGGTAGCGATATTGGATCCCTGGACCCCGTGTCATGTGGGTACAAAAAAAAAAAAAAATGATGGTTTTACTTGGATGCGGGTGACAAAAACAACCACATCAAGGGGTCGGGGTGATGGGATGCTTGTCTTGCACTCTTTCACCTTTCCCTTGCATTCAATATGACACATTGCGGGCATGTGTGGAGGAGGGAGGACATATAGAGGAAGGATTTTAGAGTGTGGTGGGTCTCTACAAGCCTCGTTATGAAGTTAAGCCGTGGGTTGGAAATGATTGATCACATTAAATGTTTTCATGGTTCGAATGTGCAGGTGTTCGCGACGAATGTTATGGTGACTACTATTGGTCTAGCAATGGGAAAGTGAAGGACCAGGCATGATGATCTGATGTCTTTTCATAATGGGGGTTTTCAACATACATCCGATGCTCAGTCTAGCCCATGAAGGAAATTGTGCGAATTACTGGGAAATAAAGGATAATTGTGGTGGGTTGTTGGAAATTTGGATCTGCGATAGCGAGGGGCTAGTAATAGATTTTGTTGAAGAAATGGTTATGCCTGCGAAGGGGAGGAGGACTGGAAATCATGCTTCCTAAATTCCCTGTGTTGAGAGAGAGCTAGGAGAAGCGAAGCATAAAATTTTCAAAGATGTTTCGAGGGATGCTAGGTAGTATTTGGAGTGGATGGAGCAAGAGATTGATAGGGTGAAGGATGAGCAAGATGCCGAGGAAGCAAAAATGGAATGGGTTGTGAAAATGTTGGTTGTAGGTTCGTTTTGCTCACAGGAGATGAAGCATGGGAATACTACTTTTATTTTTTGGAAAATGAAGATGTTGTTGGGTTTGGCACTAACAGATGCTCTGGGAAGAGAGAAGAAGTCTCGTGATTAGTTTGGGGAGGAATTGGCTTTGATCAGCAACCAAATACTGAAGACTTCTTCAACATTGTGGATTCCATCAAGGAGTTGGCTAGGAGGATCAACACATTGGGTCATGTCACCACATGCAAGGTGTTCAGGCCCAAGACCACGGAGGGTTTGTCTTGCGACTCGAACCATGCCTTGACTTCGTATGTGGTAACCATCTTCGATGATGTTTAGTATTTGGGGTCTCATTTTCTCCCATGTTTTGTTTAATATGGCATATGCTAATATAGACTATGAAAGACTTGTTTTAATTTAGGTTTAGTTTGGGGTCTATACTACTTGGAAATTTGGGTTTCCTAGTTCGCAATAGGATGGCTCTGTCTAAAACACTCAGTATTTACTAATTTCATGGATGACAAATGTATTTTCTCTTTTTGAATGAATAATATAATGTAAATATAGTTTACAAGAAAAATAGTGATGATGGTTGTTATTAATGTTCACTAAAATTAACTATGTTTATTTATATGTTCGAAAATATTTAAGAAAAGCACTCCTAAATCACCATAGTTTTGATGAATTAAAAGGTTAGGAAATGACTATTGTACCAAATATTCTGAAATTGCTATATAGTGTAGTTGTGTGGAAGGGACTTTTAAGAAAAAGTGTTTTTCATCTTCAATCCTCTTAGTGTTACAAAAATGACAAATTATTTGGCCCACGAGATTAAATCACTATATAATGTGGTTGTATGGAAGGACATTTTAACAAAAAGTTTTTTTCATCTTCAATCCTCTTAGTGTTACAAAGATGAAAAATTCCTTTGGCCCACGACATTTTAGGAATTGTAGCTTTGTTTCACTACAGAGCTCATGAGAGTTTGTTCTTATTATAGTGTATGAGATCCCCTTCTTTGTGAGATGTGACATCTTTATGCTAAACTATTGTACGAGACACCCTTCTTTGTGAGATGTGACATCTTTATGCTAAACTATTGTACGAGACCCCCTTGTTTGTGAGAGAAGGGAGCCCTCTGTGCAGTGATATGATTGTTAAAGTCTATAAAAGTGTACATACCCTACCCCCTATAGATTTGAACCTGTAACCTCCTAAGAGGAAACACATGTTCTTTATCATTAGTCCAACTCAAGTTATACATTAAGTACCTAGTAATAGCCATGCTCTCAATGGGGGGAAGGCACACTTTTATGAGGAGGATACGGTAGGGTGTAGTGCATTTAATTTTAAGATTATAAGTTATAAAACTCTTTTTCACAACCATATAAAATAACATGAGTGATGAAGTATCAAATAGGAGTACCTTCTTATTCCTATATCTTGATATGTTGTACTTAAATTTCTAATATTCATAAATATAATGAATGTTTATTAAAAGTATAGTTGATAGGTTATAAATAATATTGGTAAATATTTTGAATGTATTCATGCATTAATATGCATAAATATTTAAATAAAATAAAATAAGTATTTTTAAGATGCTTGTTAATTTGGGATAGTTTGAATTGTTAAGAGGAGAAGTTGTTATCCTCTCCACTCAAGTTAAAATCCTACTTGTGACATGTTTGCTCCTCCATTTCCTATTAGTATTAGTAAGCACTATATTCACCATTTTTTTCATATTTTAGTTTTAGTTATTACCTCACCATAATATGAATGAGATTTAAACATTAAAAAAATCATTATTTAAAAATATGCAAACTATAAATTATGTGATAATTTGCAGTAGGACTAGCAATTGTAACAAGCCTCACACAAACTCTCAAGAAAGTTGCAAGAAGAAGAGACGAATGCACTCAATAATCACTCATGAACACATAAAATGTAGAATAGCAGTATCATGCATCAGCTGTGAGCTGGCACTATGAATAATGAAAATACAATACAATAATTGTCCAAGAGAATTCGAATTAACCAAGGAGGTCATTCGAATCATGCTCAAAGTCTAGCTTGGAGTACAATGGAGACATCATCCAGTAAGCAGTATCAGTCATAAATGGTAATAGTCGGTTAAGTGCATCTAACTGAGTCTAACATAACCATCTAGGCATAAATCGGGGAATGGAAACTCCAAGGAGGGCGCATGAGGCCTTCAAAGTGGTCAAGTGGCACTCAGAACTAGCTAACTAGAAGCTACAGGAAGTCAGCATGAGCAATCAGTGGAAGAAATTCTTAATCAATGCACTAACTGAATGATAACTCCTTGTAGGTGAGATAAGGCGCTCTAACTGAGAGATAACTGGTGGTAGGTGAGAAAAGGCGCTCATGACAAGTAGTAGACTCAAATATGGCACATCAGGTAGGTAGGAGGCCAACTGGGGGCTGAAGACAGGCTCTGGGGAGCTGAAAGTGAGCTCTAGGTGTTGGAAGGATTGCCAACATGATGACTGGATGCATGCAGTGGCATGCAAATGCATGCAACATGCATTTTTGCATGCAGGCATGCAAAATATAAAAATGATGGTGTGAATATTCCAACACCCCCTGCAAGCTATACTATGAGATAATGATTGAAATCTGAAAAATAGGGCCCCAGTGACTTAAGACCAAAGGTCACCCCGTATAATCAATCTAAATAAACTAAGTGAGGAAAGAGGGAAAACCCAGTGGAAAGAAAGCCTTCCCTCAAAATAGACTAAAGGATGCTAAAGTAGCATGTCATCACTCACCCCTGAAGGAGGTAAGTGTCCTTCCTTTTCGAGGAAGGCTCGATTGATCTGAAATGGATTAGCAATGTGAGAAGGATGAAACCTTCCATTCTGAAAATATGAACTGGTTCTTCTATGATCATGTGGATCACCAACCAAATCACCGGTAGATCAGAGTGTAATGGATTCCCATCGAGGAAGAGGAGGATCATCAGGTTCTTGTGGATCTGGATCTCCCATTCGCTCATCTTCATCATCAGTTGCTAGACCTTCAGGTTCTTGTGGATCTGGATCTAGCATTCCATTAGCATCTCCATCTTCAGATTCAGAAACTGAAGTATCATGTGAAGATGCATCTCTCTCTTGATCATCAATCAAAGGAGGAGTGATAGGTGAGCTATCTTGCTCAACAGAAGGAGTATCATGGATAGGCCATTCCTCAAACTGTACACTCCTTTCCAGGAATGTGGTCATGAAAGTAGGATCAAGTAACTTGTAGGCCTTTGCATCCAATGCATATCCCACCATAATGCACTCCCTGCTTTGTGAATCAAGAGCCCTCCTTTTGTCAGCTGGAATCCTTACCCAAGATATGGATCCAAACACTTTAAGATGAGATACATTAGGTTTGTATCCCATCCATGCTTCAAAAGGAGTAATTTCATTGAGGCCCTTGTGATGAACTCTGTTCTGAAGATAGGAGGCACAGTTAATGGCTTCTGACCAAAGACTAGGGTGCAACCCTTTCGAATTAAGGTGGTCATTTCTTTCAATGTTCTGTTCTTCCTTTCAGCTACACCATTCTCTTGTGGTGTATAGGGAACAA
The DNA here is from genome assembly GCA_027924585.1 of Larix kaempferi. NCBI lineage: Eukaryota > Viridiplantae > Streptophyta > Pinopsida > Pinales > Pinaceae > Larix > Larix kaempferi. The sequence continues at coordinate 3,541,334 of BSBM01000985.1, read as the reverse complement.
TGTGTTGCATCTCAATGCCCTCTTCAGCACAAAAATCTTGAAACTCACCCTTAATGTACTCACCACCATTGTCAGTGTGAACGGATTTTATCTTTCTAGCTGAAAATTTCTCTACAGAAGACTTGAAAAACTTGAAGAACCCAAATACTTCTGATTTCAATCTAAGGAAATATACCCAAGTGAATCTAGAATAATAATCAATAAACGTGAGCACATACCTTGATTTTTTTAGAGACAGATCTGGAAATGGACCAGCAATATCACTATGGATGAGATCAAGAGGATGAGAGGCTCTCCTAGCCTTCCTCTTCTCAAATTTCTTCTCAGGATGCTTCCCATCAAACAACCATGACAGTTGCCTTTGGAAAAAATTGATCTTGGGCAACCCATCAACCATCTCCTTAGCATGCATGTCATGGAAGTATTGATAGTTAAGATGCCCAAATATTTCATGCCACAATTTGCTTTCTTCATTGGCATGAGTATGGAGATCTGATTGCTTTGAGAGAGGTAAGAAGTGTGAGAACTCATATAGTTTGGAGTTGTGATTTGTAACTCCCTTTGCAATGATTTCACCTGAAACCATGTTTTGTATCTCGACTTTCGAAGTTGGAGAAGAGATCTTTGGAGGAAGACATATGTCTTGATGCTCCTAAATCTATGATGAAAGAAGAATCTGTTGATGCACTTGCCATGAGTAAATGACATCTTTCTTTTTCCTTAGATCTAGAAGGTTCAATATCAATATCTTTCTTCCTTGCACATGCAGGTACAAGAAGATTGTTCTTCTCAAGTAACTGAGCCATCAATTCTATAGTTTTCCTCATACAAGCACTTTTAGGATGGAACCCCTGATGACAATATGTGCACTTGGATATCTCTTTCTGAGATTGCTTGTTCTTCTTTGGGTTCAAAGCCCCGTCTGACTGATATGGAACATCTTTAGGCTTTGTATCATTTGCTCTCTTTTCAGAAACCTTTTGCTTGCCTCTTGCATTCGCTCTCTTGGCCTCAGCAGCTGTAAGGGCCGAATCCACTTTGGATTTGATCATTCTCATAGAGATTAACTTCTCCTCCTCCTATTTGATAGGTTGGATGAAGTAATCAAATGTAATGTACCCATTCAAATAATTGCATAGCAGGACAATTCCATCAATCCTTCTAGTTCCCTAGGTTGGATGGATACATTTGGAATTTTAATAAGGGAGAAAATAAATGATGTTTAGACATTAGAATGGAATAAATATTTAATAATGGGGCTAATTAAATCAATACAAGATAAAATTGAAGTGGCAATGGAGCATGGAGACACATGGATATTGTGGGGCCCACACAAGCTAGAATTTCTGTGCCACATGGAATCCTCCTCTTGCAATTTCGAATCCAAGGGAAGCCTAATGTTCTTGGATGAGTTAGAAGGATAATACACTTGGGAATATGCATCATAGGTCAAATTTGGAAGGAAATGTAACTTACATGGGAGAGGAAGAGTCAAATGGGAGCTTCTTGGACACTTGGACTAGATTCCCTAACATCCATGACATCTATGACACCAATGATGAAGATGCTATGAAATTTATGACATATTGCAGACCTGAAGGATGAAATCTGACCATTATGACATGTCAGTCCTAAATATAGCATCTAAGAAGGTGCCCATGTGAGTTGGGGAATCTCAATGGGTCCCTAATCGAATTGGGGGAAGATGGAAGGCTAGGGAAGGGAGGACACATGGCAAATCTTGAGCACACACCCTAATTCGAATTGGCTTGAGTTTGTGGATGGATTGGTAAACTTAGAAGGCTAATGATTTTTAAAAAATATAGGGATCAACCAATAGAAGGGATTTTGATCATTTGATAAATTTGCATTTGTGAAGAGAGAGAGCTAGTGGATGACTAGTTTCTTGCCTTAGCCAATTTTGAGGGTGAATGATTCCCATCCAAGTTGGTGTTTGGAGAGGCCATTCAGGTCTTTCATGGAGCTATAATGGAGTTTGTATTTGTAGGTGTAATCTACAGGGCAGCTCGTGGGTTCTTCTAGTGTAGCACATTCTCTCAACTATTTCTAGTTTTTATGGCATATTCTTGCTCATGGAGGGATTGCGCTTTGGGTGAGCTATTGTACTCCTTGGGAGAGATTATCATGATACATTTATGATTGTAATAAGATTAATATACTATTTTCTTCATTTACATAAAGTATCAGGTAGAAATACCAAGCGGTGGTATGTAAAAGTGATTATTAATGAGCAAACAATGACCATTTCCCACTATATTGATGTATGCCATTGTAATGCTGATGATTTCAAATGAAAGAATGTTTATCTGATATATTTATGATTAATGGACTGGAATTGATGAATATTACAAGTTTCATATCCAACACTTAAGCATTTGAAGTCATTTTACTCAGTTTATTTGCATTTAGAGAAGATTTGGTGCCATTTCCCCAAGGGTCGAACTAGTGATTTTGTAGATGTTTGGGAGAGGGTTATAACAGCCTTTATAAACTGAATAATGATGCATATGAGACCTTAATAATGTCCCTTAAACATACTCTTCCCCTGTTCATAAATTCGAGTGGGTTTGGGAGCATTTGGAAATCCATTTTTAGCATTTACCCTGGGGGGATTTGAACCCCAATTTGCTAGTGAAGACTTCTACCTTGGACATAATATTAAATAAGTTTGCAGAAGTATTTGGAGGGTAATAAATCATCCATGAACATAATATTCGAGTCTTAATATCATTCATATACCTTCTTAGAATATTTGGGATCATTTGGGTCAATTTGGAGACCTAGACATCAAAACTAATCAAAGGTCGAAATAGGGAAAAAAGTGAAAAATGGGTCATTTTAATAAAATTTCTAAACAAGAACATTACAAGTGGTATCAGAGCATGATCTTGGCACCTGATGGTCTTAAAAAGGAGCCAAATAAATAAGCCACCACCCTCAGAACCTGAAGTTGAAGAGGGTCTTTGTTGAAGAGGAAGTAGTAGGAGAAGAAGAGCAATTTTTTGAAGAAATCATTACTAGAGATGAAAAGGAAAACTCAGAACAGAAGGAGGAATTTATTTCAGTCCTAAAACCTTTCTTTGAAGACATGAAAACAAATATGATGAAGGGATTCAAATTAATGGCTAGTCAACTAGGAGGCCTTAAAGGAGTAATAGGAGGTAGTAGTAGTTCACAATCAAAAGAAAAGAAGACAATGGGTGGGCATATTTCTCATCCAAGCACAGGACCCCATAATAGATCTGATGAATTTCAAAGCACACCAAGGCCTACTGCACCTAAATTTATTGTACCCAAAGAAGATCCTAGCACTCAAATCGAACTTGAGACATTGGAAAAAGATTGGGAGAAATTGGATGAAATTTGTAAGAAAAGTCTACCATTTGAATAGTACTTCATTGTTGCAAACAAACTCAAAAAGAGGGAGGACAATAGGGCTCTATTACAAAAAAAATAATTAAATGGTGCTATTGGTAAAATGTCACTTCCCACTTTTGATGGTTCTCCTCAAAAGTTTGCTAACACTTGGGTGCAAAAAATAGATGTGCATTTTCAGCTGAATCCAATGGTGGAAGAAAATGCCTTAAAAATGGCCATTTTGCACTTGGAAGGAGATGCCAATGAATGGTGTTTCCATGGTATGAAAAATTTGGGTCATGAGCAGGTTAAAACATATGGAGAATTTGTTGACAGGGTACTAGAGAGATTTGAAGAAAAAGACCTAGAATTACCTTTCAAAGAACTCGCTCAATTGAAGCAAGTGGGAACCCCTGCTGATTATATGATGGACTTTCAAAAATTATCAGTCAAGGTGGAAGATATATCTATGGGAAGGTTAGTATTGATGTTCACTGAAGGTTTGGATGAACCTTTAAAAGGATTGGTCAAAGCCCACAATCCCACTACATTAAAAGATGCAATGAACTTAACTAGAGATCTCCAAAATGTGCTTCCTAGAACAAGATTTCCTCCCAAGCCTAACTTCAGATTTGAAAAGAAACCTTGGAAAAGAGATGCATATGATAAGAAGACTTGGCAAAGAGATTCATTTGAAAATAAAAAAGAAGAAGGACTAAACAGGGATGAACTTCGAAGAAAGAAATTGTGCTTCACATGCTTTCAACCATGGACACCGGGGCATAAATGTACACATGGAAAAGCTCAATACATAGAAGTATTTTCTGATAATGATGAGTATGAAGGAGGTATGGATGAAGAAGGACATATTTCAGATCAAGAGGAGGTATATGAGACATCAGTGGAAGAAGAAAGACAAGAAGAAAATCAACCTTCACTAGACAAAGCAAGAATGGCAAGTACTTTCAGCAGTGCCTCGTTATCACACTATCCGATGCAAGGGTGTGGTACTAGGACAAAGAGATTCAGTTTTGGTAGATGGAGGAGACACACATAACTTAATTGATGCAGAAATGGTGGAGAAAAGGAAGATACCTATTGAACCATTCGATGGCTTCATAGTTGTCATTCCCGGTCACAACACAATGCAATGCAAAACATGGGTTCCAAAGCTGCAAGTCACCGTAGGTAACTATACTTTTGTTGATAGCTTTTATGTGGTTGATGTTGCTGATACTAATGCGGTTTTGGGAGTGCAATGGCTGTACTCTATAGGGGAGCATACAGTAAATTATCAAATTCCTGAGATGAAATTTCAAGATTCGAAAGGTGTACTAAGGGTTGTGAGAGGGCAGCACACTTACCCAAATCAAGTAGTGACTTGCAATATTATGAGATCTATATTGAGGCATGGGGACATATAATGGGCTGCTGAATGTCATATCACATCTCCCAAGCCAAACATAAAGGTTGTTGATCACCCAAAGGAGATAGAGAAACTATTGCAAAAGTATGAAAAAGTTTTTAGAGATCTTCCACATGGTAGATCATCTGATGGGGGGGTTGAGCACAACATTGTTTTGGAGGAGGGTACTTCACCCATTCAAATACCACCTTATAGACATCCCAAGAAATTCAGAGATGAGATTGAAAAATCCATCCAAGAACTCTTAGAGTTGGGACTCATTAGACCAAGCTCTAGCCCTTATGCTTCTTCAGTAGTGTTGGTAAAGAAAAAAGATGGAACCTTGAGGATGTGTATAGAATTTAGAGCCTTGAGCAAGAATACAATCAAGAATAGGTATCCTATTCCTAGGATTTATGAGCTCATGGATGAGCTATTTGGGGCCAAATATTTTTCCAAAATTGACCTTAGATTAGGTTATCATCAAATTAGAATGAAGGAAGAAGATGTGCAAAAGACTGCTTTTTGATGTCATTATGGTCACTTTGAGTTTCTTGTTATGCCATTTGGATTAACTAATGCTCCAACCACATTTCAAGCATGCATGAATAGAATCTTTTGCAAGCAGCTTAGAAGGTTTTTTTTGGTCTTCTTTGATGATATTCTCATTGATAGTAAAACTTGGGAAGACCATTTACAACATCTAGAGATTGTGTTGAAAACTTTGCAAGAAAAGTCCTTGTTTGCTAAGATGTCTAAATGTGAATTTGGGATGAAGGAAATATTGTATCTTGGGCACATTATTGGGAAAGAAGGAGTGAAAGTACACATGAAAAAAATCAGGGCTATCTTAGAATGGCCATCACCAAAAATTATCACAGAATTAAGAGGATTCATTGGAATATGCACCTATTATAGAAAGTTTGTGAAAGGGTTCTCCAATTTGACTTCTCCACTCACTGATTTGACTAAGAAGGATGCTTTCAAGTGGGATGAAGAGGCTGAAAAGGTCCAAAAAATGAAAGAGGTAATTAGTAGTTGTCCCATACTTGCATTAACTGATTTTTCTAAGCCTTTTGTTGTTGAATGTGATGCTTCAGGTGGAGGAATAGGGGTTGTCCTAAAGCAAGGTCAACACCCTATATCCTTTGAGAGCAGAAAGTTGCAGCCTCATGAAAATATTTACTCCATATATGACAAAGAAATGCTGGCCATCATGCTTGCATTGGCCAAGTTTCGCCAATACTTAGTAGGAAGCAAGTTTGTGGTGAAAACTGACCACAATAGTCTAAGGCACTTCCTCACCCAAAATGATCTAAACGAAAGGCAAAAAAAGTGGGTAAGAAATATTCAAGCTTATGATTTTGATATTGAATATGTGAAAGGGAAGAATAACATTGTAGCAGATGCATTATCTCGAAGACCTTCTTTTTCTCTCATGGACATTGCCAAAGATTGAAAAAAACATGCTACTAGTTGAATATGCCAAAGACAAATTTGCTTGTGATGTATTAGATGGAATCAAAGGGGATGATAACTACAAGATTTTGAATGGGATGATATATTATAAGGGCATAATTTATTTCGTTCAAGATTCAAAGCTCAAGTACAAAATTTTGCAAGAAGCACAGGATTCCCCACTAGCTGGCCATCTGGGGATCTTCAAAACTTATAGGAAATTAAGGCAAAGGTTCTTTTGGAAGGGGTTGAAGGAAGATATTTAGAAATATGTGAATGAATCTAGGGTATGTCAGCAAAACAAATCAGAACTTACATGCCCAGCTGGCTTATTGCAACCATTTCCCATTCCGGAGCAAAAATGGGACAGTATCTCAATGGACTTCATTGTCAGTTTGCCCAAATATTTCGGTAAGGATTGCATATATGTGGTAGTGGATAGGTTGAAAAATTTGCTCATTTATTTTTTGTTACATCATCTTTTAGTGCTGCACAAGTGGCTGATATTTTTTTCAAAGAAATCTTTATATTGCATGGGCTCCCCAAGAGCATTGTAAGTGATAGAGATAGTAGATTCATGGGTGCTTTTTTGCAAGAAATTTTTAGATTGGTGGGAACTCAATTGAATCCAAGTACAATCTATCATCTACAAACTGATGGAAAAACAAAGAGGGTGAATCAATGGTTGGAAGGGTACCTAAGAAACTATGTGGGAGAGCAGCAAAAAGCATGGGGAAAATGACTACACTTGGGTGAGTTTTGCTACAACACCACTTATCATATGTCAATAGGGATGTCTCATTTCAAAGATTTATATGGTTATGATGCACTTACCTTTTTTGAAATTATCTTTGGTGATAGTAGAGCCCCAAAATATAAATATTGGGTGGAAGAGAGCCAAGAAATTTTAAAGCTTTTGAAAGACAATTTGCAGGTTGCTCAAAATCAACAAAAACAATACGCAGATAGACATAGAAAAGAAAGGACCTTTTAGGTAAATGATTTAGTATATTTTAGGTTGCAACCATATAAACAAACATCTCTAAAAAAGAATGGAGTAGAAAAGCTAAAACCAAGATACCATGGCCCATACAAGGTAGTTCGGAAGATTGGGGAGGTAGCATATGAATTGGAACTTCCAGAAGGGAGTAAAATCCATAATGTATTTCATGTTTCTTGTCTCAAGAAATCTCTTGGTCAGCAAATTGTCACTTCAGAAATACTTCCTCCCTTGGATGATGAAGGTCAGCTCACACTTGTTCCGGAAAAGATTTTGAAGACAAGGGAAAGGAGATTGAGAAGCATAACTATCAAAGAATACTTAATACAATGGAAGGATCTACCAAGTGAAGATGCCACATGGGAAGAGGAGAATATTTTGTAGCATCCAAATATGAAATTGCTTGAGGACAAGCAATCTTGGTTGGGGAGGAGTGTAACGTCCCCATTCAAATAATTGCATAGCAGGACAATTCCATCAATCCTACTAGTTCCGTAGGTTGGATGGATACATTTGGAATTTTAATAATGGAGCAAATAAATGATGTTCAGACATTAGAATGGAATAAATATTTAATAATGGATCTAATTAAATAAATACAAGAGAAAATTGAAGTGGCAATGGAGCATGGAGACACATGGAGATCGTGGGGCCCACACAAGTTAGAATTTATGTGCCACATGGCATCCTCCTCTTGCAATTTTGAATCCAAGGGAATCCTAATGTTCTTGGATGAGTTATAATGCTAATACACTTGGCCATATGCATCATAGGTCGAATTTGGAAGGAAATGTAACTTACATGGGAGAGGAAGAGTCAAATGGGAGCTTCTTGGATACTTGGGCTAGATTCCCTAACATCTATGCCACATCTATGACACCAATGATGAAGATGCTATGTCATTTATGACATATTGTAGAGAAGAAGGATGACATATGACCATTATGACATGTCAGGACTAAATATAGCATCCAAGAAGGTGCCCATGTGAGTTGGGGAAGCTCAATGGGTCCCTACTCGAATTGGGGGAAGATGGAAGGCTAGGGAAGGGAGGACACATGGCAAATCTTGAGCACACACCCTAATTCGAATTGGCTTGAGTTTGTGGATGGATTGGTAACCTTAGAAGGATAATTATGTTTATAAAATACAGGGATCAACCAAGAGAATGGATTTTGATCATTTGATAAATTTCCATTTGTGAAGAGAGATAGATAGTGGATGACTAGTTTCTTGCCTTAGCCAATTTCGAGGGTGAAAGATTCCCATCCAATTTGGTGTTTGGAGAAGCCATTCAGGTCTTTCATGGAGTTGTAATGGAGTTTTTATTTGCAGGTGTAAGCTACAGGTAAGCGCGTGGTTTCTTCTAGTGCAGCACATTCTCTCAACCATTTCCAGTTTTTATTGCATATTCTTGCTCATGGCAGGATTGCACTTTGGGTGAGCTATTGTAATCCTTGGGAGAGATTATCATGATCCATTTATGATTGTAATAAGATTAATATACTCTTTTCTTCATCTACAGAAATTATCAGGTCAAACTACCAAGTGGTTGTATGTAAAAGTGATTATTAATGAGCAAACAATGACCATTTCCCCACTATATTGATGTATGGCATTGTAATGCTAATGATTTCAAATGAAAGAATGTTTATATGATATATTTATGATTAATGGAATGCCATTGATGAGTCTTACAATTTTAATATCCAACACTTAAGCATTTGAAGTCATTTTACTCAGTTTATTTTCATTTGGAGAAGATTTGGTGTCATTTCCCCAAGGGTCGAACTAGTGATTTTGTAGCTGTTTGGGAGAGGGTTATAAAATCCTTTATAAACTGAATAATGATTCATATGAGACCTTAATAATGTCCCTTAAACATCCTATAAACCTATTCAAAAATTTGAGTGGGTTTAGGAGCAATTGGAAAGCCATTTTTAGCATTTACCCTGGGGGGATTTGAACCCCAATTTGCTAGTGAAGACTTCTACCTTGGACAGAATATTAAACAAGTGTGAAGAAGTATTTGGAGGGTCATAAATAATACCTGAACATCATATTCAAGTCTTAATATTAGTCATGTACCTTCTCAGAATATTTGGGAGCATTTGGGTCAATTTGGAGACCTAGACATCAAAACTAGTCAAAGGTCGAAATAGGGAAAAAAGTGAAAAATTGGTCAGTTTAATAAAATTTCTAAAAAGGGAAATTACATCAAATGAGGAAAAATTCCATTTTGGAATGGAAATATTAGCTGAATGAAATGTGGAGACAAAAACTGAGAAGTTTGGCCCCAATTTGGAGAGAATGGCAAGAACCAATTGTTTGTCTTCTTTCACTATCTAGTAACTCTTCAACTGAGAAATCAAGATTTTGAACTTTTTTAAGAAGGAATTGATGGATTCGAATCTTTCAGGAATCAAGGAGATGATTTCATTCTCCAATTTATGACCTTTCAAATCATCTTTCTGTCCAAAGAGGGATTCGAGCTTGTCCCAAACCTCTTTTGGAGATGTTAGATCGATGACATGGAAGTGTAGATCTTCAGAAATTGAGAGAAGAAGTAATCCTATTGCTTCATCAAGCCTATCCAAGTACTTGGATTTCTCTACTGCATTGAGTGGTTCTACCATTATTCCTTTTAGTATCCTGGTGAAGCTCTTGGATCTCATGAAGAGAGCCATCTTGGCTTTCCATTTGACATAGTTGGAAGATGTGAGCTTTAGATCCATCTGAGCAGTGGATGTCAAATTGAAGAAGAATTCAAATGGGTGAATAAACCTACAAAAAAAGAAGAGTTTTTGTTGGTGGAGATTTGCTACACTTCGAATGAACACTACCTTAGGACACTTGAGCACATAGACTAAGTCCTTCATACTGGATAGACCTCACTGGATTGCTACAGTGAATTCAAGGTAATAGCACCAGGATTTGCTGTGGAAACTCATAGGCTTTTGGTGGTCAAGGAAAGATAGCTGCTCAAAGAAATGCTGCAACTGCTGCAATTCGAATAGCTTCTTACTGCTCTGATACCATGTGATAATTTGTAGTAGGATCTAGCAACTGTAACAAGCCTCACACAAAATATCAAGAAAGTTGCAAGAAGAAGAGATGAATGCACTCAATAATCACTCATGAACACAAAAAAATGTAGAATAGCAGTATCATGCATAAGCTGTGAGCTGGCACTGTGAATAATGAAAATACAATACAATAACTATCCAAGAGAATTCGAATTAACCAAGGAGGTCATTTGAATCATGCTCAAAGTCTAGCTTGGAGTACGATGGAGACATCATCCAATAAGCAGTATCAGTCATAAATGGTAATAGTCGGTCAAGTGAGTCTAACTGAGTCTAACATAACCATCTAGGCATAAATAAGGGAATGGAGACTCCAAGGAGGGCGCATGAGGCTATCAAAGTGGTCAAGTGGCACTCAGAACTAGCTAACTAGAAGCTACAGGAAGTCAACATGAGCAATCAGTGGAATAACTTCTCAATCAATGCACTAACTGAATGATAACTCCTGGTAGGTGAGATAAGGCGCTCTAACTGAGAGATAACTGGTGGGAGGTGAGAAAAGGTGCTCATGACAAACAATAGACTCAAATATGGCACATCAGGTAGGTAGGAGGCCAACTGGGGGCTGAAGACAGACTCTAGGGAGCTGAAAGTGAGCTCTAGGTGTTGGGAGGACTGCCAACATGATGACTGGATGCATGCAGTGGCATGAAAATGCACACAACATGCAATTTTGCATGCAGGCATGCACAATATAAAAATGATGGTGTGAATATTCCAACAAATTATATATTTTGGTTTTATAAAAAAATATTTTCTATATTTCCATACTAGAAATAAACACACACACACACACACACACATATAATCAAAATAAATCTATTAAAAAATATACTCCAAAAAACAAAGATTAAAGGTACCCTACATCAAACATACATCTGCAATAAGATGAGTCAACATAATTAAATGAATCCATGTCCAAAACAAACTACCATGTGAAAGAGAGATCAAACATGCATATCAAACTACCATGTGAAAGAGATATCAAACATGCATAGGCCATTTTAACAATCAAACATAATTTGAAGTTTTAACACATTGTCAACATACATATAAATATGGTCAAATACATTTAAAGATACAATCAAAATCAGCAAAATGAGAGCCAAGGTCCTTCTCAAATTACAACACTAGTGTAGAATAGTGCACCACTAGTGTAGAATAGTGCAACACTAGTGTAGAATATGATGTTTGTATGTGGATTTATGGTATGTAAATTATGTCAACATTTGTATCTATTAGACTTGGAAATCCTTTTTTTTTCAAACTTAACCCACCTTCAATTAATGGATGGAGATTTTTGTTAAAGAAAATGGTGTAATCATGTTGCCTAATCTTTGTATGTTATTTTGCATTCACATTAATACATCAAAATAAAGTTGTTTTATAAATTGACTATGCATACCTTTGAACATTAAATTTATTATCGATTTAGATAGATTGGAAAGAATTAACTAGAATCATGGTTCAATTCACATAACAAATCATTCACACAAACAAATGATACAAGGGAGTCACTTCCTATGCTATGTTGTTGTGGAATGCTCACCTCTTTTGTTGTTTTATTTTTCTTAGTGGCTTCTTTATTTTATATCATTTGTTAAAATGAGTCATGATATGATCTATCAATGGTCACCAATGTTCATGATATGATTCATTAATCTACCACTAAGTTAAGAATATCAAGGAAATGCTAATGCACCTCAAAAGTGAAGAATTACCACTTTAAAGATGTGATTGAAGAAAATCACCATCTATTAAAATAAAACTATCATCAAGCTAAGAATAACTACAGCTACCTATCCACGGAGGAGATGAAAGATAAAAACCAATCACTAGAGAAATAATTATGAATGATTTTGATCATTCAAGGGATTTATTATGATAGGGTTAGTTTTTTCAAAGGAAGTAGAGTGTCAATCTTCTTTAAAACAAATGAGAAAGATTTGGTGTTATTTTGGTTTGTTTTCATATTTTTAAAGTAGTTTGTAAGGTCTTTTGCAATGTCAAGATATATTATTCCACAAGAAAGAATTTAAAATAGTGCATGATGTAGTCTTATTTTTTTCTATGATATTAGTTATATAGTAGCTCGAAGGAAGACTTACAAATTCTTATTTTTGGCTAGTTTTAAAGAAATTTCAAAATATTTAAGCGAATTGTTGATTCACAGTAGTGATATGATATAAATAGATGGATAAATGGAAGGATTAGGGTTTCGTATCATAGTGGAGGGATTAGGGTTTATTTAGGCATATGTTATTGATAATTATGGACTCTAGTTTAGACCTAGCAGGCTATGAGGACGATGACAAGAGCAACATGATGTCCATCTTCAGGTCATGGGAGGAGTTGATAGAGATCTAGAAAAATGCACATGCATTTAAAGAGGAGGATATCCATCCTACAAGTAACATAGAGGGAACATATAGTGCATTGGTTGGGCGAATATTGATGGGAGAGGAGGTACACCTCCCACTAGATAGGTTAGAACCTATTAAATTTAAATCCCATGTGAATCATTTCCATTGAAATCCTCCATTCCAAGGATTGTAGAAACTCTATGAATATTTTTGACACCATCATCATGACCCAGACTTGTACCCTCCCTCCTAAAAACTATTTCTGATACAACAACTGTGGGATAGTCTGGCAAGAGATACATAAGGTGAATCATAACAAATCTAGAGAGGATCAAGATGATACCAGGGCATTATGTATGGATAGATAAGGGTGAAAGACTAATGAAGATGGATTTGGTTGGAAGATTCATGGGAAAAATAGTGAAGAGAGATTCACTGTGGAATTGGTTGGAAGTTGTATGGGCCGAGATATTGGGATACATGTCATATTTTCATCTATTAGTTAAAGGATTGACCTAATTTGAGCTTTGATATGAGATTGCTATATTAAAAATTCTAGCACAATCTTGGTTATGGCGACCCTCAAGCCTTGTTTTGAAATAGTGACACCTAGGATTTGACCTTTAGAGAGAACCTTTAGTAATTCAATATATTTGATTTTCGTTGAGGCCTCAACACACACTAAAAATCTAGTAGATTTTTGAAATGATGAGGAAAGTTAGATTTTATGGTTTCTAATCTATTAAGAGGGAAAATGTCATAGGATTATGGAGGTAAGTGCTTTCCCTTTAGTGAGCAGGTTAGGCTCACTAACAGACAAAATAAATTCCTATCCTAATCCTCCCTAGAATTCAACATACATGTATACATAATTTAGGTGATGGAGAGGAAGAAGAGAAATTGGTTTATGATGGTTGTCCTTAGCTCTTCTTGTGCTCTTGATCCAGCTTCAAGATTTACAAACTTGCACACAAAATCAAACACAAATAACCTTCTCATGCCTCATTTATAACAATATAAACAATTATGATGAATAACAAAGAATCATAATCTATGATTTGGAGCCATACATATCCAGCCAAAATGTAGTTAAGCATATAGAAAAAACATGGATTTTGGTTTGGTGGGGAAGAATGTGGTAGATTTATATTGAAAAATATGAAGCAAATAGAAAAATATACCTTGATGTCAATGTTGCACTCTCTTCTCTAGAGTCTAAGTCTCTTCCTTAGCCACTAGCACTGATCCCTTTCACCAATCTATCCTTAGAGCTTACTCTGGTGAAGAATCCATTGGTAGGCTAATGCTATTGACTCAAACCCAAAATATTAACAAAATATGGAAGCTAAAGCTAAGAAGACTTCTACTCAACCAATATCACTTCATCATAAGGATGCTTTCACTTGGAATTTTTCCCTCCATACACTTCATCTCATCCTTGTTATTTATAGGAGTAGAGAGGGTGATAAGTTCGAAATGTGTTGTCAAGCATGCCTTACACATGTCCTTCACGCAAAAAAATAACTCAGGGTCTTCCTTACACATGCACTTTTAGTCATGTTTTGTTATATTTTTTACTTTGTTTAGCATAATAACATTAAACAATAGGATCACTAAAATAAAGACAAGCACAGCAAAACAAGAGCTCAAAATTTCTCTCCGGGAAACCACATGGGATAAAACCCCGACAAAACTTACTCAATATAGAATTCACAAATACAAGATAAAACCTCGACAAAACTTCCTCAATATAGAATTCACAAATACAAGATAAAAACCCAAGACAAAAACAGCTACTTCTTTTCTCCAGTGAGCTTCTCTCTTTCTCTCTCTTATGCGAACTTGATCAAGTGAGTGAGTGATAAAAATGACAAACTCAACCTCTCTATTTATATTGTTCAGTTGGGTGACTTTTTACCTCAACTGGGCCGACCTATCAATTACATAATAAAATAACTTTTCCAGGATTCTTCTAGGTCGACACAACTTCTAGTGTTTACATTGACTCTTTCAATGACTCTTACATGACCAATTACATCAATGACATCTCTCGAAAGAGGAATAATAATAATAATAATACAAATACAATTAGAATATATTCCACAGTTACATTTCTTTAATACTCCCTCTTAACTAGGAACGTATTCTACAAACATCAACATCAACATCAATAACTGTACAACTGACTGGTGAAAATTTGTATGTCATAGGAAGTTTTGGAACATCATCATATGTATGGGGTATCATCATCATCATCAAAATATAACTGCTAGATCACCATCATCAACATCATCATCATGATCGTCATTAGCATGGAACTGTTGGAGCATCATCAACATCATCGTCATCATTGTCAGCAAGGAACTGCTGGAACATAATCAACATCACCATCATCATCAACAAGGAACTGCTGGAACATCATCAACATCATCGTTAGTATGTGAATAATGGAACATCAACATAATCATCATCACCAGTATGTAAATACTGGAACAAAAACATCATCAATCATCAATACATAAATACTGGAATCAACAACAACATCAACATCAATATATAAATACTAGAACATCATCATCATCATCATCATCATCATCATCATCATCATCATGTAAATGCTAGAACAACATCATCATCATCAGCATGTAAATGTTGGAACAACATCATCATCATCAACATGTAAATGCTGGAACAACATCATCATCATCATCAACATGTAAATGCTAGAACAACATCATCATCAACAACATGTAAATGTTGGAACAACATCACCACCATCATCAGCATGTAAATGCTGGAACAACATCATCATCATCAGAATGTAAATGCTGGAACATTATCATCATCATCATCATCATACATCTGGAATTTGCAGTATGGTGAGTACTCTTGTAGATGATGCCGACTTACTAATCCTTTCATACCAAACAAGCCTAGTTAGACATACCAATCTACTTGGGGACCAAATAGGGTCCGTCTGACTTACTAATCCTTTCGGACCAAACAAGCCTAGTCACACATACCAATCCCTCTAGGATTAAACAAGCCTTTCCAGAATGACATACCAATCCTTTCGGATCAACCAGGCCTTGTCAGACTGAAATACGAATCCTATACTGAGCTGTCACACCAAGGCTCTAGGAAACTACTCCCTCTTTCGAGGGAGGTACTTTCAGAGCCATCATCATCACTTCCTCTTTCGAGGGAGGTACTTTCAGACCCATCATCATCACTTCCTCTTTCAAGGGAGGCACTTTCTGACCCATCATCATCACTTCCTCTTTCGAGGGAGGTACTTTCGGACCCATCATCATCACTTCCTCTTTCGAGGGAGGTCCTTTCAGACCACACCAAGCTTGTCTCGAAGGTATTCAAAATTTACATGAGACAGAGGATTAGTCAATACATCAATAACTTGTTCCTCTATAGGAGCATACTTGAGCTTTATAGCTCCTTTTTGCACCATGCCCTGGATGTAGTGATACTTGATTTTGATATGTTTTGATCTATCATGAAACATCGATTTCTCTGACATCTTGATACAACTCTTATTATCGCAAAGCATATCAGTCACATCTATGTCTGTATCAAAAAATCATGCCAACATATTGCGAAGCCAAACTGCTTTGCTACAAGTTGAACATGCCGCAATGTATTCATATTCTGCCGTACTAAGAGCAACATTGCTCTACTTTCTACTGAGCCATGAGATCATACCTGATCCCAAACTGAAACAACATCCTGAAGTGCTCTTTCTTTCTTCAGCACTTCTCTCCCAATCCGAGTCTGTATAACCATGCAATCTGAACTCACTGTCTGATACATATCTGAGTCCATAATCCAATGTACCCTTTAGGTACCTCATCACATGTTTTGCTGCAACCAAGTGAACATTTCTAGGCTCCACCATATACTGAATCAAGGTGTTCACAACAAAATATATATCTGGTCTTGTATTTGTTAAATACATCAGTGAGAGAATAATTTGTCTGAACAATGTAGCATCTACTTCCTTTGATGAAGCATCATTCAAGAGATTCAAGTTTGTTACCATCGGATTAGGCATGGTATTACAGTCCAAAATCCAAAATCTCTTTAGAATTTCAACAACATATTTTCCTTGATTTAGGAAAATCTCATCTAGAAACTGCCACACCTCAAGATCTAGAAAGTAATGCATCATTCCAAGGTCTTTCATCTCAAATTATGCATCGAGATTCTTCTTACATTCAATGATGGGATTTTCTTTTCCTGTCAAAAATAGATCATCCACATACAGTAACAATATCGTGGGCTCATCTTCTACAACCTTATAATAAAGGTTGGAGTTTTATTTACTCTTGGTAAAGCCCAAGCTCATTAGGAAACCATCTATTCTTCCATACCACATTCTGGGTGCTTGTTTCAACCCATATAATGCCTTCTTAAATCTACATACATTTGTCTTTCTTTCATCTGTTTCAAAACCTTCTGGTTGCTCAATGTATACCTCTTCTTCTATCTTTCCATTCAGGAAAGATGTCTTTACATCCATCTGACGTAACTTCCATTTCATCTTAGCTGCCAAGGAAAGGATGGTTCTAATTGAAGTATATATAGACATAGGAGAAAAGGTCTCCTCATAATCAATTCCTTCCTTTTGAGAGAACCCCCGGGTTACGAATCTTGCCTTGTACTTTTCAATGCTTCCATCTGCTGAATGTTTTGTTTTGAAAATCCATTTTGACAATACTACTGACTTGTCCTTCAGTATTGGTACCAGATCCCAAACATCAATCTTTATGATGGATTGGTACTCTTCAATCATGGAATCTAACCATTCCTTCTTCTTTGCTGCTTATTCGAAACATGTGGGTTCCTCTTCAACAAGGTTACACATCAAGGCTACATAATTGTAGTATGGCCTTGGTTTCTTGCTTTCTCTACTTATTCCTTCCAAGGCACCAAATTTTTCTACATCTTGGATTATTTCTCGTGCCCAAGCTGGTCTTATTTTTCGTGAAATTATCTCATGAGGTGGCTCCTCATGTCTTTGATATTTTGTCATGTCATGATCCTCTGGTATATGTTCTTCTTCAATATTTCTTACTAGAGTGTTGTTAGTTTCTGTAAATCTAGGAGGTTCATGCTCCTCTTCATCCTCATGAGTCTTTTCAGACTTGTAGAAAGCTGCATCCTCATCAAATGTAACATATCTTCTAAGTAAAATTTGACAGTATCCTAGGATGTGTATTCAGTAATCCTTTGATTGCTCGTTGTAGCCCACAAATATCCCATTCCTTCTCGAAGGTTCCAACTTTGATCTCTTCTCCTTGGGAATGTGTATGAACACTGGAAGGCCAAATATCTTCAGGTGACTGACTTCAAGCTTCTTAATAGTAAAAATATATTTTGGAGTTTTGTTCCCAAGAGCACTGTGGGAGATTTTATTCTGCACATAGACTGCAGTTCTAGCTACTTCATCCCATAGATGCATGGGTAGATCTTGATCATGGATTTTATTGCTTCCATGATAGATCTATTCTTCCATTCAGCTACACCGTTTTGTTGTGGATTATAGGGAATGGTAAGCTCCCTCTTAATCCCAGCTTCTTTACAGAAGTGTTTGAATTCACCTGATGTATATTCTCCTCCATTATTTGACCTTAATATCTTGATATTCTTTTTAGAGAGGCTTTCCACAAGAGCCTTAAACTACTTAAAATTTTCAAATACTTCTCCTTTATTCTTTAAGAAATAAATCCATGTTTTGCGGGAATAATCATCAATAAAAGAGGCATAATAAGCATACCTACTTAAGGAAGTAGTCGACATTGGTCCACAAATGTCTGAATGATTCTTGTCACTGCTTGGATATAGACTCTTTGTATTCTTTCCTTGTGCACATCCTTTGCACACTCATTCATGATCAACCTGGATTTCTGGTAATCCTGTCACCACTTTGCTCACTATTGGTAATGCTTTGTAGTGTACATGAGCTAGTATTCTATGCCATAATTCAAAAGGATTCATGGCACTAGCTATTAGAGATGAATCTGCATGTCACTTTAATTTATAGAGTATTCCCTGTTCAATTCCAATAACAACTGCATCATCTATTGTCTTCCCTTTT
This sequence comes from Larix kaempferi, assembly GCA_027924585.1. Lineage (NCBI taxonomy): Eukaryota > Viridiplantae > Streptophyta > Pinopsida > Pinales > Pinaceae > Larix > Larix kaempferi. Next base: position 3,522,532 of record BSBM01000985.1, on the reverse strand, counting down.
GGCCACATGAGAATTTCACCATCTACAAAATCAACTTTGAGACATTTCTTATCTAAAGATGAGATAGAAAGGAGATTCGTTTTCAAACCTAGGACATATAGGACTTCCTACATCTTCATGGAATTTCCCGAGTTCAACTTGTAAGAAGCTTCTCCCATTCCTTTGATAGGATATTGGTAATAATCTCCAAGCTTTACTTTGTGTGGAGAATCTTTCTGCACAAGATGTGAGAGGGAATATTTGTAACCTTTCATGTGTTTGGAGGCTCCACTATCCACTAACCAAGTGTCACTTCCATGAGATACTAAACCAGTGAGGGATAAAATTAAAACATATTATTCATTGGAATCTTCATCTTCTCTACTCTTCTTTTCATCGTCATGTTCATCGTCTTCGGCTACATGGTCATGAAATATTTTATTCTGCTTCTCCAATTGTTCATCTATGAGAGGACAATTTCTTGCAATGTGTCCCATCTTGTGACAATAAAAAAATTCAAAGGAAGAGAAGTCTTTCTTGATCCAATTGTTCTTTTGAAATCTTTGATATCTTCTAGGATGATGTTCATGATTCTTCCTTTTTTTCTTTCCTTTGGCATGGGATTCCAAGGCTTGGTATTCATTGTCATTTAACTTGCCTTCTCTAACTGCTATCCTTTCTTCTTCTTGTACACACTCTTCCCATAGTTATCTGAACTTGATCAATTTATCTCTAGAGCATATATCACTAATGAAGGGTTCCCAATCCCTCAGAAGACCATTCAAGGTGGCCATCACAACTTCTCCATCTTCTACCATATCACCAATAGCTTCTAATTGTTCTTTGATTTGGGACACTCTAGTGAAGTATGACTACATAGTTTTTGACTTCTGAATCTTCACACCCTTGATTTGATTTCTCAAGGTCATATTTATGTTGATGTTCTTTCCTTCAAATAGATTAGACAAGGCATCAAACATTTCCTTTGGGGCCTTCTTTGAAGATACTTGAGGAATCAAGTGTTCTTTAATAGAGTAATCTATTATCATCTTGGCCTCGATCATACTCTTCTTATGTTTTGATTTGGACTCACCTCCTTCTGGTTCTGCAACTTCCTCCTTTATGAAGCCTTCTAGGTCATGTTCTTCAAGGATGAGCATGAATCTATATTTCCATGCTTTGAAGTTCTTAGCTCCATCAATATTCTCATCAAGCTTGGTATTGTTTTTCGTTTTGATAAAATGAGAACCTCAAATGGAAATATAATAGAGATAGTACTTACCAGAGAAACTGCTTCTCCAAGAACTGCTTCTAGCTTAACCTAGGGTTTGATAGAGAAACCCTAATTTTTCAACTTTGAGATCTTGGGAAACTGAATGGAGGAATATATGGGCCTCCCTAAGGAGAGTTAGGCAAAGTACTCATTTTTGCATATCTGAGAGAAGATCCTCCAAAAACATGATGCCCTAGTTCTCTAGGCTATAGTGGAGGACCCAAAAATGAAAATTATAGAAATTGAATTATGATTCAATAGAAATATGTGCCCTAGTGAGGCGAGTTGAATCCACCCTCTTTTATAGCTAATCAGTGGAGAGAGATCCCGAAAATAAAGACCCTAGATACTGCAGTTGCAGTAGCTGCACATTGTTTTCTTTCATGCCTGCTCTGAAACCATGTTAGATTTTTTACTTTGTTTAGCATAATAACATTAAACAATAGGATCATTGAAAGAAAGACAAGCACATCAACACAAGAACAAAAAAATTTCTCTCAGAGAATCGACAATGGAGAAAACCTCGGCAAAACTTCCTCAATATAGAATTCACCAATACAAGATAAAACCCCAACACAAAAACAACTATTTCTTTTCTCCAACAAGCTTCTCTCTCTCTCTCTCTCTTATGCAATCTTGCTCAAGTGAGTGATTGATACATATGACAAACTCAACCTCTCTATTTATATTGTTTAGTTGGGTGAATTTTTACCTCAACTGGGCCGACCTATCCTAGTTTACTAGGATGACCTATCAACTACATACTAAAATATATTTTTGTGGATTCTTCTAGGTCGAAACAACTTCTAGGGTATACATTGACTCTTTCAATGACTCTTACATGACCAATTATGTCAATGACATTTCCCGAAGGAGAAATAATAATAATAATAATAATATAAATACAATTAGAATGTCTTCCGCAGTTACATTTCTTTAACATGTTTTTCCCCAAATGAAGATTGGTCATGCTGTTTGTTGCAAATGGGGTGAGCAAACAACCTTGGTTGATCCTTTTCATAGAAAGTAACATTAAACTGTTACTTTTCCAAGGAATAGTAGAGACCATACATGAATTTTGGGGAAAACAATCAAAATTTCATTATCCATTCTTGTATAGAAGTTGTTTTGAGTAAAAAATTGCTTATCTTCATCAAGGGTTTTGATTATTCCTGTAATAGATGCCCTCTTATTGTTATTTCTGAAACTTATGGCCAAAATTTATTATTAGCATAAATATTTCGTTTGTGAGCTAAGGAGAAGAGCATGATGATAAGGATTCAAAAAGTTCCTGCATGTAATGACCAAAATAACAAATCTAAACATTCTTCCCTAGGTGGGAATATCCATGCTCAATATTAAATCAAGCATGGCTACAAAATAAAGTACACAATGGATCCATGCATTATTTATCTAATGTATAATCATAACCACCAACTAAAATACCTAGTGGATCGATGCCAAATAAAAGATCATAGCCACGAGTAGACGCATAATGAATATATTCCTCAATTTGCATTAGAATGATAATTGACACTATGACAAGTGCGAACTGGTTCTTAAAGTACCCATTAATATGTTGGTACACCTTGCACATATTGGGAGGTTTAGCACCAAAGAGGGATGTCGCCATTAGCCCAATGTATTCAATCCAAATTTTTCGATAGTATGAATCTATATCATGTGACTAAATGTTTTGAAGTCAAGCATGCTAGGAAATCATTTGATCACCAATCATTGATGTAAACCATTGACATACATGAGGGAACCCACCGATAATGAGAAATGGGCATAAGGTTCAAGTTACAGTCTAACAAGTGTGAATAAATTATTTGAATTCAAACACTTGTAAAATAAATCACGCAAGGGCCATTGATGTATATCCACTATTGATTGTGAGGATACCTTCCATTGATGATTGCAAGTTCCAAGTTACTAGAATGGTTTCTAGACCTTTTACTTGAAAATTATTTGTCATCAATATGAAAGGATCTATTGGAAGGAGGGAATCAGGGCACCCCCATCAACCAAAACAAAAAAATATTAAGAATATGATTTGATTTTTTGGTACTATAGATGAATAAAACAAAATCATTGAGTACTGTTTGACATAAGGAAGGCAAACATGAATGGTCAAAATATCTGAGGAATGACTAAATCAGCATGAAAGAATTCCATTGAACACTTATCATGACATAGTAATGACTTGGGAAACATTGATGCAAATATAGACCATTGAAATTCACCAATTCCATATGCCTTGATGAATCCTCCATAGGGACTGGAAGAATAACTAGATGGAGGAGTAATATTTAGAATCATGGTACAACTCCTAAGGTGATGCCAAAACACAACTATAATATATTAGTGACAATATATATGTGATGTGCTCGAGGACGACCAAAATGGATGTTTGTCACTCCAATTACTTTATTAATAAAAAATGACTTTTCCCCCCTTTTTCTTTTTAATTTTTTTGTTGTCTTTGTCTTTCATTTTTTGAAAGCTTGGAAAAAAATAAAGAATGCTAGTGTACAGTGGAGGAAACAAGTGTCTTAAGGGTGTGCAACTACATTCCTAGCATATAATGGTTCATAGCTAGTATGCAAAATAACTGCAAAAAAATTACTAGGCTAGCTGTGTAAACTTGTAAAGATGTTTCCTCTAGGGATAAAGGTCAACAAACAAAAGAAAAGGTATATAAACAAAAGGAAATGAAAAGTGACTACAATGACAGTGAGGCAAAATAAGCAACAAGTAACGAAGTAGTAAGAACAAGTGTGCAAGTGCATATTTGAACAAATGTTGATTTAAATTGAGAAAAAAAATGGAAATAGCCATGATCAGATGAAATGAAAGTATGAGTTTTATATTCAAAGTAATGGTGGGGTATAAAAGGGATTTTGTGAGGAACCTGCAACAATTAATTAATGAAAATACACGAGATAACAGTAATAAAAGAACTCATAATCACTTTTATTGATCGCAGACCACTTCAAGGGGAAAACCTCCTTTGAGCAAGCTCAATACAAATAACTTCATGGTCCCTTCATTTGCCTCAACACACACTTATATACTAATTCTATGCCCAATATTATGGGTCAATACCATGGGACATATAATACTACGGGACGACTTACAAAGAAAATGCGTCCAATACTATGGGTCAATACCATGGGCTAATACAAACTATGGATCAACAAATACTATGGGATGACTTACAAAGCATATGCATCCAACAACAATATACTAACAAATTAAAGAGAATGGTTCACACGGGTTCCTAACATCCCCTCTCCCTTAGAAAAATCTTTGTCTTCAAATCTTTAGATGTGGAAAATGATGCGGAATCTGAAGGAGTGGTTCCCTTGTAGCATCCTCGGGTTGCATTCTGTGCCACTGAATTAATACCTCTATGATATATTGAGAGAGAAGCTGACGCCTTTTGAGGTTCAGGGAGGATTGCTTGGAAGGATGGAGACAAAGAAGAACCATATCACCTGCTTCAAAAGTGCACTCAGAACGGTGCTGATCGGCTTGTTGTTGCAGTCGAATTCTGGCCATGTGAAGATTGTCCTGCAAAATGAGAAGAATTAGATCACAGTTTCAAAGAACCAAGTCAATTTCCTGAATTAGGGAACTGCTGAGGGTGTATGGAAGAAGAACTGGTGGTGCCTGTCCATAGATTGCTTCAAATGGTGTCATTTTAGTTGTGGTATTGTACCACTGGAGCGCTTCAAGGAAATCCATAGAAATAGTTGTCCAAATCTGTGTAGGGATGGGAAAGGGTTCGAGCAGTCCCGAAAGGAGTGTCGTTTCACCCTTGTTGACCTGGAAAGTATCACAGTCAGCCACCATCTGTTGAATTGGAATTTTCAGTCCCTACCAAAAGAAGCTACACTATTCCCGGTCATACATTTGGAGAAACCCAGAGCGCCCTGCCGATGGAGAAGCATGGAGTTTATATAATACATAGCCCTGTTGAACAGTTTGCAACCAATTTGGAACAAACAGAGAAATAGCCGTAAGAGAAACTGGGTCATCAAATGTGCGAGAAGGAGCATCCGCCACCAGATTGTCCTTACCCTTATTGTAAGTGATCACATAGGCATAACCCATGAGTTGGATAACCCATTTCAGCTGTGCTGGGGAGGAGACCTGTTGTTCCAAGAAATGTTTGTTAGGAACCCATGTCAACCCTTCTATTTACTTTGTCAGTATATTGTTGTTGGATGCATATGCTCTGTAAGTCGTCCCGTAGTATTTGTTGATCCATAGTTTATATTATTGTTGTTGGACGCATATGCTTTGTAAGTCGTCCCGTAGTAATTGTTGATTCATATTTTGTATTGGCCCATGGTTTGTATTGACACATCGTATTGACCCATGGTATTGGCGCCTAGACTTAGTATATAAGTTGTGTTGAGACCAATGAAGGTACGGTGAAGTTATTTGTATTGAGCTTGCCCCCTCAAAGTCTCCTGTGATCAATATAAAAGTGATTCCGAGTTCTGTTATTTCTGTTATCTCGTGTGTTTTCATTAATTAATTATTGCAGGTTCTTCACATTTGGTATCAGAGCACTTTCTTCGGCTCGTTGGGTGAAATTTCTGCCAGATTTTTTTTTCACATCTGTTGTAGCTTCGGATCTGGGAATAATCCCTATCCGCTTAACTGTGGGAAGTACTTGGGCATAAGCCCTAATACTCATTGTGAGGAGTACCATAGGAACCCCAAAGTAGCTGTCCCATTGAGAGGACCTGCCAGCGAAAAGGGCAATGACCCCTACTTGATTGACTAGTTCCCACCCGTGAGGTAAACCAAGAGCTGTCGTTTGTGGCAAAGCGGTTATTAGTTTTACCTGATTCGTGAAGTGAGGGGTACTACCCCAATACGCAAGTCGTCAGAAAGCATTGGTGGCCGAGTGAAACCCCTGAACTGTTAGGAAGCCGCACATACCTGGGGTCCATATCTATTTTCAGCTGAACTGTTGTCGATCATTGCCGCGCTGTTTCATATCCATTCTGAAAGCCGTTCCAGATCCATCCGTCTCAGATCTATTTGAGATCCATCCGTTTTCGATCCAGTCAGCACCGCTTCATATCCCTCCGTTTTAGATCCCTTCCGCGTCGTTGCAGATCTGTTTCAGATCCCTTTCATGCCATTGCAGAGCCATATCTCCCTTGTTTTGACTCTGTTTCCCTTGAAACTTCCCTGACACCTTGGTAATCCCATTCTGCATATTTCATTCCCGAGGATCCTATCGCAAATTCCACTTCCCAAAGCCTGAAATCCCACATTTGTCTATTTTTAGGGTTTTCCATAACTTCTTCGGATTTCACCCAATCACCTTCAAATTTTACCACCGAGTTCCTTTCCTAATTCTGCTTCTTTGTCCCTCTCTTCCAAATTTTCTCATTCTTTCACCCCGCATCTGAAATCCCCATTTTTTACTTCCCTATCCATCAGAAAGTGTCCAAAACCTACTCAAACCCCAATTACCCCTTTGAGTTTTTCCCAAATCCAAATTTCCCTTTACTAAATCAGCTTTTGTTTGTGTTTTTCTATCCATTTCAAAAAAAAAATAAAAAATTCCTGGTTATGGTTGTCACCCACGCAGGTGCAACAACCATGGAGGAAGCACTTGCAGCCATCAGAACAAAACTCCAAGACCTGGTAGAAAAATTTCTCAGCCTCCATCTTCAGCATTCAGCCATGAACAATAACCGACAGCACGAATCTTCGACAGCCAATGGGTTCTCTTCTTCCAACAATTTTCGTGGTCCGAAGCTTGAATTTCCTTGCTTTAATGGTACTGATCCATTTGGATGGATCTATCGTGCCAAACAATATTTCAGTTTGTATAATACTTTTGATGTCTAAAAAGTTCCACTTGCATCCTTTCATTTGGAACAAGAAGCCCTTCAATGGTACCGTTGGTACATCAAGGCTCATGATAAGCCAAAATTGAAAGATTTTTCCCAATTCCTTTTGCAATGATTTGGTCCTAGTGCTTTTGATGACTTCACCGGAGCACTCACTAAACTTCGTCAAAGTGGCACTGTGAGAGAGTATCAGACAGAATTTGAGAAACTAGCCAATCACACAGAAGGATTGTCTGATGAATTCTACAGGAGTTGTTTTATAAGTGGTCTTAAGGATGAAATCCGGTCAGAGGTTAGGATGTTCTATCCCAACACAATGATGAAAGTCCTAGGGTTAGCTAAGTTGGAAGAAGACAAGATTACAACCCAACAACGCTCCAAACCCAATTTTGTTCCCTTCCGAAATATGTGTTCTCAACGACCTCCCATCCCGCCAGCTCCTCGACCAACTCCTATCAAGCATTTGTCTGAAACAAAGATATAGGCACGCAGAGAAAAAGGGCTTTGTTATAAATGTGATGAGAAATTCACTCAGAGACATAGATGTATTCAGCAAAAGCTCTATCTCTTGGATATGGATTCTCCACCTGCCTCTACAATTGGTCAAGAAACTCCAGATACAATGGATGATCAGGTCGACATTTAGGAGCTGCCTATTGACCCCCCCATCTCAGGATGAACAACCATAGATATCTCTCCATGCTTTATCCGGCGTCACCACCTCCCAAACAATGTGGGTCAGGGGTTACTTCAAGAAGCTTCCTCTTACAATACTCATTGATTCTGGTAGCACTCATAACTTCATTGACCCTTGGATCTCCAAACATGCTGATTGTTTTGTCCATCCTTGCCCCAACTTTGAAGTCATGGTTTCCAATGGGGGCACCTTACCTTGCAAGGGGATGTGTCACAATGTGTGTATCTCTCTAGAAGATTATAACTTGCGCTTTGACATGTTTGCCTTGTCCCTAGGCGGATGTGATGTGGTTTTGGGCATTCAATGGTTACGCACACTTGGCTCCATCTTATGGGACTTTTCTGAACTTTGGATGCAGTTTTCAGTCAATGGGAAACAACACAAATTTAAGGGCTTACAAGAAGGGTTTCTCCGCATCATCAGTTCACATCACCTGGAAAAGATCCTTAAGAAGAATTCACATGGTGTCATCGCTCAACTCCATTCCATTCAGATGCACCCATCAACGGTCTCCCCTACTTATTTGGATACATATGCAGGTATCCTTGCTGAACCAATGGGCTTGTCGGCTTTAGGAGACCTCTCTGGTACGAATTTATCCGCATCTACACCTCAGCAGGAAATGATGGCTATTTTGCATGCAGTACAGAAGTGGCAGCCATACCTATTAGGGAATTATTTCTGCATCAAGACTGATATCCATAGTCTGAAAAATTTCCTGGAACAATGGGTCTCCTCCCAAGCACACCTGAAATGGGTTATCCAACTCATGGGCCATGCCTATGTGATCACTTATAAGAAGGGTAAGGAATATATGGTGACATATGCTCCTTCTCGCACATTTGATGACCTAGTTTCTCTTACAGTTATTTCTCTGCTTATTCCAAATTGGTTGCAATCTGTTCAACAAGGCTATCTCGTCTATGAACTCCATGCTTCTTCATTAGCAAGGCACTCTGGGTTCCTCAAAATGTATGACTGGGAACAATGTAACTTCTTTTTGCAGGGACTGAAAATGACAATTCAACAGATGGTGGCTGACAGTGATACTTTCCAAATAAATAAGGGTGAAACGACACTCCTTTCGGGACTGCTCAAACCCTTTCCCATCCCTACATAGATGTGGATAGCTATTTCTATGGATTTCCTATAAGCGCTGCAGTGGTACAATACCACATCTTAAAGGACACCATATGAAGCAGTTTATGGATAGGCACCGCTAGTTCTTCTTCCATACACGCTTAGTAGCTCCCCAGTTCAGGCAATTGACTCGGTTCTTCGAAACCGTGATCAGATTCTTCTCATTCTGTAGGACAATCTTCACATGGAAATAATTCGACTGAAACAACAAGACGATCAACATCGTTCTGAGCGCACTTTTCACACAGTTGATATGGTCCTTCTTCGTCTACATCCTTCCAAGCAATCCTCCCTGAAAATCAAAAGGTGTCAGTGGGCCGGAATGCAACCCAAGTATGCTACAGGGGAACCACTCCTTCATATCTGCATCAATTTCCACATCTAAATCTTTAAGGACAAAGTTTTTTCTAAGGGAGAGGGGATGTTAGGAACCCATGTCAACCCTTCTATTTACTTTGTTAGTATATTGTTGTTCAACGCATATGCTTTGTAAGTTGTCCCGTAGTATTTGTTGATCCATAGTTTGTATTATTGTTGTTGGATGCATTTGCTTTGTAAGTCGTCCCGTAGTACTTGTTGATCCATATTTTGTATTGGCACATGGTATTGACCCATGGTATTGGCGCCTAGACTTAGTATATAAGTTGTGTTGAGACCAATGAAGGTACGGTGAAGTTATTTGTATTGAGATTGCTCAAAGGACGTTGCCCCCTCGAAGTGGCCTGCGATCAATATAAAAGTGATTTTGAGTTCTATTATTTCTGTCATCTCATGTGTTTTCATTAATTAATTATTGTAGGTTCTTCACATCTGGTATCAGAGCACTTTCTTAGGCTCGTTGGGTGAAATTTCTGCCAAATTTGTTTTTCGCATCTGTTGCAGCTTCGGATATGGGAATAATCCCTATCCGCTTAACTGTGGTAAGTACTTGGGCATAAGCCCTAAAACTCATTGTGAGGAGTACCACAGGAACTCCAAAGTAGCTGGCCCATTGAGAGGACCTGCCAGCGAAAAGGGCAATGACCCCTACCTGATTGACTAGTTCCCACCCGTGAGGTAAACCAAGAGCTGTCATTTGTGGTGAAGTGGTTATTAGTTTTACCTGAGCCATGGAGTGAGGGGTACTGCCCCAATATGCAAGCTGTCAAACAACATTGGTGGCCGAGTGAAACCCCTGAACTGTTAGGAAGCCGCACATACCTGGGGTCCATATCTATTTTCAGTTGAACTATTGTCGATCATTGCCGCGCTGTTTTAGATCCATTCTGAAAGCCGTTCCAGATCTAACCGTTTCAGATCTATCTGAAATCCAACCGTTTTCGATCCATTTGGCGCCGCTTATGATCCCTCTGTTTCAGATCCCTTCTGTGCCGTCGCAGATCTTTTTTAGATACCTTCTGCATCATTGCAGAGCCATATTTTCCTTGTTTTCATTCCGTTTTCCTTGAAACTTCCTTGACACCCCGATAATCCCATTATTTATATTTCATTCCTAAGGACCCTATCCTAAATTCCACTTCCCAAAGCCAGAAATCCCACATTTGTCTATTTTTAGGGTTTTCCATAACTTCTTCAGATTTCACCCAATCGCCTTCAAATTTTACCACCGAGTTCCTTTCCTAATTCTGCTTCTTTTTCCCTCTCTGCCAAATTTTCTCATTCTTTCACCCCGCATCTGAAATCCCCATTTTTTGCTTCCGTGTCCATCAGAAAGTGTCCAAAACCTACTCAAACCCCAATTACCCCTCTGAGTTTTTCCCAAATCCAAATTTCCCTTTACTAAATCAGATTTTGTTTGTGTTTTTCTATCCATTCCAATAAAAAAAAAAAACTCCTGGTTATGGTTGTCACCCACATAGGTGCAACAACCATGGAGGAAGCACTTGCAACCATCCAAGCAAAACTCCAAGACCTGGATGAAAAATTTCTCAGCCTCCATCTTTAGCATTCAGCCATGAACAATAACCGATAGCACGAATCTTCGGCAGCCAATGGGTTCTCTTCTTCTAGCAATTTCCGTGGTCCGAAGCTTGAATTTTCTTGCTGTAATGGTACTGATCCAACTGGATGGATCTATCGTACCAAACAATATTTCAATCTGTATAATACTTTTGATGTCCAGAAAGTTCCACTTGCATCCTTTCATTTGGAACAGGAATCCCTTCAATGGTACCGTTGGTACATCAAGGATCCGGACGAGCCAAAATGGACAGATTTTTGCCAACTCCTTTTGCAATGATTTGGTCCTAGTGCTTTTGAGGACTTCACTAGAGCACTCACTAAACTTCGTCAAAGTGGCAGTGTGAGAGAGTATCAGATAGAATTTGAGAAACTAGCCAATCACACAGAAGGATTGTCTGATGAATTCTACAAGAGTTGTTTTATCAGTGGTCTTAAGGATGAAATCCGGTTAGAGGTTAAGATGTTTTGTCCCAACACAATGATGGAAGTACTAGAGTTGGATAAGTTGGTAGAAGACAAGATTGCATCCCAACAACGCTCCAAACCCACTTTTGTTCCCTTCCGAAATATGTGTTCTCAACGACCTCCCATCCCGCCAGCTCCTATCAAGCATTTCTCTGAAACAGAGATACAAGCACACAGAGAAAAATGGCTTTGTTATAATTATTATGAGAAATTCACTTGGGGACATAGATGTGTTCAACAAAAGATCTATCTCTTGGATATGGATTCTCCGCCTTCCTCTACAATTGGTCAATAAACTCCAGATACAATGGATGATCAGGTTGACATTCAGGAGCCTCCTATTGACCCCCCATCTCAGGATGAACAACCAGAGATATCTCTCCATGCTTTATCCGGCGTCACCACACCCCAAACAATGCGGGTCAGGGGTTACTTCAAGAAGCTTCCTCTTACAATACTCATTGATTCTGGTAGCACTCATAACTTCATTGACCCTCGGATCGCCAAACATGCTGATTGTTTTGTCCATCCTTGCTCCAACTTTGAAGTCATGGTTGCCAATGGGGGCACCTTACCTTGCAAGGGGAAGCGTCATAATGTGCGTATCTCTCTGGAATATTATAACCTGTGCTCTGACATGTTTGCGTTGTCCCTAGGAGGATGTGATGTGGTTTTGGGCATTCAATGGTTACCCACACTTGGCACCATCTTATGGGATTTTTCTTAACTTTGGATGCAGTTTTCAATGGGAAACAACATAAATTTAAGGGCTTACAAGAAGGGTTTCTCTGCATCATCAGTTCACATCGCCTGGAAAAGATCCTTAAGAAGAATTCACATGGTGTCATCGCTCAACTCCAATCCATTCAGTTGCACCCATCAACGGTCTCCCCTACTTCCTTGGATAGATATGCAGGTATCCTTGCTGAACCAGTGGGCTTGTCGCCTTTAGGAGACCTCTCCGATACGAATTTAGCCGCATCTACATCTCAGCAGGAAATGATGGCTATTTTTCATGTAGTACAGAAGTGGCAGCCATACCTATCAGGGAATTATTTCTGCATCAATACTGATCTCCATAGTCTGAAAAATTTTCTGGAACAATGGGTTTCCTCCCCAGTACACCTGAAATGGGTTATCCAACTCATGGGTTATGCCTATGTGACCATTTAGAAGAAGGGTAAGGACAATATGGTGACATATGCTCCTTCTCGCACATTTGATGACCCAGTTTCTCTTACAGTTATTTCTCTGCTTGTTCCAAATTAGTTGCAATCTGTTCAACAGGGCTATCTCTTCTATGAACTCCATGCTTCTTCATCAACAGGGCACTCTGGGTTCCTCAAAATGTATGAACGGGAACAATGTAACTTCTTTTGGCAGGGACTGAAAATGTCAATTCAACAGATGGTGGTTGTCTGTGATACTTGCCAAGTCAACAAGGGTGAAATGACACTCCTTTCGGGACTGCTCGAACCCTTTCCCATCCCTACATAGATGTGGACAACTATTTCTATGGATTTCCTAGAAGCGCTCCAGTGGTACAATACCACATCTAAAAGGATATAATATGAAGCAGTTTATGGAGAGGCACTGCTAGTTCTTCTTCGATACACACTTAGTAGCTCCCCAGTTCAGGCAATTGACTCGGTTCTTCGAAACTGCGATCTGATTCTTCTCATTCTGCAAGACAATCTTCACATGGCAAGAACTCGACTGAAACAACAAGCCGATCAACACCATTCTGAGCGCACTTTTCATGCAGCTAATATGGTCCTTCTTCATCTACAACCTTCCAAGCAATCCTCCCTGAAACTCAAAAGGCATTAGTGGGCCGGAATGCAACCCGAGGATGCTACAGGGGAACCACTCCTTCAGATTCTGCATCAATTTCCACATCTAAAGCTTTGAGGACAAAGCTTTTTCTAAGGGAGAGGGGATGTTAGGAACCCATGTCAACCCTTCTATTTACTTTGTTCGTATATTGTTGTTGGATGCATATGCTTTGTAAGTCGTCCCGTAGTATTTGTTGATCTATAGTTTGTATTATTGTTGTTGGACGCATTTGATTTGTAAGTCGTCCCGTAGTAATTATTGATCCATATTTTGTATTGGCCCATGGTTTGTATTGATAGATGGTATTGACCCATGGTATTGGTGCCTAGACTTAGTTTATAAGTTGTGTTGAGACCAATGAAGGTATATGAAGTTATTTGTATTGATATTGCTCAAAGGAGGTTTCCACCTCGAAGTGGCCTACGATTAATATAAAAGTGATTCTGAGTTCTATTATTTCTGTTATCTCGTGTGTTTTCATTAATTAATTATTGCAGGTTCTTCACATTTGGTATCAGAGCACTTTCTTCGGCTCGTTGGGTGAAATTTTTGCCAATTTTTTTTTTCGCATATGTTGCAGCTTCGGATCTGGGAATAATCCCTATCCGCTTAACTGTGGGAAGTACTTGGGCATAAGCCCTAAAATGCATTGTGAGGAGTACCACAGGAACCCCAAAGTAGCTGCCCCTTTTAGAGGACCTGCCAACAAAAAGGGCAACGACCCCTACCTGATTGAATAATTCCCACCCGTGAGGTAAACTAAGAGTTGTCGTTTGTGGCAAAGCGGTTATTATTTTTACCTGAACCGTGGAGTGAGGAGTTCTGCCCCAATACGCAAGCCATCAAACAACATTGGTGGCCGAGTGAAACCCCTGAACTATTAGGAAGCCACACATACCTGGGGTCCATATCTATTTTCAACTGAACTGTTGTCGATCATTGCTGAGCTTTTTCAGATCCATTTTGAAAGCCATTCCAGATCCAACCATTTCAGATTTATTTCAGATCTAGCCATTTTCGATCCAGTCAGCGCTGCTTCAGATCCCTTCTGCGGCGTTGCAGATCTTTTTCAGATCCGTTCCGTGCCGTTGCAGAGCCATATCTCCCTTGTTTTCACTCCGTTTCCCTTGAAACTTCCCTGACACCCCGGTAATCCCATTCTGCATATTTCATTCTTGAGGACCCTATCCCAAATTCCACTTCCCAAATCCCGAAATCCCACATTTGTCTATTTTTAGGGTTTGCCATAACTTCTTCGGATTTCACCTAATCGCCTTCAAGTTTTACCACCGAGTTCCATTCCTAATTCCGCTTCTTCGTCCCTCCCTGCCAAATTTTTTCATTATGTCACCCCGCATCTGAAATCTCTATTTTTTGCTTCCCTGTCCATCAGAAAGTTTCCAAAACCTACTCAAACCCCAATTACGCCTTTGATATTTTCCCAAATCCAAATTTCCCTTTACTAAATCAACTTTTGTTTGTGTTTTTCTATCCATTCCAAAAAAAAAAAAAAAAACTCTTGGTTATGGTTGCCACCCACCCAGGAGCAACAACCATGGAGGAAGCACTTGTAGCCATCCAAACAAATCTCCAAGACCTGGATGAAAAATTTCTCACCCTCCGTATTCAACATTCAACCATGAACAATAACTTACAGCACAAATCTTCGGCATCCAATGGGTTCTCTTCTTCCAGCAATTTCCGTGGTCCGAAGCTTGAATTTCCTTGCTTTAATGGTACTGATCCAACTGGATGGATCTATCGTGCCGAACAATATTTCAGCCTGCACAATACTTTTGATGTCCAAAAAGTTCCACTTGCATCCTTTTATTTGTAACAGGAAGCCCTTTAATGGTACCGTTGGTACATCAAGGCTCATGACGAGCCAAAATGGACATATTTTTGCCAACTCCTTTTGCAACGATTTGGTCCTAGTGATTTTGATGACTTCACCGGAGAACTCACTAAACTTCGTCAAAGTGGCACTGTGAGAGAGTATCAGACAGAAATTGAGAAACTAGCCAATCACACAGAAGGATTGTCTGATGAATTCTACAGGAGTTGTTTTATCAGTGGTCTTAAGGATGAAATCCATTCAGAGGTTAAGATGTTCTATCCCAACACAATGATGGAAGTCCTAGTGTTGGCTAAGTTGGAAGAAGACAAGATTGCAACCCAATAGCGCTCCAAACCCACTTTTGCTCCCTTTCGAAATATGGGTTCTCAATGACCTCCCATCCCGCCAGCTCCTATCAAGCATTTGTCTGAAACAGAGATATAGACACACAGAGAAAAAGGGCTTTGTTATAATTGTGAAGATAAATTCACTCGGGGACATAGATGTGTTCAACAAAATCTCTATCTCTTGGATATGGATTCTCCTCCTACCTCTACAATTGGTCAAGAAACTCCAGATACAATGGATGATCAGGTCGACATTCATGAGCCGCCTACTGACCCTCCATCTCAGGATGAACAACCAGATATATCTCTTCATGATTTATCCGACATCACCACCCCCCAAACAATGTGGGTCAGTGGTTACTTCAAGAAGCTTCCTCTTACAATACTCATTGATTATGGTAGCACTCATAACTTCATTTACCCTCGGATCGCCAAACATGCTGATTGTTTTGTCCATCCTTGCTCCAAATTTGAAGTCATGGTTGCCAATGGGGGCACCTTACCTTGCAAGGGGAAGTGTCACAATGTGCATATCTCTCTGGAAGATTATAACCTGCGCTTTGACATGTTTTCCTTGTCCCTAGGCGGATGTGATGTGGTTTTGGGTGTTCAATGGTTACGCACACTTGGCCCCATCTTATGGGATTTTGCTGAACTTTGGATGCAGTTTTCAGTCAATGGGAAACAACACAAATTTAAGGGCTTATAAGAAGGGTTTCTCCGCATTATCAGTTCACATTTCCTGGAAAAGATCCTTAAGAAGAATTCACATGGTGTCATTGCTCAAATCCATTCCATTCAGATGCACCCATCAACGGTCTCCCCTACTTCCTTGGATATATATGCAGGTATCCTTGCTGAACCAGTGGGCTTGTCACCCTCAGGAGACCTCTCTGGTGCGAATTTAGTCGCATCTACATCTCAGCAGGAAATGATGGCTATTTTGCATGCAATACAGAAGTGGCAGCCATACCTATTAGGGAATTATTTCTGCATCAAGACTGATCTCCACAGTCTGGAAAATTTCCTGGAACAATGGGTCTCCTCCCCAACACACCTGAAATGGGTTATCCAACTCATGGGTTATGCCTATGTGATCACTTACAAGAAGAGTAAGGACAATATGGTGACAGATGCTCCTTCTCGCACATTTGATGACCCAGTTTCTTTTACAGTTATTTCTCTTCTTGTTCCAAATTGGTTGCAATCTGTTCAATAGGGCTATCTCTTCTATGAACTCCATGCTTCTTCATCAACAGGGCACTCTGGGTTCCTCAAAATGTATGACCGAGAACAATGTAACTTCTTTTTTCAGGGACTGAAAATGACAATTCAACAGATGGTGGATGACTGTGATACTTGCCAGGTCAACAAGGGTGAAACGACACTCCTTTCGGGACTGCTCGAACCCTTTCCGATCCCTACACAGATGTGGGTAGCTCATTCTATGGATTTCCTAGAAGTGCTCTAGTGGTACAATACCACATCAAAAAGGACACCATATGAAGCAATTTATGGACAGGCACCTCCAGTTCTTCTTCCATACATGCTCAACAGCTCCCCAGTTCAGGCAATTGACTCGGTTCTTCAAAATCGTGATCAGATTCTTCTCATTCTGCAGGACAATCTTCACATGGCAAGAATTCGACTGAAACAACAAGCCAATCAGCACCATTCTAAGTGCACTTTTCATGCAGCTTATATGGTCCTTCTTCGTCTACAACCTTCCATGCAATCCTCCCTGAAACTCAAAAAGCGTCAGTGGTCCGGAATGCAACCCGAGGATGCTACAGGGGAACCACTCCTTCAGATTCTGCGTCAATTTCCACATCTAAAACTTTGAGGACAAAGCTTTTTCTAAGGGAGAGGGGATGTTAGGAACCCATTTCAACCCTTCTATTTACTTTGTTAGTATATTGTTGTTGGATGCATATTCTTTGTAAGTCGTCTCGTAGTATTTTTTGATCCATAATTTGTATTATTGTTGTTGGACGCATATGCTTTGTAAGTCATCCCGTAGTAATTGTTGATACATATTTTGTATTGGCCCATGGTTTGTATTGACACATGGTATTGGCGCCTAGACTTAGTATATAAGTTGTGTTGAGACCAATGAAGGTACAGTGAATTTATTTGTTTTGAGCTTGATCAATGGAGGTTGCCCCCTCGAAGTGGCCCGCGATCAATATAAAAGTGATTCCGAGTTCTGTTATTTTTGTTATCTCGTGTGTTTTCATTAATTAATTATTGTAGGTTCTTCACAATGTTCCAGACTCTGGTGAGCAGTCTAAATGCCAAAATAATTCCCTAATAGGTATGACTCCCACTTCTGTACTGCATGCAAAATAGACATCATTTCCCTCTCAGATGTAGATGCGGCTAAATTATTACCGGAAAGGTCTCTTGAAGGTGGCAAACCCACTGGTTCAGCAAAGACACCTGCATATCTATCCAAGGAAGTAGTGGAGACAGTTGATGGGCGTATCTGAATGGAATGGAGCTGAGCGATGAAACCATATCAATTCTTCTTAAGGGGATTTTCCAGGCGATGTGAATTGATGATGCAGAGAGACCCTGGTTGTAAGCCCATAAATTTGTGTTGTTTCCCATTGATTGAAAATTGCATACAAAGTTCAGCAAAATCCCATAATACGGGGCCAAGTGTGCGTAACCATTGAATGCCCAAAACCACATCACATCTGCCTGATGGGTAATTTGGGTTTGACTAAGTTTTGGACATTGTCGAAGGGACAGGGAAGTAGAAAAGGAGGATTTCAGAATTGGGGTGAAAGAATGAGAAAATTTGGCAGAGAGGGACAAAGAAGTAGAAATATGAAAGGAACTCTGTGGTAAAATTTGAAGGCGATTGGGTGAAAGTCGAAGAAGTAATGGCAAACCCTAAAAATAGACAAATGTGGGATTTTGGGCTTTAGGAAGTGGAATTTGGGATAGGATCCTCAAGAATGAAATATGCAGAATGGGATTACAGGGGTGTCAGGGAAGTTTCAAGGGAAACAGAAAGAAAACAAGGGAGATATGGCGAAAAAATAGTTTTTTTAAATTTATTTCTGGCTTTAGGAAGTGGAATTTGGGATAGGGTCCTCAAGAATGAAATATGCAGAATGGGATTACAGGGGTGTCAGGGAAGTTTCAAGGGAAACATAAAGAAAACAAGGAAGATATGGAGAAAAAACATTTTTTATTTATTTATTTTTTTCAGAATGGATCTGAAACGGCTTTCGGAATGAGTCTGAAACGGATTTCTGAAATGGATTTCAGAATGGATCTAAAACGTCTTGGAATGGATCGAAAATGGATGGAGTTGAAAGAAATTTCAGAATGGATCTGAAACGACGCGGAATAGATCGGCAACATATGGATCTGCAATGGCGCAGAAGTGATCGACAACAGATGGATTTGCAACTGCATGGAAGTGATCGACAACAGTTCAGCTGAAAATAGATATGGACCCCAGTTATGCTGGACTTCCTAACAGTTCAGGGGTGTCACTCGGCCACCAATGCTGTCTGACAGCTTGCTTATTGGGATAGTACCCCTCACTCCATGGCTCAAGTAAAACTGATAACCGCTTTGCCACAAACGATAGCTCTTGGTTTACCTCACAGGTGGGAACTAGTCAATCGGGTAGGGGTCGTTGCCCTTTTCGCTGGAAGGTCCTCTCAATGGGCCAACTACTTTGGGGTTCCTGTGGTACTCCTTACAATGAGTTTTAGGGCTTATTCCCAGGTACTTCCCATAGTTAAGAGGATAGAGATTATTCCTAGATCCGAACCTGCAATATATGCGAAAAACAATTTGGCAGAAATTCCACCCAACGAGCCCAAGAAAATGCTCTGATACCAGATGTGAGGAACCTGCAACAATTAATTAATGAAAATACACGAGATAGAAATAACAACAAAACTCAGAATCACTTTTATTGATCACAAACCACTTCGAGGGGGCAACCTTCTTTGAGCAAGCTCAATAAAAATAACTTCACGGTCCCTTCATTGGCCTCAACACAGACTTATATACTAATTATATGCCCAATAATATGGGTCAATACCATGGGACATATAATACTATGGGACGACTTATAAAGCATATGTGTCCAATACTATGGGTCAATACCATGGGCTAAGACAAACTATAGATCAACAAATACTACAAGATGACTTACAAAGCATATGCGTCCAACAACAATATACTAATAAAGTAAAGAGAAGGGTTCACATGGATTCCGAGCAGATTTTGGGCCTACATAAAAATCTTAGCATGGGCATCGAATGGAAAATAAGGTGCTAACTAGAGTATCCCATGAAGGGTTGTAACTACCAAATAACCTTACAATGGATGTGGCTGGGAAATGTCATAACTTGATGGGATTGACCCTAATGCATAATGCTTGGAATGGTTTTAGTTTAACAAAAGAAAAATGCAAGGTGAAATTATCACTATATGCCAGTTTTGAAATCATTTACCTCAAGGAGTCAGAGATGCCAAACGTCATGTTATTAATTCCACAACAATAAGAAATCAAACTTGATCCAATGGCTAGAAACATGGAAATGAGGACTCATAGAGAAAAATATAAATTGAAAATGATGGATTTTTGGAAGGTTTTTTCTATTACAAAAGTAACCATATAATAAATTGTAGGCTAAATGTGGTCCAAAAATGGGTTAAAATGTGAAAAAGGATTTCATTTTTACCATTTTACCTTTGTGATTTTTCCACTTGTGGATAAAAACCTTTTTTACCCAAATATTCAAGCTTGGATTATGGGAGTGTTGGCCAACGAATCATCATGTCATCTAAACCAAGAAACTCCTTGAGCCACTGTCTTTCATTTTAATGGTTTTTGGTTTAAAAAAAAGGAATTTTTGAGGGTTAACAATCCCTTGTAAACTTTTACTTGCACGGGCATGCCTTCAAAGGCTACAGGCACATCTAGACATATATGTTTGTACCTTCTAACCTCAAAGGTATGACTAGTCACACCTATCTTAAGAATAGGTGTGACCAAGCATAAAAATTTGTAAAATCTCTAAACATTTTACCAAAAGTGACTAACAAGGTTATGCATTGTGTCTTGCAGGTTGATCATGATGATAGAGTAGAAAGAAAGATCTCTTGAAGCTACTGACAATGTGGAATTGGTTGATTAAGGAACTCTAGATGCTTTGCAAGAGTGTGTGATTTTGAAATTATTCAAGTGTCAAAACATGTGAAGCCAAAATATTTTTATACAAAATATTTATAAGTCCCAGGGTATTGAAGCTCAAGTACTTCGAGTTGGTGTAGAGGTGATCCACCTTGATGTTGAGGATATCTACTTCCTCATAAGATTATACTGGCAAGGAAATCCAGTAATATTAAAAGGATGAGGTCAAGTTGGTGCTGGGGAGACCATGGATGATTATATAGTGTCTCAGTGTAGAGAAGGAACTTGAAAAAGTAGTGATTAGATTCCTATTAAAGAAGTGGTGGATCTTCCTCTCAAGACTATTTTGTTCACTATTACTCGGGTAGTAGGATCGATTTCCCCACAACTATATTCTTGAGTGCATGTACATTATGCATTAGAGTGTTTGAGTCTAACGGTATTAAACTAGTGCATTAGATTAGTAGTAAATATTAAATATCGTCTGACAAAGTGAAGAATTGGTGAAAAGAAACAATTCAAGCATGAATCTGCCTTATGCTCATTCTTCTTAGAGAGAGTAATAATGATTCGATTGAGGTTAATGACATTGATAGATGACCCTAGAGTCCGTAAGGTGTGTAGATGGGTGGATTTGATGGCCTTCCTTGGAGGTAGGTTACCTGTGAGCACTTTCAGCCAAGATTTTCTTGAATAGTGGGGAGATTAGATTGTGGTCATTGAAGGCTATCCATACGTCGGGATAAAATTTCGGCATTATCTAGATATTGTGATGCCACTAGGGTGTCAATGGGGTCCTCTTGATAAGAATGTTAACTATTATATATTTTGTATTTTATGATTGTTTGAAATTTTTAGTATTTTTGAAACTTTTATTTGAAAAAATGAAAAAGAAAGAAATTATGCATATTTTTTTATATGCATAATGTCTTTAATGATGTTTTGTTTTATAGATTATATAAATGTGGGATCAAGATGCCTAATGGGGGTGCAAATGAATTGTGTAGAGCTAGATATGATGAGCAATGCGATGTAGCCTTGGAGGATGTGACAAAAGTGATTAAGGACCTTCTAGATGTTTGTAGGAATCTCAAGAGTTTGACTATGGGGATTCCATGACTCGAGTCGAAGATATTCCTTGATGGATTTAGAGCAGGGAAATTTTTAGGGGCGAAATTTCGCCAATTGGCTATTTTTTGGGCCTTTTTTCAAAAAATTAATTCGCTATTTGGTCATTTTTAAGCTCTAATATCGCCTATATTTACTTAAAATATGTTTTTTTACTATAATATTCGCCAAAATTTACACATTTTGGTAGTAAATTATATGTTTGATATTTAATATTCGCCTTCCTATCTATATATATGATTTTTTCAATCCAAAATAATCGCCTAGAATACTATACTTAGGTATAATATTACAATCCTTAAAAAATACCCTGATTTAGAGGCATGTGGTGGGAGTTCCATCATGGTTTGTTTAGTTGCTGCGATGAGTAGATATTGTGGTATAGTAGTTTAGAGGAAGATTCATGAGTTGACTCTATTTTGCTTGCTGATTTGTATATATGAACTTTCAGTGTATCTTTTGGTATCAATTTAGGATATATAACCAAATTTTGTACATGAAACATTACACACTCTTTCTGTCATGATGTGGATTCTTATTTGGTTAAATTTTTTGGACATTTAATTATCATGAATATTTTACATGCCTTCTTTTATTAGTAATTTATTGAGATAATGTTCGTGTACACAGGGTACTACCAAAGGACCGAACACCAAGAGCAACCACTTCACACAAACAGATCACAGATCAACACACCGATGTTTTGACGTGGTTTAAACCCTCTTGAGGGAAACACTCCATGGCCCCGGCCAAATAGCTTCTACGGGACAATTTAGTATGAAAAGAAAGAAAGTTATAAATGAGCTTCTCATAATCGATCAACTAAACAATGACCCTCCATGCTCTTTAAATAGAGGTCATGGACCAATCGGGTGTTAAGCCACGGATCAAGGTTAGGTTTGATCTAAGAGAAGTTGAGCCGTCAGATCACTTTATGTCGGGAACATATCGTGACTGTCGAATTAAGTATTTACAAATGCATACTAATGCATACTAAAGAAACACATTATCCCTAACAGATATATTACACAAGTTGATCTTAACTAACTCCTAAGTGTCTAAATATCCTAACATCCCCTTAAGAACAACTTGGGATAGGATTGAAGGATTTACAAAAGTGACACTATTAGGAGAAGGAAGGAGGCATTAGATCCTATCCCCCCTTAATGACAAGTTCTTGAACTCCTAACATAGATTGAAGTTTAAAAAACTTCGCTTCTGTAAGAGACTTGGTGAAGAAGTCTGCAACTTGATCATCTCTAGGGCAAAAGAGCACTTCAAGAACTCGATCATGAACAAGATTTCTGATGAAGTGCATATGTAGCTCAATGTGTTTGCTGCATTGATTTAGAACTGGATCTTTGGCAAGCTTGATGGCCCTTTGATTGTCGCACCAAAGTGGAGTAGGCTACTGCTGCTTGAATACAAACTCTGAAAGGATCTGTCGAAGCCATAAAGCTTCCTGACTGGCATTAACTGCTGCTCGATATTCTGCCTCTGCTGAAGAAAGAGCAAGAGCTTGTTGTTTCTTACAAGCCCAAGTAATAGGTCCAGATCCCAGACTGAAAACATAACCTGCAGTAGACTTTCGATCATCAGGATCGCCGGCCCAATCTGAATCAGTGAAACCAACCAACAAAGGTTTCCCCCCTGTACTGTAATGAATCCCAAATTGAACTGTACCTCGAATATATCGAAGTATTCTTTTAGCTTCTTTCCAGTGACTTTCATGAGGTGTCTATATATAACGGGCAACACGACCAATGACAAAGGAAAGGTCAGGACGAGAATGAGTCAAGTATAAGAGACTACCAACAAGCTGACGATATAAGGTGGCATCGAGTTTAGGTGAAGTACAAGTGGCAGAAAGTTTGACTCCAGACTAGAAGGGAGAAGGGGTTGGTGTACAATCTTCCATGTGAAAGCGACGAAGAAGGTCACAAGCATACTTCTTCTTTGGTTTGCAGGACTTGGAGACCAAGAAAATAATGCAAATGTCGTAAGTCTTACATTTCAAAATTTTGTTTAAGACTGGATTTCACATGGGTTATAAGATGAGGGTCACTACCAGTAAGAATAAGGTCATCAACATATAGAACAAGTATGATGAGATGGTTTCCTACTTTCTTGGTATAGACATTGGGGTCAGAATGACATCTAGAAAAACCAGTGTCAAGGAGAAAGTTATCCATTTTGGCATACCAAGCTCTAGGAGCTTGCTTAAGGCCATATAAGGATTTCTTAAGGAGGCAGACAAAGCTAGAGTTATTTTGAACATAGCCAGGAGGTTGTTCCATGTAAATTTCTTCCTGTAAATCACTATGTAAGAAGGCAGACTTGACATCCATTTGATGGACTTCCCACTTGTGTAAGGCTGCAAGGGATAGAACAAGGCGGATGGAATTCATTTTTGCGACGGGAGTAAATGTTTCATTGTAGTCAATCCCTTCAACTTGGGAAAAACCTTTGGAAGCTAACCTTTCCTTAAGTCTTTCAATACTTCCATCTGATGCATACTTAGTTTTGTATACCCATTTAGATCTGACAGGTTTTCTTCCTTTTGGAAGAGGTACAAGATTCCAAGTATCGTTCCCCATTAAGGAACGATATTCTTCATCCATGGTTGCATCCCAATCTGGATTCCTTGAAGCTTCTACAAAAGTTTCTGGATCATGATTCTCGGAAACTTGAGCCAAAAGAGAAGAGGCTCGCTGAAACTGAGAACGTGTTTGACGTTGATCTTTAGGATCACTGGCAAGATCACCAATTGCTTCACATGTTGAACGGACCCATCGAGGAAGCACTTGTGCTGGTGTAACTGGAGGAACATGAGCAGGCGGAGGTGGATTTTCATTCTCACTGTCATCATCAGAAATTGGAGTTGGAAACCTGTCAAGGAAGTTGGAAGAAGAAGAAGAAGGCACAAATGCCGAATCAGGCTCCCAGGCCAAAGATGGCACAATCACCGAGTTAGGCTCTCAATCCAAGATATTTTCATCAAATTTAACATCTTTTCTAATGATTATATCATGAGAATGTGGTTGAAGAAGTCTATAACCTTTTACATCTTCAGAATATCCAACAAATATGCACTTTTCACTTTTAGGATGCAATGATTTCCGTTTTTCATCCGGAATGTGATCCCATGCTTCACTACCAAACACACGAAAGTGACTTACATCAGGTTTAGTTTTACTCCATGCTTCTTCCGGTGTTATACCTTGTAATGCTTTTGTGGGGGTGCGATTAACTATGTAATTTGCATAATTAATGGCTTCAGCCCAAAATTGAAAACTTAGTCCCTTAGATTGGATCATACAATTAGTCATTTCTTTTAAAGTGCGGTTCTTTCGCTCAGCTACACCATTTTGTTGTGGTGTATATGGAACAGTGTACTGTTGTTGGATGCCTTGTTCAATGCAGAAAGTAGTGAACTTATTTTTAACATATTCTCCTCCATTGTCAGATCTTAACTTAATAATTTGATGACTAGATTGTTTTTCAACAAGGGCCTTGTAGGCCAAGAACATGTTAAATACTTTGCTCTTAAGTTTTAGGAAATAAATCCAAGTGCGTCTGGTGTAATCATCAATGAAAGTTAAGAAATATTTGAAACCAGAAAAAGAAGCAGATGGAAGAGGACCACACAAGTCACTATGCACAAGCTCCAAGGAAACCGAGGCATGCCAAGAGGCACGTTTGTCAAAACTGTCCCAATGATGTTTCCAAGTACACAACCGGAGAAAACACCATCCCTGCAAGATACCATCGGAAGACCTGTCACCATATTTTCTTTATATAGTTGTTGCAATGAGCGATAATTTAAGTGACCAAATCGCTCATGCCAAAGTTTGCTCAAGTTATCACTATGAGCAACAAAAACTGAAGGGAAAGGTGATGACCCAAAGTTGTTAAACTTGCACAACCTGGTAATATCATCAACAATTTCGGTAGCTAGGACCTGTTGTGGATCTTTAAAATCCTTGATTACAACTTGGTGAGGTGTAAAGGTCATAGTTTTACCTTCACCAGAATCAGTGATCTGATAGACTGATAACAAATTGCAGGAAATTCTTGGAACACATAGTACATCACTAAAATGACCATTATCTACTGGAATTGTTCCAGCTCCTACAACACTTAGAGATCTATCATCACCAACAAATATTTGTTTGGTGTTACATTCATGCATAGTAGAAAAGATGGCTTGATCCCTAGCCATATGATAAGATGCTCCAGAATCAATGAGCCATTCATTTGAAGTAGAAGAAGAAGATGCATTATAAGAATAACTAGAAGCACAAAGTGCATGTCCATGAGAGGCAGATTTTAAAGGCGAATCTAGGCTGATGTAGTGCTTCTTCATTGCTGTTTCCAAGGCTACCATCTTCTTGAAACACTTAGATTCATCATAATTATCTATCCCGCAATAGTTGCAATGATGCTCAGTATTCTTGCCTTTTGGCTTAGATCCTTTGTCATATTTTAAAGAATGAGCTAACTGAAAGGGTTTTGGACCCTTGTTTGACTTATTATTGCGAAAATTTTGTTTTTTGGGAGGCTTGAACTTTCTTTATGTTGGGACAATAAGGCTTTCCCATATGTATCTGCATTGTTGATTATTCCAAGATTAATGAGTTTATCTTGTTCTCTAATCAAGGAATCACAAAAGGATTCAAGACTAGGCTCTTGATAGCTAGCTGCATTCAAGGATGCTTTCATGGAGTAAAATGTAGATACAAAAACAAAATATGCAGGTCCAAGTTTGGAAAGAATATGATAAATGCATTGTTTGTTTTCCCTCTCAATCTTACATTCTGCACATAAGAGTTTAAGAGTTTTGTATTTAGATAAATAATCTTGAATGCATGAAAAGTCACTTGGATTTAAATAAATCAACTCATTTTCAAGTTGGTGACCTCGAATTTCATTATATTTACCAAACACAGATTCCAACTTGTCCCAAGCAGCATTAGGTTCATCAATTCCAGATATGTGGAATCGCAAATCAATAGAGATTGACATCCCAATCAATCCACGAGCTTCATCACATCTATTTGCCCATTTTATTTTCTTATCATCAGTGGGTTCTTTTTCTTTTCCTGAGGTAATTCTGAAATGTCCCCTACTTCGTAGAACATCCTCCATACGATATTTCCATGAGAAATAGTTGGAACTGTTAAGTAGAATATCACAAGGGGCAGCCATATTTTTAAATTAATGGCTGTAAAAGCAAAAACCAATAGTCTGGATGTGAAGAGCTCGAAAAAATAGACGGTTTAAAAAAAAACAGCACTGAAAACTGACTCTGTATGATGAAGTTATGCTTGAATAAAGAAATTGTTGAAGATGTCCCCAATAGTGACGTGGCAGCTAGAGAAGGTCTAGCAAAAAAAAGAACCCCCCTCTTCCCAAGATGAACCTTTTGACAATCACTTTACAAGAAAGTTGCTTTAAGTGAACCACTTTTGTAAAATAAGTGATTTCACTCTTACAATGATATTACTTTTAAATAGTGCAACAATAAAAAAAACTTAAGTGACTCACTTGTATTTTTCTTTTTTATTATTTAAGTGAGATGCACTTTTACAATAAAGTAACTTGAAAATAGAAATTGCATGCACTTTTTTCTTATAAAAGTAACTTCTTAAGACTTGAAATCAAGACCTATTAAGGAATAAAACAACTTTGAACCAAGTGAGCTAGATTAAAAGGTATGTAAAATATGGGAATGAGAAAGGGTTTTTTTTTTTACTCTTCTTGCTCGGTTTGCGTGCTTGCCCTTTTTCCTGCAGAACAGACCACAAATCGAAACAAAAAAAACTTTTTCACACTTGTGGACTTAGATCTTGTTAGCTTGCCCGGAAAGTCTACGTTTTCTCTCTGTTTTGTTGATGTATATGTAACTTCGGAATGTATTTCACATATATGTATATTGTATTCCTATAGAGATGTTATTATTCCTCTATACGGAAGTGTCGTTATTTATATTGTAAGTGTCGTAACTTATACTTGATGGGTTATTAGACCACCTTGTTGGGGTCGGCCCTATATAAGTCATGTGGGTCAAAGGGTTATTAGACCACCCTATTGGGGGTCGGCCATGTGGGTCGAAGGGTTATTAGACCACCCTATTGGGGGTCGGCCCAGTCAGCATTATGTTATGTGGTTAAGTTCGAGCCTACATGAGTTAGGTAAAAAGGCAAGTCAAGTCAAGTATAAATATAGTGCGGGAGGCACTCTATTTGCTCACTCACTTTTCACACATGCACTCAAGGAGGAGTGGCGCACTTATGGAGGAGGATGATCTGCTGCTAGGTTGTGTCTATCTCTTATGGTTGGTTGTATCATTGCTCTATCTATCTCTAAGGAAGTTATTGGGGTTTTTCACCTTTATGGTTTTCCCCAAGTAAATCTTTGTGTCTCTTGTGTGCTTGCATTATTGTCTCCATGATTGATATGCTGTACATGTTGTTCTCTCAGTTAAGATCCTAGATCATATTGAAGTAAATTCTGAAAATTTAACATGGTATTAGAGCTAGCCTGAAAGAAGGCATGATATGGCATGTATGACACTTGTTGCACTTACAATGCTAGGGCTTGATATAGCAAAAATCAGTCGTCGTAACACTTTCGCTATAAATCCGTTTTGGCGAAGTTTTCGGATCTGAAATTGTTACAGTACGAAGATTAAATCTCCAGGTACCTTGTGTCCAAAGGATAACCTCTAATTCGTTGTACTTTGTGATTTATGATCTGTACAATATAGGGTTTCTGCCTCGTCCAGATCTAAGTCAAATTCAGGTGACCTTGGGAAAAAGGTCATAACCTGGGCTAGGAAGCTCCAAATGAAATTTTGTAAAACATGACAGGTAGTACACAGTTTGTACTATCTCAAGAAACTTTTTCAGAGGCCGAAGTTGAATCAGTGACACGTGGCACGCCGTACAAGTTCGCTCTCCTGTATTATCCCATAAACAGGTTATGTTGCGACACTTGGTATAACTCTCTCTCAGAGAGTCCAATTGAGGTCAGACCTGTTAGGATGGAAAGATAACAGGCCGAGATATCTCAGAAAATTTTTTCAGAGGCCGAAGTTCAAACAGTGACACGTGGCAATCCGTACAAGTTCGCTCTCCTGTTTTATCCCAAAACAGGTCACGTTACGACATTTGACATAACTCTCTCTCAGAGAATCCAATTGAGGTCAGACCTGTTAGGATGGAAATGTAACAGGTCAGGCTATCTCAAAAAACTTGTTTCAGACCCTGTGGATCAAAAGGTTTGGAGTGACACCAGAAAAAATCAGGTACATATTTCTGTCAAAACAGAATTAGTTTTGAGTACCTTCATTCATGACTTCCGGAATTTAGGGCTTTGAAGAAAGTTGGAATTTTTGTAATCGGAGACCATGGCTGGATGCTACTCATCAAAATAGAAATTTAGAGACCAAGATCAAAATTTTTGGTTGGGCATAAGGCCGGGCTTGATCAAACCCTAGTTCGGGACTTTGATCAGAAAAGTGGAAAATTAGGGCTTCTGTAAAAATGGGAATTTTTGAAATCTGTGACCACGGCCGGAAGTTCCTCAGAAAAATAGAAGCTTAGAGCTTTGGATCAAACCTTTTTATGGGGCAAAATATTGGGCTTTATCAAACCCCAGTTCAGGGTCACGTCCAATGAATCTGGAAGTTTCAAAGGCAAAATTGAGGAGTGAAACTTTGCAGTTTTCAAATTCTGAATATACCAGTTTGATCAGCTCATCAAGGCGCATATTTCTATCCTTTCGGAAGTTTGAAATTCAAAGTTTGAATTTTTGGGGTTTCTCTGACAAACCCATATCTAGCTCTAGGTCCAGTTCTTGCAAATCAAGTGGTGGTTTAATCCTAGAAGAAGATGGATTGGTCACCTGCATAAGTGAAGATATTCCTGTTTCAGAGGGAGATGAAGCTAAGGCCTTACATAAGAAGATTACAAGCGATCTCGACAGGTATGACTCATTGAGGTATGTTTTGAGATTTGTCCATGATTAAGTTTATGGTATGTTTGTCTTCATGTTATTACGGTTAGTACAATTTTGATTTTAGATTTGTCGTATCACCTTAACAAAATTATGAATTCATGATAGAAGATATTCATTGGTTAGGGTGTTGACACTTATGATTGTACTAACGCATTATGGTGTTGTATGAGGTTTATGTTGTTTACTAACATGAAAGGTACACCAAGAAAGACAAATCATGTTCCAGTTCAAAGAACATATGATCATGATGACATGAGGATAAAGACTCATCCATTGTCATGGATCTCATAGAAGATCCATTTACGAGGTATGTATAACTTGGTTTTATAATGGCTAACCTATGAGATATACAGGTTACTAGCACAAGTCATTGAAGAAGAACAAGAAGACATCATGTGAGTATGTTAGACATAACTAACTACCATGCTAATCCAGGTATGTTTTTCCTATATCAAGATAGAATCCTACCTTGGGTTAGGATCTTATACTGTTGTTGATAATGATTATTCATGAAGTCATAGGTTTGAATAATCATGGTTGTATGCATATTATGTTTCTTACCATAATTGATGATATGACTAACCAGAAGAATCATGAAGGTATAGGTTCGAATAATCACAGGTTTTTATGCATATTATATGTCTTATCTTGATTGATGATTCAACTAACCCGAAGAGTCATAGGTTTGAGTAATTATAGGTTTAGATATGTTATGTTTCTTATGATTTGACTAAACCATAAGAATCCTACATAAACCTTGAATAATAATGCTTACTATTTCTGTTTGAAATGATCATGACTATACATGCTTGAAATTATTGTGTTTTAATAGTATACTAATGAATGTATGATTTTATATGAGTTCACAAGGATAACACAATCATGATACTAATAAGCATGCATAGGGACCAAGGATGAATATGAGCTCAAGAACAGGTAATTCAGGAAGCAAAGATCAAGAGGGAGCACACTCTAGTTGTTCCTGCAAGAAAGCAAAGGAGCACACTTTAGTAGTTTCTGCAAGGATGCAGATATTCAGAGGGAGTTGACCATCTTTCTACATTCCATAACAGAAAGGTGCAGAAGAAGCTACTTCAATAGCTCCTACAAGGAAGCAAAGACTCAGAGGGAGTCCACCCAGTAACCAAACAAAGATAAGTATTTTTAATTATCATTTCTTGCATATGTGCTTGTTTAAATAATACTATTCAATGATGTATATACTGATGTTCCTAGAATTAGGTTGTGTATTATGCACATTAGAATAATTGCATTGATGAACAGTATACTACTAATATGCATGGGTAAGTATCCTATGGCACTATACAACATTCCATCGCTACTTATCTAGAATGAAACCTCTTTGCTGACATGTTGGGAGTTGTGCACACTCT
Organism: Larix kaempferi; assembly: GCA_027924585.1. Lineage (NCBI taxonomy): Eukaryota > Viridiplantae > Streptophyta > Pinopsida > Pinales > Pinaceae > Larix > Larix kaempferi. The sequence goes on along the minus strand of BSBM01000985.1, from coordinate 3,491,400 downwards.
TAACAATGTTCTGGTAGAGATTGGAAGGCATCTAGAAAGTTACGGGATATGGATAAATGTTGTATTGAAGCATTGGCTAAGATAATTGCATGACTGTATGACATATTTCTTTATGTGTAAGAATTTGTTCTGAAAATTATGAGATGTTTCTAATCATGCAATTTAACCTGTTTTGTAGGAAAGACCGTATATCCTCACCTACAAAAGGACTACAACATTTGCTCCAGCAACAAAGATATATATTGAAAATATTGAAGATATTGAAGTTCCCAGGATCTGGGATGAAGAAATGGAATGCCATGATCCGTCGATCATGAAGAATGATGTTTGGGATGTAGTCCCAAGACCTGAAGGGAAGTTTGTTATGACTTCCATATGGATCTATCAAGATCAAGCATGCTGCAAATGGCAGCATAGAGAAATATGAAAGTGATGAAATAGAAGATACACTAGATGGATTTCAAGACAGCTTTCTTGAATAGTTGTATGCGGATAACCTGTTTGTTACAAGTGAAGATAGATTGATTGCCGACATGCAGCGAAAGCTTACTGCCGAGTTCGAGATGAAGAACTTGGGGTTGATGCACTATTTGTTTTTGGCATGGAGGTGTGGCAGAGTGATGGAATCTTCCTTGGACAAGGGAAGTTTGCAGTAGAGATCCTGAAGAGGTTCGGGATGATGGACTACAAGGCCATGGCCACACCTATGGCATCAAATCTGAAGCTTCTATGTGATGCTTCATCTGAGCCAGTTGATGTCTCTATGTATCGTCAGATGATTGGGTCCTTGATGTACCTGACGAACACGAGACCACACATTTGCTTTGCTGTGAACACATTGAGCCAGTTCCTGACGGATCTGAGGAGTGTTCACCTGGTTGCTGTAAAGCATGTTCTGAGGTACCTGAAGGGTACAGTGGATTATGGGCTCAGGTATGAGGCGAATCAAAAGTTTAACCTGCAGGGTTATGTTGATTCAGATTGGGCTGGCAGTGCTGCAGATAGGAAGAGCACATCTGGGTGTTGCTTCAGTATGGGATCAGGTGTGATCTCTTGGTTTAGCAGGAAGCAGTCCTGCGTAGCACTAAGTTGTGAGGCAGTATGGCTACGGAAGCTACTGTCTAAGTTATTTGATCTCCCGTTGGAGGCTACTGGTATCTTCTGTAATAACCAGAGTTGTGTGAAGCTGTCCGAGAACCCAGTGTTTCATGACAGGTCGAAACACATAGAGATCAAATATCACTATATCAGGGATATGGTGCAGAGAGGAGCTGTGAAGCTCCTGTATGTTGCGACGGACGAGCAGATTGCAGATGTGCTGACGAAGCCACTAGCCAGGGTGAAGTTCGAGTACTTCAGAGAGAGGCTTGGCATTCTTCAGATCGAGGACACTTCGAGGAAGAAGTGATGGACACATTTGCTGAAGCCATTCCAAGCATGTTGGAAGGAGGATCCTTCACATGGCTGTGGATGTAAGCGCTGGATGATGAGCATCAGGATGATGTTATGGTTTCTGCTTGGATATGATCAGTTGGATCATGTTATGTATGTATGTACGCATCATGTTGGATGCTGGACATGATTAGTTGGATCATTTTTATGTATGTATGTACGCATCATGTGGATGTTGGATATGATCAGTTGGATCATTTTATGTATGTATGTATGCATCATGTTGGATGCTTGGACCATGTATCTGTATATGTATCAGGTGGATACATTGTATGATCAGGTGGATCATGTATGGTGAAATGTATCATGTATTTGTATTTGTATCAGGTGGATACATTGATGATCAGGAGGATCATGTATGATGATATATATCAGGTAGATACTTGGTATGCATCAGGTAGATGCATTGATGATCAGGTATGATGACATGCAGCAGGATGTTGCAGTGATGATCAGGATGATCATAGATGACGAGCTTCAGGATGTTGCTCTAGATGACATGCAGCAGGATGTTGCAGTGATGATCAGGATGATCATAGATGACGAGCTTCAGGATGTTGCTCCAGATGACATGCAGCAGGATGTTGCAGTGATGATCAGGATGATCATGGATACATTAGGATGATGTATGGTGAGTATCAGGTTGATACTCTGTGGTTGTGGATCAGGTTGTGCATATGAGCATGTAATCCGGTGCCTTGGGAGATTTGCAGATGGTCTTTCGAGGTTTTTCCTATGGCATGTAATTCGGTGCCCTGGGACATATGGAAAATGCTCTTTCGAGGTTTTGCTCTGGGAGGACATGTAATTCGGTGCCCTGGGAGATCTGCAGATAGTCTTTTGAGGTTTTGCCTATGGCATGTAATTCGGTTCCCTGGGATATCTGGCAGATGCTCTTTCGAGGTTTTGTCCTATGGCATGTAATTCGGTTCCCTGGGAGATCCGATAGGTTGGGATGTGTGCCCGTAATCAGTCCTGGGATGCTCTTGCGAGGTTTTGCCATGACCACATGTAATTCATTACCCTGGGAGATCCTATAGGTAGAGCTGTGTGCTTGTAACAGCCTGGGATGCTCTTGCGAGGTTTTGTGGTGAGGTCACATGTAATTCGGTGCCCTGGGAGATCCTATAGGTAGAGCTGCGTGCTCGTAACAGCCTGGGATGCTCTTTCGAGGTTTTGTGACGCACGTAATAAGTCCTGAGGATTCCACAGTATGGCCAGTGATGATGAAGACCTGCAGGTGGTGGGCCTACATCCAGTATGAAAAAGGACTGGCTCTGTAGAACATCCTATGACGAGTAGATTCAGAGATTGATTGAGATAGTAGCAGCAGTGACGATGATGATGACTCGATGATGATTATCCAGTAACGATGATCCAGAGAAGATGACTTGTGCTAGAAGAACTGTGCTGAGAAATACCTTCCTAGTTAAGAGGGAGTGTTGATGTATATGTAACTTCGGAATGTATTTCACATATATGTATATTGTATTCCTATAGAGATGTTATTATTCCTCTATACGGAAGTGTCGTTATTTATATTGTAAGTGTCGTAACTTATACTTGATGGGTTATTAGACCACCTTGTTGGGGTCGGCCCTGTATAAGTCATGTGGGTCAAAGGGTTATTAGACCACCCTATTGGGGGTCGGCCATGTGGGTCGAAGGGTTATTATACCACCCTATTGGGGGTCGGCCCAGTCAGCATTATGTTATGTGGTTAAGTTCGAGCCTACATGAGTTAGGTAAAAAGGCAAGTCAAGTCAAGTATAAATATAGTGCGGGAGGCACTCTATTTGCTCACTCACTTCTCACACATGAACTCAAGGAGGAGTGGCGCACTTATGGGGGAGGATGATCTACTGCTAGGTTGTGTCTATCTCTTATGGTTGGTTGTATCATTGCTCTATCTATCTCTGAGGAAGTTATTGGGGTTTTTCACCTTTATGGTTTTCCCCAAGTAAATCTTTGTGTCTCTTGTGTGCTTGCATTATTGTCTCCATGATTGATATGCTGTAGATATGCTGTACATGTTGTTCTCTCAGTTAAGATCCTAGATCAGATTGAAGTAAATTCTGAAAATTTAACATGTTTCTGATTTTCTGAGATCGGGCAAGGTGCACGGCAAAGAGCATACGCAGCCGAGAAAAACCCTTTCCCTTTCTGTTTCTGATTTGCTGAGATCGCTTAAGGTGCACAGAAAAGAGCATACGCAGACGGGAAAGCAACAATCCGAACCCAAAAAATCTAACAGTAAAAAATGATAAAATATGAGATTTTTTCCTTTTAAAAACAGAAAATAAAAAAATGCATCATTGTAACATTATACCTTCAGATCTGATGAAATACGCGTTTCTGGAGCAACTGGGAACCGTTTTTTATCAAACGAAAACTATTTCCCAATGGAAACGAAGCTTCGGACGCAATGGAAAACCTCCCATAGCCCAAAAATGCACAAAAATACCAAAACTAGAAACCCTTTCGAGTTTCGGCAACAACAGCTCAAGATCTAGATCACAACCGGAAGAGACACTTCATAAAAGATCTGATACCATGTTCGGGTACTACCAAAGGACCGAACACCAAGAGAAACCACTTTACACAAACAAATCACAGATCAACACACCGATGTTTTGACGTGGTTTAAACCCTCTTGAGGGAAACACTCCACGGCCTCGACCAAATAGCTTCTACGGGACAATGTAGTATGCAAAGAAAGAAAATTACAAATGAGCTTCTCATAATCGATCAACTAAACAATGACCCTCCATGCTCTTTAAATAGAGGTCATGGACCAATCGGGTGTGAAGCCACGGATCAAGGTTAGGTTTGATCTAAGAGAAGTTGAGCCGTCGGATCACTCTATGTCGGGAACATAACGTGATCGTCAGATTAAGTATTTACAAATGCATACTAATGCATACTAAAGAAACACACTATCCCTAATGGATATATTACACAAGTTGATCTTAACTAACTCCTAAGTGTCTAAATATCTTAACAGATAAATGCCAACCAAGTACATAATTGACTAATGAGTAAGCCAATGCATTGGATCTTCTTGGGACATGTATATAATTAATAAATTCAAGTTGATGTTCAATAAGTATTACTCTTAAATACTTTCTAAAAATTATATGATTGCAAACATGATAGACATTGTTCAACTGTGACACTACTAACTATGAATTCAAATTAACGACTATGTTTCAGATTCCCATCGTAATGGATTTGGAAAGGATACCAATGAATTCATTGTACTCTATGACATTGTTGGTTGTAGGACCAAGGAAGGTTCCTCCTGTATTCACAAGTTGGCTAGTGGGAGAAAAAAACACCCAAGCAGTGGAAACAATGTTTCAGGCGCTACACATGCCCACATGTAATAGTAAAACATAGCTACATCTTTAGCTATTTTTGGAAACAAGGATTTCATGAACCAATATATTAAGAATTCATCAAGAATACCATCTATGATTAGCTATTAATGATGACTCCACTCATTAATATGATTGGAAATATGAGTAGAAGTAACTTTCAAAGCGATGTCAAAAGATATATCCTTGTATCATATTGGATAGGTAATTAAAAATGTGTTAAAAGTACCATGGCCAAAGAAAAGTTGGAAAAAGTACTATGAGGTATTTCAATATATACCATTTGGTTGCACTTCCCATCCGAGTGTGTTTAAAAAGACGCACATGAATGGTATCTTCCACCAATGAATTAGTGAACACCATAGGTGGAAAGTCATGACATGGGTAAAAGAATCTTCTCTAATTCCTCCATCCAACTTGGTAGTGTCAGATGACAATTTGGTTGGATTGGAGGGCCATCTTGCTTGCTGTTGGATGGGGTCAATGGTCAATATTGACAAGTATGGTAAGTTCAAAGTGGAAAAAAATGGCGATCGAATTTTAGAAGAGGGATTAGGATTTCTAATAAGTGAAGATTGGTTATTTTGAGGGCCTTGGTCACCCCCATGAAATTGATTATTCCTGGAGGCATTTCTACCCCAAGGAGGATTATTGCTTCCTAGAGGGCCATGGTTGTTCCCCTGAAATTAATTATTCTTGGAGGCATTGTTGCCCCAAGGAGGATTGTTTCATGTTGAAAAATAGCCATCACAAGGAGGATTATTTCCCCAAGGTGGAGTGTATTCTCCTTTTTTAGTGCCACTCCAAGGAATAACATTCCCCAAAGAGAATTTCTACTCCCTAGGATATATTTAGCGCTACATAAAATTCTATCCATAACTAGCATGTATACTATTTCATTAGGAATAATGCCAAAAGATGCTTTCTTTGTAAAAATATTCTTTTTTTGATTGGTTAAAATTCTCCACATGGTTGAGGAAATAATATTTTTTATTGTGAAGATGGTGAGTGAGTCAACTAATCGCAAAAGTATGTGTCTAGAAAAAATTTAATGGGGACAATTTCCCGGCAAATCAGGACATTTTCTGGCAAAAAGAAGAGTTGACACAGGTTCAACATGAGTTAGGTAGCTACGAAGGTGGGTTTAAGAATCTTGAAATTCTAAATTGCATTCAATAACCAACGTATTCAAGGAGTGAAACCTGCAAGTAAATTAGTTTTTAATTTCTACGTATTTAAGAAAAAGGTGGCGCAATTATGTGATAGGAGTGGTGGAGCATCTATTCCTGATCATGATCTAACAGGTAATAAATTGAGAAAATTTTCCTAAATTGAAATTGGTTGAGCATCCAAACCCGATCACCCATTTGGCGTGCAACGTAAAAAAATTTCAGGGAATAAATTCAACTGATAATGATTTTCGAAAATCTAAGTGGTTGAATCACCAATCTGGCAGGCAACTTAAAAAAAATTTCATGGATGAAAAAAATTGAGAATATTTTTTGAAAATCATTTTTTTGGCGGTGATATTTGGTATGGTGATGAAAGAACAAAAACATGCCAGTGTATCTGTCCTTACCTTTGGCGATCAAGACGACTCACCTCAAAGACAATTCCTAAAAATTCATCCGAGTAAAAAATTCTTTTGATAATTTCATTGTGTTGAAGGTATGCCATGCAGACTAGAAATAAACCATTCTATCAAGCCATTGTAATCTCAATAGGAAATAAAAATGCACTTGCATGTTACTATTTATCAATAAAAACAAGAAATATGAGCAATAAGAGCATGTACTTACTAATGTTTATAGAAAATTTTAAATCGTTGCTTCTATGTGTATGCCATTCATAGGATAGTCTGCGATGATTGTGATGATAGTAAGAAAAATCATTGGTTGATTGGTTAAGGAACTGTGCATTTTTGTGCTAATCATGAAAAATTGGCTTTCCTGCCAAATCATGGATAAGTAGGCTCAGATATGTGTATGTAGCCAATTTGACAGAGGTGATTCATGGATAAGTATGCTCATATATGTGTAATTATGCCTCAGACCATATTTCATACACGGGGTGTACTTGGATTGGGCGATGTGCATTTTTTTGTTGGACGTGAAAAATTGGGAAAACCTATCAACTGTTCATTGTTTTTATTTCCTTGCAATAAAAATTTGAGGAATGATAAATAATTTTCATGATTTTTATTTTTATATCTGAATTTTGAATTTAATAATGATTATATAAAATGACTTGTTGAGTCTCTAAATTTATGGAAATGATGTTTTATGAAGTGCAATGACAATTGTCAAGTGCATTAATCATCCACCTGCAAGCTGATGCGTTCATAAATTCTTTATCCCTCATAGGAGAGAATTTTTTTATCTCAAGTCTACTTAAGCTCTGTTTTTCAACACTTAACCATTTTTTCCAATGACGAGCATTTTTCAAGGAGGGTGAAAAACAAGCTGAGTGGTTGTTTTGGCAGGAAAATATCTCCATGACTAGAGAATTTTTTCCAAAAGGAGTCAATGGTCAAGTGAATAAATCATCCACCTACAAACTTATGCTCTCATAATTTTTTTATGCCTCAAATATGAGAAATGGAGGGAATTTTATTAAGGCCATTTAGGCCAATTTTAGATGAAAAACAGGCCGAGTGGTTGTTTTGGGAGGCCAATATTTTCTTGACTATAGAGTTGTTTTAAAAATTGAGCCAATGGTCAAGTTCATAAATCATCCACCTGCAATATGATGCTTTCCTAATTTTTTTATCCCTCACAGGTGAGAAATGGTGGGCACTTAGCCAAGGCTACTTAAGCCTTTTTTTTTAACACAACCAATTTTGCCAATGGTGAGCATTTTTCTAGGAGGGTGAAAAACAATCACAATGGTTCTTTTGGCAGGAAAATATCTCCATGACCAGAGTTTTTTTTTAAAAATGAGTCAATGGTCAAGGGAATAACTCATCCACCTACAAACTTATGCTCTGAGAATTTTTTTATCCAACACAGGTAAGAAATGGCAGTCATTTTCCTAAGGCCATTTATGCCAGTTTTAGGTGCAAAACAAGCTGAGTGGTTGTTTTGGAAGGCCAATATTTTCTTGAACATAGACTTGTTTTAAAAACTGAGCCAATGGTCAAGTTCATAAATCATCCTCCTGCAAGATGATGCTTTCCTAAACTTTTTATCCCTCACAAGTGAGGAATGGTGGGAAATTATCCAAGGCTACTTAAGCCCTTGTTTTCAACACTTAACCAATTTTGCCAATGGCGAGCATTTTTCTGGGAGGGTGCAAAACAAGCAGAATGGTTGTTTTGGCAAGAAAATATCTCCATGACTAGAGGTTTTTTTCCAAAAATGAGTCAATGGTCAAGAGAATAACTCATCCACCTACAAACTTATGCTCTCAGAATTTTTTTATCCAACACAAATGAGAAATGGCGGTCATTTTCCTAAGGCCATTTAGGCCAATTTCAGGTGCAAAACATGTTGAGTAGCTGTTTTGGTAGGCCAATATTTTGTTGACCAGATACTTTATCTAAAAAATGACCCAATGGTCATGTTCACAAGTCATCTACCTATAAGCTTATGCTTTCCTAAAATTTTTATCCCTCACAGGTGAGAAATGGTGGCAATTTTCCCAAGGCTACTTAGGCCCTTTTTTTCAATACTTAACCAATTTTGCCAATGGCGAACATTTTTCTGGGAGGGTGCAAAACATGCTGAATGGATGTTTTGGCAGGAAAATATCTCCTTGACCAGAGAATTTGTTTCAAAAATTAGTCAATGGTCAAGGGAATAAATCATCCACCTACCAAAGTACGCTCTCAGAAATTTTTTATCCTTCAAAGGTGAGAAATAGCACGCATTTTCCTAAGGCTGTTTAGGCCAGTTTTAGGCGCAAAATAGGCTGAGTGGCTGTTTTAGTAGGACAATATGTTTTTGACCATAGAATTGTTTTCAAAACTGAGCTAGTGGTCATGTTCATAAGTCATCCACCTGCAAGCTGATGCTTTCCTAAAATTTTTATCCCTCATAAGGGAGAAATGGTGGGCATTTTCCCAAGGCTACTTAAAACCTTTTTTTCAATACTTAACCAATTTTTCCAATGGTGAGCATTTTTCTGGGAGGGTGCAAAACAAGCTGAATGACTGTTTTGGTAGGAACATATCTCCTTGACTAGAGACTTTGTTTCAAAAAGGAGACAATTTTCATATGAATAAATCATCCACCTACAAACTTATGCTCTCATAAATTTTTTATCCCTAAAAGATGAGAAATGGCGGGCATTTGCCTAAGACCATTTAGGCTAGTTTTAGGTGCAAAACAGGCTGAGTGGTTGTTTTGGCAAGCCAATATTTTCTTGACCATAGAATTGTTTTCAAAACTGAGCCAGTGGTCAAGTGCATAAATCATTCACCTGCAAGCTGATGCTTTCCTAAAAAAACTTTCCCTCAGATTAGAAATGGTGAGCATTTTCCCAATGCTACTTAAACCCTTTTTTTCAATACTTAACCAATTTTTCCAATGGCAAGCATTTTTCTTTGAGGGTGCAAAACAATATGAATGGTTGCTTTGGCAGGAAAATATATCCTTGACCAGAGACTTGGTTTCAAAAAGCACTCAATGGTAAATTGAATAAATAATTCACCTACAAACTTATGCTCTCATAAATGTTTTATCCCTCAAAGGTGAGAAATGGTGGGCATTTTCCTAAGGCCATTTAGGTCAGTTTTAGGTGCAAAAAAGGTTGAGTGGCTATTTTGGAAGGCCATTATTTTCTTGACCAGAGACTTGTTTTCAAAACTGAGCTAGTGGTCATGTTCATAAGTCATCCACCTGCAAGATGATTCTTTCCTAAATTTTTTATCCCTCACAGGTGAGAAATGGTGGGAATTTTACCAAGGCTACTTAAGCCCTTTTTTCAATACTTAACCAATTTTGCCGATGGCGAGCATTTTTCTGGGAGGGTGCAAAACAAGCTGAATGGTTGTTTTGGAAGGAACGTATCTCCTTGACCAAAGACTTTGTTTAAAAAATGAGACAATTTTCAAGTGAATAAATCATCCACCTACAAACTTATGCTCTTCGAATTATTTTATCCCTCAAATATGAAAAATGGTGGGCATTTTCCTAAGGCCATTTAGGCCATTTTTAGGTGCAAAACAGGCTGAGTGGCTGTTTTGGCAGGCCAATATTTTATTGACCATAGAATTGTTTTCAGAACTGAGCTAGTGGTCAAGTGCATAAATCATCCACTTGTAAGCCGATGATTTCCTAAATTTGTTTCCCCCACATATGAGAAATGGTGGGAATTTTCCCAATGCTACTTAAGCCCTTTTTTATAATACTTAACCAATTTTTCCAATGGCAAGCATTTTTCTTTGAGGGTACAAAACACGATGAATGGCTGTTTTGGCAAGAAAATATCTCCTTGACCAGAGTCTTTGTTTCAAAAAGCAGTCAATGGTAAAGTGGATATATCATCCACCTACAAACTTATGCTCTCATAATTTTTTAATCCCTCAAAGGTGAGAAATGGAGGGCATTTGCCTAAGGCCATTTAGGCCAATTTTAGGTGCAAAACAGGCTGAGTGGATGTTTTGGCAGGCCAATATTTTATTGACCAGAGACCTTTATTCAAAACTGAGCCAATGGTCATGTTCATAAGTCGTGCACCTACAAGCCAATGCTTTCCTAAAGTTTTTATCCATCACAGGTGAGAAATGGTGGTCATTTTCCTAAGGCTACCTAATCCCTTTTTTTCAATACTTAACCAATTTTGCCAATGGCAAGCATTTTTCTAGGAGGGTGCAAAACAGGTTGAATTGTTGTTTTGGCAAGAAAATATATCCTTGACTAGAGACTTTGTTTCAAAAAGTAGTCAATTGTTAAGGGAATAAATCATCTACCTACCAACTTATTCTTGCATAATTTTTTTATCCCTCAAAGGTGAGAAATGGCAAGCATTTTCCTAAGGCCATTTAGGCCAATTTTAGATGCAAAACATGATGAGTGGCTGTTTTGGAAGGCCAATATTTTCTTGACCAGAGACCTTTTTTCAAAACTGAGCCAATTTTAATGTTCATAAGTCATCCATCTACAAGATGATGCTTTCCTAAATTTTTTATCCCTCACAGGTGAGAAATGGTGGGTATTTTCTCAAGCTTACTTAAGCCCTTTTTTTCAATACTTAACCAATTTTTCCAATCGTGAGCATTTTCTGGGAGGGTGCAAAACATGCTGAATGGTTGTTTTGGAAGGAAAATATCTCCTTGACAAGAGACTTTGTTTAAAAAAGTAGTCAATCGTAAAGTGAATAATTTTTCTAGTAGGGTGCAAAAACACATAAATTTGAATTTTTATTGCAAAACATTACGTTACTTGAAGTGTAAAATTACAAGTAAAATTTTAGTGTAAAATTACAAGTAAAATTTGAGTGTAAAATTACATTTATGATATATTTCATATTTTTTTAATTAGAGAAATTATGTCTAAAATCTAATGCCAATATTGATTGTTTTTGCTTATTTTGCAGAGTATCTCGTCAATGGATCATTCAAATGATCCATATCAACAAAATATTCCTCGAAAAAGAGGTCGACGTAAGGGTGTAGAGTACTCAAATCTTCCAACTTTGGAACCATGTGACATTGTCCTTCAATTCACTCGTGCTAGAGATAAAAATACTACGCAATGTGTTGCTCATGGACAATGTCGAGGATTTGAAGATCAGAACTCCATACCACAAAACAAGTCCAGAAGTTTGCCTCAAATAACAAGCAATCATCTAGCCATTCGTCAAACTCATTATCCTCAATGTAAGCAACCGATGACAAACAACAATGTTGTTGGACAACATAGGCAACCTTTGTCTCCAATTGCAGTTGAAGGGAATGTTAATGCACAAAGAGGAAATATTTATGAAAGAATGAACTCAGTTTCAGAGAATGTGAGGGTCGCAAATTTCCCTCAGAGAACAATATTTATTCTTGCTGCCACTACAATGAACTTTGTTTCAACGAATGTTTCGGTCCCAAATTTCTCTCAGAGAACAAATTTTATTCCTGCTGCCACTGCAATGAACTTTGTTTAAGAGAATGTTCATGTCGTAAATTTCCCTCAAATAACAAGTTTTAATCATTCCGCCATTACATTGAATGCTGATTTTAAAAATACAAATCTATACCAAAGAATGAACCTAGTTTTGCAGAATGAGGCCCTAGTTTTCCCTCAAAGATCAGTGATTGATGATACTGTTGTTACAAATCACTCCGAGAAAAGTGCAGGTTGTGTTTCTCAACAACTTAGAGAGCCTTTGAATGGATTTACTGATGAATGGAATCAAAGTGTAGATCCCAATGTGAAACAATTGGACATGATCATCTTAGGAACTTGGATGCAACTGGAAGACATGAAATAACTGAAATTATTGCATTTCATGAACAAAGTGATAGAAATGAAACTACAGAAAATTAAAATTCTACAATTGGTCAAGCTGTAGCATAAATGGAATAAGGGTTTTGAGCAAATGAAGCTATGCATGTTAAGATAAGGTCACTAGGAAAATGCATAAGGACATCCTTATTGCATCTTAAGAAGTAGCCAGGATGGTATAACCACAGACTAAATGAGGGGAAGAAAAATTTTAAATAAGTTGGTAGATGGTTTTCTAGTAAATCACTTGAAGATGTAGATGAGAATGACATTTTTGCTAGAATTGGGTACTACATGAGCAAAAAATATAATGAAGAATCTAAAATTGAGGATGTTCTTGAACATCTAGATGGATTGCTTGATAAACCTCGATCAATTGTTGTGACATAGATTCGTAAGTATTTTATGCCGAGGAACATGGCTTCAATATTTATCGAATCACGCATGACTCATAAGGCTTTGCAATGTATGAAGAGAATTGATGGTCATGATCATAATGTACACCATATCAATATCCTCAGCTTCACATACTTGACTCATAAGGCTTTGCAATATCCTTTGCAAAGTCTGAAGGGAATTGATGGTCATTTTCACATGCTTCCTTTATGGTTGATTCATTTGAAAACAGGTTTGGAACTATAGCCAATGAAGTTTTTTTCAAACTTGGTATTGATTATCACGTACATTATGATCAAGGCGGGAAAGTACGTGAGATATTATTTGAGTTACTAGAATACAATGTCTTGATGTCTTGTGTAAGCCTTGGAAAATGGGACGGAAAATAAGAATATAGACACGTTTTAGCACATGTTGTTGATCCTGAAAATGAGGAGAACTTAATGAAACAAATAAATAGGCTTTCAGAAGATGGAATCAATATTATAGATGGAAGGGTTGTGAAAATTAATTTGTTTGAGTGTCATGATCTAGTGGCCATATACAGTTTAGTATGCAATAATAGTGTTTCTCCAATGGGAAATAATTTTTGTCCTTGGTGCACATGCCGTAAAAAATGGATACACATGGTTACAGATGAAATCAACATTGAAGAAGGAGATACTATCCGTAGTGTTTCTGAATGCTATGCAATGTCAACATAATTGCTCCTTGTAAGCTATGCAAATTTATTACAAGTTTTGAAATTTATGTTTAAATCTTGCCAAAACATTCTTAATCTAACTATGTTCTTGAACTTTACTATAAGAGTTGAATCCTGCTTTGGAACCAAGCAAAGGATGGGAAGAAAAATTAGATGAGCATATTATAAGAATTCAACCAACCTTATCTAGTAGAAAGATGAGTTTTGTGAAGAACTATCCCATTGATAGAATACACGATGAAAAGATACACACTTTCATGATTAGTTCTTAACTATAAATTAAGATTCTTAGTATTTCACTAATTCCTACCTTAAAAAATTGTTGGTGCCAATTACAGTTGACTCCTAGCTCAATGTCCAAGCTTATATATTGTTCTCTCCATGCTGGGATCAGAGCAATTTTGAAGATGTTTCGTGGAATTCAAAGAATTGCACAAGATTCTGACAAGGTTCATCCAACTAGAGGCACGGAGAAAACAAAATTTATTCAAATTTGGGAGGAGATGGAGAAAATTGGTGTTCCATGTAAGCCAGGAGAACCATACCATCATAAAATCCAACAATACAATGATCTTAACTATGGGAAATCAGATGGATCAACATCAGACAAGATCCTCATTCAACATGAGGGAATTTTAAAGGTTTAACAATTATGTTAACATATCAAATATTTTTTATGTGGGCCTTGACTAATAATAAATGATGTTGTTATTATGTTTTGACTATTGTTGAATGGCTCTCAGTGTTATTTATTGTAATACCCCAATTTTGACCCCTGTGAAATATTGGCTTTTAATGTAAATATTGTATACATGCGTTGTATGTTTCCCCAGCGTGGAGCTCAAGGCCAAGGCCCCGCTAGTGTATGTTAGGATTTTATTTAAAACAACCAAGTATTTGATATTTTGATACATATGTGCTATTAAGCCATGGAATATTGTAAATTGATGTAAATATTAATATTGCAATAAAATACCAAACCTGACTATAGAAGCAACCAATGAGAAGGGGCCATGTGTATACATTAGGGAGTGGTGAGGGGGTTGTGGGGATGAACCATATGTTCCCAAATGTCATTGTGAGAACCCATTTGACTTTACTTGATGACATTTATTTCTATTGTAAGGAAGTAGTTGAAGATTTCAGTCCATGGCTTCAATGGAGCATGGGCAGCCCGAAAATTCATATTTGCAGGTATGGGCTCTGTTTTCTTGTACCACAAGTCACTCTACCTCATGGGAGTTGCTTCTTCCTCATTTCCATTCCATTGTGGAACTTACCAGCATCAGTTTTCATCCAAAAACAAATTGCCAGCAGTGAGAAAAACTAGAAATCGCAACTTTGAAAGAACCCATGTTTTGAAGAGCTAAAAATACCCAGATTTGGTATTTAACAGTAAAATCAAAAGGGGGATTCATAGATGTGAAACTTGGGGCGAATTTGAGAGGATTAGATACCCCGAAATCCATTGGAAAACCCAGTTTTTATAGACCAGAAAATCAGTGACGGGATTGAGTTATTTGATGAACATAATTGTGAGAAATCCAATTGTGAATGACTGAGCAGAGGTTGGGTTTGCTTGATAAACCCAATGAAGGCTAGAATCTCAAGAATTAGCATTTGGACCTTTCTATACCCATCCTGAAGAGCACTAGAGGGAAGGGATGCCTGAGGGACTGTGCTGTAGAGAAGGGGACCTTCCATGTGTTGAGTGTGGTAGGTAATGTGGGTGCCTTGACTGTTGAATTCATTTGAGATGCCTGTAGCTCTGTGGTTGAGCTCACTGGCTTAGCATTGCCCTCCTTTGTCTTTCATATGCTTGACAAACCCAACTGTGTGTTGGCTTAGCATAGTTGTTGAGTGAAACCATGGCTGTGAGTGAGCCAAACTAGTTCTTCCTTAGTGGATACACAACCCAGCTCGGGGGTGATCTATCAGCTGAAAGAATACAAGTTGGACAAAGATCTATGGTTGGGTGGAACGTTGCTCTCACATAGCCAGTTGTTTGGACAACTTCATCTTCAAGATAAGTGTTATCTGTGTTATAAATTATATGCATTATGTGTTCTGCATTGTGCTAATTCAGAATGATATTTATTCATGATTAATGGAATTGGTATGAAGTCTGTGCATAGCATGAGAATGGGATGGATTCTTTGCTTGTTGATGCATCATTTGCTTGAGATAAATATGTTGATGTATGTCTGTTATGTGTGTGCAATTATGTGTTTTAATTCCACTGTGTAATTTAATTGTGTTTTTTATTTAAATGGTAAAAATTTTACCATTATGGCTTTGGGGAGGAATTAGATACCCCATGTTACAATCATATTCCCTCCCTTACATTGGACTAATGGAAGGGGACGTGACAGAGTGGTATCAGAGCCCAGCTTGCAGCACTGGGGCTGCTTGGGCCAAACTCTGAGTTACAGACAAGTAATAGAATGGTTTTAACGCAGTATTGGTGAAGTTGGGGCGGAATTTTTGATTGGAAAAATGACAAGGTTAGAGTTCTCAGGTGTGGGAGAGGATCACAACATTACATAGAGCTCTCCGACAGCTTTCCAACGGTACCAGACTCACCTCATTTGGACAAGGGATGAGGGAGTTATGAACCCCAAAAGTTACAGGAAACGCAAGTGTTTTCGCAGTTTCGGGATGTCGGGTTTCGGGTTTCGGGAATGCAAATTTTCAAAATTTGCGTTTGGATTTCCGAAATCCTGAACCCGCAATTTTTCGGCTTTTGGGATGTTGGGTTTCGAGTTTCGGGAACGCGAATTTTCAAAATTTGCGTTTAGAGTTCCGAAATCCCGAACCAACAATTTTTCGGCTTTCGGGATGCCGGGTTTCGGGTTTCGGGAATGCGAATTTTCAAAATTTGCGTTTGGATTTCTGAAATCCCGAACCCGTAATTTTTCGGCTTTTGGGATGTCGGGTTTTGGGTTTCGGGAACGTGAATTTTCAAAATTTGCGTTTGGATTTCCAAAATCTCGAACCCGTAATTTTTTCGGCTTTCGTGATGTCGGGTTTCGGATTGCGGGAACACAAAGTTGTGAACTTGCGCGTTCTGGTTTTCGCAATCCCGAACCCGCAATTTCGGGTTTTGGGTTGTGGGTTGCGGGATGGTTACATCCCCGTGACTACAACTTGACCCCCCGAACCCGCAATTTTGGGTTGCGGGTTGCGGGATGGTTACATCCCCGTAACCGCAACTTGACTCCCCTGAACCCGCAATGTCAGGTTGCGGGTTGCGGCCTGTGTGGCGGGATTAAAAAAAAAAAAAAGACGAGTATAGAGGCCGAAAATTGATTTTTGGATTATAGGAGCTTGCGAGGTCGAAATTTGATGAGTTTAGGGGCATTCTGAAGCCATTGACAGAGGCCATGAATGAACCAGTGAAGATCTTGAGCCCATTATGCTCCGATTGGGCATAAATTTGGAATTATTGGCTTTTACAAATCGGTGTCCCGACGCTTGACAGAAGGTTGGATTGAGCTAAAATTGATACGGGGCAGTAATGGAGCAGGCACGGTGTTAAGTTTGGATTTTTGGAGCCAAACTCTAAAGGATGTGGAGTCGGGGTGTGCAAGAAGGCCAAAAAACACTATTCCGGGCCACGTTTTGGGAATTTTGAAAAGCTTGCAGTGGTTGAAAGTGATCCTATAATTCGGAATCAAGAAAATTACTGAACTTAGCATTTCATATTCTCAGTAAACCAGACATATTCCATTAGACAAATATTTCCTAGAAATGCACCGTTTGGGAAATAGCCATTTTTGGTCCAAAATTTAGAATTTTGGAAAAAAGTGAAAAGTGGAAAGTAGTCAAACCCAGAATTTTATAGAAGATTAATGGAGCATCGGAACAGAGATCCGCGAGTTGTTAAGTGTTCCTTTCTATATGGACTAACTTCTCCTGGTAAAAAAGTTTTCGTGGTTCTTCATATATTTTCTTCCACAAGTGGCTGAAGTTGGCATTCTGGACCAAAATACAACTGTGTGAAAATGGGCAGAATTGGGGTGAAAGTTGTCATTTTTGAAATAACATAGTTTCCACACTCGAGGTCGGAATGGAGCACGAGGATAGGCATTGGAAATATTGTACAGCAGGGAATAATGGTGTATGACCAGAATTTGAATAGGGTTATTAGACATTATAGATAATTAGAGCAGAAAAGTGCCAGTGACTGTTTTGTCAAATTGTTGATAATATTAGCAATTTCCAGAATTGCATGAATGGGCAAAAGAAATGAATGCATAACAGCTATGTGAATTATTCCATGAGTTGATTATGTTAAATATTGATTGTTGTATATTTCTAGATGCATTCTTATGATGTCTAACAAATATTTTCATAATGCATAGTGCTTGTAGCTCATAAAATTAATAATTGTAGCAGAGGTAGCATACAGGAAAAATGGTGACCATAAATGATGCTCAAGATCCTTATGAGCATAAAGAAGACATCCTAGGATAAAATGTGCATGAAGAGAATGCTGAGACTGAATCCAATGGGAGAAGGGAGCAGGTGACTCCTCAGAACGTGGTTGAAACCATGGTGAGCTTCAATGAAAGATTGATGAAGGCTCAAGAAGAACAACACCAACTCAATGCTGCTATTTTGCAAAGTCTCACTGACATGCAAGAGAGGATAAACCTTGGGTCCAACCCAAGCAATGCAGGTGGAGAAGGAAGAGAGGGAGAGAGTCGCTCTAGAGATCGTTCAAAGAAGAGGACTCCCAGCCCAAGGAAGAGTTCGGTGAGAAAAAAGCATAGAATACCTTCCTCTAGATCTTCTTCTAGCAAATCGTGTGACTCCAGAGGTTCTCAAAGAAGTCCAAGGAATATGCCCAGAGATTTGATGGAAGAAATAAGTTCAAGGGCATCCCACAGGGAGAATTCAAGAAGGCAAGGCCTCCCACCTTTGATGGGGAAGGTAAGACTGGCCAAGAGGCAAAGGCATGGCTTCTTGGAATGAAGAAATATTTCAGAATTCAAAACTACTCAGGAAATGAGAAAGCTATAATTGCCATTTACAATCTAAATGATAGAGCTTCAATTTGGCGGGACAACCTCTTGTAAGTGAAATGAATCCGCGAGAGGAAGATCAGTTGGGAGAGATTCAAGAAGTACTTCAAGGAGAAATACCTTTCTGCTAAGTATTATGACAATGAGAGAAAAGAGTTAAATGAACTCAGATTGGGACAAAAATCTATGGAAGAGCATGTTCATAAGTTTTTGGAACTGTTGAGGTATGTGGACTACATTAAAGATGAGAGGATAAAAATCCAATGTTTCCTTGGGAGTCTACCTCAAAGTTTCAAAGACATGATTGAGTTTGTTAATACACCAAGTCTTGATGAAGACATTAGAATGGCAATGCATTGCTATGAGCAGAATAAAGAAAAAATAGAGGTTAACCAAGCGTGGAAAGGAAAGCCAAGAGGGAGGTTTGAAGAAAAGAGAAGTGGCTTCAAGCCACCATTCAAAGGTCAGCCTAGAACCATTCCACAGGGGTAGCAAGCAAGGAGTGGATTCAAACCAGCAGTAGTAGCAGACAAAGCATCAAAGGGACCGCTTCAGTGTTGGGGATGTGGAGAAAACCACATGTTGAAGGATTGTCCACATCAGAAGGATAATCCCCAAAGGTTGCACAAATTAGAGGGAGAAGCTACAGTGGAGGACATGGCAAGGGCAGTGCCTCAAATTTATGTAGCGTTGGACAATCATCCAGCAGACCATCGATCATCAGCGGTGGAAGTTGAAGGTAAGATTGCTAAGCAATCTATTTCTATTTTGATTGATCCAGGATCTACTCATAGTTATGTTTCTCCAGAAGTGGTTGAAGGTTGTTGTCTTAAAAAAGTGAAGCACAATATATCTTGGCTAGTTCAATTAGCCACAGGGACCAAGAGGAAAGTAAGTGAAGTAGTGGTGGAGTGCCCCATAGAATTGAATGGACTCCACATACATGCAGATTTAAATGTGCTACCTTTAGGATCTTATGATTCCTTGATTGGCATGGATTGGTTGGAAAAACATAGATCCAAATTGGACTGTTATGGGAAAGCACTTGAATGCATGGATGAAGAGGGAAAGCCAAGATTGGTAAGAGGAATTCCCAAGCAAGTTTCAATAAGGCAGATTTCATCCCTACAGTTGGAAAAGTTTTATAAGAAGGGTTGTCAATTATATGCAGTTCATATGTCAGATTCATCCAAGGACAAGGGTCCAAGGATAGAAGACTTTCCAATGTTGCAAGAGTTCCAAGATGTATTTCCGGATGAAGTGTCGGGACTACCACCAAAGCGAGATATTGATTTTACCATCAATCTTGTTCCAGGGGCAGCACCGAATTCCAAAGCTCCTTATAGAATGAGTACACCGGAGTTGGTAGAGTTGAAGATGTAGCTGGAAGAATTAATGGACAAAAGGTATATCATGCCTAGTGTGTCTCCTTGGGGAGCATTGGTGTTATTTGTCAAGAAAAAAGATGGGACTTTAAGACTGTGTATTGATTACAGGCAACTCAATAAAGTGACAGTCAAGAACAAGTATCCATTTCCAAGAATTGATGACTTGTTTGATCAAATGAAGGAAGCTAAAGTGTTTTC
This sequence comes from Larix kaempferi, assembly GCA_027924585.1. NCBI lineage: Eukaryota > Viridiplantae > Streptophyta > Pinopsida > Pinales > Pinaceae > Larix > Larix kaempferi. The sequence goes on along the minus strand of BSBM01000985.1, from coordinate 3,471,423 downwards.
CAAGATTGCCTTAAGGTCTGGCTACCATCAAGTAAAGATTAAATAAGAAGACATTCACAAGACGGCTTTCAGAACTAGATATGGTCATTATGAGTTCACTGTGGTGCCATTTGGTCTTACCAATGCACCTGCCACGTTCATGTGTCTCATGAATAGTCTATTCAACACATATCTGGATAAGTTTGTGATTGTGTTCTTGGATGACATTCTTGTCTATTCAAGGAATGAAGAAGAACATGAGGAACATCTAAGGATGGTGTTACAAATCCTTAGAGAACATCAGTTGTATGCCAAGATAAGCAAGTGTGAGTTTTACCAAAAGATGATTCAATATTTGGGTCATGTCATTTCTGAAGAAGGAATTGTAGTGGATCCGGAGAAGATTAATTCCATCATGGATTGGTCTACTCCAGAAAATGTTTCAGATGTTAGATCTTTCATGGGTCTTGCTGGTTACTACAGAATGTTCATTGAAGGCTTCTCCAAGATAACTCATCTGATCACTTCATTGCAGAAGAACAACATCAAGTTTGTATGGTCTGAAAAATGTGAGAAAAGTTTTCAGAAGTTAAATGAGTTACTTACCAGCGCTCCTGTTTTGAAGACAACGCTTGCATTGAAGGAATGGGTGGAGTTCTCATGCAAGAAGGAATTGTGATTTGCTATGAGTCAAGGAAATTAAAAGAGCATGAAAAGAATTATGCCACACATGATTTAGAATTAGCATCCATAGTGCATGCTCTTAAGATGTGGAGACATTATTTGATGGGAAGAAGATTCAAGCTTAGAACATACCACATGAGCTTGAAGTATTTGTTTGATCAGCCAAACTTGAATGCCAGGAAAGCTAGATGGATGGAGTTCCTTTGTGAATTTGATTTTGAAATTAAGAATGTAAAAGGGAAGGAGAATAAGGTTGCAGATTCTCTTAGCAAAAAATTTCACGTTGCAACAGCAAGTATGTGTAAATCAGACTTGAAGACAAGAGCTATTGAAGCCCAGCACAGTGATGAAACTTTCCTTCAAATTAAAGAGAAGTTGCAGCAAGGTAATGTGGATGAAAAGTGTGCAGAATATCCGCTTGGTGAAGATAATATCCTCATCTAAAAGGATAAAATGTACATTCCAAATAGTGAAGATTTGAAGAAGCTAGTGATGGATGAAATTCATCAAATGCCATACTCTTGACATCCAGGATATCAGAAGACTATAACAGCAACAAGAAAGCAATACTTTTGGCATGGTATGAAGAAGGACATAGTTGAGTACATTGCTAGATGTCAGAAGTGCCAACAAGTCAAGGCAGAACACCAACATCCAACAGGATTGTTGCAGCCCTTACCCATTCTAGAATGGAAGTGGAAAGTGATCTCTATGGATTTTATAACAGGTCTTCCCATGACAGTGAAGAAGCATGATTCCACCATGGTTGTGGTGGACAAGCTATCAAAGGTAGCTCAATTTATTCCAGTCAAGTCCACTCACAAGGCTAGTGACATTACACATATCTTCATGAGAGAGATATTCAAGTTGCATGGATTACCTAAGGCAATAATTTCTGATCGTGACACAAAGTTCACTTCCAATTTCTGGAAGGTATTATTTCAGGAATTGGGAACTAAATTGAATTTCAGTACAACATATCATCCTCAAATAGATGTCCAAACTGAGAGGGTGAATCAGGTTCTTGAAGACATGCTGAGAATGTATGTGATGGATAAACCATCCAAGTGGAAAGATTTCCTACACTTGGTAGAATTTGCATACAATAATGGACATCATGCATCATTGGGAATGAGTCCATTTGAAGCATTGTATGGCAAGGGATGCAGGACTCCAGTGAATTGGGACAGCCCGGTGAACAGGGTAGTACTTGGACCAGAGATGATCAAGGAAATAGAACAGGAAGTTGCTAAGATCAGACAGAATTTAAAGGCAGCTCAGGACAGACAAAAGAGTTATGCAGATTTGAATAGAATGCATAAGGAATTTTGAATTGAGGATGAAACCAAGGAAAAGTTCCCTCAAGTTGAGGAGTTGTGCCAAGTTGTTTGGATAGCTTCATCTTCAAGAGGTGGAACCCGAGGGAGAGTTCCAAGTAGAGCCTATGCGCATCCTCGACAAGAAGGTCACTTTGCTCCAGAACAGAGCCATCGGGTAGGTAAAGGTCCAATGGGAGCACTTTAGCACCGATGAGGCTACATGGGAGCTAGAGGATGCCATGAGAGAGGCATTCCTATTTTTGTTCAGTTTTGAGGACACCGATGATGGTGTTGTTCTAAGGGGGAGGGAAATGTAATATCCCAATTTTGATTCCTGTGAAATATTGGCTTTTAATGTAAATATTGTATACATGCGTTGTATGTTTCCCCGACGTGGAGCTCAAGGCCAAGACCCCACTAGTGTATGTTCGGATTTTATTTAAAACAAGCAAGTATTTGATATTTTGATACCCATGTGCTATTAGCCATGAAATATTGTAAATTGATGTAAATATTAATATTGCAATAAAATACCAAAACTAGCTATGGAAGCAATCAATGAGAAGGGGCCATGTGTATTCACTAGGGAGTGGTGAGGGGGTTGTGGGGATGAACCATATGTTTCCAAATGTCATTGTGAGAACCCATTTGACTTTCCTTGATGACATTTATTTCTTCTATAAGGAAGTAGTTGAAGATTTCAGTCCATGGCTTCAATGGAGCATGGGCAGTCCAAAAATTTGTATTTACAAGTATGGGCTCTGTTTTCTTGTACCACAAGTCACTCTACCTCATGGGAGTTGCTTCTTCCTCATCCCCATTCCATTGTGGAACTTACTAGCATCCGTTTTCATCCAAAAACAAATTGCCAGCAGTGAGAAAAACCAGAAATCGCAACTTTGAAAGAACCCGCGTTTTGAAGAGCCAAAAATGCTTAGATTTGGTATTTAACAGTAAAATCCAATGGGGGATTCATAGATGTGAACCTTGGGGCGAATTTGAGAGGATTAGATACCCTGAAATCCATTGAAAAACCCAGTTTTTATAGCCCAGAAAACCAACGATGGGATTGAGTTATTTGATGAACAAAATTGTGAGAAATCCAATTGTTGATGATTGAGCAGAGGTTGGGTTTGCTTGATAAACCCAATGAAGGGTAGAATCTCAAGAATTAGCATTTGTACCTTTCTATACCCATCCTGAAGAGAACTGGAGGGAAGTGACGCCTGAGGGACTGTGCTGCAGAGAAGGGGACCTTCCTTGTGTTGGGTGTGGTAGGTAATGTGGGTGCCTTGACTGCTGAATTCATTTGAGATGCCTGTAGCTCTGTGGTTGAGCTCACTGGCTTAGCATTGCCCTCCTATATATTTCATATGCTTGACAAACCCAACTGTGTGTTGGCTTAGCATAGTTGTTGAGTGAAACCATGGATGTGAGTGAGCCCAGCTAGTTCCTCCTTAGTGGATACACAACCCAGCTTGGGGGTGATCTCCCAGCTGAAAGAATACAAGCTGGACAAAGATCTATGGTTGGGTGGAACGTTGCTTTCACATAGGCAGTTGTTTGGACATCTTCATTTTCAAGATAAGTGTTATATGTGTTATAAATTATATGCATTATGTGTTCTGCATTGTGCTAATTCATAATGATATTTATTCATGATTAATGGAATTGGTATGAAGTTTGTGCATAACATGAGAATGGGATGGATTCTTTGCCTTTTGATGCATCATTTACTTGAGATAAATATGTTGATGTATGTCTGTTGTGTGTGTGCAGTTATGTATTTTAATTTCGCTGTGTAATTTAATTGTGCATTTAATTTAAATGGCAAAAAATTTACCATTATGGCTTTGGGGAGGAATTAGACACCCCATGTTACAGTCATGTTCCCTCCCTTGCATTGGATTGATGGAAGGGGACGTGACATTTACTTTGAAAATAACACTTAGTATTTATTCATATGCATTGAAACTTATGTATTGTTTCTAGGTTATTGAAGGCCTACCAGATGAAGAGAAGAATAAAAATTTTGTGAGGATGTGGAAGTTTTATAAAGAATTCCACATGTTGCAACTGCAAGGGTGTAGGGGGGATGATGTATATGCATATGATAAAATGTATGTTGGTTTCATCATATTATCTAGTCTCAATGATGGTATCATTATGTCACATACCCCAATTTTGCAAAAATAATGTAATTATTTTATTAATATTCCTGAGACATTATGTTAAATTTAATGCTAAATAGGAATTGATGACTCAGCAGAGTCACCAGAAATGGAATGTAAATTCTGAATATTTTATTATTAATAAATAAATTATGGAGACAACAGCATGGGAGAACTGTTAAAAGAGGTTACTGGTCTAACTGGTGGATGGAACTAGGTGGAAAGACAAAAGACAAGTGGCAGCATCCTTAAACACTTCCTGAGTTGCAGGTGGCAACCTCCCTATATTTTGGGGTCATGATTCCCCAAGAAAGTGGAATCTGAGCAGGTGGCTCATTAATGACAGTTAACCCAACTAAGACCTAGGCAATCTTTTAAATAGTACTCAATGAACTGAGCTGGGGGTTCAGCATTGTTCTAGAGGGAGAATACATTCAGGTGAATGTTATTCAGGAGTCCCATTGAGGAAATGGGAAAAACAGTAAGGAAGTGTTTTGAGCTAGGAAGTTGCAGTAACTTGGTTCCAGTGTAGCTGCTTTGGCTGAGGGAATTATTGGTTGTACCTAGTTCCAGCCAGTTAGACCAGAGCAAGCTCGGGGGTCCTGAGAAGTGCTGTCTGGGCACTCTCCAGGAATTGGTAGGGAGGAACAGCCTCCCACTGCTGTTATTGTCTACCATTAACACAGGTTCTGCCACTTTTCCTGCTGTTTATTGATTTAATTTACATGTAGAACGGACTATCTCATCTGAGTTTGAATAGTATTTATTTCAGTAAAGTTAGTCTCTCTGTATTGTCATTAGATAGAATTTGCAGAACTAATATGTCTTAGAATTTCCCTACCTATCACACAGATCGAGTAATTGTTTTATACAGAATATGTTTGTTATTATTACAGTAATAGAATATTATGGTAACTTTATATAAGTTTATTATTAATAGTTAAATAATAAATATAGAGTATTTATACAGTAATTATTCCTGTAAATACACTTATTAAAAACAATTATAGGAACAGGCACATAGACAGATTTTAGAATTTCAGTGAAATATTTCCATAGAGAAATTAATAGGTATAAATTCTAGCTGAGCAAATATATCAGTTTATATCTGCCTCATGTTTTAGTTAAATCAAGATACAGGTTATTCTCTGTATCAAGATATAGGTGAACAAAATTTATATCAGTAAATTTATCTATATTCAGAACATAACTGACTGTTATCGATTCTCCATAAGTTGCGATTTGCAGTAAGATTAAATTTTTTAAACTTTTCCATACAATCTTATTCGACAAAATCTTAGTCAATACAAACATTTAAACTGTAAATAACGAATCGTGGTGAAAGTTGTTGTATTCAAAACCTATCTCTATAGTTATTACAGCCAAGATGCTTACAACAGAGTTGACAGAGCTATTAATCATAGGGCAGAAGTAAGTTAAAAGACAAACATAATGACTAGCTCGAAGCCGAGTCTTCAACATAGAAATTTCATTTTTCCTTTGTCAAAATCTTTCCATTATCACAAGCATAGGTTTCTGCTCATTATCGAGCTTATTTTACATGCAATACACAGCATTGTTAGGGTGTTCCCATAACAATAGTCAAACATCATAATACACGCAGAGAGTTATCATCGAACTCAGCAATCGTTGGCTTTTTCAAACCCTACTATTAATTATTAACAAGGAGACAATTGTTACCGTATGTAAACATAAAACAAAAAAATTCACAACTCGTTCCCAGCCACAACAGAACTTAAACACTTTTATATTTTCTTATATATTTTAACCTGGGAAAGAACCCCAATTCGCCAGGGTTATCAATAATTTATTGGTTATCACAGTAAGGGTTAGTGAACCCTATCGTTATCTTTTAACACACAAAAACCAAAGAAAACGCAGAGAACTAAGACGTTGCTATCACCTACAGCCGAGATATTTTGTCTCTGAAGGAAGCCGAGAAACTTAAACATTCTTTCATTTGTACAGGGTGTTCATTAAGAGAAACGCAAACAGTATACATTCACTATTGCAGAACAACATTCATTTATTTTCCACAGAGTTGGGTGATAACCCTTTTTCCTTAAAAATACAATGATAAATGAAAACCCCAAGGCCGTCATGAAAAACCGAGCCTTAGCTTGTTCCTCGAAATCATGACAGTGTTTACAAACCCTATCTACTGCTAGCAAACCCAAATATTACATATGACCACAATCATGTTCACTAACACGACAACAACCAGTTACAAAGGAGGTCTTTCCAGACACAACCCTAGCAAAACAAAACTATCAAAGGGAGAAACAGCCATGGTATAACCAGGCTTACCCGGGAGGAGCCACTGCTAGAGAAGAAGCTTCGTACACCTTCAGGAGAGGTTAAAAGCTTGCACATTACAAGTTGACGGGTATTGTCAACATTTATTTTAAATATAAACATTCTTTTTAAACTGAAATCTACGAAACCATTGATAATTCTTACCAGCAACTGTCGGAGGAAGCAAACCCAGTAAAGAACCTGGTAGCCATGAGTTGAGCCAGATAGAACAACCTCATCATAATCGTCAGAAGGATGAGTAAGAAAAACTTCAAGTTTTCCTTCTCCTTTGATAGCCGTGACAGGTAACATACTGTACAAACCCTTAAGCTGTGGATGAACCAGTTTGGGGAGCACGATTAAAAAAAAAACCATGACATGACCACCTCATGGATAAAGACAATAGGAAACCCTGACTCTAAATCACACAAGTAATAAGTGTAAGACTGTAAGTAGCATGCGACTTAAACTACAGTGACAGCAAACGATAACCAAGATGCCCCATGAATTATAAAAGATGCCTGTAGCAGAGTTTCTAGACTTACAAACCATACGAGGATTAAACTCTAGGACTATAGCCATAAGAGAATTACAAGTTACAGTGTCATAAAGAACAAACTCAGACAATGAGGGTTTCTCTCATACAACTCGAGCCCGAAGGCAGAGAGAATGACCAGGTAGGGTTCGGACAGACTTATATATCACCAAATGCAAGGACGAGAGCCATCCACGTAGCCCTTTAGATTATCAACTTGCCATGGGTTGACTTCCTAAAGTCCAACTGCAGCTCGAATTATTGCTCATCAAATTTAAATCATTGCATGGATGAAAGTCTTATTCATAGCATGAATATTTCACTATGATTGAGACACAAACATCGTATAGTGCATATCTTGAACCGGGCCATCGTTAGTTCCTAAGGTACATAATATATCCCCTACAATCATTTAAAAAGTGATGTAGTCAATTTCAAACTAGAGTTCCTCATCATTAAAACATTGAAATATTACCTTTGCAAATATAATGGATACATCGTTTATCTACAAGATCTTATTACTATAATTTGCCCATCACCATTGTTAACAATAAGAACAATAACCTTTAGTCTTGTGAGATAGAGATATAAATCCATCTGTAATTCCATACATGGACGTGGATTAAAAACAAGGAACAAAGATTCTAGGCATGAGTTAAACTTGGTGTGATCATACGAATTATTAAGTTGACGATGGATCATAAATTGTAAATGAATATCACAGTACATCACTATAGTTATCACAACTCCAAATTCATGCGAATAATAAGGGTCACAGCCATAGTCACAGCTAATATTTGACAGAACATCACACAATGCTAGCACTACGTCATGCACACGATGAAAATGCTACAAATAATATGATCCAGTGACAGTATACAGCCTTAACAAAGAGTCATTTTCACAACGCAATAATGATTACAAAGAGACTGTAAATCATCGAAGTGCCTGTCTAACATTATCCAGAATAATAGTAATCATGACACGCAGATTATCAACTATCTATCAAGCATAAATTTCATGAAGATTATAGGAAAAGAACTCTACCATCTTACACGTGACAACCGGTAAGAATATTTAAATCTTCTCTGAGCTTTATGGTGCAGTGAAAAGAATTATGATGCTTATAAAAATTCATTTACAGTGATCCATACTTACCTGTGTACCTGTGAACAAAAGACGAATTATGCATTAGCTTGTAAGCTAAGTAAGCCAGTCAGCTATGGCTAGTTCTCCCTTTGAAGTTAAGAACAAAGACAACCAATAACTGAAATCAAAACTCACATTAGTGTTATAACAGAATAATTTAAACAAGATCATGATCAGTTAATTAAAACAAACAGGTCCAGGAATGCAAATTAAATAACATTTATTGTTATCTTAAAAATTTTAAATTTTTCGGAAAATTTCGGGATCTGACATGTGGTATCAGAGCCAGGTTCAGACACTAGGATTGGATGTGACTCCACTAACTTCCCCAAAACAGTGACCATAAAAGAAAATTTATATATATATAAAGTACTAACTTATATTTCTGTTTCATGACACAGAGCAGAAAATTTCCTTTTCTGAATTTTACAGGCAGGTATGGAAAAACTAGGAGAATATGCTGAGCAAGAATCTCCAAACACTGTGACAAGACAGATGTCAAGAGAACCTGAGACAGAAGAGGTAATTGCTCACACCACTGAGCTGATGCAGACCATAAAAGGTTTAAAAACAGAGATAGAAACAGTCAAGAAAGATAATGAAAGGATTCTAAAAACTCAAGAACAGTTAAATCAGCTATTGATAGAAAAATTTCAGACAGAAGGAAGGAGCAAATGAGCTGACTCAGAAGAAGTTAGTCATCAAAGAGGGTCTAAAAGGACGAAACCAGCTAAATCTGACAGCAGTTCATCATCTGAAGAAAGAAAGGGACAACACATTTATCACACTAGCAGTGACAGCAGTGAAGTTGAGCTGCACAACAGAAGGAAAAAGTACAGGCCTTATGAAGATATTTCCGGGGAGTTTAAGAAGATAAAACCCCCAAATTTCAATGGAGAATCTGAAACAGGAGAAGAAGCAGAATCCTGGTTATCCGGGATGAGAAAATATTTCCAGATTTATAACTATTCGAATCAGCTGAAGGCACAAATGGCCATCTACAACCTTTCTGGAAAGGCGGACATATGGTGGCAAGATCTGAAAAGGGTCAAGGGGATTAAAGAGAAAGAAGTTAATTGGAGTACTTTTAAAAGATGCTTCAAGAAGAAATTTCTGTCTGAACAGTACTATGAGGAGAGGGCCAAGGAATTTTATGAACTGAAGCTAGGATCTATGACGATGAAGGACTTAAACAGTAAGTTCTTAAGTCTGTTACGGTATGTACCGTATTTTGTCGAAGAGAAACAAAAAATACAACGGTTTCTTAGCTGTCTGCCATATCATATCAAGGAAATAATTGAATATGACAACCCCAAAACACTGGAAGAAGCTATGCGAAAAGCAAATTTCTGTTATGAACAGAATAAAAAGAAAGAGGGGATAGCCAGCTGGAAAGCCAAAAAGAACAACAATCAGATCGAGTACAAGAAAAAGGAGTTTGCCTCCCATAAAAGCTTCAAGAATAGCAAAAACGGGAACCACTTTAATGGTAAAAGCTTCCAGGGAACCAAAAATGGAGCTGCCAGTCATTCCAACCATTTCAAAAGCAGCAAGGAGGCTCCTAACAATCATGGAAACTACACCAAAAATTTTGAGCGAAAGGAACTTGTCAAGTGCTGGGAGTGTAATGGCCCACATTATGCTTCAGTTTGCCCAAATAGAAAGAAACAAATCAGCAATATTCATACTGTTCAAGATGAAATGACTGTTGGAGACTTTGCAGGGACTATGCCCCGAATCAATGCAGCATTGGAAAACCGCCAGGCTGACTACCAAACTTCCATGGTGGAGGTAGGAGGTATGATTAACAAAACCCCTGTTACTATTTTAATAGATCCGGGTGCTAGTCTTAGTTATATTTCACCCCAGCTAGTAGAAAAATGTAATTTGACTGTTGAAAGATTTGATAATTCTTGGTCTGTACAACTAGCTACTGGGGCAAAAAGGAAAGTAAACTGTTATGTAAAAGAATGTATCTTAAATATGAATGATTTTAGAACTACAGTTAAATTAAACGTCTTGCCACTTGGCTCTTATGACATACTTATCGGAATGGACTGGTTGGAACAACATAGGTTAGTTTTAAACTGTTTTGACAAAAATTTTAGATGTGTAAACAGTAGTGGACAGCCTGTAACTGTCAGGGGTATCCCTAGGAAAATAGTAGTTAGGCAGATTTCTGCCTTACAACTTAAAAGGGCAGTAAGAAAAGGGTGCAAGACTTATGCTGTAACTATTACAGATGAGACAGATAAGTCTGAAAGCAACCAGAAAACAGTAGAGAACATCCCTGTAGTCAATGAATTTATCGATGTTTTTCCTGAGGAAATCCCAGAATTACCTCCCAAGAGGGAGCTAGACTTTACAATTGAGCTGGTACCAGGTGCTGTTCCCAGTTCAAAAGCCCCGTATCGCATGAATATTTTGGAGCTTAATGAATTAAAAACTCAGTTAAAGGAGTTAATAGATAAGAATTACATTCGACCCAGTGTATCCCCTTGGGGAGCACCAGTAATTTTTGTTAAAAAGAAGGACGGAACTATGCGACTTTGCATAGATTACCGTCAGCTGAACAAGATGACGATTAAAAACAGGTATCCATTACCTCGTATAGATGATCTGTTTGATCAACTACGTGGAGCTACGGTGTTCTCTAAGATCGACCTGAGATCGGGTTATCATCAGGTGAGAATTAAAGAAGAGGACATTTTCAAAACCGCTTTTAGAACAAGGTACGGACATTACGAATTTGTCGTAATGTCATTTGGGCTTACTAATGCCCCAGCTGTCTTTATGTGCTTAATGAACAACATAATGCATAAGTACTTAGATAAATTTGTTGTCGTATTCATCGATGACATTTTAGTTTATTCTAAGAATGAGGAGGAGCATAAAGAACACTTACGTATAGTCTTACAAGAACTGAGAGAGCAGCAGCTCTTTGCGAAATTCAGTAAGTGTGATTTCTTTAAAGACAAAATCCAGTACTTAGGACATGTAGTCACTAAGGAAGGGATTTCAGTTGATCCTGAAAAGATTCGGGCGATTGAAGAATGGCCAGTACCAAAAGATGTAACGGACGTTAGATCTTTCATGGGAATTACCGGTTACTACCGGAGATTTATCGAAGGCTTTTCAAAAATAGCCAACCCAATCACTTCTTTGCAAAAGAAAGGCAAGAAGTTTGATTGGAATGTGAAGTGTGAAGAAAGCTTCAAGAAACTTAAGACTTTATTGACAACTGCGCCTATGCTCAGAATAGCGGATCCAAATAAAGATTTCGTGGTTTGCACCGACGCTTGTAATGATGGTTTAGGCGGAGTGCTGACTCAAGAGGGACATGTCATTGCTTATGAATCTAGGAAGCTGAAAATTCATGAAAAGAATTATGCCACCTATGACCTAGAATTAGCTGCTGTAATCCATGCTTTAAAGATGTGGCGACACCACTTAATAGGAAGAAAATTCACTTTACTGACTGATAATAAAGGTCTGAAATACCTTTTAGATCAGCCTAATTTAAATGCAAGACAAGCCAGGTGGTTGGCATTCTTAAGTGAATACGATTTTGAAATTCAACACATAAAAGGGAAGGAAAATAAGGTGGCTGATGCCTTGAGCAGAAATGCAAAGCTAAATTTTGTATCAGCTAGCAGCACTTACACTTCTGATTTAAATGAACAACTGGCTGAAGGGATAAAATCAAATGAAAATTATCAGCATTTACAAGCTGCAGCCAAAGAACAACCCACAGAAAGTGTGATAAAAGGGTATAGTTTAAATGAAGACGGATTTTTATTGTTTAAAGACAGGCTGTATGTTCCAAATGCACCTAAAGTTAAACTGTTAATTCTAGACGAAGCTCATAAAACCCCTTACTCCGGGCATCCAGGCTACCAAAAGACTGTCACCATGTTGAGAAAAGAATATTTTTGGCCTAATATGAAATCTTAAACAGCTGAGTATATAGCTAGATGTTTGGACTGCCAACAAGTGAAAACAGAACATCAACATCCAGCTGGATTGCTGCAACCTTTACCTATTCCTAGCTGGAAGTGGGAAATAATCAGCCTGGATTTCATTACGGGTTTACCTAAAAATCAACATCAGAATGATTCAATTATGGTAGTGGTAGATAAATTAAGTAAATCAGCACACTTTATTCCTGTTAAAACCACATATAAGGCTGCAAACATAGCAGATATCTTTCTAAAACAGATTTTTCGGTTACACGGTATTCCAAAAATTATTATATCAGACAGGGATCCTAAATTCACAGGAAATTTTTGGAGATCTTTGTTCAAAGGATTAAACACAACCCTGAATTTCAGTACCTCTTTCCATCCTCAGACGGACGGACAAACTGAAAGAGTTAATTAGGTATTAGAAGATCTGCTAAGGATGTATGTTAAAGATCAACCAGGTAAGTGGGAGGATTATTTACACTTAGCAGAATTTGCATACAATAACAGCTATCGATCGTCAGCTAAGTTTAGTCCTTTTGAAATTCTGTATGGACGAAAATGTAACACTCCTATCTCTTGGAGTAATCCAGTAGATAGATTAGTGTTAGGACCTGATTTATTGAAAGAAATGGAACAGATTGTGAAACAAGTGCAGGAAAATTTGAAGATTGCCCAGGATCGGCAAAAGAGTCAAGCAGATTTGAAAAGAACTCCTAAAGAGTTCCAGTTAGGTGAACATGTGTTCATCAAGGTAAGGCCAAAGAAGAGCTCCCTAAGATTAGGAAGTTGTGCAAAATTAGCACCACGTTACTGTGGTCCGTTTGAAATTTTATCTAGAATCGGTCAAGTTGCTTCTCAGTTAGCATTACCACCAAATTTAAAAGTACACAATGTTTTTCATATCTCTGTTTTGAAAAAGTATGTTCATGATGCTACTCATGTTATTGACTGGAACCTTGTACAGGTAGAACCAGAAGGGGAAGTTCTGGTGGAACCGGATTGTATCCTCGGGAGGAGGGAAATTACTCTGCGGAACCGCATAATTGGACAGCTGAAGGTGCAATGGAAGCACCTTAGTCCTGAAGAAGCTACCTGGGAACTGGAAAGTAAGATGCGGGAAGCATACCCACATCTATTCCAGCAGGTGGCTGAAGATGAAGAATAAGTAACATTGAGGACGATGTTACATTTTAAGGGGGTGTGTATGTCACATACCCCAATTTTGCAAAAATAATGTAATTATTTTATTAATATTCCTGAGACATTATGTTAAATTTAATGCTAAGTAGGAATTGATGACTCAGCAGAGTCACCAGAAATGGAATGTAAATTCTGAATATTTTATTATTAATAAATAAAATATGGAGACAACAGCATGGGAGAGCTGTTAAAAGAGGTTACTGGTCTAACTGGTGGATGGAACTAGGTGGAAAGACAAAAGACAAGTGGCAGCATCCTCAAACACTTCCTGAGTTGCAGGTGGCAACCTCCCTATATTTTGGGGTCATGATTCCCCAAGAAAGTGGAATCTGAGCAGGTGGCTCATTAATAACAGTTAACCCAACTAAGACCTAGGCAATCTTTTAAATAGTACTCAATGAACTGAGCTGGGGGTTCAGCATTGTTCTAGAGGGAGAATACATTCAGGTGAATGTTATTCAGGAGTCCCATTGAGGAAATGGGAAAAACAGTAAGGAAGTGTTTTGAGTCAGGAAGTTGCAGTAACTTGGTTCCAGTGTAGCTGCTTTGGCTGAGGGAATTGTTGGTTGTACCTAGTTCCAGCCAGTTAGACCAGAGCAAGCTCGGGGGTCCTGAGAAGTGCTGTCTGGGCACTCTCCAGGAATTGGTAGGGAGGAACAGCCTCCCACTGCTGTTATTGTCTACCATTACCACAGGTTCTGCCACTTTTCCTGCTGTTTATTGATTTAATTTACATGTAGAATGGACTATATCATCTGTGTTTGAATAGTATTTATTTCAGTAAAGTTAGTCTCTCTGTATTGTCATTAGATAGAATTTGCAGAACTAATATGTCTTAGAATTTCCCTACCTATCACACAGATCGAGTAATTGTTTTATACAGAATATGTTTGTTATTATTACAGTAATAGAATATTATGGTAACTTTATATAAGTTTATTATTAATAGTTAAATAATAAATATAGAGTATTTATACAGTAATTATTCCTATAAATACACTTATTAGAAACAATTATAGGAACAGGCACACAGACAGATTTTAGAATTTCAGTGAAATATTCCCATAGAGAAATTAACAGGTATAAATTCTAGCTGAGCAAATATATCAGTTTATATCTGCCTCATGTTTTAGTTAAATCAAGATACAGGTTATTCTCTGTATCAAGATATAGGTGAACAAAATTTATATCAGTAAATTTATCTATATTCAGAACATAACTGACTGTTATCGATTCTCCATAAGTTGCGATTTGCAGTAAGATTACATTTTTTAAACTTTTCCATACAATCTTATTCGACAAAATCTTAGTCAATACAAACATTTAAAATGTAAATAACGAATCGTGGTGAAAGTTGTTGTATTCAAAACCTATCTCTATAGTTATTACAGCCAAGATGCTTACAACAGAGTTGACAGAGCTATTAATCATAGGGCAGAAGTAAGTTAAAAGACAAACATAATGACTAGCTCGAAGCCGAGTCTTCAACATAGAAATTTCATTTTTCCTTTGTCAAAATCTTTCCATTATCACAAGCATAGGTTTCTGCTCATTATCGAGCTTATTTTACATGCAATACACAGCATTGTTAGGGTGTTCCCATAACAATAGTCAAACATCATAATACACGCAGAGAGTTATCATCGAACTCAGCAATCGTTGGATTTTTCAAACCCTACTATTAATTATTAACAAGGAGACAATTGTTACCGTATGTAAACATAAAACAAAAAAATTCACAACTCGTTCCCAGCCACAACAGAACTTAAACACTTTCATATTTTCTTATATATTTTAACCTGGGAAAGAACCCCAATTCGCCAGGGTTATCAATAATTTATTGGTTATCACAGTAAGGGTTAGTGAACCCTATCGTTATCTTTTAACACACAAAAACCAAAGAAAACGCAGAGAACTAAGACGTTGCTATCACCTACAGCCGAGATATTTTGTCTCTGAAGGAAGCCGAGAAACTTAAACATTCTTTCATTTGTACAGGGTGTTCATTAAGAGAAATGCAAACAGTATACATTCACTATTGCAGAACAACATTCATTTATTTTCCACAGAGTTGGGTGATAACCCTTTTTCCTTAAAAATACAATGATAAATGAAAACCCCAAGGCCGTCATGAAAAACCGAGCCTTAGCTTGTTCCTCGAAATCATGACAGTGTTTACAAACCCTATCTACTGCTAGCAAACCCAAATATTACATATGACCACAATCATGTTCACTAACACGACAACAACCAGTTACAAAGGAGGTCTTTCCAGACACAACCCTAGCAAAACAAAACTATCAAAGGGAGAAACAGCCATGGTATAACCAGGCTTACCCGGGAGGAGCCACTGCTAGAGAAGAAGCTTCGTACACCTTCAGGAGAGGTTAAAAGCCTGCACATTACAAGTTGACGGGTATTGTCAACATTTATTTTAAATATAAACATTCTTTTTAAACTGAAATCTACGAAACCATTGATAATTCTTACTAGCAACTGTCGGAGGAAGCAAACCCAGTAAACAACCTGGTAGCCATGAGTTGAGCCAGATAGAACAACCTCATCATAATCGTCAGAAGGATGAGTAAGAAAAACTTCAAGTTTTCCTTCTCCTTTGATAGCCGTGACAGGTAACATACTGTACAAACCCTTAAGCTGTGGATGAACCAGTTTGGGGAGCACGATTAAAAAAAAAACCATGACATGACCACCTCATGGATAAAGACAATAGGAAACCCTGACTCTAAATCACACAAGTAATAAGTGTAAGACTGTAAGTAGCATGCGACTTAAACTACAGTGACAGCAAACGATAACCAAGATGCCCCATGAATTATAAAAGATGCCTGTAGCAGAGTTTCTAGACTTACAAACCATACGAGGATTAAACTCTAGGACTATAGCCATAAGAGAATTACAAGTTACAGTGTCATAAAGACCAAACTCAGACAATGAGGGTTTCTCTCATACAACTCGAGCCCGAAGGCAGAGAGAATGACCAGGTAGGGTTCGGACAGACTTATATATCACCAAATGCAAGGACGAGAGCCATCCACGTAGCCCTTTAGATTATCAACTTGCCATGGGTTGACTTCCTAAAGTCCAACTGCAGCTCGAATTATTGCTCATCAAATTTAAATCATTGCATGGATGAAAGTCTTATTCATAGCATGAATATTTCACTATGATTGAGACACAAACATCGTATAGTGCATATCTTGAACCGGGCCATCGTTAGTTCCTAAGGTACATAATATATCCCCTACAATCATTTAAAAAGTGATGTAGTCAATTTCAAACTAGAGTTCCTCATCATTAAAACATTGAAATATTACCTTTGCAAATATAATGGATACATCGTTTATCTACAAGATCTTATTACTATAATTTGCCCATCACCATTGTTAACAATAAGAACAATAACCTTTAGTCTTGTGAGATAGAGATATAAATCCATCTGTAATTCCATACATGGACGTGGATTAAAAACAAGGAACAAAGATTCTAGGCATGAGTTAAACTTGGTGTGATCATACGAATTATTAAGTTGACGATGGATCATAAATTGTAAATGAATATCACAGTACATCGCTATAGTTATCACAACTCCAAATTCATGCGAATAATAAGGGTCACAGCCATAGTCACAGCTAATATTTGACAGAACATCACACAATGCTAGCACTACGTCATGCACACGATGAAAATGCTACAAATAATATGATCCAGTGACAGTATACAGCCTTAACAAAGAGTCATTTTCACAACGCAATAATGATTACAAAGAGACTGTAAATCATCGAAGTGCCTGTCTAACATTATCCAGAATAATAGTAATCATGACACGCAGATTATCAACTATCTATCAAGCATAAATTTCATGAAGATTATAGGAAAAGAACTCTACCATCTTACACGTGACAACCGGTAAGAATATTTAAATCTTCTCTGAGCTTTATGGTGCAGTGAAAAGAATTATGATGCTTATAAAAATTCATTTACAGTGATCCATACTTACCTGTGTACCTGTGAACAAAAGACGAATTATGCATTAGCTTGTAAGCTAAGTAAGCCAGTCAGCTATGGCTAGTTCTCCCTTTGAAGTTAAGAACAAAGACAACCAATAACTGAAATCAAAACTCACATTAGTGTTATAACAGAATAATTTAAACAAGATCATGATCAGTTAATTAAAACAAACAGGTCCAGGAATGCAAATTAAATAACATTTATTGTTATCTTAAAAATTTTAAAATTTTCGGAAAATTTCGGGATCTGACAATTTCATTGATGATAAACAGTTTGAGCCAATGTCATTGGGGGATTGGATTCCTTGCAAGTGAGTTGTTATGGTTGTGTTCTTGTTGTTTAGGAGATGAGATGGTTCCCTATATGCATGTCCAAGGGGCCCATGCTCTTGATATTAAACATTATATTCGTCCTTATACGTTGGGACATTTAAGGAATGAAGCAATGGAGCATAAGCATAAAGAAATGAAAAATTTGAATAACAACCAAGGATGAGGAAGAGGAGTCCATAAGGACAATAGAAGCACATTTGAACATGATAGAATGTGTCTTGTAAATGAGATTAGAGCACAATTTTCAAGCTTGTTATGAGATCATAAGGTACTTTCCAACAGTTTAGATAAAGAAGATTCTTTCCTTCAAATATTAGAAGTCAACTTCGTGTTGAATATGATAAGTCAAGAAATCAATCGAATAAGGAAACTGCATCACAATTGGCATCACGTTTTCCTGATTGTCACTTGTCAACAAGTGGAACAACTATTTAACTCATGGGAAAAATAGTCTAAGAAATCATTGATTGCACCACCAACAATAAGTTTGTCCTAATTTTATATGTTATCTGGTTCGATTTTCATTTTATAGTGTGAGGAGTCATAATGTGTGTGTTTAATTACTAATATTTTCTCTCAATTCAATAACTACCTTCAGAGATCAAAACCAATCAACAAAATATGGCGAAGAGGCCTATTGTGAATCACATCGCTTTGGAAAGTATAAGGCAAAAAATGGTGTTAAAACAAAAAAACATATTGTCTTTCCCTCCAATAGTGAGTATTATATTCATTCAATTCATTACATATCAACTGTTAGGAACCCATGTCTTTACTTTGTTAGTATATTGTTGTTGGACGCATATGCTTTGTAAGTTGTCCCGTAGTATTTGTTGATCCATAGTTTGTGTTATTGTTGTTGGCGCATATGCTTTGTAAGTCGCCCATAGTTTTGTTGATCCATAGTTTGTATTGGTCCATGGTTTTGACTCATAGTATTGGCGCCTAGACTTAGTATATAAGTGTGTGTTGAGTCCTATGAAGGCACCGTGAAGTTAATTGTATTGAGCTTGTTCAAAGGAGGTTGCCCCCTCGAAGTGGCCTGTGATCAATATAAAAGTGATTCTGAGTTCTGTTATTTCTGATATCTCATGTATTTGCATTAATTAATCATTGCAGGTTCATAACATCTGGTATCAGAGCACTTTCTTGGGCTCGTTGGGTGGAATTTCTGCCAATTTTTTTTCGCATCTGTTGCAAGTTCGGATCTGGGAATAATCCCTATCCGCTTAACTGTGGGAAGTACTTGGGCATAAGCCCTAAAAATCATTGTGAGGAGTACCACAGGAACCCCAAAGTAGCTGGCCCATTGAGAGGACCTACCAGTGAAAAGGGAAACGACCCCTACCTGATTGACTAGTTCCCACCCGTGAGGTAAACCAAGAGCTGTTGTTTGTGGCAAAGCGGTTATCAGTTTTACCTAAGCCGTGGAGTGAGGGGTACTGCCCAAATACGCAATCCGTCAGACAACATTGGTGGCCGAGTGAAACACCTGAACTGTTAGGAAGCCGAACATACCTGGGGTCCATATCTATTTTCAGCTTAATTGTTGCTGATCACTTCCGTGCTGTTTCAAATCCATTCCGAGCCGTTTCATATCCAACCATTTCAGATCCATTCTGAAAGCCGTTCCAGATCTATTCTGAAAGCCGTTCTAGATCCAGTCGTTTTTGATCCATTCGGTGCCATTTCAGATCTATCTGTTTCCGATCCCTTCCACCCTGTTGCAGATCCATTTCTGGAAAAAAAAAAAAAAAAAAAAAAAAAAAAAAAAAAAAAAAAAAAAAAAAAATCTGTTTTTCCGCCATATCTTCCTTGTTTTAACTCTGTTTCCCTTGAAACTTCTCTGACACCCCTACAATCCCATTCTGCATATTTCATTCCTAAGGACCCTATCCCACATTCCACTTCCCAACACTCGAAATCTCACATTTGTCTATTTTTAGGGTTTGCCATAACTTCTTCGATTTTCACTCGATCGCCTTCAAATTTTAGCACAGAGTTCCTTTTCTGATTCTGCTTCTTTGTCCCTCTCTTCCAAATTTTCTCATTCTTTCACCCCGCTCCTGAAATCCCCATTTTCTGCTTTCCTGTCCTTTCGACAGTGTCGAAAATCTAGTCAAACCCCAATTACCCATTAGATTTTTTCCCCAATCCAAATTTCCCTTTACTAAATCATCTTTTGTTTGTGTTTTTCTACCCATTCCAACAAAAAAAAAAAAAAACCGTGGTTATGGTTGTCACCCATGTAGGAGCACACACCATGGAGGAAGCACTTGCAGCCATCCAAACCAAACTCCAAGATTTGGATGAAAAATTTTTCAGCCTTCATCTTCAGCATTCAGCCATGAACAATAACCAACAGCCAGAATATTTTGCAGCCACTGGGTTCTCTTCTTCCATCAATTTTCGTGGGCCGAAGCTTGATTTTTCTCACTTCAATGGTGCTGATCTGACTAGATGGATATACCGAGCAGAACAATATTTTAGTATGCATAATACTTTTTATGTCCATAAAGTTCCACTTGCATCCTTTCATTTGGAACAGGAAGCCCTTCAATGGTACCGTTGGTACATCAAAGCTCATCACGAGCCAAACTGGACAGATTTTTGCCACTCCTTTTGCCACGATTTGGTATTAGTGTTTTTGATGACTTCACAGGAGCACTCACTAAACTTCACCAAATTGGCACAGTGAGAGAGTATCAGACATAATTTGAGAAACTGGCAAATCACACAAAAGGATTGTCTGATGAATTCTACAGGAGTTGTTTTATCAGTGGTCTCAAGGATGAAATCCGCTCAGAGGTCAAAATGTTATGTCCCAACACAACGATGGAAGTCCCAGGGTTGGCTAAGTTGGCAGAGGACAAGATCGCAGCTCAACAACACTCCAAACCCACCTTTGTTCCCTTCAAAAATATGGGTTCCCAACGACCTCCCATCACGCTTGCTCCTCAACCAAATCCTATCAAGCATTTGTCTGAAACATAGATGCAGGCATGCCGAGAAAAATGGCTTTGTTATAATTATGATGAGAAATTCACTCGGGGACATAGATGTGTTCAACAAAAGCTCTATCTCTTGGATGTGGATTCTCTGCCTGCCTCAGAACTTGGTGAAGAAGCTCCAGATACAGAAGATGATCAGGTCGACATTCAACACCCGCCTGTTGACACCCCATCTCAAGACGACCCATCCGAGATCTCTCTCCAAGCTGTAACTAGTGTCACCACCCCACAAAAAATGCGGTTCAGGGGATACTTCAAGAAGCTCCCTCTTACCATACTCATTGATTTTGGTAGCACTCATAGCTTCATTAACCCTCAGATTGCCAAACAGGCTGATTGTTTTGTCCATCCTTGCTCCAACTTTGAAGTCATGGTTGCCAATGGGGGCACCTTACCTTGCAAGGGGAAGTGTCACAATGTGCGTATCTCTATGGAAGATTATAACCTGCACTCTGACATGTTTTCCTTGTCCTTAAGCAAATGTGATTGGTTTTGGGCATTCAATGGTTACGCACACCTGGCCCCATCTTATGGGATTTTGCTGAACTTTGGATGTAGTTTTTCAGTCAATGGGACACAACACAAATTTATGGGCTTACAACCAGGGTCTCTCCGCATCATCAGTTCACATCACCTGGAAAATATCCTTAAGAAAAATTCACATGTTGTCATTGCTCATCTCCATTCCCTTCAGATGCACCCACCAACGATCTCCACTATTTCCTTGGATAGATATGCAGGTGTGTTTGTTGCACCAGTGGACTTGCCGCCTTCACGAGACCTTTCTGGTAAGCATTTAGCCGCATCTACATCTCCGCAAGACATGATGGCTATTTTGCATGCAGTACAAAAGTGGCATCCATCCCTATTGGGTAATTATTTCTGCATCAAGACTGATCTCCAGAGTCTGGAAACTTTCCTGGAACAATGGGTCTCCTCCCCAACACACCTGAAATGGGTTATCCAACTCATAAGTTATGACTATGCGACCACTTACCAGAAGGGTAAGGACAATATGGTGGCAAATGCTCCTCCTCGCACATTTGATGAACCAGTTTCTCTTACAGCTATTTCTCTGCTTGTTCCAAATTGGTTGCAATCTGTTCAACGGGGCTATCTCTTCTATGAACTCCATGCTTCTTCATCAGTAGGGAACTCTGGGTTCCTCAAAACATATAACCAGGAACAATGTAACTTCTTTTGGAAGGGACTGAAAATGACAATTCAACGGATGGTGGTTGATTGTGATACTTTCCAGGTCAACAAGGGTGAAACGACCCTCCTTCCGGGACTGCTCGCACCCTTGCCCATCCCTCCACAGATTTGGACAACTATTTCTATGGATTTCCTAGAAGCGCTCCAGTGGTATAGTACCACTTCTAAAAGAACACCATATGAAGCAGTCTCTGGACAAGCACCACTAGTTCTTCTTCCATAAACCTTCAGCAGCTCCCCAGTTCAGGCAATTGACTCAATTCTTTGAAATCGCGATCAGCTTCTTCTCATTCTGTAGGACAATATTCACATGGCAAGAATTCGACTGAAACAAGAAGCCGATCAACACCGTTCTGCACGCACCTTTCACGTCACCGATATGGTTCTTCTTCGTTTACAGCCTTCCATGCAATCCTCCCTAAAACTCCTAAGGCGCCAGTGGCCCGGAATGCAACCCGAGGATGCTACAGGGGACCCACTCCTTCAGATTCTGCATCAATTTCCACATCTAAAGCTTTGAGGACAAAGCTTTTTCTAAGGGAGAGGGGATGCTAGGAACCCATGTCTTTACTTTGTTAGTATATTGTTGTTGGACGCATATGCTTTGTAAGTCATCCCGTAGTATTTGTTGATCCATAGTTTGTGGTATTGTTGTTGGCGCATATGCTTTGTAAGTCGCCCATAGTTTTGTTGATCCATAATTTGTATTGGGCCATGGTTTTGACTCATAGTATTGGCGCCTAGACTAGTATATAAGTGTGTATTGAGGCCTATGAAGGCACCGTGAAGTTAATTGTATTGAGCTTGCTCAAAGGAGGTTGCCCCCTCGAAGTGGCCTGTGATCAATATAAAAGTGATT
The DNA here is from genome assembly GCA_027924585.1 of Larix kaempferi. Taxonomy (NCBI): domain Eukaryota; kingdom Viridiplantae; phylum Streptophyta; class Pinopsida; order Pinales; family Pinaceae; genus Larix; species Larix kaempferi. The sequence goes on along the minus strand of BSBM01000985.1, from coordinate 3,448,659 downwards.
CTGAGTTCTGTTATTTTTGATATCTCATGTATTTGCATTAATGAATTATTGTAGGTTCATCACATCAACATGTCTTTATCAATCTAGTTGATTTGTGGTTGAAGGTACAAATTTTGCTTGAACTCTGACTTTGTCCACCTAACCGATCGCAGGAAATGAGCTAGTCCGGTGTGATCAAACACAACAAATCCAAGGGGAAGTTGATTCTGATACCCTAATGATGACTAATGACAATAACAATAAAACTTTGGGTCTTTCATCATCGAGAAAAGAAGCATTGGAGATCGGTCAAATACAAGAATTGAATGGAGCAACTACTTTTGATATGGCATTGATGGAATCTATGATTCACAATAGAAGGTGTCTTTCATCCTCGATAAATGGGGCAGAGAAAAGTGCTGAAGAACAAGAAATTCAAGGGACAACTCTTGGCATCCAAGTGATGGAAGCTAACAATTGAAACCAAGTAAGAGACAACCCAAAAAGAGAAAAATCCAAAATGATCATAAAACAACATTGTATGCAAAGTGGTGAAGAAAATAACATTCGCAATGATATGGCATTCATATGGTATTAATGTGTTAAGAGACCTATTTTGATGATATTTTGGAGGTTAGAGATATTTTGAATATTGCTAGATATTTCCGAAAAGGTCTAATATTGTATGAACCTATAAGCATTGTGTTTCCATTTCTCTCTGGAAATTCAAACTTGGAGTTTTCTGAGGAAAAAAATAACCATTTGCTGATATTTCGTCATAAATTCATTCTATAGTGGCTGCATTATGTTACATGTGTAGTTATATTTTTTTTACCAAAGAAAATGATAGTATAATTGTTATTTCATAGAAATGAAATCAAGCACAATTGTCCATTGTTACTTCCGAAACTGACCAAGTCATCTTAGCCAATATATGAAAAAAGATATTAAAAATATTTGGACAGTTGCAAATGCTCTAAAAAATTCCTTAAGTGTATAAGCAATGGAATATATTTTCTATCACTCACTAATGCACAACGACAGAAAAAGTAAGACAACTAAAAATGCATTTTTCATTATCTACCGACAAATACAAGACTCCATCATACAAAAATGAATTTTTCATTATCTGCCAATAAACACAAAATTCCATCATACACAAATGCGTTTTCCATTATCTGCCGATAAATACATATATACAATGATTTATACATGTATAGCATGTTTATGAGATGGTTGCAATCCCTCCTCTTGAGAAGAAGAAAAATCTGTATGTTCTATCTTTCCTTTCGTAGAAGACTCTAATTCTTCTGGAGCTGTAGGAGGCACGTTTTGTAATTTGTTTTCAAGCTCTTTAACTTTCTATGTAACTTTTTTTAAATTTCCAAGCAAGACAATTTTTTCTTCCATTGGTCTAATCAACATTTCCACATTTTTCTTATACTTCATTGACTCCTCTTTTTCCTTAAATTCCAATTGTTGTCTCATATTTTTCAACTGATTGGTAACTTCAACCAATTCAATTGTCAGATTCTTTATTTCTTTCTCGTGTTCCTTTTCCCTCAACTCTGTCTCATTGGGAACGCTAGGAATTTCCATCATCGCAACAGTTGGACCCTGTAATTCCTTCTACAAATCAACAATTGTGGATTTAAGTATTTGAATTTCCATATCACATTCCAAATGCTGAAATTTTCGGCCGTCTAATAGTTTTGATTCTAGATTTCTTATTTTTGCATCTTTTTCAACCATCTTCTCTTTCATTTCTTTATATAATGGTGATGAACCAAACACATCACCTAGTGCAATGCTCACTGAGAAGCATTCTTGTAGCATCTTCTCTTGATTTGCTAAGGACTTCTCTCGCTCTTCTAAGGACATTGTACCTGTATGTGTTTTTTTATTTTTACCCTTACCCTCGTCTCCTTTAGTACCCTTACCTTCACCCTCACCACCTTCTTCACTGTCAATTTTTTTTCCTCTCCTTTGGATTTTAAGTTCTAGTGTTTCAGAGATATTTTCGAACCTTTTGGCTCCCAGATTATCAACTTGCTTAGAAATGGTTTTTCTCAAACTAAAAATTAATGATTCTAATTCTCCAACTTTTTGTTCATGGTTTCCCTCCCACTCTTTCATCTTCAACTGATATTCTTGTATTAAGTGTTCATTTTCTTTCATTTTCTTCTCCAATACCTGTAAAGGACACATTTCTGTCCTGATTGGTGGTATATTCAAAACATGTGGTCTTTTGTTCAATTCTTCTTTAAGTTCACTCACTTCAACTTTAGCTTTTTCCAAAGCCTCTCTATACACAACCCTCACTGACTCAATTTCATTTTCAGCATCATCACTAATTATTTCTATTTCTTTGGATAATAGGTCAACCATTTCTTCTTTACCTTTTATAATTATGTTCGCTTTGAATTGATTTTCCACAACTATATTTTGCAACACTGCTATCTATTTGAGGCATTCTATAATATTATTATCTTTTATCATGCTCTCTTCTGCCCAATTGCATATATAGGAAGCTTGTTCCTTGAAATGCTCCATTTTATCATATAGGATGAACACAAATCTACTATCAAACTTAAATGATGGAATGTCTAAATGCATAGTGGAAGCCCTTGAATCAAATTTGAAAAAACAATCATACTCAGTTGCCAATTGTTTAGGAGGAATTCTATCAAGAACCTCTTGAGGAATGGAAAAGTCAGCAGTAGTTTGTTCCATTTCGTTGTCCATCAACTCCTCCCAATGACCTCCATATACATGTCCATGTAGCTCTTTCAAAGTTGAGGAAGCATGAACTACATCAATGGTGACAAAATCAGGAGACTATACTCGTAATTCGTCATGGTGCTCAAGAGTTTGTACTGGAAATTCCTCATTATGTTCAGGAGGTTGTACTGGTAATTCCCCATGGTGCTAAGGAGATTGTACTAATTCCTCATTCTGCTTAGGATACTGTTCTGGAAATTCCTCATAATTTTCCCTCCTATTATATTTCCCAAAGTTTGTTTTATGAACAGGTGGTTTTGGAAAAGATATATTTTCATGCTAATTGATATCAACTGTAATATCCTGATTTTGACCCCATTGCATTAAAATGTAAATAATGTAATTTTTTATAAAATCATGGTGAGGAGCTCAAGGCCAAGGCCCCGCCATCGATTTAGTGATGCATATGGTTTACGTGCTAGCCAAGCACAATGGAGTTGCAACTATCATGTAAATATGTATTTTAAGGAAATACCCACAATTAGCTATGCAATGCAAAAACAGATGGGGCATGATTTTTACAAGGAATTGGGAGGGAAATATTCAAACCCTTGGAGCCAATCAAGTCAAGCCAAGTGTCAATGAGAGAACCCACAAAACCCTCAACTACCCATGTTGAATTTTGTACCCAATCATTCATTTCTTCCAAGAGTTGGTTGAAGTAGTTAATGCCTTGGGGATGGAGAAGTATGACTATCCAAATTCGGGTATGGGCAAACCAACCTTCATGGAAATTCGTGTTTGACTCCTTGGGAAAGAAGAGAGCCACGAAATTTCTCCCCAAGATATTATTCACCCTTGCCTTTGCTGCCTCACGCAGTCTAAGCTTCTTGGGCGTTTTTCCTCTACATTTTTCCTTTGTTTCCTTGTTTTCTAGCTGGGAAGAGGGCGTTTTTGGTGTTGCAGAGCTGTTGGGAGGAAGGGATCTTGATTTGGGGTTTCATTAAGGCTGTTTTGGCCATTTAATACTCATAATCGTGGGATAAATCATATTTTCTCCATGTGGTCGAATTCCCCTTTCCACAGTATGTTTTTAGTGTGCCCACGATTTGGGGAAAACCCATGGCAATCTTGTTTGTAAATCCCATTGTTAAAAATGTGTATCCATGCCCAATGATTGTGCTTTATGTGTGTAGATAGAGTATGTTGGGGTAGTGGCTATGGGTAACCATTGTTTTGGCTTGATCTTGAGTGCAAGCTTTCGGAAATGAAGAGGGTTCAGATTCAGCGTAATAAACCCAGCTATGGACTGGCTTGGATTAGATGTGATGTATGCTTGGGCTGTGCTGAGCTTGAGAGTGCCCTTTTCCTTGTAGAAATCATGCCCAACTCGGGGGTGGTGTCTGAGAGCTGAAAGAATACAGGATGGGAAGAGACCTATGGTTTGGTGGAATGTTGCAATGACATAGCTAGTTGCTTGGGGAAACTTTACCATCAAGATAAGTATTCAATTCTACAATGTATTGGTTGTATTGATTTTGCTAAATGTATGCATGAGGAATGTGTGTCGATAGTTTAATTCCGTTGTGCTTGTTATGTTGATTCGCATCTGCACACATTTGTTTTATTCGTATGAATCTAATGAAATGGGATGAGTTTATGCAAAATCCTTAGAAGTGTAGTCATGTTCCCTTCCTTGCATTGGGTCGACGGGAGGTGACGTGACAGATTGGTATCATAGCCTAGGATACAACATTGGGCTTACATGGGCCAACTTGAACAACTTGCAGAGGTAAGTATTATTCCCGCTCAACACTGATCATTAAGGAAAATTTCAAAATTTCAAAATTTTTCTAAGTGTTTTTGAGTTTTTCCGCTAAGTCTGTTTCGGCACAATATTTCGAGTTGCACCAAAACGGTTGGTGCGAGATTGTGAGTTGTGCCGAAACGGTTGGTGACAAAGTGGAACTGCATCGAAAAAGTCAGCATAAAATTGATAAGTTCACTGAAAAAGGGGAGAAATTTCGGCGAAAAAGTAAAAACTCGTTGAAATGGTCGGTAGAAAAAGATGAGTTCGCCAATTGGCAAGAAATGGAAAAATCCCTGAAACGGTCAGCGCAATATCGTGAGTTGCGCTGATCGGCGACAAAAGAGAAAAGTTTGGCGAAAGCGGACGGTGAAATGTGGCGAGTTACGCCGAAGCGGTAGGCAAAATATGGCGAGTTACATCAAAGCGGTCGGCAAAAGGTGGCGAGTTATGCCGAAGCGGTTAGCGAAAGATGGCGAGTTGTGCCAAAATGGGTAAGTCCTCCGATCGACGATGAAATCCAAGTTCTCCAAAACAGTCGGCGCAAGATTGTGAGTTGCGCCGATTGGCGTAAAATTGGAAGTTGCTCCGAAACAGGTCGGAGGAGAATTCGAAAGTCCACCGAAACACGAAATTTGAGCAGTTTCCAGGGGTTTTTTTTCAGGTGCTCGGAATTAAAAAATGCCATGGAACTTATGCACTAGATTGTGCAAAATTGAAGGATTTACAAAAAAAAACCGAGGGCGCTGCCCTCGACCTGCCCTACAGTAGCGGGAAGCCACAAGGGGGCAAGCCACCTTGACCCTCGTCATCCCCTGGAGACAGTCGTTGAATATACAAAATGCATTCTCTATGTTTGGAATGTGAAGTAGGAATTGCATAGAGGGAAATTTCTCACCTTAAACTATTTATGTTTATAGCATAACAATTGTATGCTTGGAAAATAAAAAGTAGGAATGCTTTACATATGTACATGTATTGAATTTCTACTCAGTGAGAAATCACAGCTAATGAATCCTTGTGTTCTTGGTAGGGAAGCCAATAAAATGATCAACTGTGATGTGGAGGAGGATCTCGATGTCATGATCGGGAATTGGAAGGGAGAATCCCTACAGTACCCTCTTGCTATTGTATTTATAATTCTGAAGTTTTCATGCATATAAATTATGGCATAGGGATGCCGGAAATGCAAGAGAGTACTATATTAAATGCATATGAATTAGTGGGCATGATTAAAGGGTCATTGCATAGTGCGTGTGAATTGATTATGCATGAGAATGATGTTGCATATGGGTAAAGGTAGCGAAGTTACACATGTAGTAGCCCATTAATGGTATTGGCTATGTTTGATGACAATTAATGTTGTTGATAATGGTTGTAGGAATCAGACCATAGAAGCATGACTGAAAATGCAAAGAAGTCACAACATGTGACCAACAACCTTATCAAGAAAGGTTGGGGCAATAAATTTGTGGTCAAGAGGTTGGTGGAAGGATCTTGCAATCCTCTGTGAGAGACCAACCGATTATGTAACATCAAGTGATGTTAATGAAAACCGTGCAGGTAATGGTTATTCATGCTTAATTGCATGAATGTTGAAAGTGGATTTGGTAATATTCCTTCAACTATGTTTAAACTATGTTGATTTGGTTTGCGTGTGGTACTGAGTGCATGAATGTGAATGTCATCCTACTGAGTATGGTGAGGTGTGGGTAAGTGAAGGTAAGGAGCCTTACACCCTATAGTTGCTTAGAAACCTCAGTGCATTCATATGAAATTATATCATGCCATTTGTGTATGTTGGTTATGAGTTTAAATAACCAAAGCAAGTGAGGACTTATAGTCCTGTTGTGGTAGTGCATGCCATATAAGATAGTCATGGTTAAGGCCATACTGTGGTTGGAATAGTAATGCTATAGTGTTATACAAGTATCCCATTAACCCCCTATTAGTGTTAATTTGGGATAAAACCTCTTTGCCAACAACCAAGGAGTGAGTAAACTCTTGACGTGTTGTTCAGGTGGAGAAGGAAGGAACCCGAATAGTTAACCAAGTTATTGGGGAGATGGTTGGGTGATGTGTTGAGGAAATAGCCATACTTTCCAGAACATCATGGTGGAATGCATGAAATGACATTGTGGTATTCATGAATCCATGCAAGTAAGCATTGAGTGAGTGCACATTAAAAGATTATGTGAATGATTTAGGTATGCATGCATGTGGGTGGGTGCACATGTTGAGATGCTGTGATGAACATGCAACAATTAATTGATATAATGCACAATATATGAGATCATATAATATTTTTATTGATCGCAGGACACTTCGAGGGGGCAACCTCCTTTGAGCAAGCTCAATACAAATAACTTCACCATGCCTTCATTGGCCTCAACACAAACTTATAGACTAAGTCTAGGCACCAATACTATGGGTCAAAACCATGGGCCAGTACAAACTATGGATCAACAAATACTACGAGACGACTTGCAAAGCATATGTGTCCAACAACAATATTACAAACTATGGATCAACAAATACTACGTGACGACTTGCAAAGCATATGCGTCCAACAACAATATACTAACAAAGTAAAGAGAAGGGTTGACATGGGTTCCTAACATCCCCTCCCCCTTAGAAAAAGATTTGTCCTCAAAGATTTAGATGTGGAAATTGTTGTTGAATCTAAAGGAGTGGTTCCCATGTAGCATCCTCTGGTTGCATTCCATGCCACTGAATTAAGACCTCTGTGATAGAGCGAGAGTGAAGCTGACAAGTGTGCTTATTGAGGACGGCCTCCGGCTCCAAAAGGATGGATCCTTCATTATCTAGTTCTGGTAAAATAGTTTGTCCTCTGATGTTGGTGCTAAGAACTTTCTTTAGACAAGAGACATGAAATACTGGATGAATGCGAGAAGAAGGAGGAAGTTCCAATTCATAGGCAATGGACCCAATCTTCTGAAGAATCCTATATGGCCCATAGAACTTTGGAGCGAGCTTATGATGCCCTTTGAGTTTCAGGGAGGATTGCTTGTAAGGATGGAGACGAAGAAACACCATATCACCTGCTTGAAAAGTGCGCTCAGAACGGTGTTGATCGGCTTGTTGCTTCATGCGATTTCTTTCCATGTGAATATTTTCCCGCAAAATGCGAAGAATCTATTCACCATTTCGAAAGACCATGCCAACTTCCTGAAATGGTGAACTACTGGGGGTGTATGGAAGAAGAAATGGCTGTGCCTGACCATAAATTGCTTCATATGGAGTCATTTTAGAGGCAGTGTGGTAAGAGGTATTGTACCACCATTCGAAGAGAGGGAGCCACTTTTCCCACTGATGTTGTTGTTCAGAGGTGAATCAACGAAGATAAGTTTCCAAGCATTTATTGATAATTTCAGTTGACCATCTATTTATGGGTGATACCCTGAACTCATCTTCAATTTGGTGCCAGTATGGCGAAACAGTTTTGTCCAAAAATGACTGGTGAAAGTCGCATCACGATCCGAGAAAATAGAAGAAGGGATTCCATGAAGATGAAAGATGGTCCAGGAAAATTTGAATGGCTGAGGAGGCTGTATAGGTGTCACGTCCCCATTATTGACCCCATTGCATTCAAAGGTAATTGATGTAATATTGTTATGAAATCATGGTGAGGAGCTCAAGGCCAAGGCCCCGCCATCGATTTAGTGATGCATATGCTTTGCATGCTAGCCAGGCACATTGGAATTTCAACATCATGTAATATGCATTTTAAATAAAAATACCCACAACTAGCTATGCAATGCAACAAAGAGATGGGGGCATGATTTCACAAGGAATTGGGGGGGAAAACATTCAAACCCTTGAGCCAATAGAGTCAAGCCAAGTATCAAAATGAGAACCCATCAAACCCTCAACTACCCATGTTGACTTTTGTACTCAACCATTGATTTCTCCCAAGAGTTGGTTGGGGAAGTTAATGCCTTGGGAATGGAGAGGTATGGCTGTCCAAAATCGGGTATGGGCAAGCCACCCTTCATGGAAAATTGTGTTGGTCTTTTTGGGCAAGAATAGAGCCACTAAATGGCTGCCTAAGCCATTATTCACCATGGCCTTGCTCTCTCACGCAGCCCAAGCTGCCTGGGCGTTTTCCTCCCTCGTTTTTCTGTGTCTCCCTTCATCTTTTAGCTGGGAAGGGGCATTTTTGTGTTGGTTACCCGTGGGGAAAGAGAGCAGAACGTTTTGGGTCTTCCTAGGGGTCGTTTAGGCCATTGGAAGGGATCCTAACCAGTGGAGAGAAATCGGTTTTGCTCCTTGGGGTTGAAATCGAAATTCCACAGTTCGTTTGGGTGAACCACGAGTTGGGAGAACCAATGTGGACCCTGTTTTGTGAACACCTCTGTTGTAAATGTGTAAACCTGTCAATAATCATTTTTTTGCTGTGAGAAAGAAGAGTATGATGGGCATGGGTGATGGGTAATCCCTGGTTCTGGCTTGAGATTGGGAATGAGCATCCATTGTGCAAGTGCAGCCTGATAAACCCAGTTAGACTGGCTTGGCTAAAATAAAATGGTTAATAGACTGTGTGTGAGCGTGAATGTCCCCTTTGTCCTTGTGAGAATCATGCCCAGCTCGGGGGTGGCCTTCGGACGGACTTAGTATAAGCTGTCGAAGAGCCTACGGTTGGGTGGAACGTTGCAGCGACATAGCTAGTTGCTTGGGACTACTCTGTTAAAGATAAGTATTCTCTGGTGCCATCTTTCAATTATTTAATTGATGAATATCTTGAATGTATGGCGAATGAGTAATTGAAATTACTTCTGCTGTGTAATGTAAATATTTATGCCGCTTCATATGTATGGAATGCTTACTTAATTGGTACATGGGGCTGGATGCCCGGTTTTAGCCTCACGATCCCCTCCATTGCACTAGTATGATGGGTGGGGACGTGACAATAGGGATGGTTGAGAGCACAAAAATGACTATATTTGGAGAGGTGATCAACCACAACCAAAATCACTGTCTTCCCTCTAGATTTAGGGAGCCCTTCAATGAAATACATAGAAATATCTATCCAAATCTGTGTAGGTATGGGCAAGGGTTCGAGCAATCCTGGAAGGAGTGTCGTTTCACCCTTATCGCACCGGAAGGTATCATATTTAGCCACCATAAGATGAATTGTCCTTTTCATTCCCTACCAAAAGAAGTTACGCCATGCTCGCTCATACGTTTTGAGGAACCTAGAGTGCCCTACTGATGGAGAATCATGGAGTTCATAGAAGACATCCTGTTGAAGATCTGTGCTCTGGGGAGGCACCAGATGACCCTTGTATCTCAGGGAAGCACCATCCCAAGAGAAATGTGGTACAACAGAAGGATTGTTGGCCAAGCATTGGATGATTTGAGATAACGAAGAGTCATTAACATAGCCCCATTGAACAAATTGCAACCAATTTGGAACAGAAATAGAAATAGCTGAAAGAGAGCCTTGGTCATCAAATGTGCGAGAAAGAGCATTTGCCACAATATTGTCCTTATCCTTCTTGTAAGTGATCTCATAGTCATAACCCATGAGTTTGCTAACCCATTTATGTTGTGCTAGGGAGGATACACGATGTTCCAAGAAATATTTCAGACTCTGGTGATTAGTCTTGATGCAGAAATGATTCCCTAATAGGTATGGTCGCCACTTCTGTACTGCATGCAAAATAACCATCATTTCCTTCTCATATGTAGAGGCAGCTAAATTCTTACCTGAAAGGGGTTTGCTGGTGAATGCAATGGGGTGTTCATCTTGAAGGAGAACAACACCAAGTCCATTGCCACAAGCATCACTCTTAATAGTGAAGGGCTTGGCAAAATCAAGCATAGATAGACCAAGTGTAGTATAAATAGCTTGTTTCAGTTTGTCAAATTCACACTCAGTAACATGTGTCCATGTAAAAGCATCCTTTTTCAATAGAGTAGTTAAGGGATCTGCAATCTTCCCATAATACTTGACAAACTTGCGGTAGTAGCCATTCAACTTGTAATGTCCCCCATTTTGACCTTTGTAATATTTTGGGCTATAATGTAAATAGTGTATGCATATTATGTATGATTCCTAGCGTGGAGCTCAAGGCCAAGGCCCTGCTAGTGAACTCTCGATCTAGAAGAGGCAAGTATTTGATATTATGCTACCCATGTGCTAGTGAACCATGGGAATTGTAAATATGCATCTTAATATAAATGCCCACAACTAGCTATGCAATGCAACAAGAGATGGGGGCGTGATATTATAAGGAATTGGGAGGAGGATATTCAAACCCTTGAGCCAATTGAGTCAAGCCAAGTTTCAATGAGAGAACCCATGAACCCTCAACTACCCATGTTGACTTTTGTACCCAATCATTTAATCTCCCAAGAGTTGGTTGAGGTAGTTAATGCCTTGGGGAATGGAGAGGTATGGCTGTCCAAATCCGAGTATGGGCAAGCCACCCTTCGTAGAGATTCATGTTTGGCTTCTTGGGCAAGTAAAGGGCCACGAAATTGCCCCCAAGCCATTATTCAACCATCAGTCTTTCTCCCTCACGAGTTTAGAGCTACCTGGGCATTTTTCTCCAGGGTTTTGTTGTGTCTTCCTTCATTATCCTAGCTGGGAAGGGCGTTTTTGCTGTGTCTAACAGTGGGGAAGAAGGGAAAATGATTTGGGGGTTTTATTGAGGCTATTTGGCCCACTGAATGCTCATACATCTGTGGGAGAAATCGGTTTTCTTCCCTGGGATTGATTCCCTCTTCCCACAAATCTGTTTTTGGTGTGCCTACATTTTTGGGAAAACCCATGTCCATTTAGCTCATATGTCCCATTCCTGAAAGTGTGTTTCCAAGCCCATATCTGAGTTTGATGTGAAAGAGAATGCTGGGGTTGAGTTGGGTATCCATTGCTTTGGGTTGTGCCGTGCTTGAGGGTTCCCTTTTCCTTGTAGATATCATGCCCAGCTCCGGGGTGGTCTCTGAGTGCTGAAAGAATACAGGCTGGGCAGAGACCTATGGATGGGAGGAACATTGCATCGACATAGCTAGTTGTTTGGGCCAATTGCACAACACAGATAAGTGTTTTCTATCTATGTGTTTTACCTCTGCAGTGTTTAAATTAATGACTATTATTGATATATTGAGTGCATATGAAAACATGTGTGTGGATGAGTTTATTTCCGCTGTGCATATTTGTTTGATTTACATCTGCACACATCTCTTTTATGCTTGTGAATCTAATGAATGTGGCTGAGTTTATGAAAAGCCCCATAGAATGACATCAGGTTTCCTTCCTTGCATTGGGTCCAAGGGTGGGGACATTACACAACCCCAAACAACCACGAAGGCTCTTGAGTGTTTGAGGATGTGGCCAATTGTTCATGGCACTGATTTTGGGAGGATCCACGTGAACCACTTGTGCTGAGATAATGTGCCTGAGATACTCGACTTCCTTCTGTCCAAAAACACATTTAGATTGTTTGGTGTGGAGATGATGGTCAAAGGAAAGTTGCATTACAAGATCCAGATGCTGGAGATGTTCAACCCATGTTTTACTGTAGATGAGGATATCATCAAAGAATACCAAAATGAATTTCCACAAGTAGGGCCGAAATATTTTATTCATCAAGGCCTGGAATGTGGAAGGAGCATTAGTGAGGCCAAAGGGCATGACCAAAAACTCATAGTGGTCATCATGTGTGCGGAAAGCTGTTTTAGGGATATCATCCTCATGAACCTGAATTTGATGATACCCAGAACGTGCCCAAAATGAAGATCCAACTTGGAGAAAAATTGAGCACCATGAAGCTCATCAACAAGCTCATCAACAACAGGAATTGGAAAGTTATCCTTGATGGTGAGGTGATTAAGTGCTTAGAAGTCAATGCAAAGGCACCATGACCCATATTTTTTGTGGACAAGAAGAACTGGTGAAGAAAAGGAACTAGTGCTTTGGCGAATAATACCTTGCTTCAGTGAGTCCCAAATGAGCATTTCAATCTCTGTTTTTTGGTGAAATGGGTAGCGATAGAGCCTGATGTTGGGAGAAACGATTCCAGGAAGGATCTAAATACGATGGTCCTCTAGCCTTGAAGGTGGCAATCCCACTGGTTCAACAAATACACTTGTATATCGATCTAGAATTTGTTGTAGATCCAAAGGAGTATTGGAGACTGTTGATGGTCTCATCTGAATGGAATGGATCTGAGCGATGACACCATGTGAATTTTCTTAAGGAGTTTTACCATGCGATTTGAACTGGTGATGCTGAGAGACCCTGGTTGTAAGCCTGTCAATGTGTGTTTTTTTCCATTGGGGGAAAACTACATCAAAACTTCAGCAAAATCCCATAAGATGGGGCCAAGTGTGCGTAGCCATTGAGCGACCAAAACCACATCACATCTGCCTAAGGTCAAGGAAAATATGTCATAGAGCAGGTTATAATCTCCCATAGAGATACGCACATTACAACACTTCCCTTTGCAAGGTAAGGTGCCCCCATTGGAAACAATGAATTCAAGGTTGGAGCAAGGATGGATAAAACAATCATCCTGTTTAGCGATCCGAGGATCAATAAAATTATGAGTGCTACCATAATCAATGAGTATTGTAAGAGGAAGCTTCTTGAAGTAACCCCTGACCCGCATTGTTTGGGGGGTGGTGATTCCAGCTAAAGCATGGAGAGATATCTCTGGTTGTTCGTTCTGAGACGGAGGGTCAATAAGAGGCTCCTGAATGTCGACCTAAGCATCCATTGTATCTGTAACTTCTTCACCAATTTCAGAGGCAGGAGGAGAATCCACATCCAAGAGATAGAGCTTTTGCTGAACACATCTATGTCCCCGAGTGAATTTCTCATCACAATTATAACAAAGCCCTTTTTCTCTGCATTCCTGCATCTCTATTTTAGACAAATGCTTGATAGGAGTTGGTCGAGGAACTTGCGGGATGGGAGGTCATTGAGAACCCATATTTGGGAAGGGAACAAAAGTAGGTTTGGAGCACTGTTGGGCTGCAATCTTGTCTTCTGCCAACTTAGCCAACCCCATGGATTCCATCATTGTGTTGGGACAAAACATTTTGACGTCAGAGCGGATTGCATCCTTTAGACCACTAATAAAACAATTCTGGTAGAATTCATCAGTTAATCCTTCGATACGGTTGGCTAGTTTCTCAAATTCGGTTTGATACTCTCTCACAGTACCAATTTGGCGAAGTTTAGTGAGGGCTACTGTGAAGTCATCAAAAGCACTAGGACCAAATCGTTGCAAAAGGCGTTGGAAAAAATCTGGCCATTTTGGCAGTTCATGAGCCTTGATGTACCAACGGTACCATTGAAGAGCTTTCTATTCCAAATGAAAGGATGCAAGTGGAACTTTGTTGACATCAAAAGTATTATGCATACTGAAATATTGCTCTGTATGATAGATCCATCCAGTCAGATCAGTACCATTGAAGCGAGGAAAATCAAGCTTCAGACCAAGAAAATTGTTGGAAGAAGAGAACCCATTGTCCGATGAAGACTTAGACTGTGGTTTGTTGTTCATGGATGAATGCTCAAGATGAAGACCGAGAAATTTTTCATCTAGATCCTGGAGTTTTCTTTGGATGGTTGCAAGTGCTTCCTCCATGGTTTTTGCTCATGTGCGGGTGACAACCATAACCAGGAGTTTTTTTTTTTGAGTGGGTAAAAAAAAAAACAGAAACTGTTTCAATAAAGGAAAATCAATATTTGGGAAAAAATCTGATGGGTAATTTGGGTTTGACTAGGTTTTGGACACTGTCAAATGGACAGGTAAGCAGAAAAGGAGGATTTCAGAAGCAAGGTGAAAGGATGAGAAAATTTGGCAGAGAGGGACAAAGAAGCAGAAATAGGAAAGGAACTCTGTGGTAAAATTTGAAGGCGATTGGGTGAAAGTTGAAGAAGTTATGGAAAACCCTAAAAATAGACAAATGTGGTATTTTTGGATTTGGGAAGTGGAATTTGGGATAGGGTCCTCCGGAATGAAATATGGAGAATGGGATTACAGGGGTGTCAAGGAAGTTTCAAGGGAAACAGAGTGAAAACAAGGGAGATATGGCAAAAAATAGAATTTTATATTCAGGAATGGATCCGCAACGGCGCGGAAGGGATCAGAAATAGATAGATCTACATCGACGTGAAAGTGATCGGAAACATATGGATATGCAATGGCGTGGAAGTGATCGGCAATGGATATATATGCAACGATGCAGAAGTGATCGGCAACAGTTCTGGACAGAGGAAATCTGTGATTTTTCAGCTGAAAATAGATATGGACCCCAGGTCTGCTCAGCTTCCTAATGGTTAAGGGGATTCACTTGGCCACCAATGCTATCTGATGACTTGTGTATTGGGGCAGTACTCCTCATTCCATGGTTCAAGTAAAACCAATAACCGCTTTGCCACAAACGACAGCTCTTGGTTTACCTCATGGGTGGGAACTAGTCAATCAGGTAGTGGTCGTTGCCCTTTTCGCTGGCAGGTCCTCTCAATGGTCCAGCTACTTTGGGGTTGCTGTGGTACTCCTCACAATGAGTTTTAGGGCTTATTCCCAAGTACTTACCACAATTAGCGGATAGGGATTATTCCTAGATCCGAACCTGCAATAGATGTGAAAAAAAAATTTGGCAGAAATTTCACCCAACGAGCCCAAGAATGTGCTCTGATACCAGATGTGATGAACCTGCAACAATTAATTGATATAATGCACAATTTATGAGATCACAGAATATTTTTATTGATAGCAGGACACTTCAAGGGGGCAACCTCCTTTGAGCAAGCTCAATACAAATAACTTCACTATGCCTTCATTGGCCTCAACACAAACTTTTATACTAAGTCTAGGCACCAATACTATGGGTCAAAACCATGGGCCAATACAAACTATGGATCAACAAATACTATAGGACGAATTACAAATCATTTGAGTCCAACAACAATAATACAAATTATGGATCAACAAATACTACGGGATGAATTACAAAGCATATGCGTCCAACAACAATATACTAACAAAGTAAAGAGAATGGTTGACATGGGTTCCTAACAGATGCATTGTGTGAATGCATGGTTGTGTTATGTATGTTTCATTGCAATTAGATAATAGATGAAATGATGAATTATATGTAATTCTGAGATCATTTCATGAGATTCTATGAACGCAGGAGAAATATTGCATAAAGGTAGTCATGTTGAAGGGCTACCAGGATGCTCTATGGGAAGGCCAGAGTTGCATGAAATGTGAAGTAATGAGTATTTAAACTTTATTTAAATTGCATGGATAGTGTGCCTGTGTCTCGCAATTTTTTTATGATAATGAGGCTTACATAGATATATATTTCGTTGCATTTAAATTGTTAACAGCTGAAAGTGTTTGAATTATTGAGTGTTATAATTCTGAGATCACTTCAGTGACTGTTGTAGCAATGAAAATATTATATGCATAGATGCTCACAACATGTTTGGCTGATTGAAAGTTCCAGATTTTAGGTAGAAATGTCTTGAGTATGGAAATGAGGATAATTCCATAGTAAAGACCGGGATCTACCATGTGCAGAAGCCAAAGGTTATGCAAAGGTTCTCATGGTTGTGAAATTTAACTTATGCATGAAATAGATTTGTAAATTTTAGGTTTCAAATTTGGCTAATAATTACTAATGGTTGTTTGGCTTCTCTAGAATTATGTCAAGAGGACGTGTTGTAGGTGGATGTTCATGTTATGGCAACAAGTGTAAAACCATAATGGATAGAGTGATACCACTTATAAGAGGCAAACAATATGAGGATTTCCTAATGGTTAAACAAATCAATTTCTGTAGGAGATAGAATTGTAAATTCATGTTTGAATTTAATTATTAATGCCATTGACTGATTAGGGAAATCATATTTGAATTTGATTGTCAAAATGTTTCTGATTCTTTAGCTATTTGAGGAGTGTGTCAGGAAGACACGTTGCATGAAGACCATGTGTGATGGCCTGCAATAGCCAAACTCCATGGGAAGGATCCCATACTTTGGAAATGGGCTTCGGGTGAAACGCCATTGTAAATTTAGATAATTTCTCAGCTGAACTGCATGTTGGTAAACCATGTGAGTGAGATAGTAAAATTGTGCCAAGAAGGTATGTGTGGGTTATGGAATATGAAAATATTGGGGTGGAAAAACGAAGGACTCTTGACTCAAAGAAGGGAGCCCCCATTCTTCGCAAATAAAGAAAAGATACATTTGCAAAACACATGAGTATTATGTAACCCTAACTAAGAATATACATGTTTGGTTAATAGATTTAAAATGTAGAGCATGTTTTATTATTTCACTACTATTCCAGACTGCTTGAGTGTGATTAGGGCCTACATGGCTCACGTCGAAAAGGGATGCATACCTTTCGGGTGCTGGGTTATGTTAGGGATGCCAATATTGAATACACCCTAGGGAATGGACGCATTCCTGGTGTTTCAATACTTGATAGTGAATGCCATGAAATATGGTTACAATTTTAGAGTAGCAATACTGATGAGCTTGCTTATCCTTCTTGTGCTATCAGCTTACATAGATGCAATTTGGTGTTGCACGTTAAGGGGAAAAGTGAAGAAAGGGTACTCAAAAAGACTGTACGGGCATTGGTAACTTTTCTACGCTCACACTAAAGAACACTATAAGGGATGGATAGGCCCGAGGAGATGTGTGGTAGAAAAGGGGTATCATCCTTGTGTAGCGTGAGTGGGTATTGTGGGACAATACTAGGCCCCAGTCAAGAAACTCACCTATAGAGTTCCTAGAGGGAACCACTGGTTTGCATAAGAGAAGGAGTGCCATCCTTGTGTGGATGAAGAGTTTATGTGTGTGTGAAGGGGCTGTGGTGTGTGAAGGTGTGGTGATATTGATGAAGGCATAAAATATCTATTAAGTCGGCAGTAAGGTGGGGTACCGAGACTGACTGAAAACCCTGATATGCCTATGGCTCCATAGTAGAGCCTTGAGCTAGAAATGGTCATGGTGTAGTTTCCTTCCATTGGCTGATGACCCAGATGGATGTGCTGGTTTGGAAATGGAGAGGAAAAACCAGGTATGGGACTGGTTTGGCACAACCAATGCTTGGTAAATATAGAGAGTAAACTAGTTGAGCATTAACTACTTGATGTTGTGGAGCAACATGTGTGCTAGCCAAAAATACACCCCAGAGGTGATCCAAGGCTTGTGAAGCAGAAAAGGAAACCTGTGGAGTAGCAAGGAACTGCCCAATACAAATAAGTATTTAATTTTCATTCATTTTTTCTTCAGATAATGAAAATTTCATGACAAGTCTTATGACAACCAAGCTGATACGATGTTGTTTTTTTGTTGGAAACCTTGGTCATTGCAGGAAGCAAGGACCCTGAAGGCACCATAAATGCTTGGTACATCTATTCGGTGCACTGGTTGGGCATTAAATGTTGTGGAGAAGTCGACATGATGGCCAAACATTCCTTGAATACTTGATAAACTCAGTCGGAGTACCGGAGTAGCATATTGCTAAATGAGATGTCTGATAAACCCAGTCGGCGTAATGGCTTGGCATTGCCTATTGAAATGATTGTGGAGTAGCCTGCGTGCTAGCCCAACATTCGTTATTGTATCCACAGGAAATCTAAGGCTTGTAAAGCAAAGAAGGAGCCGGTGGAATAAAGTGAAGACATCCAATACAACTAAGTATTTAATTATCTTGCAGCTTCTTGCTTATTTAATATGAATATACGTGTGTACATGATTTGGTTGTGATTTATTAAACTCTTGTTTAGAGTTGAACCCTATGAAAATAAACTAAACATCTGAATTGATTCAATATTGGAGTGCAGGTATTGCTCGAAGAAAGGACTATGAAGGCATCCTAAGGATGCATGCGGACACGTGACTGTCCTAAAGAGATTAGTATGAGCAGTAATGAAATATGGTGCTAGTGGACTTGTGTGGGTCCTAGCAGCCAAAGTTTCTGTAGGCAACAATGGGGAAGAGTTCCCTGGTTGGAAAGCCTTAGACATACCTTAGACACTAAGTGTCATAGCCAAGAAAGGGCAAGTCAAGCATTCACCTTGAAGTGAAAGACGCTAAGGAGCATGGAATCACAGTGGTGGTGTGGATCCAGATTGGAACAAGAGTAAGAGGGGGAAACTATTACTCTTCTATTTCCTTTTGACTGATGCATCCTACAAACAAAATATTGTTGAGTGCATGTCATCGCTGAAAATAGATTGTGTTTAATTGCTTGAAATGAATTGTGAATGCTGAAACAATAAATTTCCTGTGAAAAGATGAACATGAATGAGTTCATGTGTATGTTGGGAAAGCATGAAAAGTGTGGAAGTCTCATGAGTAAAGCATGGAATCTCCATGTCAATTGGGAAAATGATTGACTGCTTCGTAATGTTTATGTTATGCTTGGCCTAACAGAAATTACCATGATGAATTTCATAGGAGAAAATTAAAACAATTGATTGGAGCTATTACCAGCAAAGTGTTGCTAGTGATCCAAGTGAGAGCCAGCTGTGCACGTTGGCCATGGAGGCAGACCAAAATCTATTTGATTTGGATGAAAATATTCTCCAAACAATTGCCAAGACCCAAGAAAATATTGGAGAGATGATCAAGCTACAAAATCTAGCAGCCATAAAGATTCCAGACTTGTGGATCAGCTGGAAGGTAAATAAAAAAGGGATTGATGTGGAGCAATGCCCACCTACAGAGCTGGAAGATCAAAGCCAACATGAGGAGCTTGTGGAAGCCAAAGGACTTGGTCCTAAAATTTCAAAGTAAAAAGATGAAACGCAGGACAAACCTGCCGCATTTTGTGAATTTGGACATGTGTAAAGTGGGTATGTATTCCTAAGTGTTGGAAAACCAAGGACAATTTTATTCCAAGGGGGAGGGGATTGTAATATCCTAATTTTGACCCCATTGCATTAAAATGTAAATGATGTAATATTGTTATAAAATCGTGGTGAGGAGATCAAGGCCAAGGCCCCACCATCGATTTAGTGATGCATATGATTTACTTGCTAGCCAGGCACAATGTAATTGCAACTATCATGTAAATATGCATTTTAATGAAATACCCACAACTAGCTATGCAATGCAACAAAAGATGGGGGCATGATTTTTACAAGGAATTGGGAGGGAAATATTCAAACCCTTGGAGCCAATCAAGTCAAGCTAAGTGTCAATGAGAGAACCCAAAAAACCCTCAACTACCCATGTTGACTTTTGTACCCAATCATTCATTTATCCCAAGAGTTGGTTGAAGTAGTTAATGCCTTGGGGAATGGAGAGGTATGGTTGTCCAAATTCGGGTATGGGAAATCCACCCTTCATGGAAATTCGTGTTTGAATCCTTCGGCAAGAAGAGAGCCACGAAATTGCTCCCTCACGCAGTCTGAGTTTCTTGGGTATTTTTCCTCTACGTTTTTCCTATGTTTCCTTGTTTTCTAGCTAGGAAGAGGGCGTTTTTGGTGTTGCAGAGCTGCTGGGAGGAAGGGATCTTGATTTTGGGTTTCATTAAGGTCATTTTGGCCATTGAATACTCATAATCATGGGAGAAATTGGCTTTTCTCCCTGTGGTCGAATTCCCCTTTCCATAGTCCATTTTTGGTGTTCCCACGATTTGAGGAAAACCCATGGCCATCTTGTTTTTAAATCCCATTGTTAAAAATGTTTATCCATGCCGAATGATTCTGCTTGATGTGTGTAGATAGATTATGTTGGGGTAGGGGTTATGGGTATCCATTGTTTTGGCTTGAGCTTGAGTGCAAGCATCCATAAATGAAGAGGGTTCATATTCAATCTAATAAACCCAGTTGTGGAATGGCTTGGCTTAGAAGTGATGTATGCTTGGGATGTGTTGAGCTTGAGAGTCCGCTTTTCCTTGTAGAAATCATGCCCATCTCGGGGGTGGTCTCTGAGTGCTGAAAGAATACAGGCTGGGAAGAGACCTATGATTGGGTGGAAAGTTGCAGTGACATAGCTAGTTGCTTGGGGCAACTTTACCGTCAAGATAAGTATTCTATTTCCATGTATTCAATTCTCCAATGTATTGGTTGTTCTGATTTTGCTGAATGTATGCATGAGGAATGTGTGTGGACAGTTTAATTCCGCTTTTCATGCTATGTTGATTCACATTTGCACACATTTGTTTTATTTGTATGAATCTAATGAAATGGGTTGAGTTTATGTAAAATCCCCAGAAGTGTAGTCATATCCCCTTCCTTACATTGGGTCGACGGGAGGGGACGTGAAATCACCAATCTCCGTTTCAGTAGCATGGGGTCGACATACATCAATTATTTTTTGAAGTGTGCCCAGGAAACTAAATTTAACCTTCCTTAATTGGCTCTCTTGTAGGGCAGAGTGGATTTTCTTAGCTAATAGATAAGGAATATCTACAGGTATATCTTCAACCCAATGTATCACTACCCTCATACATTCACCTGAAATGTCCTGTCTGTGATGATTCAAAATCGTCCTAAGGAAAATCTGAATCAATGCCTAAGGACAATCTGAATCAATGTTTTTTATATTCCAGGAGGGACATCTTGCATTCTTAAACCATTCCTTGGAACATATATTTCTCACCCACAAATTTTACTGGCCATCTGGTTCTTCTCCTGTTTGGGGGTTTTCCAAGAGCTTAAAATCACTCCCCCTTTGCATGGAATATTTGTAACTCAGGCAACCAAATCAGGGTTGAGGTTTACCCGCTTCCCAAAAATTCTGAATTCTATATTCACATCATCATAATTCAAAATTGACTCATCTATCTCCTCATCAACATAATTGAACATGCCAAACAAAAAGTTGAAAACTTTTGCTTTCATCAGGATAGTTTCCGTACCTGATGGCCAAATCGTTTCATCTCTCCATGCATAAGAATACTCCTAGAATTTTTGGATTGTGAACCTATCATCTGTGGACGCTTGTGTTTCAACTGCGGTCGTAGAGGAGGATTCCCCCATTTCAACTGTGCCTATGGTAGAGGACGCATATGTTTCAAGTTCGACCATGGTTGTCTAGGTTTGAAGCAAAAGTGATGCACACAGACTATATTTCAGACAAAAAAATTATGCATGCATAGAATATTTTAGCAACAAAACGTATGGCTTGGGTGTATTTCTAGATCGTAATTCATGACTTGGGCATGCACTTTTCCCTATGCTAACATCCGACTTTTAAGATTTTTTCAGGCCTTGGCTTCAGAGGGAATTTTATAAATGGGTTGTACTTTGACATAAAAAAGTGCATAAACATAAGCTATCACTTTTTATAAATGGGTTGTACTTTGACATAAAAAAGTACATAGACATAAGCTATCACTTTTAAAAAAAATGCATAGATCGATCTTAAACCCCGATCTACCAAGCCTCAAGTTTTATTTTTCTATTTTATTTGTCAAGATTGATCTTTTTAATCATTTTTATTTTATGACCAAATCCTTTTTTCCAAGACTTCACTAAAAAGTGTAAAGGCAATCTCACTGCACCACCCTGTCTTTTCAATAAATATAGTATGAGCTTCATAGAAGTATACCTTTAGGACAATTGAGGGTACCCTCCTAGCCCGATAATTTGCTCGAAGGCCTAGAGTGGCGCAGGAAGGTGCTCCTGCATATTATGCTGCAAAATTTGTTCCTGTGAGAGAAGGATAGACTATATCCAGGTGCATTAGTCATCCACCTATAGGATGGTGCCTTCAGAATAATTTTCTCTCTCTCAGTGAGGAAATGACGGTCATTTTACCATAGCCACTTGAGTCAAATTTTTGGTACTTAGCCATTTTTTCCAAAGGGGAGCATTTTCTGGCATGGTGCAAAAGAGGTTGATTGGTTGTTTTGGAAGGCCATTATCTTCTTGGCCATTTAATTTTTATCACGAACGAGTCAATTGTAAAGTGCATAAATCATCCACCTAAAAGATTATGCTCTCATAATTTTTTTATCCCTCAAAGGTGAGAAATGAAGGGCATTTTCTTGAGGCCATTTAGGCCAGTTTTAGGTGCAAAATTGGCTGAGTGGTTGTTTTGGAAAGCCAATATATTCTTGACCATATCTTATTTTCCAATACCAAGACTATATTCAGGGGCATTGGTCATCCACCTACAGGATGGTGCCTTCAAAATAATTTTATATCTCTCATTTAGGAAATGGCGGTCATTTTCCCAAATCCACTTGAGCCAGATTTTCAGTACTTGCCATTTTTTCCAAAGGGGAGCATTTTCTGGCAGGGTGCAAAACAGGTTGATTGGTTGTTTTGGCAGGCCATTATCTTATTTTCCATAGAATTTTTATCAATAATGAGTCAATAGTAAAGTGCATAAATTATCCACCTGAAAGCTTATGTTGTCAGAATAATTTAATCCCTAACCAGTGAGAAATGGTGGGCATTTCCCTAAAGCCATTTAGGTCAGTTTTAGGATCAACACTAGCTAAGTGGCTATTTTGGCAGGACAATATATTCTTGATCAAAGATGTTTTTCCAATACTGAGACTACATTCATGTGCATTGGTCATCCACATGCAAGATGTTTCCTTCATGATAATTTTCTCTCGCTCATTTAGGAAATGGTGGTCATTTTCCAAAAGCGACTTGAGCCATCTTTTTAGTACTTAGCCATTTTTTCCAAAGGGGATCATTTTCTGGCAAGGTGCAAAATAGGTTGATTGGTTGTTTTGGCAGGCCATTATCTTCTTTTCCATAGACGTTTTGATCAAGAATGAGTAAATGGTCAATTGCATAAATCATCCACCTAGGAGCTTATGTTGTTAGAATAATTTAATCCCTCACTGGTGAGAAATGGTGGGAATTTTCCTAAAGCCATTTAGGCCAGTTTTAGGTTCAAAACTGGTTGAGTGGCTTTTTTGGCAAGCCAATATATTCTTCACCAGAGAATTTTTTCCAATACTAGGACTATATTCAGGTACATTGTTCATCCACCTACAGGATGGTGCCTTCATAATATTTTTCTCTCTCTCTCATCTAGGAAATGGTGGTCATTTTCGCAAAGCCAGTTGAGCCAGCTTTTCAGTACTTGGCCATTTTTTCCAAAGTGGAGCATTTTCTGGTAGGGTGCAAATAAGGTTGATTGGTTGTTTTGGCAGGCCATTATCTTCTTTTCCATAGACTTTTTATCAAGAATGAGTCAATGGTCAAGTGCATAAATCATCCACCTAAGAGCTTATATTGTCAAAATAATTTAATCCCTCACTGTTGAGAAATGGTGGGAATTTTTCTAAATCCATTTCGGCCATTTTTAGGTGCAAAACTGGCTGAGTGATTGTTTTGGTAGGCTAATATATTATTGACCAGAGACTTTTTTCCAATACTGAGACTATATTCAGGTGTATTTGTCATCCACCTACATGATGGTGCCCTAAGAATAATTTTCTCTTTCTCTCTCTCTGTGAGAAAATGGCGGTCATTTTCCCATATCCACTTGAGCCATATTTTCAGTACTTAGCCATTTTTTCCAATGGAGAGCATTTGTTGGAATGGTGTAAAAGAGGTTGATTGGCTGTTTTGGCAAGCCATTATCTTCTTGGCCATAGACTTTTATCGAGAATGAGTCATTGGTCAAGTGTGTAAATCCTCTACCTAAAAGCTTATGTTGTTAGAATAATTCAATCCCTCACTGGTGAGAAATGGCATGCATTTCCTAAGGCCATTTAGGCCAGTTTCAGGTGCAAAATTGGATGAGTGGTTGTTTTTCCAGGCCAATATATTATTGAATAGAGCCTATTTCCCAATAGTGAGACTATATTCAGGTGCATTTGTTATCCACCTACAAGATGGTGCCTTTAGAATAATTTTCTCTCTCTCATTGAGGAAATGGAGGTCATTTTCCCAAAGCCACTTGAGCTATTTTTTCAGTACTTAGCCATTTTTTCCAATGGCGAGCATTTTCTGGCAGGGTGCAAAATAAGTTGATTGGTTGTTTTAGTAGGCCATTATCTTCTTTGCCATAGAATTTTTTTCAGTAATGAGTTGATGTTCAAGTGCATAAATCATCCACCTGAAAGCTTATGTTGTCAGAATAATTTAATCCCTCACTTGTGAGAAATGGTGGGCATTTTCCTAAATCCATTTAGGATAGTTTTAGGTGCAAAAAAGGCTCAGTGGCTGTTTTGGCAGGCCAATATATTCTTGATCACATTTTTTTTTCCAAGACTGAGACTATATTCAGGTGCATTAGTCATCCACCTATAGGATGGTTCCCTCAAAATATTTTTTTCTCTCTTTGTGAGAAAATGGCGGTCATTTTCCCATAGCCACTTGAGCCAGATTCTCAGTTCTTAGCCATTTTTTCCAAAGGCGAGCATTTTATGGAATGGTGCAAAAGAGGTTGATTCGCTGTTTTGGTAGGCCATTATCTTCTTGGCAATAGAATTTTTATCGAGAATGAGTCAATTTTCAAGTGTGTAAATTCTCTACCTGAAAGATTATGTTGTCAGAATAATTTAATCCCTCACTAGCGATAAATGGTGGGAATTTTCCTAAGGCCATTTAGTCCAGTTTTAAGTGCAAAAAAGGCTGAGTGGTTGTTTTGGTAGGCCAATATATTCTTGACCAGAGACGTTTTTCCAATACTGAGACTATATTCAGGTGCATTAGTCATCCACCTACAGGATGGTTCTCTCAGAATAATTTTCTCTATCTATGAGAAAATAACAGTCATCTTCCCATAGCCACTTGAGCCATATTTTCAGTACTTAGCCATTTTTTCCAATGGCGAGCATTTTTGGAATGGTGCAAAAGAGGTTGATTGGTTGTTTTGGCAGGCCATGTCCATTGAATTTTTATCGAGAATGAGTCAATGGTCAAGTGTGTAAATCCTCTACCTGAAAGCTTATGTTGTCAGAATAATTTAATCCCTCACATATGAGAAATGGTGGTCATTTTCCTAAGTCCATTTAGGCCATTTTAAGTGCAAAAAAGGCTGAGTGGATGTTTTAGTAGACCAATATATTCTTGAACAAATCCTTTTTTCCAATACTGAAACTATATTCAGGTGCATTAGTCATCCACCTACATGATGGTTCCTTTAGAATAAATTTCTCTCTCTTTGTGAGCAAAGGGTGATTGTTTTCCCATAGTCACTTGAGCAAGTTTTTCAGTACTTGGCCATTTTTTCCAATGGCGAGCATTTTCTGGAATGGTGCAAAACAAGTTGATTGGTTGTTTTGGCAGGCCATTATCTTCTTGTCCATAGAAATTTATCAAGAATGAGTCAATGGTCAAGTGCGTAAATCCTCCACCTGAAAGCTTATGTTGTCAGAATAATTTAATCCCTCACCGACGAGAATTGGTGGGCATTTTCCTAAGGCCATTTAGGCTAGTTTTAGGTGCAAAAAAGGCCGAGTGGCTGTTTTGGTGGGCCAATATATTCTTGACCAGTAACTTTTTTCCAAAACTAATACTATATTGAGGTGCAGTAGTCATCCACCTACATGATGGTGCCCTTAGAATAATTTTCTCTCTCTCATTGAGGAAATGGCGACCATTTTCCCATAGCCACTTGAGCTAGTTTTTCAATACTTAGCCATTGTTGTCAATGATAATAACTCAGCCAAATTTCTTGGTATTTGCAAATATGAAATGAAAATATGAAAATGTAAAAAAACAGAGAATAATAAAACTCACATTTTCCAATTCAAATCACTCAAACATGCCAAAAATTGAACCTTATGTGTGAATTTTGGTGAGGGCATATTTTCAATATTTTTACACAATAACAATTTTAGGATAAAATTGAAAATATTGAATAGTGGAGTAGTGGTGATTGTTAATACACATAATGTTCAACTCGTATCATTCAATTTGACTATGTAATGCTCTTACTAGCACATGAAGAATGTTTTTATTTCTATGTTAGATTAAATAATATGAATCTAGTCCTTGGATAAAAAAGTCAAAACACCACTCATTTTTTTCCTTAGAAAGAATCATGTTATATTTCAAGCAGAAATTTAATACATTCTTTAACAATATGTAAATTGGTCTATCAAAAGACCCCAAGCTTATTCAGCAGACTGAAAGACCAAAATGATCAACACATTTAATCGTGGAGCAGCTACTATAGAATCAGAGTGCATGTACATATAAATTGCACTTCATGTAACCGTCATAAATAAATATTTTGTACATAAATAAATAATAAGAAGGGAGAAAAACTATTTAGACCAGTCCAAAGTTAATTTTAGATGGTTTTCCCTACAAAGATGAAGAAAATTCCACTTTTGTAAGGTTTTTGTTTTTGTAAAGTTCTACTCTATGTTTTCTGTAAGTGTATATCTTCATAGGGCACGTTTTGATGATTATATGAGACTGAAATACGTAGCTTTTAGAATAGAAAAAAGACATTACCGAACCATCTTCTCAATAGACTAGAGGCTACAAAATGTATATTATCGTTTCAAACATTCAAATTTCATATATAAAGAAAAATTTCATGGAAAAGAAAAACCAAAATACCAAAAAAAAATTAATGCAAGAAATAAATAATTCATATATACTAAATAATATAATTCACCATACATATTACACCAAACAATATAAAAATTTATTAATGAAAGGAAAAATGTTTACAAATCCAAATGGGGTACAACAGTCCTCATTCCTAATCCATAACACTGATGGATAGGGTCCCATTGGTGTGAATCCCATGAAAAGTGTACTTGTACATGAGGTTGTACGCTATTATACGAATAGAGAAATCTAAATTTTGGTCCCACTCTCCATTTACTAAGACGCTGAGTCTGATCACTTGAGCTTGAAGTTGGATGATATCTATCAGGAAAGGTTGGACATGTATAAAAAAACTCCCTCCTTAAGATTCTCATAGCCTTCTATGCTGAACTCTAGTGAATTATTCTTCTTTACAATCCCAGGAGGTATAGAATGCATTGCAATTAGTTCAAAAGGAACCATGAAACTTTCATCTGAACAACGAATTTCCACATAAGATTCACTGCGTATAATGTTTTGAGACCTTATGTGATTGAAACATTTGTAGGGAAGAAGATGCATATTGTGATGATGTACTCAATTGAGCTGCAATAATCCGATATATGATGACAATGCATTGTGTGTTCCATATTCTGTAGAGGTAGCTAATCTAACAGTCACAACTTCATTGTCACCTTTTGTTGCAAGAAGTTGAAAACTAGTGTACTTATCATCATTTGTAGCAATAAAACAACAAATTTTTTTTCTCATTTTCGACTGCTAGTGCCCCACCTTTTAATAGAGCTCACAGTAAAGAAAACATAAAAAATGCCTACAACACAACACAATATAACATTAGATACTATAAAATAATTTTTTCATATATAACTTGAAGAATATATATTAAAAGATACACATGTATACTCACATAAATTATTTCAATTGGTATCAACAAAGCTTGTTTTGTGTAAAACACCTCATGTGGATGCAAATTCACACCTTTAGGAATATATTGGCCTCTACCAAAAACATCTAAATGCTTTTCAAATATTATTACCCAACAAAATGTTCCACCAGTTGAAACATCTACTAAACAATCCAACACTTCTACATGATATGGAATTTTCAATGACTCATCTTAAGACATTCCAGGCAATTTTTCATAATAAATACAGACATACATGCCTTTATGGTAAAATCAAATGGATTTGTGTTGCGCACCAATAGCCCATCCATTTGAATGAATTTATTTCTACCAATATTCACAAAACAACCATTTTGAGTCAATAGGGGAGTCACATCTTAACAAGATCCCATATAAAACCCTCGCTTGATGACTGCATTGGAATGTTTTTTATGATTTTCATCTGGCCCACTTGAAGATAATTGTGATTTTATTTCAGAAAGTGAAGGATGCTGCAACGTAAGCTTGCCACTTTAATCTACATACACCATTTGAAAAGGAAGAACATCATCCATAGTATGTGTCAATGTGTCATTAGTACTAACAGTGTAAAGAATTGGATCATCACCACAAGGATCCAACATTGTTAACTCTACATTTATTGTATGTGACTCATCTATAACTTTGCAGATAATGATTTATTCTGAACCATTTTATGCTTTAAGAACAACAACTGTATCAAAGTTTGCATCCTTTCCCTTAAAATACTACAGAGTTGAACGACATCAGAGCTGATAGGGTATATCCCTATCATGAGGTTGGTTCTCAACACATTACCGCCGGATACATCATCGTCACTCCAACAATCAGTTTTTGCAAGTCTATATAATTTTTGTGACTTTTGTCATGGTATAGACAATTGTTTCTTCATTTTTCGTCTCTTTTCTCGTTCAACATCCTCTTCAACAAGTATTCAAAAATCTTCTTCCGCAACCTTTGGAGGCAATGACTTCCATTCTTTATGTGGAAACAGTTCAAGGTCTGTATTGAACAAGATCAAATTTATAAGAAGTAAAACTCTGCAATCACGACAGGTCCCCAAAATGGCCTACACAGGTTACACATGATCTCTTAATTGGAAAGCAAGAGTGAAAAAACAAAGTATTTATAAAGGCATAATATAAATACTACATAAATTCTAACCTTTGGTAAAAACCTTCGATTTCTTTTCTCCTTCCAACCAAGATTTTAGATTCGCATCCAGATGGTCCAAATTGATGTCCGCATCAAATAATAAAGGGTAAATTTAATTACTCTACATATACAGTATTTGATAAATCATTTTATATACTGCTTAAATACAAAAATTGCAGGGTAAGAATGTAATTTTTTTAAAGCACAAAAAACTGAAAAAAAAATTCTTACCAGTCATATCACTACACCAAAGATTTTTATCAGAATATTTCAACGCGGTCCTATTTGGTTTGATCAGAGAGCTGATGGGTTGAATCAATTGGCCGATTAGAATTCCATCACTACACCAGTCTATCAATGCAAAAAGTAAAAAAGAAAATGATTGTCAGTCAGTCACTAAACCATCAATTTTTTCATCAGATTTCAATGCAATCAATTTTGGTTTGATCACAGACCTGTTGATGGGTTCGTAGATTTTTTTCAAGTAGGGTAAGAATGTAAAATATTTTAAGCACCAAAAAATTGAAAAAAATGTGTACCAATTGTATCACCACACCATCGATTTTGCTAAGAGGATATCAATGTAGTACGATTTGGTTTGATCAGAGAGCTGGTGCGTTGATGGTTCCAACAGGGTTATATCTAAAACAAGACACGAGTTCGAATATTTTGTTCAAGGTAAGATATAAAACAAAATATGTAATTTTTTAAAGCAATAGAGAGTTCCTCTACAATGCATATTTTGTAAGCAATAGAATGTTCCTCTTTACTTACAATCAATTCTGAAAAAAAACATCTTTGAAAATATACAACCTACAACACAAAAAACTGGAAAAAACATATTCTTACCAATCGATCATGATAGAATCAATTTTCTTCAGAGGATTTCAACACGATTTGATTTGGTTTCATCATAGACCAAGTGTGTTGATAGGCTCATAGATTTTGTTCAAGCAGGGTAGATTCAATACATGCACAGATTTGGTTTCAAAACATATTTTGGGTTTGGGTAAACCAAATATTTCGGCGAAAATCGAAAAATATGAAATTGGAGGGATTTTTCCATTAATACCTGGTTTCGAAAATTTTGAATTAACCCCATATCATATCGTGTGTCAAACTCCACATTGTTTCTTGTGCAATTGGAAACAAATTCAGGGGGAAATAAGGGTTTGACTAAATACTTGATTAGTGATGTTAATTAAATTTTAATTAATATTTAATCATTTTCTTATTTAGGATTCATTTTGGGGGTGGTAATATGTTATGTAGGTTTGGGGTAGTTTTGGGTAGTACATTCCAACTGTAGGGAAAACCCATGTTTGGAATTGTTGAGACAATTAGGGGGATACCGGATTTCGGATTAGATCCACATCCATAATGAAAACTAAGAAGGTTAATGACAAGAACTGAGGTGCTTGGGGTAGTTTTCACAGTGGGGAAACCTTGATTTGGGACTTGCGTGCTAACCGAGGGCATTCCATAAGAATGGATGCCCGACATTTGAGGTCCACTAGTAGAAAGAGGGGCTCCAGTAACTGATGGTATAAAGGGTACATTGTTGTTCCATATAACCAGATAAGGAATAGTAGGGTTATCTTCCTCTGCATTTGGTGTGGCACTTGGGACCAACATTTGATTCTGCAAATTGTGTAGAAAGGAAATGTCACCTACCCAAATTTCTAAAATTATTATTTTATTAGCAAAATACTTTATGTTAAATTTAATTACAAAGTTCTGTAATTATGATCAATTTTGATCAAGGATGAATGTAATTACTAATTATTATTATTTAAATAAATTAATTAGGAGACAAACACCCAAGGGGACTATTAAATGAGTGTTCACTGACCCACTAGGAGGAATGGAAGCTGTTGGAAGGTATGGGACAGATGGCAGCAATTGCACTTCACCACTAGCTGTTGGTTATGGGACAACTACCCCTAAAAATGTGGCATTATCCCCCAGGTGATGGGAGTGGGTAGTCAACTCATTTAATGACCCAGTAACAACTAAAAAAGGCCTAGGCAACCTACATAAGGCAAATTCGAATTGAGCAGGCAGCTCTTACACAATATTTTCTGCAGAAATAGTTCCTCATGTGCATCAGGTGATCACTGAGAGATTCGAATAGGGAGGCTAGTTGTGAGTGCAATTATAAGTCTGCATACTATTTGCTGAGAAGAACCAGAGGTGCTGGTGCAGGTCTTTTGGATTGCTAGTTCTCGAAAATTCCACAGTTAGTGCTATTGCAAGTGGAGATCATAAATTCCTAAGTTTCTTCCTCCTGGTGGTTCAGTGAACAGGCTCGAGGGTCCTAAGGCAAGTACTTGACTGTCTTCACAAATTGGTTGGGTGGAACGGTCTTCTTGGGATGTTTGTTACCTACAGATTTATCCAGGTTTTACTGTTTCCTATTTTATTTCAGTTAATATTTCAGTTAGTATAATTGGTAATCTCTATTTTTCTGTTTGAAAGAAGAATTTATTTCTAATTTTGTTTAAATTATGAATGTTAAGTTTAAATGATGATCTGGAGTTGATAAACCAATCTCTACATTTTTCCACATGCGGTTTTATGCATCGTAATCTAGTGTAGAGAATCAAATTAAGTATAGAAGAAAAGATAGGAAAACTGCCATTGATTCGATAAATAAGTACAGTGATTGAGTTGTGTTTCATTTTCTGTCCTATAGCTAATAACAGGAGTAATTACTATATAGTATCTACCACAGTATAAAATGTTCCATTGTTTTCATGAAAAATAAACATTGTTATTTCCTATACAAATACATTGTAATTCTTCTTATGTATATACGAATAAAAGTAATTTTAATTTCCATACATCATATATGCAATTAAATAGGCATTGCTGCAATAAATAAAATTGTTAATTGCGGACTTAAGCCACAAATCTTAGTCACTGTACAGTTTCTGAATTTCACATACACACACTATGTTTTTCCTTTACAAATCTTTCTGTTAGAATATTTATTTTTAATTATTTCAGTATTCCTATTAAATAGAAAAAAAAGTTTTGTAATCCCTATCTTGTTTACAATTATTGTAGTTTCCATTCTCATTGCAAACTGTATATAAATATCAAAGTATAGAATCGTAACATTGTAAACTCTAGATAGTATTTCCAGGTTCTCACCATAGTTATCGACAGTTACACAAAACAAGAATTACATCTACTTTCAACCTACAGTGTAAACCCTAGCTTTGATCAAATGTTTTTCTAGAGTTATTATAAAAACATTATTTTCATTCACGGAAAAACTAGAATTTGGGCGTGGCCCTGTTCTTTTCCTTTGTAAACGAAAAACCATTTCATCACTTGCAACATACATAGTTTAGTCAGCTACAGGAATGCATTTAGTTTTCGTATAGCTCGACATTCACGATTTCCTACAGTACTCAAACATATAATATAGATCTCAAACTTTTAATATAAAACAAATAGCATTCGCACAAACTTTTACATTGCCGAGGATTAAAAACTTAGCACACAGAGTTAATGAGCTTCGGCTCCAAATTGTATTTCTTCAAAATTAAAACAAAAACATTATCCAAGTTCGAGATTCGAACCAACACTGGCTCCAACTTCACAAAGGAAGATAACTTTGCACAGGTCGTCTTTACATTTTCAAAACAAAACTCACACAGGGTTATCCCCACTTTTAACTCTTGAAATGAGTTTTACAAATCCTTTTGTTTTACAAAGCTCAACATCAAAGTAAAAGACAGAGTATCGTTTGACTAAACGAAGGTCCTTCCCTGTAAATGTTTTCACTTAAAAACATAAGGACTTTCAAATTTTCTCGACTGACAAACCACACCGAAGCATGACGAAAACCCAATCACTTATTCTATCGAGAAAATTATCAACCAAGACCGACAGAGCACCTACGAAGGCTTGAAGACCTAGAGCTTACCAGGATTGGAGTTTCCATCCATTTCCAAACTCTGATTCTATCTTGCCATGTTGAAATTTGGTGCCTGCCACATAAATAGTCGAGGTTAAACATTATACTTTTTAAACTGTAATTGAACGATGCAATAATTCTGAATTTTCTAAAGAACACTTACCTTGCAAACCGCCGACCAAACTTTGTACATACATCTGTAAACGTCGAGATCCTTGTTGGATGAGACCAGGGTAGCATTACTTTTGTTGCAAGGAGGTATCCTTCTACTAAAAACTCAGAAAATGAAATAGCTAAACTATCAACTTAACTGTATTGCAACCCAAGTCACAACGAGTGTTTACACCATTACAACAAAGACAAAACCTGCAACTTCCAAGCCTAAACTACAGGACGCAAAGTCGATACCCACTTACATTGTTGTCTAACCCTAAAGACCAGCAGCCTGTCGACCCTCACAGACTGAAACAATAACAACAATGACAAACACATTAACTTTCTATCAACCCATCACAACGATGCCATACTAGGGTTGTATCCAATGACCAAGATCAAAGTTGATCAACGATCGTAATCATGCCAACACATTCTGTTTTGGAGAGAACAACAATGCATTTATTGATCATTCATTACCCTTAGCACGGCCTTGCCAACTTTTGCTCATGATCGATAGATAGACGGCCAACTCGGAAGAATATCAACGGGATGTATTACATAGAAACCTTTGCAGTCACCATATGCATTGAGTTGAATTACGTGGAAGTGTTGTAAGTCCCCGTCACCATAGTTTTATTGACGGCCATTAATGCAGGCCTGTAACACGATCACCAACACCGGCTCGTAACGCATGCCAACCATCAACCTATCAATCAATAAATTAATGCATGTTTAGTACTCTATCTTTTTCAACATCGTTTGATTTATAACATTAAAACGTCAAGCTATATGTTAGATTTTGTTTCGAAGTCGTATAGTCGTCCAAGCTTTTGGCTTACAACGTTAAAACATTACGTGTTATGTTAACAATAATCCAAAGTTTATTAGTTCCCAAGTTTTGGCTACAACACATTTTATTTGTGTTATGTTTTTCATTATTGATCAATGTTTATATATGTATATAGATCCAAGCCCAGGTCGCACTATAGAATCACTATATTATGTTTATTCAACGTTTAAGTCTATATAGTTCCTAGGGTAGATTTGTAGGTTATAATGTTTAGTATTATGACCATACAATAGTTGTTTCAATAATCAAAATAACAATATTTTGTTACATTTAAATGTATAAATATATTATGAAAAATAATTATATATAGGCCACAAGGTATGTTCATTTGTTTATATATAGATAATATCATAATTAGAATCATAGGGTAGTCAATTCTTAAAGAATGATAATGTTAGCATTTTAAATTTTGTATATTTATCGATAATTCTTCATGTTTCGTACTTTTGCAATATCAAGAAATATAGGAGTTGCATTGGTAATAATCCAAGGATAAATATTTAGCATTAAATCTA
Organism: Larix kaempferi; assembly: GCA_027924585.1. Taxonomy (NCBI): domain Eukaryota; kingdom Viridiplantae; phylum Streptophyta; class Pinopsida; order Pinales; family Pinaceae; genus Larix; species Larix kaempferi. The sequence continues at coordinate 3,414,132 of BSBM01000985.1, read as the reverse complement.
TTCAATGATATGTAGTTTTACCATATTTTCTCATTACAAACATTTAATGATTTTGCGGTACAAATACTACATCAGTACTAGGAAGATAATTAATTATCTTAGGACGACGACAAAGCCAGCTACAACAACAACAAGAATTACAGCAACAAAACTACCAACCTGATTATGTTTATGAATGACGTTATTGTAAACATTGTTGAGTTATAAGACATCTTTTGAAAACAGTAAATATAACCATGTAAATCATACCTGTATGCTTTTTGTGAGTTGTATCAGATTTCTAACATTTTATTTATTTACGACGTTGAATTGAAACTATACATGTGCTTTGAATTTACGCAGTCATGAAAACTCTTACCTGTCGTCTGCACATAGAACATTTCAAATGCTTTAGCATTGCAACTAAGTAAACTCCAGGGTACCTCGTAGGACACCCTAGGTCATCAAAAAGAAAACTGTCAGTATCATCTCAAAAGAAGAAGTATCGCATCATATTCCTGTCCTGTCAGTGCATTAATTACAATAATCATGTTTGTCAAGTGTGTGTTAAAATTGTCATTATCACAATGCTACTAATACAAAAATTAAATTATGTTTAGTACTTAATGATCTTTTAAATCATTTCTTTTGTACTCAAACAATTATTATTTTCCGCAACTATAATTTTCACATTTTAATGTCATTTTCAAAAGTTATAAATTTTTATGAAAATTCGAGATGTTACATGTGGTATCAGAGCTCATGTTCGAAATCTAGGCCTGAAAGAGGTCCAAGAACACGCAGCAGAAAATTTTATACAATAGAAAATCTTACTAATTTAAATTTTAATTATTATGTTATCCAGAAATTGTTTTAAGCTACAGGTATGGAGAATTCAGCTGATTATGTAGAAGATGGATTTCAACCAAACAACCACAGCTCGGGACAACACTATGTAGAAGAAGGTCACGGTGAACTAAATAACAGTTCATCAAAATTGTTACTTGCTTTTCATGAATTAAAGGTAGAAGTTAGATATGTGAAACAAGACAATGAAAGAATTCTGCAAGCACAATAACAATTAAACCAAGTGTTGTTTGAACAGTTCCCAACTGAGGAGCAAGAGAGAGATAATGAAGATATCTCCAAATTTTAGGATCTGCCTCATGCTAATAAAAATAAGAAAATGAAAACCAGTGAGGTGAACAACAGTTCAACCTCATCAGGAGATGTTATTGAATTACGCAAAAAGAAACGTAACTACACCAGTGATAGTAGTGAAGGAGATTTCAAATCCAGAAGGAAAAATCATGAGTATGAGCAGATTTCTGGGGAGTTCAAAAAGATTAGACCTCCAACTTTCAATGGAGAAACTGAGAAGGGATAGACAGTTGAAGCTTGGCTGTCCGTTATGAAGAAATACTTCAAGATTTATAACTATTCAGAGTTCTTGAAGGCAAAAATGGCTATATATAACCTGACCGGAAAAGCGGATATTTGGTGGTAGGACATCAAAGGGGTAAAGGGCATCAAAGATAAAGATGTAAGTTGGAGTAGTTTTAAAAGATACTTTAAAAAGAAGTATTTATCTGAACAGTACTATGAAGAAAAATCCAAAGAGTTCTACGATTTGAAGCTGGGAGGTATGAACATGAAGGAAATGAACAGTAAATTTTTGAACTTACTAAGATATGTGCCATACCTCATAAAAGAAAAACCAAAAATTCAAAGATACTTGAGCTGCCTACCTTTGAATATTAAGAACATAATCGAATATGACAGTCCTAAAACCTTGGAAGAGTCTATGAGAAAGGCAGTTTTCTTTTATGACACAAATTGGAAAAGAGAAGGAATGTCGAACTGGAAGACTCATAAGCCCAACAATTTTGAGATGAAAAAGAAAAATTTCAGGTTCAGTGGAAATTCCGGTTTCCGAAAGAAAAATTTCCAGAATCGGAATTTTCAAGGGAATAACTTCAGAAACAGTGAACAACAGAATTCTACAGCACCCAGAAATGCACCTAATAATACCAGAACCAATGAGAAAAAGGCACCTATCAAATGTTTTGAATGTCAAGGTCCCCATTATGCATCAGAATGTCCCTTGAGGAAGCGAAAAACTAACAACATCAACTCTATTCAGACTGAACCTACTGTTGGAGACGTGGTGAGGGAAATGTCCATAATCAATGCAGCACTCGACAACAGGCAAGCAGATCATCAAATATCCATGGTAGAGATTGAAGGTATGCTACAAAATCATCCTGTTACTGTTTTAATTGACCCAGGTGCTAGCTTAAGTTATATATCACCAGATATAGTAGAAAGTCTTAAATTAAAAACAGAAAAGTTCAGTAAATCTTAGTTAGTTAGACTAGAAACTGGAACAAAGAGGAAAGTATCATATTTTATAGAAAGTTGTGCTTTATCCATGAATCAATTACATACACAAATCAAGTTGAATATTTTACCTTTAGGATCCTATAATGTTATAATCGGAATGGACTGGTTAGAATCCCATCATGTCATTTTGAACTGTTATGGAAAATGTTTTCATGTTTAAATGACGAAGGAAAAACTGTAGAAATAAAAGGCATCCCAAGAAAGGTAACCCTTAGACAGATTGCAGCCATGTAAGTTAAGAGGGCAGTTAGGAAAGGATGTCAGTTGTTTGCAATAAATGTAGTAAACGGTGAGTTTATCTGTAAAGAGGACAAACTGAAATTAGAAGACATACCTGTCCTACAATATTTTAAGGATGTATCTCCTGAGGAGATTCCAGGATTGCCCCTAAAAGAGATTTAGATTTTACCATCGAGTTAATACCAGGAGCACTACCAAATTTTAGAGCTCCATACAGAATTAATATACTGGAATTAAACGAATTGAAATCACAGTTGAAGGAACTGATTGATAAGAATTATATAAGACCCAGCGTGTCTCCTTGGGGAGCAACTGTCATCTTTGTTAAGAAGAAAGATGGAACCTTAAGACTGTGCATAGATTATCGCCAGCTTAATAAGATGACAATCAAGAATCGGTATCCATTGCCTTGTATAGATGATCTATTTGATCAGCTGCGTGGAGCAACGATATTTCCAAATATTAATCTAAGGTCAGGATATCATCAAGTACGAGTTAAGGATGAAGATATTTTCAAGATAGTTTTCAGAACTCCGTATGGACATTACGAATTTGTAGTCATGCCATTTGGCTTGATTAATGCCCCAGCTATATTTATGTGTTTGATGAATAATATTCTGCACAAATACTTAGACAAGTTTGATGTTGTGTTTATAGATGACATTTTAGTTTATTCAAAAAGTAAAGAAGAGCATGATGAACATCTACAGCTTATCTTACAAGTTCCGAGAGATCATCAACTGTACACTAAGTTTAGTAAGTGAGACTTCCACAAAGACAGAATTCAGTATCTAGGGCACATAATTTCTAAAGAAGGAATCTCGGTTGACCTCGACAAGATAAAGGCCATTAATGACTGGCCGGTTCCTAAGGATGTGTCGGATGTAAAATATTTTATGAGTATTACTGGATATTACAGAAAATTTATAGAAGGATTTTCAAAAATTGCAAACCCCATAACCTCCTTGCAGAAGAAAGGGAAGAAATTTGTGTGGGATCAGAAATCTTCTGACAGTTTCAAGAAGTTCAAGGAATTATTGACTACAACACCTATATTGAGGATAGCAGATCCTAACAATAATTTTATAGTTTGTACAGACGCATGCAATGATGGACTCGGTGGAGTCCTAACACAAGAAGGGCATGCGGTGGCATACGAATCAAGAAAGCTGAAAGTACATGAAAATAACTACTCTACTTATGATTTAGAGTTATTGGCAGTAATTCATGCCTTAAAAATGTGGCGTCATCACCTTATTGGTAGAAAATTCACGTTATTGACAGATAACATGGGTCTGAAATATTTATTAGATCAAACAAATTTGAATGCTAGACAAGCTAGATGGTTGACTTTCTTAAGCGAGTATGATTTTGAAATTCAGCATATTAAAGGGAAGGAGAACAAGGTTGCAGATGCCTTGAGTCGTAAGGCCAAACTAAATTTTATTTCAGCCATTAGTACTTACTCCACAGATTTGGAAAACCAGATTCTTGAAAAGAGTGAAACAGATGAAGATTACAGAAAAATAAAAGAAAGGACAACAATCAATAATTTTGAAAATTTTATGACAGATTACAGTATGAAGGAAAATGGGTTATTGTTGTATAAAAACAGATTGTATGTACTAGACATACCAGAAATAAAAATTTTGATTTTAAATGAGATGCATAAAAGTCATTATTCTGGTCATCTAGGTTACCAGAAGACCATTACTATGCTAAGGAAGGAGTATTATTGGCCCATAATGAAGGATGAAGTAGCATACTTTATAGCTAAATGTTTTGATTGCCAAAAAGTGAAAGTTGAACACCAACATCTTGCTGGATTGTTGCAACCGTTACCTATACCAAGTTGGAAATGGGAAGTGATAAGCATAGACTGTATTACTGGATTACCTAAAAACCAGAAACATAATGACTCTATCATGGTGGTGGTGGACAAACTCAACAAAGCATCACATTTTATACCTATGAAGACAACTCATAAAGCTCCAGACATTGCAGAAATATTTATGAAACAAATTTTTTAACTACATGGGATACCAAAGGTGATAATTTCAGATCGTGACTCTAAGTTTACCGGAAATTTTTGGAGGTCACTGTTTAAGGGGTTGAATACAACCTTAAATTTCAGCACAACATTTCATCCACAAACGGATGGACAGACAGAAAGGGTAAATCAAGTTTTAGAAGATTTATTAAGAATGTATGTTAAGGATCAGCCTGGTATGTGGGAAGACTACTTGCACTTAGCAGAATTTGCTTATAATAATAATTATCATGCATCATCCAGACTTAGTCCTTTTTAAATTCTTTATGGTAGGAAATGTGATACACCTATTTCGTAGAATGATCCAGTAAATAGAGTTGTTTTAGGACCTGAATTATTGCAGGAGTTAGAACTAATTGTGAAACAGGTACAAGGAAATTTAAAAGCTTCCCAAGATAGGCAAAAGAGTCAAGTAGATTTAAAAATGACTCATAAAGAGTTCCAGGTTGGTGAGCATGTATTCCTCAAGGTAAGACCGAAAAAGAGTTCATTAAAATTGGGGAGCTGTGCCAAGTTGGCACCCAGGTATTGTGGTCCTTTTGAAATATTGTCCAGGGTTGGACCAGTGGCATACCAACTGGCCTTGCCACCAAATTTAAAAATACATAATTTTTTTCATATATCATTTTCAAAGAAGTATGTACACGATGCTACTCATGTTGTAAACTGGAATGATGTACAGGTGGGACAAGACGAAGATTTTCAGGTGGAACCGGACTGTATCCTCTAAAGGAGGAAAACTCTGCTCCGGAATCGCACCATTGGGCAAGTGAAAGTGCAATGGAAGCACCTTAGCCCGGAAGAGGAAACCTGGGAGTTGGAGAGTAGTATGTAGGCAACATACCCAACTCTACCCAACTCTATTTTAGGAACACTCAAGGAGTGATTAACCAACATCGAGGACGATGTTGAGATTTAAGGGGGGGTGTATGTCACCTACCCAAATTTCTGAAATTATTATTGTATTAGCAAAATACTTTATGTTAAATTTAATTACAAAGTTTTGTAATTATGATCAATTTTGATCAAGGATGAATGTAATTACTGATTATTATTATTTAAATAAATTAATTAGGAGACAAACACCCAAGGGGACTGTTAAATGAGTGTTCACTGACCCACTAGGAGGAATGGAAGCTGTTGGAAGGTATGGGACAGATGGCAGCAATTGCACTTCACCACTAGCTGTTGGTTATGGGACAACTACCCCTAAAAATGTGGCATTATCCCCCAGGTGGTGGGAGTGGGCAGTCAGCTCATTTAATGACCCAGTAACAACTGAAAAGGCCTAGGCAGCCTATATAAGGCAAATTCGAATTGAGCAGGCAGCTCTTACACAATATTTTCTGCATAAATAGTTCCTCATGTGCATCAGGTGATCACTGAGAGATTCGAATAGGGAGGCTAGTTGTGAGTGCAATTATAAGTCTACATACTATTTGCTGAGAAGAACCAGAGGTGTTGGTGCAGGTCTTTTGGACTGCTTGTTCTTGAAGATTCCACAGTTAGTGCTATTGCAAGTGGAGATCATAAATTCCTATGTTTCTTCCTCCTAGTGGTTCAGTGAACAGGCTCGAGGGTCCTAAGGCAAGTACTTGACTGTCTTCAAGAATTGGTTGGGTGGAACAATCTTCTTGGGTTGTTTGTTCCCTACAGATTTATCCAGGTTTTACTGTTTCCTATTTTATTTCAGTTAATATTTTTGTTAGTAGAATTAGTAATCTCTATTTTTTTGTTTGAAAGAAGAATTTATTTCTAATTTTGTTTAAAGTCTGAATGTTAAGTTTAAATGATGATCTGGAATTGATACACCAATGTCTACATTTTTCCACATGCGGTTTTATGCATCGTACTCTAGTGCAGAGAATCAAATTAAGTATAGATGAAAAGATAAGCAAACTGCCATTGATTCGATAAATAAGTACAGTGATTGAGTTGTGTTTCATTTTCTGTCCTATAGCTAATAACAGTAGTAATTACTATATAGTATCTACCACAATATAAAATGTTCCATTGTTTTCATGAAAAATAAACATTGTTATTTCCTATACAAATACATTGTAATTCTTCTTATGTATATACGAATAAAAGTAATTTTAATTTCCATACATCATATATGCAATTAAATAGGCATTGCTGCAATAAATAAAATTGCTAACTGTGGACTTAAGCCACAAATCTTAGTCACTATACAATTTCTGAATTTCACACACACACACACACTATGTTTTTCCTTTACAAATCTTTTTGTTAGAATATTTCTTTTTAATTATTTCAGTATTACTATTAAATAGAAAACAAAGTTTTGTAATCCCTATCTTGTTTACAATTATTGTAGTTTCCATTCTCATTGCAAACTGTATATAAATATCAAAGTATAGAATCGTAACATTGTAAACTCTAGATAGTATTTCCAGGTTCTCACCATAGTCATCGACAGTTACACAAAACAAGAATTACATCTACTTTTAACCTACAGTGTAAACCCTAGCTTCGATCGAATGTTTTTCTGAGTTGTTATTATAAAAACATTATTTTCATTCACGAAAAAACTAGAATTTGGGCGTGGCCCTATTCTTTTCCTTTGTAAACGAAAAACCATTTCATCACTTGCAACATACAGAGTTTAGTCATCTACATGAATGCATTTAGTTTTCGTATAGCTCGACATTCACGATTTCCTACAGTACTCAAACATATAATATAGACCTCAAACTTTTAATATAAAACGAATAGCATTCGCACAAAATTTTACATTGCCGAGGATTAAAAACTTAGCACACAGAGTTAACGAGATTCGGCTCCAAATTGTATTTCTTCAAACTTAAAACAAAAACATTATCCAAGTTCGAGATTCGAACCAACACTGGCTCCAACTTCACAAATGAAGATAACTTTGCACAGGTCGTCTTTACATTTTCAAAACAAAACTCACACAGGGTTATCCCCACTTTTAACTCTTGAAACGAGTTTTACAAATCCTTTTGTTTTACAAAGCTAGACATCAAAGTAAAAGACAGAGTATCTTTTAACTAAACGAAGGTCCTTCCCTGTAAATGTTTTCACTTAAAAACATAAGGACTTTCAAATTTTTTATACTGACAAACCACACCGAAGCATGACGAAAACCCAGCCACTTGTTTTGTAGAGAAAAACATCAACCAAGACCGACAGAGCACCTACGAGGGTTTGAAGACCCGGAGCTTACGCGGATTGGAGTTTCCATCCATTTCCAAACCTTGATTCTAGCTTGCCCTGTTGAAATTTGGTGCTTGCCACATAAATAGTCGAGGTTAAACATTATACTTTTTAAACTGTAACTGAACAATGCAGTAATTCTGAATTTTCTAAAGAACACTTACCTTGCAAACTGTGGACCAAACTTTGTACATACATCTGTAAACGCCGAGATCCTTGTTGGACAAGACTAGGGTAGCGTTACTTTTGTTGCAGGGAGGTATCCTTCTACTAAAAACTCAGAAAACGAAATAGCTAAAATATCAACTTAAACGTATTGTAACCCAAGTCACAACGAGTGTCCACACCATTACAGCAAAGACGAAACCTGCAACTTCCAAGCCTAACCTATAGGTCGCAAGGTCGATACCCACTTACATTGTTGTCTAACCCTAAAAACCAGCAGCCTGTCGGCCCTCACAGACTGAAACAATAGAAACAATGACAAAGACATTAACTTTCTATCAACCCATCACAACGACGCCATACTAGGGTTGTATCCAACGACCAGGATCAAAGTTTATCAACGATCATAATCATGCCAACACATTTTGTTTTGGAGCCAACAACAGTGCATTTATTGATCATTCATTAGCCTTAGCATGGCCTTGCCAACGTTTGCACACGATGGATAGATAGACGGTCAGCTCGGAAGAATATCAATGGGATGTATTACATAGAAACCTTTGCAGTCACCATATGCATTGAGTTGCATTACGTGGAAGTGTTGTAAGTCCCCATCACCATAGTTTTATGGACGGCCATTAATGCAGGCCTGTAATACGATCACCAACGCTGGTTCGTAACGCATGCCAACCATCAACCTGTCAATCAATAAATTAATGCATGCTTAGTACTCTATCTTTTTCAACAACGTTTGATTTATAACATTAAAACATCAAGTTATATGTTAGATTTTGTTTCAAAGTTGTATAGTCATCTAAGCCTTTGGTTTACAACGTTAAAACATTACGTGTTATGTTAACAATAATCCAAAGTTTATTAGTTCCCAAGTTTTGGCTACAACACATTTTATTTGTGTTATGTTTTTAATTATTGATCAATGTTTATATATGTATATAGATCCAAGCCCAGGTTGCACTATAGAATCATTATATTATGTTTATTCAACATTTAAGTCTATATAGTTCCTAGGGTAGATTTGTAGGTTATAATGTTAAGTATTATGAGTCATGACCATATAATAGTTGTTTCGATAATCAAAATAACAACATTTTGTTACGTTTAAATGTATAAATATATTATGAACGCTAATTATATATAGGCCACAAGGTATGTTCATTTGTTTATAGATAGATAATATCATAATTATAAGCATAGGGTAGTCAATGCTTAAAGAATGATAATGTTAGCATTTTAAATTTTGTATATTTATCGATAATTCTACATGTTTCGTACTTTTGCAATATCAAGAAATATAGGAGTTGCATTGGTAATCAAATGAATCCAAGGATAAATATTTAGCATTAAATCTATTCAATGATATGTACTTTTACCATATTTTCTCATTACAAACATTTAATGATTTTGCGGTACAAATACAACATCAGTACTAGGAAGATAATTAATTATCTTAGGACGACGACAAAGCCAACTACAACAATGACAAGGATTACAGCAACAAAACTATCAGCCTGATTATGTTTATGAATGACATTATTGTAAACATTGTTGAGTTATAAGACAGCTTTTGAAAATAGTAAATATAACCATGTAAATCATATCTGTATGCTTTTTGTGAGTCGTATCAGATTTCTAACATTTTATTTATTTACGACGTTGAATTGAAACTATACACGTGCTTTGAATTTACGCAGTCATGAAAACTCTTTCCTATCGTCTGCACATAGAACATTTCAAATGCTTTAGCATTGCAGCTAAGTAAAATCCAGGGTACCTCGTAGGGCACCCTTGGTCATCAAAAAGCAAACTATCAGTATCATCTCAAAAGAAGAAGTATCGCATCATATTCCTGTCTTGTCAGTGCATTAATTACAATAATCATGTTTGTCAAGTGTGTGTTAAAATTGTCAATATCGCAATGCTGCTAATACAAAAATTAAATTATGTTAAGTACTTATGAACTTTTAAATCATTTCTGTTGTACTCAAACAATTATTATTTTCCGCAACTATAATTTTCGCATTTTAATGTCATTTTCAAAAGTTTTAAATTTTTATGAAAATTCGAGATGTTACAGGAAAATAACTACGGGGAAACGATTCACCTACTGGAAGCAGCACGTGATCGTTAGAACATATCAAAGGAGGATTAAAATCATTCAAAGGATAATTATCAACCGTTTCAATATCTAGCAGAGAAAAATCTTGTAATGAGGTTTGATTTGATCTCAAATGATTAGTGGTTTCTTCAACTGGGTTTTCAAGGGTCATGCGTGTATGAGTTTTTGAATTTTGTTGAACAGGTTCAAGAGAGTTCAATTGGCTCTATGTATGGGTAGAACCTATAAATTCAAGAGAGTCCTATCTCTACTTCCTAGAATGGTGGATTGATTGGTCAACCGCTTTTAATTTCTAAGTTTTATGTACAAAAAATGATTAAATCACAAAAATCAATACTAAAGCCAAATAAGCACACAACACCACAAAACGATCAATTGATAAAAGTGAAAGAACCAAAAAGCAACTCCTCTCTTCCAAAAAATGGATTCGAATGTTAAATCTATTGTTAGATTAGTGAAGAGTTGAAAAGAGGGCCTTTCAAAAATTAGTCCTACATAGATGAATTCCTAGTAATGAATTAATGAAGCCGTGAAAGATATAGTTATGATAATCTTCATGTAGGAATCACCCAAGGGGAAAGTATGTGCACCAATGAAAATACCCTCCAAATGGACGAGGTGGATATTATGCATCTATCTCAAGTACCGCACACATTTCCCACTTGCATTCAACTATGCAATATCTTAGGAAAGGCCACTAAGGTCACTACTTCGCAATTGGTGGCCGTGGGAACAATCATGAGTAAATATTAGGCATATGGGTAGGGAATATAGGGTTAAGTTCTTAACCCAAAACTTTAGAGAAAAGCGTTTTCTCCCCAAGGACTTTCCACTTCAATCTAAATCCCCCATAAAAAAGATAATCCCACTAAAAAGGAGAAGAGAGGATATCAACTTCACTTTCTTAGCTTGACCATAATGTTTGACACATTTGTAAGATGTGCTTTCTCAGAAAAATCTCTTTTCTACTAATGGATTTATCTCTCTTTAACCAATTTCTAGTTTCATTTTTATGGCCTTGGATAATTCACTCTCCAATCTTACACTAGGTCCCTTTGATCTAGACAAAGATGTTTTTTTTATAAAACAAAGTCTAGTTGATTTTAGATTAATCATTTCCTTTTAAGTTTGTTCGTTACTCAGAGATACAATGTGCAACTTTTATGATTCTTTTGATTCAAAATTTTCTAAATAAACAAGATGCAAGCTGCAATTTTCTTTTTCATTTGATAAACACTTTGGAAAAAGAGGAGGAGTGTTCCTTTATGCAACAAAATGTCAAGCATGAAATTTCTATTCATCAATCAATATTCGTTGGCTTATAAATAAATATCAATTTTAATGCAATCAACTCAAATCTTTAGATACCAAGAAAAAATTATTTTAACAATCTCATGTAGAGCATGGAATTTACGATTTCACTCTTTCATAATCTATCAGTTTATAAGGAAAATGTGGGAAATGCAAATATGCACTTTTAGTTTCTTTTAGGGATAATAATATATATTTTGAGAGAGAAATCATTTTTTTCACGACTCAATGTAGATTTGTGATTTCAATCAAACATGATCTATTGGATTATAATTAAATGTCTATGATTCGATTTATTTTTTGTTTTGATGTTAATAGCAGAGATCTTGAGAGAAGAAGCAATCAATTTTGTGCATCCAAAAGAGATAGATAATGCTAGGAGATAAAGAAATTAATCAAAAGACTAATTGTAATTCACTTTTTATTTCTAAGAAACAATGCATATCCTATTATTCAAGCATGTATGTACACATGTAACCAAGAAAACAATACAAGTTACTAATAATAATTTCAATCTCCGAGTCTTAGGAAAACAACAAGAGGGAAAGTAGGAAAACTTGCAAAAACTAGGTCATTATTGTTGGGCTAGAAAGTGAGACCAGAGTGGGATGTTCACACTTATTTTCCTTATACGATGACCAATCACTATTGTTCCACTAGGAACCATGACCAATAAAATAGTTTGTGAAAAATTAAACAAATCCCAAGAAAAAACTATCGATAAATATCTCAAAATTTCATCAACTAAATGCAATGTAATGACAAACTATTCTTTATATTCTAAAGGAGTGAAAATAGAGTAGAACAATCCATAATTGAGAAAATTTTATAATTTTTTTCCCAATGGAGACGCCATTTCTATTAAGACGGAAAGTGCCACAAAACTATGGAGTTAAGTGCTTTCCCTCTAGTGAGTGTGTTAGGCTCACTAATAGATAGAATACATTCATATCCTAATCCTTCATAGAATTAAACATAGATGCATGCATAGTTTAAGAGAACGAGGGGAAGAAGAGAATTTGGTTTACGATGGTTTTCCTTAGCTGTTGTTTTTCTCTTGAACTAGCTTCAAAGATTTACAAACTTTCACACAAAATCAAACACAAATACCCTTCTCATGACTTATTTACAACAATATAAACAATCAACATGTATATCAAAGAATCCTAATCTATGATTTGAATCCATATAACTCCAATAAATATGTGCTCAAGCATATAGACAAAGCATGGATTTTGGTGGGGGAAAGAAGGTATATCTATATTGAAAAATCTGAAGTAAATAGAACAACATTCCTTGATGTCATTACTATACTCTCTTCTCCATACCTTGAACCTCCTCTTTAGACAATATCACTGATCCCTTTTGCTAATATAAATTTAGAGTTTACTTTAGTGAAGAATCCTTTGGAAAATTCATGTTCAATATCGACATGGGTGGTTGTTATGTAGTTCTTGGGTAGAATGGCTAAGGAATTTTGGTCTAATAACCATGGATTTCAAGGAACTATATATCATATTTTACTAACAAAAGACACATGCATCATATACAAGGTATTAGTTCAGGTTCCTTATGTCTTCCCACCACATGGAGAAGTTATTGAAGAAATTCCACTCTAGTATCATTTCATAATTCAATGCCATCCAAGTCACGGAAATCCACACATGACCTTCACCCTAATTTGCAACTGGTTCTCTCCAAAAATTAAATAGGTATAAGAAACACCCAAGGGTTTACAACTGGCCTGTGGGGAGCATGACCATGGTATTCCACTAATTCTGGGTATCCAAACTCCCAATGTACACCCTCATCAACACCCTTTTGCAGTAAAGAATGAAATCTAAAATATCATTTAGGAGTTGTTGGAGGCTAGCATCATTCATCCTAGTACCAACCCTTACTCATCACTAGTGGTTATGGTTTTAAAAAAGAAGGAACTTGGTGTATGTGTCTAGATTTTTTGAATTCCCAATACGTTAATGATTAAGGATAAATTCCTTATTCCATTCATTGATGATCTCTTAGGTAAGATTCAAGGAGAATTTTTTTTTCCCTAAACTAGACCTTTGCTTTAGCAACCACCAAGTTTGGATGAGACATGTAGACATTCCTAAGATAGATTTCAACATCCATGTAGGTCATTATGAATTCTTATTCATGCTTTTGGCCTTTTCAATGCTCCATTTACTTTTTAGAGCCTCATGAACAAGATTTTTTGACATTTTCTCCACAATTTTGTGCTAGTTTTATTTGAAAATACCTTGATCTACAACACCACATGGAATGGCCACTTGGAGAATGTTGATATTTACTTGCAATTACTCTAGGATGATAAACTATTTGTGAAGTTCTCCAAATTTTATTTTTGGGACTCTAAAGTTGAATATTTGGATCAAATTGTGAGTTAGAAGGGAGTGAGGGTAGACCCCAAGAAAGTGGTATCTATGCAAGATTGGCCATGCCCCAAAACTTGTAAGGTATTGCAAGGGTTCCTCACATTGATTAGCTACTATAGAAAATTTGTGAAAAATCATGGAAAAATTGCACCCTTAACGTCATTACTAAAAAAGAGCATCCTTGTATGGAGTGACAAAGACAAGCCAACCTTCTCCGACTTAAAATTTTCCATATGCACTACTCTAATCTTAACAATTCCTGATTTCGCTTTGAATTTTGTCTTAGAATGTGATTCCATGAATCACAGTCTTTCCACAATATTGATACAAGAAGGACATCGTTGGTCTTCACCTAGAAATTATGTGATATAAATTTGGGAAAATATACCTTTGAAAAGAAGATAATGGTATTCCTTCACGTAGTTAAGACCTAGTGCACTTATTTAATAGGGAAGCACTTCTAGAGCAAGGTTGACCATCACAGTTTAAAATATTTCCTTGAAGAAAGGTTGTCATCTCTACAGCAATATAAGTGGGTTACTAAAATGTTGGGGTATGATTACGAGATTATATATAAGAAGGGTAGAGAAAATGTGGTGGGTGATGCATTATTTAGGCAATATTAAGAAAAGGTTTTTCTATTTTCCTTATCCTTACTATTTCTATGTTGGATTGAGGAAACGTGTCAAGAATGACTAGCCATTGAAACCATAGTGAAAATCATCCAATGTATTAAGGAATATATTAACCCTCCTACAAGGTATAAATGGCACCCAAATACATTGTGCTATAAATTTTCATTCATTTAGCACCAAATTTAACCTTAAAGAAAAATATATTAGAGGAAATACATTCATCACCAGCAACAGGTCACTTAGGATTTCATATATCCCATGAAAGGATTAAGCGATCATTATTTTTGGAGAGCATGAAAATTGACATCCAGAACTTTGTTGCAACCTATGATACTTTCCAATGACACATGACAAAGATGGTGAAGTTGCTAGGGGCCTTACAGTCACTTCCAATTTTGACACATCTCTAGATTGATATTTCCATGGATTTTATCATGGGGATTCTAAGAGTTGGACCTAATAAATCAATGATCATGGTGGTTGTAGATCATCTTTCCAAATATGCCCACTTTTTCACCTTGTCACACCCTTTTACACCATTAGTAGTTTCTCAAGTATTCATGGATCATATTTTGAAATTACATGGCGATGATTCTCAAAATGACATGGTTCGGGAAACGACACTATATACACCCTTGGAGGGATATTCAAGTGGAGAACAGGGATGGAATCCTGGGTTGCATTTAGAGCCCTCAAATATATAGGATTCAAAGGATTGATCAATGCCATTAAACAGATAAATGATTAAAATGATGCTATGATTTGCGTAATTAAATGCAAGAATGCTTTCAAAACAAGAATGCCAATCCATTAAATAAACTATATGTAACCTATCTAACCATGTGCGCATCAATTTCTAGAAATGAAATGATTATCTAAGTAAAAACTAAAGAAATTAATGATGAAATATTCACAAAGAAATAAGAAAGCAATATGCAGTAAATTCACTCAAAAGTAGACATTAGGCATTAGCATGAAAATGCATTGATAATTAAATCTATTTTGACGGTTAAGTAAATTAAAGTGGCAACACTAAATACAAAAAGAGAGATCTACATTATCATTTGATTTTGAAATTTCAAAGTGCCTTTAAAAATCAATGTGTTATTAATGCAGTAACATAAGCTAAAAGAAAATTAATTCAATAAATTAAACTAATTGCATGAAATAAAAGAGTATTCAAAATTGTGCAGGACAACTACTTATGTTTGAAATATACAACATAAAAAAATATAATGTCTAAAGACTACTAAAACATAAAAGAAACATAAAATAATATTTACAGTCCAAATGTACATATGCTACAGTTACCTGGAATTAAAAAAAAAACATAACAAAGACATCGAAGTTGAATGGTAAAGATAGAGGAAAGGCACAGATATGCCCAAAGAATATTTTTTATTAAAATGGAATTTTGATAGTCATCAAGTACAATAGGATGCGCTCGGTTCAAACCCTAAGAAAAAGTAGGTTGAAGAGACCATATGAAGCTCTCAAGGACTCAGGATCATATGAGTGAAACAGAGACAACGTGAGTAATCCCCACTCAGATTGTGATGACAATAACTTGCACACATGAAGACATAATCCATAAAAATATAAATAGGAAATTACAATGCGTGTAAGAAAACATAACGTACCTCCGGTGGAAGGACACTCTGCTTTCACCTGAATGGATAGAATTGAAACATAGTCTTGCCTACAATCATTGCATGTTAGGCTCATGGAAAACTGAGTATGGAAAGGAAATGAAAAGTAGTAGAAACTATCATTACTCCTTACCTCTAGTACAAGATGTGGTTTTGACAGGTTTAAAAGGCTACATGTAGGGTAAACAAAGTGCTTTGTCTACCATGAGAATCTCAAAGGTTGCTATGTTGTCTAGCATTCTATTTTAATATACATCCTAATGAGGGTGAGCAGCAAGTAACCAATTCTTAGACCCTCCACACAATATCAAATGCTCCAAGATTGGTAAGTTCAAAATTGTCTTCCTCGAGGTGTTCCCTATAAAATAATTTGTATGTGGATGGAAGCAAAATACTATATATTTGGTGATGCTTGTGAAACTACAAGTTTTGTAGTTTTCAACAATTTTCTTTTGAATACTTAACGATAGTGTAGTTAAGGATAAATTCCCATAACCTCAGTATTTATTTATAGCATGCACACACGATATTCTTTGCAACTTATCCAATTTTAAAGTCTCATGAATGATCTAGACTTGAAAAAATGAAATATTTACCATTTCCATACCTCTCGTCGAGTCATGCGTGCAGATCAGAAAGAATTCATACTTGCTCTTGGAAGTTTGTATTTATACCCAGAGCTATTATAGCTTGTGTTAGGAACCCATGTCTTTACTTTGTTAGTATATTGTTGTTGGAGGCATATGCTTTGTAAGACATCCCATAGTATTTGTTGCTCCATAGTTTGTATTAGCCCATAGTATGTATCCATAGTATTGGACGCATATTCTTTGTAAGTCATCCCGTAGTATTATATGCCCCATGGTATTGACCCATAGTATTGCCACATAGACTAGTATATAAGTTTGTGTTGATGCCAATGAAGGCACCGTGAAGTTATTTGTATTGAGCTTGCTCAAAGGAGGTTGCCCCCTAGAAGTGGCCTATAATCAATAAAGTGATTCTAAGTTCTGTTATTATTGCTATCTCGTGTATTTTCATTAATTAATTGTTGCATCTTCCTCACATCTGGTATCAGAGCACTTTCTTGGGCTCGTTGGGTGAAATTTCTGGCAAAAATTTTTTTCGCATCTGTTGTAGGTTCGGATCTGGGAATAATCCCTATGCGCTTAACTGTGGGAAGTACTTGGGCATAAGACCTAAAACGCATTGTGAGGAGTATCATAGGAACCCCAAAGTAGTTGGCCCATTGAGAGGACCTGCCAGGGAAAAGGGCAACGACCCTTACCTGATTGACTAGTTCCCACCCGTGAGGTAAACCAAGAGCTGTCATTTGTGGCAAAGCGGTTATCAGTTTTACCTGAGCCGTGGAGTGAGGGGTACTGCCTGAATACGCAAGCCGTCAGACAACATTGGTGGTCGAGTGAATCCCCTGAACCATTAGGAAGCCGAGCACACGGGGTCCATATCTATTTCCAGCTGATAAATGGCAGATTTCCTCTATCCAGAACTATTGTCGATCACTTCCCCACCATTTCTGATCCATATGTTGCTGATCCCTTCCGCGTCGTTTCAAATCCATCTGTTGTCGATCCCTTCTGCGACGTTGCAGATCCATCCATTGTCGATCCATTCTACGTCATTTCAGATCCATCTATTGTCAATCCCTTCGCCATATCTCCCTTGTTTTAACTTTGTTTCCCTTGAAACTTCCCTGAAACCCCTGCAATCCCATTCTGCATATTTCATTCTTGAGGACTATATCCCAAATTCCACTTCCCAAAGCCAGAAATCCCACATTTGTCTATTTTTAGGGTTTGCCATAAATTCTTCAATTTTCACCCACTCGCCTTCAAAATTTACTACAATGTTCATTTCCTATTTCTGCTTCTTTGTCCTTCTTTGCCAAATTTTCTCATTCTTTCACCCCGCTTTTGAAATCCCAATTTTTTGCTTCCCTGTCCATCAGAAAGTGTCCAAAACCTAGTCAAACCCAAATTACCCATGCAAGTTTTTCCCAAATCCAAATTTTCCTTTACTAAAACAATTTCTGTTTTTGTTTTTCTACCCATTCAAAAAAAAAAAACCTCATGGTTATGGTTGTCACCCGTGCAGGAGCACAAATCATGGAGGAAGAACTTACAACCCTCAAAACCAAACTCCAAGATCTGGATGAAAAATTTCTCAGCCTCCATCTTCAGCATTTAGCCATGAACAATAACCGACAACTAGAATCTTCTGCAGCCATTGGGTTCTCTTCTTCCAACAATTTTCGTGGGTCGAAGCTTGAATTTCCTCGCTTCTATAGTACTGATCCGACTGGATGGATATACCGGGCAGACCAATATTTCAGTCTGCATAATACTTTTGATGTCCACAAAGTTCCACTTGCATCCTTTCATTTGGAACAGGAATCCCTTCAATGGTACCATTGGTACATCAGAGCTCATCACGAGCCAAACTGGAAAGATCTTTGCCAACATCGTTTGCAACGATTTGGTCCTAGTGCTTTTGATGACTTCACAGGAGCACTCACTAAACTTCTCCAAATTGGCACTGTGAGAGAGTATCAGACATAATTTGAGAAACTGACCAATCACACAGAAGGATTGTCTGATGAATTCTATAGGAGTTGTTTTATTAGTGGTCTCAAGGATGAAATCCGCTCAGAGGTTAACATGTTCTGTCCCAATACAATGATGGAATTCCTAGGGTTAGCTAAGTTGGAAAAGGATAAGATCGCATCCCAACAACTATCCAAACCCACCTTTCTTCCCTTTAGAAATATGGGTTCCCAACGACCTCCCATCACGTCAGCTCCTCGACCAACTCCTATCAAGCATTTGTTTGAAGCAGAGATGCGGGCACACCGAGAAAAAGGGCTTTGTTATAATTGTGATGAGAAATTTAGTTGGGGGCATAGATGTGTTGAGAAAAAGCTCTATCTCTTAGATGTGGATTCTCCGCCTGCCTATGAACTTGGTGAAGATGCTCTAGATACAATAGATGATCAGGTTGACATTCAGCAGCCACTTCTTGACCCCCCATCTCAGGATGGCCAACCAGAGATATCTCTCCATGCTTTATCCGACGTCACCACCCCCCAAACAATGTAGGTCAGGGGTTACTTCAAGAAGCTCCCTCTTACATACTCATTGATTTTGGTAGCACTCATAACTTCATTGACCCTCGGATCGCCAAACAGGTTGATTGTTTTGTCCATCCTTGCTCCAACTTTGAATTCATTGTTGCTAATGGGGGCACCTTACCTTGCCAGAGGAAGTGTCACAATGTGCGTATCTCTATGGAATATTATAACTTGCGTTCTAAAATGTTTTCATTGGCCTTAGGCGGATGTGATGTGGTTTTGGGTGTTCAATGGTTACGCACACTTGGACACATATTATGGGATTTTGCTAAACTTTGGATGCAATTTTCACTCAATGGGAAAAAACACACATTTACAGGCTTACAACTAGGGTGTCTCTGCATCATCAGTTCACATTTCCTGGAAAATCTCCTTAAGAAGAATTCACATGGTGTCATCGCTCAGCTCCATTCCATTCAGATGTACCCATCAACGGTCTCCACTACTCCCTTGGATCTCCAACAAAATTTGGATAGATATGCAGGTGTATTTGTTGAACCAGTGGGATTGCTGCCTTCGAGAGACCTTTTAGGTAAGAATTTAGCCACCTCTACATCTGAGAAGGAAATGATGGTTATTTTGCATGCAGTATAGACGTGGCAGCCATACCTAGTCGGGAATTCTTTCGGCATCAAGACTTCTCACCAAAGTCTACAATATTTCCTAGAACAACGGGTCTCCTCACCCACACAACTCAAATGGGTTCGCTAACTCTTGGGTTATTCCTATGAGACCACTTACATGACGGGTCTGGACAATTTTGTGGCAGATGCTCTTTCTCTCACATTTGATTACCAAGTTTCTCTTTTAGCTATTTCTATGCATGTTCCAAATTGGTTTCAATCTATTCAACAGGGCTCTATCAATGAATCCTCCTTATCTCAACTCATCCAATGGTTGGTCGACAACCCTTCTACTGTACCGCATTACTCTTGGTATGGCACTTCCTTGAGATACAAGGGTCATCTCGTGCTTCACCAGAGCACAGATCTTCAACAGGATATCTTCTCTAAACTCCATCCATCTCCATTGGTTAGGCACTCCGGGTTCCTCCAAACATATGAGTGGGCACAACATACCTTCTTTTGGTAGGGAATGAAAAGGACAATTCAACAGATGGTGGCTGCATATGATACTTTCCAGCTCCTTCCGGGATTGCTCAAACCCATACCCATCCCTACACAAATCTGGACAGATATATCTCTGGAATTCATTGAAGGGCTCCCTAAATTTGGAGGGCAGACTAACATTACCAATAAATGTTTGGAAACTTATATTCGTTGCTTCACGTCTGAACAACACCCTCAGTGGGCGAAATGGATCCTTCTCACTGAATGGTGGTACCCTACTGCATCTAAAATTAATCCCTATGAAGCAGTCTATGGTCATGCACCGCCATTTCTTCTTCCATACACCCTTAACAGTGCATCAGTTCAGGCAATTGACACGGTTCTTTGAAACTGTGATCAGATTCTTTGCATTTTGCAGGACACTCTTCACATGGCCAGAATTCGAATGAAACAACAAGCTGATCAACACCGTTTTGAGTGCACTTTTCAAGCAGTTGATCTGGTTTTTCTTTGTCTACAACCTTCCAAGCAATCCTCCCTGACACTCAAAGGGTGTTTACTTCTCTCTCACTCTATCATAGAGGTATTCATTCTGTGGCACGACATGCAACCAGAGGATGCTACATGGGCACCACTCCTTGAGATTCAGCATCAATTTCCACATCTAAAGGTTTGAGGACAAATATTTTTCTAAAGGAGAGGGGATGTTAGGAACCCATGTCTTTACTTTGTTAGTATATTGTTGTAGAACGCATATGCTTTGTAAGACATCCCATAGTATCTGTTGATCCATAGTTTGTATTAGCCCATAGTATTGATCCATAGTATTGGACGAATATGCTTTGTAAGTCGTCATGTAGTATTATATGTACCATGGTATTGACCCATAGTATTTCCGCATAGACTAGTATATAAGTTGTGTTGATGCCAATGAAGGCACCATGAAGTTATTTGTATTGAACTTGCTCAAAGGAGGTTGCCCCCTCGAAGTGGCATGTGATCAATAAAGTGATTTTGAGTTTTGTTATTACTGCTATCTCATGTATTTTCATTAATTAATTGTTGCAGGTTCCTCACAACTTGTAGAGTTCCTTGATTTGATAACTTGATCATTATGCAAAGTTTCCCATATGAAAACAAAAATTGCATGATGTTCGATGTAATTAGAAGACTGCAATTAACCGACTTCAGGTAGGGAGGCATGCCACATAATTCATCGTTAATGCATGTGTTTATAAATTGAGCTTATGTTTCCATGTTGAGTCAGTCGATAGTTTCCCGTTTCTAAAGAACCAATTCTTAGGAGACCCTTCAATCGCATCCACCTCCAAGATTGTAAAGAAAAACACTTACACTCCCTTGCCTCACGTGAGATCAAACTCGAATGCTCTGCATTTTGTATTGCTATGGTGTGTGATTGTCCATTACCAATAGTTGGCTAATACTCCTATGTGTATACATTGGCACAATGGAATCAGGGTTTGCATAAGGGCATGTGTATTCCCGTGTTGATTTTTTCTTTGGTGTTATCCATTGGGCGCTAGTCTTCTTCACATATGCGTGGTTCCTCTTCACTTTACATCAGATCAATTGCATGGTATGCATGCTACTGTTGTGTGTGTCTGTTGGGATCTCTTTTACAGTGCAATGCATGATTCATTGAGTATTTTCTCTTTCTCTTGTTGTCATGATTCTTCCAAGATTGGTGTGTTGCACTGTTGTATTGATTCTAGGGTTTTCCTCTGTCGTGGACTTTTGTCATCGAAAACCAACTAGAGGATCTCCTTTCCTTCTCTCTTTTTTGCAGACAAGGCTTTGCTTGCTCCATTAGCTACATTTCCTTCCAACTTTCCTCATGTTCAAATTCGTTTTGAACCGCATTTTTGCTTGGAATCCTCATCATGAGATTCCTCTCCATTTTGAGGATAACACCTCTATGTTTATTCCTTCCAAATGGAGCGTTCTACCTATACCTTCGCCATTTTGACCTCCTACTGGTCAAGTTCCGTGCCCCTTGTAACCTACCTCTGTTACCAGATGTGTTATGGATAACTTTCCCAGCATCTATGTGGGGCTACCTGCAACAAGGAATTTATGCATGAATGTTTATCCATTATTTTATAGGCTTGTCTAATGCCCTGTCATTGCACGACTTCCAAGTATGCATTTTTCATACTTCGTTCAGGGTTTGTGATATGAAGTTGGGATTGGATGCGATTAGTAAGGAAGGCCAACTTCCATGGCCCGCGTGTCCCAATTTTCTACCCATGTATTCCAGTTGGTCAACAGACCTGTAGATGCACCACTTTCCCACCTATGCATTATTTTTTAAATATTTGAAACCTTTCTTTATGAATTTTCCATTCGATTGGTGCTCCATTGATTTTTCATATCATATCGTTAGACACGGTGATAAAAGTGGTAAATAATTCATATTTGGATTGAATTGATGAAGTTTGTATTCTGGTATTTTCCTATTTATCCTTTCGATAAGCTTGGTTAGCGAAGCCAAATTTTATAGTGACTTGAAAAATGATATATTTGCTTATTATTTTTACTCACTGTGGGGGATGGGGAATTTGAAAAGGTGTTGATAAAGGGAAAGGTATTTTATTTTTTGTGATGTAATCAAGGGACAAGGTGATAGTAAGCAATAAAGTGGTGGTTTTTCATTTTTCATTATCCAAACGAATGGAATGGGATTAATTGGGTTTTGAAGTGGTAAGGAATTTAAGGTTTTGGAATAAATGATAAAAGGTGTAAAAGGACTAGGGTAGGGGAAATATAGGGGAAGCTTTAGTTTACTTATGGGAAAATGGTATATTTTCAACTTTATGCAATTGGGAAATACTTTTTCAAAATGACACTCAGGTACTGAAGGGATTGTTTTTTTCTTTTACAACCATGGACATGGGAATTTTGGTTTTTTATTTGTTTGTTTGTTTGTTTTTTCCTGCAAATGAACACCATGGGGGATTATAACTTTTCTGACATAGGCAAGATGAGAGGAATGGTGATAGACATAACTAGTGAATAAATCACAGGACACGACTTTGGAATTTAACTGGCGAGAATGCAAACGACTCATACTTGTTGAAACTTCGATTGATTTCCGAAAGGTTCAAATGATGATAGTTTTGGAAAAATAAAATATGGGAAAGACTAGAGTCACGAACTAAATGCAACAGTATAAAAATCATGAAAAGATGACATGTGTAGTGAAAAACGACACAAACTCAATGTTATATAGGACTTAACCATGACGACAATCATGATGACACTTCACATGATGGGACTAGAGGACCAAATAGTGACGCAAGATGTAAATTTGAGCACAGATTGAAAGAGAATGTCACTGGACATGATGGTGTATATGGAATGACCATGCAAAAACGTTTAATAGGTTCTCCTCCAGTGTCATATTTTGATGCTTTAGAATCATGTTGATGTTGGCAGTCAACAAATCGCATGCCCACTTCCATTGTCTCTGATTGGGACCCTACCATGATCACAATCAACTTTTGGCAGGAGTTGTTTAAAATTCATGGTACTTAGTTGAACCTTAGCACAACTTATCACCCACAAATAGATAGCCAAACTAAATTGGTAATAAGTGTTTGGAAACATACTTGAGATCCTTTTCTTCAGAAAACCCACATCACTAGACTCAATGGATTCTTCTTGTAGAATGGTCGTATAATACCACTTATCATGGTGCTACCAAAACGACATCCTATGAATCAATATATGATGAAAAACCTTTGTCTGTGGTTTCATATTTATTAGGAACTTCTAAGGTCTAGGAAGTAGATAGCACACTTCACACTAGAGATGTTGTTCTCCACACACTTGAGGATAATTTGGCTATGGCTCAAAATAGGATGAAACACTAGGTGGATCAACATCACTTCGAGCACTCTTTTGTATAAAGGGATTAGGCTTTTCTTTGAATTTAACCTTATAAACATACATCCCTAAAAAACCGCCCCCACTAGAAACTAGCTCTGAATTTCTATGGGCCTTACTAGACCATCCAATGCATTGGTCAAGTAGCCTACAAGCTTGTTGTGCTATATCACTCCAAGATTCACCTAGTCTTTCATGTATCATGCCTCAAAAAGGTGGTGGGATCCAATTGTAAAGTCAAAACCAAGTCACCAGAACTTGATGAGGAAGGCTAAATTTGTCTCCAACTACAAGTAGTATTGGACTCTAAGGAACCTTAATTTCATAGGCCTACAATCAAAGAAGTGTGGATCTAGTGGAAATATATGAAACTTGAAGATGACACTTAAGAACTTGAAGGGATTATGTAGAAATTTTATCATCTTCAATATTGAGGACAATGTTGATTTTGAAGGGGGAGGGCATGTTAGGGTCCCACCCTAGCTCTGTACTTTGGTAGTTAGTTGGTACTCATTAATTATTGACCGAGTCAATTCGTTAGTGTTTTTGGGTATTGAAATCATATTTAAAGAGCTACGGGGCTATGGATTGTTTTGTCAAGAATTATTTTAAGGGATATTTTCTCTAATGAAAGGGCACCTAACCTTAAGAGGTGTGTACAAATTTATTCCTAAAGTGATTATAATTCAAGAGTTATTTCTATAGAATTTTTCTTATCTATTTCCTTTGATCAGTTGCTCTACAATATAATCCTTTGTTTCATGCATTATTTATCTCTATATATCTTTCTATTTATCTAATTTGTAGAGTTAAGACCACCACACTTGCCAATTCAGATATTCCTTTTCTCCTATTAGATTTGAGTTCCTAGACCTACAAACACATCACAAAAATACATTTCCCACATGTAAGAGAAAATATGAATGATATTTCAGCTCCTAGTTAACTTATCATGTTAAATTAATTCTTCAATGTCATTCATGAGACTAAATTTGGGGAGGTAAGGAAAACAAAAAATATATACCCGATCTTTCTCTCAACACCTCTCATCATCGTCATTTGGGTTCCTTCAATCTTGGGCCACTCCAAACAATATTTAATGCTCCAACTCCATATACATATGGGAAAGGGAAAAACAAAAGGAGTTTTAGGTCTGTAACCTAAATTGAAGATATACATCATAGATACAAATATCTATGGATTTGAAGATCAAGTCCCGAGGACCAAAATGATCTCCCCAATGTGAGGGTACATAATGAGTCTCTCTAGTTGTTTTCATTTAGCTCTAGACCTCAGTTTATAACCCTTAGAATGTGATTTGAGACAATTAGTGGTAGGTATCTAAGGAGTATATGTGTACATATCTCATTGTTCCCACTCATAAATGCATGAAAAATCATGCATCTAGAGAATTATAGGTAGTTGTGCCTTTCTAACCAACAAGGAGAGTCTAAGACATGCCCTTTTTAAGGGAAAGGCACATCTATGTAGAAAAATGGGATAAATTCTCCCTCCTATAAATGGAAAAAAATGGAACTGTTAGGTACGAAGGAAAACTAAGCATAGATGACTATGAGGTGTCAATTAATGATAGAATATCCCCCCCCTAATGTATGAGGTCAAAAGGGAATACAATGGCTGAAACATAGTACAAACCATGGAGGAAGTTGTCAAGTGGAACTAGGTGGAGCTCGGTGAACTTCAAATCAGAAAATTACATATGGGAAAAGGCCATAATTCCACACAAATATCTTCCTCGAGTTGAGAATATTCATTTTTAGGTGTAACAAAT
The DNA here is from genome assembly GCA_027924585.1 of Larix kaempferi. Classification (NCBI taxonomy): domain Eukaryota; kingdom Viridiplantae; phylum Streptophyta; class Pinopsida; order Pinales; family Pinaceae; genus Larix; species Larix kaempferi. Next base: position 3,388,053 of record BSBM01000985.1, on the reverse strand, counting down.
AACGATTGCCAAACAAGTACATTGCGGATCCACACAAAATGTGAGTTCATCGCCATGAAAAAATATTTTTATTGTGGATCCATGTAAAATATATATCATATCCATGAAAAAATACAATGTGGATCTATGTCTCATTATAGTAGGAGAATATATGATAATCCAATAAATAGAATCAAATCCTCCAATCAAGTACTAATGTCATAGCTAGGTGGTATAGTCTTTCACAACACGGGCATGACACAACACCGGAATGTTGCCATAGGCCCAAGGTATTTAATCCCAACCTATCAAAAGTTATGAATTTACCATGTGAATGAATGAGCCGACATCGAACATGGAAGAAACCACTTTATTATAGGTCATTATTGAATATCATTAAAAAATGTGGGACAAATAATTGATATAGATGATGGATATAAATTTATAACAATACAGTGCAATCAAGTGTGAATACATAAACTAATATCAAACACTAATTAGTCTATCAAGTAGGGGACATTAAGGTATTCCCATTGCTAATAGTGAGGGAATTTACCACTGATGACTGCAAGGCCCAAGGTACTCACAATGGCTCTAAATATCAATCCCAGAATAGACAAGTTGAAGTTGATGGGATAAGATCTGTAAGAAGGAGAGCATTTTGGAATCCCCAATCAGTTGCCACAAGTATACATTAGATGTGATCAAATTAAGAAAAAATTTGATTCAAGTGGATATTAGTGGCTACCCACCTCTTCCACTAACTCAACATGATTCTCCAGCTGGGCAATTTTGTTAGGATTTTATGGTATTTTTTAGGTCCTAAACTTCTGAGGCTATTTTGAGTGCCTGGATATTTTTTCCTTGACCAAAAATATCCATATCATGTATTGCCCTCGCCAACAATATGCTAATCATCAATTGTGTTTCTCAGTTATAACTTTACAATGGGATACTATACACACCAAACATAACTTGTATGTGGAAGTTATGCTTCTAGGAAATGGATGTAAAATCTATGCCTAAAAATACCTTTTGACTTTATTTTTAGAGAAAATACTTTTTGGCACTTTGCCTCCTAGGGTTAGGGTTTTCAACCTTTAGGGTTCTTTCTTTATGTTAAAATTCCATCTCTTTGGCATCTTGTATTAACTTGTGCGAATGAGCATAGTTGGCATCTCTCTCTCTTTAGCTATAAGATACCACCATTCTAGCCAGTGTATGTTCTACAATATTCCACTATTTTATTCATTAATAGAAATTGGGTTTTTACTATATTACTGCGCTCTCTGTTATCTTTTGTGTGTGTTTCATTTCGTTCCCTATACAATCCAAATTAGTGCTATTAGATAAATCTTCTATTTTTTTCTTGGTGCATGTACTCGACACTTGGTCAGAGTATAGAGAGTTGCGTCTCAAGCTAGTTTCACTAGAAGATGACTGTTCTCTGTAGAACAAGTGACCTCCGATGGCAAAGGAAAAACCAAATGAAGGAGAAACATATCCTATAATGATGTTTCTTCAGGAATTCCTTGTGCGCCAAAGGAACAAGCCTAATGGATAAATTTTCCTAGATCCTTCAACGACTACCATAGACGGGCGAGGTACCTTAAAAAAAAATCATTTCATAGGTGTGGCAGCATTCAAAGTATGAGTGACCTTTGATGGCCCTTTATTTGAAGGATAGATAGATGTAAATTCTTTGGAGTAATGGTTAAACTTGTTAGAAGGCTATTACTCTATTCAAATTTTTTCCGACACTGAAAAGATCGCCTTCACACTCTTTAAAGCCCTTCCCCATGTCAAATATTGGTGGGTTGGTTACTAAGAGAGACAAAAAAAATATAAATCTGCACAATTCAGGGAAATACCCACTTGGGAATCCTTTGTGGATGTGGAAAAATTCTACCCCATTGGAAACTATGATGAAAAATACATGATATGGACAACTCTGCGTCAGGAATGAGACTAGACTAGACGGTTCTAGAGCACACCAATATCTTTCATATCTTTCACTCAAAGTTGGGTATCAAATACTCCAAGAAACACTTGGTTTTGAAGTACTGCAGTGGCCTACATAGGTACATCGAAACATAGATGGATTTTTTGGACATATCCTCACTAGGAGTTGCTTACCGCTATGTTGTCAAGATTGAGCATAAATTTAAGTAGCGCCAGAACAAGCGGGAGTTTGGGTTTCCAAATTTCTCACATAAGAAGTATGGTAAAGGAAACCCTAGCTCACAACAAAATTGGCAGAGCAAGGAGATTCAACCTCAATACATCTAGTTGAATATGTAGGGAAATAAGAAAAATGAGAATTTGAAAAAGGACAATGGGAAGTGGTGTGAGTTCCACAAAATCCCTTGGAATAACACTAATGAATGTTGCTCAAAACAATCACTGTTGGTCGAGCTTAAAGAAAGAGAGTCAAAACCTAACTCAAAATCTAATTATGAATAGGTGTTATGGAGATTTATCCCTTACAGATAGGTGATACCTACCTTGAATCCTTTCCCTGATCCAAGATAGACAAAGGGGATAGAACACTATGAGTTCACCCACTAGATCCTATAATTCATTCACACACAAGATATGGGAAGAGGAGGAATACATATTAACACACCTTGACCCTTTGGTAGAGATCAATCCCAACTACTATAGATATCATAGACTTTGCTCTAACTCCACTTTCTAGCACCCTACACACAAAGAGACAAGCAACACCTTTCTTCAAACCCTTTTAACATATATAAAAATGCATGTAAATGAAATAAACATGTATATCTAAGCAAGAATAATCTAGATCTAATCTGATCTACTCAAGAAAGACCAGATCCACCATAAACATCAAATTAAACATATAGATCTAAATCACATACATTCATAAATGCCATTATGTGGATAGGAGAGGGGGATGCATATATATATACTCATAAATAGGAAGAAGTACATCAAATCATATGTTGAGTCTTGATGTAGGCCTCCTCCAAGTTTCCTGCTCCAAAACTTCCTTGATTCATACTTATGGACTTATCACAATGGTTGTAGGATGCACTAAAGATTCCAACAACATAACAATACTAAGAAAGAGTCTCCCCTTTCTCATAAAATGGTCTCAATATATAGATGGATGGTGAATGAAGGGAGGATGAATTTATACTCCCGAGGACAAGTAGGCTCGAGTTGGTGTGTGAGTTTCTATGCCAAAATGAGTTGGAGTTTAATCATGCATGTGATCCTCTCAAAACTCATCCAAAAACCATGAAAGGGAAGACCATCATCTCCCTAAGGAAGTGCAAGGAGTGATGGATCACTCCCTAGGACGGCTATAAATATAAAAACTCAAGATTCGTAGATTTAATTAGCTCCATTTTTCATTTTCCAAAGCGATAAATCTAACGTCAGGCCTCACTTATTTACCGAATAACATACTGCAATTAACCTTTGCAGAGCTGAGAAAAACGGAATGCTAATGTTTTGGCTCAAACGGTCCCAGACTCAGTACTGGTTTTTAGATATATACATTATCGGACGCGACAAAAAGCCTTTCACACGTTTCAAAAGGTTGAAACACGAAGAAACTGGCCTGAGCAATTTTTCAATGTTTAAACATGCAATACCAAATAAATTCAAAGCAAGATCTACAAATAACTATTAACCAGTTTCCGCTAGCTCAACGACGTTAGGCAGATGAGGCGCCTGCCTGTGCCACAAACGGATGGTAACTCAACAACGTTAGGCAGATGAAGCGCTTGCCTATGCCACAAAAGGATGGTTAAGTAGATGAGAGGCCGTCCAGCGCAAGTCAGCGTCCTTCTGCAAGCAACATTGGATGAAGCTCTGGAACTCCAGAGAAGCCGACGGTGGCGGCGAGGGCGGGTCCCCATAGCGTATAAGCCACATGAGCATTGGCCAGTCTGGGTGCACGCTGGGTGGCAGAAAGGGCAACTTCCCGACGTAGCATTCCAGAAGGCTCAGCCCGAGGCACCAAATATCGCCCACGTACCCGTCATAGCAGTCGTCGTTCATCTTGGGATCGATTCTCTCAGGGCTCATGTAAGCGTACGTTCCCACACAGGAATTGCACGGATCGAACGATTTTGACAAAATCCAGCTCACGCCGAAGTCCGCGATCTTGACTTGACGCCTGCTATTGCCCAGCAGATTTGAAGGATTGATGTCTCTATGCACGATCTTGTTAGCGTGGAGATACTTGAGACCCTGCAGGACCTGCCTGGCCACAGCCGCGAGGAACGGCTCGGGAATCCGGCGCCCGCACTTGTCGAGCGAGCCCCCGTCCATGTATTCCAACAAGAACTGGATCTCCCCGTCCCTCTCGTAAACGCTGTGGCACTTCACCACATACGGGGAATTTGTTCTGCGCAGGATCTCCATCTCACGGACAATGTGACGACGGGATGAGATATTGTGGTCGCCTTGCACGACCTTGAGGGTGTAGAGGGACTGGGTTGTCATGTGTCGGACCTTCTACACTTTTCCCCCGCTGTCGTAGCCCAGAATTTCCAATTTCTCAAGCTCCAACGGGTTGAACTCGTCTCCTGATCCAGGTGCCATGGGTGTCTTGGGTGGCTGTGGCAAGGGCAGCGGGACGGCAAAGCGTGGAAAGATCGGGGGTCGGGGTGGAATTGGGAGCCTCAATGCTGGGTGCTTGAAGGTCTGGGAGCGTCTTTGTTGGACATTCATGCCTTCTCCATCTAACCTAGGGATGGTCATGCTTGCTCTGAGTTTACACGGTGCAAGACAAGGGAGAGCTTCCGAGTGGTGTAGGAACTGAAAAGGTAGTGGAAGGGTGTTGGTTCTAGGCCTTCTATATATATAATGATATTTTTATTTGGATTAGTGTCTAGGTTATAGATCTATTTTTTTGGGTGTGGCTATTCTTTATCATGAAAAAAAATAAAATAAAAATTCTTATCTGGTTTGGTCAAATTTGTGCAAACTGTATTTGGGAGCAGTATACTTGCCCCCTAGTTGTCGGAATCTCGCAGTAGAAAAGTTGTTGAAATTGCAGTATTTATTGCTTAAATAGCGATTTTGGCCATTTAGGTAGTTTTAAAATGTGGCATTTAGTAGGATTTTCAGACATGATTTTGATCGGATTTGATAAGAAATTGACCAGAAAAGCTGGGTATTTTGGTGGGTTTTTATCCTACACGCTGTATTTGTTTTGACTATAATAAATGATTTGATTGTTTACGTGATTTGATTTGAGTTTGAGCATTATGCATCCATGTTCTTAGTCTATAGCGAAGACTGCACTTCTTACATATTTTAGTGTTTTTTCATTATGATGGTTGAATATCACCCTTGGAGGATGTTATATCATTGTGAATTCTTCTATTTTTTTCAAAAATAACATTATATTTAAATATTTATCAATTTTAATTTTATTACACTTATAGATGTTTATATTTTAAAGTTTAAGGTGGACTACTTTTTCTACATAAAAGAATTATATTAAAAAATAGTATCATATTTTGACCCCTTGAAAGAAAAAGATATGAACTGTGAACTACATAATTAGTTTTGTCGAAAACTCAAAAACTACTGGCAAATAATTAATTTTGTGTAAAGATTTAAAAGAAATAAATATGAGGTATAGTGTTTGAAATTTGATTCTCAAAATAAATCTATTTCAAACACAAGTTCCTACAAAAATTTAGGGAGAAATTTGACTCTCACAATAAAGCTACTTCAAACATAAGAAATCTACTTCAAACACAAGTTTCTACAAAAATTTAGGGAGAAATTTGACTCTCACAATAAAGGTACTTCAAACACAAGTTTCCAATAGACAGAAAGATACAAATGCCTTTATCTTAAACATTTACCGAGAATTTAACTCTAAAACACAGGTTCCCATAAGTTAGAAAGATAAAAGAAATTTGACACTCAAAATAAATCTTTGATTCCTTCGGAATAATAGAAAGGTGATTTTTCAGCTGAAAAAAAACAACTTCAAACACAAGTTCTCAAAAGACAAAAAAATAAAAATACCTTTTACCTTAAATATTACCAAAAAATTTGACTCACATGATAAATCTACTTCAAACACAAGTTCCCAAAAGAGAAAGATAAAAATGTCTGTTGCACAAAAATAGTCAAATCATCAAAATTCAAAGAAACTATGTCAAAAAACAAGCTTTCTAATGACATATATTTTACCATATTATTTATTGACAAGTTTGAACGCATTTTTACCAAAAACAAAGAAAAATTATGATAAAATATATTTAAAGGGACAACCAAAATTGACACTATTTAAAGAGAACCAAAATGAACACTATTGTCATTAATTAATGTAATAATATTTGTTCATGGAGTTATAGTGATGTAAATTATATATACATTTGTATCTATTAACCCAGGTTTGATTTTGAGTATGTTAGGGTTGCATTTGGTTTGATTTTGAGTATGTTAGGGTTGCATTCCTTTCATATGCTTGGAAATCCTAAAATAATATTTGGGAAAACAAACTTGACTCTCATTCAATTTATCGAAGGAAAATTTTATTAAAAAAATGTTATAATCCTGTTAATTAATCTTTTGTGTTTTTTTCATTCACATTGTATTTGTTTATGAATCTTGTGTTTGTTTCATTCACATTGTATTAAAACTAAATTGTTTCATAAACTGTGAATAATTTGAATAAATTTATGAATAATTTGAACAAATTTATGAATGGAAATTTTCATTAAAATAGATGTTCTAATAATTTTTTTCATTTTTTTTTATGTTTTCCGTTCACATTATATTAAAAATAAATTGGTTCATAAATTAATTATGAATAATTTGAATATCAATTTATTAGCATTTTATTTATTATAATTGAAGAATTAATTATTAATAATTATAATAAATATTATTTTAATTAAAATTATGTATTCTAATAATAATGATGGTTGTACTTGTTTGTAGGGGACAACTTAAGTGGTAGAGATGAGAAGTTGTAAATGGAAGGTCACGTGTTCAAATCTCCCCAATCTTACTCGTGCGCCATGGTTTGGGCCCTGTGGATGCACCTAGGGGTATAGTGGTAGCGATATTGGATCCTTGGGCCTCGTGTCACGCGAGTACACAAAAAAAAAATTATGGTTGTCCTTGGATGCGGGTGACGAAAACAACCACATCACGAGGTTGGGGTGATGAGATGCTTGTCCTGCACTCTGCCACCTTTCCCTTGCATTCAATATGATGCATTCCGGGCATGTGTGGAGGAGGGATGACATACAGAGGAAGGATTTTAGAGTGTGGTGGGTCTGTACAAGCCTCGTTATGAAGTTAAGCTATGGGTTGGAAATGATGAATGACATCAAAGGTTTTCATGGTTCGAATGTGCAGGTGTTCGCGATCAATGTTATGGTGACTACTATTGGTCTAGCGATGGGAAAGTGAAGGACCAGGCATGATGATCTGAGATCTTTTCATAATGTGGGTTTTCAACATATATCTGATGCCTAGTGTGGCCCATGAAAGAAATTGTGCGAATTACTGAGAAGGAAAGGATAAATGTGGTGGGTGGTTGGAAATTTGGATCTAGGATAATGAGGGGCTAATAATAGCTTTGTTGAAGAAATGGCTAGGCCTGCAAAGGGGAGGAGGACTGGAAGTCATGCTTCCCAAATGCCTCGTGTTGAGAGAGAGCTAGGAGAAGCGAAGCATAAAATTTTCAAAGATGTTTTGAGGGATGCTAAGTAGTATCTGGAGTGGATAGAGCAATAAATTGATAAGGTGAAGGATGATCAAGATGCTGAGGAAGCAAAAATGGAATGGGTTGTGAAAATGTTGGATGTAGGTTCGTCTTGCTCACGGGAGATGAAGCATGGGAATATTACTTTGATTTATTGGAAAATGAAGATGTTATTGGGTCTGGCACTGACGGATGCTCTAGGAAGAGAGAAGAAGTCTCGTGATTGGTTTGATGACGAATTGGATTTGATCAAGAACCAAATACTAAAGACTAACACTACACTAAACAACATTGTGGATGCCATCAAGGAGTTGGCTAGGAGGATCAACGCGTTGGCTCATGTCACCACAGGAAAGGTGTTCAGGACCAATACCATAAAGGGTTTGTCTTGCGACTCGAACCATGCCTTGACTCAGCACGTGGTAACCATCTTCAATGATGTTTAGTATTTGGGGTCTCATTTTCTCCTGTGTTTTGTTTAATATGCCATATGCTAATATAGACTATGAAAGACTTGTTTTAATTTAGGCTTAGTTTGGGGTCTATACTACTTGGATGGTTGGGTTTCCTAGTTCACATTGGGATGGCTCCATCTAAAACAATCAATATTTATTTCTTTCATGGATGAAAAATGCATTTTCTCTTTTTGAATGATTAATATAATGTAAATATAATTTACAAGAAAAATATTGATGATGGTTGTTCTTAATGTTCACTAAAATTAACTATGTTTATTTATGTGTTCGAAAATATTTAAGAAACTCATTCCTAAATCACCATAGTTTTGATGAATTAAAAGGTTAGGAAGTGACTATTGTACCAAATATTCTGAAATTGCTATATAGTGTGGTTGTGTGGAAGGGCATTTTAAGAAAAGTGTTTTTCATCTTCAATCCTCTTAGTGTTACAAATATGACAAATTACTTTGGCCCATGACATTAAATCACTATATAATTGGTTGTATGGAAGGACATTTTAACAAAAAGTGTTTTTCATCTTCAATCCTCTTAGTGTTACAAATATGACAAATTCCTTTGGCCCACGACATTTTAGGATTTGTAGCCTTGTTTCACTATGGAGCTCATGAGAGTTTGTTCTTATTATAGTGTATGAGATCCCCTTCTTTGTGAGATGCGACATTTTTATGCTAAACTATTGTATGAGACCCCCTTGTTTGTGAGACAAGGGACCCCTCCATGCAGTGATATGATTGTTAAAGTCTATAAAGGTGTACATACCCTACCCCCTCCATATTTGAACCTGTGACCTCCTAAGAGGAAACACATGTTCTTTATCGTTAGGCCGACTCAAGTTAAACATTAAGTGCCTAGTCATATCCATGCTCTCAATGGGGGAAATACACACTTTTATAAGGAGGATAAGGTAGGGTGTAGTGCATTTAATTTTAAGATTATAAGTTATAAAACATTTGTTCACAACCATATAAAATAACATGAGTGATGAAGTCTCAAAGAGGAGTACCTTCTTATTCCTATATCTTGATATGTTGTACTTAAATTTCTAATATTCATAAATATAATGAATGATTATTAAAAGTATAGTTGATAGGTTATAAATAATATTGGTAAATATTTTGAATGTATTCATGCATTAATATGCATAAATATAAATCAAATCAAATAATTATTTTCAAGATGCTTGTTAATCGGGGATAGTTTGAATTGTTAAGAGGAGAAGTTGTTATTCTCTCCATTCATGTTCAAATCCTACTTGTGACATGTTTGCTCCTCCATTACCTATTAGTATTAGTAAAGCATTATATTCACCACTTTTTTCATATTTTAGTTTTAGTTATTACTCAACATAATATGAATGAGATTTAAACATTAAAAAAATCATTATTTAAAAATATGTAAAATATAAATTATATATTTTGGTTTTATAAAAGAGTATTTTCTATATTTCCATACTAAAAATAAACACACATCTATAATCAAAATAAATCTATTCAAAAATATACTCCCAAAAAACAAAGATTAAAGGTACCCTACATCAAACATACATCTAGCAATAAGATGATTCAACATAATTCAATGAATCTATGTCCAAAGAAAACTACCATGCGAAAGACAGATCAAACATGCATATCAAACTACCATGTGAAAGAGAGATCAAACATGCATAGGCCATTTTAACAATCAAATATAATTTGAAGTTTTAACCCATTGTCAACATACATATAAATATGGTCAAATACATTTAAAGATACAATCAAAATCGGCAAAATGACAGTCAAGGTCCTTTTCAAATTACACCACTAGTGTAGAATAGTGCACCACTAGTGTAGAATAGTGCACTCGACATTATTATTGTTATGATGTTTGTATGTGGACTTATGGTATGCAAATTATGTTAACATTTGTATCTATTAGACTTGGAAATCCCTTTTTTTTCAAACTTAACCCGCCTTCAATTAATGGATGGAGATTTTTGTTAAAGAAAATGGTGTAATCATGTTGCCTAATCTTTATATGTTATTTTGCATTCACATTAATACAACAAATAAAGTTGTTTTATAAATTGATTATGCATACCTTTGAACATTAAACTTATTATCGATTTAGATAGATTGGAAAGAATTAACTAGAATCATGGTTCAATTAACATAACAAATCATTCACCCAAACAAATGATATGAGGGAGTCATTTCCCATGCTATGTTGTTGTGGAATGCTCACCTCTTTTGCTGTTATATTTTTCTTAGTGGCTTCTTTATTTTATATGATTTGTTAAAATGAGTCATGATATGATTTATCAATGGTCACCCATGTCCATGATGTGATTCAATAATCTACCACTAAGTTAAGAACATCACTCTTTTGTTGTTATATTTTTCTTAGTGGCTTTTTTATTTTATATGATTTGTTAAAATTAATCATGATATGATTTATCAATGGTCATCCATGTCTATAATGTGATTCAATAATCTACCACCAAGTTAAGAACATCACTCTTTTGTTGTTATATTTTTCTTAGTGGCTTTTTTATTTTATATGATTTGTTAAAATGAGTCATGATATGATTTATCAATGGTCACACATGTCCATAATGTGATTCAATAATCTACCACTAAGTTAAGAACATCACTCTTTTGCTATTATATTTTTCTTAGTGGCTTCTTTATTTTATATGATTTGTTAAAATGAGTCATGATATGATTTATCAATGGTCACCCATGTCCATAATGTGATTCAATAATCTACCACTAAGTTAAAAACATCACTAAGTTAAAAACATGAAGGAAATGTTGATGCACCTCAAAAGTGAATAATTATCACTTTAAAGATGTGATTGAAGAAAATCACTATATATTAAAATCAAATTATCGTCAAGTTAAGAATAACTACAGCTACCTACCTACGGAGGATATGAAAGATAAAAACCAATCACTATAGAAATAATTATGAATGATTTTGATAATTCAAGGGATTTATTATGATAGGGTTAGTTTTTCAAAGGAAGTAGAGTGTAAATCTTCTTTAAAACAAATGAGAAAGATTCAAATGGTGTTATTTTGGTTTGTTTTCATATTTTTAAGTAGTTTGTAGGGTCTTTTGCAATGTCAAGATAAATTATTCCACTTGAAAGAATTTAAAACAGTGTGATGTAGTCTGATTTTTTTCTATGATATTAGTTATATAGTAGCTCAAAGGAAGACTTAGGGAATTTTTTTTTTTTTGCTAGTTTTAAAGAAATTTCAAAATATTTAAGGGAATTGTTGATTCACAGTAGTGATATGATATAAATAGATGGAGAAATGGAAGGATTAGGGTTTCCTTGATCCTAGGTCTATATCACAATGGAGGGATTAGGGTTTATTTAGGCATAGGTTATTGATAATTATGGACTCTAGTTTAGACCTAGTAGACTATGAGGAGGATAACAAGAACAACATGATGTCCATCGTCAGGACATGGGAGGAGTTGCTAGAGATATAGAAAAAAGCACATGCATTTAAAGAGGAGGAGATCCATCCTACAAGTAACATAGATGCCACATATAGTGCATTGGGTGGGCGAATATTGATGGGAGAGGAGGTACACCTCCCACTAGCTAGGTTAGAACCTATTAAATTTAAATCCTATGTGCATCATTTCCATCGAAATCCTCCATTCCAAGGATTGTAGAACCTCTATGAATCTTTCTGACACCATCATCATGACCCGGAGTTGTACCCTCCCTCCTAAAAACTATTTATGATACAACAACTGTGGGATAGTCTGGAAATAGATGCAGAAGGTGAATCATAACTAAGTTAGAGAGCATCAAGATGATACTAGGGCATTATGTATGGATAGATAAGGGTTAAAGAATAATGAAGATGACTTTGGTTGGAATATTGATGGGAAAAATAGTGAAGAGAGATTCACTGTGGAATTGGTTGGAAGTTGTATGGGCCAAGATATTGGGATACATGTTATATTTTCATCTATTAGTTAAAGGATGGACCTAATTTGAGCTTTGATATGATATTGGTATATTCATACTTCTAGCACAATCTTGGTTATGGAGGCCCTCAAGCCTTGTTTTGAAATAGTGGCACCTAGGATTTGAACTTGAGAGAGAACATTTAGTAATTCAATATGTTTTATTTTCGTTGAGGCCTCAACACAACCTAAAAATCTAGTAGATTTTTGGAATCATGAGGAAAGTTAGATTTTATAGTTTTTGATCTATTAAGAGGGAAAGTTTCATAAGACTATGGAGTTAAGTGCTTTCCCTCTAGTGAGTAGGTTAGGATCACTGACAGACAACATAAATTCCTATCCTAATCTTCCCTAGAATTCAACATACATGCATACATAATTTAAGTGATGGAGAGGAAGAAGAGAAATTGGTTTACGATGGTTGTCCTTATCTCTTGTTGTGCTCTTGATCCAGCTTCAAGATTTACAAACCTGCACACAAACTCAAACACAAATATCCTTCTCATGCCTCATTTATAACAATATAAAAAATCACGATGAATATCAAAGAATCCTAATCTATGATTTGGAGCCATACATATCCAGCCAAAATGTACTTAAGCATATTGAAAAAACATGGATTTTGGTTTGGTGGGGAAGAACATGGTAGATTCAAGGATAATTTTAAGGACTCATACTTATTTAAAAGTGTATAAACCTTGGTGAATCTTACCAATTCTTAAAATGTCAACTATAAAATATTTGGCGATATTTTTATAAAATTATTTCAATTTCTAAGGATTTTATATAGTTTATATAATAATTTGGCGATTTTTAGAGTGAAAAAGTTTACCCCATCAAAATTGGGTGAAATGGGGCTTCAAAAAATGCAAATTGGTGAATCTTTTATTGGAAAACAACATGGAAAAATAGCCCTGGGATAAATTTCGCCCCTAAAATTATCCTTGGGTAGATTTATATTGAAAAATATGAAGCAAATAGAAAAATATACCTTAATGTCAATGTTGAACTCTCTTCTCTAGAGTCTAAGTCTCTTCCTTAGGCACTAGCATTGATCCCTTTCACCAATCTATCCTTAGAGATTACTCCTGTGAAGAATCCATTGGAAGGCTAATGCTCTTGACTCAAACCCAAACTATTAACAAAAAATTGAAGCTAAAGCTAAGAAGACTTCTACTCAACCAAGATCACTTCAGTGTAAGGATGCTTTCACTTGGAATTTTTCCATCCATACACTTCATCTCATACTTGTTATTTATAGGAGTAGAGAGGGTGATAAGTTCAAAATTTGTTGTCAAGCATTCCTTACACATGTCCTTCACGCAAAAAAATAACTCAGGGTCTTCCTTACACATGCACTTTTAGTCATGTTTTGTTAGATTTTTTACTTTGTTTAGCATAATAACATTAAACAATAGGATCACTAAAAGAAAGACAAACACAACAACAAAAGAAAACAAAATTTCTCTCGGGGAAACCACAAGGGAGAAAACCCCAACAAAAATTCCTCAATATAGAATTCACCAATACAAGATAAAACCCCAAGACATAAACAACTACTTCTTTTCTACAGCGAGCTTCTCTCTCTCTCTTATGCGAACTTGATCAAGTGAGTGAGTGATACAGATGAAAACTTGACCTCTCTATTTATATTGTTCAGTTGGGTGAATTTTTACCTCAACTAGGCCGACCTCTCCTAGTTTACTGGGTCGACCTACCAATTACATAATAAAATATCTTTTTTTTTCTAGATTCTTCTAGGTCGACACAACTTCTAGGATTTACATTGACTCTTTCAATGACTCTTACATGACCAATTACATCAATGACATATCCCTAAGGAGGAATCATAATAATAATACAAATACAATTAGAATATCTTCCGCAGTTACATTTCATTAACACTCCCTCTAACTAGGAAGTTATTCTACAGACATCAACATCAACATCAATAACTGTACAACTGACTGGTGAAACTCTGTATATCATAAAAATTTTTGGAACATCATCAAATGTGTGGGTCATCATCATCATCAAAATAGAACTACTAGATCATAATCCTCAGCATCATCAACATGGAACTTTTGGAGCATCATCAACATCATCGTCATCATCATCAGCAAGGAACTGCTGGAACATCATCAACAAGGAACTGCTAGAAAATCATCAACATCATTGTTAGTATGTGAATACTGGAACATCAACATCATTGTTAGTATGTGAATACTGGAACATCAACATCATCATCATCATCATCAATATGTAAATATTGAAACAACAACATCATTAATCATCAATACATAAATACTGGAATCAACAACAACATCAACATCAATATATAAATACTATATCATCATCAGCAGCAACAACAACATGTAAATGCTGGAATAACATCACCATCATCAACATGTAAATGTTAGAACAACATCATCATCATCATTAGCATGTAAATGCTGGAACAATATCATCATCATCAACATGTAAATGCTAGGACATCGTCATCATCAACAGCAGCATGTAAATGTTGGAACAACATCATCATCATCATAATGTAAATGCTGGAATAACATCATCATCATACATCTGGAATCTGCACTATGGTGAGCACTCTTGTAGATGATGTTGAATTACTAATCCTTTCAGACCAAACAATCCTAGTTAGACATACCAATCTACCTGGGGACCAAATAGACCATGTCTGACTTACTAATCCTTTTGGACCAAACAAGCCTAGTCACACATCCCAATCCCCCTAGGATCAAACAAGCCTTTCTAGAATGACATGCCAAACCTTTTGGATCAACCAGGCCTTATCAGACTGACATACAAATCCTAGACTAAGCTGCCACACCAAGGATCCAGGAAACTACTCTCTCTTTCGAGGGAGGTCCTTTCGGACCCATCATCATCACTTCCTCTTTCGAGGGAGGTCCTTTCGGACAACACCAAGCTTGTCTCTAAAGTATTCAATCTTTACACAAGATGGAGGCTTAGTCAATACATCAGCAACTTGTTCCTCTGTAGGAGCATACTTGAGCTTTATAGCTCCTTTCTGCACCATGTCCTGGATGTAGTGATACTTGATTTCGATCTACCATGAAACACCAGGTTCTCTCACATATTGATACAACTATGATTATCACAAAGGATATCGGTCACATCTATCTCTGTATCAAACAATCCTGCCAACATCTTGCAAAGCCAAACTGCTTTGCTACAAGTTGAACATGCTGCAATGTATTTAGCTTTCATCGTACTGAGAGCAACACTGCTGTGCTTTCTACTAAGCCATGAGATCATACCTGATCCCAAACTGAAACAACATCTTGAAGTGTTACTTCTGTCTTCAACACTTCCCTCCCAATTTGAGTTTGTATAACCGTGCAATCTGAACTCACTATATGATACATATCTGATTCCATAATCTAATGTACCCTTTAGGTATCTCATCATATGTTTTGCTACAACCAAGGGAACATTTCTAGGCTCCACCATATACTGACTCAAGGTGTTCACAACAAAATATATATATGGTCTTGTATTTTTTATATACATCAGTGAGAGAATAATTTGTATGAATAGTGTAACATCTACTGTCTCTGATGAAGCATCATTCAAGAGCTTCAATTTTTTTACCATCGGAGTAGGCATGGACTTACAGTCCAACATCCCAAATATCTTTAGAATTTCAACAACATATTTTCCTTGATTTAGGAAAATCTCATCTGGAAACTGCCACACCTCAATACCTAGAAAGTAATGCATCATTCCAAGGTCTTTCATCTCAAATTCTACAGCAAGCTTCTTCTTACATTCAATGATGGGATTGTCTTCTCCTGTCAAAAATAGATCATCCACATACAGTAATAATATCATGGGCTCATCATCTACAACCTTATAATAAAGGTTGGAATATTCTTTACTCTTGGTAAAGCCCAAGCTCATCAGGAAACCATCTATTCTTCCATACCATGCTCTGAGTGCTTGTTTCAACCCATATAATGCCTTCTTCAATCTACATACATGTGTCGTCCTGTCATTTGTTTCAAAACCTTTTGGTTGCTCAATGCATACCTCTTCTTCTATATTTCCATTCAGGAAAGTCGTATTTACATCCATCTGATGTAACTTCCAGTTCATCTTAGCTGCCAAGGAAATGATGGTTCTAATTGAAGTATATCTAGCCACAGGGGCAAAGGTCTCCTCATAATCAATTCCTTCCTTTTGATAGAACCCCCGGGTTACGAATATTTCCTTGTACTTTTCAATGCTTCCATCTGCTGAATGTTTTGTTTTGAAAATCCATTTTGATGATACTACTAACTTGTCCTTCGGTCTTGGTACCACATCCCAAACATCATTATTTATGATGGATTGGTACTCTTCAATCATGGAATCTAACCATTCCTTCTTCTTTGATGCTTCTTCGAAACATGTGGGTTCTTCTTCAACAAGGTTACACATCAAGGCTACATAACTGGAGTATGGCCTTGGTTTCTTGCTTTCTCTACTTGTTCCTTCCAGGGCACCATATTTTTCAGCATCTTGGATGATTTCTCGTTCCCAAGATGGTCTTCTTTTTTTCGTGAAATTATCTCATGAGGTGGCTCCTAGAATAGTTGAGCTTTGCTCTTTTAATGGTTCTACTCACAGTTACATCACTCCTAGAATGGTAGAGCTTTGTTCTTT
The DNA here is from genome assembly GCA_027924585.1 of Larix kaempferi. Taxonomy (NCBI): domain Eukaryota; kingdom Viridiplantae; phylum Streptophyta; class Pinopsida; order Pinales; family Pinaceae; genus Larix; species Larix kaempferi. The sequence continues at coordinate 3,371,223 of BSBM01000985.1, read as the reverse complement.
TAATAAAACAAAGCATGAAGCCTGATCATGGTTGATTCAACTAGCCTTTGGAACCAAGAGGAATGCTAGTGAACTAGTGAAGACTTGTCCATTGGAAATGAATGGGCTATTTACAAGGGCATATTTGAACATTCTACCACTTGGTTCTTATGATGTTCTCATTGGGATGGATTGGTTGGAATCATGCAAAGTGGAGCTTGACAATGGATTGAAGAAGAAGGAAGCCCTAGAATAGTAAGAAGAATCCCAAGGGATGTTTCTGTTAGATAGATTTTGGCCATGCAACTAAAGAAGTTTTCCATAAAAGGTTGTCAAGTTTATGCAACCCATGCACATGGAATAGAAAAAAAAAAGAAAAAGATGTTAGATTAGAGGATTATAGAATCCTGTAAGAATTTAGGGATGTATTCCTCGATGAGGTGGGAAGACTCTGGTGGATCTTATGCACTTGACTTGTCCAACTGCCACTTACTTCCGAGACTCTTGCACACTTTGAAGACTTGTATACTTCTTCTGCTTCTTGCTCCGATTAGAGCAAATTTGGGGTCTAAAATAGGCCTTATAAGAATACGAGCCATCTCGTAAGAAAACGATCCATTGAATTCAAGAACCAATAGAATTTCAAGAAAAGAGTCAACCGTAATGGTTGACATGTCATATTTAACATTAAAAAAACTACTTTTTTAATTTGTATTTTCAACGTATCTTCCTGTCCTTTTACTCAAATTTTGAGCAGGAACAGTCGTTAGATGCGGAATCAAATTCCACATCCAACGAGTACCCACACTGCATACTTTTGAGGTACCCCACCACATGAAAAACAAGAAATACATTAAAAAAACATATTTTTTTTAATGTATTTCTTGTTTTTCATGTGGTGGGGTACCTCAAAAGTATGCAGTGTGGGTACTCGTTGGATGTGGAATTTGATTCCGCATCTAACGACTGCTCCTGCTCGAAATTTGAGTAAAACGACACGGAGATATGTTGAAAATACAAATAAAAATGTAGTTTTTTTCTCTTTTCCTCCAAAATTCATAAATATTATTTTATTATTTTAACTATTATTTTATTATTTTCTTTAGGAGGCTCATTTTAGACCTCAAATTTTCTCTAATGTCGAGCCTCTTGCTTACTCCCAAGACTTGTACAAGCATCTCTTTGACATTATTTTTGAAGTGTCACAGGTAGATGGATTGGGACTTGTGCACATACCTTATGTACTTATTCAAACTGGATGTACTTCTACAATATGAATGTACTTATTCAAATTGGTTATGTACTTCTTCAAATTGGATTTCATATACTTCTTCAAATTGGTGCAAGGATAGTGAGTCCTCTTTGACATCAATGACAACCAAAGTTCAACATGATGTGGTCACAGCTGTGTCAAAGACATCGACATCATGGTCGTATAGGTGCTTGTCGCCTTAACTCATCGTTTTTGGGGGTTTATATTTGGATGAGTAAGCCATGGGTAATTTTACTTCTTATATATAGGTAAAAATGATGGAATTAAAATGGAAATTACCAAGAGGGTAAAATTTGTTGGCACACAACTTCTTTTATCATGCACTGGCGTTGACTCAACTACAGGGTCCATGCAAGTGGCCTTATTTTTCCTCTTAGCAAAGAAGAATGAGCAATAATTTGAATATTTTCCCCTTCAACGGTGTAGACAATTTGAAATTTGACATATGGAATGCAATTGTTGGATGAGTTTGAGATGACATCATATGATGTCATCATGCCCGCCTAAAACGTGTCCTTTCTTGAGTGGCACACATGGATTCCATCTCACCTTTCCTTTCATTCGTGGAGGCCCTCTTTACCATTATATAACCATATGTGGAGAGCTATCCTTTGGTAAACCGGGGTGGTAACTAGTCAGGATTAGAGTGGTTTTAAAAATCATCTCGAGGATCCCTTACCAATCATAACTCTCCACACATCCTAGTTGTTTTGGTCCAAGGGCTCATTCAGGAATGCTTATTCTCCTTACATCTTCACGATGTGCTATTTATTCTCACCATAACTTTGTCGGGCACCATCATGATGTAATCACTTTTTCTATATCCCCTTTTATGTTTTAGGCATCCAGTCCTTCTCTTAGTCTCGTGCTCTCCTTTGCTTTAGTGCCCAGTGATTATTTCTTTTATCTCTTGGCCTTCGACCCTTGGTCGCCCTACCAATCTCTATGGTCCTTTCGGGTGCTTTTGTGGCTCATTCAACCTATGCTTTAACTCCCACGGGCTTAGATCCATGTAGGCTTGGCCCCCTTTTAACATTTGTTTCCTCTTTTTATTCAGATTTTGGCATTCTAAGTAACCTTTCAAGCTTGGGACAACTTGAGTGCTAACAGAGTCTCTAGGGTGGAAAATGTATATGTAACACTTTATCTAAGATACATAGATTTATGTTAGAGTGTATAAGACATGTCAATAGAATTAGCATTCAATTTAATATGTGTTTATACCAATTAATACATTAATCCAAGTGAAATTGTTTATACATATATATATTGATAATATACACTACATTTGAATAGACACCATTTTCAAATTTGTAAGTATAAAATTGATTTAGAAATTTGTGTTTAGTTGTACGCATAAATCAATTGTGGCTTTCTTTTTAGGAAGAAACTTCTTTACATTGTCCAAACAGTCCACGGAAAATTTTAAGGATCCATAATTTTTTCAAAGTGTAAAAATCTTGGAGAATCTTACTAATTATTAAATTTGCAACCATAAAATGTTAGGTGATTTGAAAAAAAAAAAATTTCTATGGAATTTATATAGTTTTTGGACATTTTTGGCGATTTTTAAAGTAAAAAACAATTATCCCATAGAATTTGGGTGGATCATCTTTGAAAAAAAGTAAATTGACGAATCTTTTTTGGAAAAGTAGGCCAAAAAATAACACGGACTAAATTTCAACCCTAAAATTTTCCTTACCAAACACACATTATTACATGTAAAAAAAATTAAACAATATTTAACATAGTATTTTTAGTCATAATCTTACTAGGCATATTGACTCCAACCTCAAACCTTTTCCAAATACCAAATATCAAAATTGATATGGTTTATACCATATACTATACATTTGATTATGTAATCACTATCTACAATTTACATAAGGCACTTACAACCTACATAAGGCTTACCATATTTTTATCATTAAAATACAAACTGTGAGGTACTAAATAAGATATTTTTATAGTTAAAAGACAAAGGTATTAGATAAGAAATAAAGAATATTGTAAATTGACTTCTCGATATTACATAAGGCTTACTATGTTTTTATAGTTAAAAGACAAACTCCGACGTATTGAATAAGAAATATTAACTAGGTAATCAATAAGAAATAAAGAATATTGTAAATTGACTTTTCAATATTTCATGATTCACTTTATTATATGAATGTTATAGGTGTCAGAATATTTAATGAAATAATTTGATAATATTGAAAGAAAGTGGTTGAATTATTGCATGAAATAGTTACAAATTCTAGTTCAAGGTTGAGGTTATATGTATCAATAATAAGGATTTGTGAAATTTACATGTTGATTGTGAAAGTAAATATATCACCCATATTTGTTTTTGTTTTTGTTTTTGTTTTTTAGATTAGTTTAATTTAAATTGTGAATACTATGTGGAATTGTTATTTGATAGTTTATAAGTAGTTGAGTAAATAGCCTATCTTGGTAAAAAGAGTTGCATAACAACTACATCTAATGTGAATATGTTATTATAAATGTTATTACATTTTTTAATAAATATATTATATTAATGTATGCAGCAAGAGGTGTAAACATATTGTTAAAATAAAAGGGTTCCTTTATTCAATGGGATGCACTACAGATAGCTAAACTCCATCAAATGCTTGCTACAATAAGTTGGAAATGATAACATACATGGTTTGATGATACATGAATCATACAATAAGGATTACTCTCCTCAGCAAAATCGAAATTTAGAGACCAAGTTCAAAGTTTTTGGTTGGGTAGAACCCCGGGCATTATCAAACCCTAGTTCGGGATCTTGATTGAAAAGGTGAAAAATTAGGGTTTCTGCAAAAGTTGAAATTTTTGGAATCTGTGACCACAGTTGGATGCTCCTCAGAAAAATAGAAGTTTAGAGCACAAGATCGAACCTTTTGGATGGGCAGAACCCTGAGCATTATCAAACCCTAGTTCGGGGTTTTGACCAGAAGATCCGAAAGTTTCAAAGGCAATTTTTGAGGGGTTAAATTTTGGAGATTTCAAAATTGAAGTATACCATCTTGATCAGATCAGCAAGGTGCATCTTTTCATCCAAAAAGAAGTTTGAAATTCAAAGTTTGAATTTTTAGGGTTTCTCTGACAAACCCTAATCCAGCTCCAGATCTAGTTTCAGCAAATCAAAGTGGATTGGGTTAATCCTAGAAGAGAATGAATTGGACACCTACATAAGTGAAGAAGTTCCAGTTTCAGAGGGAGATGAGGCTAAGGTCTTACATAAGAAGATTACAAGCAATCCCGACATGTATGACTTGAAGAGATACATGTATGTTTTGAAATCTGTTCATGATTAAGTTTATGATATGTTTGTCTTCATTTGAGGTTAGTACAATCTTGATTAATTTTAGACTTGTCTTATCACCCTAGTAAAAGTATGAATGCATGTGAATACATTCATTGATTAGGGGTATGACACTTATGATTGTACTAACACACTATGTTGTTGTATGAGGATGATGTTGTCCACTAACATGAAGGGTACATTAAGAAAGACAAATCAAGTTCTAGATCAAGAACATATGACCATGGTGACATGAAGACAAAGGCTCATCCATAGTCATGGATCACATAGAAGCTATACTTACGAGGTATGCATAACTTGGTTCTACAATTATTAACTTATGAGATATGCAGGTTTCTAACACAAGGTCTCTAAGAGAACAAAGAAGACATTGTTTGGGTATGTCAGACATGCATGAGTAAAAGAAGTACTCCCTGAAACCTTGAATACTAATGCTTGTGATAAATTACCTGTGTATGAAATGATCATGACCATACATGTTTAATATTATTTAGAATCATAATGTTTTGATAGTATTGAGATTATACTAATGCATGTATGATTATGTATGAGACCTTGAGGATGACACTAGTGCACACTTAAGCATGCATAGTGTTCCAAGATGGATATAAGTTCAAAGACAGATAATCCAGGAAGCAAAGATGAAGAGGGAGCTCACTCCAATAGTTCCTGTAAGGAAGCAAAGATTGAGAGGGAGTCCACCCAACAAGCAAACAAAGATAAGTATTTAAATTGTCATTTCTTGTATATATGATTTTGTTCAGTCATGTACATACTTATGTTCCTAGATTTAGGATGTATATTATGCATTTTAGAAAAGGTTGCATTAATGAACAAGATACTACTAATATAGTAATGGGTAAGTGGCCTATGGTACTGTACAACATTCCATTGCTACTTATCTAGAATGAAACCTCTTTTCTAACATGTTGGGAGTTGTGCACACTCTTAACAAATGTTCTAATTATAGATATGGAAGGCATCTAGAAAGTTACGGGATACGGATAAATGTTGTATTGAAGCATTGGCTAAGATAATTGCATGACTGTATGACATATGTCTCTATGTGTAAGAATTTGTTTTGAAATCTATGAGATGTTTCTAATCATGCAATTGAACTTGTCTTGTAGGAAAGACCGTGTACCATCACCTACAAGAGAGACTTGTTTCGAAGAACAAGCGACGAAGACTCTGTTAACACCTAAAAAGTGCTCACTAGCTCATTTCCTTATTCACATGACCCATTTGTCCACTTTTCCACCATCTGAGCCTCTTAAGCCAACAAAAGGTCACCAAAAGACCTTAGTACACCCCTTTTTCCCACTCAAAAAGATTATTTTTCCTAAAAAAGCATAAAAAACCCTCAAAAAGGGTCCAAATTCCCAAAATATTAAAAAGGGAATAAAAATATTAATTTTATTCAAAAAAGGAAAAAAAGAGGAAAAAGTACCTAAACCATGTTGGTCAATACCATTGGTTTCCAAAAAACCACAAATGGTATTCCCCACCACCAAAACCTATAAAAAGGTGGTAGGGGCTCCTCATTTTAGATCCATCCATATTCCTATCCTCATGCTGCCAAAATCTCCCTTGAGTATTTGGTCATTGTAGCAACCTTGGAGAAAGGAACCATTGGAGATTGGAGCTGCTCACCATTGGAGCCATTCAAGCAACCTTCATCATTTGGAGGTATTGTTCTTGCAAGCATTTGCTTGCCCCATTGTCAATACAAAAATTATTTTTTATCTTTCTTGTTCTTGTTCTTTAATTCAAAATGCACATGCTAGTTTAGCTTAGTTTAGATTTAGTTTATTGTTATTTGCTTTACATTGAAACTGCTGCTACTAGTTAGCATGTGCCCATAGCACTAAGCCTGGTTGCAAAACTGGGCCAACAGACTCAACTACAACATTTGTTCCGGCAACGAAGTTCAAGAAAACTATCTATTGAAGAGTGCAGACGTAATCTTCCTTGGACAAGGGAAGTATGTAGTAGAAATCCTGAAGCGGTTCGGGATGATGGACTGCAAGGCCATGGCCACACCTATGGCATCGAACCTGAAGCTATTGAGTGATTCTTCGTCAGAGATGGTTGATGTCACGGCGTATCGTCAGATGATTAGGTCCTTGATGTACCTGACGAACACGAGACCAGATATTTTCTTTGCGGTGAACACCTTGAGCCAGTATCTGACAGATCCTAGACATGTTCACCTGATTGTTGTAAATCATATTCTGAGGTACAATTGATTATGGGATCAAGTATGATGTGAATCAAAAGTTTAACTAGAGGATTATGTTGATTCAGATTAGGCAGGCAGTGCTGCAGATAGGAAGAGCACCTTGGGGTGTTGCTTTAGTATGGGATTAGGTGTGATCTCTTGGTTTAGCAGGAAGCAATCCTGCGTAGCACTGAGTACAGCCGAAGTAGAGTATGTCGCAGCTTGTTCAGCTAGTTGTGAGGCAGTATGGTTGAGGAAGCTACTGTCTGAGTTATTTGATCTCCCGTTGGATGCTAACTGTATCTTCTGTGACAACCAGAGTTGTGTGAAGTTGTCTGAGAACCCAGTGTTCCATGACAGGTCGACGCACATTAAGATCAAATATCACTATATCATGGATATGGTGTAGAGAGGAGCAGTGAAGCTCTAGTATGTTTCGACAGATGAGCAGATTGCAAATGTGTTGACCAAACCACTAGCCAGAGTGAAGTTCGAGTACTTCAGAGAGAGGCTTGGTTTTCTTCAGATAGAAGATACTTCTAGGAAGAAGTGATGGGACACATTTGCAGGAGCCATTCCAAGCATGGTGGTAGGAGGATCCTTCCCATGGTTGTGGATGTAAGTGCCGTGTGATGAGCATCGGGACGATGCTCCGGTTACTGCTATGTATGATGATCAGGATGATCATGTATGATGAGCATCAGGATGATCCTCCAGATGATATGCATCAGGATGATGTTGTGACGATGATCAGGATCATAATGTGATGATGATATGCATCAGGACGATGCCATGACGATGATCAGGATGATCATGCAATGATGACATGCATCAGGATGATCATGTGATGATGATGTGCATCAGCACGATGTACTATATGATGATAATCAGTATGATCATGAGTATCAGGATGATACTCCGTGGCCATGGACAGATCGTGCAGGTAGCATGTAATAGCTCCCTGGGAGATCCGATAGTCTGAGCTCAAATTCTCTTGCGAGGTTTTGCTACAGGTTTGCTATGGATAGATTGTACATGTAGCATATAATAGCTCCCTGGGAGATCCGATAGTCTGATCTCGGATGCTCTTACGAGGTTTTGCTACAGGTTGGTCGTGGATAGGTTGTGCAATACGCATATAATAATGCCCTAGGAGATTTGTAGATACTCTTGCGAGGTTTTGCCTATGGCATATAATAACTCCCTGGGAGATCTGGAAAATGCTCTTTCAAGGTTTTGCTTGGAAGGACATATAATAGCACCCTGGAAGATTTGTAGATACTCTTGCAAGGTTTTGCCTATGGCATATAATAGCTCCCTAGGAGATCTAGTAAATGCTCTTTCGAGGTTTTGTTCTATGGAAAGTAATAGCACCCTGGGAGATCCGATAGGTTGAGCTGTGTGCTCGTAATCAGTCTTGGGTTGCTCTTTCGAGGTTTTTCCATACCACATGTAATCAGTCTTGGAGATCTTTCCGGTCGTGCTTAGGCACATAAATGATCCTGGGATGCTCTTTAGAGTTCTTTACGGTCGTGCTATGCACATAAACGTTCCTGGGACACTCTTTTAAGGTTTTGTGGTGGTCACATGTAATAGCTCCCTGGGAGATCTTGCCGGTCATGCTTAGGCACATAAAGGATCCTGGGATACTCTTTCGAGGTTTTGTTGACGCATGTAATTAGTCCCGAGGATTCCACAGGATGGCCCACTCATAGAGATGATGAAGACCTACAGGAGTCTAGGCCTACATCTAACATGAAAAAGGGCTGGCTCTATAGAACTTCCTATGACGAGAAGAATTGAGAGATATCCCAGTGATAGAGATGACGAGTACAGTAGCAGTGACGATGATGCTCCATGATCCAGTGATGATGATCCAACTCCAGAATTGAAGACTTGTGCCTATATGTATTGATGACTTGTGTCAAGAGAATACCTTCCTAGTTAAGAGGGAGTGTTGATGTATTTCTAACTTCGGAAGATATTCACTTGTATATTGTATTTATACTTTATTGTATCCCTAATGGAGATGTATTATTCCTCCGATTGGAAGTGTCATCAGTTGTACTTACAAGTGTCGCAAGTTATATTGTAAGTTTCATAACTTATACTTGATGGGTTATTAGACCACCTTGATGGGGTCAACCCTGTATGAGTCATGTGGGTTAAAAGGTTATTAGACCACCCTAGTGGGGTTGGCCCAGTCAACATTATGTTAAGTGGTTAAGTTGGGGCTGACCTAGTTGAGTAAAGGTCAAGTGAAAGTAAAAGTATAAATAGAGAGTGTGACTCTCTCATTTGACACATTCTCTCATTCACTCACTTCGCATTAGTGAGAGAGAGGAGGATTGTGCACAAGTGGAGGGGTAGTAGCTGTTGCAGTCATCTATCTTGGGGTTTGATCTTTGTGATCTTTGTATTGGTGCTTATTCTATCTCTGAGGAAGTTATGGGGTTTTTCACCTTCTTGGTTTTCCTCGGTGAAATGTTTTATGTCCCTTGTCTCTTGTCTCTTATGCTTGATATGTTGTACATGTTGATTGTTCAGTTAAGATCCTAGATCAGATTGAATTAAATGTTGAAAAACTAACACCTTGTTGGTAGCGAGTCTCCCTCTGTTGATGTCAACACATCTATTCTAGAGAATAGACCTAGAGGCACCCTGTACCTTGACCCCATAACCAGCATTCGATGGGTTTCCTTAGATTGACTTAAAAGATACCTCAGTGCCCCTTAGATTTTTTTTCTCACATGCTCGACTTCAACTTATCGCCGCACCATTGAGAATCATATAGGTTGATGGTTCTCTTATCCAATTTGGTCAAAGATCCAGAGTATCCTTGACTCTAGCCATTTTCTGAGTCTCTTTGGAAGCCACCTAGTTACATGCTTCCCATGGTATCTGGGAAACATTGGCAATAGTGTTTGGAATCTCTTTAGTCATATGCTTCATATGGTATCTAATTCCAGTCGCAATTCCCTAGACCTATTTGATTCAATCCACCAGTTGTTTGAGTCGCCTGTGAGGAGTTTCTTTTCTCTATACTCCTTTCAGATCTTGGGCCCCTCCAATTTTCAGCAGGGCATTGGTTATAGTTATTCCACATTCCATTGGGATGCCATTGTTCAGACCTGTGTTCTTTTGATCAACCATGGTTGCACCATGATTATGTATCCATTATGTGTTCAAATTGGGTCCCTCCTTGACCTTCATTATGTATCCATATTGGATCCCCCTTTGAACGTCATGATGTATTGTATCCAACAACTATTTATGTATTAATCAAGGTCCTCTTGCTCTATATCCTAGTTTATATTGAGACATTGATATGAGCATGGGTATTCTTGCCTTGTCTATATGTATGAGATTGTATACAACTCTTCCAGTTTGAGTACTTTGTCTACATGTATGGTCCTATGTAGTCTCTCGGGAGGGAAAGTCCTCTCCACTATGATTTTGTTCTTCTATTTAACCATCACCCCTTATCTCTTGATAGTATGAAATCCCTATTATGTATTTCGTTCATATGATGAGCTCCTGACCTCACACATCAAGGGGCAATTTGTTAACAATCAATTTTTTCTCACCTGCCATGTCATTAGCTTCATCACTCTTATATGTCATCAATTGGCATCATAAACACCATTTTACCACCTTATTACATCCATATGACCTAAGGAAGTGATAAAATTCCTAAAATTTGAAAGTCAAACCATGTAATTGAGCAATTTGAAAGGGGTTGATGATTTTCCCTCAAAAAGAGCAACCTAGGTCACAGGTTTTTTCTAAAAACGTGTGACCTAGTCCCAAAACATTATTTTCGAGAATAAATTTATTATTTCCCACTTCCCTAATGAAGCAATGGACAAAAGTGGACACATACCTTAACGTGGTCCAAAATCAGTTACGAATCTAGCTTCAAAAACCTTAATTTCTTCACTAAGAAATCAAGGAGATGGAGAATGTTTACATTGGATCTAGATCTTTCTCTTGACCACTCTTGTTCCTATAAAAAATCCCTCAATGTCACCATTCCACACACATAATTTTCATATCATACTCACATCGTTACTCTGCCAAAATTCTCCCAGAACTTGAAGGAGACCATTACCTACTTTCTACTTTGACATTGTGGAGATTTATTTAGTGACGGTTTGTTGGAGATTGAGAGGTCACAAAGGAGATGCACGGACCTTCCCTTTGACAACTGTGGAGGCCCCATTTCCTCTTCATTGTACCAGGTACATTTTCTGTACTATTCTTTGTAATGATAGTGAAATCCATTCTTTGATTCCTTACATGTTGTCTTGATGATCAGTGTGTGATGCAATTTGAAGAAGGTTGATAGTTTGTTTTGATTGGTTTTTGTTGTTTTGTTTTTTAGCTATTGAATCTGCTATCAAGGATTTCTAACCCCTTCGTGGATGCTTTTGGCACACGTGGGTGAGAAATCACACCATACAGACCTAGAGATAAGTGAATGCATTAATATTTAAGGAGAAATCATAGTTGATGAGTGAAGAGAAACAACAAGATAAACTAAGATCTCTTTTGTTGTTTTTTTTCCATCCTAGTAGAAATTAATACTCTCTCTCCCATGTTGCAATACATACCTAGGATTGTGTAACATCCCAAAATTTCACAAAACTTTAAATTTTTTCTAAGTAGCATTAAATGCTTATAATCGCTATGCGGAAGTATAATTAATGTTAATTTGTTTATTTAAACGACAGCCTGGTGACAACACTTCTTCGAAGATTCGTCAATGATTATAAACATGTTACGTCGATTACATGCTATGTTTGACATAAAGTCTTTACTGCTTGCAAATGTTTATAAGCATCTATTTATGCAGTCATTAACTGCTGGATGTTTTAATACCATTCTATTTTCTGAATAATTATGTTTTAATTTTATCTTTTACTATAGTACTGTTTTATCCATAAGTACTAACTGTTTGATTTTATTGATGATAAAGGGATCCTATGGGAACCCCGAGGCTTACTTAGCTCTTTAGATAACGCTCTTGAACTTCTGTTGCAGATCACAGGTAAGAGCGAGACTTCTTTCTGAAGCCTTTATGATGTATGTAAAAAGGACTTGTTTTAAACTTCAATAAGCCTCCGATGTTAAGTACAAAAGTTTAGAGAACTTAGTTTGTGCAAGGGTATGATCTACCCTAGCTATGATCACTAAGATAGAGGATTTACGTTGTCATGAAAATTCGACCTGCATAAGTATTCTACAAGGATTATTAATGTTCTATGCATTCACTATGATTGTCACACTCCAATTATTCTCATGCAAATGGTTTTATTAGTATTATTGTCATGTCTTAGTTTATTCAATTATTGACTATAGCTTTTATAATTGCATGCTTAAAATGGTAAGGTTATAACCATAACTCATTACTTATGTTATTCAAACTCTTGTATCCAACCAAACCCTATATTAAAGGTTCTAAACGTTGTGCTATAACCTATGCGTTAGAACTATTATGAAATTATACCATTGCTAGGTATTTTAAACTATGTGCACTAAAACCTTACACTATACACGTAGTGTGGCTCTAGAAATTGCTCTACTATATATATCTTATGACTATAGTGCATAGACATACGTATGTTTTAAGCATAGTGAAGGCCATGGATTAAATATGGGTGGATCTCTCCGTTGGCAGGCAACGTGCATTCGGTAGCTATAGCATTTAAAGGTATTAATTGCGTTTGGGTGGAATGCCGATTGGCATCCCTCGTGGCAGGGATCCACATGAAGATTCTTGGTCTTTGTGTTTAAACCCTAGTTGGGTTTTGAACTACTCGACGAGACCGTAACCTGGAACATTCATTCGGTAACGAAAGTGGGGAGAGAGGCCGACAGGCTCTGGAGTTTTTAGGGTTTGAACAACGGTTGCAGACAGTCTCTCCCAGGGTTCGATACTGGGACCTGTAACTGTATGTTGTCCACAACAGGTTATAAGAGCCGAGTCTTTTACAGGGTTTTTAACATTACGGGTTCAATGGTGAACCTTTGCACCATTGCTGATGCTAAAATCTTACTCAGTGTAGGTATGCTTAAGCATGCTACAGAAAGCAGGTAAAGTTATACTCGACCTTTGTATTTTCGCTGAGTGTTGTTAACATTGTTTTAAATTTACTTCAAGGTTTAACTAGTCGTTGTAATGTTATTCTTGATAGGTAACTTCCTCAGCAATTGGTTTTAAGGTTGGCCCTAAAGGGATAAGAGCTTCTTTGGACCTGGTAAGCCTCGGTGACTCCTTATGGGAATCTATTGTACTCAGAAGATTTTGGTGGAGCTTGGAATTGATGCCGGTCTTGTTTTGGTTTAGCTGAGACTTCATTTAAACTTAGAAAATATTGATTTTTACAGTTGGTTGTAAAATTTTATAAGCCGTATGGCATTTTTTGGTACAAGGAGGGTTGAACCCTCGACCTAACTTGCGTTGGTTTCTCAATGCTTACTGTATAAATTTATTTTATGGTTAAATACATATGGCTTTACAAGATCAAGGTTTGTTGATGTATATGTAACTTCGAAATGTATTTCACATATATGTATATTGTATTCCTATAGAGATGGTATTATTCCTCTATAAGGAAGTGTCGTTATTTATATTGTAAGTGTCGTAACTTATACTTGATGGGTTATTAGACCACCTTGTTTGGGGTCGGCCCTGTATAAGTCATGCGGGTCAAAGGGTTATTAGACCACCCTATTGGGGGTCGGCCATGTGGGTCAAAGGGTTATTAGACCACCCTATTTGGGGTCGGCCCACTCAGCATTATGTTATGTGGTTAAGTTCGAGCCTACATGAGTTAGGTAAAAAGGCAAGTCAAGTCAAGTATAAATAGAGTGCGGGAGGCACTCTATTTGCTCACTCACTTCTCACACATGCACTCAAGGAGGAGTGGCACACTTATGGAGGAGGAGGATCTGCTGCTAGGTTGTGTCTATCTCTTATGGTTGGTTGTATCATTGCTCTATCTATCTCTGAGGAATTTATTGGGGTTTTTCACCTTTATGGTTTTCCCCAAGTAAATCTTTGTGTCTCTTGTGTGCTTTCATTATTGTCTCCATGATTGATATGCTATAGATATGTTGTACATGTTGTTCTCTCAGTTAAGATCCTAGATCAGATTGAAGTAAATTCTGAAAATTTAACATGGTATCAGAGCTAGCCTGAAAGAAGGCATGATATGGCATGTATGACACTTGTTGCACTTACGATGCTAGGGCTTGATATAGCAAAAACCCGTCATCGTAGCACTTTCGCTATAAATCCGTTTTGGCGAATTTTTCGGATCTGAAATTGTTACAGGCCGAAGATAAGATCCCCATGTACCTTGTGTCCAAAGGAAAACCTCTAATTCATTGTACTTTGTGATTTATGATCTGTACAATATAGGGTTTCTGCCTCTTCCAGATCTGAGTCAAAATCAGGTGACCTTGGGAAAAAGGTCATAACTTGGGCTAGGAAGCTCCAAATGAAATTTCGTAAAAAGTGACAGGTAGTACACAGACTGTACTATCTCAGGAAACGTTTTCAGAGGCCGAAGATGAACCAGTGACATGTGGAACGCCGTACAAGTTCTCACGCCTGTATTATCCCAAAACAGGTCACGTTGCAACATTTGGCATAACTCTCTCTCAAAGAATCCAATTGAGGTCAGACCTGTCAGGATGGAAAGGTAACAGGTCAAGCTATCTTAGGAAACTTTTTTCAGACCCCGTGGATCAAAAGGTTTAGAGTTACACCAGAAACAATCAGGTACATATTTCTGTCAAAACAGAATTATTTTTGAGTACCTTCATTCATGGCTTCCGGAATTTAGGGCTTTGAAGAAAGTTGGAATTTTTGAAATCGGAAACAATCAGCTGGAAGCTCCTCAGGAAAATAGAAGCTTAGAGCTTTGGATCAAACTTTTTGATGGGGAAAAAGAGTGGACTTCATCAAACCCCAGTTCAGGGTCACGTCCAGTGAATCTGGAAGCTTCAAAGGCAAAATTGAGGAGTGAAACTTTGTAGTTTTCAAATTCTGAATATACCAGCTTGATCAGCTCATCAAGGCGCATATTTCTATCCTTTCGGAAGTTTGAAATTCAAAGTTTGAATTTTTGGGGTTTCTCTAACAAACCCATATCCAGCTCCAGGTCCAGTTCTTGCAAATCAAGTGGATAGGGTTAATCCTAGAAGAAGATGGATTGGTCACCTGCATAAGTGAAGAAGTTCCTGTCTCAGAGGGAGATGAGGATAAGGCCTTACATAAGAATATTACAAGCGATCTCGACAGGTATGACTCATCGAGGTATGTTTTGATATTTGTCCATGATTAAGTTTATGGTATGTTTGTCTTCATTTTATTACGGTTAGTACAATTTTGATTTTAGATTTGACGTATAACCTTAACAAAATTAACAAAATTATGAATGCATGATAGAAGATATTCACTGGTTAGGGTGTTGACACTTATGATTGTACTAATGCATTATGGTGTTGTATGAGGTTTATGTTGTCTACTAACATGAAAGGTACACCAAGAAAGACAAATCATGTTCTGGTCCAAGAACATATGATCATGATAACATGAGGACAAAGATTCATCCATTGTCATGGATCTCATACAAGATCCATTTACGAGGTATGTATAATTTGTTTATACAATGGTTAACTTATGAGACATGCAGGTTACTAGCACAAGTCACTGAAGAGAAACAAAAGACATTATACGGGTATGTTAGACATAAATAGCTAGCATGCTAATCCAGGTATGTTTTTCCTATATCAAGCTAGAATCCTACCTTGTGTTAGGATCTTATACTGTTGTTGATAATGATTATTCCTGAAGAGTCATAGGTTTGAATAATCATGGTTGTATGCATATTATGTTTCTTACCATAATTGATGATATGACTAACCAGAAGAATCATGAAGGTATAGGTTTTATGCATATTATATCTCTTATCTTGATTGATGATTCAACTAACCTGAAGAGTCATAGGTTTGAGTAATTACAGGTTTAGACATGTCATGTTTCTTATGATTTGACTAACCATAAGAATCCTACATAAACCTTGAATGCTAATGCTTATTATTTTCTGTTTGAAATGATCATGATTATACATGCTTGAGATTATTGTGTTTTAATAGTATACTAATGAATGTATGATTTTATATGAGATCACAAGGATAACACAATCATGATACTAATAAGCATGCATAGGGACCAAGGATGAATGTAAGTTCAAGGACAGGTAATCCAGGAAGCAAAGATCAAGAGGGAGCACACTCCAGTTGTTCCTGCAAGAAAGCAAAGGAACACACTTCAGTAGTTTCTGCAAGGATGCAAATATTCAGAGGGAGTTGACAATCTTTCCACAACAGAAAGGTGTAGAAGAAGCTACTTCAGATTAGGACTCCAGCAGCTCCTGTAAGGAAGCAAAGACTCAGAGGGAGTCCACCCAACGAACAAACAAAGATAAGTATTTTCATTTCTTGCATATGTGTTTGTTTAAATAAAATTGTTCAAAGATGTATATGCTCATGTTTCTAGACTTAGGATATGTATTGTACATATTAGAATAGTTGCATTGATGAACAGTATACTACTAATATACATGGGTAAGTGGCCTATGGCACTGTACAACATTCCATTGCTACTTATCTAGAATGAAACCTCTTTGCTAACATGTTGGGAGTTGTGCACACTCTTAACAATGTTCTGGTAGAGATTGGAAGGCATCTAGAAAGTTACGGGATATGGATAAATGTTGTATTGAAGCATTGGCTAAGATAATTGCATGACTATATGACATATTTCTTTATGTGTAAGAATTTGTTCTGAAAATTATGAGATGTTTCTAATCATGCAATTTAACCTGTTTTGTAGGAAAGACCGTATATCTTCACCTACAAAAGGACTACAACATTTGTTCCAGCAACAAAGATATCTATTGAAGATATTGAAGTTCCCAGGATCTGGGATGAAGAAATGGAATGCCATGATCCGTCGATCATGAAGAATGATGTTTGGGATGTAGTCCCAAGACCTGAAGGGAAGTTTGTTATGACTTCTATATGGAACTATCAGATCAAGCATGTTGCAGATGGCAACATTGAGAAATATAAAAGTGATGAAATAGAAGATGCACCAGATGGATTTCAAGACAGCATGGTGTAGTCATATATGTGTGCAGAACTTGGTATGGTAGGATAGACAGCTTTCTATCCAGTTTGGGCGTTACCAAGAGTAAAGCAGATTCCAACCTTTTCTACAACGTTGAGGAAGGCAATCCAGTGATACTACTTTTGTATGCAGATAACCTGTTTGTTACAGGTGAAGATAGATTGATTGCCGACACGCAGTGGAAGCTTTCTGCCGAGTTCGAGATGAAGAACTTGGGGATGATGCACTATTTGTTTTTGGCATGGAGGTGTGGCAGAGTGCAGATGGAATCTTCCTTGGACAAGGGAAGTATGTAGTAGAGATCCTGAAGAGGTTCGGGATGATGGACTGCAAGGATATGGCCACACCTACGGCATTGAATCTGAAGCTTCTATGTGATGCTTCATCTGAGCCGGTTGATGTCTCTTTGTATCGTCAGATGATTGGGTCCTTGATGTACCTGACGAACATGAGACCAGATATTTGCTTTGCTGTGAACACATTGAGCAAGTTCCTGACGGATCCGAGGAGTGTTCACCTAGTTGCTGTAAAGCATGTTCTGAGGTACCTGAAGGGTACAGTGGATTATAGGCTCAAGTATGAAGTGAATCAAAAGTTTAACCTACAGGGTTATGTTGATTCAGATTGGGCTGGCAGTGCTGCAGATAGGAAGAGCACATCTAGGTGCTGCTTCAGTATGGGATCAGGTGTGATCTCTTGGTTTAGCAGGAAGCAGTCCTGTGTAGCACTGAGTATAGCTGAGGCAGAGTATGTTGCAGCCTGTTCAGCTAGTTGTGAGCCAGTATGGCTACGGAAGCTACTGTCTGAGTTATTTGATCTCCCGTTGGATGCTACTGGTATCTTCTGTAATAACCAGAGTTGTGTGAAACTATCCAAGAACCCAGTGTTTCATGACAGTTCGAAACACATAGAGATCAAATATCACTATATCAGGGATATGGTGCAGAGAGGAGCTGTGAAGATCCTATATGTTGCGACAGACGAGCAGATTGCAGATGTGCTGACGAAGCCACTAGCCAGGGTGAAGTTCGACTACTTCAGAGAGAGGCTTGGCGTTCTTCAGATCGAGGACACTTCGAGGAAGAAGTGATGGACACATTTGCTGAAGCCATTCCAAGCATGTTGGAAGGAGGATCCTTCACATGGCTGTGGATGTAAGCGCTGGATGATGAGCATTAGGATGATGTTCTGGTTTCTGCTTGGATATGATCAGTTGGATCATTTTTATGTATGTATGTACGCATCATGTTGGATGCTAGATATGATCAGTTGGATCATTTTTATGTATGTATGTACGCATCATGTTGGATGCTGGATATGATCAGTTGGATCATTTTTATATGTGCATCATGTTGATGCTGGATATGATCAGTTGGATCATTTATACGCATCATGTTGGATGCTGGATATGATCAGTTGGATCATGTGTATGTATTTTGTATATGCATCATGTTGGATGCTTGGACCATGTATCTGTATATGTATCAGGTGGATACATTGTATGATCAGATGGATCATGTATGGTGATATGTATCATGTATTTGTATTTGTATTAGGTGGATACATTGTATGATCAGGAGGATCATGGATGATGATATGTATCAGGTAGATGTTTGGTATGCATCAAGTAGATGCATTGATGGTCAAGTAGATCATGCAGCAAGATGTTGCAGTGATGATCAGGATGATCATGGATGATGAGCTTCAGGATGTTGCTCCAGATGACATGCATCAGGATGTTGCAGTGATGATCAGGATGATCATGGATGATGAGCTTCAGGATGTTGCTCCATATGACATGCAGCAGGATGTTGCAGTGATGATGATCAGGATGATCATGAGTACATCAGGATGATGTATGTTGAGTATCAGGTTGATACTCTGTGGCCATGGATCAGGTTGTGCAGATGAGCATGTCTGGGAGATCCTATAGGTCGGAGTTGTGTACCCGTAATAGCCTGGGATGCTCTTTCGAGACATTGCTCTGGGAGGACATGTAATTTGTGCCCTGGGAGATCCTTCAGGTCGGAGTTGTGTACCCATAACATCCTGGGATGCTCTTGCGAGGTTTTGTCCTATGGCATGTAATTTGGGCCCTGGGAGATTTCAGGTCGGAGTTGTGTACCCGTAACATCCTGAGATGCTCTTTCGAGGTTTTTCCATGACCACATGTAATTTGTTCCCTGGGATATTTCAGGTCGGAGTTGTGTACCCGTAACATCCTGAGATGCTCTTGCTAGGTTTTTTGGTGGACCACATGTAATTTGTGCCCTAGGAGATCCTACAGGTCGGATTTGTGTACTCGTAACATCCTGGGATGCTCTTTCGAGGTTTTGTGGTGGGGTCACATGTAATAGCGCCCTGGGAGATCCTACAGGTTGGAGTTGTGTACCCGTAACATCCTGGGATGCTCTTTCGAGGTTTTGTGGTGGGGTCACATGTAATAGCGCCCTGGGAGATCCTACAGGTCGGAGTTGTGTACCCGTAACATCCTGGGATGCTCTTTCGAGGTTTTATGACGCATGTAATAAGTCCTGAGGATTCCACAGTATGGCCAATGATGATGAAGACCTGCAGGTGGTGGGCCTACATCAAGTATGAAAAAGGACTGGCTCTGTAGAACTTCCTATGACGAGTAGATTCAGAGATTGATTGAGATAGCAGCAACAGTGACGATGATGATGACTCGATGACGATTATCCAGTGACGATGATCCAGAGAAGATGACTTGTGCTAGAAGAACTGTGCTGAGAAATACCTTCCTAGTTAAGAGGGAGTGTTGATGTATATGTAACTTCGGAATGTATTTCACATATATGTATATTGTATTCCTATAGAGATGGTATTATTCCTCTATAAGGAAGTGTCGTTATTTATATTGTAAGTGTCGTAACTTATACTTGATGGGTTATTAGACCACCTTGTTTGGGGTCGGCCCTATATAAGTCATGTGGGTCAAAGGGTTATTAGACCACCCTATTGGGGGTCGTCTCACTCAGCATTATGTTATGTGGTTAAGTTCGAGCCTACATGAGTTAGGTAAAAAGGAAAGTCAAGTCAAGTATAAATAGAGTGCGGGAGGCACTCTATTTGCTCACTCACTTCTCACACATGCACTCAAGGAGGAGTGGCGCACTTATGGAGGAGGAGGATCTGCTGCTAGGTTGTGTCTATCTCTTATGGTTGGTTGTATCATTGCTCTATCTATCTCTGAGGAAGTTATTGGGGTTTTTCACCTTTATGGTTTTCCCCAAGTAAATCTTTGTGTCTCTTGTGTGCTTTCATTATTGTCTCCATGATTGATATGCTATAGATATGCTGTACATGTTGTTCTCTCAGTTAAGATCCTAGATCGGATTGAAGTAAATTCTGAAAATTTAACAAGGTTTATATTAAAATACGATTCAGAGAGTTTACTCTCGGCATTTGTTAATTTTTGCAATGAATAAAATTTGATAAAAGATAACTGTGTTTGAGGGCAAATCCCATCTCTGTTGGCAAAAATGGTTGTGATGTTATATTTAAAAAGTTATTTCAAACGTTGGTTGTAAGGTTGGGTTTTAAAAGCCTACCATAACTAGTTACTGTGTTTACGATTTGCTTGCGGCCATACTAAGGGTTTTGAACCCTGACCCTGATATGTATTTAAGTTTTAATTGATATCTTGTAAAATTATCATGTGGCTTTTAGGGTGAATCGAGACTCGAACCCTGCACACTTGTGTTTTTAGAAACTTGCAAAGGCCGTGTTTAAAAATTATGAAAGTGTGATCTGTTTGGGTGAACCCTTCAGGTATCGAACCCTAGTCTTGTATTAGTTTTCTTATTTGGAATTTAAATGGTAACTATTATAGCATTACTAGTTTGTGGAACGAGAACAGGGTTTTTAACCCTGGAGTAGTCGATAGACTCTTTAGAGTTTCTAAATACATAAATAATCTTAGTGTAATGAAATTGTTAGAGCTTCTAAATGAGTACTAAGATATTGTGTGTTTGAAAGATTATTGCGTAAACATTTACGTGGATATTGTGGTGAATTTAATATGGAAAATACGATACTATTAGGGTTTTGCATCAAAATTGTTTATATAAAGAGCTAGATTTATAGCATGTTTCTGTAGTTGTTTAAGAGATAAAGTCGATATTGAGATTTGCATTACCACTGTTTAAAATCTATTATTAGAGTATTAATGCTATGAGAGTAAAATAAAATGAATATTATTAGTTTTGTAGAAAGGAGAGATGCCTATATTGTTTTTAACTGTTTTGTGAAGTATTCAAGAACTCTGTCCTATTTTATAATATTTATAAAGCAGTTCTTTTCATAATAATTTTGTACATAAGTGAGGTCTGATTTTAAGTATCAATTATGTATTGTAAAAGGATTTATACAGATGGGCAATGTGTTGATAGTTATATTGTTAAGTTACATGCAGAAATATCTAAGTTTCCTAGTTAGGGTTCTGTAGTGTTTTACTGAAACTAAACAGTTTAACTGTATTGAAATAAAACAGATTTATCTAAGAACTTCAGTCAATTTGAATCCATCTAAAAATATCATTTTTCCAATCTATTTTAAATTCATCTTCCATGTACTAGAGTATGACACTAAAACAGTGTGTGGAAAAATACAGAGAAGCATTTCTATTATATCATTCATCATTTAAAGTTGAAATTTAACTATCCATTTAACATTTTAACCTAGCAGATAAATAGATTTTCAGAATAGATAATGTTTCAGAAATTAAACATTTATTAACAATTAAGAAATATCTAAGATTTAATAACAAATTGATAAAATAATTTCATTCATTTCTTCACTAATGTATTTGGACATAAAGTAAATAAGATAACACAATTAAAACCTAGTAACTGTAGAAGAGACAAATAGCCAAAGGATCCCGTTCCACCCAACCTTTTCCTGAAGACAACCAAGTTACTTGCCTTAGGACCCCCAAGCCTATTCACTGAACCACCATGATGAAGATGTTGTGTGGAGAATGGAATAAATTCCCTTGCAACTCAGCAGTAGTACTTGGCAGTAATATTTCTGCCTTTAGCAATATTGAACTTAGCAATGTGGCTGCACTAGTTTAGAATGCAGTCTTAACTTACTCAATCAATTCTAACCTTCCCCTCATTGAATCTCTTGTGCTCTCTTGTCTTTCACTTTCAGAAATTTTCACAAGGTAAGAACTAAAGAACCTCCTACTGAATTCAATGGGTAGATAAAGCATGCCTAGGTCTTTGGTCAGTTTTCTTTAATTAATGAGCCACCTTCTCAGTTCCAATTTCTTGGGGAACATGGCCATAAAAATAAGGAAGTTGCCCCCTGCAATAGCTAGAAGTGAGTTGAGGATGCTTCCAAGTGTCAGTTTGCTCTCCACCCCAATCCATTCCTCCTAGTGGGTCAGTGAACACTCATTCAACATTCTCCTTTGGATATTTGTCTCCTCTTTTATTTATAAATAATAAAATATTCAGAATAATTAATTACAGTCATCCTTGACCCCACTTGGTCAATAAACGCAAAACTTCACTATAACATAAAACATAATGTTTTTCTGACAGCATAAAATGTTCATAATTTGGGTATGTGACAAACACCCCCTCTTAAATTCAACATCGTCCTCGATGTTGCTTTATTCATCATCATTTAATTCCTCCTGGAACAGATTCGGATATGCCACCCGCATATTACTTTCCAACTCCAAATTTTCTTCATCTGGACTAAGGTTCTTCCATTGTACCTTTACCTGTCCAATGGTACGATTACGAAGCAAAATTTTCCTCTTGTCAAAGATACAATCCGGTTCCACTATAAAATCTCCTACTGGTTCCACCTGTACATCATTCTACTTAATCATATGAGTAGCATCATTCACGTACTTTTTCAAAAGAGAGATGTGAAATACATTATGTACTTTAAGATTTGGTGGCAAAGCCAACTGATATGCCGCTAGTCCAATCCTAGACAATATTTCAAAAGGTCCACAATACCTTGGTTCTAGTTTAGCACAGCTTCCTAACTTTAAGGAGCTCTTTTTAGGTTTTACCTTGAGGAAAACATGTTCGCCATCCTGAAACTCTTTCTGAGTTCTTTTGAGATCTACATGGATTTTCTGTTTATCTTGTGCATTTTTCAAATTTTCCTGAACCTGTTTCACGGTTAGTTCCATTTCTTTTAATAACTCAGGTCCTAACATTAACCTGTCAACTGGATTACTCTAAGAAATAGGAGTGTTATACTTTCTGCCATACAAAATTTCAAATGGACTGAGTTTTGTTGAAGCTTGGTAGTGGTTAGTATAAACAAACCCAACAAGATGCAAATATTTTTCCCATTTACCTGGATGATCTCTAACATACATTCTTAACATATATTCAAGAATCTGGTTGACTCTTTCGGTCTGCCCATCCATTTGTGGATGAAATGTTGTACTGAAATTTAAAGTAGTAACTAAACCTTTAAATAGAGACTTCCAAAAATTTCCTGTAAACTTAGAGTCCCTATCAGAAATTATAACTTTCAGAATCACATGCAAACAAAAAATTTGTTTCATAAAAATTTCAACAATGTTAGCAGCCTTGTAGGTTGTTTTAATAGGTATGAAATGGGCTGCTTTACTAAGCTTATCTATAACTATCATTATGGAATCATTATGTTTCTGATTTTTTAGGTAAACCAGTTATAAAATCAATACTAATTATTTCTCACTTCCAATCCAGAATAGGTAGTGGCTGCAATAGTCCAGCTGGGTGTTGATGTTCAGCCTTTATTTGCTGACATTCCATACACCTGGCAATATATTCAGCTACCTCATTTTTCATACTTGGTCAAAAGTAATCCTTCCTCAACATTGTTATCATCTTTTGGTAACCAGGATGTTGGTTGTGGAGCCAGATCTTCTAGTCTCATAGATGATATTGTATCAGCCGTGTTTGTACCCCAGTTCTATATGATGTGTAGGTGTACTTTACACTCACCCCAGCGGGGGGGGGGTGGGGGGGCATCGCCCCCCCACGGGGTTCCAGGGGGGGCCATCCCCCCTAGCTAGGGGGTCTGGGGGCCAGCGGTCCCCCGGCGGGGGTTCGGGGGCAGTGCCCCCGAGAAATGGGGGTTCGAGGGCAACGCCCCTGAAGAAATTTTTTGGGGCTGTTTTTTCCAGCTGTTTTGCGGGCCCATGGTTTTGGGTATCCCGTGGTATTTTCCCATTGTATTTCCCTTATAAAAGAAAGACATTGTAATACGGCTAGGGTTGATGTATTAGGTTTTATGCATTGTAAAGATCTTTGAGATCTGGAGAGAGACTGTAAAAACAGAGAAGAGGAAGTGCAGCGGTTGTGCTGCAGGTTGTATCCCTTCGACTTGCTGGACGGTAATAATAATAAGGACTGGCAAATTCAGTGTGGACGTAGCCCAAGTTGGGTGAACCACGATATATCTGTGTCTCTCTTGTAATGTGTATGTGTGATTATATTTCCATTTCTGTTTATTGTTATTGCTCTGCGATCCTGTTTTTCTAACACGGGATTCCCTGAGTATGGACTTTTATGTAATTTATTTAAAATCAACAACTTAATTTCAACAACATTAGGCACAATAAGTCTGTTTTTATAAAACATTAATCCTCTTTCATCAATTCTGAAATCTGTTATTAAATTTTCAGCATTATCTTCAGCAACATTTTCAAGTAATTTTTTATATTTTTCATCCATTCTGATTCCTTCCTTAATCTGATTTTCTAGATCAATTTTATAAGTACTGATTGCTAAAACAAAATTTAGCCTAGCATTTATGCTTAATGCATCAACGACTTTGTTTTTTTTACCTTTAATGTGCTGAATCTCGAAATCATCTTCGCTAAGGAAAGCTAGCCACCTAGCTTGCCTTGTGTTCAGATTTGGTTGATCCAACAAATATTTTAAACCTTTCTCTGTTATTAGTGTAAATTTCCTTCCGATTAAATGATGACGCCACATATTTAACGCATGTATCACGGCATCCAACTCTAAGTCATAAGTTGCATAGTTCTTCTCATGAATCTTTAACTTTCTGGACTCATATGCAATCACATGAACTTCTTGTGTTAATACCTCGCCAAGTCCATCATTGCATGCATCAGTGCACACGATGAAATCCTTGTTTGGATAAATAAATTTTAGAATAGGTGCCGTTGTTAATAGTTCTTTTAGTTTCTTAAAACTTTCTTCACATTTTTTATCCCAGATAAATTTCTTACCTTTCTTTTGTAAAGAAGTTATAGGATTCGCTATTCGAGAGAATCCTTCTATAAATTTATGATAGTAACCTGTAATTCCCATAAAAGATCATACACCAGTTAGGTCTTTAGGGGCATGCCATTCATTAATTGCTTTTATCTTGTCCGGGACTACTGCGATTCCATCCTTGGATATCACATGCCCTAGGTATTGTATTTTATCTTTATAGAAATCACATTTGCTGAACTTAGCGTAAATTTGTATGTTCTCTTAACACTTGTAAAATTATTTTTAAGTGTTCGTCATGTTCTTCTTTAGTCTTAGAATAAATTAGAATGTCATCAATGAAAACAATTACAAACTTATCTAAGTACTGATGTAAAACATTATTCATAAGACACATGAAAACTGTTGGAGCATTGGTTAGCCCAAACGACATAACCACGAACTCATAGTGCCCGTAACAGGTTCTAAAAGCAGTCTTAAAGATGTCCTCATCTTTAATTCTGACTTGATAGTACCCCGACCTCAAGTCTATCTTAGAAAATATCTTCTCATCGCATAGTTGATCAAACAGATCATCAATGCGAGGCAAAGGATATTTGTTCTTTATGGTCATTTTATTTAACTAACGGTAATATATGCATAAATGCATAGTTCTGTCTTTCTTTTTAACAAAAATGACAAGTGCTCCCCATGGAGACACATTGGATCTTATATAATTTTTATTAATCAGTTCTTTAAGTTGTGATTTAAGTTCATTAAGCTCCAGAATCTTCATTTTGTAAGGAGCCTTTGAGTTTGGTACCGCTCTCGGTACTAACTCAATGGTGAAATCTAGTTCCCTTTTCGGAGGTAGTCCTGGAATTTCTTCCGAGAATACATCAGAAAATTCCTTTAGAATGGGTATGTCTTCCAACTTTAACTTATCTTTCTTAGTTGATTGTTCTTCATTAATTACATTTTACGAACAACCTTTTTAACTTGTAAAGCAGAAATATGTCTAACATAAATCTTTCTAGGAATTCATTTTACTGTTACAGTTTCACATTCATCATTCAAGTAAGTAAAAGTCTTTTCAAAGCAATTTAATACTACCCTATGCGTTTCCAACCAATCCATTCCAATCAAAACATCGTAAGAACCTAAAGGTAACACATTCAACTTAACATGAGTCCTAAACTGATTCATCAATAATTCACATTCTTTTACATAATCAGTCACTTTCTTTTAGTTCCAGTAGCTAATTGGACCAACCATGACTTATCAAACTTGTCTATTTTTAGATTGCAATATTTAACTAAATCAGGTGACACGTAGCTAAGACTTGCTCCTGGATCAATTAAAATAGAAATGGGTTTATTTTTCAGCATACCTTCCACTTCAACCATGGAAGTTTGATGATCAACTTGTTTGTTTTCCAAAGCTACATTTATCCTATCCATCTCCCTTGTTAAGTCACCAACAGTAGTCTCCTCCTGTACTGTCTGTATGTTGTTGATAGTCCTCTTTTTGAGTGGGCAGTTGGATGCATAGTGAGGTCCCTGATAGTCCCAACATTTAACAGGTTCTTTCTGTTCATTGTTTTTAACGAAATTTTTAGGTGAACCACTGTTTCTTGCAGCTGTAAATTTTGACTATGTATTATCTGTTGAAATATTCCCTTGAAATTTTATGTTAAAATAATTACGTGAATTATTATTTCCAAAGTTGCGATTAAAATAAAACTGCTTCTTCCTTTGTTCAAAATTATTAGGCCTTTTTGCCTTCCAGTTTGGTATTGCTTCTCTTTTCTTGTTTTGTTCATAACAGATATTTTCTTTTCTCATGGCCTCTTCAAGATTTCGAGGACCATCGTACTCAATCCTGTCCTTTATATGAGAGGGAAAACAACTCAGAAATCTCTGTACCTTAGGCTTTTCTTCAGTGATGTAAGGCACATACCTTAATAAATTTAAAAACTTGCTGCTTAATTCCCTCATATCCATGAAACCTAACTTTAACTCATAAAACTCCTTAGCTCGTTCCTCATAATACTGTTCCAACAGAAACTTTCTTTTAAAATATTTCTTAAAATTACTCTAGTTTACACTCCTCTTTTAAACCTTTTACTCGTTTCAGATCTTACCACCAAATGTCTACTTTTCTAGTCAAATTATAAATTGTCATTTTAGTTTTTAAATGACTTGAGTAGATGTAAATTTGAAAATACTTATTCATACCGGACAACCATGCTTCGGCTGTCTCACTCCTTTCTGTTTCTCCATTAAAAGTTGGTGGTTTGATCTTTTTAAATTCTCCAAAAATTTCTAGTGTAGCAGTCACTTTCACTACTATTGCTGGAATACTTGTATTTTTTCCTGCGTGTTTTTTCATAAAATTCAGAAAATGAGTTGCTGTCATAGTTAGTCAATTTTAACTTTTTATCATTACGTTGATAGGACATAGTTCCAGATTCAACATTAATTTCTGTTCCTTTATCTTTATCATTATTATGAAAATTATTCAGCAAGATTTGATTCAGCTCCTCTTGAGCTTTCAGGATTCGTTCATTTTCTTCCTTAACAGTTTTTATCTCAATTTTTAAATCTTTTACTGTTCTTAATAATTCAGATGAATTATCATTCAATTCAACAAATTAGTTTTCTGCATTAATGTGTCCTTGTTCATTATTATTTTGTTCATTATTAAGGGACTTGTCCTCAACCGACTATTTTGGTCCTTCCATACCTGTAGACTAAATTTATAAAATGCTGGAGCAGAAACAAAATAAATAAAAATCAGTGATTTATAATTCTGTCCTAAATTTTTATTTGCACGAGTGAGCCACTTCAGGCCTAGTATTTGAACTTGCACTGTGATACCACATGTAACATCCCAAAAATTCACAGAAAATTTAAACTTTTTCCAAGTAGCATTAAATGCTTATAATCGCTATGCGGAAGTATAATTAATGTTAATTTGTTTATTTAAATGACAGCCTGGTGACAACACTTCTTCGATTAGTCGTCAATGATTATAAACATGTTACGTCGATTACATGCTATGTTTGACATAAAGTCTTTACTGCTTGCAAATGTTTATAAGTATGTATTTATGTGGTCATTAACTGCTCGATGTTTTAATACCATTTTTTTTTTGAATAATTATGTTTTAACTTTATCTTTTATTATAGTACCGTTTTATCCATAAGTACTAACTCTTTGATTTTCTTGATGATGAAAGGGTCCTATGGGAACCCCGAGGCTTACTTAGCTATTTAGCTAATGCTCATGAACTTCTATCACAGATCACAGGTAAGAGCGAGACTTCTTTCTGAAGCCTTTATGATGTATTTAAAAAGGACTTGTTTTAAACTTCAATTAGCCTCCGATGTTAATTATGAAAGTTTAGAGAACTTAGTTTGTGCAAGGGTATGATCTACCCTAGCTATGATCACTAAGATAGAGGATTTATGTTGTCAAGAAAATTTGACCTGCATAAGTATTCTACAAGGATTATTAATGTTCTATGTATTCACTATGATTTTCACACTCTAATTATTCTCATGCAAATGATTTTATTAGTGTTATTGTCATGGCCTAGTTTATTCAATTATCAACTATAGCTTTTATAATTGCACGCTTAAAATGGTAAGGTTATAACCATAACTCATTACTTATGTTATTCAAACTCTTGTATTCGACCAAACCCTATATTAAAGGTTCTAAACCTTGTGCTATAACCTATGTGTTAGAACTATTATGAAATTATACCATTGCTAGGTATTTTAAACTATGTGCACTAAAACCTTACACTATACACATAGTGTGGCTATCGAAATTGCTCTACTATATATATATTATGACTATAGTGCATAGACATACGTATGTTTTAATCATAGTGAAGGCCATGGATTAAATCTCGGTGGATCTCTGTGTTGGCAGGCAACGTGCATCCGGTAGCTATAGCATTTAAAGGTATTAATTGTGTTTGGGTGGAATGTCCATTGGCATCCCTCGTGGCAGGGCTCCACGTCAAGATTCTTGGTCTTTGTGTTTAAACCCTAGCTTGGTTTTGAACTACTCAACAAGATCGTAACCTGGAACATTCATTTGGTAAAGAAAGTGGGGAGAGAGGCCGATAGGATCCCGAGTTTTTAGGGTTTGAACAACGGTTGTAGACAGTCTCTCCCGGGGTTCGATACTGAGACCTGTAACTATATGTTGTCCACAGCAGGTTATAAGAGCCGAGTATTTTACAGGGTTGTTAAACATTATGGGTTCGATGGTGAATATTTGCACCATTGCTGATGCTGAAAGATTACTCAGCGCAAGCGTGCTCAAGCATGCTACATAAAGCAGGTAAATTTATACTCGACCTTCGTATTTTCACTAAGTGTTGTTAACATTGTTTTAAATTTAATTCAAGGTTTAACCAGTCATTGTAATGTTATTCCTGACAGGTTACTTACTTAGCAATTGGTTTTAAGGTTGGACCGAAAGGGATAAGAGCTTCTTTGGCCCTGTTAAGCCTCGGTGACTCCCTATGGGCATCTATTGTACTCAGAAGATTTTGGTGGAGGTTGGAATTGATGCCGGTCTTGTTTTGGTTTAGCCGAGACTTCATTTAATGTAATACCCCAATTTTGACCCTTATGGAATATTGGCTTTTAATATAAATATTGTATACATGCGATGTATGTTTCCCCTGGCATGGAGCTCAAGGCCAAGGCCCCGCTAGTATATGTTTGGATTTTATTTAGAATGGACAAGCATTTGATATTTTGTTATCCATGTGATATTAAGCCATGCAATATTGTAAATGATGTAAATATTCGATATTGCAATAAAATATAGAAACTGGCTATGGAAGAAACGAATGAGAAGGGGCCATGTGTATCCACTAGGGAGTGGTGAGGGGGTTGTGGGGATGAACCATATGCTATAAAATATCATTGTGAGAACTCATTTGACTTTCCTTGATGACATTTATTTCTGTTGTAAGGAAGTAGTTGAAGATTTCAATCCATGGATTCAATGGAGCATGGGCAGCCCAAAAATTCGTATGGCAGAGTATGGGCTATGTTTTCTCGTACCAGAAGTCACTCTATCTCATGGGCATGGGTTCTTCCTCATTCCCATTCCAGTGTGGAACATCCCAGCATCAATCTTTATCCAAAAATGAATTCCCAACAGTGAGCAAAACTAGGAATAGTAACTTTGCAAGAACCCACGTTTTGAAGAGCCGTAAACACCCAAAATTGGTATTTGATAGTGAAATCCAATGGGGGATCCATAGATATGAACCTTGGGGAGAAATTGAGAGTATTAGATACCCCGAAATCCATTGGAAAACCCAGTTTTTTCAACCCAGAAATGAAGTGACGAGATTGAGTTATTGGATAACATAACTATGAGAAATCCAAGTGTGAATGACTGAGTAGAGGTTGGGTTTGCTTGATAAACCCAGTGAAGGATAGAATCTCAAGGAATTAGCAGCTGGACCTTTCTATGGCCACCCTGAAGAGCACTGGAGGGAAAGGATGCCTGAGGGACTGTGCAGCAGAGAAGGGGACCTTCCTTGTGTTGGGTGTGGTAGGTATTGTGGGTGCCATAACTGTTGAGTTTAATTGAGATGCATGTAGCTCTATGGATGAGCTCACTGGTTTAGCATTGACCTCCTCTATCTTCTTGTATGCTTGATAAACCCAATTGCGTGTTGGATTAGCATATATGTTGAGTGAAACCATGGTTGTGAGTGAGCCCATCTAGTTACTCCTTAGTGGATACACAACCCAGCTCAGGGGTGATCTCTCAGCTGAAAGAATATAGGATGGACAGAGATCTATGGTTGGGTGGAACGTTGCTCTCACATAGCCATTTGTTGGGACAACTTCATCTCAAAGATAAGTAGTCTCCGTGGTTTAAATTGTGATCATTATGTGTTTTGTTCTGAATGTTAATTGTTCATGTTAATTAACTGAAATAATTATCTTATCGACATTGATATGAAATCTGTGAATGGCATAAGAATGGGATTCATCATCTGCCTGGGTTAAATATGTTGATGCATTCCATTCTATCTATGTGTTAATATGTTTAATTCCGTTGTATAATTTAATTGTGCATTTTATTTTAATTAAGAATTTTAGCCTTATGGCTTTGGAGAAGAATCAGACACCCCCGTGTTACAGTCATGTTCCCTCTGTGGTTTGGAATGATGGGAGAGGACGTGACAGAGTGGTATCAGAGCCCATGTTGTATCTCTGGGGCTGCTTGGGCCAAACTCTGAGTTACAGGTAGATAACAGAACGTTTTAACACAGTGTTGGAGAAGTTTGGGCATCGTTTTGAGATAGAAAAATGGTAGGATTAGAGTTCTAAGATGTGGCATAGGATCACACCATTGCATAGAGATCTCCAACAACTTTCCAACGGTACTATACTCGCCTCATTTGGCCATGGGACGAAGGAGTTATGAACCTCGGAAGTTGCAAGGTCGGAGGTTTTCCAGGGTTGCGGATGTCGGGTTTCGGGAACACAATTTTCCAAAAATTACGTATTGGATTTCCGGAATCCTGCACCCCCATTTAGTGGTTTCGGGTTTCGGGAATGCAATTTTCCAAAAAAAAATGCGTATTGGATTTTCGAAATCCCACACCCGCATTTCAGGTTTCGGGTTTCGGGAATGCAATTTTCCAAAAAAAAATTGCATATTGGATTTCCGGAATCCTGCACCCGCAATTTCGGGTTGCAGGGTGCACGTTGCGGGTTGCGTGATGGTTACATCCCCGTGACCACAACTTGAATTTCTGCACCCGCAATTTCTGGTTGCGGGGTGCGGGTTGTGGGTTGCGGGATGGCTACATCCCCGTGACCGCGACTTGACTTCCGCACTCGCAATTTCGGGTTGCGGGGTATAGAGCCCGAAGTTTGATTTTTGGATAACAAGAGCTTGCATAATCGAAATTGGATGAGGTTAGTGGCATTCTGAGGCCATTAACGAATGCCATGAATGAACCAGTGAAGATCCCGAGCCCATTATTCTCCAATTTTGGCACAAAATTAGAATTAATGGCTTTTACAAAACGTTGTCCCGACGCTTGACAGAAGGTCGGATTGAGCCAAAACTTATATGGAGCGGTCATGGAGCAGGAACGGTGTTAAGTTTGGAATTTTGGAGCCAAACTCCAAAGAATGTGGAGTCAGGGTGTGCAAGAAGGTCAAAACGCACTATTTCGGGCCACGTTTTTGGAATTTTGAAAAACTTGCAGTGGATGAAAGTGACCCTGTAATTAGGATTCAAGAAATTTACTAAACTCAACATTTATTATTCTTATGAAAACAAACAATTCACGTTAGACAAAGATTTCCCAGAAATGCACCGTTTGGGAAATAGCCATTTTTGGCCCAAAATTTGGAATTTTGGAAAAATGTGAAAAGTGAAAAGTAGTCAAACCCAAAATTTTATAAAAAATGAATGGAGCATCGGAACAGAGATCCGCGAGTTGTTGAGTGTTCCTTGTTATATGGAATAACTTCTCCCGGTAGAAAATTTTTTGTGATTCTTCATAGATTTTCTCCCACAAGTGGCTGAAGTTGGCATTCTAGACCAAAATACAACTGTGTAAAAGTGCAGAATTTTGGTAAAAGTTATCATTTTTGAAGTAACGTAATTTCCACACCCGACATTGGAATGGAGCACAAGGTTAGGCATTGGAAAGCTTATCCATCATGGAATAAGGACACATAACCAGAATTTGATTGGGACGATCTTACATCATAGATATTTAGATCAGAAAAGTGCTAGTGACTGTTTTGTCAAATTGTTGACAATATGGGCAATTTCCAAAATTGCATGAATGGGAAAAATAAATGAATGCATAACATCTATGTGAATTGTTGTATATTTCTATATGCATTCTTATGATGTCTAACAAATGTTTTCATCGTGCATAGTGCTTGCAGCTCATAAGATTTAATAGTGTAGCAAAAGTAGAATACAAGGAAGAGAGTCTCCAAAAAAAAAATGGTGACCATAAATGATGCTCAGGGTCCTTATGAGCATGAAGAATACATTCTAGGAGAAAATGTGCATGAAGAGAATGCTGAGACTGAATCTAATGGGAGAAGGGAGCAGATAACTCCCCAAAATTTGGTTGAAACCATGGTGAGTTTCAATGAAAGGTTGATGAAGGCTCAAGAAGAACAAAACCAACTCAATGCTGTTATTTTGCAAAGCCTCACTGATATGCAGCATACGATAAACCTTGGGTCCAACCCAAGTCATGTAGGTGAAGAAGGAATACATGTAGAGAGTCGCTCTAGAGGTCTTTCAAAGAAGAGTACTCCATGCCCAAGGAAGAGTTTTGTGAGCAAGAAGCATAGAACATCTTCCTCTAGATCTTCTTCCAGTAGATCATGCGAATCCAGAGGTTCTCAAAGAAGTCCAAGGCATGTTCCTAGGATATTTGATAGAACAAAGGAGCTCAAGGGAATCCCATAGGGAGAATTTAGGAAGGCAAGGCCTCCTACATTTGATGGAGAAGGCAAGACTGACCAAGAGGCAGAGGCATGGCTTCTTGGAATGAAGAAATACTTCATAATTCAGGACTATTCAGGGAATGAAAAGGCCAGAATTGCCATTTACAATCTAAATGGAAGAGCTTCCATTTGGTGGGATAACCTATTGCAAGTGAAAGGGGTCAGTGAAAGGAAGATCAGCTGGGAGAGATTCAAGAAGTACTTCAAAGAAAAATACCTTTCTGCTAGGTATTATGATAGTAAGAAAAAATAGTTTAATGAACTTGGGTTGGGACAAAAATATATGGAAGAGCATGTCCATAAGTTTTTGGAATTACTGAGGTATGTGTATTATATTAAGGATGAGAGAGTAAAGATCCAATGTTTCCTTGGGAATCTACCTCAAAGTTTCAAAGATAGAATTGAGTTTGTTAATCCACCAAGTCTTGATGAAGCCATTAGAATGGCAATGCATTGATATGAGCAGAATAAAGGAAAATTAGAGGTAAAACCAACGTGGAAAGGAAATCCAAGAAGGAGATTTGACCAAAAGAAGAGTGGCTTCAAGCCACCATTCAAAATTCATCCTAGAACCTTTCCACAGGGGCAACAAGCAATGAGTGGATTCAAGCCAGTAGAAGCAGCAGATAAAGCATCAAAAGGAACACTTCAGTGTTGGGGATGTGGAGAAAACCACATGCTAAAGGATTGTCCACATCAGAAGGAGAATCCCCAAAGGTTGCACAACTTAAAGGGAGCATCAACAGTGGAGGACATGGCAAGGGCAACGCCTCGAATTTATGCAGCGTTGAATAATCATCAGGCATATCATCAATCATCAGTGGTGGAAGTTGAAAGTAAGATTGCTAAGCAATCTATTTCTGTTTTGATTGATCTAGGATCTACTCATAATTATGTTTCTCCAAAAGTGGTTGAAGGTTGTTCTCTTAGAAAAGTGAAGCACAAAAAGTCTTGGTTAGTTTAATTAGCCACAAGGACCAAGAGAAAAGTAAGTGAAGTAGTGGTGGAGTGCCCCATAGAATTGAATGGAACCCATACACATGTAGATTTAAATGTACTACCATTAGGATCTTATGATGCTCTAATTGGCATGTATTGGCTGGAAAAGCATAGGGCCAAGTTGGACTGTTATGAGAAATCACTTGAATGCATTGATGAAGAGGGAAGACCCAGGTTGGTAAGAGGAATTCCCAAGCAAGTTTTGGTAAGACAGATTTCAACCTTACAGTTGAAAAAGTTTTATAAAAAAGGTTGTCAATTATATGCAGTCCATATGTCAGATTCATCAGAAGACAAAGGACCAAGGATAGAAGATTTTTCATTGTTGCAAGAGTTCCAAGATGTATTTCTGGATGAAGTGTCGGGACTAACACCAAAGAGAGATATTGATTTTACCATCGATCTTGTTCCAGGGGTAGCACCGAATTCCAAAGCTCTTTATAGAATGAGCACATAGGAATTGGTAGAGTTAAATATGCAGCTACAAGAGTTAATAGACAAGAGGTATATCAGGCCAAGTGTGTCTCCTTGGGGAGAACCAGTGTTATTTGTTAAGAAGAAGGATGGGACTTTAAGGCTATGTATTGATTACAGACAGCTCAATAAAGTGACAGTCAAGAACAAGTATCCATTTCCAAGAATTGATGACTTGTTTGATCAAATGAAGAAAGCTAAGGTGTTTTCGAAGATTGACTTGAGGTCTGGGTACCATCAAGTAAGGATTAAGGAGGAAGACATCCACAAGACGACTTTCAGAACTAGATATGGTCATTATAAGTTCATTGTGGTGCCATTTGGTCGTACTAATGCACCTGCCACATTCATGTGTCTCATGAATAGTGTCTTCAGCAAATATTTGGATAAGTTTGTGATTGTGTTCTTGGATGACATTCTTGTATATTCAAGGAATGAAGAAGAACATGAGGAACATCTAAGGATGGTGTTTTAAGTCCTTAGAGAACATCAGTTGTATGCCAAGTTAAGCAAGTGTGAATTTTACCAAAAGAAAGTGCAATATTTGGGCAATATCATTTCTGAAGAAGGAATTGTAGTCAATCCAGAGAAGATTAATGCCATCATGGATTGGTATACTCCTAAAAATGTTTCAGATGTTAGGTCTTTCATGGGTCTTGTTGGTTACTACAGAAGGTTTATTGAAGGCTTCTACAAGATAGCTCATCCAATCACTTCATTGCAAAGGAATAATATCAAGTTTGTATGGTCTGAAAAATGTGAGAAAAGTTTTCAAAAGTTAAAGGAGTTACTTACCAGCGCTCCTGTTTTGAAGATAGTAGATCCAAAGAAGGATTTTGTAGTGTGCACAGATGCTTGCATTGAAGGGCTAGGTGGAGTGCTCATGCAAGAAGGATTTGTGATTTGCTATGAGTCAAGAAAATTAAAGGAGCATGAAAAGAATTATGCCACACATGATTTAGAATTAGCAGCCATAGTACATGCTCTTAAAATGTGGAGACATATTTGACGGGAAGAAGATTCGAGCTTAGGAAAGACCACATGAGCTTGAAGTATTTGATTGATTAGCCAAAATTGAATGCTAGGCAAGCTAGATGGATGGATTTTCTTTGTAAATTTGATTTTGAAATTAAGCATGTAAAAGGGAAAGAGAATAAGGTTGCAGATGCTCTTAGCAGAAAATTTCATGTTGCAGCTGTTGACACTCAATAATTTTTCTTGGTTAAATTATCTTCTAGCGACATTGGCGATGCAACAATAAAAAATTTCATGGCGGGGGGTCTCAAACTTGGTCAAAAAGAACATTTGCCTTCGAGTATAAACACCATGGTTGTAAAAGAAAGTGAGGGTTCTATACACTCAAGAAACTCATGCTTTGAAATTTTTATGAGAAGACATAGCCTAAATATCGATTTTTGTGAGAAAGTTATAAGTCTTTTAATATTTCTATAAAAAGCCAACTTTATGAAGAGGGGTTTTTTATTTTTTATGATTAGAAAACCTTATGGATAAGGCCCTCAATCTCCATGGAGCCTAAGTTTTAGCTTTTAAAGACGACATAGATTTCTTTATAATGTTATAGTTTGGCTGCAAAATGAAAGATGGAACAAAATGTATGTGCGCCCAACACCGAGGGCTCATCACAGGACCAAGTGCCAAGCCTTGAGAGCCCTAATATAGTCCAAGCCCGCATTCTACAAAGGAGACTTTGATTTTTATAATGAGCCCGAATGCTAATTAGAAACTGGAACAAAATATATGATGCTCAGCACCGAGAGCTTGTCAAATGACTAGAGCTGAGCCAAGGACCAACATAACCTCCACATTCCA
This sequence comes from Larix kaempferi, assembly GCA_027924585.1. NCBI lineage: Eukaryota > Viridiplantae > Streptophyta > Pinopsida > Pinales > Pinaceae > Larix > Larix kaempferi. Next base: position 3,334,166 of record BSBM01000985.1, on the reverse strand, counting down.
AGCGCTACGAACGAGAGTCTCTCTCTCTCTCTCTCTTGTTACTTAGTGTATATGTGAAGCAAAGGGATATATAAAAAGAAGAATTTATCTTTATTACATGTGGGATAAAGGTCGGGATTGAAAACATGCATAAAATGTATTTGGCGCGCCCAGGTTTTTCCTCGAAGTGTAAAAGCTATGTAGAGGAGAGGTTGTTGCGACTATGTGTATTATTGCAATCAAAGGAAGAGAAATTTGCAAATCCTCCACCAATTTTTGTTAGCTTTGTCGTGACAATCCAACATATATTTGACCATGATATCATTCACTCACTAAATGATGACAGGCTGTGTTTTCAAATCCATGATTCCCATGCTGACACGTAGCGAGATCAAATGGAGAAATTTCAAAATGGATCAACGGTCCACATGACACCGCATTTACAAAATGCTCGGTGTATAGGAGATGAAGCCGGTATGGGAAGAAGACCACCGTCCAACGTGTCCATTTATGATGCATCCGCATTTGTGAAACGTTGTATTGAAAACCACTCAATACCCGTGCGCTACCAACCATTGGCGGGAGTATAAAAAGGGTAGGTAATCTCCTCTTTTGGCATCTTATCGTTTTAAACGAAACACCAAAACCCTAACACTCTTCATCCAAATGAGAGAGATCTTTGCAACGAGCTGGAGAATGTGTAACGTTTTCTGCATGGTTTTCTGGATTTTTCATGTTCATCATATTTCTAAACAAAGAACTCTAAAGATGAAAGTCATCGTGTGCCATCATCACACCTACGCACAAGCCAAACGTCAGCTATCATTTGCAAAATTGTATTCACAGAGGTTTGTATAGCTCGACATATTGATGGTCGCATTTGTAAACATTTCCATTTGCAATGAAGGAGAAAAACCCTAAAAGACATAGCATAGGTATTTTTTGTGAGCTACAGCTGCGAAATTTTGGACAAAATAGGGTATTCTCCTGGAGCGACCGATAGTACCAACAGAGCTGCTCGTTATCCAGTTATAGGAGGCATGGTAACATCGTTTTCTGACTGTATTCCATCAAATTTCTGGAGTTGCTGAATGCCAGTGAAGCAAATAGTCATAGGAATGTTACAGGGTTCCTCCGTTGGGAAATTTATAATCTGAAACTTGAGTCTGAAGCTTGAGAAGACACGAAGAGTTTTCAAAAATTCCCGGAGGTCATTGAAGTTTAGAAGTTCCGGCCAGTCATGCAATTTTGTTGTCGGGCCCTGCAGAACCTTATCTACAAATGCTTGCAAAGGCATTAGCAGACTATTTTGAGGCTAAATTGTTGTTGCTAGATGTAACAGACTTTTCATTAAAGGTGCAGAATAGATATAGAAGGCGATGCACACCTTGTCAGTTGGAAGAGTTAGCTTGAAGAAGATTTGAAAGTTATCCAGTTTCAGGACAATAGGAACCATATATCAGAGATTCTTGCAAAAAATGATCTTGAGTGTGATGATTTGGGATCCATTTGTTTATTGGATTCGGTGCTTCTTAGTACTTATGTGGAAGAAATTGTTGTGTCTGCCATTTTTTATCATCTAATGGTCAAAGATGAAGTGGACGAGAGCAAGGGAATGGTTTTGTACAGGTGTCAAAGGAATAGAATACCCCCGAAAGCCCAGAAATTCCAGGATATTCGACAGGTGGAAAATAAAGATGATTTTAAGCCCTGGAATTAGCAGTTTGAAGAAAATTTCAAAATTCCTCTATATTCTCTCACTCGAGATATTTTGCAACCGCTTCAGATTTGTTTTATTTGTAAAAAATTAGTTAGTTTATTATTCCAAGAAGCTATTTTTAGAAAAATACAGTTAGGGTTTGCTTAGAGGGAAAAATTTTGTATAAATTATGCATTTTACAACATGTAAAGGGTTGGATTTTCTGTAAGGAGAGACCCATTTCGGGTGTTTTGCAAGGGTTTCAGAAGTTAATAAAGATCTCAAAACTGAACAGATTTTTCTTCAAATATTCATGTGTTGTTTAAAAATTGCAGTCTGTACCCTTTCCCTTTCTCTATATGTGCAAGTTTGCTTTCTGCGTTATGTCTTTCATTATGTTATTTTCTTCTATGCTTAGATGAACGTTCATATAGATTGAGATTCATGTTTCTATGCCTCGATTTATCAGCATCTGAGCATCCATTTATTTCTCTAAAATTAGCAGTGGATTCATTTGAAAATTGATGCCCGTTGTTAATGGACTGTCTTTATTTCTTTCCCTATCACCTCAAAAAATCTTATTGACTGTAATAAGACAGCTATCTTGCCTTTGTATGAAAATATTTGTTTAATTACTGGTCCATATTTTTCTGTTTTCTCGACTCCATTTCCCAATGGTATCCTGTTCATGTTGATCTAGCCACCTCATTAAAAATCCTTAAGTTTTTATTTATTTTACAAATTGGCCCTTGAGTTTCATTGTCAAACTGTTGTCGTGGTGACATTGGATGGCAGATTTGCCGAGAGAGCCCTCTCTGGCTGAAGGAGGCCAAATTTCAGTCTAAAGATTGGTTTGAAATAGGTTACCTCGGGTTTCTTTGATACAGCCCAAGGAAAATCCGAGTGCTAACAGCAGCATTAAGTGTGTGTAAATCAGATTTGAAGACAAGAGTTCTTGAAGCCCAAAACAGTGATGAAACTTGCCTTCAAATTAAAGAAAAGTTGCAGCAGGGTAATGTGGATAAAGCATGTGTAAGATATCAGCTTGGTGAGGATTATGTTCTCATTTGTCATGATACCAGACTGCACATTCCAAATAGTGCATATTTGAAGAAGCTTGCAATGGATGAGATACATCAAATGCCATATTCTGGACACCCGGGATATCAGAAAACTATAACAGCAGCAAGAAAACAATACTTTTGGTATGGTATGAAGAATGACATAGCTAAGTACATTGCTAGGTGTCAAAAGTGCCAACAAGTCAAGGCAGAGCACCAACATCCAGTAGGATTGTTGCAGCCCTTACCCATTTCGGAATGGAAGTGGGAAGTAATCTCTATGGATTTTATAACAGGTCTTCCCATGACAGTGAAAAAGCATGATTCAATCATGGTTGTGGTAAACAAGCTATCAAAGTTAACTCACTTTATTCCAGTCAAGTCCACTCACAAGGCTAATGATATTGCAAATATCTTCATGAAAGAGATATTCAGATTGCATGGATTTCCTAAGGAAATAATTTCTGATCGTAATACAAAGTTCACTTCCAATTTCTGGAAGGGATTATTTCAGGAATTGGGAACTAGATTGAATTTCAATACAGCATATCATCCTCAAACAGATGGCCAAACTGAGAGGGTGAACTAGGTCTTGAAGACATGCTGAGAATGTATGTGATGGATAAACCATCCAAGTGGGAGGATTACCTACACTTGGTAGAATTTGCATACAATAATGGACATCATGCATCTTTGGGAATGAGTCCATTTGAAGCATTATATGGAAAATGATGCAGGACTCTAGTTAATTGGGATGGTCTGGTGAACAGGGTAGTGCTTGGGCCAGAGATGATCAAATAAATGGAACAGGAAGTTGTTAAGATCAGACAGAAGTTAAAGGTAGCTTAGGACATGCAAAAGAGTTATGCAGATTTGAAAAGAGTGCATAAGGAATTTCAGATTGGGGATCATGTTTATTTGAGAGTGAAACCAAGGAAAATTTCTATCAAGTTGGGGAGTTGTGTCAAGTTGTCACCCAGATATTGTGGGCCATTTGAAGTCCTTGATAAGATAGGGCCAGTTGCATATAGAATTGCATTGCCTACTAACATAAGAGCTCATAATGTTTTCCATGTATCTTTGCTTAAGAAGTATGTACATGATCCTAATCATATGATTGATTGGAATGTGATACAGGTGGAACCCAAGGGAGATTTCCAAGTAGATCCTATGCGCGTCCTCGACAAGAAGGTCACTTTGCTCCAGAACAGAGCCATCGAGCAGGGAAAGGTCCAATGGGAGCACCTTAGTCCCGATGAGGCTACATGGGAGCTGGAGGATGCCATGAGAGAAGCATTTCCATTTTTGTTCAGTTTTGAGAACACTGAGGACGGTGTTGTTCTAAGGGGTAGGGGAATGTAATACCCCAATTTTGACCCTTATGGAATATTGGCTTTTAATGTAAATATTGTATACATGCGATGTATATTTCCCCTAACTTGGAGCTCAAGGCCAAGGCCCCGCTAGTGTATGTTTGGATTTTATTTAGAACGAACAAGCATTTGATATTTTGTTATCCATGTGCTATTAAGCCATGGAATATTGTAAATGATGTAAATATTCGATATTGCAATAAAATACCAAAACTAGATATGGAAGCAACGAATGAGAAGGGGTCATGTGTATCCACTAGGGAGTGGTGAGGGGGTTGTGGAGATGAACCATATGCTGCCAAATGTCATTGTGAGAACCCATTTGAATTTCCTTGATGACATTTATTTATGTTGTAAGGAAGTAGTTGAAGATTTTGGTCCATGGCTTCAATGGAGCATGGGAAACCCAGAAATTCGTATGGCAGAGTATGGGCTCTATTTTCTTGTACTAGAAATCACTCTACCTCATGGGAATGGGTTCTTCCTCATTCCCATTCCAGTGTGGAACATCCCAGCATCAATCTTCATCCAAAAACGAATTCCCAACAGTGAGCAAAACCAGAAATCGCAACTTTGCAAGAACCCACGTTTTGAAGAGCCATAAACACCCAAAATTGGTATTTGACAATGAAATCTAATGGGGGATCTATAGATATGAACCTTGGGGCAAAATTGAGAGTATTGAATACCCCGAAATCCATTGGAAAACCCAGTTTTTACAACTCATAAATGAAGTGACGGGATTGAGTTATTGGATAATAGAACTATGAGAAATCCATGTGTGAATGACTGAGCAGAGGTTGGGTTTGTTTGATAAACCTAGTGAAGGCTAGAATCTAAAAGAATTAGCAGCTAGACCTTTCTATGCCCACCCTGAAAATCACTGGAGGGAAGGGATTCCTGAGGGACTATGCACCAAAGAAGGGGACCTTCATTGTGTTGGGTGTGATAGGTATTGTGGGTGCCATAACTGTTGAGTTTAATTGAGATGCCTGTAGCTCTGTGGATGAGCTCACTGGCTTAGCATTTTCCTCCTCTATCTTCTTGTATGCTTGATAAACCCAACTGTGTGTTGGCTTAGCATAGATGTTGAGTGAAACCATGGCTGTGAGTGAGCCCATCTAGTTCCTCCTTAGTGGATACACAACCCAACTCGGGGGTGATCTCTCAGCTAAAAGAATATAGGATGGATAGAGATCTATGGTTGGGTAGAACGTTGCTCTCACATAGCCAGTTGTTGGGACAGCTTCATCTCAAAGATAAGTAGTCTCTGTGGTTCAAATTGTGATCATTATGTGTTCTGTTCTGAATGTTAATTGTTCATGTTAATTAACTGAAATAATTATCTTAATGACATTGATATGAAATCTGTGAATGGCATGAGAATGGGATTGATTCTACGTGTGATTGATTCATCATCTGCCTGCGTTAAATACGCTGATGCATTCCATTCTATCTGTGTGTTAATATGTTTAATTCCACTGTATAATTTAATTGTGCATTTTATTTTAATTAAGAATTTTAGCTTTATGGCTTTGGGGAAGAATAAGACACCCCCGTGTTACAGTCATGTTCCCTCCATGGTTTGGAATGATGGGAGGGGACGTGACATTTAAACTTAGAAAATATTGATTTTTACAGTTGGTTGTAATTTTATCAGTCGTATGGCATTGTTTTGGTACAGGGAGGGTTGAACCCTCGACCTGACTTGCGTTGGTTTCTCAACGCTTACTGTATAAATTTATTTTATGGTTAAATACATATGGCTTTACAAGATCAAGGTTTAGATTGAAATATGATTCAGATAGTTTACTCTCGGCATTTGTTTATTTTTGCAATGAATAAACTTTGATAAAAGATAACTATGTTTTAGGGAAAAACCCGTCTCTGTTGGAAAAAATGGTTGTGATGTTTTATTTAAAAAGTTATTTCAAATGTTGGTTGTAAGGCTAGGTTTTAAAACCCTACCATAACTGCTTACTGTGTTTACGATTTGCTTGCGGCCATACTAAGGGTTTCGAACACTGACCCTGTTATGTATTTAAGTTTTAATTGATAGCTTGTAAAATTATCATGTTGCTTTTAGGGTGAGTCGAGACTCGAACCCTGCACACTTGTGTTTTTAGAAACTTGCAAAGGTCGTGTTTTAAAATTATGAAAGTGTGGTCTGTTTGGGTGAACCCTTCGGGTATCGAACGCTAGTCTTGTATTAGTTTTTTTATTTGGAATTTAAATGGTAATTATTACAGTATTACTAGTTTGTGGAATGAGAACAGGTTTTTTAACCCTAGAGTAGTCGATAGACTCTTTAGAGTTTCTAAATACATAAATAATCTTAGTGTAATGAAATTGTTAAAGCTTATAAATGAGTACTAAAATACTGTATGTTTGAAAGATTATTGCGTAAACATTTACGTGGATATTATGGTGAATGTAATATGGAAAATACGATACTATTAAGGTTTTGCATCAAAATTGTTTATATAAAGAGCTAGATTTATAGCGTGTTTCTGTAGTTGTTTAAGAGATAAAGTCGATACTGATATTTGCATTACCACTATTTAAAATCTATTATTAGAGTAATAATGCTATGAGAGTAAAATAAAATGAAGATTATTAGTTCTGTAGAAAGGAGAGATGCTTATAATGTTTTTAACTGTTTTGTGAAGTATTCGAGAACTCTGTCATATTTTATAATACTTATAAAGTAGTTCTTTTCATAAGAATTGTGTACATAAGTGAGGTCTCATTTTAAGTATCAATTATGTATTGTAAAAGGATTTATACAGATGGGTAATGTGTTGATAGTTCTATTTTTAAGTTACATGTAGAAATATCTAAGTCTCCTAATTAGTGTTCTGTAGTGTTTTACTGAAACTAAATAGTTTAACTGTATTGAAATAAAACAGATTTATCTAAGAACTTCAGTCAATTCGAATCCATCTAAAAATATCATTTTTCCAATCTATTTTAAATTCATCTTCTCTGTACTAGAGTACAACACTAAAACAGTATGTGGAAAAATACAGGGAAGCATTTATATTCTATCATTCATCATTTAAAGTTGAAGTTTAACTATCCATTTAACATTTTAACCTAGCAGATAAATAGATTTTCAGAAAAGATAATGTTGCAGAAATGAAACATTTATTAACAGTTAAGAGATATCTAAGATTTAATAGCAAACTAATAACATAATTTCATTAATTTCTTCAATAATGTATTTGGACAAAAAGTAAATAAGATAACATAATTAAAACTTGGTAACTGTAGAATGTTAGGATATTTAGACACTTAGGAGTTAGTTAAGATCAACTTGTGTAATATATCCGTTAGGGATAGTGTGTTTCTTTAGTATGCATTTGTAAATACTTAATCCGATGGTCACAATATGTTCCCGACATAGAGTGATCCGATGGCTCAACTTCGTTTAGATCATACCTAACCTTGATCTGTGGCTTAACACCCGATTGGTCCATGATCTCTATTTAAAGAGCATGGAGGGTCATTGTGTAGTTGATCGATTATGAGAAGCTCATTTGTAACTTTCTTTCTTTACATAATAAATTGTCTCGTAGAAGCTATTTGGCCGAGGCTGTGGAGTGTTTCCCTAAAGAGGCTTTAAACCACGTCAAAACATCGGTGTGTTGATCTGTGATTTGTTTGTGTGAAGTGGTTTATCTTGGTGTTCGGTCCTTTGGTAGTACCCTGTGTACCCAAACATGGTATCAGAGCTTTTATGAAGAGCCGCTTCTGGTTATGATCTAGATCTTGAACTGTTGTTGCCGAAACTCAAAAGGGTTTATGGTTCTGGTATTTATGTGCATTTCTGGGTTATGGGAGGTGTTCCATTGCGTCTGGAGCGTTGTTTCCATTGGGAGATAGTTTTTGTTTGATCGAAAACAGTTCTTGGTTGCTCCATAAACGCGTATTTCATCAGATCTGAAGGTATAATGTTACAGTGACGCATTTTTTTATTTTATGTTTAAAAAAAAAAAAAAAAACTCATATTTTATCATTTTTTACTGTTGGATTTTTTTGGGTTCGGATTGTTGCTTTCCCGTCTGCGTATTCTCTTTGCCGTGCACCTTGAGCAATCTTGGCAAATCAGAAACAGAAAGGAAAATAGTTTTTCTCGGCTGCGTATGCCCTTTGCCGTGCACCTTGCGCGATCTCGAGAAATCAGAAATAGAGAGAAAACGTAGAATTTTTGGGCAAGCTAACGAGATCTAACTCCAGAAGTGTGGAAAAGTTTTTTTTGTTTCAATTTGTGGTGTGTTTTGCAGGAAAAAGGGCAAGCACGCAAACCGAGCAAGAAGAGTAAAAAAAAAAAAATCCTTCCTCATTCCCATATTTTACATACCTTTTAATCTAGCTCACTTGGTTCAAAGTTGCTTTATTCCTTATTAGGTCTTGAGTTCAAGTCTTAGGAAGTTACTTTTAAAAAAAAAGTGCATGCAATTTCTATTTTCTAGTTACTTTATTGGAAAAGTGCATCTCACTTAAATAATAAAAAATAAAAATACAAGTGAGTCACTTAAGTTCTTTTTTATTGTTGCACTATTTAAAAGTAATATCATTGTAAAAGTGAAATAACTTATTTTACAAAAGTGGTTCACTTAAAGCAACTTTCTTGTAAAGTGATTGTCAAAAGTTTCATCTTGGGAAGAGGGGGGTTCTTTTTTTTTGCTGGACATTCTCGAGCTGCCATGTCACTATTGGGAATATCTTCAATAGTTTCTTTGTTCAAGCATAACTTCATCATACAGAGTCAGTTTTCAGTGACGTTTTTTTTTAAACCGCCTATTTTTTCGAGATCTTCACATCCAGACTATTGGTTTCTACTTTTATAGTTATTAATTTACAAATATGGCCGCCCTTTGTGATATTCTACTTAATAGTTCCAATTATTTCTCATGGAAATCTCGTACGGAAGATGTTCTACAAAGTAGGGGACTTTTCAAAATTACCTCAGGAAAAGAAACAGAACCCACTGATGATGATAAGAAAATAAAATGGGCAAATAGATGTGACGAAGCTCGTGGATTGATTGGGATGTCAATCTCTACTGATTTGATATTCCACATATCTGGAATTGATGAAACTGATGCTGCTTGGGACAAGTTGGAATCTGTGTTTGGTAAACACAATGAAATTCGAGGTCACTAACTCGAAAATGAGTTGATTTATTTAAATCCAAGTGACTTTTCATGCATTCAAGATTATTTATCTAAGTACAAAATTCTTAAACTCTTATGTGCAGAATCTAAGATTAAGAGGGAATACAAATAATGCATTTATCATATTATTTCCAAACTTGGACCTGCATATTCTGTTTTTGTATCTATATTTTACTCCATGAAAGAATCCTTGAATGTAGCTAGCTATCAAGAGCCTAGTCTTGAATCCTTTTGTGATTCCTTGATTAGAGAGCAAGATAAACTCATTCATCTTGGAATAATCAACAATGCAGATACATCTGGGAAAGCCTTATTGTCCCAACAAAAAAAAAAGTCCAAGCCTCCCAAGAAACAAATTTATCGCAATAATAAGTCAAACAAGGGTCCAAAACCCTATCAGTCAGCTTCTTCTTTAAAAAAATACAAAAGATCCAAGCGAAAAGGCAAGAAGACTGAGCGTCATTGCAACTATTGCGGGAAAGATAATCATGATGAATCTAAGTGTTTCAAGAAGATGTCAGCCTTGGAAGCAGGAATGAAGAAGCACCACATCAGCCTAGATTCGCCTTCAGAATCTGCCTCTTATGGTCATGCACTTTGTGCTTCTGGTTATTCTTATAATGCATCTTCTTCTTCTACTTCAAATGAATGGCTCATTGATTCTGGAGCATCTTATCATATGGCTGAGGATCAAGCCATCTTTTCTACTATGCATGAATGTAACACCAAAAAAATATTTGTTGGTGATGATAGATCTCTAACTGTTGTAGGAGCTGGAATAGTTCCAGTAGATAATGGTCATTTTAGTGATGTACTATGTGTTCCAAGAATTTTCTGCAATTTTTTATCAGTCTATCAGATCACTCATTCTGGTGAAGGTAAAACTGTGACCTTTATACCTCACCAAGTTGTAATCAAGGATTTTAAAGATCCTCAATAGGTCCTAGCTACCAGAATTGTTGATGATATTACCAGGTTGTGCAAGTTTAACAATTTTGGGTCATCACCTTTCCCTTCAATTTTTGTTGCTCATAGTGATAACTTGAGCAAACTTTGGCATGAGCGATTTGGTCACTTAAATTATCGCTCATTGCAACAACTATGTAAAGACAATATGGTGCCAGGTCTTCTGATGGTATCTTGCAGGGATGGTGTTTGTTCCGGTTGTGTACTCGGAAAACATCATCAAGACAGTTTTGACAAACGTGCCTCTTGGCACGCCTCTGTTCCCTTGGAGCTTGTGCATAGTGACTTGTGTGGTTCTCTTCCATCTGCTTCCTTTTCTGGTTTCAAATATTTCTTAACTTTCATTGATGATTACACCATATGCACTTGGGTTTATTTCCTAAAACTTAAGAGCAAAGTATTTAACATCTTCTTGGCCTACAAGGCCCTTGTTGAAAAACAATCTGGTTATCAAATTATTAAGTTAAGATCTGACAATGGAGGAGAATATGTTAACAAAACGTTCACTACTTTCTGCACTGAACAAGGCATCCAACAACAACACACTATTCCATATACACCACAACAAAATGGTGTAGCTGAGTAGAAGAACCGCACTTTAAAAGAAATGGCTAATTGTATGATCTAATCTAAGGGACTAAGTATTCAATTTTGGGCTGAAGCCATTAATTGTGCAAATTAAATAGTTAATCGCACCCTCACTAAAGCATTATAAGGTATAACACCGAAAGAAGCATGGAGTAAAACTAAACCTGATGTAAGTCACTTACGCGTGTTTGTAGTGAAGCATGGGCTCACATTTCAGATGAAAAACGGAAAGCCTTGCAGCCTAAAAGTGAAAAATGCATATTTGTTGGATATTCTGAACATGTAAAAGGTTATAGACTTCTTCAACCATATTCTCATGATATAATAATTAGAAGAGATATTAAATTTGATGAAAATCTCTTGGCCTGCGAGCCTAACTCGGCGATTGTGCCATCTTTGGCCTGTGAGCCTGATTCGGCGTTTGTGCTTTTGTCTTCTTCTTCCAACTTCCTTGACAGGTTTCCAACTCTAGTTTCTGATGATGACAGTGAGGATGAAAATCCACCGCCACCTGCTCATGTTCCTTCAGTTGCACCAGCACAAGTGCTTCCTCGATGGGTCCGTTCAACATGTGAAGCAGCTGGTGATCTTACCGGTGATCCTAGAGATCAACGTCGAACACGTTCTCAGTTTCAGCGAGCCTCTTCTCTTTTGGCTCAAGTTTTCGAGAATCATGATCCATAAAATTTTGTAGAAGCTTCAGGGAATCCATATTGGGATGCAGCCATGGATGAAGAATATCGTTCCTTAATGGCGAACGATACTTGGGATCTTGTACCTCTTCCAAAAGGAAGAAAACTTGTTAGATGTAAATGGGTCTACAGAATTAAGTATGCATCAGATGGAAGTGTTGAAAGACTTAAGGCAAGTTTAGTTGCCAAAGGTTTTTCCCAAGTTGAAGGGATTGACTACAATGAAACCTTTGCTCCCGTCGCAAAAATGAACTCCATTTTCCTTGTTCTTTCCCTTGCAGCCTTACATAACTGGGAAGTCCATCAAATGGATGTCAATTCTGCCTTCTTACATGGTGATTTACAGGAGGAAATTTATATGGAACAACCTCCTGGATATGTTCAGAATAACTCTAGCCTTGTCTTCCGCCTTAATAAATCCTTATATGGCCTTAAGCAAGCTCCTAGAGCTTAGTATGCCAAAATGGATAACTTTCTCTTTGACACTGGTTTTTCTAGATGCCATTCTGACCCCAATGTCTATACCAAGAAAGTAGAAAACCATCTCATCATACTTGTTCTATATGTTGATGACCTTATTCTTACTGGTAGTGACCCTAACCTTATAACCCATGTGAAATCCAGTCTTAAACAACATTTTGAAATGTCAGACTTAAGACATTTGCATTATTTTCTTGGTCTCCAAGTCCTGCAAACCAAAGAAGGAATCTTTATTTCTCAGTCTAAGTATGCTTATGACCTTCTTCGTCGCTTTCACATGGAAGATTGTACACCAGCCCCTTCTCCCTTCCAGTCTGGAGTCAAACTTTATACCACTTGTACTTCACCTGAAGTCGATGCCACCTTGTATCGTCAGCTTGTTGGTAGTCTCTTATACTTGACTCATTCCTGTCCTGACCTTTCCTTTGTCGTTGGTCATGTTTCCCATTATATGCAGACACCTCATGAATGTCACTGGAAAGCAGCTAAAAGAATACTTCGATATATTCGAGGCACAGTTCAGTTTGGGATTCATTACAGTACAGGGGGGAAACCTTTGTTGGTTGGTTTCACTGATTCAGATTGGGTTGGCGATCCTGATGATCGAAAGTCTACTGCAGGTTATGTTTTCAGTCTGGGATCTGGACCTATCACTTGGGCTTGTAAGAAACAACAAGCTCTTGCTCTTTCTTCAACAGAAGCAGAATATCGAGCCGCAGTTAATGCCAGTCAAGAAGCTTTATGGCTTCGATAGATCCTTTCAGAGTTTGGATTCGAGCAGCAGCATCCTACTCCACTTTGGTGCGACAATCAAAGTGCCATCAAACTTGCCAAAGATCCATTTATACATCAACGCAGCAAACACATTGAGCTACATATGCACTTCATCAGAAATCTTGTTCATGATTGTGTTCTTGAAGTGCTCTTTTTCCCTACAGATGATCAAGTTGCAGACATCTTCACCAAGTCTCTTACAGAAGCGAAGTTTTCTAAACTTTGATCTATGTTAGGATTTCAGGAACTTGTCATTAAGGGGGGATAGGCTCTAATGCCTCCTTCCTTCTCCTAATAGTGTCACTTTTGTAAATCCTTCAATCCTATCCCAAGTTGTTCTTAAGGGGGGATGTTAGGATATTTAGACACTTAAGAGTTAGCTAAGATCAACTTGTGTAATATATCCGTTAGGGATAGTGTGTTTCTTTAGTATGCATTAGTATGCATTTGTAAATACTTAATCCGATGGTCACAATATGTTCCTGACATAGAGTGATCCGATGGCTCAACTTCTCTTAGATCATACCTAACCTTGATCCATGGCTTAACACCCGATTGTTCCATGATCTCTATTTAAATAGCATGGAGGGTTATTGTTTAGTTGATCGATTATGAGAAGCTCATTTGTAACTTTCTTTCTTTGCATAATAAATTGTCCCGTAGAAGCTATTTGGCCAGGGCCGTGGAGTGCTTCCCTAAAGAGGGTTTAAACCACGTCAAAACATCGGTGTGTTGATCTGTGATCTGTTTGTGTGAAGTGGTTGCTCTTGGTGTTTAGTCCTTTGGTAGTACCCTGTGTACCCGAACATAGAAGAGACAAACAACCAAAGGAGCCTGTTCCACCCAACCTTTTCTTGAAGACAACCAAGTTACTTTCCTTACGAACCCCGAGTTTGTTCACTGAACCACCAGGACGAAGATGTTGTGTGGAGAGTGGAATAAATTCCCTTGCAACTTAGCAGTAGTACTTGACAGTAATACTTCTTCCTTTAGCAATATTGAACTTAGCAATGTGGTTGCACTAGTTCATAAATGCAGTCTTAACTCACTGAATCACTTCTAACCTTCCCCTCATCGAATCTCTTGTTCTCTCTTGTCTTTCTCTTTCAAAAATTTTCACAAGGTAAGAACTGAATAACCTCTTGCTGAATTCGATGGGTAGATAAAGCATGCCTAGATGTTTGGTCAGTTTTCTTTAGTTAATGAGCCACCTTCTTAGTTCCACTTTCTTGGGGAACATGACCATAAAAATAGGGAAGTTGCCCCCTGCAACGGCTAGAAGTGAGTTGAGGATGCTTTTAAGTGTCAGTTTGCTCTCCACCCCTGTCCATTCCTCCTAGTGGGTCAGTGAACACTCATTCAACAGTCTCCTTTGGATATGTGTCTCCTCTTTTATTTATAAATAATAAAATATTCATAATAATTAATTAGAGTCATCCTTGGCCCCACTTGGTCAATAAACGTAAAACTTTACTATAACATAAAACATAATGTTTTTTCTGACAACATAAAATGTTCAGAATTTGAGTATGTGACAGATTGTAATCAACATTTGGAGATAGTAAGATTGGATTGAGACCCACGTGAGTGTGTGGTTATTCAATGATTTGGTAGTAGGTAGAGATGGGTGAATATACTTATTTTCAAAAGATTATATAGCTAAAGAGTGAGCAAGGCGAAAGAGTGAGCAAGGCGAATGGAATAACCCATAAGTGTATTCCTAGCAAGTCTTTTCTTATTAATGATTATATATGAAATGTAAACCATCATATTGATTAATACCAAAGGGAAATCTCCAAATGGACCATCGTGGCATTGGAGCACTTGTTGGGTAGAAGTACATTAAGGAATTTGTGTCATAAAAGTGAAACTCCCAACTTGGTGTTATGATTAACAATCAAGGAAATTTCTCATGTATTTTGAAGTCTTACAGATTGGGTTGAGGGTGAAATTGAGCCTATGATCCATTCTTCTCCCTCACATGGTTTCATATGAGACTCGCGAGACTTTTCAAACATGGTTCATATAGAGTGTCGTGTGATCAACTTTATATTTTTTTTGTTATACATTATTGTTTATATATAAATTTATTAACATCCACTTTAAACAAATTTCCATATAAATAGAATATTATTACACTTGACATCTTTGGACTTAATAAGTAACTTATGCATATATATTTTGGATACATGCCACATATGAAAAAAAAATATCAGTATGCATTGTATTTATCCATTTATTCGTTGATTGTTATCAAATTTGACTATGGGTTGAATGGAATGATGATAATCCACTGAATATGCACTTTAGTGAAGCTCCCTTATGAGTAGAATGATGATCCTTCAACTAATATGCACTTTATTGATTTGTTCATAGCTGTCATCAAATCTGATTATTTGTTGGATGGAACTATGACAATTTAGTTCAGTAGCACATTATTGGACCTTGGTGGGGAGTAGGGATTTACATGATGGATGTAATTATGATAATTTAGTTTATATGAATCTTGTTGTAAGTAGAGTCCCCCTAATCAACCTCAGAGGTTTAGATGTTGTAACAAAGGAAAAATATTGACAAAAGATTGCTCTCAACTTCCTCCAACAACTAGTTTGTATTTGTATTTCTTTGTGTAGGTACCAGGGCCTAGGAAATGGGTCCCAATTCATGGAAGAACTGGTGAACCCAAAATTTTGGATGTAATCCATCAACATTCCATTGTTTCTCGCACTGATCAATGTGAACAAATGGATCTATATCACCTATATAAATTTCCATGACTTGGTTTGCATGATTGGAAGGTTTAAACTAGATTATTAGATCTATTTTGGATACAATCCAATCAAGTACATCATCCCTATGTGTCTCTCACCATATTGCGGGAGTACCTATGGATGTCATATCCAAAATACTTATCCGTTTATTTTTCGCAACAAGGGTTTCATTTTCTATAGAAAACCATCTAAATTTTTAACACCATCATATACTGGAGGATCCGGAATTTATACTCTAATCCATTGAACCGACTTTATCATTTTGTAACCTTGGGAATATAGTTCATGCAAATCATTTTTCTAATCCTCCAATGCTTCTTTGAAGTCGCTATCAAAAGAGTGAATGCTTGTCCAAATAATAGAGTCCTCTACAATATGATTTACATAATCTTCCCTTTTCCTTTTGTCAAAGTGTAAATGTTATTTCAAACATCCCTTTCCATATTATCATGTACTGGTTCAATGTGCCTCAAACCCTAAACCAAGTCCGAAGGTTGTGTAACCTTCATGCCAATAGCTTCAAAGATCATAGTTCCATTCTTCAGATCGATCACACCATAATTTTCATAGGCCGATTCTATCCTCATGAAGATTGGATATGGATCAATTCCTCCCATAATATCAATTACCTCGAAGTCAATGATGGTCTTCACACCTACTAGGTCCACAGCTACATTTTCCAATCGTCCAATAGGGAATATGTAATATTGGTTAGCCATCCTCAACTGAATAGGAGAGTAAATAAGGGAAGGGAAACCCATAGCATCCCAAGACTTCTTCAGAAGTATGTTAACATCACATCCCAAATACAGGATCACATTTTTTTATATCATATCCATTCACTTGCGCATCCAATTTTAAATTCCCACCTAGTCCTTTCCTTCCTTCTCTTATGCACAAGATGATTTTTTCTTTCAGGAAGAGTGGTACATATTTCTTCATCTTATTCCACAACATTAGAAATTGCGTGAATTGTTTTCTGAAACTTGCAAGTTGCACCTTCCACCTTCATCTCCCAAAATGTTTGGCAACAAAATAAACCACAAAGAGACAAGTTCTTTTATTCTACCTGAGGATCCCGAATCCGTATTTATTCCACAACTCCTTGGATGTGGCAGGCCATTTTTCCTATCACTTTGGTATGATTCCACATAATTTATGACCAATGGAGTGGGAATATGTTGAAACATTTTGACGACATCCCTAAAAATATCTTTCTGGTAGACTGGATAAAACTTATCCGTTCACGGAGCTTCTTTCTAGATGTTGGGTGAATCCCATATTTCATTCAAATATGCACCTATTCCAGGTCCTCATAGGTGAAAATAAATCCTATTGGAATGGGATCCATTCAAGGTTTAGATTTAATTATATTCGTTTGTCGTCATGCACAATATTCCCAGTTTGCAGTAAGCTTTTGGAATTCTTTGATACTATGAGTGTTCCTTCAACAATAACTACACCGTGGTATTCTAGGGAGGGGACAATATCATGATAAATGCACTACCTCGTTACAATTGTAACAATGAATTGGAAATTTATCTCCTCCTCCCCTACCATCTCCAAACCTTCTTCCACATCCTCCACCACCTCCTCTTTTTCGTGGCTATTATTGATTTGATATTTGTTATATGAATCGATCTAATATTTCTATTATGGAATACAGAGCTCTATATCTGATGGTACTATGCCATGGTAGACCCACAAAATTCATAGTATACATTGTTTGGTATTGAGGAATACTTTTGCAGAAGGGCGCAAAGTCATGGTGGATGTCCAAATGATTTGGAGATCTCACAATATTTGTTCAGAGAAGAACTCTGAGGATCTTGATATGTTGGGAGTCCGACCATATGGAATGGATTTGATGCAACTAGTTGTGCAACATTGTCACTTGGACCACTAGTAAATGAACCTCCTATCGGGTTATTCCTCCCTTCAAACTTGGACATTTTGATGCTTGATGACCCTCCATCATGCACCCTGTACACCATAATTATGCTCGGTTTGGATTAGGTATTGTCAATTCCTGAATCTTCTCAGCTAAAGGAGTCGTCTAACTCTAAACTCGTGAAAATTCGGTGGTATATGACGAGGGTCCCGGTAGAATTACACTTGAGTAATTAGCCATTTATTTAATATTCATTTCGTTCTACAGAGAAGCCCAAGGTGAGGAAACAACATGTTGCAATAATGGAATTCAAGTCAATGGTAACAATCCCTAAATGAACCATTCCTTATGGTGTGCATCATGCACAAGGAATGAAATCTTGGCCAAAACGACTATAAATAATTGTGCATAATCCCAGGTAGTTTCCCCTTATAGCTGTTGGATTTTTGTTGATGTCCAGGGAATCTTCGGGAAGATATCCTCCTCGCTGAAATAGCCATGGTGCTTGGATCGATGGGTCATGGCCATTTGACCTATTGAGGATCATGATGGTTCACTCAATGGTGTGTGTGAGGCCCCTGGATGTATCCTTTCTTGGTCATGGTGCTTGGCCAAGTGGTAGAAGGATTGGATGCTTGCATATCTACTCCCTGGTTCTAAGAGGCCCTAGTATAGTCCTTCTTGATCATGGTACTTGATCAAGTGTTATAGGACTTGGGTTTCACATCACATCCTTCCTAGATTTGGTATTCCTTGTCATAATAGAGTGGATTTGACTTTCCCATTCTTAGGGATCAACTACCCCTATTGGAATGATAAATTCTACTCTAGTGTGGGTGCACACACACTAGATATCTTCGACTTACATATGAATCCATCTCATGGAATCCTTCTTGGGATATGAAGACTAAGTTTCTATATCTTGTTACGTACATAAATGATAATTAAAGAATATTTGCGAGTATGTGCAAATAAATAAATATAAATAATATAAATAAGAAAAAATAATGAGTTAAACATTAAAATGAAAAGATAAAGAAATAAAATACCATGGCCCAATACCATGGGAAAATACCATGGTTTTATGAAAATATAAAAAAATAAAATACCATGGGAAAATACAGTGGTTTTATGAAACCATGGGAGAGGCGATGATATAATAATTAATTATTTAAGCATCTAAATAAAGAGTAAAAGGACATGCCTTTTACATTTGAAAAGGCACGATGAGACCTATTTAATGGTCCATGCGTTGTATTGTATTCATTCATTTTTTTATTATCAATCATTCATCTTTTATATGAAATATTTAAGGCGTAACATATGGTTGGATCTTTCAGTGTATAATTATTTTATGAATAATCTGCTGCACAAATTTCATAAGGGAAATAATTATCAAATCTGAAAGTGGTAAATCAACATGGTATCAAAGTAGCAAGTTTTCAAATAACAGTTTTGAAGACATATCTGGCTAACACAATCCTAAATAGTGTACTAGAACAACTTTATTTGCAGCTATTAAGCATCTGTGGTTGGGTGCTAGGGTCAAGATGGTGACCATGCTCAGGGTTGAAGAAAGAATTGACGGTGCTATCAGCTTCAGATCCTAGAAAACCATGATACAATTCATCCTGGAAGAAAATGAGGTTAATGATTGTGTAAGCAAAGTTATCATGAAGCTACAGAGGATGATGGGAAAGCTAAGCAAAAGAAAAATGAATCTAAGGAAAAAAGGATTTCCGTTGATTCAGTAAAATATCATTTGATCCCACAGATTGCACAATTGAAGACAACTAAATAAATGTATGATGCTTTGACAGGTCTATTTGAAGCCAATAATCCTAACAGAAAGTTAGCATTGAAGAATAAACTCTGTGACATCAAGATGACAAAGCTAGATACTATTGCTACATACTTTATGAAGATTAATCAGACAAGGGATCAACACATAGCTATTCGAGAAAATGTTGATGATGAAGAGATTGCCTCATTAGCTTTCAATGGTCTTCCCACTTCATGGGAACCTTTCATTTAGGGTGTTTTTGCTAGGTAGGAACTACCATCACTTGATTGATTGTGGATTGATTGTGTCCAAGAAGAAGGAAGAATTATGTCTCAAAGTGGTCCTAAAAAATATTAGGATGAAGAAAATGTATCCCTTGTAGCTCAAGCAAGGAAAGGGAAAGGAAGGAAATTTCCTTATAGAAAAAAAAGGGAAAAGACATGCTCCAACTCATGAACATAAGACAAAGGATATCTCTCATATCAGGTGCTATAACTATCAAAATTTTGGTCATTTTGGTAACAAATGTCCTAAGAAGAAAAGAAAAGGGAAGCAACATGCATATGTTGTTGAAGTAGAGGGCCAATCATAGAAGAGCACCAAAGAATCATAATTTGATGAGATTTCTAATGGTATTAGGAAGGAGTACTACTTTATCTCTGCTCTTTCAAGATCCATTACCAACAACAGTGAAATTTGGTTTGTATATATTGGTGCTTTCAATCATATGATAGGATATTAGAGTACCCTCACAAATTTGTTAGAAGAAAAATATTCACTACATGTGGAACTTAGGGATGATTCCAGATATGAAGTGAAGGGTGTTGGATCTATATCCTTCCAGTTGGATTCAGGAGACACTCTACATATGAATGACATATTGTTTGTACCAATACTAAAGAAGAACCTCCTATCTATTTCAATCTTGGAGGATAAAGTCTTTATAGTTGTATTTATGGCTAGTTTATGGTATGGCATAAGGACTCAAGCATAGATTCATCTAAAGTGATTGGTGTTTGAGAGGGAAGCTTGTATAGGTTGACAGGATACCTAGTTCAAGCAATGATCCATGATCAGGGCTTACCCATGGATTTATGGGAAGAGGCATCCAGTACTACGGTTTATGTTCAAAACATGATCCCTCATCATATATTGGGGGACAAGACTCTAGAGGAGGAATTAACAGGTATGAAAACTGAAGTCAGTCATATGAGGATCTTTGGTTTCCCGGTGTGCATTCATGTACCCAAGGAGAAGAGATTGAAGTTGGAATATTTAGGAAAGAAGGGGACCTTTGTTGGATATAGTGAGACATAGAAGGATTTCCAGATACATCCCTATTCAGAGATAGATTGAGGTCAGTCCAGATGTCGCTTTTGATGAGGAGGTAGCTTTAAGAATATCTAGAGAATCTCACATGGAGATTGACCGTGGAGAGCAGGAGGCTCCCAGAGATATAGATCACTCTACTCCAAATATTCATCCTTCATATGACCAAAGGATAGGTTGAAAGAGCCAGTAGAGCCAACAGATCCTATGGATAGGCTGAAATATGTTGCAATGGTCAAGAAAAGACTATGTTGGATTCGTAACACTCTGCAGGAGGCAGAGAAGCATTCATACCCCAATGTTACCTTCAAGGAAAGTAATAGACCTTCAAGGAAAGTAATGGTACCTAATCATTATCGTTGTCCTCATTGTTGTTTGGTCTGGCGATATTGGGGACATTCCCCTCATCATCTTAAGGATGTGGTGTGCCACCATGGCTATCCACTTCATGGTACGCCCCTGCCAGCTATTAGTCAATGCCCTGTCAGTACCTCTCCAAGATAGAATCCCCGTTGCATCGACAACATCCGCACTGCATCAATGCCTCTAGGATGGGGGCCAAGATCGATTATATCGACGTTGGGACATGAGGGCAGGATTAATCATTTTGACCCTAGCCCATCACATCTACAACTGTATTTCAATGAGCCCATAGCTCAATCCAGTCTATTTGTGACCCATAGTCACAAATCCCATGTCCATTGCATGGGGGCAGGTCCTTAACCCTGCCTACTCACATTTTCACACATGTGATCTCGACCACTTCCTAAGGTCGCATCTCACTTGTACATTTGGTTTCCTTTCCAGATGCACTTTTATGTTTGGCTATCATTTCCATGTGTACATGATCAGGTGCAATGAGACTCTTATGTTTTGGCATGTAACTACCCATATAGGTATATTTTCTCAAATTGGAATATAGGTGATTTCCCTCTACAAAACATCATATGCATCAGATGTGTTTGCTCATTTTAGGCATGTAGTACCCCCTCTATCTGGGTAAGTATCCCAGCCCTACCACCATTGCATTAACCCTTACCCAATTGTAGAGCCTCCTTACATGGGTTCCATTAATATTTAGTACCGCTAGTGTCATCCGACACCCATGTCATTACTCCTTCCATAGGATTGGGAGTCCATCTATTCTGTGGTCTTGCACCTAGCTGCATATTAATTCATCATCATCACTCATCGGTCAACCCATGGATTCCTAGACATGTGGCCTTTATGGAAATTTTATGTTTCACGTTACACATTCACAAACCCACCGCTCCATCCATACTATATTTAGTTTCATTATTTTTTCCGTTATTCATCATCCCCCAAGGGGATTACCATTAGTTTCCTACCCAATATCACTTCCATCTGCTATCATTCCATCACTTGATTCACCTGGTCGTAAATTGGACACTTCTCTCATTGTCTCCTCCTATTATCATCTCTCTCAGGTGTATATACACTTGGGAAGCCATTCAAAAAATTGTGCTCATTAGCACTCATGTAGATTGTATATGATCACATTTGTGGAAGCATCCTTGGCCTCTTTTATTCAGAGCATTCTGCAATGAGTCACCCATGGAGTCATACTGACCATTCTTCCTAGAGTCAACATCAATGCCCCCTCTTTTCCCTCGATGAGTCCCCCCATTGCAATTATTTATTTTGGTACCCCAAGTTGTGGCCCTCCCCTGATATTATCATGAGTTCCACACATGCTTCTAGGTTAGCCATACATTCATGCTTTCAATAAAGGAAGTTTGATTACCCTACCTAGTGACCCTTGTATCCCTCTTTTGTGTCTCGATCCCTTATCTATATCCATTATTTGGTTATATCCCTCGTGCTTCCACCAAGAAAACATCATTGCATCCTTGTTGGTAGCGGGTCTCCCTCTATTGACATAAACACATCTATTCTAGAGAATAGACCTAGAGGGAGCCTACACCTTATCTCCATAACCATCATTCAATGGGTTTCCTTGGATTGACTGAAAGGATACCCTAGTGCCCCTTAGATTGTTTTTTCTCACATGCTTGACTTCAACTTATTGCTGCACCATTGAGAATCATATAGGTTGATGGTTCTCTTATCCAATTTGGTCAAAGATCCAGAGTATCCTTGACTCTAGCCATTTTCTGAGTCTCTTTGGAAGCCACCTAGTTACATGCTTCCCGTGGTATATGGGTTACATTGGCGATAGTGTTTGGAATCCCTTTAGTCATATGCTTCATATGGTATCTAATTCCATTTGCAATTCCCTACACCTATTTGATTCAATCCTCCAGTTTTTTGAGTCACCTGTGAGGAGTTACTTTGCTCTATACTCATTTCAGATCTTGGGCCCCTCCGATTTTTAGCAGGGCATCAGTTACTGTGATTCCACATTCCCTTGGGATTCCATTATTCGGACCTATGTTCTTTTGATAAACCATGGTTGCACCATGTTTATGTATCCATTATGTGTTCAAATTGGGTCCCTCTTTGACCCTCATTATGTATCCATATTGGATCCCCCTTTGACCGTCATGATGTATTGTATCCAACAACTATTTATGTATTGATCAAGGTCCTCTTGCTCTAGATCCTAGTTCATCTTGAGACATTGATATGAGCATGGGTATGCTTGCCTTGTCTATATGTATGAGATTGTATACACCTCTTCCAGTTTGAGTACTTTGTTTACGAGTATGGACCTCTATAGTCTCTCGGGAGGGCAAGTTCTCTCCACTGTGATTCTGGTTTTCTATTCAACCATCACCCCTTTTCTCTTAATAGTATGAAATCCCTATTATGTATTTCGGTCATACTATGAGCTCCTGACCTCACACATCAAGGGGAAATTTGTTAACAATCAATTTTTTCTCACCTGCCATGTCATTAGCTTCATCACTCTTATATGTCATCAATCGACATCATAAACACCATTTTCCTACCTTATTACATCCATATGACCTAAGGAAGTGATAAAATCCCCAAAATTTGAAAGCCAAACCATGTAATTGAGTAATTTGAAAGGGGTTGTTGCTTTTCCCTCAAAAGAGCAACCTAGGTCGCAGGTTTTCCCTAAAAATGTGTGACCTGGTCCCAAAACATTATTTTCAAGAAGAAATTTATTATTTCCCACTTCCCTAATGAAGCAAAGGCCAAAAGTGGACACATACCTTAACGTGGTCGAAAATTAGTTACGAATCTAGCTTCAAAAACCCTAATTTCTTCACTAAGAAATCAAGTAGATGGAGAATGTTTGCATTGGATCTAGATCTTTCTCTTGACCACTCTTGTTCCTATAAAAAATCCCTCAATGTCGCCATTCCACAAACTCACATTATTACTTTGCCAAAATTCTCCCAGAACTTGAAGGAGACCATTACCTACTTTCTACTTTGACATTGTGGAGATTTATTTAGTGATGGTTGGTTGGAGATTTAGAGGTCACAAAGGAGATGCAATGACCTTTTCCTTTGACAACCGTGGAGGCCCCATTTTCTCCTCGTTGTACCAAGGTGCATTTTCTATACTATTCTTTGTAATGATAGTGAAATCCATTCTTTGATTCCTTACATGTTGTCTTGATGATCTCTGTGTATTGCAATTTGAAGAAGCTTGATATTTTGTTTAGATTAGGTTTTTTTTTGTTTTTTTCCCTATTGAATCTGCTACCAAAGATTGCCAACCCCCTTGCAGGTGCTTTTGGCACACGTGGGTGAGAAATCACACCATACAGGTGGAGATAAGTTAATGCATTAATATTTAAGGAGAAATCATAGTTGAAGAGTGAAGAGAAACAATCAGATAAACTAAGATCTCTTTTGTGGTTTTTTTTCCATCCTATTAGAAATGAATACTCTCCCCCATGTTGCAATACATACCTAGGATTGTAATCAACATTTGGAGATAGTAGGATAGGATTGAGACCCACTTGAGTGTGTGGTTATTCAATGACTTGGTAGAAGGTAGAGATGGGTGAATGTACTTATTTTCAAAACATTATATAGCTAAAG
Source organism: Larix kaempferi (assembly GCA_027924585.1). NCBI lineage: Eukaryota > Viridiplantae > Streptophyta > Pinopsida > Pinales > Pinaceae > Larix > Larix kaempferi. The sequence continues at coordinate 3,309,599 of BSBM01000985.1, read as the reverse complement.
AGTGAGCAAGGCGAATGGAATAACTCATACGTGTATTCCTAGCAAATCTTTTCTTATTAATGATTATATATGAAATTTAAACCATCATATTAATTAATACCAAAGCGAAATCTCCAAATGGACCATCCTAACATTGGAGCACTTGTTGGGTAAAAGTACATTAGGGAATGTGTATTATAGAAGTGAAACTCCCAACTTGGTGTTATGATTAACAATCAAGGAAATTTCTGAGGTATTTAGAAGTCTTAATTTCTCATGTATTTAGAAGTCCTACGGATTGGGTTGAGGGTGAAATAGAGCCTATGATCCATTCATCTCCCTTACATGGTTTGATACGGGACTTTGCAAACATGGTTCATATAGAGTGTCGTGTACTCAACTTTATATATATATATATATATTTTATACATTATTGTTTATATATATATATATAAATTTATTAACATCCACTTTAAACAAATTTCCATACTTAATAAGTAACTTAGGCATATATATCTTGGATACATACCAAATATGAAAATAAAATATGAGTATGCATTGTATTTTTATCCATTTATTCATAATTGTTATAAAATTTGACTATGGGTTGAATGGAATGATGATAATCCATTGAATATGCACTTTAGTGAAGCTCCCTTACGAGTAGAATGATGATCATTCAACTAATATGCACTTTATTGATTTGTTCATAGCTGTAATCAAATCTGATTTTATTTGTTGGATGGAACTATGACAATTTAGTTCATTAGCACATTATTGGACCTCCACTTTATTGATTTGTTCATAGCTGTCATCAAATCTGATTATTTGTTGGATGGAACTATGACAATTTAGTTCATTAGCACATTATTGGACCTTGGTGAGTAGTAGGGATTTACATTATGGAAGGAATTATGATAATTTAGTTTATATGAATCTTGTTGTAAGTAGAACTGGAATTTGATAATTAAATTATTTTTTTTTGGGAAAAATCACTTTGCTGTTATTTTGTTATTTGAAAGTTAACACGTATAGGAAATCTTAACAAACTTCCTCACATATAGTGGATGGTAACCGATCATCCAAACCAAATGAATGGAATGAAAATTATGTAATATAAAACAATTTATTAATAAAATAATGTTTTAAATTGCTACATATGTTTACAATTTATTTATTTATTTGGAATACCACCATTGGCTTGACTAACCAATTATGCTACATGCCGGTATTATTAATAAACCAGAAAGAGAAAATAATAGCATCGCTATCGTTGAATAGTCGAGACTCGAGACTCCGAGAGTGCTTAACATCTCTACCACGTCTGTGAAACCGGCCAACATTACCAGAGGCAGCTGAACGGAATTAAAATGAGAATGAGAATTGGGAACGGCGTTTCGGCCATTAATGGAGAGGAACCTGAGACGCCTGAGACGCCTGAGTCAGAAAAGGATGAGAGAGCAACTGAGAAGCCGTCCAGCGCAACCCGGCGTCCTTCTGCAAGCAACAGCGGATGAAGCTCTGGAATTCCGGAGAAGCCGAGGGTGGGGGCGCGGGTGGTTCCCCGTCGCAAATAAGGTACATGAGCGTCGGCCAGTCGGGTTGGACGCCGGGTTCCAGGAAGGGTAACCGCCCGACATAGCATTCCAGGAGGCTCAGGCCGAGGCTCCACATATCTCCCGCGTACCCATTGTAGCGCCCGTCGTTCTTACCGGGGTCGATTCTCTCAGGGCTCATGTAGGCGTACGTTCCGACGCAGGAATTGCAGGGGTCTAACGTCCTCGAGAGGATACTGCTCACGCCGAAATCCGCGATCTTAACCTGGCGCGCGCTGTTGAGCAGCAGATTCGAAGGCTTGATGTCTCTGTGCACGATCTTGTGGGAATGGAGATACTTGAGGCCCTGGAGAACCTGCCGGGCGACTGCGGCGAGGAATGGTTCGGACATTCGGCCGCACTTTTCGAGCGAGCCTCCGTCCATGTATTCCAGCACGAACTGAATCTCCCCGCCCAGGTCATAGACGCCATGGCACTTGACCACGTATGGAGAATCCGTTTTCAGCAGGATGTCCATCTCGCGGACGAGCTGACGACGGGTGGAAAGATCGTGGTTGCCGTGAACAACCTTGAGAGCGTATAGCATCTGGGTTCTCCTGTGGCGAACCTTGTACACCTTTCCCTCGCTGCCGTAGCCCAGAATTCCCAGTTTCTCCAGCTCCGATGGGTTCAGCTCGGCTCCGATCGCCGGCCTTGGAGGCGGCGGCGGCAAGGGCAACGGCACGGCATTGCGGCCGAAGGGCTCTTCACGCGGAGGGATAGGGAGATTCAGCCCGGGCGGCCTGAAAATTCTCCGTCTGTTTCCCGTGATTCGATCCTCTGACATGCTACTGCTTGCGTTTATGATCGGGAAATTAAAATAGCAAGGTCCGGCACTGAAGGGCGACGCTTATTGCCTTTTTTTATCATGTATATATCATCTGTATATATACATTAAAAAACGGAACGACAGGCAGTCAAGTTTCTGAAATGCAAGTAAATTTCTCTCACTTGCAGCGCAGGTACAATGGAAACTTCCGCGTTTGACCAGTTTGATAATCTTTGAAACTTTTCATAGATTTATATATGGCCAATCTTAAGTGCTCACAAAATACAAAATGTGCATTTATCTGGAATCAGATTATTCAACGATCTAATAGTCTTTACCTTCCCATAAGCGTAAAATCTATAATTTCATTATAATTAAACTTATTTTTAATGATAATATAAATTTAATAAGATTAGAGAAAACGTGTTTAAATTTATTTTTAATGATAATACATATTTGAAGTTTTCATTAAATTTATTTTATTTTAATGATAATATAAATTTAATAAGATTGGAGAAAACGTGTTTAAATTTATTTTTAATGATAATACGTGTTTGAAGTTTTTTTTAAATTTATTTAATTAGTCGATAAAGACATTAATAATATCATCAATTGGTTAACACTTCATTATATTTATACTTTAATTAGTTGTTAAAATCTATGAAAAGTTAAGAAAGTGATGTGGGGTGTGTTTACACCCATGTGATTAGTCAAGTTGAGATGTTAATCTAGTCGTGATCATGAGATGTTATTTTATTTTTAATATTTAAAGTATGGATAATTATAAAGTGAGTTAATAAAATAATTTTGTAATTTTTATCTTTTATAAAATAAAATTTTTTATTTTATTTTTTCTAAAATTTGATAATATTGTGGTAATTATTTTTTTAAGAAAAACCATGTTAAGAATAGTGAAAAATTCCAATGTCAAAGTAATTAACCATATTTATTATTAATATTTTACTAATTGTATAATTCTTTTAATTTAGAAATATACCAGCGGTTTCAAGGGATTCTGTTTGTCAGTAAAATGAGACACATAAAATCATCTTGCAAAATTATTATTATAAACTTTGATTATATAATAACAATTTAAATTATTTTAGATATATTTTTTTAATTTGAGAAAAAAATTATGAGTTTAATTTTATATAAAATAAAAAATAATTATTTATAGTTTTTAAAATGATAAATAGTTATCAACTTTGATTATATAATAATAATTTCAGCAATTTCAATTATTTTAAAATAATGAAAACTTTAATTAAATTAAAATAATTAAATTTTTAGATATAATTTTTAAATTTATTAAATTTAAAAAAAAAGTTATAAATAAAATAAATTTAATTTTATAAAAAATTTAAAAAAATATATTTATTTATAGCTTTTTAAAGTAATAAATCTATCACAAGTTAATTATCAACTAGTACTAAAGAACTTTATCAATAATCACACCACCTAAATGATGTGCTCGTAATCTCACAGAGCATATCAATGAGAGTTGATTTTGATCACCAAATATTTCGTGGATCGTGGTTTTTCATACCAAGGCCACTTTTGCAATTCGAGGAGAATACAAAAATAAAATTTATTAAGATATTATAATTAAAAAAAATGATATATTAACAATTATTTTATTAAATTAATTATTTTGAAACTTTTGTTATCAGTTGTGAAGTATGGGGGTACAACATTTCTAGAGAATTTTGGAGAAAGATTGAGCAAATTTAGAAGCAGTTTTTCCTCTGAGAAGTGGGTCTTTCCTCCATCCAAAGCATGGCTATGACTAGGTACATGATGTGCAAGCATAAGATAAATAACATGGAAAACGAGAGACTTCTTAAAATTGCTTTAAATTCAAGTCAAAACCAATTATGCCTAAAGCGGAGTTGGATACCATGGCTTGGTTGGACCATTGGAGCATTGATGAAAATGACACTTTGCATAATATCAATAATGTCAAAAATATTATTTCTTCTAAGTTTAAAGAGAAATTGTGGTGTGAGGAAAATTTAGCGATTAAGAGAAAACTAAGATACTATAAGGAAGTCATTAACCCTAATTTGGAAGATCAAAATTATCTCTCTCAATAGTAACTGGTTCAAAGAAGAAAATGAATATAGCCAATATTAGAACAAACTCTCATGAGCTCCATAGCAAAACAAAGAGTTGGTGTATTCCCAAAACTCCGTGGGAGGAAAGGGTTTACCATCTGTGTGAGTATGAGCGTTGAAGATGAAAATCACTCTCTTAGAGTGTCCTGTTTACACCCACATTAGATATGAGTTTCATAGTATTTGCTACAATACAAACTATAATGATCTTGGAAAGCTTCTTTCTAAGCTTTTTGAGCATAGGAACAAAAGTTTAAATCAAACCAAGTAATAACCTTCTTACCACGTTAATCATCATCATTATTATTATCAATACATAACTATAATGGATTTAAAAATAAATATAATATAATATCAATTAATTTAAAATAAAAATATATATAATATAATGTCATATTATATTAAAAATATAATAATTAAAAATGTAAATTATATATATATATATACATGTATTACATTTTTAATTATTATATTTTTAATATATCATGAATAAGATATATAATATAATATTTTATTAATATATTGTCATTTTAAAGAAAACTATACATTAATAATTATTTTATTATTAAATTAACGATTTTTAATACATAACTAAAATGTATTTAAAAATAAATATAATATAATGTCAATAAATAAATAAATTATATATATATATGGTCGGTATGCGAATTACGGGTCGGTATGCGAATTACTATCCAAAAATTTCGTTCTAAATGATGACTGGCTGTACCTAACAAACTCCACTGAGTTGACATGTGGAGATGAAATTATGTAGAGTTGCATTTGAATAACCAAGAAACTCCACTTAGTTGACATGTAAAGATGGAATTATGCATTGTTACATTTGAATTTTTGTTAAAAGTAAATCCATAAAACTCGTCAAGTTGGTAAAGCAACACACTTTACTTAGTTGACAATGTAGGGTCCATACATTTATAATGAATGAAATTATGTCACATATTTTTGCATTTGAATATTCGATAGAGTAAATGCACATATTTATTCTTCGTTCAAAAATTAGAGTGTGTTTCATTGAAAAAAGAATGTGCTTTTGTTTTGAAATTGTTTTTCCATTTTCAAAAGATTAAGTTTTATTGTAGAAAATCTTAACAATTTTGGGTCATATCACTTTAAATTGTTCTTGGAGGCTAAGCCACTATTAAATTTGAGTAGTTCTGATCCCATCTTGAGATTAATACGTCACAAATAATGGTGCAAGAAAAATTAGAAAAATGTTTAAAAATATGTTGAAAGCATATTGTTGGTATCCTTAACACTCTTTAATCATGTCATAATTATGACAAAATATGAGTGTCATGGAGTAGGCTTTGCTTTCTTAAAAAAAAAATGCTGATTGGAAGATCAACGAAACTATGATGGAGTGACATTTGTGACATCTTAAAATCTATGTATTGTGGCGAGTTGTTGTTAGTATTGTAATGAGACATTTTATGGTGTGTATTGTCAAGCCTAATAATAGGGAGTTAGAAGTAGGACGATGTGGATTAGGATGTTTAACGTTGTTGCCAATGTTTTTTCTTCGTGTGGCAATGACAATGGTCTCAATGCGTTTTCTTCTTGTGGCAACGACAATGGTCTTATTGTTTTGATGATAGGTTTGATGATGTGGAGTCATTTGTCCAATGTTTATGTTGATGATTTTCATCTTGTGGTGACGACAACATTCTACTCATTATGAATGATAGTTAATTGGAAGTCCTATAATTGTTGCCATCTTATTGAGAAAATTTTCATCGTCTCGATGAATATAGACATGTCAGAAGTTCCTCAATGCTGGGCCTAAGGTTTTGTAAACTAGTTTTGCATTAGTGTGAACAGGGCAGCGTGGTGAGGTAGTCAAAAGGGAGCACACCCACAAATAATGGAAAGGGTAGTGGTTGATTGAGTAAATTGAGAAATTGGTTTAGTAAGTTAGAAAGTTAGTTAGATTTTCGGTCCACTTAGTGGTCCGCGAGGGTCATGCCAAAAAGTATAATATGTAACGGGTTGGGTAGAATAGGTTATTGATGTTTTGGACAAGAACGCAAGTTCTAAATGTAAGAGAGATAGTGCGACAAAGAGAAGAATGATCCCATGTATTGTTCCTTGTACTGAAGAAGTTTCGAAGAAGTATGACTTGTAGGCTGTGTGCATAGATCTCAAGAAGATGAAATGCTTTTGTAATGGGGTCAATGAATAAACAAAGCATTTTTTGTGTTTTCTTCCTATTTGGGTTTCCACGTAAAATTCTATGGTGTCCTATGTATGTGAATGACTAGCTATGTGTGTATTTGTTGTATTAGATCATAAATGATAAATAACTAGTGATAGTGGAATATGATGTTGTTTATTTGAAATTACCACGCAGTAAACTTATGCTTGATGATATCTCTGTGAGTTGATAGATATTTGCAGAAGTCCTATTACTGGGTAATATGTTAGAATAGAGTATGATCCCCTTCACTATTGCAGAAATGTGGTTCTTGCATCTCCCATAGGTGCTTCGGTCAAGACGTTGCATATTTGCAGGTGATGCCAAAAGGGCCAGTATCTTGGGTTTTGTTGGTCTGTGTCGTAGTGAACCTGGGTCTTCCCACAAGTGAGCCAACAAATGGTTATGTTGTCAAGATCTGAACCCGAGTCTCTCGGGTGAGAACTGGGATCTGCATCTGAAGGGGATGAGTAGATGTGGCATTTGATTAAGCAAGAGATCTTAGAATGGATAGAGAAAAAGGAACAAAATTTTGCCGAAGAACAGAATTGAAATCCAAGGATCAGCTCGCAGGAATGGTTGGAAAGGTATGTTTTCTTAGATATACATAAAATCTTCTTTGCTAAGTGTAATACCCCCAATTTGACCCTTAGAATGTATTGGCTTCATATGTGAACATTGTGCATACGCGATGTATGAATTGCTAGCGTGGAGCTCAATGCCAAAGCCTTGCTAGTGAATGCCTGGCTTTAAAAAGCAAGTATTTTATATTTTGTGAGCCATGGGTTAGAAAGTTATGGGAAATTGTAAAAACATGTAAATATTTATAATGCAAATACAATTCGAAGAGCTAGCTATGGAAGCGACTAAAAATGAGGGGGTTGTATGTATCCACTAGGGATAGGTAAGGGGTTGAGGGTTTGAATCATTTGTTTCCAAATGTTATCTTGAGAATCCATCTTGAATGGTTATGCTGACATTTAATTCTGTTGTAAGGAGGCAACTGAAAAATCAACCCATTAATTTAATGGAGCATGGGAAAAATTAGAAATTCGTATGGATGGGTATGGGCTCAATTTACTTGACACATAATTTAATTTACTGAGGGGAAATTCATTTTCCACCAGCCCCATTCCATTGTGGAAAAACCAAACATCAATTCTTAGGATGTTATGCAATCCTAGTAGTGAAAATTTGCAAAAATCGCAAACAGGAAAGAAGCCATGATTTAGAGTGTCAAAAACGACCGAAATGGGATATAAGTAGAAAAATACAGAGGGGAATCCATATACATAAACCCTGGGGTGAATTTGAGAGTGTCAAAGGACCAAAAATCCATAGGAAGACTCATATTTGGAAGCCAGGAAGTTGAATTTCGTGATTGAGAGTCATGTGACCAGAATTCAGAAAATCCAAGAGTGGATTGAGTTGGGAGAGAGATCAAAGGTTGGAATTGCTTGATAAATGCAGTGAAGACAAGAATCTCTGAATTTTTTGCAGCTTGGACCTTTCTATGCCCACACTGAAGAGCACTGGAGGGAAGGGGCTCCTGAGGGACTATGTAGCAGAGAAGGGGACCTTCTTTGTGTTGGGTGTGGTTGGTATTGTGGGTGCCAAGGATGACTGAGATCAATTGAGATGCCTTTAGCTCTATGGTTGGACTCGTTGGCTTAACATTCTCCTTTATTATCTCCCCACATGTTTGACAAATCCATCTATGTGTCGGCATAGCATGAGTGATTGTGCCTATGGTTGAGAGTGAGCCTGCTTAGTTCCTCCTTAGTGGATACATAGCCTAGCTTGAGGGTCGTCTCCCAACTGAATTAATATAGGTTGGACAGATACCTACGGTTGGGTGGAAATTTTCTCTTCCATACCTAGTTGCTTGGGCAATTTCAATTAAATATTAATCAAGTATAGCCTTGAATGCCATTTCCAATAGCATTTTAGATTATGGTAACCATCAAGAACTTGCTTATTCACTGTTACATTATTGACAAAGGTGCATCCACTTGCGTCATGTCCACTCATGTTTGGTAGAAGTTAGGTTCCCAAGAATTTGCGTCGTCTCTCATAACATTGCACATGTAGAATGGTCATGCCGCTCAACCGCAAGGTCCTCTATAGAATGTTCCCATCCAATTGGCTGGGAAAATAGTTTTAATCAACATCGAGGTTGTTAACACCCAATTAGATTACAACCTACTCCTTGGGCATAGCTACATGTATGTTATTCAAGTCGTCACCTCCATGGTGTTTAGAATTATGATGTTCTCCCATGAGGGGAAGATTTTAAAGCTTGATTAACTAAAGCATGGGAAGTGATATCTATTGTAGAGTTACACTGAAATCAATGCAATGCTTGTCGTAAATTAATTGTGTTTATTTTGATTACACGAAATCAAACATCTCATAACCCCAAAACCAAAAATGTTTTTGTGTCAAACGTATACACAAATCTTCCAATTCGTTTAATTTCATGCATTCAAAGATTTTCTATATATAATATTAATAGTAAATTTCTTCTGTCCTATAAAAATGTATGGTAGTCTTTATGTTTGCATATGAATATATAGTTGTAAATGTTTGTAAAGGCCTTTCTTTTAAGAACAAAACTGTATAAAATAGTTCTTGTGAATGTGATTTTAATACAAGCATGTATGCAATAGTTATTGTGACTGTATTTTTTAATGAATATGAAAGACTAGCCTAATAAAAGTGGGCATTATTTGTTCCAAATTTTCATGTGTCTATTATGGGCATATATTTTGTCTATTTCTTCTATTCATATGGCTCTCCAACCTTCAAACACTTTAATTTTTAATCTAGTTAGGATCATGGTTACATACATCTTCCCCACATGGAAACTAAGAATGGGATTTACCATAGAAGGATATGTTGGGTTTAAATTCAAGAACGATTACATTTATGCAATCAGTAAAAGTGATTAGACATTGATAAATGTAACTTTAGGTGGAATTATAATCATCATTGTAGCGTTGATGGAGGGTATTCTTTGTTATCCCAATAAATTCAGACCGAAATAAATGTAATTCCATTGAAATCTCCACGGAGTTCCCTTCCTCGGGTAGTTCTAATAAAGCATAGTGTGCCTCCAAGAGGATGGAATTTTTTGAAGAAGCAACCCAACAATAACTTAGTAAGATATGGACTCATATTAATTGAATTTATGAATTGTTTCTTCTTGTAAGTGAATGGGAATGCTTATGCAATCTTTCTTTTCTATACTATCTTCTAGATCCACTCATGTAGTTTTAAATGACATATAATGTAGATATACATTTAAATATCTATTACTTATAATTTAGTGGCTTTATATTGTTTTTTCAAGTATGGGAAATCAATTTTTATTTTGAATGTTTTGAGAAAATTGTTTTAGCCAGTCTAGTCTTCCATGGATGCTTTTAAGTTTCTTGAAATTCTCTGGAAATCGTCTCTAATAGAAGTATTTGTCATGTTTTTATTATAAGAGCCATGGCCGATGGTTCTCTGGAGTATTGGAATTTCACTATGATCAAGCATTTTGGCCCACAACTAAGGCTAAAAGTTCTAGGTAGGGCTAAGCATTGACTAAGTCGATTCTTTCTATAGCATTGTTTTGTATGGAATTCCATAATGGAAAGTTTAATAATGCTTCAATGCAATGTTACTAACTCTGTAATTCAAATATTTTTTGGTGGGGTCAATCAATTTTTTTTCTAAATTTTTGAATCGATATAAATCATAAGTTATTTCAACAACCAACTCGTCTATTAAATTTACAACCGATGTTTGAAACATTCTAGTTTACAACTGATCCATATAGACTATAAAAAACTATCAATATAGACTCCTATGGGCAGAGTATGATAAAGTTTATCTCATAACTGTTAGAGTTGTGCATTGCTCTAAAATGGAAATGATTAAAGAAAAATTCAGTTGTTACCAAAGTTGCAGTTCAAATTTGAATTTGCCATGATTAGTGTTTAAAATTTGGCACTGTATATTCTCATCCCAGCCTATGTTATGCATAGAACTTTATAAACCATATCACATGGATTTCATGCGGGTCAATTAATCTCCGAGGAAGGTCAAGTTGTTAAATACATGGGAAAATTTTTATGGCTTGCAGGACTGTGGCTTGCACGTTTATGGCTGGGGGGTTTACAACTCTGCACTTTTGTTGTTTTTCTTCTTTGATGTTGTTGTTCTTCAAATCAAGTGTGTAATGCAATGTTATGGTTTTAATTTATTTAAATTTTGTAGTTATATATATGTAGTTGTATATATTTTAAATTTAATTTGAGCCGCCGTTTTATTTTTTAAATAAAGTACACGTGTCAACTCTAGGATGAGAAAGGAAGGAGTTACACATCTCCCCCCATTTGGTTTATAATTTATATATATACTTTGATAAATTAATTTGATTATTAAGCCAAGAAGTTTTTATTATGTTTTGATTATTAATCCCACAAGTTTTTATTTTTCTCTATATTCTAATTTTTTTATTCTAATTTGAGCCGATTATAAGCATGGAAGGAGTTACACACCCCCCATGCTAGGCTGTAGAATGCACCTCTTGGTGCAATAAGGTGTAGATTAGGATAGGAGTAGGATTTATAGATTTATTTACTACTTCAATGTTTTATTTAATAAATTATATTTTTCCATTCATTAATGTAGTTAGTTGGTCGTCTTATTCATTAGTGTGTACAATTGTGTTTTCATTTAATTTAGTTTTATTTTCAACTTAAGTAGATGTTCTTTATTTCTTTTAATTAGGTAGGTTAGTTGTATATAGTTTGAAGTTTTCTTTTATTTTTTATTTTTTGAACATCTTAAGATGTATCGACCCTATCTCATTAGCAGTTTAATATGACTTCATGATCATTTTTTGTTTAACATGCAAAGTGCTATGCGATTCTCTTATTGAAGATCACCATCAGGTTTGGTTGACCCTTCACTAGAAAATGACATTTGTTAATTTTAAGATTAGGTGGATCAAAATACTAGTGTGCTAGTGATGCGAACATGAACACAAGGAGATTCTCTAAAGCTACAATCAACATTTATGTAAATTCTTTTGAACACAATGCACAACTTTTTAGATTTAATTCTTTGAATAAATCACCCCTAAGTTGTGTTAATGAATTTTGTGTAATAATTGATGAGTTTTACATTAATTTTAACTTTCTAGTGTACACAGGATTGGTGATCCCGCTTGAAGGATGGATGATTTCCATTTCTTTCAAACATTTATATTCTCATTACTTTTCATGCCTTGGTCTGAAATGTATTCTTTTGAAGAAAAAAATAGCAATACACATGGTACATGACCAATGGATGATCGTGCTCATCTTGATAACATTAATCCTCAGTGCATTGGCCTCTTGCAAGGTATACATGCTATGGATTTTTTTACAAGATTACATCTCTAGTAAGCATTCATAACCTAAGGAAATTAAGAAATAAGGAAATTAAGAAATCAGATTCACAATCAATTATAATGTATAATGTATAGTGAAATATATAGTATGGTAGGAAAAGGTTGCTTTCATTAAGCATCACTCAATTAAAAAAACAAAAAAAAACAATTGATAATCATGGTCATGTATATTCATTATTTTAGCATTTTTCTTAGCAATATTGCTTACTGCAGCCACTTTATTATTGTGCTCAAAGATTCCACAAATCCAAGAAAATTAAATATAGTTGACTCTCCTTCTCCGTTATGATATTGGTGACACGATATTGGTAAGATTCAAGATAAGATTTGAAGCATTTGACCTGGTATGGATTTCTTGTTAATTCAAGCATTAACTTTTCGTTGAGTGCTATATTCCTATTCTAGGAATAAATTCATGCAAAATTTATTGTAGTTTTGGTTGATATTTTTTCATGATAATCCCTCATGTGTCATGCCCCTGCATGAAGAATGTCTTGGGTTAGTTTTTTTTCAATCCAATTCTACTATGTTGGAATTGATTTAAGATAGGAAGGATTTCCTAATTTGGAGGATAGATATTTAAGAGGAGTTCTATATTGTTTCTTGGAAAATATGATATGATCCCACAGCCCAGCATTTGGAAAATTTCTTATAAATATGTTTTGGATCATGCCTAGAAATTTTCTGCAAATAATTTTCTTTTTGTCTTTTCATTTCTCTTAGGATAATTAAAACTTGCATGATGTCCTCAATGATTTTTCTTATGCATGTACAAATTTCTAGTTGGCATCACATGCTTGACTTGAACTATTTATGCCACACTCTGAGATATTGACCCAATATGAGCATGCTTGCACTTATTTGAGAAATCTTGGATACCTCATTCCTATTGGATTCAGAGAAGAGACCCTTCCATAGAAAGGCTGCAATGTTCTCATTGGTATTCCACATTTCCAAGATAAAATCATCAAATTTAAATTATTGGAATGTTAGAGAATTGTTGTGTCTCAACTAGCAAGTGTTAGATTTTATTTAGATAGCTTTTTCACTCAAAACCTTTCACATTAATGAGCTATCCCTAATTGAATCTTACTCTAAGTTCATACTCAATAAATGTGAGGGGAATGAAAGAATAGAGTAAAGTTGAGATTAAAAGAAGCATTAATATGCATCATTGATATCTCAATCATCATGAGGGGAGATGATTTTAAGTTCATAACAAACCTAAAAGGAAAGTCCACAAAGATCAACCATTAGAAACTGAGCAAACATAAAATGAAATTCAATTATGAGATAACCTAGTGCCAAAACTGACATGGGAGAGTTGTTATATGCCAAGTATTTCACATGGATTGGTATTTTCCAATAGGGTACATGGCCAATTACTTCCTTATGAACAATGGATTTTTGAAACCACTTGCAACACTGATAATCTCACTTTATTTTTTCACGGTAAATTTCCATTATTTACTATTGATATTTCACTCATCATTGATGAATGGTTTGATCTTTCAATTATATCAAGGTTTTGATATGATTTTATCTTTTTCTTGTAATCATGTAGATTGGATATGTGTTGCACCTTTACATCTGAATGTTGCTGCAAGGTTTTGCTTGGAAATATGTTATCCCCTATAGGCAACTTGTATTTTCAATCCATTTATTCTTAGCACTTGGATTGTGATTGATTGCGCATTTTGATCCCTTTTGTATCACTTTGGAAACACATGTTTTGATATCTTGATATGCCCTATACAACGTGTGATCACACATGGAGTGAAATATTTACAATCCTATGTAGTTCTCTGCATTGGTACAAAAAAATATAGATACAAGTTGTGAGTCACAAGAACATGGAAAATGTAGCAATGATGGCTGGACAAGGAACACTCCTAGAAGCTAGTTACGGTCACCCTCACATCCAACTTGAAAAATATATTGGAGGTCTTGTAGGGACTTACTCACACTCAAATTAATAAAGATGACCATGAGAAGGGTGAAAAGTCAAAAGTAGTCAAAATTTGAGGGGTTTAAAGCTAAAGGGACTTACAAATATCCAGGTACTAAAGAGCTCACCTCAATCTCAACAAAAGGAAAATATCCTAGTAAGTGATCCACAACTTCTATCCATTTCACTATTCTATGAATAATTACATTTTGGGGTAAAAAATGGGTATTACATTCTATCCAAAAAATAATACTTTGAGAAGGATCCAATTCATGAATCCATTTCCAAATTTTGAATCCATATTTATTCCTAATAGATAAGGAACTATCCTACTCACACTATATATGATTTATTGGACCCTCACAAGCATGATTGTAAGGTCCCATATTAGGAATTTTATTAAAATTGCAATTTTCCACTTTTTTCCTTGGTTCGACCTTGGACTAGTTTCGATCTCTAGGTCCCAAATTTGCCCCAAATGATCCCAAATCTTTTGAGAAGGTATATGAATTATATTAGAACATAAATATGTGTTTCAGGGATTCCTTTGTACCTTTAAAATACCTCTGCAAATCCTCTTTCAATTATGGTCAATGTAGGTAACTTTACTAGTGATTTCCCTTTGACTAGTATTGGTCTCTAGGTCTCAAATTGACTCCAAATGCCTTCAAATATTCAAGGAAGGTGTATGAATGATATTAGAACTTGAATATGATGTTTATGTATGACATATGTCCACCAAAAGACCTCTGCAAACTCTCTTAATATTCTGGACCAATTATGCAATTTTACTAGTGATTTGGGGTTCAAATCCCCCTGGGGTAAGTACTGAAAATGGCTTCCCAAATGCCTCCAAACCCACTCAAATTTATGAACAAAGGTATGTAATGTGTTAATTATTTTATTAAAGTCTCATATGCATCATTAATGGATTATTACAACTGTTCTCACCCTCTCCCATTCAACTGCAAAAATCCCCAATTCGACCCTTGGGGAAATGGCACTATTTCACCTCCCAATACAACTAAACTGAGTAAAAATGCTTCAAATGCTCAAGTATAGTACATGAAACTTGTAGAAGACATCCATGGCAATATATTGATCACAAATATATCAGAGAATCATCCATTCATTCGAAATCATCATCAATACATTGGTTCACAACAAGGTAGTGGAGAAATGGCATTGTTCTTCCATTAAAAATGAGATTTATACATTTCTACTTGTAATTTCGACCTGAAACTTTTTGGAGATGAAGAACAGAGTATTTAATTCATATTACTAAATAAATGGGGCATTAAAAGCTTCCCCAAAGAGTACAATAGCTCACCAAAAACGCCCTCCCTCAAGGATCAAGAATATGCCATCAAAACTGGAAATGGTTGAAGGAGTGAGCTGCAATAGAAGAAACCATGAGATACCCTGTAGCTTACACCTGCAAATAAAGACTCCATTAAAGCTCCAAATGAAAGGTCTGAATGGCATTTCCAATTACCAACTTGGATCGGAATCTTTCACCCTCGAAATTGGCTAAGGCAAGAAACTAGCCATCCACTAGCTCTCCCTCTTCACAAATGCAATTGCAAATTCTACAAATGATCAAAAGCTGGTTTCATTCTTTGTTATTGACATTTATAAACTTCTAATTTCCTCCATGGGTCGAATTCCTTCCAAGAGACTCATGCCAACTCATGTTGGGAAGAGATTCCAAAGAACGCCACTTGTACAACAATTCCTAGTCTCCCACTTCCACCAAATCACATGTGGAAGCATCTTAGCTTCCCTAACACCCTTGAGCGCCCTCTTGGAGTCTATTTTTAGCCCTGGCATGTCATATATGTCATATGTCAGCCTTCAGGTCTGATTTGTGTCATAGGTGTCATAGCATCTTCATTATTGTTGTCATAGAGCTAGGGAATCTAGCCCAAGTGTCTCACTAGCTCCAAATTGCCTCTTCCTCTTCCATGGGAGTTACTCTTCCTCTATATTTCGACCTTGGATGAGTCATGCAATGAATAATACCTTTTGGACTCCCCCAAGTATGTTACCATTCACCTTGAATTCGAATTGGTGAGAGAATGATGCCAAATGTAGTGGGAAAATCTAACCATATGTGGGTCCCACTTCCTCCATGTGTCTTCATGATGAAATGCCACTTTGATTTTCACTTGTATATATTTATTTAGATCCTTTATTAAATATTTATGCCATTCTAATGTTCAAACATCATTTATTATCCCCATTATTGCAAATCCCAAAGCTTCCACCCCAAACCTAGGAAACTAGTAATTTTCCTCCTTGGCAATTATTTGACCTTTAGCATCAATTTGACAAACTCTAATGAATAGAGCCAATGTGATTAGGCCATTGTGACCCAATACCAAATTTGGGACATGACAATGATTCATTCTTAGAAGGATTTCAATGTTGTATCTTTTGAGTTCCTTTTCCCGATTTACAACCATAAGTCCTTTTAGGATTATATACCCCCCACAAAGAACCCCTTGAAAGATAAATAATTCCTACCGATTGAGACTAATCCAATATCAATGGATTTCCTTCATCCTTCCCTATTACAATCCATGATCGATATCAATGTCTATGCTACATTAATAATAGTAAGAACCCCCAAAGGATAAGGATGAAAATGGATAGTATCTCCTCCTTTCATCAAATCAACAGTTAGAAATAGGTTGTAGAATTTATTTCTCCTATCCCTTTTATCTAGAACCCATCTTACACCATGGTATAAATTCTAAGAAGGAAAATTACAAAAAGTGAAATCCACCCATGGAAAGGAATATCTAGCCCATGTTTTTGATCCACATCCTAGATTGGATTGTAGAGGTAGTATAGAAAAGGAAATCCAAAAGGGAAAGATCCTCCAATCTCTAGGATGTGTTCTACATGTTTGATTAACATTTGTGATAACCCTATAGGGTAAAAGGGAGGGGAGTTAGAGATAAGGCAGGTTCATGAAATTTCTAGATTTCTTTAGGGTTGAAGATCAACAATGGGGACAAGTTGGTGGGATTCATTGAAATGGAAGAGTCCCTTTCAAGAAAATGACCACCAATGACCAAGATCGCATCAAATTTCAAAATTGATGATTCACATTATTTTTTTAATTCCTTTCCTTCCTTGATTAAGAAGAGTGATGCAATTTCACCCATCCCACCACTTACAGTGAACATGTTTATCATAGCCAAGATATCTCCCAAGAGTCATATCATATATGAAGTAGAGAGATTAACCATTTGTGAATTACATGGAATAAAAAATAATGATAGTGATGATATATCATTGAAAGACAAGATTTCTATATCTTAAATGAATTTATTGAGACATTATATAATTTCATGAAGTGTTAGGTTATTCTTTCCTACATATAATACAATCACAAAATAAAATATTTTACTATATCCATGAAACATGCATGTGCTAAAACAAACTATATAAAATTGGTTAGTAATGTATTTGACATATAAATTAATATAATATATTATTTTGGAAAAAGATTAGTACTAGCCATAAAAATCTTGATAGTGTAGGCATGTAGGTGTCCCTTTGATTAAGGGCATAACTAGTTTAGACAAAAAGATACCAAACATACTTTATGAAGGAAAAAGTCCCTATAAAAAAAATAAAAAGGAAATGAAGTTTACATTACATATAGGTAAGATCATGAGTGCACATAATAACATCAAGTAGGAAGAAGAAGTAGGAAGAAGATCCACTAGATTAATACTCACATAAAACATCCCAAATAAGGCCCAAAATCCATCCTTTCTAGGATGGACCATACACCTAAATAATAGGGGAATATGCCTTCTTCTTTCTAGGATTGAACACCTTCTTATGGGCCACACTGGTGCCCATATGTCCAAAAGGATATGGAACATTAACCACTTATAATCTGTTGAGACTCAGAGAGGGGGATCATGCCTTGGAAATATTTGGTTTCTCCCAAACCAAAATTTTCCTATCCATAGGATAAGGAAAAATGATGACCCAAATTAACAAGGAGATTTTGAATGTCATATGCATAGAGAAAGGATTACAAATGTAGAGATGGATTTGGATATGTGATATGTGAGATCAAAGTATTTGATCAATCTTGTGATTGAGAAACTCTAAACATAGGTCAAAGACAAAATGTGACCATATTTAAGTAGTAGTGGTTGAGCCCTTATAATGGTGAACCTCAGTTGATGATCTTCCGAGTCACCAAAACAATATATGAATAATGACAAAAGGAATCATCGACCATCCAATCAGGTAACTTGGATCACCATCAACTCATTGCCGGCATGACTAAAATGCTAAAGGGGAAGGAACATGACATAAATAGGAAAATCATTATGGGCCTACATGAATGAATCCTTTGTAAGAAGTAATTCCATCTTAAATGATCAAATCATTAAAAAAATACTCCTTGGTCAGTGGTGGTAAGTGGTCATAGCAAGGAAAATATAATCTCATTCCTAAAAAATATTTCCAGAGAAGCTCCAATATTATGGAAATCCCATGGTACAATTAGAGAAACTCAAAAACTTGAAGGAGATAATGCTGGTTAACCCATCACATTTTTAAACAATCATTTTGAATAGATCGAATTAACTACAAGCCAATTGAAATAATTAGTTTTTATTGTTTGAATATGATATCTCTAGTCAGTGCTTGAATAAGTCAATGAGTAATTCTCAACTTACCAAAGCAAGATCTCCACTAAATCATCCATCACCCAAGCATTGAAGTTAAAAAGGATCTAATCAAACCATGGTTAAGATAAAATTAATGTGTAAAACGTAAACATTTACAGTAACTGATCATAAGACGAAAGTTAAAATGAATTTTTTGGACCCACTATCCAACCCTACAATCTACAACCAAATATTCCTTCTTGTTTCAAAAGAAGATGATAAATAAGGAGGAAGGGATATTCGAGGTTGGTATGAAAAAAATATTAAATATTTTGATTTATCCCACATACCTTATAAGAGAAAATAGTCTTTTCATTTTCAGGATTATATGTTCATCTCAATAGAAAACGAGGGTGAAACAAAGGAAAGAGTCCATAAGAAATGGAATATTTTCTTGGAGTATCACTCTTTTTGTAGAAGCAAGTATCAATATTTTTCTTGAATTTATCTTATTTTACATTCTTATTTTCATTGTACGCATTATTTGAGTAATAGAATTTGTAAATGGGAGCATTGAGGCCCAAATAGATTCAAGCAAGCTATGTTAGTTATCCCTTTAATGTTATTTTTCACACATTGTTGAATAAATGATTGGATCTTTCCTTTCCCATTAATATTTTTTCTAACAAATATGTGTTACTAAAGTAGTCTCATCATCTTATATTTATTCATTTTATTTGAGTTATTTTCCATATAGAACTAGATTATGGTTCTCATGGTTCATATGATAATACTTATGGTTGAAACTTGTTAAAATCCCCCTTGCTAGTTAGCTTCTAAATCACCTGCAAAATACAACTCAACACTCTTTTTATTTTGTTGTAAATAAATGATGTAGAACAACTCCATGAACCCCATATCTCTATTATAAATCTAGCTTGCTATTTATTGATTAAAATAGATTGTTATCTGGTGATTTAAACAAGAACTCTTTCCTTAGAAAATATTGAGGATACATCCATTCTATCTCGAGAACTAGCTTGAAGGCATAGAGTGGCATAAGATGGTGCATCCCACACATGATTCCCTAACATTTGGATCCCTTTTGTGAGAGAGGGAACGATCTGGGGGGAACACACAATTTGTACAGAGTATGTTTGGATGACTTGGAACAAAGTTTGAATTTCATAATCACTCTATAAGTTCCCATTGGAAGTAAAATTTTGACCCATCTAGATCACCAATACTGGGACTTTTGACTCACTCATTCATTAATACCTAATTATGTTTATGCTTCTACTAAAACATTATATTGAGATGAGATTAATGGATGGATTTATATACTAAGATTGATTGTTTTATGTATTATGTATTATGTAGTAATTGATTGACATAATAAAATGACTAAGAATGGTTATCTAAGTAATTGAAATGCACTTGAAATTCAATATTGTAGGAATAAAAAAGAGGATAAATGCAATGAAGATACATTTTTTCACAAGTACCCAAGGTAATTATAAGTCTATTTTCTTATGTTTTCTATGGGTGGGTGCAAGCTAATGAAGGTCACTTTTGGCACGTTAGATGCAATAGAAAGTTGAAAAATTAGGCATCCCACAACTTACTTGGATTTTTTGAGATACTTACACAAGATATCTTGCATTGATTAGAAAAAATGAAATGTAGGAAATTGAATCACATTTCCGAATATATAAGTTTTATGTATTGAAAATGTACATAACTATGTCAAATTTCATCTTTTCTAACAACCACTTTTTATTGTTTTGACAAATGATAAGGTATATGTTTTTGTGGGTGCAGACTTTGAGTGCCTAAATGATGGTTTTGGGATACAAAAATTGGTAGACATAGAGAGCATGTATCACTAGTGCAACACTATTTTTCCAAAATTAAATGTTTATTTATTTATTTTTTAATTATCTAAGTGACCAAACCTCGAGAATGGTACATCAAATGTGGGTGTAACATTTAAAGGTATAAATGCAATCATTTCGAATTGGATTTTTTATAGAGTGTAGAGGTCGGTGTCTACTAGTGCATGATACAATTTTCTTAAAAATGGTTGTGAAATGAAAAATTTATGAAAGAAACACTAACATCGTGTTTTTTGAATTAAGGAGTGATGATACAAGAAAATTAGGAAAAAATAGAAAAACTAATATTTTTTTTTAAAATTGTATATTTGGAATCTGCATAAAAAATTCTATCTATGCCTAAAATTTAATAAAAAATCGTTGTGTATGTCATGCTGTAAAGAGTGGTGAAAGACATTCATATTGACAAAAATAGTGGAAATGCCCAATCAGCTATGGTTAAACACAATCAATAGCATAGGTTTGGTAAGTCTGAACCATCCACATAGGACTGTGGATGACAGTGGGATGATGAGGAGGCATGTTTTAGGCGCTAAGGAACGCTTGTGGATAGATCGTTTTGGATGAACAAAACCCTAGAGTGTTTTGGAGTTACAAAACGCTCTAGCATTATAAACCACATAAAATATGTGTTAAGTGTCGAATGGAGATAAGGGGTGAGAGAGAGATGGGGGATATGAGGGGGGAGAAAGGGACATAAATTTATGGAGGTGGAGAGAGGAATGAGGAGGGAGAAAATTAAATTCCTAAACACATAATTCCTAAGGCCCAGACAACCTAAATCCCTAAACCCCTAAGAACCTAATCCATTAACACTTTAACCCCTTGACACTTAATCCTAACCCTTTATACCTTACCCCACTGATAGTCGATCCCTAAATCCCTTAACTTATAAGTATCCTAATCTTGAAATATCTAGTCCCTTAATTAACCCCATATCTCCCATCCTCGTAGTCCTTATCCTCTAACACCCCAAGACCTTAACCCCTTATAATCCATTAACACTATAGCACCTAAGCCTTTAATGCCTAACCACTTTGTTGATGCCTCGGATATCGTAGCATCAATCAGAAAGGGATTCTCCCCGAGAGATGGTCCCAATTAGACTATCTCCCGTTTGGTGTAGGGAATCTGTCCGGTTAGCGGTTCCGGCAACCGTGGGTTTGGAGTTTAAATCCGATTCTACCGGTTATGGCCCGATCCACCTTTCTTTTGGATTTTATGTCTTTTAAATGATATGCAAATGCCTAGTAATATTTGATCTAGATGCAACTAAAACAGATCTAAGTCTAGAAAGTGAAATAAATCTACCTATCCTTGCAGGGAACACGTTTTAAGGATGAGCAATGGTCTGTAACAGATAACATAAAGAAAGAACAGGTAGCTGTCAATTCCTACAGGTAAAGCTACAGCCAGATAAAAGGATCTTAGAAGATAGCTTCTAGTTTAATGTAAAACACATCTATTGCTCACGAAGCAGAAAATAGGTGAAAATATCTAATCTAAATAGTAAGAAACAGATCTAAATGTAAACAAACTGAAATTAAAATCAAAGATCCCTGTAAGGAGCAAATTAAAGGCATGAACAATGATCCATACGAATTATCTTGAAGAAAGAACAGTTAGTCGTTCAATCAAAAAAAGAATTCTACAACAATGGTAAATATATCAGCAGGTAGCTCCTGATTCACTATGAAATGCATTCATTGTTCACAGAATAGAGAAAATCGCATGCACAGGGAGAAGCAAAATCATTGATACAAATAAATAGTTTAGATGGTAAGAATGATCTCACATTACAAAACAGCAGTCATTAGAATAGTCCAACATACATCCGTCCAACATCCCATGCAAAAGGTCCATCTCCCGTGGCTTTTATTAGAAAATTCAATTTTACAGAAACGATACAAGATAGCTCGTAAAGGTTTCCCAATTTCCTTCCCTGCCAAAAGTCTTTCTCTATTCTTCCTAGCTTCTATTTATAATTACAAATTTGCCCTTTGGGCTGCCACCTAGCACCTTCCACTTGTCATCTACGGAAAATTCTCTCCTAAAATAGACAAAAATGAGATTCCCTTTCATTTACAGAAATTATTTAAAAGAAAATAGGGACATCTATCCCACAGTTTACCCGCTTTACACATTTGAGAGTCAAATACAAAATAACAGAAATAATGCTTTGAAATCAGCGATTTCAATCTTGTGCGTGAGTTTCTGCTGGCAGAGGATCGCCCAAGTTAATTGCTGCTTATGCTGCCTGGGAAGAGACACTCGAGCCTATTGCTGATGTTGCTTTTGCTTGGGAAGAAGGGATTGAGCTTACTAGAACTTCTGCCACTACTGGGGATAAGGGAATCGAGCCTATCGTGGTTACTGGAGTGGCTGCTGGGAGAGAAGATTCTGGATCTGCTGAGGCTCCTACTACTGCTGCAGCTTTCTTTTCCTCTTCCGCTATGTAGCTGTACCACATACCTGTGTCCCTTATGACTATGTTTGCTGCAGCAGGAAACAATATTTTCTGAGAAGTTACATTCTTCCCAAGTTCTGTTCTAATGCTTTGAACTTCTGCTACTGTAGCTTGATGCACTTCCTTCAGCAGATGGTTGTGGAGGGATGACAATCCAACATAATGTTGAAGGTCATCAATAGCTAGAACATCAATCCTTTTCACATACTCGGTTTGAACGCCTAGCTCTTCCTTTAGGTGAGACAAACGCTGCTCCTTTTCTGGAAAGTCCTCCAGGGTTTGAGGGAAACTCAATGTGCATTTATCATGTACCCCTTGGAGCCTTTGGTACAGATTGCTAATTTTATCTGTTGTTCTTTGCACACTGGTTATCAGCTTACTGGCACAGTTCCTGCCAAACTCCAAGAGGGCTATGTCCTCATTAAAACTGTCCACAGATTTAAATGGGAGGTGTGTGGGGAAACCCCCTTTTCCTTCTCTCCATGCCATCTGACTGATGATATTTGCTTTGACACGGGTATTCTTTGCTTTGAGCCTATGAGCTTCCGCATTAATTTCTTTTAACCTGACCACCATGGCCTTGAGCTTGCAAACCTCATCAGTGATTAGCTCCTGAGTGTCATACACCTACTTCAGGATGTTGCATGACAGCTCATGGAAAGGAGCCATGTCCATTGTTCTACCCTCGGCTTGCACTAACTGCTCTGCTAATGTCTGCTTGTCTGCTTCTAGCTGAGATGCCTTTTCTTTCGCTCCATTCTTCTCTGCTTCCACAATCATCATTTGGAGTGTTAGCTGGTCCTTTTCCTCCTCCAGCTGGCTGTACTTGTTTGACAGCTCCCTATGCTCAGTGTACAAGCAATTATACTTGTTCACTACCAGATCTCTTTGGGCTTGCTCATTAGCCACAGTCTGTTGTAGCGAACGAGCTCTCTTCTTTGTCAAAAGATTTTCTCTAACTATCACACCCACATTGTCCAATGATGCTCTTGCTGTTTCCACAACTGTGGATGCCATAGCAAAGGGATCCTTATCTGTATTTTTCATTACAGTGACCTCTCGGTGGGTAACGATGTCTTCATGGAAGAGACTTTTGACCCTCTCTTCTGATTTGAGGACCATTGCTTTCCTCTTCTTGTCGTAGACAAACTCATTCCACCTGGACACTGTACACTTTCCCGATGGCGTGTACGGGACAATTGGTCGGTTTATGATGTCTATGTCCACTTCAGCAGGTGGGGTCCGGACTTCCTGAGCTGGATCCATGCCATTCCTTTGAGTACCAGAGCCTCCTGCTTGAGATGTGTCTATATCCATGTCTTGGACACCGGACCCACTGGCTTGAGCATATTCCCTTGCTTTCAACTCTTCTTCTGCTTTCCTCTCTACCTCAGCTTGCTCAGCTTCAGCCTCTTTCTTCTTTTGGGCTTCCTCATCCTCTTTCCGCAGGCTTTCATTTTCAGCTTCTTGCTGCATTCTCGCCACTTCAGCTTCCTGCTGCTTTCTTGCCATTTCAGCCTCCTGCTGCCACCTGGCTTCCTCAGCTTCCCGCTGTAGTCTGGCTTCCTCAGCTTCCTGGAGTAACCTTGCTTCTTCTCTTAATCTGAGCTCTTCCTGAGCTCGGGCATCCTTAGCTTCTTTCTCCTTCTGCTGGCTGGTCTTCTGGGCCTTGGTTGAGCTAGAGCTTGCTCCAGTGCTTTGGCGACAGACCCGTAGCTCAGCCATGTTGCTGATACCTCTGAATGCCTCTTCCTCTGCATCAGGATAGTGAGAGTACTCGAAGTGAGCATAAATCTCCTTACAGTGCTCAACAACTCTTCCCTTTCTGTCATTCATGTGGAAGATCACCTCACCGAAGTGGAAGGCTTTCAGCTCTTGAATAAATTCATCGGCCGAGGAAACCCCCGAGAACTTGTAAGCACCTATACAGAAAGGTAGAGGGGGAAAGGAAGCCTTATGCTGTTTGTGGAGCATTGCTCCAATTACATCCAGGAAGAGTTGTCTTACTGCTTCTTTGAGGACCACATAGTCCGTGGCATACTGCGGCAAGATGTATGGGGGCTTAGTCCCTCCAAACATTCTGAGGTAGGTACCTTGTTCTGAAAAGTAAAAATCCCCGTAATCCTCAAGGACTTCCACAGCGTTCTCTGACAGGCAGTTGGGCTCCTCCCTGAACAATTTCTCATATAGGGGCATGATGAACCCCTCACAGATGAGTTTGTAACTAGGCTTGTAATTCTGAGCCCACAACATCCTGAAAGCGATATAGACCGGGGTAGTGTCCTTATCCCATGTGCAGCCCAATTTGGGGAAGTCTATCTTGGCCAAAATACAATCAATTAGATATGAAGACATGAAAAATTCAGCCTTCTTCAAGGCTATTCCTTCTTTAGCAGCAACTATCATCGAGGCCAAACTATCTGATAGGAGAGTGGCTCAGTCAAACACAGTTCCCTTGAATGCCACGTAGTGGATAATAGGGACCCACTGAATCTTATACACTGTGCCATCGGGCATGCCGAAGATTCTGCACAGCATTAAAGCGATCAATCTGAAAGGAGCTCTCAGATTCTACATGTCATATTCATCACTTCCTTTCTTTCTCAAATGTTTTCCTGCCATTAGCAGCTTCTTGGCCATCTCGACGTTGTTCATCTGGCTCAACCATTCATCAGTCAGGGCTTGTTGGACATGGGGAAATTTGTAGGCTGCCGCAAGATACGCGGGTTGAAATGAGGCAATAGCCACTTTCCCGCTATCATTTATCACTCTCCCTTCAGCATCGGCATGTTGGAGTATCCATCCGATCACTTCAACACAGGGGAACAACTCAGGGTGGGTAGCGGCTCTAGTTATGCCTGAGGCTCTGATATTGAGATAAATCGGCCCTTCCTCTAGCAACATATCTGGGATCTCTTGGTCCCAGATCATTTTGTAGATGTCACCCCATCTGATTTCAGGAGGGACACCGGTGGTGCACCTAGTATCCTGGAGTGAAGTTTCAGTTTTAAGTTGCGCAGGCTTCTTCTCTGTCATCTTAGCCTTCTTCTTACTGGCTTTCGACATCTTGACTTATCCCTGATAGCACCCATAGACAAGTCATCATGAATTTGAGCAACATACTGTGACATTTTAACAGGGAGCATAATTGTTTTAATATGTCAATGAGATAGGTACAATGAAGCTGTATATTTAGGAAGCAAAACACGATTTCAACATGAAACATAAATTGAAACATTTGAATCTTTTAAAAGGATGAGTTTGGGATGCTCCTGAGAGGATAGGTTATGTCGCGGCAACAATTTGCTCTTGGCCCGGCCCTAGGAGAAGAGGTGATCTTCTTTTTATCAGGAACATAATTATAAATTTTTAGCCATCCTAATTCTTTAAAGGGGCCGGTTTGGAATGTTCCTGATAGAATAAGCGTATTGCGGAAGCAACCAGCTTTCGGTTTAGCTCTGGGGAAAAGGGTAACTTTTGTCTTGGCTGCGGTTCGAAAGGCTAATGGTGGGGAAGACATCCAAATCGATCCAAAAAATGTCCTCAAATACGCACGCATTTTATAAAGAAACTTGGTGTTGAGGAGTTCCGAGGCATAAGATTGGCGACTTTGAAAAGGCTGAATCACCAGTTACGGGAGCATAGGTGGTAGTACCCTGTTTGGGATTCCTTCCAGTTTTAATTTGTCCCTAACCCACTTCTATTAAGTATGAAATAAAGCCGAAGACCTCTAATGCTGTCAGGAGCTAAGCGAAGCAAAAGACCACTAGCAGGAAAAAGCAACAAGTTTAACCGGGGAGGAGCTCTTGCGTTGACACATAAGCGAGGGGTTTCAGCCGAAACGTCGTCGTTATTCATAACACTTGACGGGGTGTCTTTACGGCTGGTCTGATCAAGGGCGATGGCGACTGTCTCGAGTTTTAAATTGAGTAGAGGTTACGCCGGGACTGAGGTTTATGGTAAAGCCCGGGTGACTACGGCTTTGCCTTTCGGCTGGGGACATGGAAAGTCTATGGGGCTTCGGCAGGAACTTGGGAAAACAATAAATTTGTCCATCCAAATTATCATTTTTACTTATTCAATATACCAACGACAGGAAATACGAATTTAGACCGCACTCGACGGGCAAAAACAACCCATGACGGGCATTTTGCCTGTCGACATTCAATGCAAGCCTATCGTTTTCAAAAGAAAGATAACCCAATAGCAATATGACGAGTAGAAGGGACAAATTTAAGGTTAAGATGGTACCTGGCACCGACGAGAAACGCTAACTGAGGTGGCCGTGAACGTGGTTGAGCAATCCGAGCTGGAGCAGTTTGCGTGGCATCCAACAAACCATCAAATGGAGAATTAACAATGCATTGGCTCATAACCCCCACCAATTATTTAAATAGGACAGGCACGTGCGAGCATTTAGTTTGGTGGGTGGCGCAATTAGTCGCGGTTTAAATACCGGTACGTCGACGGTCAAATCGGGCCATCTGAGTTTGCGTGCGTAACCGCCACTTGTGGGACAAAATCGTGAATCTCTCCCGCCGTTGCGGAAGGATATAGCGGAAGCTTCCACGGTTCCGGGAGGCAACGGTGAAACTTTTCCACAAAAATAATCGTGAAATGCGAAGCTTTTGAAAAGGGCTCCCGCGGTAGCGGAGAGAAAACTTTTAAAAGATCCCAACGTTTCGGAAGGTTTCGGTGAACACTTCCGCAGAAGGCTTCCGAAAACTTCAAAAGTTTCTAAGTAATGGCCGGGCCTCGAGAGAGTTTCGGAAAGCCTTTGCCCTTAGCCTCCTCCGTTTCGAACGGGACTGGTGAATGCCTACGCCGTTGCGTGTGGCTTCTTTGAAAGGTTCTGCAAAGATTTGGTGTTTTGGCGTTTCGGGAAGGTTTTGCGACGGTTTCCGCAACTGCGGAAGCAAAACCCAAAAGGCTTCCGCGAGTTTTAAAGAAAATTTCTAAGTTCCGTTTCGGAAAGTTTATGCAAATGGCTTCCGCAAGTGCGGGCGGTTCCGTAAAATTCTTCCGCCGTTTTGGGAGGGATTCACCATAAGCTTCCGCAATTGTTTAACGAAGACTTCTCAAAACTTTTCGGGAGGTTTGGACGAATGGTTCCCGCCGTTTTGGGAGCAAATCTTGAATTCTTCCGCTGTTTCGGAAAGAATTTGCCAATGGCTCCCTCAACTTATGGGAAAAATTCTAAGTTCCTTTTCGGAAAGATATCATGGCGGCTTCCGCAAGTTTCGGGCGGTTTCGTTGAATTCTCCCACCGTTTCAGGAGGGAAAACCGAATCTCTCCACCAACAAAAACCAAAAGTTTTCTAAGTCCCTTTTCGGGAGCTAAATGCAAATGATTCCCGCCATTTCGGGAGAACAACTCGAATGCTTCCGTGGTTTCGGAAGGTTTGAGCGAAGAACCCCACCGTTTTGGGAAGGATTGCCCAATGGTTTCCGCGATTTTCCAATCGAAACTTCTAAGTCTTCTTTGGGAGTTTTGTAAAAGACTTCCACCGTTTCGGGAGAGAAGACTGAAAGGCTCCGAAGAACTTCCTTCTTACGTTCCGCAACACGCTCAAAATATCCTAAGTCATATTTTCAAGAAGCTTATGCGTTTGGCTTCCGCAATTGCGGAGAGGTAGCCCGAGAGACTCCAAAATGTCAGGGAAAATTCTAAGTTCCCTTTTGGTTCCTTGGGGGAAAAAATGGAAAGGTTTATGGCAAGATGTTCAGTTGGGAAACAAGATTTTATGTTGAAAAACACAGATAACCACTGGGATGGCTTCTTAAGGCAAAATTTCTACACAAAATGAAAGGAGGGGCCCCAACATGTACAAAATTTTGGGGGGGGGGGTTGCTGCAACAACAATGGCGAGTCGCTGGCGAACACAGATCTCTGAAAAATTCCTCTTCATAGTCTGAAACCTCATCGAAGACATCCATCTTAGGTGCACTACTCAGCTGAGCATTTTAAATTCATGTGGGGGGGGGAGGAGGCACTTTACCTGCTAGCCATTGGGGAAAGGGGAGCTTTGCCCGAGACATCTTCACCACTCTCAAAAGGCCAATATATGAGATTTATTTTAGGAGGGTCATCTTTCAGATGGTCACTACTGCCGGACTCCACAGGATCTACAACACTTTCTCATGGACATTATTGCTCTTGTTCCTCATTCCCATGTTGCTTTCATCCTTTTGGATGTTTGTACTTTGGACAGCTTAGCTGTTTGAGCCTTCCAGGGATATTTTCTTTTGGACATGATCTTTGATTTAGGCTCCTCAATCCATAGTGCCCTTTTGTGTGAGTTAGAAATTTTATTGATTTGATCAAACTTCACAGACGGAGAGGAGCCCATTTTGGGCTGGGCCTTTTGGACAACCTTCTTGATTTTACATGTCTTTTGCTTTTGTCTCAGCCGTGCTTTAATTGAGGCGAGAATCTCTGGAAAACAGACTTTGGAGTACATGCCATTTTGGCTGTTAGATTTGCAGCATGGAGTCATTTCAATACCCTATGCCCTCGAGGTGTGCTACTTTCCATGGGTCCAACTCTAATAACCTTCTTGAGATGCCTTTAAAGTGTGAGAGTGGGTGGAGCCCAATGATAGTAGTGAAGATGGTCATAGGCCTCTGCTATTAAACAAGATTAGTGTGACTAGCAGGGTAGGCTTCCTTCCTTCTGAACATTTCAGCGAGAACACAACAGACATAATTCATTCGAGCACAGTTCCGGACTCAGGGGTTGTGAGGTTTCTTTGAGAGAGATATCCTCGACGGGGAACTCGACCAGAAGGGCTTTCAGCAAACAAAAACTTGTAGCAAAGGTTCAAACGACAATGAAAGAAATAAAATCGCCGAAAATAAAGCGACTAAAGGCTAAAGCAAAAAACAAAAGAAACTTTTATTTATGTACAAAAAGTCTCAGCGAGACTACGCGAAGTATTGCTTCAGGGTGAGGCTGTTGAGAGGAAGGGTTACTTCTTCTCCCTCGAGATTTGTCAATTTATAAGTGGATGGGCCTAATTTTGCGGAAATTTGGTACGGACCTACCCATAGATGTTGGAATTTCATATGCATTCCTTTGCCTTCGTGATTATGGTCCCATTTCAGGACTAAATCCCCAACTTCAAAATCTCTTTTACTGGATTTCCTCTTATCGAACCATCTCTTAACTACGTCCTAGTGTTGATGGAATCGATCTTTAGCTTTGTGTCGGGCTTCTTCAAGTCGAAGCAGGGTGTTGATCCTGGATTGTAAGGATTGGATACCAGAACCCCGAGAGGCTTGGGACAATTGCAAGGATGGTAGTAAGATGTTTGGGGGAAGGATGGCTTCCTTGCCATAGTGTGAGGCACCTGCAACAATTAATTAACAAGAATACGCAAAATAGCAGAAATGACAGAACTCAGAATCACTTTTGTATTGATCACATGCCACTTCGAGGGGGCAACCTCCTTTGAGCAAGCTCAATACAAATAACTTCACGGTGCCTTCATAGGTCTCAACACACACTTATATACTAATTCTAGGCGCCAATACTATGGGTCGAAACCATGGGCCGTTAGAAACTATGGATTAACAATACTACGGGCGGCTTACAAAGCATATGCGCCAACAACAATAACACAAACTATTGATTAACAAATACTACGGGACGACTTACAAAGCATATGCGTCCAACAACAACATACTAACAAAGTAAAGACATGGGTTCCTAACATCCCCTCCCCCTTAAAAAAAGCTTTGTCCTCAAAGCTTTAGATGTGGAAATTGTTGTTGAATATGAAGGAGTGGTTCCCATGTAGGATCCTCTGGTTGCATGCCGTGCCACTGAATTAAGACCTCTGTGATAGCACGAGAGCGAAGCTGACGCGTGCGCCGATTGAGGATGGCCTCTGGCTCCAAAAGGATGGATCCTTCATTATCCAGTTCAGGTAAAATCGTTTGGCCGCTGATGTTGGTGCCAAGAACTTTCTTCAGACAAGAGACATGAAAGACTGGATGAATGCGGGAAGAAGGAGGAAGTTCCAATTTATAAGCAACGGACCCAATCCTCTGAAGGATCCGATATGGCCCATAGAACTTTGGAGCGAGCTTATGACGCCCTTTTAGTTTCAAGGAGGATTGTTTGTACGGCTGGAGACGAAGAAAAACCATATCGCCGACTTGAAAAGTGCGCTCCGAATGGTGCTGATCAGCTTGTTGCTTCATGCGATTTCTTGCCATGTGAAGATTGTCCCGCAAAATGTGAAGAATCTGATCGCGGTTGCGAAGGACCTTGTCAACTTCCTGAACTGGTGAAATGGTGGGGGTGTATGGAAGAAGAGCTGGAGGTGCCTGACCGTAGACTGCTTCATATGGGGTCATTTTAGAGGCAGTATGGTAAGAGGTATTGTACCACCATTCAGCGAGAGGGAGCCACTTTGCCCACTGATGTTGTTGTTCTGAGGTGAAGCAACGAAGATAAGTTTCCAAGCATTTATTGACAATTTCAGTCTGACCATCTGTTTGTGGGTGATACCATGAACTCATCTTCAGTTTGGTGCCAGTGTGGCGAAATAGTTCTGTCCAAAAATGACTAGTGAAAGTCGCATCACGATCCGAGACAATGGAAGAAGGGATGCCATGAAGACGAAAGATCTGGTCCATAAAAATTTGAGCGACAGAGGAGGCTGTATAGGGATGGCTGAGAGCGCAAAAATGACTATATTTGGAGAGACGATCAACCACAACGAGAATCACTGTCTTCCCGCCAGATTTAGGGAGCCCTTCAATGAAATCCATAGAAATATCTGTCCAAATCCGTGTAGGTATGGGCAAGGGTTCAAGCAATCCTGGAAGGAGTGTTGTTTCACCCTTATTGCGCTGACAGGTATCACATTCGGCCACCATCTGTTGAATTGTCCTTTTCATGCCCTGCCAAAAGAAGTTACGCCGTGCTCGTTCATATGTTTTGAGGAACCCAGAGTGCCCGGCCGAGGGAGAAGCATGGAGTTCATAGAAGACATCCTGTTGAAGATCTGTGCTTTGGGGAAGCACCAGACGACCCTTGTATCACAGAGAAGCACCATCCCAAGAGTAATGTGGGACAGCATAAGGATTGTTGGTCAAGTGTTGGATAATATGAGATAAGGAAGAGTCATTGACGTAACCCTGTTGAATAGATTGCAACCAATTTGGAACAGGCATAGAAATAGCTGAAAGAGAACCTTGGGCATCAAATGTGCGAGAAAGAGCATCTGCCACAATATTGTCTTTACCCTTCTTGTAAGTGATCTCATAGTCATAACCCATGAGTTTGCTAACCCATTTCTGTTGTGCCGGGGAGGAGACACGCTGGTCCAAGAAATATTTCAAACTCTGGTGATCAGTCTTGATGCAGAAATGATTCCCTAATAGGTATGGATGCCACTTCTGTACTGCATGCAAAATAGCCATCATTTCCTTCTCATAGGTAGAGGCAGCTAAATTCTTACCTGAAAGGGCTTTGCTGGTGAACGCAATGGGGTGTTCATCTTGAAGGAGAACAGCACCAAGTCCATTGCCGCAAGCGTCACTCTCAATAGTGAAGGGCTTGAAAAAATCAGGCATAGCTAGCACAGGTGTAGTACACATAGCTTGTTTTAGTTTGTCAAATGCACACTGAGCATTAGGTGTCCATGTAAAAGCATCTTTTTTTAATAGAGCAGTTAATGGAGCTGCAATCTTCCCATAATCCTTGACAAAATTGCGGTAGTAGCCAGTCAACCCCAAAAAACCATGAAGGCTCTTGAGTGTCTGAGGATGTGGCCAATTGTTCATGGCCTCGATTTTGGCAGGATCCACGCGAACCCCTTGTGCTGAGATAATGTGCCCGAGATACTCAACTTCCTTTTGTCCAAAAACACATTTAGACTGCTTGGCATGGAGATGATGGTCAGAGAAAAGTTGCATGACAAGATCCAGATGCTGGAGATGTTCATCCCATGTTTTACTGTAGATGAGGATATCATCAAAGAATACCAGAATGAATTTCCGCAAGTAGGGTCGAAATATTTTATTCATTAAGGCCTGGAATGTGGAAGGAGCATTAGTGAGGCCAAAGGGCATTACCAAAAACTCATAATGGCCATCATGTGTGCGAAAAGCTATTTTAGGAATATCATCCTCATGAACCCGAATTTGATGATACTCAGAACGAAGATCCAACTTGGAGAAAAAGTGAGCCCCATGAAGCTCATCAAGAAGCTCATCAACAACAGGAATTGCAAACCTATTTTTTGATGGTGAGGTGATTAAGTGCTCGGAAGTCAATGCAGAGGCGCCATGACCCATCTTTTTTGCGGACAAGAATAATTGGAGAAGAAAAGGAACTAGTGCTTGGGCGAATAATACCTTGCTTCAATAAGTCTCGAACGAGCATTTCAATCTCCGTTTTTTGGTGAAATGGGTAGCGATAGGGCCTGATGTTGGGAGGAACGCTGCTAGGAAGGAGCTGAATACGATGGTCTTCTGGCCTGGAAGGTGGTAATCCCACTGGTTCAGCAAAGACACCTGTATATCGATCCAGAATTTGTTGTAGATCCAAAGGAGTAGTGGAGACCGCTGATGGTTGCATCTGGATGGAATGGATCTGAGCGATGACACCATGTGAACTCTTCTTGAGGAGTTTTTCCATGCGATGTGAATTGATGATGCTGAAAGAACTTGGTTGTAATCCTGTTAATGTGTGTTTGTGTCCATTGAGGGAAAAATGCATCCAAAGTTTGGCAAAATCCCATAAGATAGGTTCGAGTGTGCGTAGCCATTGAGCACCCAAAACCACATCACATCCGCCTAAGGGTAAGGCAAACATGTCCGAGCGCAAGATATAATCTCCCATAGAGATACGCACATTTCGACACTTCCCTTTGCAAGGTAAGGTGCCCCCATTGGCAATCATGACTTCAAAGTTGGAGCAAGGATGGATAAAATAATCAGCTTGTTTGGCGATCCGAGGGTCAATGAAATTATGAGTGCTACCAGAATCAATGAGGATTGTAAGAGGAAGCTTCTTGAAGTAACCCCTGACCCGCATTGTTTGGGGGGTGGTGATTCCAGCTAAAGCATGGAGAGATATCTTTGGCTGGTCATCCTGAGACGGAGGGTCAATAGGCGGTTCCTGACTGTCGACCGGAGCATCCAATGTTTCTGGATCTTCGTCACCCATTTTCGAGGCAGGCGGAGACTCCACATCCAGGAGATAGAGCTTTTGCTGAACACATCTATGTCCTCGAGTGAATTTCTCATCACAATTATAGCAAAGCCCCTTTTCTCTGCGTGCTTGCATCTCTGTTTCAGACAAACGCTTGATAGGAGTCGGTCGAGGAGCCTGCGGTATAGGTGGTCGCTGAGAACCCATATTTCGGAAGGGAACAAAAGTGGGCTTGGAGCGTTGTTGGGCTGCAAGCTTGTCTTCTGCCAACTTAGCCAACCCGAGTGCTTCCATCATTGTGTTGGGGCAGAACATTTTGACCTCAGATCGAATGGCATCCTTTAGACCACTGATAAAACAACTCCGGTAAAATTCATCAGACAATCCTTCGGTGTGGTTGGCTAGATTCTCAAATTCGGTTTGATACTCTCACAGTGCCAGTTTGGTGAAGTTTAGTGAGGGCTCATGTGAAGTCATCAAAAGCACTAGGACCAAATCGTTGCAAAAGGAGCTGACAAAAGTCTGGCCAGTTGGGCTCTGGATGAGCCTTGATGTACCAGCGGTACCATTGAAGAGCTTCATGTTCCAAATGAAAGGATGCCAGTGGAACTTTGTTGGCATCAAAAGTATTATGCAGACTGAAATACTGTTCTGCACGATAGATCCATCCAGTTGGATCGGTACCATTGAAGCGAGGAAAATCAAGCTTCAGACCACGGAAATTGCTGGAAGCAGAAAACCCATTGTCTACTGAAGACTCGGACTGTCGTTTGTTGTTCATAGCTGAATGTTCAAGATGGAGACCGAGAAATTTTTCATCCAGATTCCGGAGTTTGGCTTGGATGGCTGCAAGTGCTTCCTCCATGGTTTTTGCTCCTGCACGGGTGACAACCATAACCAGGAAATTTATTTATTTATTTATTTATTTTTTTCCTGACTGGGTAGGAAAACAAAAACAAGAACTACTTCAGTAAGGGAAAATTTGGATTTGGGAAAAAATCAGAAGGGTAATTGGGGTTTGACTAAATTTTGGACACTGTTGGATAGATAGGGAAGCAAAAATGAGGATTTCAGAAGCGGGTGAAAGAATGGGAAAATTTGGCAGAGGGGAACAAAGAAGTAGAATTCAGAAGGGAACTTTGTGGTAAAATTTGAAGGTGATTGGGTGAAATCTGAGGAAGTTATGGCAACCCTAAAAATAGACAAATGTGGGATTTCGGGCTTTGGGAAGGGGAATTGAGGATAGGGTCCTTAGGACTGAAATATGCAGAATGGGATGACAGGGGTTCCTCGAAAATTTCAAGGGAAACAGAGTAAAAATAAGGGAGATATGGAGAAAATACTGTTTTTTTTTTTTTTAATCTCAGACTGGAGCGGCTATGGCTCGAAAGAAATCTAGAACAACGCCGAATGGACTAAAAACGGCTGAATCTGGAACGGCTTGCAAAATAGATCTGAAACGACGCAGCAGTGATCGATAATAGTTCAGCTGAAAGTAGATATGGACCCTAGGTATGTGCGGCTTCCTAACAGTTCAGGGGTTTCACTCGGCCACCAATGCTGTCTGA
The DNA here is from genome assembly GCA_027924585.1 of Larix kaempferi. Taxonomy (NCBI): domain Eukaryota; kingdom Viridiplantae; phylum Streptophyta; class Pinopsida; order Pinales; family Pinaceae; genus Larix; species Larix kaempferi. The sequence goes on along the minus strand of BSBM01000985.1, from coordinate 3,273,796 downwards.
CGGCTTGCGTATTGGGGCAATACCCCTCACTCCACGGCTTAGGTAAAACTGATAACCGCTTTGCCACAAACGACAGCTCTTGGTTTACCTCACGGGTGGAAACTAGTCAATCAGGTAGGGGTCATTGCCCTTTTCGCTGGCAGGTCCTCTCAATGGGCCAGCTACTTCGGGGTTCCTGTGGTACTCCTCACAATGAGTTTTAGGGCTTATGCCCAAGTACTTCCCACAGTTAAGCGGATGGGGATTATTCCCAAATCCGAACCTGCAACAGATGTGAAAAAAAATTTTGGCAGAAATTTCACCCAACGAGCCCAAGAAAGTGCTCTGATACCAGATGTGAGGCACCTGCAACAATTAATTAACAAGAATACGCGAAATAGCAGAAATGACAGAACTCAGAATCACTTTTGTATTGATCACAGGCCACTTCGAGGGGGCAACCTCCTTTGAGCAAGCTCAATACAAATAACTTCACGGTGCCTTCATAGGTCTCAACACACACTTATATACTAATTCTAGGCACTAATACTATGGGTCGAAACCATGGGCCGTTAGAAACTATGGATTAACAATACTACGGGCGGCTTACAAAGCATATGCGCCAACTACAATAACACAAACTATTGATTAACAAATACTACGGGACGACTTACAAAGCATATGCGTCCAACAACAACATACTAACAAAGTAAAGACATGGGTTCCTAACACATAGACAAGAGTGAAAGGGGAAACACCTAAAGCGTTCTTTGGGGTCACCCTATTTGCCCATAAGGAGTTTGGGAGAGCTGCGTGCCAACTTCTCTGGTTTTCTATCACAGTTTTCTTAAGGATTCGAATCAGATTCTTGTTTGAGGATTCAGCTAATCTGTTCCCCTGGGGATAATAATTGGCTGAATAATGCAACTTAATTCCCCATTCATAAACAAATTCATTTATCTTGCAAGATGAAAAATAAGTAGCATTATCAAAAACAAGGGAAATTGGAACCCCAAACCTGGTTATGATGTTCTCCTTCAAGAAGCTGATGACCGCATCTTCGTTGATCTTGCGCACAGGGATAGCCTCCATCCACCTAGTGAAGTAGTCGGTAGCCGTCAGGATGTATCGATGTTGCAATGAAGAATTTGGATTTATTTCTCCGATAACATCTATACCCCATTGCTCAAAATGTTCAGAGATGATGATCGACTGTAATGGTCCTGCTGCCTTAGGTAACTTCCCAGCACTTCTCTGGCATACATCACAGTTTCGTGCATATGTGTGGGAATCTCAGGACAGAGTGGGCCAATAATAACCAGCTCTCAGTATCTTGTGTGCCGTTGTCTCTCCTGAATAATGTCCGCCTGCGGGGCCATCATGCAATTCTTTGACAACTTTGTTTGCATCTTCCTTTTCCAAACATCTAAGGAGAGCTCCATAATAATTCTTCCTGAAAAGAATCCCATCAATGATTTGATAAGGTGCTGATTTCAAGCGGAGTGCCCTTCTCTGCTTAGAGTTCCAATGCTCAGGTAGATATCCTTGTTGTAAATAGTGCACCATATCTCTATACCATGACTGGGGAGCTATGAAGATATGACACACTTCAACCGAATTGAGCTCAGCTTCATTTTTCCACTGTTGTTCTTCATCAGTTGATTTTCCTGCAAGTAATTTGCACAGGCCTTGTCCTTTGATAATCGTGGCTGGTTTAAATTCCAAATCATATTCCTGAAGAGCTGTGACCCAGTTCCCTCTTCTTTCTCCCAATTCCTTTTGAACGAAAAGGGATCTAACAGCTGGATGGGGGACTATGACTTTAGTTCTGTTCTTCAGAATGTATGGCCTAAACTGCTTGACTGCTTTGAAGACCGCATACGCATGCTTGTCAACCACGGGATAATTCAGCTTAGCTCCCTACAGACCAGTTCTCATAAACGAAATTGGGTATTCATCCCCCAACTCCACCTTTTGCGTGAGTACAGCTGCGAGAGAGTCATCCGAAGCAAAGGTATACAAGATGAAATCCTTATCAAAATCCGGGCTTCTTAAGGAAGGAGCCTTAGCTACAGCTGCCTTGATATCTCTAAATGCGTTTTTCTCCAAATCTGTCCACTTGAATTGTATGCTTTGTTTAACCATCTGTTGCAATGGCTTAACAATTTGTGCGAAATCCGGAACAAATCTGTGGACAAAATTGATGGTGCCCATAAAAGACTGCATAGATTTCTTGTTGTGAGGCATTGGAATCTTATTAATAGCATGGACTCTTTCTTGATCAATTGACACTCCCCCTTTGGAGATGATATGACCCAAGAGCTTACCTTCGGGAACAGCGAACACGCTCTTCTTGGGATTCAAGGAAATATCATATTTCCGGCAGCGATCAAAAATATTCTTTAGATGCATGACATGATCTTCCCTTCTCTTCGAAAAGACTGTCACATCATCCAAGTATACAACCACGCATTGCCCACCCAATCCTCGGAAGGCAATATCCATCGCCCTTTGGAATGTAGCTCCTGCATTTATCAGACCAAATGGCATTCTTCTGTAGGCGAAAGTTCCCCACTTAGTTCTGAAAGTAGTCTTAAGGTGATCTTCTTCGGCTACTAACACTTGATTGTAGCCAGAGAAACCATCGAGGAGAGAAAACAATTCGGATCCTGACACCATTTGTAGGATTTGCTCCATTGAAGGTACGGGGTAGTTGTCTTTATCCGAAGCTTTATTTAGATTTCTGAAATCTACACATAGCCTTATCTCTCCCGACTTCTTCCTTACGGGAACCAAGTTTGCAACCCATTCAGAATTCCGAACTTTGAAAATTATCTTAGCATCTAGGAGCTTCTTTAATTCCTTTTGGATTAGTGGTTCTAGAGTGGGATGCATTCTTCTTAACTGCTGCTGAAATGGTTTGACGCCCGCTTTCATTGGTATAACATGCTGAATAATGCGGACGTCATATGTTTTCAGATCTTCATAGGTCCATGCAAAAAAATCCTTGTATTGTTTGAACAATTTAATGAACCTGTCTCTTTCTCCTGGTGAACAACATTTGCCAAGATTGACAAATCTTGGTTCTGCCTCGGTACCCAAATTAACTAACTCATGTTGCATTGATGAGATATTAGTTTTGGTATTAGCTGGCCTTTTGAACTTATTTCGAAGATCGAACAGTATTTCGAGGGACCTTACCCCCTTGGGCATGAAATTTCCTTTCTCCTCATCCTTCTTCATCAAACCAGCGTCATGTGCTTCCTCATCTATTGCAGCTCCTTGAAAGCTATCTTCGTTTGTTAGGAAGCTGATAATTTGTTCATCATCATCGAAGACTCTGAAGTTGGTGATGTTATCGGGAATGGAAGGCCTGAAAATCAATTCAATTGAGCACTTATTATTTGATGGCACCAATCTAGAAGCAGATGTTGCTAACAAATCAACAGCAGAATTTTGCAATCTAGGAATTGATTTTATATTGAAAGCATCAAAATGCATAATTAAATCCGATACCTCAGCCTGATAACCCTTCAAATGAGGTGAGAGACAATGAATGGTGTCCCTTACTTGTCTTACAACTATCTTGGAGTCACCAAAGACCTTCAGGTACTTAACATTTAAGCCAATGGCCTTCTTTAATCCATGTACCAAAGCTTCATATTCAGCGGTGTTATTAGTACAATCGAATTCTAATCTATAGGACAGAAAATACTTGTTTCTTTTGGGATCCATTAGAACACAACCGGCTCTGGATCCTACCAGAGTTTAAGAACCATCAAAGTATAATGTCCAAAAAAAATATTTAGATTCAACTAAGTTAGTTTCTTTGTGATCTATGTCAGTAACTAAATTGACTATGTTACAATCAACATCATCAGTCCGAGAGAAATGAAGGAGATTGGATTGTTTATCTGATTCATGGATAATGGTTTCAGATTGATAATTACCCGGATCCATCTCTAAGAAGTAATTCCCCAGAACCGAGGATGAGAAAGCTACAGCCTCATTCTTTTCTTCTAACTGGGTTATGTTTTGTTTCATGTGAGGTTCCCTAAGAACTTTAATCTGATTCTGCCTGTTCTGATAAGGCAGCCATAGGTGGGACCAAGCAGTAGCAAAGTAGCCACTTAGCTTGGTAGACCAATCCCTACTCAAAATCAACCCATAGGCTTCAGGGATATCGACCACCATTATGTCGATGAATTGACATACTCTAGGGTCAGCTGACAGTCTAATTAGAACATCTTTCATCTCCCCAATAACCTTGACAACAGTCCTATCTAATTGAATAATTTGAGCTGGAGATGGAACAGGCTGCCCAATAATCCTTTTACAAATTGAAAATGGCATAACGTTTGAGGATGCTCCAGAATCTACCAAACAATTATGAACATTATGGTTGAAAATTTCAAAAGTCAATAGGAATGGCAAAGTTTGAGATTTAGACTTCCCACCGATGCTAGCTTCATTAATTTCGGGACTGTTTTGAGAGTCTGCTAATGGAGTGCTGGTCTGAGGTTGCAGAACATGCAGCAGTTTGTCTCGTTGAAGGGGCAAGCTACACATGTCAAATATTGACACGTTTGCTTTGACTTTCTTGATATCTTCAATAATATCATATCCTATATCAGATTCGTTCCCAATTCGACTTCGCTGATCTGTTTTGCTCATTGTGACCTTAGGTGGCTGAACTATGGTGTCAGCGCTTAGCTGTTTGGTCACTGTTTGGCTAACTTTGGGTTGCTCTGGGATAACTGTTATATGCCTCCTAGGTGGCTCTTTTGAGACTTTAGGCTTATGAGGAGCTGTGCTTGGCACGGGATCGGCAATAGGACCTTTGCTACGAGTAGCAACATTTACGGTGGAGGGAGAGCTATCTATATGATCTTCTTCTACTAACTCAGTCATGGGTACCCAATCCCACAACACCATAGTAGTGTCCGGGGTTGGTTCCTCTAACTCAGGGCTTGACCCTTCTGGAGGATCATCTTGGTCTGGGATCTAAGAATCTAACATTTGGTTCATGACTAAGCTCATGGAATTAATCCATTGCGGGCAGCTCTTTTCCGAATGCGGTTCTTGGTGAAAAGTGCAGAAATTTTCCATCCCAATCTCATTTAAGTTTAAAACAGGGGCAGGGTTCATTGGTGGATGAGTTTGCTCACCGTCTTCCCTCCTTTTATAAAATGGCTTGAAAGGTTTCCTAGATGTGCTAGCAGCCTTGTCTTTCTCGAGATCTACGATTTTGTTAGATAATTTCTGCATCATCTTGACTACATTTTCCATGTCTGTAGATGGCTCTTTTTTCCCTCTAGTGAGCAGCAGAGGTTTTTTGCTAGCTGCTGGTTTTGGTTCTACATCTAAGGCATGTTTAGCAATGCTATCAGCCTCTTCCTCTACCTTTCTAGCTTCCTCAAAGTTCTCTATCAGGGTAGTTTTCTTGGATCGTTTTACGAACATTGCTATTGGTCCTTCAAGAGCTGTTGTGTAGTATTCAATCAGAGACTCCTCTGTTGGTTTATTAGCTTCGCTGAAATTATTTAACAGCGTTGTGAATCTTTGATTGAAATCTTGAACTTTTTATTTCTTCTCCATTCTCATGGATAAGAGTTCTTTCATAAGTGTGGCCACAGTCTTTTGGTTTCCGTATTTCTTTAGAAAACATTTCTCGAATTCATCCCAACTAAAGATTGAGTTGGGTTGTAGGCTAAAGTACCATGATGATACTTTTGGCTCGAATGTATATGGAAACAACCTGCAGACTACGTCTTCATGTTGTACGTTCAAAAGGTTCAGAGTTAAGTAAAAACTCTTGAGGTGATCTTCCGCCGAAATGGCTTTCCCTGGGTCGTACTTAGGTAAGACCTTTTCTGGGTTTTTAGGAAGATTATGGAATGGTCCAGTTAGGTTCAGCGCTCCCCTTGCTCTCCAAGCAGGTACAGCCATGTTTGGATGTGGAGACCCGGGTGGAGAATTGTATGGTGAATTCTGAGGAGTACTCTTTGGAGTAATTGGTTCTTCAAGGTTTTCTTGGTCTAAAAATCATTCTGAGTTTTCAAGATCTGCCTTGTTAAGAGTGTTTGATATTTCTTCCAAAGTCAGATTCACAAGTTCTTCGAAACTTTGAACAAGAATCGAATCCCGGGTATACTGTGGCTCTTTTCTAGGGGTAGTTTTCTTAGGGAGGAAATTGACAGCGTTTAAACCACCTAGCTTCCTAACGTAGGATATTGTATGTCTTATTAAATCCTCTACTTCTGTAAAAGGGATAGCGTACAAAGATTCTTGAGGTTCAGGGTCAGAAATGAGGCGTTCTTGATTTGTTAATCCAAGATCTGGGCTGTTTGAAATGCTGTCTTTAAGCGGGTTTTCAGTGTCCTCTATGGCAGTGGGAGATTTTCCTCTATCAGCCATGCACTTTTAGGCCCTCCTTCTAGCGCCAAAAACTGTTGATGCCTCAGATATCGTAGCATCAATCAGAAAGGGATTCTCCCCGAGAGATGGTCCCAATTAGACTATCTCCCGTTTGGTGTAGGGAATCCATCCGGTTAGCGGTTCCGGCAACTGTGGGTTTGGAGTTCAAATCCGATTCTACCGGTTATGGCCCGATCCACCTTTCTTTTGGATTTTATGTCTTTTAAATGATATGCAAATGCCTATTAATATTTGATCGAGATGCAACTAAAACAGACCTAAGTCTAGAAAGTGAAATAAATCTACCTATCCTTGTAGGGAACACGTTTTAAGGATGAGCAATGGTCTGTAACAGATAACATAAAGAAAGAATAGGTAGCTATCAATTCCTACAGGTAAAGCTACAGCCAGATAAAAGGATCTTAGAAGATAGCTTCTAGTTTAATGTAAAACGCATCTATTTCTCACGAAGCAGAAAAGAGGCGAAAATATCTAATCTAAATAGTAAGAAACAGATCTAAATGTAAACAAATTGAAATTAAAATCAAAGATCCCTGCAAGGAGCAAATTAAAGGCATGAACAATGAGCCATATGAATTATCTTGAAGAAAGAACAGTTAGTCGTTCAATCAAAAAAAGAATTCTACAGCAATGGTAAATATATCAGCAGGTAGCTCCTGATTCACTATGAAAAGCATTAATTGTTCACAGAATAGAGAAAATCGCATGCACAAGGAGAAGCAAAATCATTGATACAAAGAAATAGTTCAGATGGTAAGAATGATCTCACATTACAAAACAGCAGTCATTAGAATAGTCCAACATACATCCGTCCAACATCCCATGCAAAAGGTCCATCTCCCGTGGCTTTTATTAGAAAATTCAATTTTACAGAAACGATACAAGATAGCTCGTAAAGGTTTCCCAATTTCCTTCCCTGCCAAAAGTCTTTCTCTATTCTTCCTAGCTTCTATTTATAATTACAAATCTGCCCTTTGAGATGCCACCTAGCACCTTCCACTTGTCATCTACAGAAAATTCTCTCCTAAAATAGACAAAAATGAGATTCCCTTTCATTTACAGAAATTATTTAAAAGAAAATAGGGACAGCTGTCCCACAGTTTACCCGCTTTACACATTTGAGAGTCAAATACAAAATAACAGAAATAATGCTTTGAAATCAGCGATTTCAATCCTGTGCGTGAGTTTCTGCTGGCAGAGGATCGCCCAAGTTAATTGCTGCTTACGCTGCCTGGGAAGAGACACTCGAGCCTATTGCTGATGTTGCTTTTGCTTGGGAAGAAGGGATTGAGCTTACTGGAACTTCTGCCACTACTGGGGAAAAGGGAATCGAGCCTATCGTGGTTGCTGGAGTGGCTGCTGGGAGAGAAGATTCTGGACCTGCTGAGGCTCCTACTACTGCTGCAGCTTTCTTTTCCTCTTCTGCTATGTAGCTGTACCACATACCTGTGTCCCTTATGACTATGTTTGCTGCAGCAGGAAACAAGATTTTTTGAGAAGTTACATTCTTCCCGAGTTCTGTTCTAATGCTTTGAACTTCTGCTACTGCAGCTTGATGCACTTCCTTCAGAAGATGGTTGTGGAGGGATGACAATCCAACGTAATGTTGAAGGTCATCAATATCCAGAACATCAATCCTTTTCACATACTTGGTTTGAACGCCTAGCTCTTCCTTTAGATGAGACAAACACTGCTCCTTTTCTGGAAAGTCCTCCAGGGTCTGAGGGAAACTCAATGTGCATTTATCATGTACCCCTTGGAGCCTTTGGTACAGATTGCTAATTTTATCTGTTGTTCTTTGCACACTGGTTATCAGCTTACTGGCACAGTTCCTGCCAAACTCCAAGAGGGCTATGTCCTCATTAAAATTGTAAACAGATTTAAATGGGAGGTGTGTGGGGAAACCCCCTTTTCCTTCTCTCCACGCCATCTGACTGATGATATTTGCTTTGACACGAGTATTCTTTGCTTTGAGCCTATGAGCTTCCGCATTAATTTATTTTAACCTGACTACCATGGCCTTGAGCTTGCAAACCTCATCAGTGATTAGCTCCTGAGTGTCATACACCTGCTTCAGGATGTTGCATGACAGCTCATGGAAAGGAGACATGTCCATTGTTCTACCCTCAGCTTGCGCTAACTGCTCGGCTAATGTCCGCTTGTCTGCTTCTAGCTGAGATGCCTTTTCTTCTGCTCCATTCTTCTCTGCTTCCACAATCATCATTTGGAGTGTTAGCTGGTCCTTTTCCTCCTCCAGCTGGCTGTACTTGTTTGACATCTCCCTATGCTCAGCGTACAAGCAATTATACTTGTTCACTACCAGATCTCTTTGGGCTTGCTCATTAGCCACAGTCCATTGTAGTGAACGAGCTCTCTTCTTTGTCAAAAGATTTTCTCTAACTATCACACCCACATTGTCCAGTGATGCTCTTGCTGTTTCCACAACTGCGGATGCCATAGCAAAGGGATCCTTATCTGTATTTTTCATTACAGTGACCTCTCGGTGGGTAACGATGTCTTCATGGAAGGGACTTTTGACCCTCTCTTCTGATTTGAGGACCATTACTTTCCTCTTCTTGTCGTAGACAAACTCATTCCACCTGGACACTGTACGCTTTCCCGATGGCGTGTACGGGACAATTGGTCGGTTTATGATGTCTATGTCCTCTTCAGCATGTGGGGTCCGGACTTCCTGAGCTGGATCCATGCCCTTCTTTTGGGTACCAGAGCCTCCTGCTTGATATGTGTCTATATCCATGTCTTGGACACCGGACCCACTGGCTTGAGAATCTTCCCTTGCTTTCAACTCTTCTTCTGCTTTCCTCTCTGCCTCAGCTTGCTCAGCTTCAGCCTCTTTCTGCTTTTGGGCTTCCTCAGCCTCTTTCCGCAGGATTTCATTTTCAGCTTCTTGCTGCATTCTCGCCACTTCAGCTTCCTGCTGCTTTCTTTCCATTTCAGCCTCCTACTGCCACCTGGCTTCCTCAGCTTCCCGCTGCAGTCTGGCTTCCTCAGCTTCCTGGAGTAACCTTGCTTCTTCTCTTAATCTGAGCTCTTCCTGAGCTCAGGCATCCTCAGCTTCTTTCTCCTTCTGCTGGCTGGTTTTCTGGGCCTTGGTTGAGCTCGAGCTTGCTCCAGTGCTTTGGAGACAGACCCGTAGCTCAGCCATGTTGCTGATACCTCTGAATGCCTCTTCCTCCGCATCAAGATAGTGAGAGTACTCGAAGTGAGCATAAATTTCCTTACAGTGCTCAGCAACTCTTCCCTTTCTGTCATTCCTGTGGAAGATCACCTCACCGAAGTGGAAGGATTTCAGCTCTTGAATAAATTCATCGGCCGAGGCAACCCCCGAGAACTTGTAAGCACCTATACAGAAAGGTAGAGGGGGAAAGGAAGCCTTATGCTGTTTGTGGAGCATTGCTCCAATTCCATCCAGGAAGAGTTGTCTTACTGCTTCTTTGAGGACCACATAGTCTGTGGCATACTGCGGCAAGATGTATGGGGGCTTAGTCCCTCCAAACATTCTGAGGTAGGTACCTTGTTCTGAAAAGTAAAAATCCGCGTAATCCTCAAGGACTTCTACAACGTTCTCTGACAGGCAGTTGGGCTCCTCCCTGAACAATTTCTCATATAGGGGCATGATGAACCCCTCATAGATGAGTTTGTAAATAGGCTTGTAATTCTGAGCCCACAACATCCTGAAAGCGATATAGACCGGGGTACTGGCCTTATCCCATGTGCAGCCCAATTTGGGGAAGTCTATCTTGGCCAAAATACAATCAATTAGATATGAAGACATGAAAAATTCAGCCTTCTTCAAGGCTAGTCCTTCTTTAGCAGCAACTATCATCGAGGCCAAACTATCTGATAGGAGAGTGGCCCAGTCAAACACAGCTCCCTTGAATGCCACGTAGTGGATAATAGGGACCCACTGAATCTTATACACTGTTCCATCGGGCATGCCGAAGATTCTGCACAACATTAAAGCGATCAATCTGAAAGGAGCTCTCAGATTCTGCACGTCATATTCATCACTTCCTTTCTTTCTCAAATGTTTGCCTGTCATTAGCAGCTTCTTGGCCATATCGACATTGTTCATCTGGATCAACCATTCATCAGTCAGGGCTTGTTGGACACCGGGAAATTTGTAGGCTGCCGCAAGATACGCGGGTTGAAATGAGGCAATAGCCACTTTCCCGCTATCATTTATCACTCTCCCTTCAGCATCGGCATGTTGGAGTATCCATCCGATCACTTCAACACAGGGGAACAGCTCGGGGCGGGTAGCGACTCTAGTTATGCCTGAGGCTCTGATATTGAGATAAATCGGCCCTTCCTCTAGCAACATATCTGGGATCTCTTGGTCCCAGATCATTCTGTAGATGTCACCCCATTTGATTTCAGGAGGGACACCGGTGGTGCACCTAGTATCCTGGAGTGAAGTTTCAGTTTTAAGTGGCGCAGGCTTCTTCTCTGTCATCTTATCCTTCTTCTTACTGGCTTTCAGCATCTTGACTTATCCCTGATAGCACCCATAGACAAGTCATCATGAATTTGAGCAACATACTGTGACATTTTAACAGGGAGCATCATTGTTTTAATATGTCAATGAGATATGTACAATGAAGCTGTATATTTAGGAAGCAAAACACGATTTCAACATGAAACATAAATTGAAACATTTGAATCTTTTAAAAGGATGAGTTTGGGATGCTCCTGAGAGGATAGGTTATGTCGCGGCAACAATTTGCTCTCGGCCCGGCCCTAGGAGAAAAGGTGATCTTCGTTTTATCAGGAACATAATTATAAATTGTTAGCCATCGTAATTCTTTAAAGGGGCCGGTTTGGAATGTTCCTGATAGAATAAGCGTATTGCGGAAGCAACCGGCTTTCGGTTTAGCTCTGGGGAAAAGGGTAACTTTTGTCTTGGCTGCAGTTCGAAAGGCTAATGGCGGGGAAGACAGCCAAATAGATCCGAAAAACGTCCTCAAATACGCACGCATTTTATAAAGAAACTTGGTGTTGAGGAGTTCCGAGGCATAAGATTGGCGACTTTGAAAAGGTTGAATCACTAGTTACGGGAGCATAGGTGGTAGTACCCCGTTTGGGATTCCTTCCAGTTTTACTTTGTCCCTAACCCACTTCTGTTAAGTATGAAATAAAGCCGAAGACCTCTAATGCTGCCAGGAGCTAAGCGGAGCAAAAGACCACTAGCAGGAAAAAGCAACAAGTTTAACCGGGGAGGAGCTCCTGCGTTGACACATAAGCGAGGGGTTTCAGCCCAAACGCCATCATTATTCATAACACTTGACGGGGTGTCTTTACGGCTGGTCTGATCAAGGGCGATGGCGACTGTCTCGAGTTTTAAATTGAGTAGAGGTTACGCCGGGACTGAGGTTTATGGTAAAGCCCAGGTGACTACGGCTTTGCCTTTCGGCTGGGGACACAGAAAGTCTATGGGGCTTTGGCAGGAACTTGGGAAAACAATAAATTTGTCAGTCCAAATTATCATTTTTACTTAGTCAATATACCAACGACAGGAAATACGAATTTAGACCGCACTCGACGGGAAAAAACAACCCATGACGGGCATTTTGCCCATCGACTTTCAACCCAAGCCTATCGTTTTCAAAAGAAAGATAACCCAATAGCAATATGACGAGCAGAAGGGACAAATTTAAGGTTAAGATCCTACTTAGCACCGACGAGAAACACTAACTGAGGTGGTCGTGAACGTGGTTGAGCAATCCGAGCTAGAGCAGTTTGCGCGGCGTCCAACAAACCATCCAATGGAGAATTAACAATGCATTGGCTCGTACCCCCCACCGCTTATTTAAATAGGACAGGCACGTGCGAGCATTTAGTTTGGTGGGTGGCGCAATTAGTCGCGGTTTAAATACTGGTACGTCGGCAGTCAAATCAGGCCGTCTCGATTTGCGTGCGTAACCGCCACTTGTAGGACAAAATCGTGAATCTCTCCCGCCGTTGCGGAAGGATATAGCGGAAGCTTCCGCGGTTCCGGGAGGCAATGGTGAAACTTTTCCAAAAAAATAATCGTGAAATGCGAAGCTTTTGAAAAGGGCTCCCACGGTAGCGGAGAGAAAACTTTTAAAAGATCCTAACATTTCGGAAGGTTTCGGTGAACGCTTCCGTAGAAGGCTTCCAAAAACTTCAAAAGTTTCTAAGTAATGGCCGGGCCTCGAGAGAGTTTTGAAAATCCTTTGCCCTTAGCCTCCTTCGTTTCGAACGAGACTGGTGAATGCCTCCGCCGTTGCGGGTGGCTTCTTTGAAAGGTTCCACAAAGATTTGGTGTTTCGGCATTTCGGGAAGGTTTTGCGACGGTTTCCGCAACTGCGGAAGCAAAACCCAAAAGGCTTCCGCGAGTTTTAAAGAAAATTTCTGAGTTCCGTTTCGGAAAGTTTATGCGAACGGCTTCCGCAAGTGCGGGCGGTTCCGTAAAATTCTTGCGCCGTTTCGGGAGGGATTCACCATAAGCTTCCGCAATTGTTTAACGAAGACTTTTCAAAACTTTTCGGGAGGTTTGGACGAACGGCTCCCGCCGTTTCGGGAGCAAATCTTGAATTCTTCCGCTATTTCGGAAAGAATTTGCCAATGGCTCCCGCAACTTATGGGCAAAATTCTAAGTTCCTTTTCGGAAAGATATCGTGGCGGCTTCCGCAAGTTTTGGGCGGTTTCGTTGAATTCTCCCGCCGTTTCGGGAGGGAAAACCGAATCTCTCCACCAACAAAAACCAAAAGTTTTCTAAGTCCCTTTTCGGGAGCTAAATGTGAATAATTCCCGCCGTTTCGGGAGAACAACTCGAATGCTTCCGCGGTTGCGGAAGGTTTGAGCGAAGAACCCCGCCGTTTCGGGAAGGATTGCCCAATGGTTTCTGCGATTTTCCAATCGAAACTTCTAAGTCTTCTTTCGGGAGTTTTGTAAAAGAATTCCGCCGTTTCGGGAGAGAAGACTGAAAGGCTCCGAAGAACTTCCTTCTTACGTCCCGCAACACGCTCAAAATATCCTAAGTCATATTTTCGAGAAGCTTATGCGTTTGGCTTCCGCAACTGCGGAGAGGTAGCCCGAGAGACTCCAAAATGTTGGGGAAAATTCTAAGTTCCCTTTTGGTTCCTTGGGGGAAAAAATGGAAAGGTTTATGGCAAGATGTTTAGTTGGGAAACAAGATTTTATGTTGAAAAACACAGATAACCGCTGGGATGGTTTCTTAAGGCAAACTTTCTACACAAAATGAAAGGAGGGGCCCCAACATGTACAAATTTTTTTTGGGGGGGTTGCTGCAACAACACACTTAAAACCTAACCCCGTAACCCCAGATCCCTAAATCCCTTTACCCCTAAAGCCCATAACCCCTAAAGCCCTTAAGTCCTTTAATTATTTACCTCTAATCCTTTAACCATTGGCCTATAAGCTCTAGTTTACCCTATAGAGGTAAAATAATTGCTTACCTCTACATTGTGTTTGCATGTGCAACCTTCCTTGTTCTAGTGCAACCTGCATTTGCTTGTGCACTCTACGTTTGCATGTGCACTCTTTGTTTGCATGAGAGCTCCATGTTTTCTTGATCTCTCTCCCTTAGGATTGATCATTCATCTCTTGAATTTGTAATTCTAGCTTGGGCTTGTACATTAGACTCTAAGCTCTACTTTACCCCTTAGCAACCTTTAACCCTTTAACCCCTTCACTATTAATTCCTAACCTCATAAACCGTACAAACCTAACCCTAGAGCACTAAATACCTTCACCCCTTCACCCCTAACCCTTAAACCCCTTAACCACTTTACCTCAAATCCCACAACCCCTAACCCCTAAGACCTAGTCCACCCCTAACCCCTAAAAAACCTAACCCATAATACATAATGCCCAAATCGCCAAAACCCTAAAGCCTTAAGCCCTTAACCCCTAGAAACAATTAAACCTTTAACTGCTTTGTCCTTAAACCCTAGCCCCTTAAACCCCACCCCCCTAACCATTAAGCCCTAAATTCATTAACCCCCAAATCCCATAACCCATAAAACCCCTTAACCCCTTGTATGCTTAACTTCTCAACCCATAAATATTTAAACTTGCTAACCACTTTATGCCTTTACCTCTAAAATCTTAACCCATAAACCCTAAGTCCTAGTTAACCCAATAACCCTAAAACCCCTAACCCATAATCGCTAAATCCCAAAACCGATAAATCCCTAGAAACTCTTAATCCCTCATCTCCTAGAAGAAATTAATCCCTTAACCCCCAAGCCTTTGATCCTTTAACCCTTTGATCCTTTAACCCATTGACACTTAACCCTTAACCAAATCAACCCTAACTATCTAACCCTAGAGCCATAAATCCCTTAGCCCATAAATCTGCTAACCCCTAAAGGCCTCACCTCTTAAATAACCACCAATACCCTAACCTTTATGTCCTTAACCACTAAGCCCTTAACACTTAAACCCTTCACCTTTAATGCTTAACCTCTTGAACCCTAATCTCCTAACATTGGTGCCCTCAATCCCTTAACCCCTAAACCCCTTTATCTCTAAGCACCTAACACCTAACACCTAATCCCTACTTTATCCACAAACACTTAATCCCTTAATGTCTAACATTTAAATCCCTAACCCTCTAAACCTGGAGCCCTAAATCCCTTTTAAGAACTAAATCCCTTAACCCTTAAGCTCCTTGACCCCTAACACTTTGAAACCTTTACCTGTTTACCTCTAATGCCTCAACCACTAACCACTAACCCCGATTTTAAGCCCCATATCCTCTTATCTCCTTATCCATCCAACCCGATAATCGCTAAACACCTAAACCCCTTTATCCCTTTAACTCTAAGCCCTTAACCCCTAACACCAAATCCCTAGTTAACCTCCTAACCCATACAACATGAAGCCCAAAACCCTTGAAGATAAGAAGAGATAGGGAAATAAAGGAAATATTTTCTTGGTAAGGAAATATTAAATAAGGTTTCAAGGATAATGTTTTGTGTATAGATATTAAACATAATGCTAGAGCGTTATTTATTTCTATGTGTTTCCCTTTGTATTCTTGTCTGAGAACTTCAAAATAGTGTTTCCACCGATTTTGAGTTCTAGCATAACTATGGTGAAGATTCATGGTTGTATTATCTCAACAAAATCAATGATTCATTGATGATGTTATGATACTATAATCATGAATCATCATTGTTTCCACTTGCTTAAACTCAAGATTGCCAGTAACACTACTCAACATTGCTAGTAGTAATTTCCATAGAGAAAATAAATAGAAATGAAGGACATGGAAAGATTAGAAAGAAAATTCCAGTAATATCTATATATTTACATTAGGGATGTCATTTTGACTATGTAGGCTTCAATTTATTGACATTTTGGTCTCATTGCAATTTTATTTGTATCAAATTGAGAGAGACATTCAATGGGATTTATGTATCTTTAATGTAGAATTGATGACCTTTCAACATGTTGTTAAATTAACATTTCAATGAGAGATGCTTAGGAATAGAAACTTGTCATTGGATTGAGATCCATATATATATATATATATATATATATAAACCAAATTTCCTAATTTGAGATATTATTATAGTGATCTTTACAATACAATGAAAATTAATTGTTAACTAGTAGTTAATCTGTGTTTCTATGTAGACATCCAACTAATCAACCATTGTATGGTGGATAGGCTCCTAAAATTACAACTCCAATACAACTTAGCTTTATGGTGTGTAGAAATATCCATTCTAGATGTTGATGAATATCTCCAATTGTTCAAGTACCACGAAGTTATGGAGTTACCCCATAAGAAATTTACCAACCACTCTAGGTCTGATGAATGACACTCTCTTGGTTAGGTTCCATTCTTAGTATTGGCATTCCAAGGGCCCAAAAGAAATCAATTTCCAATGTTAATGAACATTAGTACCCTTGGTTGGTCAACTATACTCTCAATTTCATTTATCCACACAAACTAGACTAAATCAATTATCAAACTACTCCCACTAATTCTGAATAATCCATCAATAACCAGTCCCCATTCATAAGATAACAATCTATTTTTCTAATATATATCAATGAATAATATGTCCCTCTGAAAGATGTTGCTTGGCCTTCCTAACCTCCCTATCACAATATCCTTGTAGTGAAATCAAGTTTAGGAATAGAAAAACAAGCATCACATGTAATAAGTTTAAAGAAAATAAAAATAAGTTTCACAATTTAAACCTATTTGAAAATATAAATAATTATATATTTTCAGATTTTCAGAATTAAGTTCCATGTTTTACACAATATTCTTCCTCAAAACCTCACAAATGATGTTACAAGACTATACAAAATTATTATTTTTATTTGAATCACAAAGAAAGACATCTTTACAAGACTAATAATATGTATATAGAATTTTCTAATTAAACTTACTTTTATAAATATAAAAGTTAGCTTGACATTGATAATTGAATCCATGTAAATACACATGAAATAAATATTATGATAAACATTTAATTACATATTCATGGAAGGTCCTTCTCCAAATTTGATATATAAAAGTTAGTTTGACATTGACAAATGAATCCATGTAAATACATATGAAATAAATATTATGATAAACATCTAGTTACAAACATGTTCATGGAAGGTCCTTCTCCAAATTTATTTATCACAATTACACAACTTCAAACGTATGGTTTGATATTGGGAATTGAATACATGAATAAATATATAAGAATATTTGATAAGCATTTAAATACATATATGTTTCACAATGACCTAATCTCAGCAGCAGACTTTGCAGTTTAGCATCCACAGAATTTAATGTTATTTATGTATTAATTCCATTTGGTTTATATATTCACTTCATTTTGATAAACCTGTGTCAAACTAATTTATTGTCTTGTTGAGCCCCGATATATGAATTTTGCTCGACTCTTCAAGCATTTTTATTTTTTTACCTTGGATGAATGTGAAAACGCAATGGCATTCCCTGCAAGTTGCAACACTGGACTCCATACATATTTCAGGCTTCACTGTTATCTTTAAACCGCGTGCGATTTCCCTAAAATTATTAGTAATGTCTAGTGGTCAGGGGCACCACCTTTTACTGGACCGTATCTCGGATCGCCATTTGTAGGACAGTTCTTGATGTGGTGACCTGAAAAACAAAAGCAACCAAGAGCATAGGTTCTTTATATTAAGGAAAGTTTTAATGATTTCATTGTATACCTATTCATCTTAAAAAGTTTGTTAAAAATAAATTTTACATCAAATTTAGAGAATGTAAATTAACATAGCTACAAGTAAAGTGTAAATTAGTATAGCCATAAGTAAAGTGGTCCGTAGAATACAAATAGGCTAAACAGTAAACTAATTAATATAAACATAAATAAATACTATTTAATAAGCTTATTTTTTTTCTTAACCACTGTTTAATTGAAGCTTATTTAAATCTTAATCAAGATTCATTTGAAAATAACAAGATATCACGGGGATGAAATGAATTCTCACTATACACATGCTAAATTTAGGTTAATCTTGTCGATCCATTCAAGGAAATCCAAAATTTCATATAATATCTAAACACCTATCAATATAATAAAACTAATTCATATCTCCATTTTCAGAATACACTTCTTCCATAGTATTCACATTACCTTGTCCATGTTTCAAAGATCACTGTGGATACTCTGGAAGAAGAAGTTCGCTCTGAAAATGCAAACTAAAACATACAACTGTATAGATAAATCATAATAAATCACATATCCATCTTAATCCATAGAATCCATCAGTACTACCTTTCACATATCCATCGTTAATACCAGGGAGGTGGAACTTCCAGTAGAGAAACAGATGATGAATTGTTAATATTGTTGAGACCATGTGATTCGCTGTACTCGCTTGTTTTACTCGCCTGATAGCAGAGATGGCAGCTTCCCTTCATACAATTGCAAAAGATTAGTCGATGTAAGTTGCACGAATATTTTTTTAGGTGTTCAATTATAGCAGATGCATGCTTGGGTATGATTTGCCCGTTTCTATATTCTGAAAAATTATATAAGTTACACTGTGAATTACAAGAAATTAAGAGAACATGGACGGCTGGGTAGCCTTAATATCATTTAATATTGGGTGATCGCGATGACAGCCGAGGCTGTGCGTTAAACAGATAATTACCTTCTTTGGTTTGTGGGTTGAGGATCCTGAGATCATCCCTGGCGGGTGGTAAATCTGTGTTTCTTATAAATTTCTTGCTTGAAATCCTCCAACGTCTGACCATGTACGTTTCTTTCCATGGTCAGGAAATGCGTCTCTGTGTTTGATTTGAATTTGTAATGGAGCATTACGACGCTTACAAAATTCATATAGCCTTTTAAGTTGACAGCAAACTTCTGTTTTTCTTGTATATGTATTGAATTGATCAACCTAAACAAGATTTACGTGAGTGTAACAAGTGTAGAGTGGGGATTCATTTTATGGTTGTCCTATCTTGTTATACTCAAATACATCTTGATTAAGATTTAAATAAACTTATGTTTTTATGGAATAACGTATTCATGGAGTGATTATATTCTCCTATGTAAGAATTTTAAGCTTAAACTTAAATAGACTTTTACCATGATCTAAAATCTTAAATTTAATAATGTTTTTCAAATTTTGTTTCATCAAATCATAAACAATGTGATTCTTAAAATATTAGGAAATTAAACAATTTTTAATAAATTTATATCAAATATAAAAATGTATAAATGATATGAACAAAATAAACATATAAATATTAGAAAAAATAAATTGCGGTATTTAAGGGTGTTTAATCTATTTATGGATTTAAAAAAACAATTTAAACATATAGAAATTTGGATTTGACCAAAAACAAATTACTGGATTTCTACTAAAACCTATCTTAAATCGAAAACGTATAAATACTTCGAAAAAGAGTGGATTTCTTCTATACACTATTTTTTAAAATGAAAAGTAAAGTTAGAATACCTAAATTTTGAATTCAAAAAATATTAATTTATTTTTTTTAAATGATAAAATGTTTATTTTTATTTTATTTTATATTTTAGTAGGGAAAAAAATCAATCATGTTTATATTTTCTCAATACATATGCTAATCTGTGCATGAAAAAACAACATAAAGCGAAATTAAAAAAAAAAGACTAACTGTAATCATATACAAAACATATAAGAAGTAGAAGCACTAAGTGGGGAAACTTCCATGCAACATTTTAGTAAGTGAGGAAACTCCCATGCAACATTTTAGAAGATCCTGAATTTCAGAGGAAACTCTTTCACAGATCTTCTGGTGCTAAAACGCATTAATAATAAGAGGGTTTCTCCCTTTCATACTTCTTGTATTTTGTTTAGATTAATACTTAATTTAGTATTTCGTTGTGTTTAATAGTTGTAGTATTTTGTTTAGGTTTCTCCCTTTAGTAGTTTAGTGCTGAATGTGTCAAGGAAATTTTTTATGGAGTTTGTCATTTTAAATAACGTTTACATGGCCCTTTTAGATTAGTTTACATGGCCTTCTTAGCAAGTTTTCTGGCCCATTTTCTATAAATTATATATTTTAAATCCCAAGGGATATGGTAATATTATGTTATATTTGAGATATTTATAATGGTATTTTTGTTATTGTTTTTAGGGTTAAATATTGTTTTCAATCTATTTTCAATGTTAATTTTTTATTTATAAAGTTTGGATTTTCTACATAATCCTAATTATATTTAGGTAAACAAATTCTGAATTATATATATAATTCTAGTATTAATAAATCTAGATTAAATTGGAGTATTAATATCTTTGTGACCATTAATAAATTTGATTATTTTAAGTTTGACTAGTTCATGTGAATGTTGGTGTGGTGACATTTTCTATAAACTATATATATTAAAGCTTAAGAGACATGGTGATGATTATGCGATATTTAAGACATTTATAACTGTATTTTCGTCATTGTTTTGAGGACTAAACAACTTTTCGGATCTACACTCAATGTCTATTATTTATCTATAAAGTTTGGAATTTCTACATAATCCTTAAATAAATTTTAAATTATATATGTGGAATTGTTTAAATATATTCTTATATTGTAGTAATATTGTTTTAGTAGATTTTTTTTAATAGATAAAATGTTCGTTTGTTATTGGGATGCAAAGTTAACAACAATTGCTACATTCAAGGAGCAATATGGTGACCATAAACCTTATTTCCATTCCATCCGACGAGCACTGGGTTCAAGTCCCAGGCAAGTCAGATCAAATTGATCTAATTCCGATAGGTACCTATGTCCACTTATTTTACTCTGGATCCAATCAAGTTCCTTTTCATATTCATTCCTATTCATAGGGAATGAACTATTGCACTATGGGCTCTCCGGAAAGGTGATGAAGAATTCATATCCCACTCATACATATTTATTCATAATTTGGTTCTGGAATTGTATTGCACTTTATTGTAGCAAACAAAAAGAATTGATCTTCACTCATTCAATCCTATAAGTTCTCATTACAACGAATCTCCCATTCCTGGAACCATAAATAAATAATTTGATGGAGTATCTAACCACATATAGATCTATAGAGTGTGGAATATATGCAATGTGTCTATCTAAAATACATCTATATTCTATCTTGAAATGAATGAATGAGCTAGATGAGCTTAAGAAGGAGAAGAAATAAAAGGGAAACAACTCAAAAACTTTGTTTTGAGTATGGCTTATTTAAAGGTGGGACTGAATATCACTATTGATAGTTTATTCATTATATGCTTTTTATTATCATTGCTATTGCTATATATATATATATATATATATATATATATATATATATATATATATATATATATATATATATATATAGTTTGTAATTACAAAATCAAAACATCCTTGTCTTGATATGCCTAAGCACGTGTTAAAATTAAACTATAGGAATATTGGTGAACAAGATGACAGAGATGGAGCAGATGGAGATGAAGTTAATCCTATGGAATAAAATGATACTAATAAAATTGAGAATAATGGGATAAGTAGATTCATCCATGACACCTTGATTCAATGGAGTATGACTTTGATGTTATGCATGATGTACCTTTGATTCACAAAACATTAAACCCCTATATGAAGGCTCGATGATAAATATTCTCTCTATTATTTTACTTTTAGTGATCTTGAAGGTATTGAATGGATTTTTGAACACATGTTTCACACAGTTCCTAAGGTATGCAATATAATTATATGTGAATAACTCATTTTCTACTTTTAGTGTTAAATGTATAAATGTGTTTGCACCAAATTCCAAAAATAACATAAAAATAGAAAGAAAGACTAACTCAACACATTGAGAATGAAATAAAGAGAAGAATGAGAATCCTCTTTGAGGGGGGAATCTCCTTATACAATGTATTGAATGAAAAATACAAGATGAGATGATCCTAAAACTAGGTCTCCTTGGTATATATATAGGAGACAAAGGATACAATTACAATTAAGGTCCTAGCAACCGAATGAAGACAATACCAATATAATAATATAGATGAAATTTCACAATATATAGGGCTTAACATTCCTGTCCCCTTCAAAAAATATTCTCCTCAATACATGATTAACTTTGGATGTTTCTATTGTTAATTTTTTTTATCTTTAATTCAGAGCTGCAATAATACTTGAAATCAAATAACAAGCATACACATAAGCAATCTCATTCGACACATGAATTTACCCCAGGGAAACCCTTTATGACTTGAGGGAGAAAACCCCAGCAAAACCTTCCTTAGTATATTGATAGATAGTAGAGAATGTATTTTACATCAAGAACCCCGGGTGCAATTACAAAGAAAGAGAAACATAAAGAAGAGGCTTAGAATAATATCTTGGACAAATAAAAGCACATTGCCTTCAAGAGAGAAGAGAATTCGCTTCAGATTGAATTCATCAATCATGTATAGCATATTTATTTACTCTTCACATGCATCGACTTCTATTTTTATCTTCTGACTTCAGGATGAACTCACCCTCCATATGGATGCATCGATCTTGCATGAAGAAGTGTGCCCCACTTCTCATGGTGTGCATTAACTCACTGAACTAATTCTTAGGATAAAATTTCTCATTAACTAAAATATTTCCCACTTAGTTAGGTGGCTAACTTAAGTGTCGTCACGTAAGTGTCGCAACTCAAGTGTCTTCTTTTAGTTTAACATAAGTGTCATCTTTTAGTTTAAATTAAGTGTCATCATGCAATAACACTTAGTTAATTAGATCTTCTTTTTTATCACTTAGTTAACTATCTTAATTTTCTTTCTTGTTAACATCATTGTAGTGATCAATTCGAGTTCTCCTTTGATTTACTAGAGTCTTCATTGAAGTTTAACAATTTGAATTTTTCTCTTAATTAATTATTTTATGTACAATTCGAATTCTCTCATATATTATCACATATTATCTTTATCTCTTGTCTTTTCTGCATGTTCCATGTGTTAGATTAATTATCATATCAAATTTATACTAAGGATATTTTACTAATGATGTGATCATATTGTTCTACTATCATTCCAAGTGGTTATATGCTAAAGTAATTCACTCTATAGGTGGTCAGTCTCTAGAGGATACCTAATAGCTCAACCATGGTTAGTAGTACATCACACACCATACATGATTCTACATGCAAAGAACCACCTCAACACATGAGGCGCCACATCAACACATGAGGATTTGTCTTGACACAAAAGACCTTAGACTTGACTAGAAAGACTATACAACAACATCACTTTGACATACAAAGAACTTGCCTCAACACATGAAGCTTAACCATTCATGAGTCCAACTCAAGATTCTTCTCCATGTTTCCTGAGTCCAACTCAATCTCCTATAAGGCACTACCTCGGCACACAAGGCTCAATATTGACACACAAGATTGACCTAGAGAATGATTCATGATGATGTAACTTTAGCACTCCCTCTCAACAAGGGAGAAATTCTCTTCCATGCCAAGCTTTTCTCGGAAGTACCTATACTTCATCATGGATAGAGGCTTAATCAACATACCTACAATCTACTCACCAATAATAACATATTAAATTTTTATGGCACATATATAAACCATGCCTCTAATGTAGTGATACTTCATCTCGATGTGTTTCGATCTATCATGAAAGAGAGGGTATTCTGAGAGCTTTATGCAACTCTAATTGTCAGAGTGAATGAGAGTAGTCTTAAGCTTCTCATTGAACAACCCAACAAGTAGCTTCCTAATCCACACAACTTCTTGGCAGGCCGTACTAGCTGCAATATACTCTACTTCTATAGTACTCTGGGATACAGAGCCTTGCTTCCTGCTGGACCAAGAGATCATAGTTGATCCTAAGCTACAAAAAATATGGATGTACTCTTTTGGTCCACAATACTAGCACCCTAGTCAGAGTCGACATATCCAAGTAACATCACTCCACCACTGGAAGCATATATGAGTCCATAAGAAATAGTACCTCGAAGTTATCTAAGCACATACTTGGCAGCAACCCAATGTCTATGTCTTGGATCATAAATAAACTTACTCAAGATACTCACTACAAAACATACATCTGGTCTACTATGTATCAAATACATCAAGGAACCAATGAATTGTCTATACATGGTAGGATCCAATAGATCTAATTTGAAATCTTACTCATGTAGCTTCTTTAGATTAGACACCATTGGAGTAGACATGGACTTATAGTCCACCATACTAAATCTTCGTAATACATTAGCTATGTAATTTCAACTAGAGAGAAATATCACATATTTCCTTTTCCAAACTTCTAGACCAAGAAAATAGTGCATAAGACCTATGTCTTTCATTTCAAACTCAGGAATGAGGTCTCTCTTGCAGTGAGATATATGTTGCTTATTTCCAGTAAGGAACAGACCATCAACATAGAGAACCAAGATCAATGGTTGGTTCTTCACAAACATGAAGTACAATTTGGGGTTAACTTTGCTTTTGGAGAAGGTGCCCAAGATCATAAGTTATCTGTCAATCCTTAACTACCAATTCCTAAGGACCTGCTTAAGCCCATAAAAGGATTTCTTAAGTTTTCATACATGGGACTCCTTTCCATGAACTACAAATCCCTCAGGTTGATGTATGTAAACCTCTTCCTCAACCTCACCATTGAGGAAGGTAGTATTCACATCCATCTGGTGGAGTTTCCAACCCAAAAATGAAGCAAGAGAATTTATGGTTCATATAGTAGAGCACCTAGACATAGGAGCGGATATCTCATCATATTCTATCCCTTCTTTATGTGAGAAGCCACAGGCCACAAATATTTCTTTGTACTTTTCAATACTTCCATCAGATGCATGCTTGATTTTATAAATACACTTGGAAGTTACCATTAACTTCCTGCCATGTTTAAGAACCACTTCCCACACATCATTCTTCATGATAGATTTGTATTCTTCTACCATGGCATATTTCCATACTTGCTTCTTATAAGCTTCCTCATAGGTAGAGGGTTTTAAATCACCGATGTGACTCATCTATGATACATATTATGAAAACATTTTAGGTCTCTTTTTCTCTATGGATGAGCGTAGGGGTGCTCAATGATTATCTACCTCTTGTAGAATGTCTCGACACCATACAAATTTCCTCTTAGCAGGTGATTCATCAAGTGATTTTTCTATCAGATCTTCTAGTTCTTCAGGATCAAGTGGATCTATGGACTATTATGTCTTCTCCCTCTCAGCATCTGAAAGGGAAGAATCAGAAACTAGATTCTACATCATAGGAGTATTAGGCTCCTCCATGTTTGAATCACACTGAATTTCTTTGGAGGGCTTCGAGGCAGCCTCTTCATGAAATGTTACATCTATTCTGACTTCAATGTTTCTTTTTCCCAGAACATAGATTCTATAGACTTTGGAGGATTCACTATATCCAACAAATGTTCCTCTCTTTCTAGATGGATCCATCTTTGTCCTCTTCTCTTTTGGTATGTGAATGTAAACAGGACAACAAAAAATATTAAAGTGTCCAACACCTAGTTTTTCACCAGTGAAAACCTCTTTAGGGTTCTTTTCTCCCAAGATAGCATGAGGGATTTTGTTCTAAATATAAACACTAGTGCTAGAGGGTTCTTCCCATAAGGATGTGGGAATATCATGGTCACACATCATGGATTTTGCGGCCTCACATATTGTTATGTTCTTTCTTTTAGTAACCCTATTATGCTAGGGGTAGTAGGGTACATTCAACTGTCTTTTTATTACTGCATCTTGACAGAAGTCATTGAAGTCATGGGAATCAAAGTATTCTCCATTATTATATATAAAAGCATGAATGTTCTTTCCATTATGATTCTCAACCAATTCTTTAAACTCTTGAAACTTGTTTAAAGTTTCACTCTTTTCTTTCAGAAAATAAACCCACGACTTGCGAGATAATTCATCTATGAAAAGAACATAATACAAATAACTACTCAAGGAGGGTGCAGACATAGGACCATATAGATCAGAATGAATCAATTCAAGGATCCCTTTGGATCTTTTGGTACTACTTGAAAAACTCTTCTTAATGTTCTTTCCAAGAGTGAAGCCTCTAAAAACACTATCAAAATAAGATTTAAATATGGGCATACCTTTCACCATCTTCTGCAATCCAAGCAGTGCTTTGAAATGGAGATGACCAAGCCTTCTATGCCACATCTCACATGGAATGATTGTTTCATGTATCCTGGCTTGAATAATATTTCCAAGAAATTTGTAGAAACCTTTCTCTCTAACTCCAATCATTGATGCAGAGTTCAAGTCTTCATGCTTAAGCCACAAGAGCGCTTTGTTGTCCATAAGTATAACTATGAATCCTTTACCTTCTAGAACCGAAACAAATAGGAGGTTCTTCTTCAATCCAGGGAAAAATAGAATTTCATCCACGTGCAGTACATCTCCTGAATTCAACTGAAAGGGAGTGGATCCAATACCTTGGATCGATTAGGTGGTATTATCTCCAAGATCCACCTTAGAGGAAAACTT
Organism: Larix kaempferi; assembly: GCA_027924585.1. Lineage (NCBI taxonomy): Eukaryota > Viridiplantae > Streptophyta > Pinopsida > Pinales > Pinaceae > Larix > Larix kaempferi. Next base: position 3,247,365 of record BSBM01000985.1, on the reverse strand, counting down.
CTTTTCCTTTAGACTTTTTATAGTGCTCCTATATCCAGCCATGTGCTTGAATGCCCCAGTGTCTACCAGCCATGTCTTAGCGCTAGTGGTAATGGATCCAGAAAGGGATAAGGCATGATAGTACTCATTCCTCATCTCTTGATCATTGAACAAATTCTTTCTTATAGGTTCATCTTCTGTAGCAGTAGACGCATGAAACCTAACCTTGAAATTTCCTCTTTTCTTTGCACGTCATTCTCTTACATAATGCCCTTCTTATTACAATTGAAACATTTAACTTTAGGATGATCAAAGTTCTTGAAATCATTCTCATTTTGATGAGAGAATTTCTTGTGATATTTCATACCTCTCGTCATTTGTGCTACAAGAGAAAGGTTTTCTTCTTTGGAGGAAATATACTTGCTCTGGATTTTCCCTTCTTCTTGTATGAAATCATGCCACAGTCTCTAAAATTTAGGTTGCACTTATCGACCATTTACTATAGCCAAGAATGTCTCCCATGAGGATGGAATACCATTGACAACAGTATGAATGAGATCATCATGATTGACCGCCACACCAATTCTCATGAGTTGATCTCTTACTTGAGAGATCTTTGTGAAAAAAGAAGACACAACTTTGTCCTTTTCCATCTTCATATTTCGAAGCCTTATCTTCAATGCTCTCTTTTTACTAGGTGCCTTCTTCTCATAAATATTTGTCAACGTGTTGAAGCATTCCTTAATGGTATTCAATGGTTTAATCAAGGGCATCAAGTTGTCTTTCACATAATCATAAATAATTCTCTTTTCTTTGGCTCCATTCTTCTTGAAGGTAATACTCCATGCATTAGAATTAGGCTCTTCAATAACATTAGATACATATCGATCCAAACCATGCTCTTCCAAGATATTCAAGATCTTGGCCTTCCAAGTATTTAAGTTCAAAGTTCCTTCAAGATGGTCTTTTGGTCTCAATGAGATTGAATCCATTGTTTTTCAAGTACTGTGCTCACTTAGGATCTACATAGGCTCCAACTTGATTGTTGAACTTAGATCTTTCATGCCCTGAGATCGATGAAAAACATGAGATCTGTGGAAATTTAGAGTATTCATTCTGAAGCCAATCACCACAGAAACCTCGCAACAAATCTCTCATACCATGTTAATTTTTATCTTTAGTTCAAAGCTGCAATAATACTTGAAATCAAATAACAATCATACACATAAGCAATCACATTCGACACGTGAATTTACCTTGTAGAAACCCTCTGTGACTTGAGGGAGAAAACCTGAGCAAAACCTTCTTTAATATATTGATAGATAGCATAGAATGTATTTAACATCAATCATCCCCGATCTAATTACAGAGAAGGAGAAAGATAAAGAAGAGAGACTCAAAAAATATCCTGCACAAAGAAAAACGCATTTCCTTCAAGAGAGACGAGAATTCACTTTACATTGAATTCATCAATCACATATAACATATTTATATATTCTTCACATGCATCGGGTTCTATTTTTACCTTCTTACTTCTGGATGAAATCTCCCTCCATATGGATGCATCAATCTTGCATCAAGAAGTGAGCCCCACTTCTCATGCAGTGCATTAACTCACTGAACTAATTCACAGGATAAACTCGCCCCATAACTGAAAGCTTGCTCACTTAGTTAGGTGGCTAACTCCAGTGCCATCATGCAAGTGTCACAGCTCAAGTGTCATCTTTTAGTTTAACATAAGTGTTGTATTTTAGTTTAACATATTTGTTTTCATCCAATAACACTTGGTTAATTGTGAAATTCTACATATGTAGATCACTCAGCTTGAACAAACCTCACAATTTCACTCAAAGAATTGCAGAGAAGAAGATATAGAATAGAATAAATATTCACACATGAAACTCAAAGAATGTGGAAAACTGTTGTAATGTCATTCATCAGCTGTAAGCTGGAAAAAATATGAGAGTACAATAGAATGAATTCGATTACCCCAAAGGTGATTCGAATTCTCCTCAAGGTGTGGCTTGGACTGAATTGGAGACATCACCCAATCAGTGGTAGTCTCCGCCGATAGTAAAAGGTCAGCCAAGTGTGAGTCTAACTGAGTCTAACTGATGCATGTGAGCACTAATCAAGGGAAGGAGACTCCAAGGGCACATGATAGACTATCAGTAGTCAAGTGGCACTCTAATACATACAGCTGGAAGCTACAGTCAGTTAACTGAGCAATCAATGCATGAACTGACTGTTAGTGCCAGAATTTGTTCCTAGACTACAGAGGGACAAGCCAGCACTATCTCAACAATCTCAAGATAAAAATATGAAATAGGTCTTTGTTGGTTTTAGGTTTAATGATTTGAAGGTTTCAATATTTAAGAAAGAAAGAGGAAATCAACTTCAACAAATTATTAAAACATGTAGCATTAAAGAGCTGAAATCATGAAAAGGCATAAACCATCACATTCAAACTCACATATTCTGGTTTCTATCTATAGTACATAAGCATTCACTGAATAAAAAACATCAAAACATGAATGAAATCATGTATTGTATGATCACACTAATCAGGAATAAAAACACATTCAAAATAGTATAAAAATGGATTATAACATATATGTATTGATATCAGTCTTCAAACTTACATGACAGACTTGCAAGCATCATAAACAACACTGTATTGCTTCTTCAAACCAAAAAACCCTCCTCTCCACTTGAATGCTTGTCCTCCTTTTATCATTACAAAGATGTAGTAGTTCCATAACTACTTCCTTAGGTCAAGTTTTGAAGCAGTTACCTCCATTAGTTACATACTAACTCAAATATTTAAAGACAAATTAACTAAAACTAACAAAATCGGATTCTGGGGAAAATGATGAATTTCTAGAAAAAAGGGTCTCAAAGACGCCTTCATATCTCTCGATTCATGACACCTGTTAGAAAACCAAGAGATGTTTTTTTAAATGAACCCATGATGAACAAAAAACTCTCCTGGTTTTTGAAAATTCCTCTCCAGTTGATCAGTAGACAGGATGAAAATTTGTGACTAAAACAATAAAATATTAAACATTTTTAACCTTGAAAAATAGGCCACGAAGATGAATTCGAATCTCTCAAATAGTGACAGCTGTTGCAAAACTGGAAGAGGTTTTTGTGAATCAGTCCGTCATGGACAAAAACCTCTTTGGGATTTCTGAAATTTGCTTCCATATGCTCGTAATCCGTGCTCAATTGTGATGACCAAAACAGGGAAAAACATGGCAGTTTTAGTTCTGGTTGCTGCACCTCTTTTGAATTTCTTCATATGATTCTACCATTGTACAATCTTGTTGTAAGCTCATATGGTCCTGCTAAGAATTTGACTTATCTCTCTCCTCTTCAACTTCATCAGTCGAAGAACTTTGAATTAAAGTTAACTCCTCTGTCTTTTGATTTGAGCTTGAACCTTTTTCCATCTTATTCTTTGTAGTTGATCTTGTTCTAATGTAATTTGACCTTGAAATTATTCAACAATAAGACTAATTGTCTACTCCATTTCTTGATTTTTTTGACCATGTTCTTGTTTCTCTTCAAATACATTAACCTACTCCTGATTTTCTGGGCTTTTAGGCTTTTCTTGTGACAGAGGCTTCTCAGAAATTTCTTTCTTCTTACTCTTTTTACCTTTCTTTTTAGTCATATTCTTGTTCACACGCTTATCCTACTTAGCAATGAAACGTCTTCTGTTCCTTCTGTAATATTGTTTGAATGATTAGATTTATTAGGCCATGATGAAATATGGACTGCCTCGAATGCTCAGGATGTGCTTTAACCCTGCTTGACATCTTTTGGATACTCTGGCAGCAGGAAAGGATTTGGGTCAAACTTGAAGGGAAGTTTTTTGAACCATAACTCCCCATCCATGGTGATACCACATTCATCAACAGATGTCCTCAGCTCTGCGATCCCCAAATTGACTCGTGCAACCTCAAACCCCGATTTCTCATAATGATGAAACATTATGGAGCTTACAACTATCATAACTCTTCGACCAGTCTTTCAACATTTCAAATAATCATAGTAGAGCCTCTCCATTCATCATAATTCAAGCAAACCATTACTCAGCATGAATAACCATGATTTTTCATCATTCTAGATTCTTGTAGCGGATTAGGGGTATGTTTTGCAGTTTGCGCTACCAAAATATTTCAACATAGCTAATTTGACAAATGCACTTAGAAAAAAGGTTAAATATTGGTTATGAACTTTATAATAAAGCTAAATAAGCATAACTGAAAACTTTGAGACTAATACCATGTTGAATAAGCTATTTGAAGATTTTGAATTAAAGAAAATAAAAACAATCAAAATTTAATAAAAAATAGATTGAAAACAAAATAATCAAAATTATGGATAAATGAAGGCAAATAAAGTTCAAATAATTCTAAAAGAAACACATAAAAATGAGAACAATTTCAGCATTAACACTGACTAATCAAATTCATGAACTAATTTATGTAATCCTAGAAGTGTGTAGTGGGGCGGATTCGTAACCAGATGATGAAAACAATGCGCACTAGGTAGGTAGGAGGGCTAGTGATGGCTAAAAATAGGCTCCAGGGGGCTGAAAATAAGCATTAGGTGCTAGGAGACTACCATACTAATTACTAAATGTATGCAGTATGCAGGCATGCATGCAAATAAAAATGATGACGGTGAGAATATTCCAACACCCCCGCAAGCTGGACTGTGAGGAAGTAGAACTAAAAAAATAGGGCCCTGGTAACTGAGACCAAAGGTCACCCCGTACAACAATCTAAATAAAAATGTGAGGAAAGAGGGAAAACCCAGTGGGAAGAAATCCCTCCCTCAAGATAGACTGTAAGAAGCTAATCAAGCATGTGCATCACTCACCCCAAGAGGAGGTAAGTGACATTATTTACCGAGAAAGGATCTATTGGAAAGAAATGGATCAATGTGAGAAGGATGAAACCTTCCATTCTGAAAAATTAGATCTGGTTCTCCTTGGATCAAGTGGATCTCCAACAATATCACTGGCAGATCTAAGAGTTGTGGCTTCGTATCTCGGAAGAGGAGGATCTTCCATTCACTCATCTTCACTATCAAGTGCTAGATCTTCAGGTTCTTATGGATCTGGATCTAACATTCGCTCTCCATCGCTATCAGGTGCTATATCTTCAGGTTCTTGTGGATCTGGATATAGCATTCGCTCTTCATCACTTTCAATTTCAGAGTTTGAATCTGAACTTTCTTGAGATGAAGCTTCGCTCTCTTTCTCATCAAGCAGTGGTGGATGGTAGGAAATCTTTTTTTCTCAACAGGATGAGCATCATGTAGTGGCCATTCCTCAAACTGTACACTTATCTCAAGAAATGTATGCATAGTAGATATATATAGAATTTTGTAGGATTTTGCACTAAGTGCATAACCAACAAGAATACACTCTCTACTCTATGGCTCCAAGGCTCTCCTTTTCTCTGTTGGAATCCTAGCCCAAACTTTGGATCCAAATACTCTCATATGAGATACATCAGGTTTGTAAACCATACATGCTTTGAAAGGAGTCTTACCTTGTATTCCTTTGTGAGGAAATATATTCTGAAGGTAAGCAACACAGTTAACAGCTTCTGCCCGAAGACTAGGATGCAATCCTTTAGACTCTAGCATGTAGGTTTCCATCTCTTTCAAGGTTCTTTTCTTTCGCCCTGCAACATCATTTTGTTGTGGTGTGTAGGGAACAATGTGCTACATCTCTATACCTTCATCTTCACAAAGGTATTGGAACTCACCCTTCACATACTATCCTCCATTATCAGTGTAGAGGACCTTGATCTTCCTGTCAGAGAACCTTTCTACATAATCTTTGAAGAACATGAAGTATCCAAAAACTTCTGATTTTAATTTAAGAAAATACACCCATCTGAATCTAGAATAGTCATCAATGAAAGTTAAGATATACCTTGCTTTGTTCAAAGACAGATGAGGAAGTGGTCCTGAAATATCATTGTGAATCAATTTAAGAGGTTGAGAGGCTCTCCTTGCCTTCCCTTTCTCAAACTTATGCTATGGATGCTTTCCCATCACACAACCTTTACCGGTGCCTTTATCAAACTTGATATTGGGTAATCCTGATTGTGCATGTCTTTCAAGTACTTGTAGTTTAGGTGCCCAAATATTTCATGCTAAAGTCTACTCTCTTCATTTGCATGTGTGAGAAATGCATTCGATTTTGAGTAAGGTATGAAGTGAGAAAACTCATAGAGTTTGGAATGATGATTAGCAATACCTTTTGCAATGATGTTTCCATTTGAGATCTCTTGGATCTCGACCTCATTAGGAGTGAAGATGACCTTCTTGGGTACTCCTGTATGAGTCATTTGGTAGATATAAAGAAGATTTGTTGCAAGAGTAGGAACATAGAGTACATCACTAAAATACCCATGCTCAATGTTGATCCTTCCAATCCCCTCAGATGAGACCTCGAAATCATTTCCCATCAAGATTGAAGGGACAATTGTGTATTCGAAATCAGAGAAGAGATTCTTACAAGTAGACATGTGCCTTGATGCTCCATAATCAAGAAGGAGGAGTCATTCAAAGTGCCTACCATGAGTGCATGACACCTCTCCTTGTAGTCCTCGTATTTTGGATCAACTTTTCTTCAAGCATTCGCTAGTACTGGAATATTTTTCTTCTCCAGTAGTTGTGCCATTAGATCTTTTGTCTTCTTCATATAAGCACTCTCAGGATGGAAGCCCCTGTTTCAATAGGGGCATTTAGACTTCTCCTTTTGAGTTTGATTGCCTCTCTTAGAATTCGAATCCCCTTCTGACTAATAGGGAGCCTCTCTTGGCTTATGCTCATTCGACTTCTTTTCTTTTTCTTTTTGCTTCCCTTTTCCATTCGCTCTCTTCCCTTCTGCAGTTGCAAGTGTTGAATCCATCCTTGGTTTGATCATTCCCATTTGCACAAGTTTGTCTTTCTCTTTTGATGGAGACTGAATGAAGTCTTCAACAGTGGGAATTTTCCAATTTGGAATGGATAGCTTTGCTGATTGGAAGGTGGAGACAAAAATAGTAATCAGGGCCCAATTTTGACAGACTGGCAAGGACAAGCTGCTTGTCTTCTTTCTCTATTCCATATGACTTCAACTGTGAAACCAGATTTTTGAACTTGGTGAAGAACTCATTGATTGAGTTGAAACTACCGGGGCTCAGAGAGATAAGCTCATTTTCAAATTGGTGACCCTTCAAGTCATCTTTCTTCCCAAACAGAGATTCGATATTGTCCCAAACTTCATTAGGAGTTTTTAGATCAATGGCATGAAAACTGTTTTAATGTCATTCATCAACTATAAGATGGAAAAAATATGAGTACAATACAATGAATTCGATTACCCCAAAGGTGATTTGAATTCTCCTCAAGGTGTGGCTTGGACTGTATTGAAGACATCACCCAATCAGTGGTAGTGGCCACCAATAGTCAAAGGCTAGTCAAATGTGAGTCTAACCAAGTCTAACTGATGCATGTGAGCACTAATCAAGGGAAGGAGACTCCAAGGGTGCATGACATACTGTTAGTAGTCAAGTGGCACTCCGATACAGACAACTGGAAGCTACAATAAGTTAACTGAGCAATCAATGCATGAACTGACTGATCAAAAGCATGAACTAACTGATGGAATCCTAGAAGTGTGTAGTAGGGCGCATTAGTAACCATATTGTGAAAACAATGCGCACTTGGTAGGTAGGAGGGCTACTCATGGCTAAAAACAGTCTCCAGGGGGTTGAAAATAAGCACTAGGTGCTAGGAGACTACCATATTGATAACTAGATGCATGCATGCAAATACAAATGATGATGGTGAGAATATTCCAACATTATTTACATATTCTTTTTTATCACTTAGTTAACTCTCTTAATTGATTCTTTCTTATTAACATCACTGTAATGATAAATTTGAGTTCGCCTTTGATTTACTGGATTCTTCACTAAAGTTTAACAATTTGAATTTCTCTCTTAATTAATTCTTTTATGTATGATTCGAATTCTCTCATATCTTATCACATCTTATATATATTTATCTCTTGTCTTATCTGCATGGTCCACATGTGTCAGCGTAATTATCATATCAAATATAGTAAGGATATTTTCCCAATGATGTGATCATATTGTTCTACTATCATTTCAAGTGGTTATATGCTAAATTAATTCACTTTAGAAGTGGTCAGTATCTAGAGGAGACTTAATAGCTCAACCATGATTAGTAGTATATCACACACCATACATACCTTGACATGCAAAGCATCACCTAAACACATGAGGCACTACATCAACACATGATGATCTAACTTGACACAGAAGACCTTAACTATAACTAGCAAGACTATACAACATCATCACTTTGACATACAAAGCACTTGCTTCAACACATGAATATTAACCATTCTTGAGTCCAACTCAAGATTCTTCTCCAAGTTCCCCGAGTCTAACTCAGGCTTCTATAAGGCACTACCTCAACAAACGAGACTCAATCTTGACACACAATATTGAATTGGAGATTGAATCATGATGCTATAACTTTAAAACTCCCTCTCAACGATTGAGGCATTCTCTGCCATGCCAAGCTTCTCTCAGAAGTACATGTACTTTTTCATGGACAGAGGGTTGGTCAAGATATATGCAATCTTCTCACCAATAGTAATGTACTAAATCCTTATGGTGCCTCTCTAGACCATGTATCTGATGTAGTGATACTTCATCTCAATGTGTTTCATTCTGTCATGGAAGACAAGGTTTTTTGAGAGCTTTATGCAACTCTGATTGTCAAAGTGAATCAGAATAGTCTCAATCTTCTCATCAAAAAAACCAATAAGTAGCTTCCTAATACACATAGATTCTTGGCAGGTGCTACTAGCTACAATATACTCTACTTCTACAATACTCTAGGCTACAGATTCCTACTTCCTATTGGACCAAGATATCATAGTTGATCCCAAGCTAAAACAAAATTTGGATGTACTCTTTCATTCCATAATACTAGCACCCTAGTCAGATTCAACATATCCAAGTAACATCACTCCACCACTGGAATCATATCTAAGTCCATAAGCAATAGTACCTCGAAGGTATCTAGGCACATGCTTGGAAGTAACCCAATGTCTATGTCTTGGCTCATACATGAACTGACTCAAGATACTCACTACATAACACATTTCTATTCTACTATGTATCAAATACATTAACGAAGCAATGAGTTGTCTATCAATGGTAGGATCCAATAGATCCAATACACAATCTGAATCATGTATCTTCTTTAGATTAGACACCATTGGAGTATACATGGACTTACAATCCATCATACCAAATCTCTGCCATACATCAACTATGTACTTTCCTTGAGAGAGAAAGATCTCATCTTTCATTTTCCAAACTTTAAGACCAAGAAAATAGTGCATAAGACCTAATTCTTTCATTTCAAACTCATAAATGAGATCCCTCTTACAATGAGCTATTTGTTGCTCCTTTCCAGTAAGGAACAAGTCATCAACATAGAGAAACAAGATCAATGGTTGGTTCTTCACAACCTTGAAGTACAGGTTGGGGTCAGCTTCACTTTCGGAGAATCCCAATATCATAAGTCATATGTCAATCCTCTAATACCATGCCCTTGGGGCCTACTTAATCACACACAATAAATTATTAAGTTTGCATACATGGTACTCCTTCCCATGAACTAGAAACACCTTAGGTTTTTGTATGTAAACCTCTTCCTCAACCTCACCATTGAGAAAAGCAGTCTTCACATCCATCTGGTGAAGTTTCCAACCCAAAAATAAAGAAAGAGAAATTATGGTTTGGATAGTAGAGTACCTAGCCACAGGAGCCAATGTATCAACATATTCTATCACTTCTTTCCGTGAGAAGCCACGGGACACAAATATTGCTTTATAATTTTCAATATTTCCATCGGCTGCACAGTTTATTTTATAAATCCACTTGGAATTTACTGTTGAATTCCCATCTAGTTTAGGGACCACTTCCCACACATCATTCTTCATGATAGATTTGCATTCTTATACCATGGAATCTTTCTATACTTACTTCTTATAGGATTCCTCATAGGTAGAGGGTTCTAAATCACTGACGTGTCTCATCTATGCTACATATCCTGAAAATATTTCAGGTTTCTTTCACTCTCTAGATGATCCTAGAGGTGATCCATGCTTTTCTACCTCTTGTAGAATGTATCGACACCATGCAGATCTCCTCTTAGTAGGAGGTCCATCAAGTGATCTTTCTATCAGATCATCTAGTTCCTGAGGATCAAGCATATCTACAGTCTCTTCTGGCTTCTCCCTCTCAACATCTAAAAGGGTAGAATTAGAAACTATATTCTCCATCATAGGAGTATCAAGATCCGCCATGTCTTAATCATGCTAAAGTTATTTGGAGCGCTTGAAGGCGACCTCTTCACGAAATGTTACATCTTTGCTGACTTCAATGTTTCTTTGTCTTGGAACATAGATTCTGTAGGCTTTGGAGGATTCACTATATCCAAAAAATGTTCCTTTCTTTCTGGATGGCTCTATATTTGTCCTCTTCTCTTTTGGTATGTGAATGTAAACATGACAAACGAAAATATTCAACTATCCAACATCTATATTTTCACCAGTGAAAACCTCTTCAGGGTTCTTTTATCCCCAGATAGTATGAGGGATTGTATTTTGAATATAAACAGTAGTGCTAGAGGGTTCTTCCCATAAGGAGGTGGGCAAATCCTGGTCACACATCATGGCTTTTGCAACCTCCCATATTGTTCTGTTCTTTATTCCAGGAACCCCATTCTGTTGGGGTTTGTAGGGTACATTCAGCTGTCTTTTTGTTGCTGCATCTCAACAGAAGTCATTTAATTCATGGGACTCAAACTCTCATCCATTATTAGATTTCAAATCATGAATGTGATTTCTAGTCTGATTCTTAACCAGTGCTTTAAACTCTTGAAACTTGTTGAAAGTTTCATGCTTTGCTTTCAGAAAATAAACCCATGACTTGCGAGAGAATTCATCTATGAAAACCACATAATACAAATAACCTCTCAAGGACGGTGAAGACATAGTACCACATAGTACGGAATGAACCAAGTCAAGGATCCCTTTCTATCTTTTGGTACTACTTGGAAAACTCTTCTTAATGTTCTTGCCAAGATTGCAACCTCTACAAACACTATCAAATTCATATTTAAATATGGGCATACCTTTCACCATCTTCTGCAATCTAGGTCGTCCTTTGAAATGGATATGACCAAGGATTCTATGTCACAACTCACATGGACTGACTATGTCATGGATCATGGCTTGAATAATATTTTGAAGAACTTTTTAGTGACCTTCGTCTCTAAATCCAATCACTGATGCAAAGTTCAAGTCTTCATTCTTAGGCCACATGAGCACTTTTTTATCCATAAAGATAAATCTTAATCCTTTATCTTCTAGAACCAAAATAACTAGGAGGTTCTTCTTCAATACAGAAAAAAATAGAATTTCATCCACATGTAGTACCTCTCCTAAATCCAATTGAAAGGAAGTGGATCCAATACCTTGGATCAAATAGTTGGTATTATATCCATGCTCCACCTTATAGGAAAACTTATTTTCCTTTAGATATGTTATAGTGCTCCTATATCTAGTCATGTGCTTGGATGCTCCACTATCTACCAACCATGTCTCAGCACTAGTGGTAATGGATCCAAAAAGGGCTAAGTCAATATAGAACTCATTCCTCATCTCTTGATCATCAAATGAATTCTTTGTTGTAGGTTCATCTTTTGTAGCAGTAGAAGAATGAAACCTACCCTTGAAATTCCCTCTTTTATTTGAACAACATTCTCTTGAATAATGTCCCTTATTATTGCAATTGAAAAATTTAACTTTAGGCTTATCAAATTTCTTGAAATCATTCTCCTTTTGATGAGTGAATTTCTTATGATATTTATTATCTCTCTTCATTTGTGTTGCAAGAGCAAGGTTTTCTTCTTTGGAGGAAATATACTTGCTTTGGATTCTCCCTTCTTCTTGTAGGAAATCATGCCACAGTCTCTCAAAGTTAGGTTGCACTTCTCGACCATTTACTGCAGCCAAGGATGTCTCCCATGAGGATAGAAGACCATTGACAACAGTCTGAATGATATCATCATCATCGACTGTCGCACCAATTATCATGAGTTGATCTCTTACTTGAGAGATATTTGTGAAGAAGGAAGCCACAACTTCATCCTTTTCCATATTTAGATTTCAAATCAGGGTAATTTTTAGGGGCGAAATTTCGCCAATTGGCTATTTTTTGGGCATTTTTTCAAAAAATAAATTTGCTATTTGGTCATTTTTAGTCTCTAATGTCGCCTATATTTACATAAAATATGTTTTTTATCATAATATTCACCAAAATTTACCATTTTCAGTAGTAAATTGTATGTTTCATATCTAATATTCGCCTACCTATCTATATATATGTTTTTTTCAATCCAAAATAATTGCCTAGAATACTACACTTAGATATATTATTAGAATCCTTAAAAAAAACCCAGTTTCGAATCTTATTCTTCAACGATCTCTTTTGACTGGGTTCCTTCTTCTCATAAAGATTTTTCAAAGTGTCGAAGCATTACTTTGTGGTCTTCAATGGAGTAATCAAGGGAATCAAGTTGTCTTTTACATAATCATAAATTATTCTCTTTTCTTTGATTCTTCATTCTTCTTGAAGGTAATGCACCATGCATTAGAATTAGGCTCTTCAATAACATTGCATACATATCCATCCAAATCATGCTCTTCCAGTATATTCAGGATCCTAGTCTGAAGTTCGAAGTTCCTTCAAGACGGTCTTCTGGTCTCACTTAGATTGCATCCATTGTTCTTCAAGTACTATGCTCACTTAGGATATTGGTAGGCTCAAGATTGATTGCTAAAATTAGCTCTTTCACGTCCTGATATCTGATAGCATGATAATTTTTTATCTTTAATTCATATCTCCAATAATACTTGAAATCAAATAGCAATCATACACGTAATCAATCACATTTGAAACATGAATTTACCTTGGGGAAACCCTCTATTACTTGAGGGGTACAACCCCGACAAAACCTTCCTTACTATATTGATAGATAGCAGAGAATGTCTTTTACATCAAGCACCCCCGGTGCAATTACAAAGAAAGAGAAAGATAAGGAAGATAGACTTAGAGTAATATCTTGCACAAAGAAAAGCACACTTCCTTCAAGAGAGAAGAGAATTTGCTTCACATTGAATTAATCAATCCTATATAACATATTTATATATTCTTCAATGCATCGGCTTCTATTTTTATCTTCTGACTTTAGAATGAACTCTCCCTCCATATGGATGCATCAATATTGCATGAAGAAGTAAGCCCCACTTCTCATGTAATGCATTAACTCACCGAACAAATTCTTAGGATGAACTCACCCCTTAACTAAAATCTTTCCCACTTAGTTAGGTGGCTAATTTAAGTGTCGTCATGCAAGTGTCACAACTCAAGTGTCATCTTTTAGTTTAACATAAGTGCCATCTTTTAGTTTAACATAAGTGTCATCATGAAATGATACTTAGTTAATTAGATCTTCTTTGTTATCATTTAGTTAACTCTCTTAACTAATTTTTTCTTGGTAACATGACAGTAATGATCAATTCAAGTTCTCCTTTGATTTACTGAAGTCTTCACTAAAGTTTAACAATTTGAATTTCTCTCTTAATTAATTCTTTATGTGCAGTTCAAATTCTCTCATATCTTATCACATCTTATCTTTATCTCTTATCTTATCTTCATGGTCCACATGTGTCAACTTAATTATCATATCAAATATACTAAGGATAATTTTCCAATGATGTGATTATATTGTTCTACTATCATTCCAAGTGGTTATATGCTAAAGTAATTCACTCTAGAGGTGGCCAGTATCTAGAGGAAACTTAATAGCTCAACCATGGTTAGTAGTACATCACACACCATACATGCTTTGAAATGGAATGCATCACCTAAACACATGAGGAACCACCTCAACACATGAGGACCTGTCTTGACACACAAGACCTTATCCTTGGCTTGCAAGACTGTACAACATCATCTCTTGACATACAAAGCACTTGCCTCAAAACATGAAGCATAACCATTCTTGAGTCCAACTCAAGATTCTTCTCCAAGTTTCCTAAGTCCAACTCAATCTCATATAAGGAACTACCCCGACACACGAGGCTCAATCTTGACACACAATATTGACCTAGAAGATGACTCATAATGCTGTAAAAGTTACATTTATATAAACAACTCATACTCCCATGTATCCTCTTATACTAGCAAGTTCTTCCACTTGATGAGGTACTCAGTAATAACTTGATTTCACAATTTCTTGATCTTTGTGTCAAAAATTGTTTCAAGTTCTAGTATTAATTTCCCTTCATCAATATCCGGTAAAATAGTATGGACTAGGATATTTTCACCAATTATGTTTTTTTACCCAAGAAACATGAAAGACTAGATGTACATGTGAAGATGTAGGCCACTCAAATTTGTAAGACATACTTCCAATCCTCCACAAAACCATATAGGGACCATAGTACTTGGGTGCTAATTTATTGTGCTACTTTTATTGCTTGACTAACATATGTTTGTCTGGTTGTAGCCTTAGAAATACCTAGTCCATAACTTCGAATTTCCTTTCACTGCGATGTTAATATGCTTGTTGTTTAATCATTTTATTTTGTGTTATATCCAAGTTATCTTTCAATAGTTGGAGAACCTCTTGTTGGTGCTATATATGATCCTCCACTACTTTAACCTTAGATTTCTCTATCAAGGATGGTGTGATGGAAGGAGGACGATATTTATAAAGTCCCATAAATGGTGAATTTTGTTTATGAAGTATGGAGAGATGTCTTGTACTACAATTATGCTAAGTGAAACCACTTGAACCATTGTATTTGTTTATTAGTTGCAAAGTAACAAAGATACCCTTCTAGGAATTTATTCACAATCTCAATTTTCACATCACATTGAAAATGATAATAAAAACTATGGGCCCATTGAGTGCACAAATAAGAAAATATTCTCTTCCAAAAATTACCAGTGAGAATTAGATCTCTATCACTTACAATAATATTTATGATTCCATGTAGCTTCTGAACTATTTCCATGAATTTTGTAACTACCGTACTTTCTTTAAAAGTATGAGAAAGAGAGAAAAAATGGACATACTTTGTAAGTTGATCCACTACAGTCATGATGGCAGTCTTTCCTTTTGACTTTGGTGGACCTATGATAAAATCCATTAAAACCTCTTCCCAACGATGCCTTGTTATGTCTAATGGTTTTAGAAGACACGGTGTCTTTATTGTCTCTCACTTATTATATTGGAAAACCAAATATTTTGCCACAAATTTTTGGACATTATCCTTAATACATTCAGTTAAAAAATCCTTCTTGATCTTCTGGTGAGTTTTCAAGAACCTTGAATTTCTTCCTATAGGAAAAGTGTACAATTCGAAAAGGGACTTCTCTTTGAGATGAAAATTCTTACATACATATAGGTGATCATGGTACCATAGTGAATCATTCTTCCACACAAATTTATCTAATGAGATAGATTCATCGTGTAGTTGTGGAATTATCTTCCATGCTTTATGATCATTCTTCCATTTTGTACTTTCTTATTCCACACAATCACATTGCATAATGGAAATAACACAAAGTAATCCCTTTATGTCATCTTCTTTTCCTGAAAGTGCATCTTCCACCACATTTTGTTTTCCTTTTTGTATATAATTTCAAATTGATATCCTAGCACCTTTCTAAACCAATTTTGTTTCTATTTTTAAGATAATCGTTGTTCCAAGAATTACTTAAGATTATCATGATATTTTATTACCTTAAATTGTCTTCATATTAGTTGAGGGAATCATTTCCCAAATGCGTGAAGTATGGCCAACATTTCGCTTTCATAAATTGGTTTGAGTAAGTATTTTCCTTTAAATTGGAAACTTTCAAAGGCCAAGGGGCTTCCTTCTTGCATTTAAATTGCATCAATGCCATGCCTTGAGGCGTCAAATTCCAAAATAAAGGATTTTATGAAGTCAGACATGGCTAATATAGGAGTTGTACACATGGTCACTTTTAATTTTTCAAAATATCTGATTTCTTCTTGAGTCTAAGAGAATGCCTCCTTTTTAAATAGCCTTGTTAGAGGTGTTTCCATTTGAACATAATTCTTATCGAACTTGTGTTAGCAGCTTATACATCTTAAGAATTCTCTAATATGACTTAAGGTTTTAGGAATTGGCTATCCAATGATAGCTTTACTTTTTTTAGGGTCAAATTTGATACCTTAATGAGATACAATATGACCCAATCATTCCACCTTCTGAGTCACAAAGACACACTTAGAAGGATTTCCATATAGTTGGTACTCCTCCAATAGTTTTAAAACCATGTAAACATCTTGTACATTCTCTTCCTAATATTTTATATAGATTAGTAAATAATCAAAAAATACGATCACAAATTTTTCGAGGAATTGTTTAAAAATAGAATTCATCAAGATTCAAAATATGGAATGTGCATGGGTAAGTCCAAATGGCATCACCCAAAATTCATAATGACCTTCATGTTTTTTGAAGGTTGTTTTCAAAATGTCTTCTTTCTCCATTCTTATTTGATGATATCCAGAATGGAGATCCAACTTGGTAAATAAAATTTATTCATGTTGTTCATTAATGATAGGAATAAGAAAATGATATTCAATGGTCATCTTATTGATCTATCTATATTTTGGACATATATTCCATGGAACTTCATTTTCATAAGCCATGGATAGGTTGAATCGTGCCTAAATTTAACAATTCTTGAACCATATTCTCAATCTCATTTTTTGTGCATATGGGTACCTGTAGCGTTTGTTGTTAGGAGGTACACTTCTTGGTTGCAAGTGAACACCATTCTCATGATCTCGAGTAGGTGGAATAAATTTGGGTAGCTCTCCAAATAACTTGGAATGATTTTCAATAATTTCTTGGAGATCCACTTGAATAGAGGGTATAGTTGCTTGAACAACTAGTGTGCACAATTGTGTAATTACACCATGATTTCCCCTTTTTAGTAATGATTTTATGTTGTTATACCTCATCACTTTAGGGGGGTTTCCTAGAATACCCATGAGTTCAATTTCCTTCCTTCTAAGGAGAATCTCATGAAAAGTTCCTAAAAATTAAGAGCCATGTGTTTCCAATTATTGTATCCACTAGACCCCAAGAACAACATTAGTGTTAAATTTTCAGAATTTACTTCAATCTGATCCAGGATCTTAACTGAGAGAACATGTACAACATATCTACAACATATCAATCATGGACACAATAATGCAAGCACACAAGAGACACAGATTTTACTTGGGGAAAACCATAAAAATGAAAAACCCCAATAACTTCCTCAGAGATAGATAGAGCAATGATATAACCAGAATACAAGAGATAGTCTTCTCCTAGCAGCAGAGCCTCCTCCTCCACAAGTGCGTCACTCTCCCAAGTGTGAGTGAGAGAATAGAATGTGTAAAATGAGAGAGACACACTCTCTATTTATACACTAACTTGACTTGACCTTTACTCAACTAGGTTGGCCTCAACTTAACCACTTAACATAATGCTAACTGGGCCGACCCCCACTAGGGTGGTCTAATAACCCTTTGACCCACATGGCCGACCCCCAATAGGGTGGTCATAACCCTTTGACCCACATGACTTATACAGGGCCGACCCCAACTAGGTGGTCTAATAACCCATCAAGTATAAGTTACGACACTTACAATATAAATGACGACACTTCCGTATAGAGGAATAATAACATCTCTATAGGAATACAATATACATATATGTGAAATACATTCCGAAGTTACATATACATCAACACTCCCTCTTAACTAGGAAGGTATTTCTCGACACAGGTCTTCTAGCACAAGTCATCTTCTCTGGATCATCGTCACTGGATAATCGTCATCGAGTCATCATCATCATCACTGCTGCTGCTATCTCAATCAATCTCTGAATCTACTCATCATAGGAAGTTCTACAGAGGTAGTCCTTTTTCATACTAGATGTAGGCCCACCACTTGCAGGTCTTCATCATCACTGGCCATACTGTGGAATCCTTAGGACTTATTACATGCGTCACAAAACCTGGCTGCAACATCCCAGGCTATTACGAGCACACAGCTCTACCTGACGGATCTCCCAGGAGCACATTACATGTGACCCATCACAAAACCTGGCTGAAGCATCCCAGGCTATTACGAGCACACAGCTCTACCTGTCGGATCTCCCAGGAGCACATTACATGTGATCTCACCACAAAACTTGGCTGAAGCATCCCAGGCTGTTACGAGCACAGAGCTCTACCTGTCAGATCTCCCAGGAGCACATTACATGTGGTCCACCACAAAACCTGGCTGAAGCATCCCAGGCTGTTACAAGTACACAGCTCTACCTGTCGTATCTCCCAGGAGCACATTACATGTGGTCCACCACAAAACCTAGCTGAAGCATCTGAGGCCTTTTTCATCCTATCCAGATCTCCTAGGAGCAAATTACATGTGGTCATGGCAAAACCTGGCTGAAGCATCTGAGGCCTTTTTCATCCTGTACAGATCTCCCAGGAGCAAATTAAATGCCATAGGAAAAAACCTCGCAAGAGCATCTCAGGATGTTACAGGTACACAACTCCGACCTGAAGATCTCCCAGGGCACAAATTACATGTCCTCCCAGACTAATGTCTTGAAAGAGCATCCCAGGTTGTTACGGGTACACAACTCCGACCTATAGGATCTCCCAGACATGCTCATCTGCACAACTTGATCCACGGCCACAAAGTATCATCCTGATACTCACCATACATAATCTTGATGTACACATGATCATCCTGATCATCATCACTGCATCGTCCTAATGCATGTCATATGGAGAAGCTCATCATCCACGATCATCCTGATCATACAATGCATCCACCTGATGCATACCAAGTATCTACCTGATACATATCATCATACATGATCTACCTGATCATACAATGTATCCACCTGATACATACACAGATACATGATCCACACAATGTATCCACCTGATACATATCAACATACATGATCTCAGTATCCACCTGATACATATACATATACATGGTCCAAGCATCCAACATGATGCATACATACATATACATATAAATGATCCAACTGATCATATCGAGCATCATCCTGATGCATATACAGAGCAGTAACTGGAGCATCGTCCTAATGCTCATCATCCAACGCTTACATCCACAGCCATGTGAAGGATCCTCCTTCCAAGATGCTTGGAATGGCCTCTGCAAATGTGTCCATCACTTCTTCCTCGAAGTGTCATCAATCCGAAGAACACCAAGCCTTTCCCTGAAGTACTCGAACTTCACCCTGGCTAGTGGCTTCGTCAGCACATCTGCAATCTGCTCATCCGTCACAACATACTCTGCTTCGGCTGTACGCAGTGCTACGCAGGACTAGTTCCTGCTAAACCAAGAGATCACACCTGATCCCATACTGAAGCAGCACCTAGGAGTGCTCTTCTTATATGCAACACTGCCTGCCCAATCTGAATAACATAACCTTATTGGTTAAACTTTTGATTCGCATCATACTTGAGCCCATAATCAACTGTACCCTTCTGGTACCTCAGAATATGCTTTACAGCAACCAGGTGAACACTCCTCAGATCCGTCAGGAACTGGCTCAATGTGTTCAGCACAAAGCAAATATTTGGTCTCATGTTCATCAGGTACATCAGGGACCCAATCATCTGACGATACATAGAGACATCAACCGACTCAGATGAAGCATCACATAGAAGCTTCAGATTCGATGCCATAGGTGTGGCCATGGCCTTGCAATCCATCATTCTGAATCTCTTCAAGATATCTACTGTGTACTTCCCTTGACCAAGGAAGATCCCACCTGCACTCTGCCACACCTCCATACCTAGGAAATAATGCATCATTCCCAAATATTTCATATCGAACTCGGCAGCAAGCTTCCTCTTAGTATCTGCAATCAATCTGTCATCTCCTGTTACAAATAAGTCATCCACATACAGGGGTAGAATCACAGGATTCCCTTCCTCAACCTTGTAGTAAAGGCTGGAATCCGCTTTACTCTTGGTAAAGCCCAAACTAGATAGGAAATTGTTCATCCTACCATACCAAGTTCTGGGAGCTTGCTTCAAGCCATACAAGGCTTTCTTCAATCTGCACACATATGACTCCCTGTCATGTATTTCGAAACCGAGTGGCTGCTCCACACTTCTTCTTCAACTACACCATTCAGGAAAGTTGTCTTGAAATCCATCTGGTGTATATTTTATTTCATCACTGTTATATTTCTCTATGCTGCCATCTGCAGCATGCTTGATCTGATAGATCCATATGGAAGTCATAACAAATTTCCCTTCAGGTCTTGGGACTACATCCCAAACATCGTTATTCATGATCGAAGGATCATGGCATTCTTCCCGTATCCTGGGAACTTCAATATATTCAATAGATAATTTTGTTGCTTTGAACAAATGTTGTAGTCCTTCTTTTGTAGGTGATGGTATACGATCTTTTCTACACAACAAGTTAAATTGCATGATTAGAAAACATCTCATAGTTTTCAGAACAAATTCTTACACGTAAAGAAATATGTCATACAGTCATGCAATTATTTTAGCCAATGCTTCAATACAACATTTATCCATATCCCATAACTTTCTAGATGCCTTCCAATCTCTACCAGAACATTGTTAAGAGTGTGCACAACTCCTAACATGTCAGCAAAGAGGTTTCATTCTAGATAAGTAGCAATGGAATGTTGTACAGTGCCATAGGCCACTTACCCATGTATATTAGTAGTATACTGTTCATCAATGCAATTATTCTAATATGCATAATACACAACCTAATTCTATGAACATAAGCATACACATCATTGAATAACATTATGTAAGAAATGACAATTCAAATACTTATCTTTATTTGATTG
Organism: Larix kaempferi; assembly: GCA_027924585.1. NCBI lineage: Eukaryota > Viridiplantae > Streptophyta > Pinopsida > Pinales > Pinaceae > Larix > Larix kaempferi. The sequence goes on along the minus strand of BSBM01000985.1, from coordinate 3,226,286 downwards.
TTGGGTTGACTCCCTCTCAGTCTTTGCTTCTTTTCTACAACTCCATTCTGATGTGGATTGTGAGAAGTGGTCAACTCCCTATGAATATCTACATCCTTGCAGAAACTACTGGAGTGTGCTCCCTCTTGATCTTTGCTTCCTGGATTACCTGTCCTTGAACTTATATTCATTCTCAATCCCTATGCATGCTTGTTAGTATCATCATTGTGTTATCCTCTAGGTCTCATACATAATCAAAAATTCATTAGTATAATCTTAATATTATCAAAACACAATAATCTAAAGCATGTATAGTCAGGATCATTTCAAACACAGATAATAAACATTAGTATTCAAGGTTTCAGGGAAGTCTTCTTTTACTCATGCATATTCTTATTTGATCATAGGACTCTTCTGGTTAGTTAAATCATTAATCAAGATAAGAGATATAAAAAAACCTATGATTACTCAAACCTATACCTTCATGATTCTTCTGGTTAGTCATATCATCAATTATGCTAAGAAACATAATATGCATACAACCATGACTATTCAAACCTATGAGTTCATGAATAATCATTATCAACAACACAAAAGTATAAGATCCTAACACAAGGTAGGATTCTAGCTTGATATAGGGAAAACATACCTGGATTAGCATGCTATCTAGTTATGTCTAACATACTCTCATAATGTCTTTTGGTTCTCTTCAATGACTAGTGCTAGTAACCTGCATGTCTCATAAGTTATCCATTGTAGAACCAAGTTATACATACCTCGTAAGTAGATTTTGTAAGTGATCCATGACAATGGATGAATCTTTGTCTTCATGTCATCATGATCATATGTTCTTGAACTAGAACATGATTTGTCTTTCTTGGTGTACCTTTCATGTTAGCGAACAACATAAACCTCATACAACATCACAATGCATTAGTACAATCATAAGTGTCAAAACCTTAATCAATGAATATCTTCTATTAAGGTAATACGAAAAGTCTAGTAATTAATCAAGATTGTACTGTAATGATATGAAGACAAACATATCATAAACTTAACTATGAATAGAATTTGAAACATACCTGTAAGCCATACCTGTCAAGATTGCTTGTAATCTTCTTATGGAAGGCCTTAGCCTCATCTCCCTCTGAAACAGGAACTTATTCACTTATGTAGGTGACCAATCCATCCTCTTATAGGATTAATCCAATCCACTTGATTTGCAGGAACTAGATCTGGAGTTGTAATTCCAACTTTATCCGAAACCCTAAATTCCGGAAGCCATGAATGAAGGTGCTCAAAAATAATTCTGTTTGGACAGAAATATGTACCTGTTTGTTTCTGGTGTAACTCCGAACGTTTTGATCCACAAGGTCTGAAACGTTTTCCTAAGATAGCCCAACCTGTCATATTTCCATCCCGATAGGTCTGACATCAATTGGATTCTCTGAGAGAGAGTTATGCCAAGTGTTGTAACGTGACCTGTTTATGGGATAAAACAGGAGAGCGAACTTGTACGGTGTGCCACGTGTCACTGGTTCAACTTCGGCCTCTGAAAATGTTTCCTCCGATAGTACAGTCTGTGTACTACATGTCACATTTTACAAAATTTCATTTGGATCTTACTAGCCCAAGTTATGACCTTTTTTCCAAGGTCACCTGTTTTTGACTCAGATCTGGAAGAGGCAGAAACCCTATATTGTACAGATTATAAATCACAAAGTACAATGAATTAGAGGTTTTCCTTTGGACACAAGCTACATGGGGATCTGATATTCGACTTGTAAAATTTTCAGACCCGAAAACGTTTCCAAAACGTATTTATAACGAAAGTGCTACGATGACTGGTTTTTGCTATATCAAGCCCTAGCATCGTAAGTGCAACAAGTGTCATACATGCCATATCATGCCTTCTTTCAAGCTAGCTCTGATACCATGTTAAATTTTCAAAATTTACTTCAATCTGATCTAGGATCTTAACTGAGAGAACAACATGTACATCATATCTACAACATATCAATCATGGACACAATAATGCAAGCACACAAGAGACACGGATTTTACTTGGGGAAAACCATAAAGGTGAAAAACCCCAACAAATTCCTCAGAGATAGATATAGCAATGATACAAGCAGAATACAAGAGATAGTATTCTCCTAGCAGCAGAGCCTCCTCCTCCACAAGTGTGTCACTCTCCAAAGTGTGAGTGAGAGAATAGAATGTGTAAAATGAGAGAGACACACTCTCTATTTATATACTAACTTGACTTGACCTTTACTCAACTAGGTCGGCCTCAACTTAACCACTTAACATAATGCTGACTGGGCCGACCCCCACTAGGGTGGTCTAATAACCCTTTGACCTACATGGCCGACCCCCAATAGGATGGTCTAATAACCCTTTGACCCACATGACTTATACAGGGCTGACCCCAACAAGGTGGTCTAATAACCCATCAAGTATAAGCTACGACACTTACAATATAAATGACGACACTTCCATATAGAGGAATAATAAGATCTCTATAGGAATACAACCACTTCCGTATAGAGGAATAATAAGATCTCTATAGGAATACAACCACTTCCGTATAGAGGAATAATAACATCTCTATAGGAATGCAATATACATATATGTGAAATACTTTCTGAAGTTACATATACATCAACAATTAGCATCACTCATTTGGATTGAAAACATTTGACTATCCAATAAATAATCCCCCATAGTAAACTTAATACTATGGAACTTCCCTAAACAATTTATAGTACCTCCTTCTGCAATGATTACTTGAAATTTTGGTGTTGGATATGTAAAACAATTAAGAAGCTTGGTTAATTTGTAATTAATGATGTTATGAGTATTTCCATAATCAATCAATGCTATATCACTTTTTTTTTTATTTCTGATATATCTTCCACTTGTTGAGGTTTCAACCTTGCATATTGAGTGAGGTTAGATGGGGAAGCATTTCATTCTATATAGCTATTAGTAGCAACCCTTCGGGCAGAAATATTTTTACTTTCAACTTTACTTAACAAACTTAGAGAATTCTCCCATAATTTAGGTTCAAAATGACGTACCCCATGCTAAATCCTCTTCTTTAAATTTCACATAAAGAGATCCAACATATTATCATCTAGAATGTTATTTACTCTAAGACTCAACTTTTAAAACCGTTTAATGTGTTCTATAACTGGACCTCTTTCCTAGTATTTATCAATAGATAAATAAGGTGTTTCTCTTAATTTTCCCATAATGTTCTATCAATCCATCCATAAATATAAACCAAGAGACAATTGAGTCTTTTATATAGTCATAGAGTCATTGGAACCAGACACATTGATCAAGTTCTAAATACAAGGATGCAATTGTTACCTTTTGTGTAGTGGGAACTTGGTGTAGATAAAATAATTTCTCCATATAGAATATCCATGTTATTGATCATTTACATCAAACTTTCTCATATAAGTATCGATAATGAAGTAGTTCCTTGGTTCCAAGTTGAACCCACAACTATGTGGATCTTGGAGTAGTGAGCCATCAAGTTTGTTGGACTTATGGCTCTTGTTCTTTGAGTATATATTTTTTTTCTCCTGGGATAATTGAGACTCCACTTTATTTTTCTCCTTATCCTCTTCTTCAGATTTGAGTGTTGGTTAATTATGTTTCTTATATCCTTCACATATTCCACCCTCATGTTTTCAAGGTTATTTTCATGGTGAACTTGGATATTCCCTTTGAATGTTTAGAATTCAACTTGTGTATCCCCTTTGAATGTTTGTAACTCAACTTCTGTATCCCCTTTGAATGTTTGAAATTCATTATTATTCACCAAATTCATGATGTAAACCTTTCTTAGCGTTATATTTTCCATGTTTTCTACTCTATCGATAAGTTTGGAAACCACAAAGTTTACATCACCATGCTCGTCTTGTATTATGGAAGACCATTTAGGAGGTTTAATGGGTGAAGAATTTTTTTCTCTACCTATTTCCATTTGGTCCCACTAATATTTACTAGATTTATTCTCCATTTCCTCTTTATAACACCTTTTTAATAACCCAAAATGGATATTCCAATCAAAATTTATGTAAGTTTCAAGTTAACATGCCTTTAAAAATATTGGTTTGTAGTTTCTCTTGTTGGCCAACCTTTCTTCTGAATTATATATGAAATTTAAGCCCCCCTAAGTATGAAATTTCTCCATGTAGTATCTTGTTATATCTTCTCTACAATGCCATATGTTTTACCACATCTTGATAAGACATTATAAAGTTATGATAACTTTCCCAAAACTTGTTCTTTTTTTCTCCTTTCAGGAGAGTAGAAATGTATAGCCTAACACATGTATAAATTTCCTTCTCTTTTTTTTTAAATCTTTACTACAATATACATGGTCCATCTTATATTTGATGAAATAGGTGGAACTCAATTTGGATTCCTAAATATTGATATATAATAGTTTTACCTAGAACACATGTTTGAGACTAGTTTGTAGAGTAGTCAAAAACCCCAATTTCGTACACCATAACTTTGAACTTATAATGAAACAAGACTTGAAATTTTTACCAGGGTCACTTTACTCTCTTTTATGATTCTCCACAAATTTTTTATATCTAAAACAAATCCAAAACGATGTTATAGAGAAAATGGATCGGATAACTAGGTCTCCTTAGTATATATATAGGAGACAAAGGGTACAATTACAATTAAGGTCCTAGTCGACCAATAAAGATAATACTAATATAATAATAGAAATAAAATGTCACAATATATATGACTTAACAAAATGATGCAATATTCATGAAAATAAATTATTTTTTGTTCTAGATTTTTAGTTGATTTTCTCCCACCATTGTCAAATACTTTGCCTTTCACATATTGAGAATTTTCTAATATTATGATTGACATATGAATGGAGTAGAAAGCCATTGATGCATGTTATAATGATCATATTATACATTATGGAAAACATGTGACAAATTGGGAATTCCCACAATTGGTAATTAGTATATATCAAACTCATGAAGTGACAAATAAGTTGCCCCACAAGATTCTTCATCCTATTCCCATTATTCTAATTTTAAACAATTCTTCAGTGGAAAAACACAACATAATTTATGGATTACCATGCACAGAGGAGAAGTGAATATGGTGTTCTTCGAATGCATGAATATGGTTCAATATTTAGGGACATCAAATAAAAAAGACAATTTTTTAAAAGCAACCTCATAATGTTAGGCTTCTAGTGGTTACTAATGGTGTCAATCCATTTGGAAAAGTCAATCTTATTTACTTAGTGTGGCTTATATTTGTTATAAACAATAACCTTCTACCTTGGATCTAAATAAAGAGGAAGCACACAATGTTTGCAATGATTGTTCTAAGTATTTTTTTACAATAATGCTTTTAATATAATGTTTCATTTGGCGTGTTTGTTACATAATTAATTTCTTATATGTACAAGGAATAAGTACATATATTTCCAATTGATTTGGTAAGTACCAAGATAAACATATTGATCTATATATTGAATATTTTATGAACAAACATCTAAATTTATGGGTTAGCATCGCTATGTACGAAATCTCCAAACTAATAAGGAAAAAAAATCCAATTTCGGGATAAGAACATGTTTGTGTTTTTCAGTTAAGTATTGTTCCACTTTAACATTATATTGTTCTATTGAATTAATCATTCATTTTTAAACTAATTGGTTGGTATAGTGGTATTAACAATATTCCATATCTTACAAGTCTTAAAACAAAGGGTAAATTTGCATGTCAATTTTGTGGTTCCATAATCATATCTCAACATTCAAGAAGTTTAGTAAACAAGGTATTTGATGAGTATATGCACTTCACCCAAAGAATGATACAGATGGAACTATTAGAAAACATGTTTTTAATGGAAAGAAATAAATTAGAATAAAACCACAAAGAATGACACATTGACTATAGAAATTGGAATATAGGTATATTCGTCAAGGTAAGCAATTGGTCTTTGTATAATATTTAACATTATATATCTTTTATTTACATTCAATTATTTTTATTATATTTAACAATGATTGATATTTTGTTTATGTTTCATAAATTCCATCAACACATTAATGGGATTCCACAAGTAATGAAAATATACATCATCCAATTCAATAGGTTTCCTATGAGCACCTACAAGTTGCTCATTTGTTTGATTCAAGGCATATTATAAAAAATGTTACATAATAATTATGGAGAATCTTAAATGGATGGAGTAACAAATATAAAATCATCAAATGTTTTGGTGACATTTTGAAATCCAATCATATAATGAGAAATTTGATTCATTCTTTTGTTAATGGACAACCAAACAATCTACCATTGTTATTTACATATTAGGGAAGCAATGTTGTAAAATATGTCATTTAAAATAATAAATTTCTCATTCATTTTTCTTAAATCATAAATAATTTCTTAACAAAGAAAGTTGATTCCAATGGGGTAAAAACTCACAAATTGCATACCTTTATGAAGGTACTTTGGAATATTATCATATTGGCATACCTTATTTTTAGTAAATATTTTTTGGTAAAATAATGAATCATTTTGCATTACAGTAAGATCTAGATCTATCTCTTCTAGAAAAATTTCACAATATAAAACAAGTTATATATGATCCTAGAAATTACTTGAGGTATGTAATGATTTATATTTAAAATATTAGTTGCAAAAAGTGAAGACATGTGATTTACTTAATGCAATATTGTGTTTATATATATATATATATATATATATATATATTTTTTTTTTTTAAATTGCGATTTGACTGCAACATGCAGGTGTTTTTCATATACGTAAATCTATAAAGAAGATATAAAGTATTGGAAGAGAGGAATTGCTTGGCTAATGTGGGAGATCAAAAAATATTTAGCTAAGACTTTTTCCAATGTACATGAAGACTACCTCATACACCATGTTGAGGACATTGAAATATATTGACCTATACACACAAGGTCAATATGGATGGTGGAGAGGCACTTGAAGGCATTGAAGCCTTTCATTAGAAAAACATCACATCCTAAGGGAACTATGGCATATCAATCCTTGGGGCCTATTAGTGAGTATATTACTAAATTAGTAGTAGATACCAATGTTTCTTGCATTTCGGATGTTAATTCTATGAAAAAATTTCGAAGGGAGGTTCGATTAGGGAAATGTAGAATGAAAAAAGTGAAAGATGAGAGAATAGAGAGATATACTAGTTTAATACATATTAGTTTATCACTGTTCATATTTATTTTTTGTTGGTTCATTATTTCTTATGCTTTATTGATACATAATTATTCAATTATTATTCCTTTATACAAGTAGTCGATAGTGGGATACACTACATTTATACATTTGAAATATTATTGACTAGATGAAGGTATGCATATAATGATGTATATGGTAAGTTATCATGGGATGGAGTGGTAGAGTTTATTATAAAATATCATCATTCTAAATATGTTAGTCTTACATAGAGGTAAATTAATTTAGCATATGGTGAGAAAGATAGATAGGTAAGCATTACCGATAATTTCTTTTTTTCTTTCTAATATTGTATGTGTTTTGTTTTTTAAATATATTAACTCAACATAAATATGTTTATCAATAGAAAACATGTTTCTAACATCTCAAGCATATCTAGGTGAAACACCAAAAGGCCATATGGTGCAATGGTCAATAATTTCACATCACTACAATTGGATGATAAGAAGAAAGCCTTTGATTACAAGATAATTGTAGTTTTCTAGGTTTATAATATTTCCTATAAGATTGATAGGTGTCTAGAAGTACATGGAAATATATATTATGTCTTTTTGGAAGATATACTTGTGTTAGACATGAAATCCTTGAAAATAATTTCTTTTCAAGTTTATATGGTACAAGTTATAGATGATTGAATGGCATCCTAATAGAACTATTATTGAGAATGCTAATGGAATTAACATGTTCTATACAAGTTTATTAGAATTGTGTACAAACACCTATGTATTTCCAAGTTAGTGTGAGTAAGTCTTTCATTCATAGGTTCCAAGTAAGTGGGTTGGCCATATGTTATTAGATATGAGCCAAGAGGAAGGATTATAAAGTATATTTTACCATAGGAAGATAATATTGAATAAGATTGGAAATATGATGTAGAGGAAAAGATAGATGTCTCAAACAAAGAAGTTGAATAAGTTGAACATGATGTATATTAGGAGTGCAAGTAGATGTGCCAAAAAAATAAGTTGAAGAAGTTGATGGTGACATTACTATGGAAAATCCTTCTATTACTCCTCAATTTTCTCTTGGATGTGAGAGGAATTATGCCAAGGTATCAACAAACTAAAACCTTGATTTGGATTTTTTTCCAGAATTTTCTATTCTAAGGAGCATTAACCTATGGTATTGTTTTTTGGTTATTTCAAGAAATCAAGATCAATAATTATCTTAACATCGACAACTATTTAAGCATTCCTTCTATGACATGTAACATATATAGTATTTGGTGGTAAGATGGAAAATATTTGGAAATAAGAAAAGTATTCAGGATGAATAAATCTTGATTTTCCATACAATAGAAAAATGTACACAGAATATTTGAATTTAGTAGTCAACAAAAAATGTAATTGAATATAAACAATACATCACATAAGGAAAGTTGATTTCACTTAATATACATATCATGAATATTTCACAGTATATTCATACAAAAAAATGCCATTCATCACATAAATCAAGTATCATAATTTATGACATGAAAGGTGCCTCAAGTTTTTTATTACTTAAAACCCTCAATTGCATATCTTGGAGAGAGATTTGGAATCACAAAAGAAGTTACATAAACTAGAGAATTTCCATATTGATGTCCATTAGTAGGTATGAATCTCGAAGAGTATTACAATGTAAAATATATTTCTCTTAAATCTTGGCAAGCACCTTTTGATCTTTAACCCTCATAGAAGTTATAATTTTCTCTAAAAAAAATTCCATGCTTTTATTTTGATCCTCTCTCCCTTTTTGTGCTTTTTTGCTTCTTTAAAGCAATGGGTTCATGTTGTTGAAAACATATTATTGTTGAGAATAACCTCCTAGTGAACTATTAGTTAAAGGATACCAAACTGAATTAGAGGAGGAGGCACATAGTGGTCCTGATGTTCCATGTCATAACTGTGTTTTTGGTGGTAGAACTATATACTTTTCGATAGCCTTCCATGCTTTTCCCACTATATAGTCATGGATTCTCATTTTATTCACTCCCATGTTTAAGTCTGTAAAATGGGAATAAGTGGGGAAATGCATATTTTTTAATATGACATTCAAATATGCAAGTAACTCAAATTCATTAGCTAAATTGTAATATCCCCAATCAGATTTATGGAGATATTAACTCAATTACAAAGATCCAGTCAGAAAAATTCAAAAACTAGTAGCTAGAATTTAACTAGAATTGACATAACTAGTATTAAGCACAATTAGACCTCCCAAATACTTCCCAATATGGACGTTAGGATATTATAGGGATGAAATTAATATTACAAACGTCACAATACTTCGACATCAAAACTTTTATGGGTACTTCATGCACAGTTAGACCCCTTGGGATAAACCCAAGGGTACGAGGCAATTTTCCATGGGACTTCTATGGAAACCCAAGGATTCTGGTGCTTACTATACGTAATCCAACCTAGGGTAGACTATGTGTAATATCCCCCAACCTGATACAACAATCAGATATATTTTTAGAAGAAAGCTAAAAAAGTTTGGAGGCTAAACTAGCAAGTGCGCTACCTAGGATTGGTTGACTAGTGTTCATCCATAATTTTCCAAACACCTCTAGAGGGTCACAAATTTTAGAACCAGTGATTGGGATGGATTTATAAGAATTTTATAAACCTGCAATAACTCACATCACAAACTGAAATTGGAATGATAGAAACCAGCTTATTACAAATTCTGTGAAACTAGTCAAGTTTACTATGCTAGGGATCAAGCTTTGAAACAGAGAAATCCAAACAACGTCAGAGGCTCACAGATTCATTCACGAAACTGATATATGAGATCAAATTAATGTATATTAATAGAATCAATATTATATTATATTTTTATAGCATAAAATGGTAGTATACTAGACTCAAAGTTACAGAGAGTCCTCGCCCTTAGGATTTTACAATTAAATAGCAAGAATATTAAATCTGAGATTGAAAGGAAGGAATTTCACCAATGGATCAGAACCATGGGAAAGAGAACATAATAATATATCTCACTAGAGGTTCCTAAACAATATGTGTCTCTTAAATAGTTCAAAAATCCATAAATAGAAAGATAGAGTTGCACAAGTGTGCTCCTCAACACTGAAATCTTGGCTCTTGTGAAAATAGTTGTATCTTGGTCATCCAGACAGCTTTTTCGATGAGAGAAAAGGAGTTTCTTACTTAAAAATACCCTCTAGTATATGCAATGGAATAGGTATCACAACCCATAAATGCTCAGAAATGTCAAAAAAAGAACCTACATTTCGGCCTTTCAACATTGTTTCCATTGAATAAAGGGATTGAATCACACAACAAGAAACCCAACCACTAGACCAGATTTGCAATTTAGACTCTAATAAATGCACTGACATTGTGAATATGATGTGAGAAATTATTTATATGGGACACATCACCCAGAGATGGATAGGGGCGCATCTCCCAAGCATTTGAGATGCAGAGCTCTCAAGTGTGAAATCTCAAGCACAACAAATCTATGGAACAAACACAACAGTTACTAGAGATGCATGCAATAAAATGTATGGAAACACTGTGCAGAAGGTTTCCAGCAGTAGAATAATCTCATAGAATCAGAAGATAGATTACAATTTGTAACAATGGCTACAATAATCCAAGCAATTCGAATTCCAAAGGTGGTCATTCAAATTGATGCATGAGAGTGGCTTACTAGGCAGTTAACACCACTCGGCACATCAGTTAACCACTTAACTAATCAATAATTGAATATAAAATAATATGAAACTGGCTAACTGCGTCTAACTCAATGTAGAACTCAACTGAATGCCCAAAAATAGGGGATGGCGCCATATGTATGCAGTTTAACTGAGTGTTAGGTGAGAATCACACCAAACAAGGTCAAACAATGTAGTAAGGCTCCCTAGTATCACCAGTTGGATGAATAATGCACTTGAGGCATGCAAATCACCCCCTGAAAGGTGTAGGAGGCTCAATAGGTGGCCCAGTTAGCTCCTGGAATATAGGAAGAGGCTCAGTTGATGCCCAGTTGGCTCCTAGAATTTAGGAGGAGGCTCCGATGAGTGAAACTTTGATCTGTTGATGATGTAGGCACATGATGGAGTCAATAATACTTAGGATAAGTGGATAATTAAGATTGAAGGATCAATTAAATGATGTGTGGTTGGAAAATGATCCAACACCCCCCCCTTAAGCTAATCTCATGGAGGTATAAAAAATAATAAAAGGGAACAATTCCCATAGGTCACCCAGTACAGAAATAATCCAAACAATGCTAGAAAAACTCTAAGTGAGGAAAGAGGGAAAATCCCAATGGGAAAGAAAACCCCCCCTCAAACTGAGCACTGAAGTATATAATTTGTCCTCACCATAGTAGAACTCACCCCCAGTAGTGAACAAAGGTAAGAGAACTTCTTCTCAGTGAAGCTCTTGGTGAAGATGTCTGCAATTTTCTCTTCTGTAGGGAAATATTGCAGTACAATGGTTTTGTCATCCACAATCTCTCGGATGTAGTGCATGTGGATCTCGATATGATTGGTCCTCTATCTATGAACCAGATATGTCGAGATCTTGATAGCATTCTTATTGTCACAAAATATGACAATATAAGTGGTGCTACCAATATCGAACTCTGATAGAATACCCTGCAACCAAACTACCTAAATGCAAGCATTGACTGCTCCTCGATACTCTGCCTCTGCTAAGGATAAGGAAATGGATGCATGCTTTTTGCTTGACCAGAAAATAGGCCTTGTGAAAATCATGAAAATATATCCAAAAGTGGACTTCCGATCAATGCTATCACCCGCCCAATTTGAATCAATGAATCCAACCAAATCTAGATTGGTATCCACAACAAAGTGAATGCCAAAGTGTCTAGTACCCTTCACATAATGCAAGATTCTTTTGGATTTCTTCCAATGAATATCATGGGGCTGCTGCATATACCTTGACACAACACTCACGGCATAAGAAACATTAGGGCTAAAGTGTGTCAAATATAGAAGACTACCAATCAACTGTCGATAAAGTGTAGAATCCACCAACGGTGTAGAATCACCATCGTCAAGACTGATTCCTGAGAGGAATGGGAATGGTGCCGCTTTAAAATATGCCATATTAAATTTTCTTAGCAGGTCTGAAGCATATTTTGACTGATATATGGTGATCCCATTAAAATTTTGAGTGATCTCTAGGCCAAGGAATTGTTTCAACAGGCCTAAATCACTCATGTCGAATGCTAGATGTAGTGCGGTTTTTATATTTCCGATCCTTCCTGTAATCAAAAGGTCATAAACATAAAGGAAAATGATCAGAAAATTACCTTCATGCTTCTGTAGGTAAGCATTTGTATCTGATTTTCATCTTGCAAAATTTTGTGACAGAAGGAAGGAATCCATCTTTGCATACCAAGCTCTTGGGGCCTGTTTTAAACCATACAATGATTTCTTCAGTCTGCACACTAATGTCGGATCTGATGTGTAGCCTTCAGGATTATTCATGTAAATATATTCCTTCATATATCCATTAATAAATGCACTCTTCACATCCATATGGTGCACTTCCCAATGCTTAGATGCGAAAATTTCCAAAACTAGGCGTATAGAATCCATTTTAGCAACTGGTGGAAAGGTTTCTGTGTAGTCCACACCAGGAAATTGTGAGAATCCTTTTTCCACCAACCTAGATTTGTATTTTCAGGTTGATCCATATGAAGCAACCTTAGTTCAGTAGACCCATTTGCATTGAACTAATTTCCTCCCAGGTGGAAGAGAAACTAGCTCCCATGTAGCATTTTTCTGAAGAGAATTGTACTCTTCATCCATGGAGGTTTTCCATCTCGTATCTTGGTGGGAATGATAGTATGATTTAGGATCTGAACCTATCATCAAAAAAAAAAAATTCAAACAGTAAAGGATCAGAATATGAAAGAGCCATACCTGCTCTTTGAAAGTTCGCTTGAGTTCTTCTTGGATCGGCAGGATTTCCAATGTTAGAACCAACAAAATTGAGAGTCTTTTCTGCCCACTTTGGAAACTGAGGGGGATCATATGGATATGAATATGAACCTGATATTTCATGTTAATTAATGTCTGATAAAATATCAAAAATATCACAACACAATTTTTTATCATCTTCTTCCGAATCTTCTTCTCGTGGAGGAGGCAATTCAACAATTTCTTCCTCGACTAGTTTTAGATCTTCAAGCGGTTCTTCAAATTTTACACTTTGCTCGATGAATATATTTTTGGATATGATATCCATGAGTTTGTATCCTTTTGATTCTTCATCATATCCAATTAGGATTCACTCAGTACTCTTTGGATCCAAATATCTTCTCTTCTCAGTTGGAATTCTAGCCCATGTAGTGGAGCCAAAAACCCTGAGATTGGACACATCAAGCTTCTGACCAGTGTAGGCTTCAAAGGGAGTAGTAGCTTTGATAGATGAGTGTGGAAATATGTTTTGAATGTATGCAGAAACATTCATGGCCTCAGCCCAAATATTTGGATCCAAACCTTTCGACTCAAGCATACAAGTAGCCATCTCTTTCAATGCTCGGTTTTTCCTCTCTGCTACACCATTCTGCTGAGGTGTGTAGGGGAATGTGTGATGGATTTGAATTCCATTTTTTGCAAAAATTTGCAGCATCTCTAATTTGATATATTCTCCACCATTATCATATCTAGTAGCTTTGATCTTGCTCTCAGTAGCAGTCTCAACAGAAGCCTTGAAAATATTGAATTTTTCTAGCACTTCCGACTTGTTTTTGAGAAAGTAGACCCATGTGAATATGGAGAAGTCATCAATAAATGTCAGAACATACCTTGAGCCATTCATGGAAATATGTGGCAGAGGACCCCTGATATCACTGTGAATGAGTCCCTAAATACAAGAAGCTCTGCTAGCTTTTCCTTGATCAAACTTGTGCTCGGGGTTCTTCCCAATGATGCAACCCTTGCATATCCCTTTCGAGGATTTGATGTTTAGAAGGCCTTCAACCATGGAATTATTTTGTAGAAGCTGAAAATATTTATAATTTAGGTTTCCAAACCTCTCATGGCATATCCTACTAACCTCATTTCCATGAGTCAAAAGGGCACTTGGCTTTGAATGTGGTAAAAAGTGAAAAAAATCATATGTTTTTACAGCATGATTTGCCTTTCCTACTACAATGAGCTTTCCGGTGGAAATATCAGAAATTTCAACATTATTGGGGTTGAATACAACATTCTTTGGTAAACCAGTGTGTGTGATTTGATACACAGAAATAAGGTTCGAAGCAGGGATAATTTTAAGGACCCATACTTATTTAAAAGTGTATAAACCTTGACGAATCTTACCAATTCTTAAAATGTCAACTATAAAATATTTGGTGATATTTTTCTAAAATTATTTCAATTTCTAAGGATTTTATATAGTTTATATAATAATTTGGCGATTTTTAGAGTGAAAAAAGTTTACCCCATCAAAATTGGGTGAAATGGGGCTTCTAAAAATGCAAATTGACGAATAGTTTTTTGGAAAAAAATATGGAAAAATAGCCCATGGGCTAAATTTCGCCCCTAAAATTATCCTTGGTTCGAAGCTAGAGAAGGAACATAAAGAACATTATGAAAACTACCATGTTATAAATGAATAGTATATTTTCCTTTCGAAGAAATTTGTGATTCATCTCCCATGTGGATGGAGATGGTGTTGTTGGAGTACAATGATGAAACAGAATCTTTGTTTGCAGCCATGCGATTCGAAGCTCCTGAATTTATGAGAAGAGGTGTGGAATTCGAAACACTAGCCATGAGTGCATGACCTATTTCTAGATGATCATTGATGTCCTTCTTCCTTGCGCCATTGGGAAGAGTAATGTTGTTTTTCTCCAAGAGAAGGGCCATCTGATATATAGTTTTCTTCATGCATGAGATTTCAGGATGAAATCCCTTACAACAATAAGAACACTTTGTCTTCTCTTTTCCCTTTTGATTGTGTTTTCTTGAGTCGGATGGCTCATCTGACTGCTTGGTATTCTCCTTTCGCTTCAGATGATCAAACTTGTCCTTCTCTTTCTTTTGCTTTCCTTTTCCATTTGTAGCTTTGGGTCCTCCAGCAAAAAGGGCTTGATCTTTGGAGTGAATGGACGCCATTTGAACAAGCTTATCATGTTCTTTTTGTTAAGGAATCAATGAATACATTCAAGGTATGCATCTTCCAATTCAGAATAGTGATTTTTCCCGAATTGAAAGTAGAGACAAACACTGAATAATATCTTCCAAGCTTCATGAGAATAGAAAGAATCAACTGTTTATCTTCCTTCTCAACACCACATTGCTTCAACAGTAGTGCCAAATGCTTAAACTTGGTGAAAAACTCAATGATGGTTTCGAAATTTTCAGGATTTAGGGAAATCAACTCATTCTCTAGCTGATAGGCCCTCATCTCATCCTGCTTACCAAAGAGCTTGGCAAGTTGTTCCCACACTTCTTTTGGAGTAGTCAATCCACTGAGATGGAAAAGAAGATCCTTCGAAATATTGAGACAAAGAAAACCATAAGCTTCATCAAGCTTGTTGAAGTATTTGGACTTCTCTACTGCAGAATTTGGCTCCGGTTCTAGGCCCATGGTGACTCCGTAGAATCCCTTTGAGCGCAACACAATCTCAACATCACTCTTCCACTGATGGTAGTTGAAAGGAGTGACAATATTTTGAGAAGAGGATTCCATTTCTACAATAGCGAATGCAAATGGAGGGAGTGTAAAACCTGCAATCACAAACAAACAAGAACCATTTAGGTCAACAACCTTCACTTTTCAAGTTGCATCACACCCGACATAGACTATCAAGCAAGCTTGAAGAGTCAAGAATCAATATCCAAGAATTATGTGGAAACTCTCGGCTTCTGGTGCAGAATTGGAATTTTTGAGCAATAACTACAACTGCAGAAAACTGCTGCAAATATTTTTTGAGCAAAAATTGCTCAATCTTCATATGAATCTCTGCAGAATAGTTGTCTTGTCCCTTCCATGAGCTTTGATACCATGTGAAATCTCAAGAACAACATATCTATGGAACAAACACAACAGTTACTAGAGATGCATGCAATAAAATGTATGGAAACACTATGCAGAAGGTTTGCAGCAGTAGAATAATCTCATATACTAAGAAGATAGATTACAATGTGTAAAAATGGCTACAATAATCCAAGCATTTCGAATTCCAAAGGTGGTCATTCAAATTGAAGCATGAGAGTGGCTTAATAGGAAGTTAACACCACTCAGCACATCAGTTAACCACTTAACTAATCAATAATTGACTCTAACAGACTCTGAAACTGACTAACTGAGTCTAACTCAATGCAGAACTCAATTGAATGCCCAAAAATAGGGGAGGGCGCCATATGTATGCAGTTTAACTTAGTGTTAGGTGAGAATCACACCAAACAAGGTCAAACAGTGTAGTAAGGCGCCCTAGTATCACTAGTTGGCTGAATAATGCACTTGAGGCATGCAAATAACCCCCTAAAAGGTGGAGGAGGCTCAGTAGGTGGCCCAATTGGCTCCTAAAATATAGGAGGAGGCTCAATTGATGCCTAGTTGGATCCTAGAATGTAGGAGGAGGCTCTAATTACTAACACGGTGATCTGCTGATGACGTAGGCACATGATAGAGTCAATAATACTTAGGATAAGTGGTTTATTAAGCCGGAAGGCTCAATTAAATGATGTGTGGTTGGAAAATGATCCAACATCAAGACAATTATCAAAGTGACCAAAATATGTGAGAGTGGTGTGCTCCTCTTCCTTTATAACCATGAGTTGAAATATAGATTCATTGAATGTGGTCACCTTAATTATTAAGGAACCCTCCTTGACTATTTTGAGCATCTTCTGCTTTTACTTTTCTTTTTCCTAGCTTTGTTTCCTTTTTCGCTTTAGATTTATTTTTTGGTTTTGGCAATATCTTGATTTTCCTGGAATTTCTCTATTTTCCTGCTTTTCCTATGCTTTTTCCTACTTTTCTTATTCTTTCTAATTTTATGCACTTTCCTACCTTTCCTCATGCTTTTTGTTTTTTAGATTTGCTTACTTTTGTGCCTCCTTCCATCTTTTTAGTGGCTTTGTGGATTTTTCTTGATTTTCTTCTAGTTTCTATTTGGATGATAACTCATTGGGTACACTAGGCCTCATGTGCCCTCCTTGGCCACCTAGCACATCCACTTAATTAAAAAATTTAAATATTATAAAAATTATTGACAATTTAACATAGCATTCTAATCCTACGTCTAAAAATTAAACAATTGGGTAATTAATACATCAAAATTGACACCTTCACTTGTTATGATTTGGCCAGAAATTTAGGGGTTGGATAAGTAGCAGAATAATCATGGATTCCTCATCCTTTTAATGAAATTTTCCTAGTCTACATACATTAATTTCCCCTTTTGGATCTTAGGATCAACAAATTATCAACCTAAATCACCACCTAGTTACATAATCATGAACCAGTCTAGGTGACTTAGGCAATTGTTGTCCAGGGTTAATTTGCGGACATTACATAACTTTTCCATTATAACATTTCCCTTTAAGGATCCTTCCATCTTAGTGAACCCGGTATCGTTATTTATTCACTCTTATATCATTTTATCACAAGTTTCTCTTTGGGGTATAGGTCCCCATTTCCATCCCATGGAAAAGGTAAACCTTGGCCTAGTATATCTATAAAGATAACTTTAAATGAGACCAGATACCTTGACAACTAATTAGCCTTTTCTTGAGTTTTCTGCATTAAATTCTTCTTTGTGATGACCTTGGTTACTTCCATAATATTCTTTTTCATGTCTCTTACTCCCACGGTTTCTAATTCTTCATTGGTCTTGGAATTTATAATATTTATCATTGTATTTCCAATATCATGTCTATTTTCTAGTTCATTCCAAGTTCTTATGATATCTTCCATTGAAGTAGTAGCCATAAAAGTTTCATTTTATAGATGACAAATTATCTCTCATAGTTTGTCACATTTACAACAACTTGATCCCATATCTGGTGTTTACCCCCTTTAGGGAAGCCTTTCCTACCAACCACTTTGTTTCCTGGTCTACTTCTTTTTACATCTTTTCCTTGACATCCTATAGTTATGTAATGATGTCTTCTCTCTTATTTACTATATCACATAGAACTAGGATTTATTTATCTTTATTCTAGAGATTTTCCTTTGGATTGCCAAGTTCTGCATCCTTTAGATTCATGTCTGGCATGAATTTGGATAAATGATGTGGGGTCAGCTGGTGTAGTTTGCAATGTACTACTTATGGCAATTGACTGTTTGAGATTTTCAATTTTAAGGTCAATGTTTTCTTTTTGAATCTACTATAAATTCTCTTTATAGTCCTTCATTTGCTTGTACATCTACTCCTTTTCCTCCTTAACTACCAATAGTTCAACTATTTGTACATGCTATGTTCTAGGGGCTCTAAGCCTTTTCTTTTGTACTTGAATTTCGGTATCTTTTTCTTTTATCAAGGATTGAATAGGCATAGTGTTGCTAGGATCTACACCCAATTCCACAAATTTTTCTTCAAGTTTAGTAATCCTCAACTACTTTTCTTTGTTAGAATATTTCTATTGCTTTAGTTACTTTTCAATCTTGCTCACTATGGCTTGAAGCTTATTAGAGTTAACAGTTGACTTTAGCACATCCCTACATATTTTTCCCCTATTTGTCTATGCTAATCAATATTATCTATAGGAATAGGAGATTCTATATATCCAATGAACTGAGTATATTTATAGTCTAATGCAATCCTTGGCACTTGTGTTGATGTGGGATCCAAGACAAGCATCTTAAAAATTCCTTCTTTCATATCCAAAGCAGAAATTAGCCTAGTTTGTTCTCCACTTCAAGTCCATGCCTTAGGATACAAATCCTTCCTTACTTGAAGGTTTTGATTCTTGATCTTCATGTATTAGGAAAATAAGCTAGATTTTACCTTTTGAAGTGCTTTGTTCAGAATATGATGCTCTTTCTTAGGTCAGAGCCACTATAGGAATTATTTAAATAGTGGGAATAGGTCTACTAGAGGTGGACTCTTTCCCTTGGTATTCAATTAGAGTTCCTTGTAACTCAACATTGCTTTTCTTGTTTATAGGTTGGCTTAGGATTTTCTCATCAATGTCCATATTTGACTATATCTCTGCCACTGATATTTTCTTCCCAATCTACTACTTCTATGGTGCTTAGATGACCTGTGACTATTGTTTGTTTTCTAGCTGTAGAACCTTCTTAACTTCATCCCAAGTTTCCAGGTTGGTAATTTTTCTATTTGTTGAATATGCTAATGAATATACTATGTTGTCTTAAACTTCTTCCTTTTGTCAAATATGACCTTATGAGGATCATACACACATTTTTTTCCCTTTGGGAGACTGAGCCCCTTCAACATGTCTTCAGCAATTGATTGTGATGTTCTTGTTTAGAAAATAAATGGTTACAATTCCTTTGCTAGCTTGAATGTAATGGGGCTTTTATTCTTAACAAAATCAATAAAATATGAGTCAAATATTTGTCTGATGTATTCCAAAGCAAATATTCTTGGAGTTAAGAAAGAACAAAGTTGGTAGGATTTTAATTCAAAACCACAGATCCTGATTTCTATGTTATTTTCATATAGGAACAAATCCCCCACCCATGTATCCCAACCCATCTACAACAACCTCATCTATTTTGAGAATATTCTGAGGAACCTGCAACAATTAATTGATGAAATACACGATATATCATATCACAGAATATTTTTATTGATTGCCTTCATTGGGGGAAACCTCCTTTGAGCAATCTCAATACAAATAACTTCACGGTGCCTTGATTGGCCTCAACACAAACTTATATACTAAGTATAGGTGCCAATACTATGGGTCAATACCATGGGACATATAATACTACGAGACAAATTACAAAGGATATGCATCCAATACTATGGATCAATACTATGGGATAATACAAACTATGGATCAACAAATACTATGGGACGACTTACAAAGCATATGCGTCCAACAAAAATATACTAACAAAGTAAAGAGAAAGGTTGACATGGGTTCCTAACATCCCCTCTCCCTTAGAAAAATCTTTGACCTCAAAGCTTTAGATGTGGAAATTGATGTGGAATCTGAAGGAGTGGTTCCCATGTAGCATCCTCTGGTTGTATTATGTGCCACTAAATTAATACCTCTGTGATATATCGAGAGAGAATCTGACGCCTTTTGATTTTTAGGGAGGATTTCTTGGAAGGATGTAGGCGAAGAAGAACCATATCACCTGCTTGAAAAGTGTGCTCAGAACGGTGTTGATCAGCTTGTCGTTTCATTCAAATTCTTTCCAGGTGAAGATTGTCCTACAAAATGAGAAGAATCTGTTCGCGGTTTTGAAGAACCGAGTCAATTTCCTGAACTGGTGAACTGCTGAGGGTGTATGCAAGAAGAACTAGCAGTGCCTGACCATAGATTGCTTCATATGGATTCATTTTAGATGCAATATTGTACCACCGGATTCCTTCAAGGAAATCCATAGAAATATCTGTCCAAATCCGTGTAGGGATGGGCAAGGGTTCGAGAAATCCCGAAAGGGGTGTTGTTTCACCCTTGTTGACCTGGCAAGTATCACATTCAACCACCATCTGTTGAATTGTCATTTTCAGTCCCTGCCAAAAGAAGTTACATTGTTCCCGCTCATACGTTTTGAGGAACCTAGAGTGCCCTACAGATGGAGAAGCATGGAGTTCATAGAAGGCATAGCCCTGTTGAACAGATTGCAACCAATTTGGAAGAAGCATAGAAATAGATGAAAGAGAAATTGGGTCATCAAATGTGCAAGAAAGAGAATCCACCACCATATTGTCCTTACCCTTATTGTAAGTGATCTCATAGGCATAACCCATGAGTTGGCTAACCCATTTCAAGTGTGCTGGGGAGGAGACCCGTTGTTCCAAGAAATTTTTCAGATGCTGGTGATCAGTCTTGATGCAGAAATAATTCCCTAATAGGTATGGCTTCCACTTCGGTACTGCATGAAAAATATCCATCATTTCTTTCTCAAATGTAGAGGCGGCTAAATTCTTACCGGAAATGTCTCTTGAAGGCGGCAATCCCACTGGTTCAACAAAGACACCTGCATATCTATCCAAGGGAGTAGGGGAGATTGTTGATGGGCGCATTTGAATGGAATGGAGGTGAGCGATGACACCATGTGAATTCTTCTTAAGGATCTTTTCCAGGTGATGTGAACTAATGATGCAGACAAACCCTTGTTTTAAGCCCGTAAATGTGTGTTTTTTTCCATTAACTGAGAACTGCATCGAAAGTTTAGAAAAATCCCATAAGATGGGGCCAAGTGTGCGTAACCATTGAGAGCCCAAAACCACATCACATCCACCTAAGGACAAGGAAAACATGTCAAAGCGTAGGTTATAATATTACATAGAGATACACACATTGCGACACTTCCCCTTGCAAGGTAAGGTGCCCCCATTAGCAATTATTACTTCAAAGTTGGAGCAAGGATGGACAAAACAATCATCCAGTTTGGCGCTCTGAGGGTTAATGAACTTATGAGTGCTACCATAATCAATGAGTATTGTAAGAGGGATCTTATTGAAATAACCCTTGACTCGCATTGTTTGTGTGGTGGTGACTCTGGCTAAAGCATGGAGAGATGTCTCTGGGTGGTCATCCGGAGACGGAGGGTCAACAGGCGGCTATTGAATGCCGACCTAATCATCTAGTGTATCTGGAGCTTCTTCACCAAGTTCAGAGGCAGGCGGAGAATCCACATCTAAGAGATAGAGTTGTTGCTCAACACATCTATGTCCCCGAGCGAATTTCTCATCACAATTATAACAAATCCTTTTTTCTCTACGTGCTTGCATCTCTTCTTTAGACAAATGCTTTATAGGAGTTGTGCGAGGAGCTGGCATGATGGGAGGTTGTTGGAAAACCATATTTCTGAATGGAACAAAAGTGGATTTGGAGCGTTGTTGGGTCGTGATCTTGTCCTCCTCCAACTTAGCCAACCCAAGGACTTTCATCGTTGTGTTGGGGCATAACATTTTAAACTCTGAGCAGATTTCATCCTTAATACCACTGATAAAAAAACTCATGTAGAATTCATCAAACAAATCTTCTGTGTGATTGAGGCTAGTTTATCAAATTCTGTCTGATACTCTCTCACAGTGCCAATTTGGAGAAGTTTAGTGAGTGCTCATGTAAAGTCATCAAAAGCACTAGGACCAAATTGTTGCAAAAGGAGTTGGCAAAAAGCTGTCCATTTTGGCTCGTCATGAGCCTTGATGTAGCAACGGTACCATTGAAGGGATTCCTATTCCAAATGAAAGGATGCAAGTGGAAATTTTTGGACATCAAAAGTATTATGCAGACTGAAATATTGTTTTTCTCGGTAATCCATCCAGTTGGATAATTACCATTGAAGTGAGGAAAATCAAGCTTCGGCCCACGAAGATTGTTGGAAGAAGAGAACCCAGACTGTGTCTGCAGAAGAGTCTGGCTGTCATTTAGTGTTCATGGCTAAATGTTGAAGATGAAGGCTGAGAAATTTTTCATCGAAATCATGGAGGCTACAAGTTCTTCCTCCATGATTTGTGCTCCTGCGAGGGTGACAACCATAACTAGGAGTTTTTTTTTTTGTGAATGGGTAGAAAAACACAAACATAAGCTTATTTAGTAAAGGGAATTTAGGATTTGGGAAAAAATCTAATGGGTAATTGGGGTTTGACTAGGTTTGGACACTTTCGAATGGACGAGAAAGTAGAAAATGAGGATTTCAGAAGCGGGGTGAAAGAATGGGAAAATTTGTTAGAGAGGGACAAAGAAGCAGAAATAGGAAATGAACACTGTGGCAAAATTTGAAGGCGATTGGGTTAAAATCGAAGAAGTTATGGCAAACCCTAAAAATAGACAAATGTGAGATTTCTAGCTTTGGGAAGTGAAATTTGGGATAGGGTCCTTAGGAATGAAATATGCAGAATGGGATTGCAGGGATGTCAGTGATTTTTCAAGGGAAACAGAGTTAAAACAAAGGGTATATGGCGAAACAACAATTTTTTATTTATATTTATTTTTTATTTTTTCGGAATGGATCTGCAACGATGCGGAAGTGATCAGAAATAGATGGATATGCAATGGAGCGGAAGTGATTGGAAACAGGTCTAGACAGATGTAATCTGCGATTTAGCAGCTGAAAATAGATATGGACCCCAGGTATGCTCGGTTTCCTAACGGTTCAGGGGATTCACTTGGCCACCAATGTTGTCTGACGGATTGCATATTGGGGCAGTACCTCTCACTCCATGGATCAGGTAAAATTGATAACCACTTTTCTACAAACGAAAACTTTTGGTTTACCTCACGGGTGGGACTAGTCAATCAGGTAGGGGTCATTTCCCTTTTCATTGGCAGGTCCTCTCAATGGGACAACTACTTCAAGGTTCCTATGGTACTCCTCACAATGCGTTTTAGGGCTTATGCCCAAGTACTTCCCACATTTAAGTGGATAGGGATTATTCCCATATCCGAACCTACAACAGATGCGAACAAAAATGGCAGAAATTCCACCCAACGAGCCCAAGAAACTGCTCTGATACTAGATGTGAAGAACCTGCAACAATTAATTGATGAAATACACGATATATCAGATTACATAATATTTTTATTGATCGCGGGCCACTTTGAGGGGGAAACCTCCTTTGAGGAAGCTCAAATAACTTCACGGTGCCTTGATTGGCCTCAACACAAACTTATATACTAATTCTAGGCGCGAATACTATGGGTCAATACCATGGGACATATAATACTACAGGACGACTTACAAAGCATATGCGTCCAATACTATGGATCAATACTATGGGATAATACAAACTATGGATCAACAAATATACTAACAAAGTAAAGAGAAGGGTTGACACGGGTTCCTAACAAATATCCTTGGAGGAGATCCGTTGACCCCTCTTGTATTTTGAGAAGATTCTCTGAGGAGATCTACCATGCAATAGAGTGTAAACAACAAACATGACCTTGTTTACAAAATCACTGAAACCTGCATTGTTTGGCTTCCCTTTGACCTTGTGGGTTCAACCAATCTCTAACTTCCATGGGTAATCATCTATCATTTGAATATAACTCTTCAAAGGAGTCATATTTGTTGTACAATATTGGATACAATAGGTAGGCCTAACACCTAATATACTTCAAGAAAGGGAAATTTTAAAATTGGTCATGGCACATGTCAGCTAGAAATTGTGCATAGTCATGTATGGTAATTTGAATTCCTATAGGGGAACAAATGGTAGGAAAGAATCCTAACACAATTTCATTAACCACCTTATCATGATCACAACCCAGTAGTTGACATACCATGGAAATTTCTTGCCAGCTAGTAATGTTTGGAAAGTTGTCAATTCTGTAAGTGGGTGGCCCCTTTGGAAGCTATTCATATTAAGCTAGAAGACCCTTGAGTAGTAGATTTTTCTATTCTTGTCTTAAAGACTAAAATTTACTCCCCAAAGATTCTCCATTTATCTTTTGCATGCCTGGGATGTCAGACATATTCATCATTTGATGAATTGATTCCCTAGTGATAGGGCATATTATTGTGGTTTGATATGAAGCCATAGTTTCCTTATTTCTAGGTGCATAGTTTAGAACAAACTAGGTGACAAGTTCAGGGAATTTATAGGTTTATGATATAGTGTCTAGGTAAAAGTTCAATTCCCACAGATGTATGAAATAATGGGAGTCCTTGAATCAAGTTTGTGCATTGGAGATGGCTTTGTACAAGTCCTAAATTGAGAGGATATAGTCAAGCAAGCCACGCTGGGTATCCATCAAATGTTCATCATTAGGGTTTAATTTTTTGTCGGTTTCAAACATGGTTTGGTTCTGGATAGTGGCCATATTTAGTTATAAAAGGACAATTCAGTAAAATAGTCAAGTAGTCAATTCAAAAGTACCAGCTTCTAGACGGTCAGTTTCAACTATTCTAGCTTCAAAACTTCCTATATCATTGATAGCTTCACTTAAACAATGGTGATCTTTGTCATTTAGGTGGGTAATTTAAAATTTTAATTTTTTGTGCATTAAATGCTCAAACATGCAACACCTTCTTATTTCCTTTTTTATAGTGACCTTTATCCCACATAACTATGAATAGTTTTCCTATGTCCATGTGTCAATATTTCGATGGTTCACGAGCTACTTATATGGCGTGTAATCATGTCAAGTTATAACCTTGTCAAATGGTGGTTTAGGTTTGTGAGGAAAGTGGTTGGGGGAAATAGTCTTCAAGAGCTTGAATCCATGAGCTGTTGACACACCATTTGAGTGGTTTACAATTTCAAGCGCATGAGCATTTTTTTATCTAGTGTGAAATTTCAAAATATTGAATGAAAACCAGTCGTCGATCTCGAATCCTCTACTTGATCATGCTCTCGATGCTTGATTACATGATCTATTTAGTTGCACACTTGAGTACTAAGTTCCAATAAGCCACTGGGTTGGGTTCTAGTGCTCAGGTGCTAACCCCTTTATCACTTAGCTTATATTTAGTGCTTGGGTACTAATTATATTAGTGTTAAAACTAGAATTTTAACCCCCAATCACCCATTGAAGACCCTATGATTGTGAATATCATATGTTGTACTAACATTGGATTCAACGAGGACAACATTTCACTTGGGATATGATGATAACTATAGATTAGTGCCTATTACATTAGGCTATGGAATATTCCTATGTTCTAACCATGATTACCTATGCTTATGATTTCCTGACTAATAACACTTAAAAGTAACACCATTAAGCTGAAACTTGAAAATAAAAGTAAGGATGAGATAACAAAAAATGAATGAATCTAACTACTAATTTACATATTGAAGAAGTATTTTATATTTTCAATAATAAAGAAAAAATTTGAGAAACCTACCATTCACAAGAGATCCAAGATGTTCACCATCCACATGAGAAAAAGTGTATGTATTACTATCTTGGACTATTGAAATTTGAAAAGGTCCCATCCGCAGGTTGTCAAACTTTCCATGCTTTCCTTTATCTTCTCTTATGGTATCCCACTTGAGCACTAAGTCTCATGGTTGAAAATTTGTTTCCTTATATTTTTTTGTCAAAAATTGCCTTCATCCTTTCTTGATATACTTGAGTTTTAGCACCCACTTGCTCTTTTTTTTTTGTACTTCAGTTAGTTGATGAATCCTTCTCTGCATATCGTTAGGATCCTCATTCATTCTACAATATCTTCATGATTGGAAACCCAAGTTGAACATGAAAAATGACCTTTTTACCATATACCAGCTGAAAAGGTGAAGTTCCTATGACCCCTTGGTACTTATCATGATTTCCCATCATGAATATTTGAGAAGGGAATCCCAAAATTTCTTATTTTGGGACAACATTTTTTCAATAATTTTGATCAAGGTTTTGTTTGAAGACTCTGTTAAACCATTTCCTTGGTGGTACTAGGTAGTTGAATGATGTATCTCTATGTTATAATCTTGTTAAAACTGCATCATATTGGAAAACTTTAAATCATGTGCATCATCATCTCTTAGGTACATACGTGTAGTCATGCTCATTTCCATTGAAGTTCAAACATTGATAGAATGCTAAATGTTGTTATGATATTTGCACATATAGATATAGTCACATAAACAAGAGAGAGATATTGTGAAAATTAAATCAATAACCAACTAATCATGTAACAGATGAGACATTATAGATCATTACATAAAAACTAGAAGCAGATAAGAATAAAAGAATGATGTATTTCATTAACTTGAATGAATGGAGTTGAACAATATTTAAAGTAAGGCCATTCAAATTAGGTCAAGAGAAAACTCAAATTGCTCATCCTATGTAAGAGAGTCTAGTAAGGCTTAACTAGATCCAAGAACCCTTAGTTATCCATGATTACTCTCTTTAACTAAGTTACACTGACACGAGACTTCAAAATCACCAGTTCTAACTGAAGACTACTTATGCACTGATTGTTATGAGCATTTGAAACCCTAATTAGGTCAACAGTGGCACTAATGGACACGAATGGTCAGTTAGGATATAAAATTAGGGGAGTGATATTATTCACTAACTTAGGTTGAACTCTCACATTCCTAAAATCAACAAAAAGCTCCTCAAATCAAGAGAGGATTCCCCAAATCTAGGAATGTGCCTAGGTTAGCCAAAATTGATCATTAGGGTTTGCAGTAAGTGGCAAATAAGGTGGTTTGGGATCCTTAGAGTTTAGAATTAGCCTATAGAGTGAATCATGTGTTAAATATGAGTGAGGTTTGTCTCACTAGAGTCATGAAGTGAAGGTCTTGGTTACTAGGTAGGAGAAATATGCTATGGAGAAGGTATTTTGCTCCAACATCCCCCATAAGCTTGGCTAGGTGAAATAAATCAAAAATGAAAAATAGGTCTCGAAAATTTACAACCATATTAGGTACCCATGCACACCATATTCACTATAAATTAGGTAAGAGGGGGAAAAAACACATGGGAACCCCCCCCATAAAAGAGAATGTAAAAAAATTGATCCACTCAGAAATTTTTGTACGAAAATTAGTGAGCAGTAGGTGCAAACGTTGTAGCTCCAAAGTTTGAGGAGACATGTTGGAGGTATTATTCAATGAGAACTTGATTTGGGACAATTTATACAATGGATTCTTCACATAGAAATTGATTTGGGACAAGTTCTCCAAAGTATTTTGAATCAAGAATGTATGGAGTAGAAACTGTTGAAAGTGCATATATGTAGTTTGCTTTCTTGTTGCGCTAATTTTATTCCTTTCCTTAAAAAAAAAATTGTACTTGCAATCTTCTTCTTTATGTGGTCGTTTATTGTAGTAAGGACACCATGGTTGTTCCTCTTCGGTCTTTCCATCATAGAAGTCGAAATCTTCATGAGAAATCCTTGATTTTTGCTCCTTTTGCCTTTGTATGGGGGATTTTACTAGCTTGCACCCTTCTTCCCCTCATTGGATGCATGTACATGCACTTTTGAAGTCTTTTGGAGGCCCGTTTGTGAGAGCTTATATTTCTCTGAAAGGATGGAGGAAGCAAATTAATCCAAAGAAATCCCTTTGTAGGAGGCTCCAAGAGCCAATTTAGTAGAATGGAAAGCAAAAAATATATTGTAATCAAAACTCAATTTGGAGAGAATAAATTTGTAGATCATGTCTTATTCTGGGCCTGTAAAAGGATCTTACTCAGCTAAGTGGACGATCATGGACTTTTATATGTCCTCGTAGTCCATATGTTGCAAATATTCTAGGGTCTCTTTCATCTGAGTCTCAATATATGTGAATATGTCCTCGTAGGACATGGTTGTGAAGCTTATGGGGCCACCTTTAACAAGACTAGATTGGACATACCAATTATATAGAATCTAATTTGGGTAGATAGGAGATCCATGGCTACAAATGAGCTCTCTTTGATGGATTCAAAATCACTTTTTGATTGTTTCAAATGATTTCTTTGGTGGTTGCAAATGCACTTCTTTGATGGATGTAAATGAGCACTTCTTTGATGGTTGCAAATGCACTTCTTTGATGGATGCAAACGAACACTTTGATGGATGCAAATGAGCACTTTGATGGTTTTATATGATCACTTTAATGGCTTCAAATGAGATTTTTGATGGCTGCAAAATCCTTTCTTTAACTTGCAAAATCTTGATCGTTGACAAAAAATCAGTAGTACACCAACTACTTTAGTACCCCTACTACTATGATACCATTACGATATTTGAACATATAGATCTAGGAATATAAACAAGAGAGGATATTGTGAAAATTAAGTTGAAACAACCAACTAATCATGTAACAAATGAGATATCATAGATCATTACACAAAAACTAGAACCATATAAGAAGAAAAGAATGAGGTATTTCATTAACTTGAATGAATGGAGGTGGAAAATATTTGAAGGAAGGAAATTCAAATTAGGTCAAGAGGCAACTTGAATTTCTCATTCGGTCCCAGAGAGTCTAGTCAATATTAACTATATACAAGGAAATTTAGTTATCCATGCTTACTCCCCTTAACTGAGTTACACTGACACAATACTAGACAACCATTAGTTCTAACTAAAGACTTTTCATGCATAAATTATTATGAGCATGAAAAACCCTAACTAAACAAACAATGGTGCTAATGGATAAACTTGGACATGAATGATTAGTTAGGAGCTAAATCTATGTATCTCTCTTAGTCACTAATTGAGGTTGAACTCCAACATTCCTAAAATCAGTGAAAAGCTCCCCAAATCAAGGTAGGTGCCCCCAATATACAAACGCACCTAGGTAATCCAAAATTGGTCATTAGGGTTTGCAACAAGTGGAAGATAAGGTTGTTTGGGACCATTGGAATTTAGAATTAGGCTCTAGGGTGACTCAGGTGTTGTCATCTCTATGGTTGTCTAGATTATTCATGTATTTCATCTTTGATTTTATTTCTAAGGTATTTTTAAATATTTATATTCCATAGTTGGTTGGTGGTTCTAAAAAGGTTCTCACCAATATTCACAACTATGGGTTTGGTTTTATAGAGAATAGTCTTTTCTATATGTACAACTAAATGTTCCTTCATCTCACTTCAAAATACTCTTTTCTATATTTTTGGATTTCCTATGTTACAAAACAAGCATTTGGCCACTAAAAATTAGTAATAGATATCCATGTAATCACCATTGTAATGGATATTCTTAATTATGGTCTTCCTATTATATACAATTAAGTTGTGATTTTAATCTATTCATATTTGATAACTTCTAGTAAAGTCTTTTTTTGTTGCAAGAAAACACCTATATGCAACAAGTTACATATTTTTTTTTTATCCTGGTGAACATGGTTTTTCATATGGGAAAATTAGTATGGTTATACCATGTTCTTTTATGAGTTAGTTTTGCTTCATTTCAATATAGACATCATAAGATACTTGATATGTTTTGTTAAATATACTTGATTCATGAGTAGCCATATTTAAAAATAGAAAGGAACGTGTGAGTACACACGATCTCCCAATTCTTATAGTAATAGTGCATGCTTGATTTTGAAAAAATATGTATTATTAATATATTATTTTTATATGATACATATGCTTGATATATAGCCTAATAGTTTCTTTCTAAGCCTAGTATGTTTATTTCTTTAATGATGGAAACAAAAATTTATGTGATAGAAGCTATATAGTTATGTTCGATTGGGAACCTAAGGTTGATGATACACTTTCTTGATTTAGTACATAGGATCAGTGATTACTAAACTATAGAGAAATGAGGTTTAAATACTCAGATGGTATTATATACTCATATTTCATGTTTGGACATTATTGAAGTATAACAATTTGAAGAAAAGGTAGGCCCCTTAAAATTACAAAATTAATCTAGTAAATGGGGCATATATGCATATGTTTTCCAAGTTTGCAACGATGATATTGACTTTGATAAGTAGTGGAAGTTATGATATCAACCCCATAAATAGACAATCATAGTAGTATGATATTTATTTTCATTCTAGAAGCTATATCCTTCACATTGAAAGGTGCATGAATTAGCTATAAATATGTCAAATATATCCCTAGACATTTACATAGGTAAAAGGAATAATAATTAGATAATTCCATTCATAGTGTGATCTGAAATTGGATCCAAGACAACAATGTATTTAGGAGTAGGCTAAAAAAATATTGGAAAAAGTATGACTCAAAGTGAAGGATAAAGAAAAAGATAGAGTTGATGGCATGAAGGGACCCGGTCATCACAAATGGCGTATACCCCTATATAAACAAATACACACTCAACAAAGATGGAACATCAACACATTAATTACCTTGTAATCACAAATGTGAAAAAAAAACATGCAATGGATTAGGCCACAACTCTTTAATTTATGGCAACAAACAACTTACAACACCTTTTGGATCTCTAGAAAAAAAAATATTTTTATCATGGGAACTTTGATAATATCACTCCCATTCTATCCCAAGGAACCCCTCTCTCATCTTTGGGATAAAGTAAATAGGAGGAGATATTGTCTAGGGGATAGCTAGAATGCCAAGCATATCCAACCCTTTAGCTTCCACAAGTCCTTGAGATTCTCCTCCTATTTACCTTTTATTCTTTTCAACCATTTGAGGTGGAAAATTTCCTCTAATATTATTTAAACCATGAGATACATATTTTTCTATGACCTCCATTTAACAAGTGAATCCTTGAGGTAAATATCTCATTATGACATTACATTTAATGATTTTAGTGTTTTTTTATGCAAGAATATACACCATTTGTGATGACATGGGTCCCTTAAAACCAAAATATCGTTATTCTACTCATCCTTAGCTCTAAACCATAACTTTGATGATATTTGTCAAGCTTGCTCTGAAAGACTTATTTCTTTAAATCCAATTTCATATCACACCTCACCATTGGGAGGCATTTAGTCCCAAAAATATTCAAAGGAGAGATGGGGAACATTATTTCAATACAGATCCTCTAATACCATTTCACTTTCCCTGTAGTTTTCCCATTGATGCCAATTTTCCCTAGTTCTTATCATCCTCTATGGGTTACCCACTCTTTACATTTCAATATTGTATCATCTTTCAACTCTATAAGCACATGTGATGCAAGACCTTTAACAATGGAAATAATATGTTGATTACCATCTCCATCCAACATAGATGTCTTGAACAAATTCAAGTACTCCACATTCACCACCAAATTTATCTAGATATATGGAGGGAGCCTCAATCTAAAAAAATTCTCATTGATTTGTTCAATAATGTAAAACAACCTATATTTAGAGGTTTGATATACTTTGTTGGTTCTTGAAGTATTTACTTGTGTAGGTGAATCCATACTTTATCTTTAACATGAATCTTATGGTCTTCCCAGTGCTATTCATGTCTAGCCTTATATTGTTGTTGGATTATCTCAAGATAATCGTGTATCTTAAAATGTATCATCTTGATATAAATAATCCATAAGCATGATTTCCTTCTTCTAATCTACTTGTAAATATGTCTCATCTTTCTATTGTCCATACACAACATAATTGAAGGAGGCAGGTATCCAAGACAAGTCTCTATAAGGGACTTGTCGAAGGAGGAATGCAATGCTTGGTTTTACAAGTGTTGAATGTACACTATTAATTCATCCCATGTATTCAAATGCTTTCTATGATATTATCTAAATAGTCACACTAGCATTCAATTGACAACATTGGCTTGTCCATCAGTCTAAGGATGGGATGAGATGGAATACCTTAGGTTGGTATGCATCCTCTCTCAAAGTGTTTCCCATAAATTACCTAAGAACTTGTTATCATGGTTAGAGATAATGGAGCCATGGAAACCAAAATTTATGTAGACATTATTAAATAATAACTCAATTAACTCTCATTCAAATATTGTCTTCTAGCATGGAATGAGAAAAAAAATATTACTTAAATGATCCACCGTGACAAATAGGTATTCATGGCCTCTATGTGATGTAGGTAATGATCAAATGAAATCCATAGAAGTTCTCTCCCAAGGTCTTGTACTGGAAATGGAATATACAACCCAAGCTTCCAATTTCTTGGTTTTCTAGTGTTGCACAACACATAGACTCTAAAAACACTTTCCACATGCTCCTGCATCTTCATCTAGTACACATATATTTCAAGTTCACTATCAGTCTTCATCACTTAGAAATTCCTAGAGATCCTATAAATGTTAGCTTCTCTCCTTAGCAGAATCATTCTCCATTAAGGAATGAAAAACTTGTCTAGCTTAAATAAGAGTCCATGCTAGAGGTGGAATTCATTTCCTTCTGTGGAAGTGACTAGTATCCCTCTTAGTTTCTTGTAGACACATCCAAAATATTCATCTTATTCATAAACCTTGATAACAAGTTCATGTGTGAATGGCTCAAGATGCATGATTACACCCATTCTTCCAATCTTCTTCACTGGTGGGGTGTGAGATGATTTCTACTACATTGTTTGTTGCTTATTTCTTATACTTGATCAATAGATGGTATTTTTGCAATAATCCCAACCATTTGCTTTGGCATTTTAGGTATTTCAAAGGTTGGTGAT
Organism: Larix kaempferi; assembly: GCA_027924585.1. Classification (NCBI taxonomy): domain Eukaryota; kingdom Viridiplantae; phylum Streptophyta; class Pinopsida; order Pinales; family Pinaceae; genus Larix; species Larix kaempferi. Next base: position 3,192,897 of record BSBM01000985.1, on the reverse strand, counting down.
TGGTATGGATATTGATGGTTTCCTTCCTAAGGAGGGCAGTGATTCCATTTCTTCACTTATTACACGATTGCAAGGATATCTTTGTCATAAGTTGGGTAATATAGCACTACTACATGGAACAACTCTGAATGGTAGCATACTAGTATTCCTCCTTGCACAAGCTTGGATCCCAATGCATATCCACTTGCATATGTATCCATATCAAATGCTTATTTTAGGTTGGGCATGGTCAAAACTAGATCATTATTGATCATTATGTTCAAGTATTCAAATTCCCTCTATTATGGGTGTACCAAATGGAAGCTCTTCTCTTTGGAAAAACATGGTGTGGAAAGGTGATCAAAACATGGAGAAGTATGCAATAAATTTCCTTGGGTACTAGGGTTCTCCCATGAAACCTCCGAGTTCAGTCAAAATGAACTTATTAAGTAAAGAATAGCCACAAATACATCTATGGTAACATAGTTGTTGGTAGACAAAGGAATAGACCCAATTGCAAAGTAATGAAAATGATGTAATGTGAGTTAAATTGATGCTCGACAAGTGAAATCATTATTCTTGTGAGCGGAATAAATGATTTAACATTGAAATCATTGTCCCTTTCTTTGATTTTGGATGCATTTATTATATTACAAAATACTTGGGCCATACTCCCCTTCTAGAGTGGATTCAATACCTAGTTTCTTCATGCACTGGGTTGTACACATTGGTAGTTTGGGTGATTGATTGAGTTAATGAATAATTATTTGATTATATATGTATGGACTAATAGATCCATATTTATGAATGAGATTCTTATACTTGGAGGATAATTCCATAGCTTGGTTTTTGTTGAAAACACAAAGGTACATACGTCTTCATTGAAATCCTATTGAGTGAGTGTTGAAGTTCATTACCATTGAGAGTGAAGGAAACTGAGTGAAACTAGTGTGAGAAGTGATATTTTGCTCATTCTGTAAAAAGAGTATATCACTGTAATTGGTATTGTATGTGCTAATACAATGTGTAGAAAGAGAGGATCCATGCTAGTGAAATGGTTGGGTTCCGAGTCTACCATTTATAGATCATATTGTGATGAAATAAATTATTACCTTGGCCACACATATGATTGGTAGTAGGTACCTATGTTTTGATCTCACAAATATTTTGGGACCTATGTTTTGACACTATGGGTATACCACTATTTCCATTGGTTGTGATGATATTGTTGTTGCTTGGGGAATTTATGAATAGTTAGTCTGACCAATTTCCTAAGAAAGGTGTAACATTCATCACCCTCTTTTATTTTTTTTCTTAGGTTATTTTCAATTTTTCTATTTGCAATATTAAATTATATTTTGGTACCCCAAATATTGTAAGAACACATAAATTAGACCTCATGTCTATTTATAGGTTAGTTGAATCCACATTTTAGACCTTACCCTTACTATAATTAAGAAATTTGACATAGTGACCATAGAGTCCCAACAATGGAATTGATTTGATCAATTGAGTAACTAGTGCTAGCTAATGGAATTTTTTTTCAGGCCTTAACATGGTCAAAGTAAAAGGAACCTAATTGAAGCTTACCCTTAGGTTGTAGAGCTAACTAGGCTATAGTATTTGCACCCTCCTTAGATGTGTGAATATTTCCTACAATTTTGCAAGAGTTTAAAAACACATATGATTAAAAATAATAATGAGCCACATTATTAGTGTTGGAACCAAAGGATATGCAGGTTCATGAAACCTCTAGATCTTCTAGAGACAGTAAGATGAAAGACAACAATTGACTAGAAAATTAGTCGACTAAAGCATCGATTGAGTGGTCAATTGATAGGTCAATTAAATGGTCAAAAAGGTCATGGTCGGTTCTACTAAAGCAACTAACTAATCACTGGGATGTTGCAGATTTCATGGAACCAATTAGAACTAATGACACTTTCTTGTGGATTAGTGCATCCTTACTTCAAGAAATTTGGTTAGATATGAAGACTATAAAATAAATACCCTATGGGTTGTATTGATATTGATTGTTGATATCGAATAATGGATAGTGATGTTCTAATTATAATGTGATGTGCTGAAATGTTGTAAAGGGTGTCCTCAGACACCACCCCTCTTATTGGAATACTTATCCCTTCTGTTATTTTCTCTTCTGTCTAGTTGTTAAAAGGTGTTTTCTCAAAATGGTATTAGAGCTATTCATTTTGACCTAAATTGTTGTTTGTGAGTCATGCCGAGTCATATCTAGTGTTGATCGAATCTGGGATAAATATTTCTTGATGGATACCTTTTTTTATAACTTGGATCATATCTTTTTAAGATTAGAAGGATGGATTCCAAGATAAAACCTGTTATTTTGAATGGCCATATCTATACAATTTGGGTGGCAAAAATGGAAACAATGTTGAAGAGAAAGAGACTATGGCAATATACTAAGGTTTTTATTCCATATCCGATTGATGTCCAAGATAAATTTGTCATTGATAGAATGAAGGATGAGGCTATTGGGGTCATTGTGTTGGCACTATGATTCAGTTGTCATTGATGGTTGGAAAGCGGACAAGGTGGGCGACTCAGACCATACAAACTTCAGTTTACTAAAGCTACGACTGAGTTTGAAATACAAGAAAAGAATGTTGTTAGACAGCTGCAACTTAGACAGCTTTTGTTGATGTATATGTAACTTTGGAATGTGTTTCACTTATATATTTATTGTACTCCTATAGAGATGTATTATTCCTCTATATGGAAGTGTCGTCATTTGTATTGACAAGTGTTGCAAGTGTGTTGACTTTCCGATGGGTTATTAGACCACCTTGTAAGGGGTCAGCCTGATATAATGTAATATGAAGTTATTGTACCTAGCTAGACAAGTCGGCCCCATAAGGTTATTGGGAAAACAGGACAAGTATAAATAGATATCGGAAGATCTCTATTTGGATCACTTCAGAACTCACACTTACTTCACTCGGAAAGTGGCGAACATGTGAGGAGGAGGATAAGCTGATAAGAGGAGTCTATCTCTTGTACTTTGGTTGAGCTATTTCTCTATCTATCTCTGAGGAAGTTGTGGGGTTTTTCACCTTAGGGTTTTCCCCATGAAAACTCTCTATCTATTGTCTCTCATGCTTTTACTTCTTGTGATGATTGACATGCTTGTTATGATTGATATGCATTGATATACTGTACATGTTATTCTCTCAGTAAAGATCCTAGAGTATTGTTAATTAATGCTAAAAAATTAACATGGTATCAGAGCTAACCTAAGAAGAAGACATTGTGCAGTGACGGAAACTAGGGTTTCTTGTTTATTGGGTTTCTATCCATAGATTTTGTAAAAGCAGTATAGTAGATTGACTCTACTCATTAAGGAGAATCTATCTGTCCAATCAGAATTCAATTCTAAGCATTTTCAGATTTGGCCCTAAAAATTAGGGTTTCCACAAAAATAGGAATTTCTGAAATCTGAAGACATAGATGGAAGCTCCTTGAAAAAATCGAAGTTTAGAGCTTTGGATCGAGATTTTTGGCTGGGTAAATCTCCAGGAAACTCAAACCCTAATTCAGGGTCCTCCCTAGTGACCCCAGGAAGACTAAAAGGCATTTCTAAAGGGTGAAGCTTTGCAGATCTCAAATTCTGAATACACCAAGGCGCATCTTTCTATCCTTTCAGAAAGTTGAAATTCACTTTTTGAATTTTTAGGGTTTTTCCGACAAACCCTAATCCGGGACCAGATCCAGTTTTCAGCAAAGCAAGTGGTAAGACCTAAATCTCTTCTATTTCCATTTGATGTACTCTTTAAGATGTCTCACCACACCAAGCTTGAGGATAAGCTTGAAGGGGATGATAACTTTCGAGCCTGGAAGTATAGGATTGGGTTAATCCTGGAAGAAAATGAATTGGACTCCTACATCAGCTCTGAGGTCCCTATCCCAGAGGATGAAGAGGCCAAGGTATTGCATAAGAAGAACTTGGTCAAGGTAAAGAGAATCATTGTTGATTCTATCAAAGACCATCTCATACCACATGTGTCATCTCTAAAGACACCCAAGGAGATTTTTGACTCCCTGACCAAGTTATTGGAAGGGAAGAACATAAATCGGAAGATGACTCTGCGGAATCAATTGAAAGGGGTCAAGATGTTGAATGGAGAGACCATTCAATCTTACTTCTCCAAGGTCTCTCAGATCAAGGAACAACTTTAAGCTGTGGATGAGGTAGTGGACAATGGTGAAGTTGTTATGACCACTCTGAATGGCCTACCTAGGTCATGGGACTCCTTTATTCAAGGTATCTATGCAAGAAAGAAATTGATCTCTTTCAGTAGACTATGGGAGGAATGCTCTCAAGAAGAAGCTAGGCTTGTGGCATGAGAAGAAAAGATGGGGAATGAAGATCAAGCTCTCACAACTCACACCAAGGGAAGCAAGGTTAAGAGGGAGAAGTCTCATAACAAGAAACATTCTCACCCTTATCACAGGAAGAAAGACCTATCTCATGTTCAATGTTTCGAATGTAATGAGAAGGGACACTTTGCTTCAGAATGTCCCAAGAAGAAAAGGGACAACAGTAAAAACAACAACTTCAACAAGAAGAAGAAGGGCAGAAAAACAAGGTATCATGCTCATGCTGCTGAAGATGATGAACCTCCAAAGAAGAAGGCTAGAGCAGAAAGTGATGATGATGATTCATCAAGTGAAGAAAAGTATGTTCTAATCTCTGCTCTCACAGGTACTATTTATCATGGTTGTAATGATTGGCTTATTGACAGTGGTGCTTCCAAACACATGACGGGGTTTAAAGAATCTTTTGTAAATCTATCTGAACATGAATCACCCCATAAAGTGAAACTTGGGGATGACTATCAATACCCCATCAAAGGAAGTGGTGAAGCCTCCTACAACCTAGATTCTGGAAACTCCTTGAAGATGAAGGAAGTTCTCTATGTACCTAGGCTCAAGAAGAATCTACTCTCCATCTCTGCATTAGATGCAAAAGGTATGAGGGTTTCATTTGTACATGGCCAAGTCCTAATGTGGCCAAAGGGTAAAACTATTGATGATGCAGTGGTGATTGGAGAGCAAGAGGGAGGATTGTATAAATTGAAGTGACAACCTGAACATGCCATGGTGCATGATTCCATGGAGCCAAGTGAACTTTGGCATAGAAGACTTGCACATATTAACTACAGAGCATTACCAATTGCAAGTAAGGCTGTAGAAGGTCTTCCTGAAATTAAGACCAAGCATGAAGGTGTTTGCAAAGCATGTGAAAAAGGAAAGAACATAAAGAAGGCATTTCCAAGCAGTGAAAGCAAGGCTAAAAGTATCTTGGAAATCATCCATTCTGATGTATGCGGTCTGATGTCATCCAGTTCTCTGAGTGGGTATGTTTACTATGTCTCTTTCATTGATGACTTCTCCAGGAAGACTTGGGTTTACTTCTTGAAGAACAAAGATGAAGTGTTGGATAAGTTCAAGGAATTCAAAACCTTGATGGAGAACCAAACTTATAACAATATCAAAACATTGAGATCTGACAATGGTGGAGAATTCACCTCAAGTGACTTCAAGAAGCTATGCAGTGATTCAGGGAATAAGAGGGATTTGACTGCTCCTTACAATCCACAACATAATGGAGTTGCAGAAAGAAAGAATCGAACAATCATGGAAGCAGCAAGGACAATACTGCATGACCAGGATCTACCTATGCATCTATGGGTAGAAGCAGCTAGGACAGTTGTATATGTACAAAACACCCCACAAGATATTGGACAACAAGACACCAGAAGAGGTCTTCTCTGGTAAGAAACCTGAAGTCAGCCATCTCAGAATATTTGGTTGTCCAATATATATTCATGTGCCAAAGGAAAAGAGGACTAAGATAGATCCTTCAGGAAAGAAGGGTATCTTTGTGGGTTACAGTGAAAGCTCGAAGGCTTACAAAATATACTTTCCAGGGTTCAAGAAAATTGATGTCAACAAGGATGTAACATTTGATGAAAATTCAGCATTCATCAAATCAAGGAAGACACCTATTGAAGTTTATGAAGAACCTAATGAAACTAGATTTCAAGACACTACAATGACTGAAGGAATTCCAAATGTTGATCGTGAAATTGAAGATCCGCAACAACCTATAGATCCACCCCGTGAGGATAACTCTCACAAGAGAAAACCTGCATGGGCTAGATGTAACACCCCATATTTTGACTAGGCGTGTTTATGAGTTAGACACCTTTCACTTTATTTGCTTACTATCTGTTCGACTCAGCTAGACAGAGTGAACTATATTTTCGGCATGTTAGACATGATGATATGTTGCTACTATGTTTAGGATGTTACTGTGCCCATGCTGATACTACGTGTAGAGCCCCTCCTCTAGGGTCCTTCCTGTTTAACCTGAAACTCAGCCACTTGATACAAAAGAGATTAGAAAGCATAATGACTGGATAAATAAACTAAATAAACGAATAAAATAGCAAATTTAAAACAAACCATAACCATAACCAGCAAAGCTTGTTTAACCGTAGGCGAAGCAACCGTTAGCTTCGCCACCCAACCATAGGCTCATGCTTTCAGTCGCATGGCCTCCCCTGAGCTTTGGGTCATAGAGCTCACACACGTTTTTCAGAAATCCAGCTTGGGTTTCCCTTCCCACCAGGATTTCTTAGCCAAACCCTTAGATAGCAGCAAGTCTTTGAGGCATTCGAAAATTACGACAATCATCCAAATTATGGGCCCTTTACCCATTCCCTAAGCCTTCCTTATAAAGGAAAATCTCCTGCGACACATGTCGCTTCATGCATAATTAAATATTTTTATTTAATTATTTAATTAAAACACTCACCCATCCAAGTGTCAGTTTCTCTGGGAAGTGCACCTACATCCCTAAGTTTGCTCTAGTTTGTCCCCCAGATATTTTAATCAACTCCTAGCTTTTAGTTGACTAGGTGTCTAATCTTAGGATTCTATTTTGATTCTAAATAATGATTTCTATTATTTTAAATGCTCAACAAAAACAACTACTCAAGTGCAAATGTCTAAACTATTTTTTTTTATGCATTTGCTAAGTAATAATCTAGAGTTATTCTCCTAAGTTTTTATGCAGTTTAATTTAACAATCAAACTCACTAGGATCACGGTGCCGCGTCGTTGGGCTCCTGGTTCCTTAACTTTAATTCTCTGACATGGCACCACTCCGTCGGGTCCAGTCATCCATGGTTTCCATTCCTCGGCATGGTACCACATCGTTGGGTCCTTGCGTCCATTCTTTCATTTCTCGACAGGGTACCGCATCGTCGGGCCCTTCTGCCACCATCTTTCCGTTTTGACTTGCGGGAACTCTTGTAGGGATTTTAGGAATCGTTACCATCCATCCTCCGTCTACATGCTATCTAGGGACTAATGGCGCTGAGGAGTGAATCCGTTCTCACTGCGCGCCCCTCAACTCGTACGTGACCAGCTCCGTCGTGGCCTACCTTGTACGCCCTCACACATTCCTCTTGAGCAAGCGGATCAGTGCTTATCTGCTCATGCGTGGTATTCTTGTCAGAAGTCGACATCGTCGTCGCTCCCCCTGTGTGTGATTTACCCGTACTCTACGACCCTTCATATTCCTTTGTGTGTCCTTCGGTGAACCGTTTCACCCGTCGCTACACACATTTCTCACAAACATAAATCATTATTTTATTGATTTACAATCAATCGTAATCATAAATATACTCAAAATAAAATCAAAGGATTATTTTATTAATGTTTCAAACAGTCGGGTCACTAAGCAAGTGCCCTCAATGTCTACACTAGTCTAGGGGCACTACATACACCCCTACTTATTTAGAACTTCGTCCCGAAGTTCAGAATAAATGCGGAAAGCTATGACACATCTTAGTTGCGTCCTCCCAAGTCACAAAGCTAGGGTTGTAGCTATCCTACTATACTTTGACTTGACCAATCAAGGCTAAGCATTTAAGCAAGAACTGATTAATCAATTAACCCAGTCCACACATATAATTCAATTCATTAATTTATTTATCAACTATAGTCATGCACATCATCAGGTGATTCTCCCTTATTAAGACACATCCTAACTCGAAGGGCCACTTTATTGAAGTCTGTTACACCAGGTCACTCGACAGGTGCTCTTAAAGTCCATAGTCTTTTTTAGGGGCATTACACTACGGTTATGATGTTATGATGTTACCATCCTCATGATGTTATTTGGTTTATGTGGTTACTATGTTGTAGTTATCACGAGATTCTTTTATTTCATAATGATAGTATATGTTTAATAATCGTCCTGGATGAAATGTGATATATATGATGTGGTATTTATGCTGTGATCGATTTAATGATTTTATGTGAGGAAATAAATGATGTTGGAAATATGGATCAGACGATGATAGAATGGAAATATTGTTATAAATGTATGGATGCAAAGTACTAATCTGCAGGACACCGGGGCTATGTAATAGCGGGATACTTGATACGAAGTATGGTATAGTACCTATTTTGCAGAGAGCCTTGTTTACCAAAGTTGATGATACGATGACACAAACCAATAATCTCGAGAGCAACAAAGTATGAGTTGATAAGGGCGTAGACCCAGTATGTTGAGAGGGATGGATGTATTTCCCACCCTATGTTTCTATGATACCCGAGGTCGTGGGAGGGCCGTGCTGAGACACGCTCCCCAAGTTGTTGTGATGACGATGGTCGGATGCCTGCTAGGAGAGGTTAGGTCCGCTAGTTAGACGACGCTACCGCTCTCACGTTCTATGTGGCTAGGTCAGTATAGCTGACATCCACTTTTGTACTAGCAGAGGAAGGATAGGGAGGATGCGGACGCAGGTTAGGATGGGAGGATATTTTAGTGAGTACTGTTGAGGGTTGGGTATTCCTTGATCTTGAGTTAGTGGTAGTAGGTACATTTCCTTGTACTTGATTGATTGAACTGATGTAATCATAAAAATAACGAAATGAAATCTAAAAAAAAACCAATGATGTTTTAAGTAATGTTATGATAAATGTAACATACTTGTTCTATTTGCATGAAGTATTATTAGTATTAGTTAGCTGTTAAGCATAGGAAATATGATGTATGTTTATAGTACCTGTCAGACCTGTGCATACGCTGGCCACGCATGCACATTTTGTACATGTGCAATAGTATCAGTTTACGACATACTTATCAATATTTAACAATATTATAAGTTGTCATAGATAACTCAGTTAAGGTTTGGGTAAACAACATGAGTAATAGATGATCGGTTTGCTTATGTATAAAATAAGTTAATTAGTCATATATGTAAACATTGTAATGAACAATTAAAATAATTGCCGCCAATTGTAATTCTCATCAAGTGAAGGTATCGGAAATAGGAAGTATAGCAGATAAACATTAATGTTGGAAGCGTGTACTATCTAATTGTTAATATGGATTAATTAAACCCTTAAGAGTACTTCATTTATTAATTAGGTATGTTAGATTAGTGCTAAGGTACTTAAATCACCATTAATATTTATTATTATGATTGTTTTATATTAATATTATTATTAATTAATATTGTTATTATTATTATTATTTAAACTAATGTTAATAATGATAATGTGTCCTTATTGGAATAAAAGAAATCATAAGTGGGTAAGTGAACGTGTTTTGCATTATTAAATTAATTAATTTATTGTTATGAAACGAGAAAGGAGTATTATTAAATTATTACATGAGGAAGGTTAAGATAAAAACTCAATTAAATTTATATTCATAAATTACTGTCATGTCAGACAACCGATTTGAGATTTGATTTTATATATATTTATAATTAAAACAAACTACCACTTCAAATTTGCAAGGGTCAACATGATAGTATTTAAGTATTATTTTAATCAACATATTAAATGGAGGACAAGACTAATATTGAATCCACCGCCTCATGAATGTCTTAAATGGAAAAATTCGAGAATCATTAAATAAGGTACAGTCAACCCATCAAATCCAACCTAACTAGTATTAATACCATTGAACTACTCGAGAAAATAAGTACTATAAAATAATATTTATTTATGAATTGGATTGTAAAGCAAGCCATCAATTTAATGTTTTGGGGGCTCGAGGGTTTTTTTGGAAGGCGGTGGAGTAAACAGGAAGACAAGTGGAGGAGGAAAATGGATCTATAAAGCAATAGTTTCACGGAGATGAAGGGGGGGTTTTTGGGTTGATTTTTGGGAGAAGTACACTTAGTATTTTGATGAAAAGGAGGAATGCCGAGGAGGGGGATAACTCGAAGCTTTGAGGAGGTGGGAAACTCAAAAGAATGAGGTGGGGTTAACTTTTGAACTATGGAAAGGTACTAAGGAAGGATGCTGTCGGGATTATTGGTTTGTGGGCTCGGGGGCTAGGAAACCCGTTGGTTTCCTAGGGCCAGCACGATAAGAGCTGGTTGGCAGGGTGGTTCATCGATTTTGGTATAAAGGCTTGGAACAGAAAGTCTGCGGGAGCAAAAAGCTTGGACGGGAAAGGCTACAGGAGCAAGGGAACAATATACAAACTACATCGGTCCAGGTATTCTACTGGTAGTTAGAAAAATGATTTATATTTCAATATACTGGGTATTATGCAAGAAATTACATTTTATGTATGTTATTAAAATTACTATATGTAGGTGCACTGTATGCTGCTAGACATTTTCTAATCACTAAAATTATGCAAAAAAATTAGCATAACAAAAGCATAATGATACTTATTTATTATTGAAATAAATAAGAAAGAAAAACAACTCCGTAGGAGCTGGTTACAAACTTGATTTCAAATTCTAGAACTCCCGTGCCCTTCCGGATAGAGGGGCACTGCATTTGGTATCAGAGCCACTGGCTCAAAAACTCGGACCTCAAGATGCCTTTACACACCTAACTATCCTAAATTTTACTATGTCTAAGCTTACTTAATGACATGGAACTTAGGACAAAACCTTGTCTCCAAAATTGAACGCCAACAATCCAATACACAGTTACGGATTACCTACAAAATATACAGCTACGGATTACTTGCAAAATACACAAACATAAATTACATTAGTAAGCTAAAAGAAAAATATATATATATATTATTTCCATTATGCAAATTAATAGGAAATATATATATATATATATTCTTTCCATTATGCAAATTAATAATGATGTGAAAAATTTCTTTTATTTTATTTTGGAATTATCAAGTGCATATATATCTTATCAAATAAAAGAAGATAAGATAATTTTATTTCAAACCATAGGAATACATATCTATATATATTTGGCACAACAAGGAAACAAAAAAAAAAGAAAAAAAAAACAAACAAAAACAGAGAAGTGTTTTCCTCGATACAAAATCTGAGAAAGAATCACCAAAATACCTGTAAAAATATTACACTGTAAAAGGGACATAGTCTGTATGGACTGTTGTTTTCCACAGATCGGCTGGGTATACTGATTCCCAACTTCAAATAGCCTAAATATGACACAATCAAACGTACACTGTTTACAACTTTCAGTGATTTCTTCCCTAGATTGTCGGGTTGTTGTTTCTGAGCACTAAATTTCTCCAGAAATCTGTCTTTAAAATTTTCAATGCCTATTGATCAAAAGCATAGAGTTTTGTTTTTGGAGCGTTAATCACTATCCAAACTCAAGCTCCAGACTCCACGTCACATCAAATACCCTTTAATTAATCTGTAAGATTTCATATCCCAATCACAAATTATACAAATTACAAAGTTAAAGCATATATGAGGCGAGTATCTAGGTGTTCTGTGATATAAGTGGGATTACCAGTAAGCAGTAGTAGCAGGATTTTCTGTTTTTTATACTTGAAATTCTCGTCTACCTCACAACCTAGACCACCGAAGAGAAGTGCGTGTGATTTTGGGAGAATTGCTTGCAAGCATCGATGGATCCCTTTAGTTTTTGGCACTTCCATTTGAAGCAGCATATTATCTTTTATTCTATATATTTGCTAGACATTTAGCCCAGCTTGCTAAGCTATTCCAAGTGGTCTCGATTTACTGTATTGTGGATTCACACAACCTGTAGTAATTTACTAGTTGATTTTAGTATTATCCCTCTCAGAGTGTTATAATAACAAGGGCGCCCTCTCCTATTTTAAGTACGACTTCGTCCAGGGAAGAGAGGATATAGAGGGCCTCCTTCATCGTATCCTTTACGCCATCGCTGACTCCCTTTCATTGATTCTTAGCTAATTGTGAAGCTGTTTCTTTAAGTAGAATTCAAAGCTCAGCTACCTGTAACAACTCGGCTCCGTTCCCAGTGGAAACGATGTACTGGTGGCATAAGAAGCTCAAAAGAAAGAATTCAATTCGATATTGTGAGAATCGAAGCTTTGACGCCACTGTGGCTTGCATGGGCCGGTGGACACGGAATTCCATTAGTTGGAGGAGCGGAGAATTGAATATCCCAAATATCGAATTGACATCTAGGTCTCCAACAAATTTTATTAGATGGCACCTCAATTATGCATCGATTACATGAGAATGGTTGAAGGCATGATCGGATAGGAATCACCACCGGTGAGACCTAAAATTTAATTATTTTGCGATTAGGTCATAACTAGTAAAAAAAAAAAAAAAAAAAGGGGGCGGCCTGGTAAACAATCTTGGAGTTGAGTTGGTTCGGGAACAATAGGTAGAGGTTGCAGGTCCCAATCATTCTCCATAGAGGGATGATATACTCGACAACGTAGGTATGTTTCCCAGGTCGCACCAATGGGCCATAGGCAACATTCACCCTAGTGTCTGGCTCGCCAAGCTACAACTCACAAGGAGCTGGTAACCCATGCACTACGCATCAGGGAGTGATGCGCACAGCCAATAGCTCACAGAGGCAGCCACTCGGCTAACAGTATATATAAAAAAATAAAAAAAAATAGAATTCCTCGCTCTATATATCAGAAATTTTTTTTTTTGATTATTATATAAAATGCAAGATTTCTTCTGTTAAGAAGAGTTGGTGCTGGTACAATGTGACTGGTACAAGTGATCGATATCATTTCATCTCAAATTATGCATCTTAGTCATTCTCTCTACTAGTTTATATCATACATATAGGTCCGCTAATTAATTTTCAAGAGAAGTTCTGATTGATAAAGCATGTGCACTTTCAAAGCTCAATTCAGCATCAAACTTTCCATCACGTATTGAGCTTCTTCGCTTTTCGACTGTGGAAAATGGATTCATAAATTAAGGTAAGTCCAAACTCGATGTTATCTCCGATATCACATTGTAGTCTGTTAAAACATTTTTATGAAGAGCAAGTCGAACAAAACCGAGCTTGTCTCTATTAATTTATGGAGTATATAGCCATCAATTTGTAGGAATTTTACAGCCAACCTTTAAGCTGATTTGTTTGTAGCTGATCCGCGCTTAGTTAAATTGGTCTATCTTTAGCTGGATAGGTTACAGTTTCACTTTAAGCTTAGCAGTTATCTTTAACAAATGCCGTGGATTTGAATCGATGTAACCACTCTTTTTCTTTGGGGATAAACCTTCATTTGGAGCTGCCAAAAGGAACAACCAGAATTAAGCCTCCTACATTTAGTTCTTATACTTGCAATCTATTTTCTCAGACTTTCTTGACCTGTGAATTTTTGAACTTGCCCACTCAAAGTTGGATGTATATGTTCTTTCCATGTTATCTCTAGAAGAATCACATAGGAGCTGCGAAAAGGCACAACCGACAGTTCTTTCAGTAGAAATTTGCTAACAAGTCGATTTCATCACTCAAAAAGAATGCTCTAGCTGTATGTGCCAATGCGAAGTAATAATGGGTTCTATAATTAATACTAAATAGTATTTCACTGCAATCTAAGTTGTAACAATTTTATTAGAATTCACTTTTGCGGAGTCCAAAATATCATGGAAATGTTTGCCGATAGTTTAGACTCTTAGAGAAATCATCTCTGACAGAATTGATAACATGATTTGGAATACCCTAGACAGAATTTTATAGAATGTTAATAATAATTTCTTCTGCATTTTGTGGGAGGACTTGTAGAGCAGTTCTTTTTCTCTCTTGAGGGCTTTGTGCAAACCCTTTCCTCTTTTATGGTGGGTTCAAGGACTTACCTATGCCTTTTATGGATTTCTGTTTTTTTTTATTATTCTGTTTTAACATTTATGAGATAAGTAGCATTTAAAAATACAAAAATAGAACGCTGTTTGGGCTGCCATCTCTGAGCTGGGCTGCGCCCCTCTCAAAAAAAAAGATAAAGAGAAGAAAAAAAAAAGGGGGGTTGCTCTCACTCAGCTGCACGAATTTCTTTTTGGCAAAAGCCATAGTATGATGCGTTCGGTATTAGAAACCATGGCTGTAAAAACCCTGGCTGTAAAGTCTAAATGCATAAATCAGAAAAATGATTACCATTAAGCTATAAACAAGGGGACAAATCCAATTTCAAATAAGGAAGTCACACCCGAATTTCAATATCAACCGAACTTCACACCCATTTCCAAGTATCACTTGATTTTAGTCGAACTATGTCCTCTAAATGCCCACAAGCATCATGGAAACCCTAGCATGAACATGCACAAAGAGCACATGAGTGATGTGCTGTGCATCAAATCCTAAGATAGCCATAACCATCTACGGCTAATAGCAAGAATAAAAGCCTCTATGCAAAGCAGTTTGCAGAATAACTGTATCTGTCTTTGTAGGAAACATCAAAATGTTTTTATTTAAATAACCAGCAAACTACTGGTACCTAGCATAATGCCAGACAAATTACATTAGTAAACTGGACACAAAACAAAACAAAAACACTCAGAAACGCAACTCAGCTCTCAGCAAGAGGTGGATGGGCAATGTTAGGTCATTGTCGTGCTTATGAAATATATGTAGATAAAAATATATTTATATATATATATAAATAAATAAATAAATAATAACATAGATCTACACACCAGAGCGCCAAGAGGAGAAGATTTTGCAAGTGGGCATCTCCGAAAATGAGAAGTTGGTGGAGAGTCGTGAACCAGAAGAGCCAGTAGAGTCCGGCCTTTGAGCTTAATAAATAGTGAGGCTTGCAGTAATCTTTTCGATTTAAATTTAGCTACTTGAACCCAACAAAGACACTGAACTGAGCTCTCCATGACTATTGTCAAGAGACATAGAACTACGGACCTCACGGAACAAAAAAAAACTCTCTCCTTCGCGCGCGGGGATGAGGAGGGCTGATTAAAAGAGGTAGACCGCCCTCCACCCAGGCTCCTGAGGAAAAACACCTCGTGGCATGCGAGTCGACGCATGGCAGACATGCAGGCCGCCTCTTTGTGGGCTCCTTTAGGCGAATGGAGGGAAGGCAAGGTGAGTAGCAGGGTTGTCACGTGGAGGGGCAGCGGGGGATGGCTGGCAGTGGTAGCTGGCTACGCGTGGGGAGAAGGGGAGAGATAGGTGGAGAGGCGATAGAATAAAATAAAATATAATAATAATTTACAAATTGTGATAAACGAGTGGGTTGTAGCATAGATTTTCATATTATCATTATTTTTTTTAAATTACTTTGATTTCATTTAACTTTGATTTTATTTAAATTATATTTTAAATTATATTTTTTTGACAATCTATATAAACTACATAGGTTGATTATATATATATCATTTTATAAATCATATAAAAATTGTATAAAAATAAAATAAAACGATATCAATCCTATTTTTTTTTTTAATTAAAATTTAAATTAAAATTTTAATAGAGTTAACTATAAAAGATTTATGAATTGACACTAAAGAATGGGTGTTGCTCGAACGTAAAAGTTAACATTAAGGGTTGACACTTAATGTTCATAAAGTCAATATAGATAGATTAATTAGATTAAGGGTTGGCATTAAAAGTGAACTAAAATGTAAGTATTCATGCTTAACCATAACTTTAAGTATTAAGACCCCAAAATACCTTCTGTCGAGACTTCGAACTATAGTCGAAGGGGCGAGACGAACGCAGAATTTCGCAAGCAAGACACCGATGAGACCAACACGACGAGATGAACACTAGGACACTAAAAAGTTTACATAACGAAACAATTTAATAAAAACGACCATAGAGTTAAACACGAAAATCCTAACAAACTATTCCTTACACTTAAGTATAAACAAATGCATAGATAAATTTCATGTTTGTTTATGTTAGAGTGTTGCAGTGATACAATGCGGTAAGGAATGGATATGCTATAACCCATAACTTATGTATAATGAATGAGTTACATTACGCCTTAAAATACCTTCATGTATGAGGAGACGTTAAATAGTCTAGTTGTATTGGCAAAACACCATAGTATGAGCTAACATAGTTGAATCTAGGCATCAAATTGGTAAATAAATATATGTGCACAAGTGTTGGGGATTAATGCTTGATAGTGCTAATTAATTAGTATGATGCATTCTTCCACATTGTGTGCAATTAGTCGTGTTTCAATATAGTAAGTGGAAAGAGATTGAAGGAACTAAGTATGTGCGAGAAAAGGGTAGCAATTATATGTCGTTGGTCTTGCTTATGTTAAATTATCATGATTTGAGGGAAAATACTATTGGGAGACAACTACGATTTAATAATTACAAAGTGAACAAGCAATAAAATATAAAAAGTACGAAAATTGGTGGGGAACTAATAAGTTAGCTTGAGTAAGCATATACGAGATTAAGAGAAGTAGTGATGATAAATAGAATAATAAATGAATACAAATAGGGAACCAATGTGCGTTGAGATGAATAAGTTATGATGTTCAAACCCCTAATATATGATGGAAGAAATCGATCATCATGTGAGAGGTAAAAATTGTTGTTAACTGAGAAAAACAAACAAAATGAGAAGTATAATGTTATGAAGAAAGGATTATATGTCTCTGTTGACATCAACATCTCACAAAATAAGGACAAAGCTTGATGCCACGTAAGTGCATAATGTGTGTAGGTATCCATAAGATCCATGGATATTAATGAGCGTATGTATAGGAAACTTAGATATACGACAACAAATACAAGTTTATAGTATGGTAGATGCTAGTAAAAGCCTTTATGTTGTGCGAACAAGAACAAATTAGCTATAAATTTATTAGAAGTAATGGTTCCCCTTCTAATTATATCACATGGAAAAGGAGAGGTCAATGGTTAAAGTTGATAACATTTGCATTCTAATATGGTATAGTTCCAAAATCCTTGTAACAAAAATAGTTGTCCTAGTTTAGTGAATGTTACAATAATTTTGTTATTGCTTATTATCGATAAGGGAATAATATTGTAGGACCTTAGGATTTAAAGTACATGAACCTTCTCCCCTAAGAGAGGTATGCCAACCTTAAGGTTCCTTGGTAGTTTCATGTTGAGTGAATACAAATTATGAGTTCTAAAGACCTCCATTTTAAATCGTCGATTATATCATGCTAAGTTGGATCAATATAAGCTTTTGTAATGAGTAAACCCCTCTGGATGTTATAACTTAAAGGATATTGCTAAACGGAAGAATTAGGATACTAAGGTGGATAGCACTTGATTATAACCTTAGGCATTCTAGATATAATATTGAGATTCGATAGAAGGATTAATCTAAATGTTTCTTTAATTATTAGAATACATATCAGGGGATAAAAGAAGTAAAACCATAAGATAATATCGACATATTCGGTCAAGTCAAAGCTAAGTAGGACTAGTATGGTCAACATCTGCTACTTGGAAGAATGAAGAGATTATGCATCAAGATTTTCCCTGCATTATTATGACCATAACTTCAGGACGAAGTTTCCTGAAGGGTGGGTGTATGTAACACCCCATATTTTGACTAGGCGTGTTTATGAGTTAGACACCTTTCACTTTATTTGCTTACTATCTGTTCGACTCAGCTAGACAGAGTGAACTATATTTTCGGCATGTTAGACATGATGATATGTTGCTACTATGTTTAGGATGTTACTGTGCCCATGCTGATACTACGGTTATGATGTTATGATGTTACCATCCTCATGATGTTATTTGGTTTATGTGGTTACTATGTTGTAGTTATCACGAGATTCTTTTATTTCATAATGATAGTATATGTTTAATAATCGTCTTGGATGAAATGTGATATATATGATGTGGTATTTATGCTGTGATCGATTTAATGATTTTATGTGAGGAAATAAATGATGTTGGCAATATGGATCAGACGATGATAGAATGGAAGTATTGTTATAAATGTATGGATGCAAAGTACTAATCTGCAGGACACCGGGGCTATGTAATAGCGGGATACTTGATACGAAGCATGGTATAGTACCTATTTTGCAGAGAGCCTTGTTTACCAAAGTTGATGATACGATGACACAAACCAATAATCTCGAGAGCAACAAAGTATGAGTTGATAAGGGCGTAGACCCAGTATGTTGAGAGGGATGGATGTATTTCCCACCCTATGTTTCTATGATACCCGAGGTCGTGGGAGGGCCGTGCTGAGACACGCTCCCCAAGTTGTTGTGATGACGATGGTCGGATGCCTGCTAGGAGAGGTTAGGTCCGCTAGTTAGCCGACGCTACCGCTCTCACGTTCTATGTGGCTAGGTCAGTATAGCTGACATCCACTTTTGTACTAGCAGAGGAAGGATAGGGAGGATGCGGACGTAGGTTAGGATGGGAGGATATTTTAGTGAGTACTGTTGAGGGTTGGGTATTCCTTGATCTTGAGTTAGTGGTAGTAGGTACATTTCCTTGTATTTGATTGATTGAACTGATGTAATCATAAAAATAACGAAATGAAATCTAAAAAAAAACCAATGATGTTTTAAGTAATGTTATGATAAATGTAACATACTTGTTCTATTTGCATGAAGTATTATTAGTATTAGTTAGCTGTTAAGCATAGGAAATATGATGTATGTTTATAGTACCTGTCAGACCTGTGCATACGCTGGCCACGCATGCACATTTTGTACATGTGCAATAGTATCAGTTTACGACATACTTATCAATATTTAACAATATTATAAGTTGTCATAGATAACTCAGTTAAGGTTTGGGTAAACAACATGAGTAATAGATGATCGATTTGCTTATGTATAAAATAAGTTAATTAGTCATATATGTAAACATTGTAATGAACAATTAAAATAATTGCTGCCAATTGTAATTCTCATCAAGTGAAGGTATCGGAAATAGGAAGTATAGCAGATAAACATTAATGTTGGAAGCGTGTACTATCTAATTGTTAATATGGATTAATTAAACCCTTAAGAGTACTTCATTTATTAATTAGGTATGTTAGATTAGTGCTAAGGTACTTAAATCACCATTAATATTTATTGTTATGATTATTTTATATTAATATTATTATTAATTAATATTGTTATTATTATTATTATTTAAACTAATGTTAATAATGATAATGTGTCCTTATTGGAATAAAAGAAATCATAAGTGGGTAAGTGAACGTGTTTTGCATTATTAAATTAATTAATTTATTGTTATGAAACGAGAAAGGAGTATTATTAAATTATTACATGAGGAAGGTTAAGATAAAAACTCAATTAAATTTATATTCATAAATTACTGTCATGTCAGACAACCGATTTGAGATTTGATTTTATATATATTTATAATTAAAACAAACTACCACTTCAAATTTGCAAGGGTCAACATGATAGTATTTAAGTATTATTTTAATCAACATATTAAATGGAGGACAAGACTAATATTGAATCCACCGCCTCATGAATGTCTTAAATGGAAAAATTCGAGAATCATTAAATAAGGTATAGTCAACCCATCAAATCCAACCTAACTAGTATTAATACCATTGAACTGCTCGAGAAAATAAGTACTATAAAATAATATTTATTTATGAATTGGATTGTAAAGCAAGCCATCAATTTAATGTTTTGGGGGCTCGAGGGTTTTTTTGGAAGGCGGTGGAGTAAACAGGAAGACAAGTGGAGGAGGAAAATGGATCTATAAAGCAATAGTTTCACGGAGATGAAGGGGGGGGTTTTTGGGTTGATTTTTGGGAGAAGTACACTTAGTATTTTGATGAAAAGGAGGAATGCCAAGGAGGGGGATAACTCGAAGCTTTGAGGAGGTGGGAAACTCAAAAGAATGAGGTGGGGTTAACTCTTGAACTATGGAAAGGTACTAAGGAAGGATGCTGTCGGGATTATTGGTTTGTGGGCTCGGGGGCTAGGAAACCCGTCGGTTTCCTAGGGCCAGCACGATAAGAGCTGGTTGGCAGGGTGGTTCATCGATTTTGGTATAAAGGCTTGGAACAGAAAGTCTGCGGGAGCAAAAAGCTTGGACGGGAAAGGCTACAGGAGCAAGGGAACAATATACAAACTACATCGGTCCAGGTATTCTACTGGTAGTTAGAAAAATGATTTATATTTCAATATACTGGGTATTATGCAAGAAATTACATTTTATGTATGTTATTAAAATTACTATATGTAGGTGCACTGTATGCTGCTAGACATTTTCTAATCACTAAAATTATGCAAAAAAATTAGCATAACGAAAGCATAATGATACTTATTTATTATTGAAATAAATAAGAAAGAAAAACAACTCCGTAGGAGCTGGTTACAAACTTGATTTCAAATTCTAGAACTCCCGTGCCCTTCCGGATAGAGGGGCACTGCACTAGAGAGCTCATCCAAGATGTAGAAAGATATGGCATTCCAGAAGAAGAACACAGAGCAAAGAAGAGAACTAGATCACATACCAGCTATGTTGCTTTACTCTGTGATATCATGAACAAAGAACCTTCCAATTATGAAGAAGCAGTGGAAAAGAAAGAATGGAAGGATGCCATGGTCGAAGAATACCAATCAATAATGAAGAATGGTGTTTGGGATGTTGTCCCAAGACCTGAAGGGAAGTCTGTTGTGACTTCCAAGTGGATCTACAAGATCAAGCATGCTGCAGATGGCAGCATAGAGAAATACAAGGAAAGATTCGTAGCTCGTGGCTTCTCTTAGAAAGAGGGAATAGATTATGAAGAAACGTTTGCTCCTGTAGCCATGTACACTTCCATCAGATCAGTACTTTCCCTGGCTGCAGCGATGAAATGGAAGATACACCAGATGGATGTCAAGAATGCTTTCTTGAATGGTGTAGTTGAAGAGGAAGTGTATGTGGAGCAGCCACTCGGTTTTGAAACACATGACAGGGAGTCATATGTGTGCAGATTGAAGAAAGCCTTGTATGGCTTGAAGCAAGCTCCCAGAACTTGGTATGGTAGGATGGACAATTTCCTATCGAGTTTGGGCTTTACCAAGAGTAAAGCGGATTCCAACCTTTACTACAAGGTTGAGGAAGGAAATCCTATGATACTACTCCTATATGTGGATGACCTATTTGTAACAGGAGATGATAGACTGATTGCCGATACAAAGAGGAAGCTTGCTGCCGAGTTCGATATGAAGGACTTGGGGATGATGCACTATTTTCTAGGTATGGAGGTGTGGTAGAGTGCAGATGGGATCTTCCTTGGACAAGGGAAGTATACAGTAGATATCCTGAAGAGGTTCAGGATGATGGATTGCAAGGCCATGGACACACCTAGGCATCAAATCTGAAGCTTCTATGTGATGCTTCATCTGAGTCGGTTGATGTCTCTATGTATCGTCAGATGATTGGGTCCTTGATGTACCTGACGAACACGAGACCAGATATTTGCTTTGTGGTGAACACATTGAGCCAGTTCCTGATGGATCCGAGGAGTGTTCACCTGGTTGCTGTAAAGCATATTCTGAGGTACCTGAAGGGTACAGCTGTTTATGGGCTCAAGTATGAAGTGAATCAAAAGTTTAACCTGCATGGTTATGTTGATTCAGATTGGGCATGCAGTGCTGCAGATAGGAAGAGCACATCTGGGTGCTGCTTCAGTATGGGATCAGGTGTGATCTCTTGGTTTAGCAGGAAGTAGTCCTGCATAGCACTGAGTACAGCCGAGGCAGAGTATGTTGCAGCCTGTTCCGCTAGTTGTGAGGCAGTATGGCTTCAGAAGCTACTGTCTGAGTTATTTGATCTACCATTGGAGGAAACTGGTATATTTTGTGACAACTAGAGTTGTGTGAAGTTGTCTGAGAACCCGGTGTTCCACGACAGATCGAAACACATTGAGATCAAATATCACTATATCAGGGATATGGTGTAGAGAGGAGCAGTGAAGCTCCTGTATATTGCGACGGATGAGCAGATTGCAGATGTGCTGACAAAGCCACTAGCCAGAGTGAAGTTCGAATACTTCAGAGAGAGGCTTGGAGTTCTTCAGATCGATGACACCTCGAGGAAGAATTGATGGACACATTTGCTGAAGCCATTCCAAGCATGGTGGAAGGAGGATCCTTCACATGGCTATGGATGTAAGTGTTGGATGATGAGCATTAGGATGATGTTATAGTTTCTGCTCTATATGATCAGTTGGATCATTTATATGTATGTATGTACGCATCATGTTGGATGCTGGACATGATCAGTTGGATCATTTATATGTATGTATGTACGCATCATGTTGGATGTTGGATATGATCAGGTAGATCATGTATTTGTATATGTATCAGGTGGATACTTGTATGATCAGGTAGGTCATGTATTTGTATATGTATTAGGTGGATACTTGTATGATATGGTAGATCATGTACTTATGTATGTATCAGGTGGATTCATTATGTATATCAGATGGATGCATTTGTATGATCAGGTAGATCATGTATGATGATATGTATCAGGTAGATACTTTGTATGCATCAGATGGATATACTGTTTGATTAGGATGATCACAGATGACGAGCTTCAGGATGTTTCTCTATATGATACGCATCAGGTTGATGGTATGATGATGATCAGGTTGATCATGTGATGATGTACATCAGGATGATGTATGGTGAGTATCGGTTTGATACTCTATGTCCGTGGACAGGTTGTGCAGGTAGCATAGAAAAGACCCTTTAAAAACTGGACAGGTAGCGCGGTGTGCTTGTAACATCCTGGGTTGCTCTATCGAAATCCAGACAGGTAGAGCGGTGTGCTCGTAACATCCTGGGATTCTCTGAGTAGCTTTTGCTACAGGTAGCATAGAAAAGACCCTTTAAAATCCGGACAGGTAGAGCAGTGTGCTCGTAACATCCTGGGATGCTCTGTCGAGATCCAGACAGGTAGAGCGGTGTGCTCGTAACATCCTGGGATTCTCTGAGTAGGTTTTGCTACAGTTTCACATAGAAAAGATCCTTTAAAATTCGGATAGGTAGAGCAGTGTGCTCGTAACATCTTGGGATGCTCTATCGAGATCCAAATAGGTAGAGCGGTGTGCTCGTAACATCCTGGGATGCTCTGAGTAGGTTTTACGAAAGTTCACATAGAAAAGATCCTTTAAAATTTGGATAGGTAGAGCGGTGTGCTCGTAATAGCTTGGGATTCTCTATCGAGATCCAGACAGGTAGAGCGGTTTTCTCGTAATATCCTGGGATGCTCTGAGTAGGTTTTGTGAAGGTCAACATGTAAAAGAACCTATAGTCTACGCTAGGTTTTGTTGACACAAGTAATCTGTCCTGGGATCCACAGTATGGCCATTGATGATGAAAACTTGCAGGTGGTGGGCCTACATCCAGTATGAAAAAGGACTAGCTCTGTATAACTTCCTATGACGAGTAGATTCAGATATTGGTTGAGATAGCAGCAGCAGTGATGATGACGATGAATCGAGGACGATGCATCGATGACGACGATCCAGAGAAGAAGACTTGTGCTAGCAGATCTGTGTCGAGAAACACCGTCCTAGTTAAGAGGGAGTGTTGATGTATATGTAACTTCGGAATGTATTTCACTTATATATTTATTGTACTCCTATAGAGATGTATTATTCCTCTATATGGAAGTGTCCTCATTTGTATTGACAAGTGTCGCAAGTGTGTTAACTTGCCGATGGGTTATTATACCACCTTGTAAGGGGTTGGCCCGATATAATGTAATATGAAGTTATTGTACCTAGCTAGACAAGTCGGCCCCATAAGGTTATTGGGAAAACAGGACAAGTATAAATAGAGATCGGGAGATCTCTATTTGGATCACTTCAGAACTCACACTTCCTTCACTCGGAAAGTGGCACACATGTGAGGAGGAGGATCAGCTGCTAAGATGAGTCTATCTCTTGTACTTTGGTTGAGTTATTGCTCTATCTATCTCTGAGGAAGTTGTGGGGTTTTTCACCTTAGGATTTTCCCCACGGAAACTTTGTGTCTATTGTCTCTCATGCTTTTACTTCTTGTGATGATTGACATGCTTGTTATGATTGATATGCATTGATATACTGTACATGTTATTCTCTCAGTAAAGATCCTAGAGTATTGTGAATTAATGCTCAAAAATTAACAGCTGCGACTCAGACAAGTTGTGACTCCAATGACTGCAACTCAGACAACTGTGACTCAGACAAGCTGTGACTCAGAGGGCTGCAAATCAGACGGCTGCAACTCAAAAGACTACGACTCAGACGGCTGTGACTCAAACGGTCGTGAATCAGTGGGCTGAGACTCAGACGGCCGTGACTTAGATAGCCGCAACTCAGACGGCTGAGACTCAGATGGCCGTGACTCAGACAGCCGCGACTCAAACAAGCTGCGACTCACAAAAATTTATTTATTAGTCAGGTACAACGTGTAAGTTCTGGAAGTCAAAGAGATAGTTCAATTTTCGAATTGAGAGTTAAAGAGACAGTTTCAGTTTTAGAATTGGAATATCTGGAAGTTAAAGAGACCAAGGCATATAACTTCAGCATCTATAAAAAACAATTGATGAGAATAAAATTAGTGTGAGAATTGAGAGGATGAAGAGGAGTGGTTGCTGATGAAGCTATGATTCGAAGAAAACAATTCAGAAGAAAAATGTATGGCTCGATTTAATGAAGAACAGAATGCCTAGAAACTCAAGATGTAGCAGCACAGAACAAAAATGAAAAGGGTATGTATTGATATATCTGAACCAGTGTGATATATTGACTGAAAAATTCTTAACAATTTAGAAGAAAAATGTGTGGCTCGATTTAATGAAAAATAGAATGCCCAGAAACCCAAGCTGTAGCAACACAGAACAAAAATGAAAGAGTATGTATTGATATATTTGAACCAATGATATAATCGACTGAAAAATTATTACATAGGGTGGAAGGGAGGTGCTAGGGAGGATTGATTTCCTCTGTAAATCCGGTTGATGCCTGAATATTGGGAGTGGGTGCTTCCCTCTAGTAGGTGCTAGAAAAACATGAGAGTTGGTGCTCTCAACAAGTTGCAACTTGTTAAACAGAGGTTGTAGCCTCATCTTGAGTTGGTGGTCAAAAATAAATGATGTACAGGAGTTAAAAGACTGCTTATAATTCTAAGAAGAAGAGGTTTTTTCCCTTTATGGGTTTCCTCATGAATATTTGTGTCTGTGTACATCGTATGTGTGATTGATGATTACTTGTGATATTACTTATCTTATTCATTATCTGGACAATCATTTTTAATGGTAATGAAGTTATAAAGGGACTAAAATTGTTTAAGCTTAACACAACTGATTCACCCCCCCCTCTTAGTTGTATTAATAACAGTAACAATTGGTATCAAAGCCAGTTCCTTTTATTTAAAGGTAGATCTATAAGCTTAAACATGACTAGTCATGAAGGAAATTCAACCAATAAGGTTCCTCTGTTTGATGGAACAAATTTTGTCTTCTGGAAGGTTAGAATGAGAACATATCTAATGTCCTTAGGTGCTGATGTATGGGATGTAGTTGAAATTGGATATGTAAAGCCCATTGTACTAGCCTCCAAAGATGACAACCTGGAATTTACTTTTAATGCAAAAGCAATGAATGCTATTCTCAGTGGTCTTGCAGAACCTGAATTTGTAAAGTGATGCATCTTGAATCTGCCAAAGGAATGTGGGACAAACTTATAAGCAGCTATGAAGGGAATGAGAAAGTAAAAGATGCCAAACTGCAAACATATAGGATGAAATTTGAACAACTAAAGATGAATGAGGATGAGACTGTTAGTAAATATTTCCTAAGGGTTGAAGAGCTTGTGAATGCTATGAAGGGCCTCGGTGAAACAATTGAAAAAGCATCCTTAGTTCAGAAAATTTTAAGATCTTTGCCTGATAAATTTAACCCCAAAGTTTCAGCAATAGAAGAGTTAAATGATCTTAAAAATCTGGGTATTGATCAACTCCTAGGAACTCTAACTGCCTATGAAATGAGGATTAGCAAAGATAAAAATACCACTAGAGAAGCCTCTTTCAAAGTAGACAAGAATACTAATTTTGAAATGGATGAGATTGAAGCAAAATTTGTAAGAAGACTGAAGACTGGATCAGGAAAATATAAAGGGAAGTTGCCTCTTAAATGCTTCAACTGCGGTAAAGTAGGACATTTTGCATCTAAATGCCCTTATAAGAAAAAGATCAGAATCATATATATGAAGAGAAACATTTTTTTAAAAGATATAATAAAGATGATAAACATAAAAAGAAAGGTTTGTGTACAAATGATGTTGATTCCTCAGAAGCTGCAGACAGTGAATCATCATGTGAAGATAAAGAGAATGAGTTTATGCTTATGGCCATAGAAGACCTTGATTATACAGAAAGTAACATGAACGATGAAGATGCTGTAGTTGACATGGAAGGAGAATTGATTAGTGCGTTGGAAGAAATTGATAGACTTGGACTAAAGAAGAAAAAACAAAAACAATTACTGATACAGTATGAAAAGAATGACAAAGAACCTAGTACAGACTGTATTTTGGTAAAAATAGAACTAGAAGAGGCAAAGAAAATAGAAGACATTCTTAAACGACAGTTGGATGAAAGTAAAACAAGATGTGAAAAGTTAGAGGAAGAAGTGGTGACTGTTAAGAAAAAATTAGAGAAATTCCAAACTTTGTATCATCAAATTTTGTTAAGTATTAAAGCCTCATAAGAGTTAAATAATATCTTGAGTAAGCAAAGATATCCTTTGATTAAATATGGTCTAGGCTATGAACAAGGTTCAAGAAGCAGTTACTCAGAGAACAAAGAAATAACTGAGGTGATCAACTTTCAAAGCAGCAAGCAATCAGAATTCACAAAGTCTGCAACCTCCATCAAAGCTGAAGCAAATAACACCAACAGTAATGACAATCTAATGAATGATAAAAGGGATAGAGCTACAGGAACAAAAAGAAATATTATGCAGTCAAGAAAGCATGAAGAAGATATACAACACAGAATGATAAGGCAATCAATTCCAAGAGGACAGCCAAGATTCGGGTACCAAAACTTCTTCAATGGCTGCTGTTTGGGTTGCTCTAATTTTGGTCATAAAGTTGCAAATTGTGACTTTAATTTTAGAAGCATACAACAAAGGATGAATCAAATGCTGCAACATAGAATTTAACGGTCAATGAATAAGCAGGAGCATCATTCTATTCTACCTCCATCTAAAAGAAGAGATCATGCTAGAAATGTCAATTCTTTTGAACTTTTGTACAATGAACCAGAATGTTATATTTTGCATAACTTTGGACACAAGGCAACAAAATATTATTTGAAGAATTATAAATCAGAATCAAGAATAGACTATTCAGAAGAAAAGACAAAAGTATGGAAGAAGAAAGAAATTAATCAGTGTGGTTTGGTACTTTCTGCCCAAAAGAAAAAAAATCCTTGGTATATTGACAGTGGATGCTCCAAACACATGACTGGGGATAAAAGTAAAATTTTGTCTCTAAGAGAACACAAATAAGGAAATGTAACATTTGGAAATGATGCTTCGGAAAAAATCATAGGTAAAGGAATGGTAAGTCTGAATAATGGTAAAGGAAAGGCTCAATATGTTCTGTTTGTAGATGGCCTGAAGCACAATCTTCTTAGTGTCAGTCAGGAATGTGACAAAGGATGTGAAGTTGTTTTCAATTCTAAGGAATGCAAAATTAAATCTGGTTCTTCAGGACAATTGGTTTCCAAAGGTATAAGAACATAAAACAATGTTTATGTCTTGAAAGAAGAAAAGGAGGAATGTCATCTAATCAAGTATGATGAGAGCTTGCTATGGAATAGAAGACTTGGACATTTAAATTTTGATCATATAACTAATATTAGAAACAATGGAGCAGTGAAAGACTTTCCAAAGATATCAAAACCCGGATGATATTGTATGTAAACCCTGCCAAATGGGAAAAATGACTCGAACACAGTTCACATCCAAGAGTTTCCCTTCTTCACATAAACCTCTTCAGTTAGTGCACATGGTTTGTGTGGACCATCAAGGAAGCAAGGTACAGGAAAATAAAACTATTTTATACTAGTTATTGATGATTATTCTAGACGTACTTGGGTTGCATTTCTGAAAGAAAAATCTGAAGCATTTGAAAATTTTTAAGTATTTAAAGCTCTGACTGAGAATCAAACATGAAGAGACTAAAGGCATAAGGTCCGATAGAGGAGGAGAGTTCAGTTCAAGGCATTTCAAGGAATTTTGTGATGAATAGGGTATCAAAAGAGAGCATACAATTCCAGGGACTCCACAGCAAAATGGAGTGGTTGAGAGACAGAATAGATCACTTCAGCAGATGGCAAGATCAATGATGAAAGAAAATAATATTTCTCAAGGTTTTCGGGTAGAGGCAATTCATACAGCTGTTCATATACTTAACAAAGCTCACTTAAGGCCAAATAGTGCTAAAAATCCTTATGAATTATGGTTTGGGAGACCTGCTAAAATTAGGCATTTCAAAGTCTTTGGGAGTAAGTGTTATATCAAGAACAATGATGAGCATCTTGGTAAAATGATGACGGGGTTGATGAAGGTGTTTTCTTAGGTTATGCTACAAACAACAAAGGATACATATGCTATAATAAGAGGTTGCATAAAATGGTTGATTGCATTGATATTAAAGTAGATGAAGGGAGTCATGTAAAAGACACTCATATAAACAATGATGAATCATGTACAGAGGATACAACTGAAGATGAAGAAGAACAGGTCCAAGAATAAAAAAAGGAAGAATCTGAATCAGAGAATGAAGATGCCAAATTACAACAGCAATCAGTAAAACCTCCTTCAAGAATTATTCGAAAAAATCATCCTGAAAGTTAGATCATTGGTGACAAGAATGAAGTTGTGCAGACAAGAAGAAAGTTACTCAAAGATACAGAAAAGTCTCACATTGCCTTTTTATCTATAATAGAACCCAAGAATTTTTATGAAGCTAGTCAAGATGAAGATTAGATAAAAGCCATGAATGAAGAGCTTGATCAGATTGAAAAGAATAATACTTGGAAACTTGTTCCTAGACCAGCAGATAAGAATGTGAGTATTTAAGAATAAGATGAATGAAAAAGGACAAATTGTGAGAAATAAATCCAGATTGGTTTGCAAGGGGTATGCACAAGTTGAGGGACAAGATTTTGATGAGAATTTTGCACCTGTTGCAAGAATGGAAGCTATAAGAATTTTTCTTTCTTATGCCTGTCACAAAAATTTCAAATTTTATCATATGGATGTTAAATCAGCTTTTCTAAATGGAGATCTAGAAGAAGAAGTGTATACGGAGCAACCTGAAGATTTTTCACTGACAGACAATCCTGATTATGTCTCCAAACTGAAGAAGGCACTATATGGATTGAAACAAGCACCAAGAGCCTAGTACTATAGATTGGATAAATATTTACAAGAAAAAGGATTCAAGAAAGGCACTGTTGATAGTAATCTGGACATCAAAACTGAAGGTGATGATTTATTAATTGTTCTAGTTTATGTTGATGACATTATCTTTGGATGTACTAATGCATCTTTTTTCTAGTGGTTTGCTAAGGACATGCAATCTGAGTTTGAAATGTCAACGATTGGAGAATTATCATACTTTCTAGGTCTTCAAATCAATCAGAATTCTGAAGGTCTATTTCTCTCTCAAGAGAAGTATCTGAAGGAGATGTTGAAAAAGTTTCAAATGGAGGATTCTTCACCTGTTAGTACCCATATGATTGTTGGCTGTGAGATTAGCAAAGATTATATCTCACCAGATGTTGATCAAAGAACATACAGGTCAATGATAGGAAGTCTTCTATATATTACAGCAACTCATCCTGATATCATGGGAACCTGATAGGTGAGACGAGATGTGCTCTGCAAAAAACCTATCCCCTACCCTAGCTGCCGCCGGTGCTCATGGCCGCCGGGACTCTACAGGGATGGCTCTTCCGGGCGCTACTGAGAAGGTTTGCCGTCGTATATGGCTAGGCAGACGAGGAGGCACAAGAATCCAGAATAGATGGGATCACTCTGCGCCAGATACATGTCTGGGTTTTTTAACTAATGGAAGGAATGGGAGCGATGGTTATTGTGAAGGCGGCGTAAACGTTTTTTGCATGGAGCCCTTTTTTCCCCCAATGATCCAACCCGATTTGGAGACATTGCAGGAGCTCGCTGCACCCCACATCGTTTCCTGTAACTACTTTGCATCAAGGGCTTTGGTCTTGGTTGTCACGGTTATGACTTGCGTGGAGACTGCACAGCCCGGATCCTCAACAAAACTGAGAATAAGGCTAGAGTGGCCGTTTATATGGCCGTCAGACAAGGAAACAACAGAGACCATTCAGGATCAGCGTTTGCTTTATTTCGAGCACAGAGATAACAAGTCGCGGTGGGTATGGCCTGTCGACCCCTCTTTTAAACAGCTAAAAGACTCTGAGGAGCGTCCACCATCGGTCCATCCAAATGGTGTAAATCGGTATGAATCACAAGATCGATTTTCTGTCAATGGTTTGGGGGTAGAGGATGAAATTTTCCAGATTTTTATAAAAACGCTTTCAGGGAAAACAGTCTTGGTGTGGGTTTCTGCTCAAGATACAGGGGACACTCTAAAATCTATGATAGCGTAGGTAGAGAGAGGGTTACTCTCGAATAACCTTTTACATTCTGTATGGAGGTAAAGTGCTGAATGAGGGTGATAGGCTGAAGGACTGCCAGATTTACAAGAACTCCACATTGCATGTGATGTATCGTTTGCGGGGAGGATCGGTTGGGAAGAGAGGAACAGCAGGCCCTTCTACATACAAAGATGCAGCTCGTGCAAAGGGGCCACAGTCGTCACCAGCTCCAAATTCTTCACCACCCAAGCCGTATATCATGGAGAAACTGGATGATATCCCAACTTTGGAGGTCAAAAATATAGAGGTAACACAACTCTTTAGTAATATTCAAACACATACTCTCATTTGTCGTTTTAATGGCTTCTGGCCCAGATCTTATGATCTTCATAAGTGGATCTACTCAAACTAGACAACAAATTGTCAAATTCTATTATGCTCCAAAGGTTTTTTTGTTGTACATTTTGAATCTGAGGAAGAATATGAGAAGATCATTGAGCAGGGTCCTTGGTTCTGGGGGAGAGCAGGGCTTTTCTGAACCCCCTGGTTTCCAGATTTTGACGCCAACTCTATGGTGGTAACCAAAATGCCGGTTTGGGTGAGGCTGCCAAACCTGCCCCTTCCTTTCTGGCATCATTTAGTACTGGAAGACATTGGCAATCTGCTTGGGAAGTACATCAAAAGGGATACTGATCGGCATGAGCAGGGACTTTTTACTTATGCACGAATCTGTGTGGAGATCGACCTTAGCAAAGGTCTTCCTGATAGAATCAAGCTGATATATGAAAAGCACAAATGGATCCAAGAACTGGACTATGAAAACACTGCTTTTAGATGCAGATTTTGTCATCTAACAGGACATTTACAAGATTTGTGCCCACTTGCAAAACGACATCCCAAAAAGAACCAGGGGAAGAAGACAAAGGGGAAAACATGGCAGGCAGAATATGATCCCCCCACTGATGAGGATTCAGAGGGTGAGGAAAGCGAACCAGAAGAAAAACAAGAAGAGGAGGTCAATGAGGAAAACGTGCATACAGCTGACACTGTGGAGTCACAACAATCAGATTCAAAAGATGCCGGTAAGGAAACACTCACGGAAAACATGCAACTAATGGCTACTTCCCTAACCGGGTCAAAGCGTGCACATGAATCAGAAAATTCAGATTCAGACAAAGAAAAAACCTCTGTTCAGCCAAGAGAGGAGCAGGCAAGTAAAGAGATGGTTGTAGTTGTACCCCAGCAGGGGTGATGGATAGAAGTGAAATCAAAGAAGCGAGAGAAGAAAGAGAAATTAGAGGATTATTATAAAATCCCTAATTCCTAGAAACTTATGTAACAATAATGTTGTTGTTGTTGTTGTTGTTTTTTTTTTTTTTTTTTTTTTTTTTTTTTTTTTTAACTGTAGACCTATGGTCTTGACTTAGTTGTGCTTATGCACTTACAGAATGTAATTTTGTATCGCTTCGGCTTGAAATAAAATTACGCTTTTTTTTCTTGGAAAAAAAAAAAAAAAAAAACTCATCCTGATATCATGCATGCTGTTGGAATGGTAGGAAGATTTCAGTCTGCTCCCAAACAAAGTCACTTGGTAGCTGTGAAGAGAATTTTCAAATACTTGAAAGGAACAATGACTTATGGTCTCTGGTATCCTAGGAATCAAAACTTTTAGTTGATTGCATATTCAGATGCTGACTGGGAAAACTGTTTGGATGAAAGAAAGAGCACTAGTGGAGGTGCATTCTTCTTAGGCGATTCATTAGTAGCATGGATGAGTAAAAAGCAAGGTTCTATCTCTCTATCTACTACTGAGGCTGAATACATAGCTGCTACAACATGTTGTACACAGGTATTATGGATGATACAAACTCTTGCTGATTTGGAGGTGAAATATTTTGAACCAATTCTTATTCACTGTGATAACACAAGTGCCATTAGTGTGTCAAAGAACCTTGTTCTTCATTCCAAGACCAAACACATTCCAATCAATTATCATTTTTTAAGGAAGTAGGTTACAAACAGAGTTGTCCAATTATATTTCATTCCTTCTAAAGAATAGATTGCTGATATCTTTACTAAACCCTTATCCAAAATCCAGTTTGAATATATACACCAGAAGTTGGGTGTCATATCTTGTTTCAACTAACTTGTTCACTTTGGCAGGGGGAGTTTGTTCTTATTGCATATCTGATGTAATTCTGAGATGGTTCCAGAATGTTTTATTTGCTGGTTTTTGAGTTAATCTTGATAGGGGGAGATGTATTGTCATGTTTTCTTTGACATTGATGTCAAAGCTGGGGGAGAAGTTCAGGTAGTTGCAGATGGCAAGTAGCCGGTGATTACACTTGAAACATCATAAATTTTAGGTTTCCATCAATGCCAAAGGGGGAGATTGTTGGAACTATGATTCAATTGTCATTGATGGTGGGAAAGCAAACAAGGCGGGTGACTCAAACCATACAAACTTCAGTTTACTAAAGATGCGACTGAGTTTGAAATACAAGAAAAGAATGTTGTTAGACAACTGCAACTCAGACAACTCTGACTCAGACAAGCTGTGACTTAGACGGCTGCAACTCAGACAGTTGTGACTCAGACAAGCTGTGACTCAGATGGATGGAACTCAGACGGCTGTGACTCAGACGGCTGCGACTCAGATGGCCGTGACTCAGATGGCTGAGCCTCAAACGGCCATGACTTAGACAACTGTGACTTAGACGACTGAGACTTAGATGGTCGTGACTCAGATAGCCATGACTCAGACAAGCTGCGACTCACAAAAATTTATTTATTAGTCAGTTACAACGTGTAAGTTCTGGAAGTCAAAGAGATAGTTCAATTTTCAAATTGGGAGTTAAAGAGAGTTTCAGTTTTAGAATTGGAATATCTGGAAGTTAAAGAGACCAAGGCATATAACTTCGGCATCTATAAAAAGCAATTGATGAGAACATAATTAGTGTGAGATTTGAGAGGATGAAGAGGAGTGGTTGTTGATGAAGCTATGATTCGAAGAAAACAATTCAGAAGAAAAATGTATGGCTCAATTTAATGAAGAACATAATGCCCATAAACTCAAGCTGTAGTAGCACAGAACAAAAATGAAAAGGGATTGTACTGATATATCTGAACCAGTGTGATATAATTGACTGAAAATTTCTTAACAATTCAGAAGAAAAATTTGTGGCTCGATTTAATGAAAAATAGAATGCCCAGAAACCCAAGCTGTAGCAGCACAGAACAAAAATGAAAAGAGTATGTACTGATATATTTGAACCAATGATATAATCGACTTAAAAATTATTACATAGGGTGGAAGGGAGGTGCTAGGGAGGATTGATTTCCTCTGTAAATCAGGTTGATGCCTGAATATTGGGAGTGGGTGCTTCCCTCTAGTAGGTGATAGAAAAACATGAGAGTTGGTGCTCTCAACAAGTTGCAGCTTGTTAAACAGAGGTTGTAGTGTCATCTTGAGTTGGTGCTAAAAAATAAATGATGTACAGGAGTTAAAAGACTGCTTATCATTCTAAGAAGAAGAGGTTTTTTCCCTTTATGGGTTTCCTCATGAATATTTGTGTCTGTGTACATTGTATGCGTGATTGATGATTACTTGTGCTATTGCTTATCTTGTTCATTATCTTGACAATAATTTTTAATGGTAATGAAGTTATAAAAGGGACTAAAATTGTTTAAGCATAACACAACTGATTCACCCCCCATCTCAGTTGTATTAATAACAGTAACACATTGTGACCTAAATTTCAAGGGAGATTTTCTTTCATACAAGTGGGATCTATTTTCCTCATCCTTTTTGGAGTAAGCTAAAGTTTTTGTTCGATAAGGTTAATAAAATTGAAGTGATTTAGATAAAGAAAGAGTTGATATTTCGAGAACCCCATTCCTTTGAAAGGATTGAGGACTATTTCGCTTACATAAAAAAAGATACAATTGAAATTGGGTGAATGTTGCAAGAGTTTTCCAAAGAAGGATGGACAACTCCTTGAATTAGTCCTAATGAATTTGAGGACACCTTATGATGTATTCTTCTACTCATTTTGAACTAATTGGATGTCACACAAAGAATATGATGAGGATTTAACCTTTGATACATTCTGTGATTTATTGATCAAGGATAAAAAAAGGTTGCTTGACGAAGGGAATCTTGGTAGAAGACACTTGGCTCACTTAATCAAAGGCAAGGTAAAGAAAATTTATGAAGAACAAGGTCAACCAGAGTGTATCGACCACCCTACTAAAGGAAATATCAACAAGTCAACATAAACCAAGAATAATCGAAAGAAGAAAACCTGCCACTATTGTGGAAAGGTGGGACATGTGAAGAAACCTATTGGAAGAAGACAATGGACTTGGAAGAAAAGGTCAAGAATATTGAATAAGGAACACAAATTGGTCCTTCAGTCAAGTCACATGTTGATAAATTCACCTTTTTTGTAATCACTTCCCAGGAATTATATGCTCACACCACTCAAACCAAATGGATAGTTGATTCTTGTTGCACTCGTCATATGGATAAGGATACTTCTATGTTCTCTTCCTTAAGTGGAGTCCAGAATAGAACATTTAAATAGATGATTATTATGATCACATGATCACTAGAAGCGAACATGTTGAATGTCAACATGGTCAAATCTACATTTTTTATCATGTGCCTAGCTTGAGCACAAACTTGTTGTTGGTTTCTCAACTTACACAGACTTGTAATACTGTTGAGTTTTGGTCAAAATGATTTATTGTAAAGTATGTAAGCCATGACAGGGAATCTATTTCTTCAGGATATTTATATCCCAAAGACAAATTATATAAATTATGTGACTCTCCTAGGAATTATTTTCAATCGACTAGACCAACTACACTCATTGCTTAGAATGATGACAGAAGTCAAATTTGGCATGAACGACTTGGGCATCTGAACTTTTAAAGTTTGAAGATGATGGTAAAAAAGAATATGGTTACTGGTCTCCCAAATATTGTTCAACCTAATGGATTTGGTAGGGGATGTGCACTTCAAAATCATCATCAGGTACCCTTTGATTCCAGGAAAGAAAGATGAGCAAATGACTAACTGGAACTTGATCACAATGATCTTCATTGGATAAAAAAACCCTCTTAGTAGGTGTGAAGTATATTTTAACCTTCATTGATGATTTCTCTATATTTACATGGGTATATTACTTGGAAAATAAGAATCATGTTTTTGAAAGATTCAAGGAATTTAGGGCATTGGCTAAGAAGTAATGTGGCTAACCTATCAAGTGCTTGAGATTAGACAATGGTGGAGAATATGTAAATTGACCATTTGAATAATATCTCTTGCAAAATGGTATTTCTTGGTAGAGATATGTCCCTCACACCCCTCAACAGAATGGATTTGCAAAGAGGAAGAATAGGACTTTGGTAGAAATGGACCAAGGCCTACTACAAATTGAATATCTTCCATCTAAATTTTGGGATGTTATTTTTTGCTCAAAATATCTCCCGTGACTTTGTTTTGACTAGAGTTGTAAATGACATAACTCCAGTCAAGAAGTGGAGAGGAAGAAAACCCTTTTTCAGACACCTCGAAACCTTTGGATGTATCATTTGCTTGGGTGTATATAGTGATAATTGTAGGAAGGACTCATATGTAGAGAGTCATGCTTCCACATTACCGTAGAGATTCATGCTTCAACATAATTGATATAATAATACTAATGAAAATTACCACTAATACACCCAATACGACATCAATAATATGTAATGAGCCACAATATAGGGGGTAATGTGGCAACATTTAGGGCTCAAAATTCCCCTCCCCTTCATACAAGTGTTTTAATCAATGCTTGATTAATTGTGGATGATTCTGTATGAAATAATCATCTTACCATGTTGAATCTTCAATTGGTAAGTTCTTCCACTTAATGAGGTACTCAGTAATAGTTCGATTGCATAGTTGTTTGGTCCTTGTTTCTATGAATTGTTCAAGTTCCAAAATGAATTTTCCTTCTTCATCAAGCTCTAGAAATATATTTTGAATTGGGATCTCATTTCCTATTACCTTCTTTAAGTAAGAAGCATGGAAAATTGGGTGTACCATTGAAGTGAAGGGAGGTCCAATTTGTAAGCCATGCTACCAATCTTTTGCAATACTTTATAAGGACCATAGTACTTGGGTGCTAATTTATTGTCTTTATTTAATTGCTTGAGGGACATATGTTTTTAGGGTTGCATCCTCAGAAATACCCAATCCCCTTCTTCAAAAATCCTTTCACTACGATGTTGATCTGCTTGTTGTTTCATCTTGTTTTTTGACATAGCCAGGTTGTATTTTAGTAAATAGAGAACTTCTTGTTGGTGCTCTAGGTGATCTTCCACAACTTTAAATTTATATTTTCCTTTTAATGGAGATGTGATAGATGGAGGATAATACCCATAAAGTTCCATAAAATGATACATTTTGTATGACACATGGAAGGAAGTATTGTACCGCCATTCTACCAAAGATAACCATTTCACCCACTGTGTTTTTTTGTCAGATGCAAAGCATTGAAGGTATCCTTCCATATATTTGTTCAATGTCTCATTTTTCCCATCAGATTGAGGATTATAGGATGAACTATGAGTCAACTAGGTACCCAAACAAGAAAATAGTTAAGTCCAAAATTTTCCAGTGAAAATTGGATCTCAATCACTAACAACAATCTTTGGGTTTCCATGTAACTTCTGAATTGTTTCCATGAAGGTTGCATCAACTACACTTAAATTAAAAGGGTGAGAGAATGACAAAATGTGTGCATACTTTGTGAGTCTATCAAAAACCACCATAATAACATTCTTCCCTTTTGACTTGGGTGGACCTGTGATAAAATCCATTGAGACTTCCTCCCAGCGCTAGAAAGGTATTTCTAATGGTTGTAAAATACCTGGAGTCTTAACTATTTCAACCTTATTTCATTGGAAAACCAAACATTCTACCATGAACCTTTGAACATCAGATTTAAGACCTTACCAAAAAAATTACTTCTTGACCCTCTAGTATGTTTTTAGGAATCTTTGATTTCCAACCAATAGGAGAGGTGTGTAATTCCAAAAGGATCTTTTGTTTGAGTTGGGTGTTCTTACATATATATAAGTGATCCTTATACCATAGTAAACCATTTTTACACAAAAAAGTATTTGATACACTAGGATCCTTCTATAGCTTTTGAATGTGTGTCCACATAGATTACTCATTCTTCAGTTCTTACCTTACTTCAACTACCCAATCGGGTTGTATAATTGAAATCGTAAAATGTAATTCCCAACATCCTCATCCTTCATGGAGATTGCATCTTCCACCACGTCATGTTTTCCTTTTTATAGATGATTTCAAATTCATATCCCAAACTCGTGTATACTCGTTTTTGTTTCTCTTCTAATGATAGTCTCTATTCTAAGAATTATTTAATACTATCATTATCTGTTTTGACCTTGAAGTGCCTGAATATTAGGTAAGGATGCCATTGCTTAAGTGCATGTAGTATTTCAATCATTTCCTTCTCATAAATGGGTTTATGTAAGTTCTTACCCTTGATTGGTCAACTTTCAAAAGCAATTGGATGTCCTTATTGCATTAGAACTACATTGATTCCATTTCCTGAGGCATCACATTCCACAATGAAGGTTTTTGTGAAGTATGGTGTGTTCAAAATAGGATCTTTGCACATTGCCTCTTTAAGTTTTTCAAAAGATTGAGTTTCCTATGGAGTCCAAGAAAATGCTTCCTTCTTCAATAATTTTATTAAAGGCGTTGCTATTCTTTAATAGTTCTGAAGAAACTTGCGGTAGTACCTTGTCAAACGTAAGAATCCTCTAATATTATGTAAGTTTTTGGAAATCAGTCAGTCCATCATGAATTTAATTTTCTTAGGATCTACCTTGACACCTTCATGAGATACAATATGATGCAAATACTCTACCCCCTTTATCCCAAAGAAACATTTGGAAGGTTTTTCATATAGCTGTTGCTCCTTTAGTAGTTGTATCACCCTATCAATATGTTGAACATGTTCTTCTAAGACTTGATATAAATTAGTATATCATCAAGAAATACTACCACAAATTTTCTAAGGGCTTGAAAATGGAATTCATCAAACCTTGAAGTGTGAAAGGTGCATTTGTAAGTCCAAAAGGCATGACCATAAATTTATAATGACCTTCATGAGTTCTGACTGGTTTTTTGAGGGATTCCTTCTTCCTTCATTCTAATATGATGATACCGTAAATGAAGATCCAACCTTTTGAATTAATTTGCTCCATGTAGTTCATCTAACAATTCATCAATGATAGGAAGGTGAATGCTAAGCCAGTGAGCTCAACCATAACAATTCATCAATGATAGGAAGGAGAATGCTAAGCCAGTGAGCTCAAACATAAAGCTACATGCATCTCAATTGGTCTCAACTATCTTTGGCACCCACATTACCTACCACACCCAACACAAGAAATGTCCCCTTCTCTGCAACACGTTTCCTCGAGCACCCATTCCTTCAATTGTCATTCAGGGAGGGCATAGAAAGGTCCAAGCTACTAAACCTTCAGATATTTCTTCCTACATTGGGTTTATCAAGCAATTCCACCCTCTAATACATCTCAGCATTCAATTGTCTCTTGGAATCTCTGTTTTTTTACCACACTAATTTGCAACCATGAAACTCAATTTTCAAGCTTCCAAATATAGGTCCTCCCACAAATTTTTTGGATTTTGACCCTCTAAAATTCGCCCAAGATTTGGGTCTATGGATTCTCTAGTAGATTTCACGTCTCACGCAAGTTTATAGGTTTTTTTGACAATCTAAAACATGGCTTATTCCCTAGTTACGATTTATGTTGTTTCTCTCACTGGGAATGCATATAATGCTGAAAATTGGTGTCCAATTCCCCCCCCCCCCCAATGCAATGGAAAATGAATGGAAATGAATTACCAAGATATAAATTGACTTATGGGTAGAAAAATCTGAGCCCATACTCAGCGATACTAATTTTTGGGCTGTTCCCATGATCCATTAAATTCATGAGCTGATTTCTCAACTACCTTCTTACAACAAAAATAAATATCAACAAGGAAGTCCACCAAGGTATTTGCTTACCATTTATGGCTCATGGGTTCTCCGGATGATACTTGGAAACAAAGGATTTAATCCCACAACCCCTCTCCTCTTCCTACTGGATAAACACAACCCCCTATTTTTTTTTCTTCCATAGCTAGCTCTTAGATTATTCATTTGAATTATAAATATGTACATTATTTTTACCTCTTTTCTATGGCTGAATAGCACATGTCCACAAAATATAAAATATCCGCCTTATAATCTGAGCATTCACTAATGGGGCCTTGGCCTTGAGCTTCATGCTATGAATTGTACTCCACATATTTACAATATTTACATATCAAACAAATAATTCCAAGGGTCAAAATGGGGGTATTACATTCCCTTCCCCCTTAGAAAAACACCATCCTCGGTGTTCTCAAAACTTAACAAAAATGGGTATGCCTCTCTCATGGAATCCTCTATCTCCTATGTAGCCTCATCGGGACCAAGGTGCTTCCATTGCACCTTTACTTTTCTGATGGCTGGGTTTCAGAGCAATGTTATCTTCTTGTCAAGGATGTGCATAGGTTTCACTTGGAACTCTCCCTCGGGCTCCACCTGAATCACATTCCAATCAATTATATGATTAGGATCATGTATATACTTATTAATCAAATAAATATGAAAAACATTATGAGCTCTCATGTTAACATGTAATGCAATCCTATATGCAACTAGACCTATCCTATCAAGGACTTCGAATGGCCCACAATATCTTGATGCCAACTTGGCACAACTTCCCAACTTTAGGGAACTTTCCCTTGGCTTTACTCTCAAATAGACATGATCCCCAACTTGTGCATCTTTTTTAAATATGTGTAGCTCTTCTGCCTATCTTGGGATTCCTTTAAATTCTTCCTAATGTTAATGATTTCTTGTTCCAATTCCTTGAGCATTTAAAGCCCAAGTATTATTCTATTTATCGGATTATCCCAAATCACTGGAGTTCTACATCCTTTGCCATAAAATGCCTCAAATGGACTCATTCCCAATGATGCTTTATGTCCATTATTGTATGCAAATTCTACCAAATGTAGGCAATCCTCCCACTTGGATGGCTTATCCATCACATACATCCTCAACATATCCGAAAGAAATTGATTTACCCTATTAGTTTGACCATATTTTTAGGGATGATACGATGTGCTAAAATTCAATTGAGTTCCCAATTCTTGAAATAATCCCTTCCAAAAATTGGATGTGAACTTTGCATATCAATCTGATACTATTGCTTTGGGTAACCCATGTAATCTAAATATCTCCATGAATATATTATCTATGTCACTTGTTTATGAGTGGAATTGAATGGGATAAAATGAGATGCCTTTGATAGTTTTTCCAACACAACAATGATTGAATCATGTTTCCTTATTGTCATTGGAAAACGTGTTATAAGGTCTACAGAGATTACTTCCCACTTCCATTCCAAAATGGGTAAAAGATGCAACAATCCTGCTGGATGGTGATGCTCTACCTTGACTTGTTGGAATTTTTGACATCAAGAAATGTATTCCACTACATCCTTTTTCATCCCATGCAAAAAATATTGTTTCCTTGTTGCTGTTATTTTCTTTTGATATCCTGCATCTCCAGAGTATAGAATTTGATGAATTTCATCCATTACTACCTTCTTCAAATATGCAAAAATTGGAATATACAATCTACCTCTATAAACAAGAAGATCATCTTCTCCAAGTTGATATCCTTCACACTTTTCATCTAAATTTCCTTGGTGCAATTTCTCTTTTACTTGAAGCGAAGTCTCATCTTTATTTTGGGCTTCAAAACTCTTGTTCTCAAATCTAATTTGCACATACTTAAGGCTACTACATGAATTTTTTTGCTAAGGGCCTCTACAACCTTGTTCTCATTTTCTTTCACATCTTTGATTTCAAAATCAAATTCACACAAAAAATCCAGCCATCTAGCTTGCCTAGCATTTAAGCTTGGCTGATCAAACAAATACTTTAAGTTCATGTGGTCTGTTTTAAGCTTAAACCTTCTTCCTAGAAAATAATGCCTCCACATCTTGAGGGCATGTACTATGCCTACTAGTTCTAAACAATGAGTTGCATAATTCTTTTCATGCATAAGCACTCCACCTAGTACTTCAATGCAAGCATTTGTGCATACTACAAAATATTTCTTCGGATCCACAAACTTCAAAACATGGGCTCTAGTAAGTAACTTCGTCAATCTCTGAAATCTTTCTTCACGTTTTTCAGACCATACAAAATTTACATTCTTTATTTCCAGCGATGTGATTGGATGAGTGATCTTGGAGAATCGCTCAATGAACCTCCTATAATATCCTGCAAGACCCATAAAATATCTAACATTTGTGACATTCTTTGGAGTAAACCAATTCATTATGGATTCAATATTTTCCAGATCCACTGCAGTTCCTTCTTCTGAAATAATATGAC
Organism: Larix kaempferi; assembly: GCA_027924585.1. Classification (NCBI taxonomy): domain Eukaryota; kingdom Viridiplantae; phylum Streptophyta; class Pinopsida; order Pinales; family Pinaceae; genus Larix; species Larix kaempferi. The sequence goes on along the minus strand of BSBM01000985.1, from coordinate 3,150,475 downwards.
CCAAATACTATACCCTTGTTTGATAGAAGTCACACTTACTTAGCTTTGCATACAATCGGTTCTCTCTAAGAACTTGTAATACCATTCTTAAGTGTTCTGCATGTTCTTCTCCAGTCTTTGAGTAAACAAGAATGTCATCCATGAACACTAACACAAAATTATACAAATATTTGATAAAGATGCTATTCATGAGACACATGAATGTCATGGATGCATTGGTAAGACCAAATGGCACCACCGTGAACTCATAATGGCCATATCTCATCCAGAAAGCTATATTGTGAATTTCTTCTTCTTTTATTCTCATTTGATGATAACCAAATCTCAAGCCAATATTCGAAAACACTTTGGCTCCCTTCATTTGATCAAACAAATCATCAATTCTAGGCAATCTGTACTTATTGACTGTCAATTTTTTTAGATTCATGTAATCAATACATAGCCTTAAAGTCTCATCTTTCTTCTTTACAAATAACACCGGTGCTTCCCAAGGAGACACACTTGGCCTGATATACTTATTTTCCATTAATTCTGGTAGCTGCATTTTTCACTCTAGGAATTCTAGTGTGCTCATTCTATAAGGATCTTTGGAAATTGGGGTTTCCCCTAGGACAATATTGATTTTAAAATCAATGTCCATTTTTGGTGAAATTCCTAGCACTTCATAAGAAAACACAGATTTAAACTCTTGCAAGAACCAATAATCCTCTATATTTGGACCATTGTCCTCTGTTGAATCTGATATATGGAGTGCATATAGCTAGAAAAATTTCTTTTAAAACCTCCTTAACTGCATGGATGACATCTGTCTTACTAAAAATTTCTTGGGAATCCCTTTCACCACTCTTGGCCTTCCCTCTTCATCATTTCATTAAAGGACCTTGTCATAGCAATCTACCTTGGCTCTATGCTTTTCCAACCAATCCATACCATTAAGAGCATCATACGATCCTAATGGTAGGACATTTACATTTAATTTCGTGAGGAGTACATTCAAATATATGGGGCACTCCATCACTATTTCACTCACTTTTTTTTTCCCTATGGTTAATTGAACTAGCCAAGACTTATCATGCTTCATTTTTATAAGAGAACAATTTTCAGCAACTTTTGGAGTAACATAACTATGAGTATATCCTGGATCAATCGAAACATAAATAGATTTTGTAGCAAGCTTACCTTCAACTTCCACTATTGTTGATTGATGGTTTTCCTGATGGTTATCCAATGCTGCGTAAATTTGGGGAGTTTCCCTCATCATACCCTCCACTGTAAATGCTTCTTCTAAGTTATGAAATCCTCGAGGGTTCTCTCTTCGATGTGGATAGTCTTTAAGCATGTGGTTTTCTCCACATCCCCAACAATGAGTCTACTGCAACTGTTGGCTTGATTCCACTTCGTGCTTGATGTCCTTGTTGGAAATTTCTTGGTTGATTCCTAAATGGTGGAGAGTTGAATCCACTTCTCCTTTGGTCAAATATTCCCTTTGGGTTTCCTTTCAATGTTGGACGAACTTCTAATTTTCCTTTACTCTGCTCATAACAATATATTTCCATTATGATGGATTCATCAAGATTTGGTGGATTAACAAAGACAATCCTGTCTCTATAATTTTGGGGCAGACTTCCAAGTAAGCTTTGAATTTTTATCCTTTCATCTTTGACGTAATCTACACACCTCAACAATTCCAAAAACTTATGGACATGTTCTTAAATAGAATTATGTCCTAATTTTATTTCATTGAACTCCTTCCCCTTGTTATTATAATACCTAGAAGATAGGTAATTTTCCTTGAAATACTTTTTAAATCACTCCCAGTTGATCCTTCTTTCTTTGATTCCTTTTACTTGCATGAGATGCTCCCACCAAATTGAAGCTCTTCCATTAATAATTTAAATAGAAGTTATGGACGTTTCATTTCCTAAGTAGTCCTGGATTCTAAAATATTTCTTCATTCTAAAAATCCATGCTTCTATTTCCTGACCTATCTTACTTTCTCCATCAAATGTGGGTGGTCTCACCTTCCTCAATTCTCCTTGTGGAATCCTTTTAAAATTCTTTCTTCTTTCAAATCTGCTAGGAGTGTGCTTTAGGATACTTGAGAACCTTGAGAATTGGGTGACCTTCTAGAAGGAGATCTTGACAAGGATACCCTATGTACCCTGCTCAAAGAACCATTTCTTGGACTTGGAGTCATATTTCTAGTGCGACTTCTAGAGCGGCTTTCTACACTTCTTCTTTCTTGACCAACATTGCAAGATGATACCTATGCTAAAATATCATTGATACTCTGAAGGATAGAAATGTTAATTTGGTTCTACTCTTCTTGAGCCTTGATCAACTTCTCATTGTTTCAACCAAATTTTGGGGAGTGATTTCTATCTCCTCCCATTGGATTTTGTCTCAACACTTTCTCCTTGCATATTTTATCCTAGTACATCCTCATCATGTTCACAGGGGTCTTGGGAATCATTCATGGTTACCATTTGATTTTGGAGGATTTTCCTTATGCTTGTTGCCCTCTGTTGCAACTGTCCAAATATTATCAACTGCAAAAACTATGCATCATAGAGATATTTATTAGGCATATAACTAATACATGCTATGACACACAAATGTTAATCTTTCATAGAATTATTCTCATGGAATAATTCATGGGTCTTTGAGCCATCATTGTTTTTGTTTCATTTATGCATTATGGAAACTACCTTTTATTGACAATTTGGTCAGATTAAGGTTATAGGGAATTTTTTGTTCTAATCTCTGAGACATCTGAATTCCTCACTTAGATTCTAACTGTGCACATATGTTCCCCTATGAATAATATGTCCAACTCCTATCTTCAGGACTTATTATGATATTGGACATGAGATTACATCCTCCCAAAAATCCTAATTCTGCCCAGTTCTGCACTGTTTCTACAGTTGCAATTAGCTTCAGATACCAACTTCAGCCATCTGCAGAAGAAAATATAGGAGGAACTATATTTTTTTTCTATCGGGAAATATTAGAACATATAAAAAGGATCACTTAGAAGCGTTTATATATCTAATCCAATGCTTTAGTCAACCTCTATAAAATTTTGGGTTTGACTACTTTTATCTTTTGCACTTTTTCCTAGACTTGGAATTTTTAGCAAAATTGGATATCTTATAAAATAAGCATTTATGGAAAAACTTTTTCTAATGAAAGTTGTCCATTTTAATGATTAGGTAATATGTTGAGTTCAAAAATATTTCTGGTTTCGACATCTAGGGTCATTTTTACCTCCTGCAATTTTCAAAAATCCCCAAAAAGTGCTTCGGAATAGTGGATTTTGACCTTTTTTTGCACCTCAACTTCACGTGGGATTCACACCTTTTGGAATTTGGCTCCAATATCCGAGGGTTAGATGCATGCCTGGTCTATCACCGCACCTTAACAATTTTATCCCAAATCAGGCTCCCATCTGGTCTCTAGAAATTGATCTTTGAAAGTCACTAATTTGAAATTTATGTCAAATTGGAGCAGGATGGGCTCGGGTCTCTCACAGTCACTTATGTGACCTTTTTCAATGGAATCTGAATGCTTCAGGTCTCATCAAATTATGATCTAAGATGTGCACTAATAATTGTCGATGTGCGAATGCACACCGACGACCGCTAACCGACAACTGCCAATAGACGACCTCCACAAACCTATACTCCACTGCATGCACAGACCTTTCTCTGTCGTCGATTCCTTGAAGCACATTTTGGAAGCCTCATAGATGAGTAACGATGAAATACGACCGCCAACCAATGACCTTCACGGACCTTTATTCTCATTGCGCTTGCAGACCTTTCTTTGTGGCCTATTCCTCGAGATAAATTTTGGAAACTCCGCAGATGCGTGCCGATGACAGACGACTGAAATCCAACTACCATCGTCTGAAAACCTTTGTAGACCTTTTTGTTCACTGTGCTCACAAACTTTTTTTCATGGAATCTTCCCGCTGTTCCCGTGAACCTTTCTCTTAGGCTCCCCATAACTTCTCTTCGTGGTATTCCTCGCATATGCACGTAGACAAATGATGATCGACACCGATCGACAACCAACTCTGACCAATGAACATCGTGAATATATACTCTGTTAAACCTGGAAACTATGGACGTCATCCACCCACATATCCTTCTAGCATAGTTGGTACACATCATTCCCTCTCTTTCCCACATGGCACAGATGGGGTCAACCTCAAATTTTCCCAATTTGTCATTTTCAAAAGTGGTAACATCTCACTAAGAATGTAGTTTTTGGAAAAGCTAATGTTGGGGTTATTGTTGGTTGAAATCAAACACATGAATAGACAGTACCTTCCCAACAAATTTCCCACCTACCATTATCTAGCATGCAAGTTGAGGGTGCATTGTGAATCATACCCATTGATCATGATTTCTTCTCTCTGCTAATAAATCTGCAGGATCAAAATTTCTCCAAAATTACTTAATTCAATCTGCTAGTCCTGTCGGAAGTATACATATAAAATTATGGGATTGGTGAAAACACCATCTGTAAATTTAAATCCATGAATTTTTACAAAAACATTGTCATAATTTCCTGCATGTGGGTGTGGATTCTAGCCCAAATAGCCCTAATGCTACAACCATTCACTCAAATACCACTATGCCATGTCCCCACCCATCAACCGACCATGGAGGGGACATGAACTATCTACGGGGTTCTAAATTTTTGACCCCATGGCCTTATTATGAAATTCATGAGAATTTAAATGCATGTGTAGATGCATAAATATAGACACATTGGAAATAAATCTATGCACACACACATCACACATATACCAACATTTTCATCACAAGCATAACAATAAAAATCAGACACAGTTAACACATTAGTAGATTAACAAGTTAACACTTATCTTTTAATTGAAGTTTTCCAAGCAATTGGTTATGGAAGAGAAACATTCCACCCAACCATAGGCACTCTGTCCAACACTTTATCTCTCTGGGAATAGGCCACCCCAGAGTTGGGCTATGTATCCACTAAGGACGAACTACACAGGCTCATTGACAGTCATAGGAACACATTCTCATGCTAAGCCAATGCATAGTTGGGTTTATAGAGCATGAAGGGAGACAAGGAAGCTGGACTTTGATCCAGTGATCTCAACCATAGAGCTACATGCATCTCAATTGGTCTCAGATAGCCTTGGCACCCACATTACCTACCACACACAACACAATGAAGGTACCCTTCTCTTCTACATAGTCCCTTGGGCGCCCCTTTCCTCTAGTGTTACTTAGGGTGGAAATAGAAAGGTCCAAGCTACTAAACCTTCAGATATTTATACCTACATTGGGTTTATCAAGCAATTCCACCCAGTCCATCTAAAACTTCAATTGTCTCTTGGATTCTCAGCTTTCTGACCACACTAATTTGCAACTACGAAATTCAATTTTTTGGCTTCCAAATATGGGTCCTCCCATGGATTTTTGGGCTTTTGACCCTCTCAAAATTTCCCTAGGATCCAGGTTTGTCGATTCCCCACTAGATTTCATGACTCACACGAGTTTATGGGCGTTTTTTGATAGTCTAAAACATGACTTATTCTCTATTTATGATTTATGTTGTTTCTCTTGCTGAGATTACATAGCATGTTGAAACATGGTGTCCAATTCCCCCCTGAATGGAATGGGAAATGAAGGGAAAAAAATTCCTAAGAGAGAAATTGAATTTTGGGTACCAAAATCTAATCCCATACTCAACCATACGAATTTATGGGTTATGCCCATGCTTCCCTTAAATTCATGAGCTAATTTCTCAGCTGCCTTCTTACAACATAAATAAATATCAACAGGGAAGTCCACCGGGGTAGTTGCTTACTATTTATGGCTCATGGGTTCTTAGGATGACACTTGGAAACAAATGATTTAATCCCATAACCCCTCTCCTCTCCCTAGTGGATAAACGCAACCCCCTCATTTTTTTGCTTCCATAGCCAGCTCTTAGATCCTTCATTTGCATTATAAATGTGTACATTGCTTTTACATTTTTTCCATGGTTGAATAGCACATGTCTAAAAAATATAAAATACTTTCCTATATAAGCTGAGCATTGACTAGTAGGGCCTTGGCCTTGATCTCCAAACTATGAATCATACTCTGCATATTTACAATATTTACATATCAATCCAATAATTCCAAGGGTCAAAATGGGGGTATTACATTAATTGAAATTATTTTTCTTCCCATGAAAATTTCATGAAAAGTTCTTGAAAATCAAAAGTCATTTTTCCCAATGATTGTAACCATTGAACCCCTAAGACACCATCAGCACCACCCAATTGGATAGAAATAATTAGAATATTCAATACATATTATCCCATAATAAGATTTATATTATGGCATTTCCTTGAGCAATTGATAGTTCCTCCATCTACAATCATTACTTGAAACTCTAGTGCTGGATATACAAAGCAATTAAGAGCTCTAGCTAGTTTACAAGAATGAAATTGTAAGTATTTCCAGAATCAATCAACAATGTTACCTTTTTCTTTTTGATATATCCTTCGATATTGAGAGTTTGGGGAGTTCTAATTCCATCCAATGCATGAAAAGATATGGCGGGAGTAATCGCTTCAGGAGTAATCTCTTATATTTATTCAACTTGAGATGGTTCCTATTCTTTTGATTCTTCCTCTTAATAATCTATGTAAAATAATTTCTTCTCACCTCAATTATGTCCCTTACTATACTTTCTATCACAATTAAAGCATATACCTTTTTCTCTTCTTTCATCCACTTGTTTGGGTGTCAATATTTGAGATGGGTTAGAAGAAGGAACATTATTCTCTCTATATGTGTAAGAAGTGGACATTTTAGTAGCCATCACCATATTTTTACTTTCAACCTTCCTTGCCTCCATGAAATCCTTCTCTTAGGATGTTTGTTCAAAGAGGCACACCTCATGTTGGATGTTATCCTTCAAGGTTCCAATAAAAATATCCTACAATTTATCATCTGGTATGCCATCCACTCTAAGACTCAACATTTAAAACTGTTGAATGTGATCGCTTACTAGACCTTTCTTCCTTCGATTTATCAATTGTGTAAAGAATCAATTGCTCTTAACATCATCATGGTATGATATCAAATATTCTATAAAAATGGAACAAGAGATAATGGAGTTCTTTTTTCATTCACAAATCCATTGATACCACACAAACTGATCATGTTCTAAATATAAAGATGCAATAGGTACATTTTGGAGATTTGGCTCCTAGTGTATATCAAATAATTGCTCCATTTGGAATATCCATGTTATGGGGTCCTTGCCATCAAACTTCCTCATGTCAATCTTAGGGATTTGGATACCCATTGGGGACCATGCCAAGTTACTTCCATTATTAGAATCAATTCCTCTTAGAATATTATTATTAATGGAAGGTTGCTCAACATGGACACCATCTTTATCTTCTTGAGTACCCCAGGACACATCATCACCTATAGGGATATTTTCCCTTGAATTTTGTATGAGATTGAAAATCCTTCTCATATTTTCCTCCATCTTATTATCCATATTGCCCATAATATTATCCTCTAAATTAAGTAAACCAATCATTTCCACAGACCCATTAATCATATCTTCCAGCTTGGACATTCTGAAAGATAGATCTTCACTTTCATCGTAGGTCAAGGATGAATACTCGGGTGGTTTGATTGGAGTATGATTTTTTCCACTGCCTTTTGGTAGAATTTTGAACAATATAAATATATATCAAACCTTGTGTCCCCCTCAAATAGATCCTTCTACTAAAATTTATTTCAAAATTTAAAGTGGCGTACCTTTTTCCAACCCTGATATGAAGACTGATTCCCATCTAAGGAAACCCTGAAATTTCATCCCCCCTCGGTCTAAAATTATTCTTGCAATAGCATGATATGTCCTCTCTTCAATTTCATAAGTCTGACCTAATTTTGATGTGCCAATAAAAGAATATGGTGAATTTCCCAACAATTGTTGTTTTTGGTCCTTTCAAAAGAGCGAAAGTGTACGGAATTCCACATGTCCAATTTTTCTAATCTAAGTCTGAAATTGCTATCAAAGATGTTGTGGTTCATCTTCTTTCTGATACTATAGGTTTCACTCAATTTGTATCTAGCATGCCCTAGATATAACCATGTTTCCTAAAACACCTATTTTAGACTAGTTTTTGGACTAGTTAGAAACCCTACCTTCCACTAGGAATAACTTTGAACCTGTAATGAGACAGGACCTGAAAAAGAGTCTATCACATATATTTTGACCTATTTTCTAGATGGCTTCTAAGATTCATTGTTTGAATATTTGCAGAAACAGATTTATAGAAAAAATTCCAAGATGTGTGTTTTTGGAAGCGTCCAAGCTCTGATACCAAATGTTAAGCAACAAATTCCCCAAAAGAGCATAAAAAGATAAAAAAAAGAGATGAGAAAGAGTAATCCATGCCCTAATAATGAATAAATGAGATGAATAGAAAGCCTCTTTGAGGGGGCGACCTCCTTATACAATGTACTAAGTACATGAGACAATATAAGATGAGATGATTCAAATGAAAAGGTCTCCTTATATATAGGAGACAAAGAGTTACAATTACAACTAATGGACCCAAGACGACATAATTAATATAATAATACTAATGGAAATTACCACTAATAAACCCAATCCGACATCAATAATATGTAATGAGCCACAATATAGGGAATAATGTGTCAACATTTAGGGCTTAACAGAATGCTATAAAGTGTCGATGGGTTTACAAGATCAAGTTTACCTCCGACAGTGCTATTGAACATCACAAGGCTTGATTGGTAAGCACGGTGTTTTCTTGGTAAAATGACATCAACTAAACCGAAACCTTTTCCCCTTTTGCAAAGATGAACTCGATTAGACTGATTCTTTTTCTTGCTATTCGTTTTGTATGGGAACTTCATTAAATGGATGTAAAAAGTTACTTTCTTCATGGAGACTTGTCTGAAAAAATTTACATGGAGCAACCTATTGGTTTTGTGATAGATTCCAGTCTTGTTTGTCGATTGAAGAAATCATTGTATGGTTTGAAGCAAGCAACCCGTGCTTGGTATAAGAAACCTGATCGTTTCTTCATCAATGTTGGATCCAAACATTGTGAATCTGATCATAGTATTTATGGATCTTAAATGTTGATGGTGATACTTTAATTGTGGAATTGTATGTTGATGATTTAGTCATAAGAAAAAACAATGTCACCTTGATTTTGAGCTGGAAGAAACAACTTGTGGATACCTTTGAAATGATTGATCTTGGTCTATTATATTTATTTTTGGGAATTCAAATCTTGCAAATGAATGATGACATCTTTCTTTCTCAAACAAAATATGGTTCGGATCTCTTTAAATGATTCAAAATGGATGACTGTAAGTATTTTACTACACATTATCAATTAGGCATTAAATTCTCTAAGGACTATGACTCTCCTCAAGTTGATGCCACCCTTTATCAACAGTTGGTCGATAGCCTAATTTACTTAACTCACAGTTAGCCCGATCTCTTCTTTGTTGTTAGTGTGGTTTTTTGGTTCATACAGGATCCTCGGGAAAGCCACTGGAAAGATGCAAAGAGAATTGTTTGATATATTAAGGGAACTTCTCAATATGGTATAAAGCATTGTCACAGTTCAGAACCACTAGTCTTACCAATTCCGACTGTGGAGGTGACATTAACAACCGTAAATACACTTATGGGTATGTGTTTCATATTAGTTCTAGATCGTTGGTTAGGTCATGTAAGACACAAAAGGAAGTCTCTCTTTCAACTATAGAAGAAAAATATCATGAAGTTGTCAATGGAGTTATACAAGCAGTTTGGATCCATCTGCTTTTATAAGAGCTTGGTTTTCAAGTTCAGGCCTGGACTGTTATCCATTGTGACAATTAGACTGCAATACAGGTTCTTGATAATCATGTTTCACATAGAAAGATGAAGCATGTTGAACTTCATGTCTATTACTTAAGACAGTTGATACAAGACGATGTTGTAACACATGTTTATTGTAGGATAAATGATCTTATTGTTGATATCTTTACAAAGCCTCTACTAGAAGTTAAGTTTGCAAAAATTTAGTCTTTGCTTGGGATTTAGGTAGCTACAATTATGGGGATGTGTTCATAGAACACAATTCCACCTCCTGAATCTCTAGAGCGTTTTGTTGATGCGGGGTTTTTGGAACTAAAGGCTATGCAGGTTCATCACACCTATGGATATTTTGTAGATAGTTAGTCAAAAGATGAAAGTCGACTACCAGAGTAACCAATTGAATGCTTGATTGATTGGTCAATTGAATTGTTGATCAGGTCATGGTTGGTTCGGCTAAAACAACTAAGTAATCAATGGGATTTTGCAGATTTAACGGAAATGGTTAGAATCGGTGACCCTTACTTTTGGACTAGATCATCCTCACTTCAAGAAATTTGGTTAAATATGGAGAGTATAAAAGAATGATCCTATGGGTTACATTGATATCAATTGTTGATGTTGAATAATGCATTGTGATGTTCTAATCATAATGTGCAGTTCTTAAGTGTTGTAAGCAATGTTATTCGACACCATCCCTTTTCTAGGTATGCTTATCCCTTCTGCTATTTTATTTTATGTCTAGCTGTTAAAAGTTGTTTTCCCCACACTTAGAAAAATTAATGAAACCCATATTCTTGAATTAAAAATTTAAACCACTTATACATTGAAAATTTTAGTAAATTGTTAGCAAAATTAGGTATGATTCTCAAGTGTACATTGAGTAAGAACTAATCTTCCTATCCTTATAAAGATCTTCCAACCTTTTCTTATAACTTCTTTTTAGTAAACTTTTAAATCCATATGCTTATATATTTTTGATAGAGTTGTAATAAAATTTGACTTCTACATTACCTATAAATATAAGTTTTTACTTCAATTTGATGACTCCTATTATTCTGACGACACCTAAGTATTATTCTTATGCATCACATGGAGTATTTTTTCCAAGAATTTCATGAGGATGAATAGATCTAAAATATTGAAGAAAACATAACACTATCCATTTCATTTTCCTTAATAGAAAAGCTTGTCTTTTCTATAGAAAATTAATTGAATAGAGTAGATTTAGAGCTAAACAAAAGATCCCATTAAAATAAGTAAAACAACATCATTAATTATTTTGTCTTGATCATAAAGGCTCAATATTGTGTTTTGGGTATTTTTCTTCATATTATTCACGAGCATCAAGTAAGGGATTAAAGTTAGGCTATAACATGTTATATGAAGGTTGTGCTCATTGAAATTATACACTATTTAAAAACCATCATTTTCTTTTTCGAAATTTGTTTTAATGTATAAAATTTTACAAAGGGTAATATTGTGTTTTGGGTTATGTTTCTTCATATTATTCACGAGAATCAAGTGAGAGATTAAAGTTAGGCTATAACAAGTTATATGAGGGTGTTATAAGAATGTCCTCATTGAAATTATACATTTTAAAAAACCATCATTTTATTTTTCCAAATTTGTTTTAATGTATAAAATTTTACAAAAGTCTCCTTATAAAAAAAATAACACTTATCTAATGGAGTACATGGTGGTCCGGTGGATTGATTGTCCATCGTTCAATTGACATGTTGAGTTGAATGTGCATCCTCTCATTTAAGAAACAATCCAACATTGCTAGGTCATTCCATCATTATAAAAGTTGCGTAACTTTGTATAAGACTTACGAATGTAAAGTAAAAAATAATGATTTATTAAATCACTATATTGACTTCACCACATCAATTATATACCTCAATATTACTACTTTTTTCAAGTAGACTTATATTTTTATTTTATTTTTTTGAGTAAGTAGACCTATATTTTTTTAATTTGTGGCTTATGAACACTTTTATGGAGTAAGTAGACCTCTACCTTTTATTATTTGTGGCTTATGAACACTTTTATGGAGACTTTTATGGAGCAAGTAGACCTTTACTTTTTATTAAGTTTTTTCATTGTTGGCAGCCAAGTTTCCATTTTCTTTAACTCAACGTTTTTTGTTTGTGTTACAAAATGGGATTGATTCGAGTACAATGGATGTTATTTATGCGAGTAGTCATTCATGGTATGCAACACATTTAAATTTTACAGGTCCAAGCTTGTATTAGGATTGTTATTTATATGGATTATATCATAAAAGAATTGAAATTTAAATGAGTCTATGTGAAATGTTGTCTAGGTATATTATGGATAGATAAAATGGATAAATAAAAGATTAAATTTTATTATGAATATTGATTTTTATTATTTTTCTAAAATGATATCATTATATTGCTACCGTTATTTTTTCTTTGGAGAAAAAAAATTTTAAATGTAAATTTATTTTATATAATGATTTTATTTATAATCAAATTTATTGAATTTTTTTTTGTAAATTCATTCTTTTCGCTAACCAATATTATATTCTAGCAAATTACATTTATAATTTGTATTTATTCAACAATTTTGTCATTACAATACTACTACTATACCATAGATAATAACTAAAGAATAATGCAAATGAGTAGGTTTAAGGTTTATTTACATTCATTTTAATTTATTTAATGTTGTGCATTTGATGTTTTAACAATCTTGACATCACAATTTAAGGGAAAAAAAATCCATCTTTATAATTTAGTATTTATTATGTTAGCATAACGTTTTAGCAATGATACTCTACTATTAAAAAAACATCAAAATTAATGCAACCATGGTTATATATTTTCACAATTTTGATGTTTGATTAATCATTTTTTGTTTTTATATTTTCACACTTTTGATGTTTGATTAATCATTTTTTGTTTTTAGTATTTATTATGTTAACATAATGTTTTAGTGATGATACTCCACTATTAAAAAACATCAAAACTAATGCAACCATGGTTATATATTTTCACAATTTTGATGTTTGATCCGTCATTTTTTGTTTCTAATATGTATCCTAATATTCTCAATCTTTATGTATCCTAAAATTCTCAATCAGTAATATGCTAATATTTTGACGCACACAAAGGTTATTGTACGTGTTGATAGATAGCACATGGCACTATATTTGATTTAAAATGTTGAATTTGCAATGTACATCCATCAATAGCATTAGTGGAATTCATAACCAATTCTACATGAACATCGGAAAATGGTGGAATTCATAACCAATTCTAATTGTAATCGATTTGTCAAATGTTTGGTAATAACATAATTCCATCATAACAATTTTGTGGAATATTTAAGATTTCATTATTTCACATAAAACTAAAAAAAAATTAATAATCATAATATAAATTATGATAATTTAATATTTATATTTTAAAGATATAATTTATTTTAGAAAATAGTTTGAAAAATATTAAATATCATTGCTTCAAAGAGATGCATTCACAGGTGGATGTATAACTCCTTCCCTGTTCATCCTATTTAACTAACACTTATTCTTTTTAAATATAATAAAATATTATAAAAAATAAAATGTCGGCTCAAATTAGATTTAAATCATTTAGGACAACATATATATATATAACTACATAAATTAGATAAATTAAAACAATAAACATTGCATTACTAGACTGCAAATGTTGAGGAAACCTCAAAGAGATTTGATCCCTCCGGGCGCTTGTTAGATCCCCTTTAAGATGGATCTATGCTGGTGTAAACAAATGTCAATAGAGTCTAGATTGAGTGGTTGGAAGCATTGGTTGTCATACTCTCCACCCAAATATAACTAGCTACTATCATTGTATTTCTCATCATTCAACTAGCTACTATCATTGTATTTCTCATCATTCAACTAGCTACTATCATTGTATTTCTCATCATTCAAGCATTCAATTATTTTAAAATCATACATTCAGTCAATATTTCTAACATGTAAGCCTAGTAACTTACAAGTGGTATCAAAGCCTACTTTGATATGCCCTTTGGCCAAATTTAATCTCTGGATTTTCTGTGAGAAATAGTTGTCTTTGACAAAGTATTAACATTTGGCAGTTGTCTTTGACAAAGTATTAGCATTTGGCCTTTGGCACTCAGAATTTCTCTGTGCCCTTCTCTGCCATGCCATTCCCTTCCCAACACTCCCATGATCCTCACTAATCCATAACCACCCTTACCACTCCTCCCACGTAGTGTCTCCTCCATACCTATACCCTCCTCTCCTCGTGCTTCTCTATCCCCACACTTTAGCATTATTCACACCCGTGCCACCCCAAACTCCATGCCCATTGAAGACATGAAAGGGAAACTACTAGAAACGCAAGAACAAAATCGTCACCTTACAGATCATAATCAAGAGTTGAATGAACAAATAAAAAAAATTAAAAGTTGATAAGCTATAAAAATCCTCAACAAAGGATGTCCAAACTATGGAAAAAAGATAAAATGATCGAAACCATTGAATTAGCGATGTCATCAATACAAATTCAGATGCTGGAAAAAGAAATTAGTACAAACACAATCAATGTTCAAATTTTGGAAAACGGTTATATTAAAAGGTATCGATCAATAGATCACTAGAAACACCAAAAGTTGAAGTCCCTAAAAAAATTTCTCAAGTGACTCAAATACTTTATCGTCACCGACATCACAAAAGTTGTTATGAAAACCATCAAAGTCAAGAGGAAAATAAACAATAATCTTCTTACAGACAACCCAACTACAACATTAAAGAAGCACACAGTCAAAATTGACAACTTGTAAGGAAGCCTAAAATGAGAAGTTCTATCCAAACAATGGATCATCAAACAGTTCCAATCAAGGTAGATTTGGGATGGATCGACCCGTTTACATTTCGAAAATTGTGTGCATCGCTTAGAAGTTCATATCGACACGTATCTTCAACTACGATGATCAAATAATAAAAATTGGAATCCAAGATTCGTGGACGAATATTCTCAAACAAGGATGACTTGTAATATACCTAATTGTATATTACATTAGTTTATCATTATTTGGGTTAAATAATTAATTTTGTGACATGTCTATTAAATGAAAAGACATGTCCCTATGTTTATCATCCATATATAATTGACTATTATCATTGTATTTCTCATCGTTCAGTCATTCAATTATTTTAAAATCATATATTCAATAAATATTTCCAACATGTAAGCCTAGTAGCTTACATATCTTGATTCTTCGTGAATAGAAGGTGTTTGAATTTATGTGGACATAGCACTTGACAATGGTGAACCACATTTAAAAATATTGTGTAAACAATATCTTAACATTTATATATTTGAAATTTTATTGTAGATTTATTTTATTGATGATGGTGATGTTGGTAGCTAATGTCCACTTAGACTAATTTTGATTTAGTTCTTAAAAGATTGTTCTTATTTCAGCTATGTGGATATTCTTCTTTATGCTAGTCACAATAGAGATATAATCTTGATATTCAAGATTAGAGTTAATGACCTCCTTGTAATATCTTAATTTTCTTTTATCCTCTTAATTTTCATCAAACCATGGCTTCTCTTCGAACTTCAAAGTAATAATATTTTTAATATCATATATAGTTTGCAAAGTGGCAATTTTATCAATAACCCACATCTTTAACCAATACATGGCATACTTATGCCAACATTGCTTGATCCTTGGTTGGTTTTGACTGGATTTTAAATCAATTTTCAAAAGTCTTTGGTCTCCCAAGTTATTTAATTTTTCTTGTGCATTAAGTACCTAGTCATAGCTATGCTCTCAATGGGGGAAAGACCCACTTCAATCAAGAGAATATGATATGTTGTATTGCTTTTAATTTTAAGATTATAAGTTATTAAATGCTTATGGATTTGCTCAATCCTTCTCCAAGATTATCTAGAGAGGATATGGCCCTAAAATTCACACCTGTAGAGGAGAATGGGAGTGGCAAGAGTTTCAAAGAGGAATTTATTTTTATCCCAAATCATAAGGTTTTATGGCTTAATTGCTTTCAAGACCAAAATAAGTTTTCCATCCTCCATTGATACTTTTCTTGATGCTATAGTTCTAGTTAAGCTTGTGATGGATATCAATCCCAAGATATTTGCAGGGGGGATTCACTAGAAGGCAATATAATACCATGTTCATTCATATTGCGATATTAAATATTCTTGAAAACCAAAAAATTATATTGCTTATATATTAAGGGGCAAAGGTTTTTTTTTATTTAATGTAACAATACAAAAATACTATGGGGTCTTTTTTATATGGGCGGGCTAACAAATATCCGCCAAATGGAGATGGCGGGATCATGACTGGATGAGAAATCGGGTTGAGGCAAGGCTCGGGCTTACCAGTACGAAGAGAAATCGCGTCTTGAGGCATGCTTGAGGCCAAGGGTTTCGTGGTGAAGTGGGTTTCCAGTCGATCAGAGTCGAGAGACAGTGGTCATTGATAGCCAATTGTTACCAATAGCACTTAGTCGTTGTTACCAATAGCCTTGGGAGGCTCTAAGCCTCCAGGGCCTATTATAGGCCCTCGATAGGTCTTGGGGGCTTGAATACCCAACCACTCATGCCTATTACAGGCTTTGGGAGGTTTAGTCATCCTCCTAGAGCTTGTTACCGGCCCTGGGGGCTTGGATACCTATCCGACAATAGGCTTAGTCAGCGATTGGGGAACTGCAACATGCAATCTAAATGTTATACTATGTGCATTGGCTCTAGTGACATACAAGAAGTGATCTCCTATCTCTTCATTAGACCATTAGATGTTGCAAATCATAATGATATGTGGTTGAGTAATTGCATTGTGGGTGAAGTAATGTGCATCCACAATATACATTGAAAGAAGCAAGGTGCATTGTAGAATGCATGTGGGGTCATAAGAGGGGTATCATATCAATATACTAGGTAGAAATATAAAGGGGTATAAAAAATTTTAATGAAAAAATTGATACATACAATATCTAGTGAAAATAGGGGTTTTTTAAATTGGGAAGGCATATTGGGAGGGGGTTAAAAAAACGATTTTGGAAGGTATTTTCCAATATTTAGTGAAATTAGGGGTATCGTTTCATATGCCATGAACGAACGTGCTATGATAACGGTTTATTGAGTGAAGCCCCCATGGATATTTGTAGGAAGTCACTTCCTCCAAGTTGTGATTATCATACAGAAAAGGAGCGTGAGTGACCTTATTAGTTTTTATCAACATAACTTTGGTTTTTTTGGTATTGACGGTCATGCCCATACCAAAGTAGAAATCTTTGAGAATTCTAAATTGCTAATCAAGATCATAGGAACAACTTTCCATAAGAACTATATAATTAGCATCAATAAGGAGGATGATGACAATTCATGCTAACGTCATGCCAATGCATCATGTCTCTATTAAACAATCTTCTAACTTATCAATGTATATACCAAAAAGGGTAGGCGAGAGAGGGAAGCCTTGCTTAAATCCTATATTATAATTAATATCTACCAACCAACCTTCAATGTTTTTAAACTTGGCAATGACATTCTCGTACAACCTTAGTGTAATGGCTTTCAACTTGAAAGGAACCTTTAAATCTTCTAATCTTTTCCACAAGTTATTTCTAGGCAATGTATCGAAAGATTTCCTAAAGTAAACAAGCAACAAAGGAGATTGATCTTATTATTGTGACATTCCTCTGCAATAATAATGAGAGTAATGAGGTGGTCTACATTGGAATGATGCCTTCTAAAATCGGCTTTCCCATTATCTCTTTTACCTTGACTTTCTATCCATATGTTGATCTTATTTTCAAAAATAATATCAAATAGCTTGGCTAAGAGAGGGTTAATCATAATACTCTTATAATTAGAGGGGTTATTTTTATCATCGCTTTTAAAAATAGGCACAATAAATCTATGAGTCCAAGTTTTAGGGAAGCCTTACTTGAATCTAGATTGAAGAGTTTGTGGATGTGAGGGATGATGATAGACCCCTCGATTTTTAGGATTTCATCTTCGTAGCCTTCAATGTCTTTATATTTTCCATTTGCGAGTTGCTCAATCCCAAAATATATATCTTCTAAAAAAAATTCAACTTCCATAAATAGGGTTTGAATGTTGTCAATGACATCATTTGAGTCATAAATATTCTTAAGACAAGAATTCCAGTCCTTCAAGACAAACATATTATTCTCTCTAGTTTTACGAGTTAGAATTTGTCTCTAGAATTTAGGATCCATCTTAAAGAGGTGTAAAAGCTTCTCATGCTTATTATTTATATAGGTCATTTTTTTTTTCTTTTAATGAGGATTTGTACCTGTTTATCCTATCAACTTTTAAGGACTCTTCAATAGATTCTTTGATTTATCTTCTTGCAATTTTACACTCTTTGTCATACCAAGGGTTAGTCATTTTATTTCTATTTTTATACAACACTTCAATAGAGAACTTGTTAAAGGAAGAGGAGACAGTTGTAGAGATCATAGAGGTATTCTATATTATCCCTACTAGATAGAGGAAACACATCATTATTTAAATCATTTTGAAAAAGATCAACTTTACTTTTGTTGAATATTAAGTATTTTTTATGGTAAGAATTTGTTTCTATGGGACTACTATGCATAACAAATCTGAGAGCTACAATTAAATGTCTATGATCCGACTCAAGTTCATTGTCATTTAAAATGTCAAAATTTATTATTTGGTTATTTAAAGAGATCGCAAATGACATAGTCAACCACACTACTTCCATGCCCATGAATGCAAGTCATTCAGATAGAATTTAGCCATTTCATAAGACCGTTGCAAATAATTAGATGTTGAGCACTACATAGTTTCATTAGCTCATAACCAAACAAATTCCCCCCTAAAGCTTCAAAACTTCTTTTGTAGTTGTTGCCTAAAGCAAAGTCTTTGTCTAACCATAGGGGATTAGGGTTTGAAGGATTGTTTAAGATAATTTAACTTGGTTACTAGTTGTTCCAGCATTAAAATCACCCATTAAGAGGATATTTCCTTAATTTATTAAACTAGAAATATCATGTTTAAGGCCATTATAAGGACAAGTTTTATCTAAAATTTTTTTCTTATAAAATCTAGAATTGATAGGCGCACAATAACAAATTTCTATAAACATTTTTTAGCATTAATATCTATAATCTCCATCCATATGTACTAGTTGAAAAAATATTTCTTATAGATCCTAACATGAGGGAAAATGTGTTTCCTAATGTAACAAGCTATGTCTCCAATGCCTCAATGGCATGATGATTTCTTCCATTTCGACCATAAGACAAATTCTTCTATTGTAGGGACCTTAGATTCTTCATGCTCCCAAGATTTAACCAGCAATATTATATCAACTTCATTTGAAATCCAACTTGACTTATATTCCATGAAAATTCTTGACAGTTCCAAGAGAGGATCTGGAGCATGCAAAACTCATATTTATTATTATATTTTTAGTATTTATTTCAGATAACAACTCTTATATTTTTTATTAGTACTAATTTTTCTTCATTCCTAGTTTCTCTTACCTTTTGAACTTCTTTTCTTAATTCGACTTGATATTCTAGAATAAGATATACTGTGACATACTTTATTTTTCCAATTTAAAAATAGATATATATAACTAAAAAAAATATTTTTAATTTAATTTTTAAACCTAAATTTATTTAAGTAACCTTTATTTTTATTTTTAAAGTAGAACTTTTAAAAATATATAACATGAAAGGAATTTAGAACTTGTTCTCAAATTAAAAGAGTGTACATCCTTATATGGTTAAGTAATCATGTTACAAATATCCGTTGGGAATGGTAGATTCCCCGCGTATTTTTTTCTTTAAATTTTAAGATTTAAAAAAAAAATATTGTACTTTAACATTTTTTTAAATTGATGTTTATTTTTTTTAAAACACATATTCAATATAATTATAAAATATTATTTATTTAAATTTTAATTCGTTTTTTCTTCTCAAAATTAAGTTGCTCTAAAGACGTTAATCTTAAGATATACGTTCAAAAAAATTAAATATATTTTTCAAGGTTACTGAAATCAACTTTCCTTGCTCAAATTCCATATTAGAATCTTGTCGGAATTAGGGAATTGAAGAATATGGATCATTTCATCCATGATGCATACAAGGAGTAAGACATAGAAGATGATGGCTTCAAGAAGGTGTTTTAGTAGCTAGAAGGCCAATTCCATGTAAAAGAAGGTGACATTAAGGTTGACTATCATCTCTAGGATGGGTTACTATACAAGTTGGACAAACTTTGCATTCCTAAAGGTGAGATATTGCAACTTAGTAGTGAGGATCACACCAAATTTGTGGGGCATTTTGGTTTTAGAAAGATAATTGTCAACTTACAAAGGTATGCTTATTAGCCTAGAATAAAAGAAGATTTAGCCTAATTTATTAGAGGATGCATACTATGTTGTACAAGCACGCCCGTTAATAGGAAGCAATGTTTATACCATCCCTTACCTATACCTACCAGGAAGGGACCAAGAAGGGATATAACTATCTTTTTTTGGTAGTTGGAAAGTTTAATAAGATGTGCATTCTCATGGCTTGTACAAAGGCCATGAAAGGACATGAAGAAACAAACATGTTCCGTTGTAAAGGTCTAGGTGCACTTTGGGATAACAAGAAGCATCATCTCAGACAGAGATACCATATTTCGAACTACACTTTGGGAGAGGATGGACACTAAGTTGAAGAGGTCTATAGATTTCCATCCACAAATAGATGGGAAAGCGTAACTAGTGAACATGACATGGGTTCAACTTTTGAGGGATTATACTCAAAAGCATCCAAAGAAATAGGATGAAAATTTGATATACATCCAACACTATTATAACATAGTAGTCCACACTTGCATTGGTAAGTACACTTTTGAAACTTGTTTTGGATATTTTCCACCTTCACCTCTAATGTTGTATATTGATAGGAAAGGGGAGTGAGGGAAGACACTAAAGGTGAAGCATTAAGAGATGAAAATTTTATTGATAAGATTAGGAAAATACATTTGTAAGTAATGAGAAATTGAAGGAGTCACAGAAAAAGTATAAGGATAAGCATGACCAACATAGGGTTGAGAAAACATTCAAGGTGGGAGACATTGTTTTGTTGCACTTGAATAAGGAAAGACTACAAGATCCTAGTAAGAAGATCAAGGAATTATAGTATGGTCCTTTTTAAATGTTGGAGAAGGTGGGAGATAATTCCTACAAACTCAATCTACCCCCATATGTGCACACTTACTCAATAGTGAATGTGGAAAATCTAAAACTCTTTGAACTGTCCATGTTGGACCATGAACCTAAGCAGGTTTTACCTTTTGGAGAGGAATTAGCACCAGAAGCTCATTGAAGCTTAATTAATAGAAGATATCATTTTGAAGAAGAAATACAGAATAACCAGATGAGGATAAT
Source organism: Larix kaempferi (assembly GCA_027924585.1). NCBI lineage: Eukaryota > Viridiplantae > Streptophyta > Pinopsida > Pinales > Pinaceae > Larix > Larix kaempferi. Next base: position 3,129,112 of record BSBM01000985.1, on the reverse strand, counting down.
ATGAACTCTAGTAGGTTGGGTTGAAATGAAAAATTTTAGGCAAGGCTAAATGGTACTCTAGGGAGAAGGTGGAGAAAAATATTTCCTCACCGCATTTAGTAAAATATTTTGGGAACCGAAATACTCCCAAAATGAGGAGGTATGGTCAAGAATGGATCAATATATGATTTTTCATCTATTTTGGTTCATTCTAGGTGGGGAGACTAGATGAATTGGTTTGTAGGGTCCATTTTAGGGGCAAGCCTTACTTTGTAGATTTGGGGTCAAGAACCTTCTATGGCACGTTTGAGGGCTTAAAGGATATTTTTTGGGGTAAAAAAGTCATGAACAAAGTTCTTGGCCTTTTGACACTATTATACAATTTAAAAGCTTTCCAACATCACAAACATCGTCCCAATTAGAGTTTGTATAGGGAATATATTCTTGGATTGCAATCCGATGTATCACATTGACCACCATGGTACCAAGTGGATTCCATGCCATCTCTCATTAACCACACATGAGGAGCTAGTCATGTGTGGAATTTCAAGAACATTCTATAGGTTCCAAAATGTTATCCATAATATGGAGTTGCGACATGCAAAAACCCTAAAAACTAACCCTAGATGTCTATCACGATATTGTTAAATACTAGGCCACTAGAAGAAGAAGGGATTCCATTCTTATGGTATTATTGTATTGTTCCTTAGTTGAGCAAGAGATAGGGAATGGATATTAGAGCATACTAGAGGAAGTAGGAGAACATGTAGGAGGCATACAGGCCATAGTGTTATAGGAATGCTATAGAAAATAGAACGCAAATAGAAAATGCAGAACATAACACTTGAATAATTATTATGAAATGCAGTTACAATAAATAAGTTCTGATAGCTGTTCAACAAACTCCTGGAAAAGAGGATATCATCCTACACGTAATCTAAAGAACTAACTAAATCTATTTTAAGCAAATCGACATTATTATTCCAACACTCCCCCTTAATGGAGAAATGGATTCTCTACCACACCTAATTGTTTCCTACATACTTCAAAACTCATCTTTCCAAGAGGCTTGGTAAATATGTCAGCCACATTCTCAGTGGTATTACAGTAGGTCAAGTCAATTTCCTTCTCTTGTATCTTTTCTCTTACAAAATGATGTTGTATTTCAATATGCTTGGTTCTAGCATGATACATTGGATTGTATGCCAATTTAATAGAGCTTTGATTGTCACATTTGAGAACATTTGGCATCATTTGCTTATTGCCAATATCTTCAAGAATTCTCCTTAACCAAACAGCTTCACAAGTAGTATGGCATAGAGCTTTGTATTAAGCTTTTGTTGATGATAAAGAAACAGTTGGCTATTTCTTATTGGTCCATGAGACGACCCCTGTGCCTATGTTGAATGCATATCCTGAGGTTGATTTCCTATCATCAGGATTTCCATCCCAATCTGAATCAGAGTAACCTGTCAACTTAACAAAATTAACAGTTCCTTTCAGATATTGAAGGAATTTCTTTGCAGCTATCGAGTGGCTTTCCAGTGGTTTAGCCATGAACTGACTCGGGATGCTGACAGAATATGCTAAGTTTGGTCTGGTAGTGTTAAGATAGTTTGAACTTCCCACCAACTGGCGATACAGAACACCATTTGCCTCTTTAGTTTCATCAAGACTAGATAACTTAACATTCTGTTCTAAAGGTGTTGATACTGCCTTGTTATCACTCACATTGAATCTTTCTAGAATCTCCTTTGAGTATTTTCTTTGAGTGACAATTGTTTTACTTCCTTCTCTCCATATTTCCATACCTAAACAATAATGTATTTCACCAAGATCCTTCATTTCAAATATTTGAGCTAACTGAATCTTAATGTCTTCAATCAAATGAGAAGCACTACTAGTGATAATCAAATCATCAACATATAAGGATATTAAAGCAACATTTCCATTTTCATCCTGTTTAACATACAAATTTGGATCATTTTTGCTTTTCACAAAACCTTTCTGGGCAAAGAACGAATCTATCTTAATATACCAAGATCTAGGTGCTTGTTTTAAACCATACAAATATTTCTTGAGTTTACAGACAAGATCTTCTTCCCCTTTCTTTATAAATCCTTCAGGCTGAACCAAATAAATTTCTTCTTTTAAATCACCATTCAGAAATGCAGACTTAACATCTAACTGATGAACTCCAATTGTATTGTGTAGCTCATGCAATCATGACTCTAATTGTATTTAACTTAGCTACAGGTGCAAAGGTGTCTTCATAATCAATTCCTTCATTTTGTGAATGCCCTTTTGCAACTAATCTGGCCTTATATTTGTCAACACTTCCATCTGCATTAAATTTGGTTTTATACAACAATTTGCATCCTATGGGAACTTTGTTTTCAGAAAGCTCAGTTAATTCCCAAGTGTCATTCTTCATTATTGAGTCATTTTCTTCATTCATTGCATTATTCCAGTCCTTATGAGTTTTGGCTTGTTCATAAGAAGTAGGTTCTACAACATTCATTACTTGTGTCATCAAAGCATAGTATTTATACCTGGAGGGTATCTTGTTAACACCCAAAAAGTGTTCACTACCTCATCTACCACATTACATGGCTCATTTGTCTATTTTTCCACCATATTTCCCTTAAAAATCCCAAAAAATCCCACTAAAAAGCCTCCAAAAGGCCTAAAATGCCTCCAAAAGGCCACAAAACCATCAAAATAGCCTCAAAAAGGCTAAAAAAACCCCCTTTTCCTCCAAAAATAGCACAATCCCTTTAAACAGGGAATAAAAAATATAAAATAATGAGGAAAAGGAGGAAAAAACCCTATACAGCTGCCTTAAACCATATGGTTCCCAAAACCATGGGTCAGCACTCCACCACCAAAAAACTATAAATAGGTGATGGAGATCCCTTATTTCATATCCACAATCAAGTATACCCTTACTCTGCCAAAATCTCTCTTGAAACCCTAGCTCACCATTGAGCCACTTTCACCTTGAGAGCCCCTTTGGCCCATTTCCACCATTGGAGAAAGAGAAGGAGCACATTGGAGCTTGGAGCAACCCTCTTGGACATTGCAAGAGCTTCATTCAACCTCCACATTGGAGGTAATATCAATACAAAACCATTATTTATATTTTGTTCTTTATGTTTCATGCATGTGTTTTAGATTAGTTTACTATTTCTGTTTTAGCTTAATTATTTACATTTACTGAACTGCTACTAAGGAGTCCATTCTCCTTAGTAGGTGCTCATTTGCACAAGCTAGGGGTAAAACCCTAACTACAGTTTTGGCGACTCCCCTAAGTTTGAATTTCTGGTTATAATTTTTAAATCTTTTTTCTGTTCGGCTGTCCCTGTTGGCCGCCGTATACCGCATTTTTTCTCCCAACAGTCACGCGCCGACCGCGTCTTTCAGGTACTTACCTGCGACCTAACCGCGGCTCTCAGACTGTTTTCTGCGACCTGTCGTCGGTTTTCAGTCTGTTACCTGCGATTCGGCTGCGGCTATTAGCCTGTTTGATCTGGTCTAACTGCGGCTATTTCCCTGTTTTCTGCGTCCCGCCTGCGGCTTTCGGCCATTTTCCCGCACCCCGCTGGCGCCTTTCGGCGTCTTTCCTGCGTCCCGCCTGCGGCTTTTGGCCAGTTTTCCGCAACCCGTCGGCGCCTTTCGGTGTCTTTCCTGCGTCCCGCCTGCGGCTTTCGGCCAGTTTTCCGCAACCCGCCGGCGCCTTTAGGCGTCTTTCCTGCGTCCCGCCTGCGGCTTTCGGCCATTTTCCTGCAACCCGCCGGCGTGTTTAGGCGTTTTTGCCGCGTCCTGACTGCGACTTTCAGCCCATTTGCTGCGTCCCGACTGCGTTTGTCTGCAAAAAACCTGCGTCCTGTCCGCGCCTGTTCCCCTTAAACCCGCGGTCCGACTGCTTAGTTTCTCCACAAACCCGCGGTCTGATTTCTGCATTTTTTACAGTTTCGAGCCCAGAACTTTGCTGCACTATTTTCTGCACCAGCACAGCCCTCTGTCCTACTGCAGCCACCCTTCCTTACAACATTTTTCTACAGATTTTATTTCTGTTTCATTTACAGAATCGTTTTTACATTTTCAGCATTTTACATTGGAAAAAGAAAATTGTGCATTTTAAAAGTTCATTTCTATATTGTTATTACTAGATAGAAAGTTGCCCTCCCTAGTGGCACTTTCTACTTGGGTTCATCATCACCTCACGAGCACACACTCTGTCACATAATTCAAGTGAGCCTTAAAAAGTACCTAACTCAACCAACATTCTAACCCCACTTGGGGAACACAAAAGAATCTTTGTAGTTAGGTAGGATCGGGGGGATAGGCTTCCAATAACACCCCTCGGTTACTTACACTAGAGACATAGTTGTTGTCCAAATAGGGAACCAAAATCCCCTAGTAATTTTTGGCACGGTCACGACCAGTTTATCAGAGGGCCTCTCCCTTAGGAGGGTTGAAGTCGGGAGACTGGTTCCGGAGGCCTAAGTGGAATAACGCACTCCATTCAGTAACCGAAGGGCTACCTTTCGCGGTTCGCAGGATATCCCTGTATAGGGGTATTGTGGTAAACGGACTAAACGACAGATTCACCTTTTTGGACGTGTCATGAACGGGGTATCTTAGTTGCCATTCTTCTAGGATTGACTACCCGGTGTCCCTCCCGGTAGGGGGACATCTTAGCCACTTGGCTTTCCTATTCATATTGTCTGACTTGGATTTGATCACCTTGCAGAGGATATGTCTAGTTGAGTCAGAATACTTTTAGTTAGGTGTTTGCTTGCTCCCTTACCTCCCTTTGGTCTAGTGAGTTCACCATTTTTCATTTTTAGGAAACCTGCTGCTTGTTGGTATTCTGACCATTTTTGTTGGTACTCCACCTATTGTAGCACAGCTGTTACAGTAGGTGTTTTGAGTTGGTTGTTGGCCTGAGCGCCTTGTTTTTTGAGCTCTCCTTCTGCACGCTCGGTTGCATTAGGGTTTTTGAGCTATTTTTTCCTCACCTCAACCCACAGAGTTTCGATACCATCTGTCACCATTGAGTCCCCGAGACATTCTCGGTGCCTCAGGGGTGAGCCCCCACAGCACGGTTCACTTGACACCACACGTCATCACCACAGATCATCATCACTTGATACCACTTATCATAGATCTAGAGCCTTGTCACTTGACTCCACTCGTCAACGGCATAGGACTCCGTCACCAGATATTGACGCCCCTTACTTTACCTCCGATTCTGAAGAAGAGTCTGAGAACCCTATTTACACTGCCCCTACTAGCCCCATGGCTAATGCGACTTCCACTCCTTTCACTGTAGGGACCATTGGTGGCACATCCACCACTACACCAGTTATCACACCTGCTCTAGGAATGCCCTCGATGGGGGCCACATCCACCATCCCGGTCACCATTCCTATTCCTGTAGCTGGCATACATACCACCACTCTACCAGTGACTCACACTACCCATGGTGGTGCGGGCCCATCCTATACCACTTTAGTTCCCCCACTTGGGGGCAACATTCCCAACCCTGCCTCTCTACTTGGGGGCATGGGCCCCAACTTGGTCCAACCCACTCCTGTGTCAAATCCTTCTTCCAGTCTGCCATTCATGGCTAGCCTCAACCTACCTGACCTAGCTAGACTGACCAACGACCCTATCCGACACGACCCTGCATGGCCTCACATGCCTACCAAGCTCCCCTCTGACATTCCTAAATTCGAGGGCAAGGCGGGTGAGGACCCACAAAACCATATCATGTCTTTCCACCTATGGTGTTCCTCTAACTCCATAGTGGACGACTCTGTTCGCCTTCGTCTCTTACAACGCACCTTCACTGGCTCTGTAGCTAAGTGGTATATCGAGCAACCCCATGGGACCCATGCCACCTTTACTTCCCTGGCCTCGACCTTCCTGCAGTTCTTCCAGTTACCTGTCCGCTATGACGCGGGCGTTGAGATACTCCTATCTTGCAGACAAAACACGGCTACCCATATCACATACCACATTCATGAGTGGCGTAGACGCCGTAGCTTATGCAAGATCAAATTAGACGACCGTATCTTCCTAGATTGGTTCCTCAAGTCCTTTCTTCCTGTTATTGCTAAGGATGTCGCTTCCGAAAGACCCCAGTCTGAAGAAGAGGCCATCCTTAAGGCACAACAGTTCGACCTCATTTACGCCCAGTCGGGTTACCTCTATACCATTATACCTGACGCCCCTCACAGTGAATCCTCCCATCACGATGCGTCGGGGGCATCCCACGCTGCAGACAACATCATTGGTCGTGTTTCTTCACATCCCCAACCCTTTTCCATAGCACGTCCTACCCAGGGCCCCGACCTTTCGCGGGCCACCTCACAGTCTGGGGCCACCAACTCATATGCTCCTATGACACATCACCATCATTCCCATGGACCCAGCTGTCCTCCTCAGTGCTTCAGTCATGCGCCCCCTGCTTATAACCCCCCGGTCGGACCTCATCCCTATTACCACCAGTAGGCTGCACCAGCTCCTGCGCCTTCTCAGGCCCAACCCACTTATTACCACCAGCAGGCTGCACCAGCTCCTGCGCCTTCCCAAGCCCAACTAGCTTATTACCCGCCACAGGCAGCCCCTGCGGTAAACCCACAACCTGCTCCGCAGACATATCAGCAACCTCCTCAAGGTCCCACACCTGTGTAGCCTCCACCTACCTATCATCCACCTCAGCCTGCTCCGGCACCTGCACAACCTCAAAATCCACCTGCTGCTCAAGGGCAAGTTTACGCCCAAAACAACCCGCAGCAAAACCAAAATAACCAACGCAACCAGGGCCAACAAAATCACGGCAAGGGCTGTAATCGTGGGAACAACCAACCTACAGACCAAGGTGGTCAACCGGTTAATCCCCCAGACAACAACAACGCGGCCCCCGCTAACCAAAACCTTGATCGCCCGCCCAGGTAGGCTAAAAACCCTAATTTGAGAACAAACCATCCTTGTTCTATCTGCGGGGTCTATGGCCACTACACACATACTTGCCCACATTTGGAGCGAGCTCGACAACTTTGGGTTGATGACGCCCATTGTCAAGGACATGCAGCTCCTCAAGCGCAACCCAACCCCCAACCCCCCCAGCAGCAACCTTTGGTGCTGCAAAACCCCTTACCAACCCAAGGCGTGGTGAACACTCAGCCGTTGGCCCCTCAAGCTAACGCGCAACCCCAACAACAACAGATCACATACGCCGCTCCTGATCAACCCATGTTTGACTTAGGTACCCATCACTTGTTGATGATGTCTTCCGCTGATGTCAACCTACAGACCCGTCGGAACCAATATGGCTCCACCTCTGACGCCCCTCCCACTGATAAAACCACTAACGCTCATCCCACTGATCAAGCGTTACGTATCCCTCCCCCTCCGATAGATGGTGCTTCCAAAGCCCCTCGCTTCCCACTTCGCCGTATCAACAACAACCCCAATGCACGCGCTGCGTCAAACTACAACATTGTAGATGACCTAGCCCAATCTCCCGCAGCCATGTCTGCGTTAGAAGTCTTGAAGAACTGCCCTTCCCAGCGCAAGACTTTACTCTCAGCCATTGGGGCTATTGACCCAACTGATTCGAATTTGATGGCATTTGATTTGGACCAGTCCGAACCACGCCTGCCTTCCACCTTAGCATTCCAAGTTTCTGTTTCCGTTCGGAATCTTGTCATCCATTGATGCATCATCGATGAGGGTGCCTCCACATGCGTTATGTCTACATTCGTATGGCAGAAGTTGGGATCCCCTACCCTCCAGCAGTCCACCACTACGTTACGCGCCTACGACGGTCGTTTGGCTCAGCCCCAAGGTCTCCTAGCCAATGTCCCTATCAAGTTAGGTGGTAAAACCGTCCTCATCGATATCGAGGTCATCAACGCCCAGCTTGATTACAACCTCTTACTCGGTCGCAGCTACATGTATGCTATGCAGGCGGTCGCTTCCTCTGTCTTTCATACCATGATGTTCCCCCATGATGGACGCGTGGTTAAGATCGACCAACTCACTTACTATGATCCAAATGCTCCCGCTGCCCCCGAAAATGTTCTCCCCATGGTTGAACAACCGGTCAGTGGCGCTGCTACCTCATTTGTTTCCTCTTTGGGACCTGGAGTTTACTCAGACCCGCCGATGACATCCACCTTCCAATCCATTCCGCCCCCGTCATCCAAACTCGAAGTGTCTGACTTATGTACGCTCTCCCATGATAACCAAACAACTACCAATCAGCCACCCTTGTTGCCTAAACCACCACTGGTACCTAGCCACATTGGTGTTACACCTATCCACACAATCCCCTTCCTAGTCCCTCCTTCGGGAGTAGTAAGTGCCCCGGTTATGGCTACCCTTAGCCTCCGTGGGTTAACCTTGGGATTACCCGTATGGTATCTTTCGCCTCCCGTTCGCCCGCCGACACCAGATGTCGTCCTCCAACCGGTGCAACCCATGGCTACTACCACTCAGCCACCCCCTGGTGTCTCTACCCCTTCGTCCTCCACGACTCCTCCTCCTACTCCCAAACCCAGTGGGGGCAGAGGTCCCCAACCTTACACTGCTGTACCACCTCCCAAGACAGTCAAAAACCCCCCAGTATTTCGTGCTCCTCCCAAATTCTCATTGTGCGACGAGTTAGGCCATGCGACTCATCAGTGTCCACAGTTACCAGCATTACAGAAGCACATGCAGATGCTCGACGACGACCCCAATCTCTCGATTTTCAAACCAAACCCCACCCCCAAGCCCAAAGATAAATCCCTGCGTACCAACCACCCCTATGCTATATGCGGTGTTTACGGGCACTAATCACATCATTGTCCCGATCTCCCAGATTACAGAGCGGCTCTCTATGAGATGAACAATCTGGATCTTGAGACGGAACCTACCACTATTGAGGAGATTCACCCCCCGGTTTCACCCCCATCCGGGGAGGTCAACACCATTTACATGATCTCTTCCACCACCAGTCCCACGTCAACCGATTTGACGGCCCAAACTTTCCGTACGGATGAGGAGATTCTTGAGGCACTCACTGCCCTGGAGTATCCCTGGGATGATATGCACCATCGTTCGTATTTCCTCCCAGAAGCATCTTCCTCTAGCACCGCTACTCAATTTGTGGTTGAATCCAAAGATTTCCTTCCCACCAAGGTGGACTGGTTCAAGGACCCTATTCCTCCTCCTGATGCCTTCGAGGAAGGTAACATGGCTAACATCTCACCTGTCATCCAAATTGATATCGCTGCCCTTGGGAGTGCCCCTGAACTCATCACTTTAGGAGCCTTCTGCAGTAAGCAAGAGATTGAGGAATACACTAACCTCTTCAGAGAGTTCCGTGATGTCTTTGCCTGGCCCTATACTGAAATGCCCGGTCTTCAACCCGCCATTATAGAGCACCACATTGACACATGGCCTGATGTACCCCCTGTCCGTCAGAAACAGCGTCCCATACATCCCTCAAAGCTCCCCGCTGTTAAAGCTAAGATTGAGACCCTTGAACTCATCACTTTAGGCGCCTCCTGCAGCGAGCAGGAGATTGAGGACTACAAACAACTCTTCCAAGAGTTCAGTGATATCTTTACCTCCCCACTCGAGAAACGTCTGTTATCCCTCGAACAAGCCGATGAAGACCGTCGTGCCGCTCGCCAGACCATTGAAGCTGCCAAGAACCGCTCCAAAGCTGGTTACGACAAACATGTACACCCTCGAACTTTCCACGAAGGGGACCTTGTCCTTGCCTATGACCAAGCCCATGACAAAACCGGTAAAGGGAAGTTCGAATCCATGTGGCAAGGCCCTTACATCGTGCAGACTTGTCTCGGCAAGGGGGCATACATCTTAGCTGACTCCGAAGGTCACCCTTTGCGCAACCCGCGTAACGGGTTGTACCTTAAACGCTTTTATCCCTAAATAACTCGCGGCCCCACTGGTCCGCATTGTACAGTTTGCTCTCTTTTTTGTTTTTCACATATTTTATATCATCGGATTCATTTTTTCGAGCCGATGATGATGCTTGAGATCATTTCTCGCTCTCACCCCCATATTTTTTGGGTCTTTTTCCAAAACACCCCCAGTCACCTCGGTTTGCATGCCACATCGGCCGTCATCCGTTTTCGACATTCTTTATATCGCCGGATTCATTTTTCCGAGCTCGTGATGATGCTTGAGATCATTTCTCGCTCTCACCTGGTACAGTTTCAACATTGTGTCCCGACACCTTGCTGCCTCAGTTTGCGCGCCACATCGGCCGCCATCGGATTGTTCCACACTTTGTTACATGAGCCATTCACTCCTGTCATACTGCAAATATTCCGTTATTTTGCCACCATTCATTCACCCCGCAAGGAGGCCCACCAGTGTTCCCCCCTACCCTCGTTCTTGGTCATCATTAATGTCCCTTAATTGAACACTTCCTCCTTTCCTGGCCATTCCTTTTGTTCGGTATAATTTTATCCCTTTTTCGGGCCGGACAAGTCCTTTACGAAAAAGGCACTTAGGGAGTTTCCGTTAAGCTCTTTTCTGACTCCTAAAACAATGAAAAGATTGCCGAGCAATCTTGCTTCCTTTCATGCTCGTTAAAGTACCTGAAAGGGCGTCTATCTGGTATAAGTTTACCCCTTTTCCAGATCTAGTAGACTAATTACGAAAAATGAATACTCTAGTCACACCGGCTAGAAGAGTTATTCATTGTATCCTTTTATGCTTCTTTGGGCCTTGGAGACTAAATATACGAAAAAGCAACCCCCTGGAGTCTTCTTATTTGCTTTCAGACTCTCTAAAATTGAAAGCAACCACGAGCACAAACTGTCCTGGGCTCGTAAAATCCACACGACAGTACCATTCCATCACTTCAGAGTCTTCTTATCGCTTTCAGACTCCTTAAAATTGAAAGCAACCACGAGCATGAACTGTCCTGGGCTCGTTTCAATCCACACGATAGTGCCATTTTACACATGCTTCTTCTAGTTCCTTAACCCATGAAGAAGTCATCCCGTGCCTCCAGGCACTATGATCGATCATCTCGGCAGCACCCCCAATCAGGTCGCCTTTGTTCAGAGTATTCTGCAGTCTCCTGCCAATTTACTCTAGCTTGAGTCTCCCTCAGCCCAGTCACCATCCCAGATCCAATACAGCTATGATCCCTTTCCCATTAGTCAGTTTCATATGCTGCCCGATCACTCCCATTATCATACTCTGAACAAAGGAAGTTTGAGTCCACCCACTCTACTTGCCCAGTTATTCCCTCCCAGTTTGGTCAGTCCTGCCATCAGTACTATCACATTTTGGTTCTCCACCTCGCGCTCCTATCAAGGAAACATCATTGCCTTGATAGTTGCAGGTCTCCCTCTGTCGACGACAACCCCTCTATTCCAGAGGATAGGCCCAGAGGTCCCTACGCCTTGGACTTATCACCATCTGTGGTAAGTGCCTACGGACCATTCTGAGAGGAGTCATCATTGCCTCTCCGAGTGGTTGTTTCTTGCATGCTCGACTTCAGCACCTTGATCGCATCGTCGAGAATCGCGTAGGGTTACATTCCTTCAGTTTTTAGTCGAAGACCCCGGATTTCCCCCGACTCTAGCACATTGGTGAGTCACTTCGGAACACCTAGTTATATGTTCCCGTGGATGTCCGGGCTGCGTTGGCGATTGTATTCGGAAGCCATCCAGTTCTATGCTTCCTTGAGTACCCAGTTCAGTCCCCGATCAGTTCCAGTTTAGTGTACCATTGAGAGTATGACCCTTGTCACTCTGGTCCAGCAGCCCATCAGTTCCTTTGGTACCACATTCAGTAGCACTGTTGATTGTTCCAGTGTATCCGCTGTTCAGCTCAGACATGGTCAGCCCAGCAGTATGTCCCAGATTTGTGTCCCCTCTGGACACTTATGATGTACACAGTGGTTCTCTATGTATCTTACAGGTCCCTCTTTTTGGGCCTCACAGTTCTGTTTATATATCTTGATACGAGCATGGGTATGCCCGCCTCGTCGATATATTGAGATTATTCCTCAGTCAGTATTTGAGGTCACGTATATGTCAGGTCCCCATTTTTTGGACCCCATTGTTATTGTTATGTTATATCTTGATACGAGCATGGGAATGCCCACCTCGTCTATATGATCAGATGATTCCTCATCCATTATTGAGGTTATGTACTTTTAGTTCTTGTAGTTGTTCGGGATCGTTGTTCCGGGCTTCAGTTTGTTTCTTCTCTTCTCCATACCCCAGGAAAACCATATATGACTTATGATGTCCATCGGCCATACGATGAGCTCCTGCCCTCGCACATCAGGGGGCAATCTGTTAACACCCAAAAAGTGTTCACTACCTCATCTACCACATTACATGGCTCATTTGTCCATTTTCCCACCATATTTCCCTTAAAAATCCCAAAAAATACCACTAAAAAGCCTCCAAAAGGCCTAAAATGCCTCCAAAAGGCCACAAAACCATCAAAATAGCCTCAAAAAGGCTAAAAAACCCCCTTTTCCTCCAAAAATAGCACAATCCCTTTAAACAGGGAATAAAAAATATAAAATAATGAGGAAAAGGAGGAAAAAAACCCTATACAGCTGCCTTAAACCATATGGTTCCCAAAACCATGGGTCAGCACTCCACCACCAAAAAACTATAAATAGGTGATGGAGATCCCTTATTTCATATCCACAATCAAGTATACCCTTACTCTGCCAAAATCTCTCTTGAAACCCTAGCTCACCATTGAGCCACTTTCACCTTGAGATCCCCTTTGGCCCATTTCCACCATTGGAGAAAGAGAAGGAGCACATTGGAGCTTGGAGCAACCCTCTTGGACATTGCAAGAGCTTCATTCAACCTCCACATTGGAGGTAATATCAATACAAAACCATTATTTATATTTTATTCTTTATGTTTCATGCATGTGTTTTAGATTAGTTTATTATTTCTGTTTTAGCTTAATTATTTACATTTACTGAACTGCTACTAAGGAGTCCATTCTCCTTAGTAGGTGCTCATTTGCACAAGCTAGGGGTAAAACCCTAGCTACATATCTGAATTGTTCTTGTAGACTTCCTCAGTGGTCCACCACTTTCTGCACTTTCATCTCTTCTTTTCTGAGGCGTAGGAGTTGTTGGAGTCACTACGCTACTTTCACCTTGTTGTTGTACCTATTCCTTTTCTTGTTCCTGTTCATTATCTATATCAATTTTCACATGAACATCATTGTCATAAGGAGTATGCCCGACATCATACTTACTTACTTCTTCATCTGTAGTCTCATGAAAAATCACATCTCTGCTTGCTATGAGCTTATGTGAATTAAGGTCAAACAGTTTGTATGCCTTATGATCATCATAATAACCAAGAAAAGTACACTTAACAGATTTGGAATCCATTTTTCTTCTCTCATCTTTGGGAATATGAGCAAATGCCTTTGAACCAAGTATTTTTAAATGAACAACTTCAGGTTTATAGCCATAAAGAACTTCAAAAGGCGTTTTTGAATCTAGAATCTTAGTTGGGCTTCTATTCTTTAAGTAAACAACAGTGTTAATGGCTTCTGCCCAAAAACCATTAGAGATATTTTTACCTTTTAACATGATGCGAGCACATTCTACTAATGTCTTATTCTTCCTTTTAGCTACATTGTTTTGCTGTGGTGTAGAAGGCACTGTGAATTGTTGAATGATCCCATTGTTTTTGCAGTATCTTTCAAAGGCTCCTGAGGTGTATTCTCCACCTTGATCAGATCTAAGTATCTTGATGCATTTACCTGTCTGCTTTTCCACCATAGTTTTGAATTCTTTAAAATATTCAAATACATCACTCTTTTTCCTTATAAAATAAACCCAAGTAAATCTACATTTGTCATCAACAAATATAAGAAAGTACCTCATACCACCAAGTGATAGGGTTTGCATGGGACCACCGACATCAATATGTATTAATTCAAGTAATTCTCTCAGTTTCTTCTCTTTATGCATTGGAAATTCTTCCCTATGTTGTTTACCTAGTGCACAAGCTTCACATTCTAGATGCTCATGTTTAAAAATAGGAAGCCCTTCAACCATCAATTTCTTCTGAAGTAGTACTAAGTCATTTTGATTAATATACCCATACATGCGATTCCATAACTCTTATGTTGTCATCATAGTAGATTTCAATGCTTGATGAGTGGGCTTTGTGACATCAAGCTTATACAATCCTCCAATTCTTTTCCCTGTGGCTATGACATTATAATGATTTTGAATATCCTTCACAAGACAGTGAGACTGCATAAATTCTACATTCATATTTTGATCAGTTATTGTGGAAATAGAAATCAAGTTCTTTTTTATGCCTAGAACATACAACACATCATGAATCTGTTTCTTTTGTCCATTAGGTAATCTTACACATATTATTCCATGACCCTGAATCTTATGAGATCTATTATCTCCTAAATATATGTGTGTTTCATCGTTGCTCTCATGATATTCATCAAACCACTCTTTGACACAATACATATGGGCTGAGGCACCTAAGTCTATGAACCATGCATTTTCATCATTAGTTTCGGCAGACAATGCAGCTTCTGAAATAAACAACTTTAAATTCTTAAAACTTTCATTGGATTTGTCATTTGTCACATAATTTCCATTATGTTTTCTAAACTTCTGTTTGGATTCACCAGCTTTCCTTTTATAACAGTCTTTAGCATGATGACCAGGTTTCCCACAGTGAAAACAACCACCATTTTTCTTATCATGTGAATCAGATTTTGAGTGAGTCATACCTCTAATTCTTGGCTAAAACTTGCCTATCCTGTTTCTGTCCCATGTCTTGCCCCTGTAGGGATGTTTCTCTTTTGCCATTAATGCCACTTCTGAAGATTGAGAATCCATCTCAAACACTTTCATCCTTTCTTCTTCTTGGAAAAGAATCCCTGTTAACTCATTAAATGTAGGTGGCTTTGCTCTACCTCCTAGACTTGAAATAAAGACATGATCATCTCTATCTAAACCCTTTAATGTAATAGTTACCATGTCAGTATTTGAAACAATATCACCAATTGCACTCAACTGATAACATAAATCCTTAATACGGGAAACATAGGTGGTGATATTCTCATTTGCAGTCATTTTTATGGACAATAACTTAGTCTTCAGAAACATATTTCTATTGGAGTTTGTAGTTTCATACAAACTTTTCAGGATGTCCCATGTCTCCTTGCAAGTTTTGCAATCTCTGATGTGCGGGATTATGTTGTCTTTGACAGACAGCCGCAACAACACTTTTGCCTTAGTTTCTCGTTTCTCCCAGTCTACCAGAGTAGCACCTATGGGCTTGGCTTCATCTCCTTTGACTATAGTCTAGACATTTAGTGCTTCGAGCATAGTTAAAATCTTGAATTTCCATTCAAGATAATTGTCCCCGTCTAGCTTAGAAGCTTCATTCAGATAATTTTTAGGAAAAGAATTTGTCATAGCTGCTAAAAGATGTATTAAAAAAAATACCTTTGTTGAGAATATACCTTCTGATGCCGAGCAAATGTATATATAAAAGAAATTCAGATTTCTGCAAATTATCGCGTCTTGCAATACCAGAGCCCTGCGATAATATCCTGGCTGAAAATATTCGGAAGTCCACTACTTAATTATCGGGCTCTGATAAGCACGATACCCGTGATAATCTAGTATTATTGCACCTTTGGCAAGTGTTGCAGAAGGTCTTCAACCAGCTTGCTTCTTCCGCGGGTCGTGATCTCCTTCTCTGTAGCGGATTCTTCCTCCTTCATGCAGCGCCAGCTGCTTCCTCCTCTACGAGTATTCTTCTTGTCGGATCTTCATGGCAGATAGGCAGCTACGATTACCTCAATCTCATAGGTAGCGCTCTCTCTTAAGCAACCAGCTCTCCATGATCTTCCAGATGTAGTAGGCAGCGCAAGAAGGGAATGGGAAAAGATCCCAATTTCCAGTGATTTATTCACAATCGCAGCAACAAAACCTTCAATTTTTCCACAGCAGTGATCTATCCCACACAACACTTCTTCTTCAGTGATCTTCTCCTTCTAATGGCAGCAGTCAGTCTATTTGCGGCTCCTTTACTGCACAATTGGCATCTCTCTACACCACATGGGCTCTTTGGCCTCCACGCACAGCAATAGGAATCCGTCCACTACTTAATTATTATGCTCTGATAAGCACGATACCCGCGATAATCTAGTATTATCGCACCTTTGGAAAGTGTTGTAGAAGGTCTTCAGCCATCTTGCTTCTTCCACGGGTCGCGATCTCCTTCTCTGCAACGGATTCTTCCTCCTTCATGCAACGCCGGTTGCTTCCTCCTCTATGAGTATCCCCCCTTCCAGATCTTCACGGCAGACAGGTAGCTACGATTTCCTGAATCTCACAGGAAGCGCTCTCTCCTGAGAAGCCAGCTCTCCACGATATTCAAGATGTAGTAGGCAGCGCAAGAAGAGAATGGGCAGAGATCCCAATTTCCAGTGATTTATTCACAATTGCAGCAACAAAACCTTCAATTTTTCCACAACAGTGATCTATCCCACACAACGCTTCTCCTTCAGCGATCTTCTCCTTCCAATGGCAATAGTCAGTCTATTTGCGGCTCCTTTACTACACAATTGGAAGCTCTCTACACCACACGGGCTCCTTGGACTCCACGCACAGCAACAGGAATCTCTCCCTGATTTGGTGATCTTCACGGTGCCTAAGCAAGAAGGGCAGTGATCTCTCTTGGGCAATCTCTCTCCCTACTACAGGCTGGCGACTCACGAGCTCTCCCAAAGCTCTGATACCAAAATAGAATGCAAATAGAAAATGCAGAACATAACACTTGAATAATTATTATGAAATGCAGTTACAATAAATAAGTTCTGATAGTTGTTCAACGAACTCCTAGAAAAGAGGATCTCGTCCTACACGTAATCTAAAGAACTAACTGAATCGATTTTAAGCAAATCGACATTATTATTCCAACAATGGAGAGTACCACATTCATTGTATTGGCATTACACATTGGAGAAAAAATGGAAAGGTTCAATCCTCAAATCTGGATGGGTTTTCTACATAATGGGTTTTTCTTAGGTTATTATGTGTTATTTATATGGATGTGTTATTTTTCCCTATTTATTTTCCTTTCAATTTCATTTTATTCTAGCATTTTGTAAAATTAAGTTAACACCAATTAATCTTAAACTTTCAAAACCATTGCATAACTAAAAATTTGCATAAAATTATAAGATATATTTTGACATATTCACAATACTTTACAGATCACAATTAAATAATAAATACTTATGTCTATAAAATGTATCATTACAGTGAAATATTCTCATCCATTTAAAAGCATTTTAATATATTATTAATCTAAAAGCAATATATTGAATGAATATGACCTTACACATTTGGCACACGGTTAGATAATCATATTATATATATATGAATGATTTTTTTTATTCCAATATTATTTTGAAAGATTCAAATGAAAGAAAGAATGCAAGAATCAAAACTTAAAGGTTATAACATTCGAACAAATACTAAACTAGACTACATTTCCTTCCATTTGGTAATTTTCAGGTTGACCACTTTAGTACTCAAATAAGGTTATTGGTGATATGAGTGGTTTGTACACTATAGAATTCATATGATTGTTATCATATAACAAGGATTCTTATATTTTTCACCATTGTGATTAATATAGTTTAATAATTTATAAAAATTATGTATATGTAATTATTATATTCTCGACAGGGGATATCTATGGATCCTCAAGCTCTTATTCATTTGGGGTAGAGCCTATTAGTCGTAGCCTACAGGTGCGCCACCCGTTGCGTTGGGATATCTTGTAGGCAGTAAGCTTCATACCCCTGGGATATCGTAGGGTTTAGTGGAATTTAATGTACTGGATGTACCTTGAACATAGTGATTTGGGGTAAATTGTGTTCATGTCTCAATGGCTTAATTTGAGAGTTCATCCTAGTTTCACCCTCTTAGGGTTTCTTTTTTTTGTCATGGATTAAGGATGAATCTGAGCATTGCTCTATGAGCTTCGCCATCTCTCGAATAACTAACTAATTCAACAATTTAATATATACAAAAGTATTCACTTCGAAGTTATATTCTTATCCTTTGCAGTTGAAGTTTCTTCTTCAAAATAGAATGCCGATTGGATAAGGTAATTTCCATGCTAGCTGTAGATTTAAGTTTTTTTTCTGTTAATTATTTAAAATGTCAATAGAGTGAATCTGAGCGACCTATTTATTTGTGTTTTTACTGGTTAAGATGTACCAAACACAAGTTTCCTTCCTTGTCATACTTATGGCACAGGTAACAGTCTTTTGTCTCTCTTTTTGCAGAGCCACATACACTATCTCTAATTTTCCGTTCATTTTAACTACAAAATTTGCTTGGGTATAGGTGTTGGGCACAACAAGGCATTTCTCCTCTGTCCTCAGGTCGAATCCTCTTAAACATAACTTTTATTCATTAGCATTTCTCTTTATGATATTTTTAGTTCAAACACATTTCTTCTTGGATTAGTTTGTAGATTATTATTACTAGGTTAGGGTTTGGTTAGCATCGACGTTGCACCCACATCTATTGTCATTTTCTATACTTGTAATTGAAATGGATGTTCTTGCTTAACACATGCTCTATCCTTAAGGGAAACTATAGGGTAGATTATATATGCTTTTGATAAAACGATTATTGCCTGGAAACTATGCTATTTAAGTTTTCTTTATGAGTATCATTTTTTCATAATACATGACTTCCATGAGCACAATATTGGGGATCATACTCATGTGACAGGTGACAGGTTCTTTATATACTTGTTAATGATGGTTTGAAGTCTCGGAATGTTATAGCAGCCTTGTTGGCTTCATTAATCCTATCATATTCATAATTTTCCAATACTGGGTTATAGTGAATCAAAGGTGAACCTTGCAATGTTGGTCAATATGATTTGAAGCCGGCCACTTCCTTTATCCTATTGTAGTTATGATTTTGTACTACTGAGTTGGAGTGAAGCAAAGAGAAAAACCCTGTAATGTTTGTTCGATATGATTTGAATCCCTAACTAATGTATCTACGCGTCATCCTGCTATCTTGCTTTATGCAAGTTAACAGATGCACTGCCTTAAGGCGTTGATGAATAAGTGGTATTTTCTTTTACTTTCTTGAAAAGTGTGTAATTCTGGCTATTTAGAAAAAAATGCGATATGGTCAGTTAATACAGATTATATCAATTGTCAAACTTGAATTTCAATATTTTCTACTGGTAGGTATGGCTATTGGTGAAACCAATAGATCTGATCTTTAGCATTGGTTTGTGTTTTGGATGTAGAGTTAGAGACAGAGGTTGTTAAAAATGTTGAGGGTGAAGAGAGAAGGATGATAGCACCTCATTAAGCTTGCAATCATTGCATGAAATTATAAGGAATATGGAAGTTGTCGCAGAGGATAAATCTTGTGTTTTCAAAAAAGCACGTCTTACATTAGATATGCGTGATAGGGAATTTTAAGACAAAAACAGAGAGCTTGCATAGCTACAATATGAAAGGAAACGTAAAATGCAACAGATAGAGGAACTATGAGCTATTGTTCGCTTAAAACAAGCTGAGGAAGAGATGTTCCAACTGAAGGTTGATGAAGCTAGCGAGAGGTTGATAGGCTGCAGTATTTCCCTTGAAAAATTTGAAAAAGAAGAGGAGGAATATGCTAGCAGATACCTGGAATTACGATTAAATAAGGCTGAAGTAGAGAATATATAATGTCATCACACCGAGACTATTAAGAATATATAATGTCATCACACCGAGACCATAAATAATACTAGCATACCCTCGAAGCTGGGAAATGAAATGCCTAATAGAGCTTCTCTATGTTGCAAAATGAGAGAAAGTTGTGTGTAAGTAGATAATACAATTTTGTGTGTTGAAAGTAAGTCTAACGAATCTATTTGGGGAAGTAGGCAAAGGAGTATTATCCTTCGGTTGTAGGAGATTATTTTTATACATATAGTAAATTGATTACTAAGGCCAATACATTATCTCGCCTTGGAAAAACATGGACCTCCTACATACATATACACTTGAACATACATATCGGTATGTCTCACATATATATACACTTGAACATTGAAAAAATAAAAGGATAAGGACATCAAAGATGAATTAAAAGATCGAGACATTCTTGACGAAGTACTATATCGGGTTACAAGGCAATCCAAATTATCAATTTTTGAAGTGCAAGGGATTCATCGAGCTAAAGCACTGAAGATGAAATGGCCCATGGGTATAATTAAAGTAACATCACCTGTTGACTTTGATTACAAGAACACATAATTTCTCCCATCAACACAGTGAAGCAACTTGGACTCAATATTTCATCTTTTATATTAAGACAAATCCAACGAGATTGAAAGCACACTTCTTCACTGCTAGACCCACTACAACCTTGCCACTAGTAAATGAATTTTTTATATGAGTAATGTTATAATGGAAAAGTAGGGCATAAACATTAAATTTTCAAGAGTAAGAGCGACAAGGCTATCCCTCCAATTCAAGTGGCTAATGCAAGGCTTGTGAAATGGATGGAAGGCCAGTGCCACCGCGAAACAGAGTGAGGCAATGATGCTCTTATGACAGCCGACAACTTGGGGTTTGGACAGGTTGCAAGGCAATTAGTCTTCACGAATTGTCTAGAGAAGAATAAGATCCTCTTTCAGATGACCCGTGGCGGCATTCATGTAGCACAAACCGGTGCATGTTGATCACAAACCTTCTAGGGTTGATCACCCGACAACTTCACTTTATGAACCCCCTCAAGATGTGTGAGAGTTTTCTTTTCAGTCAAACCATTTCTTTCTAAACCATTGATTCTCCTGTGCTTGGTTAGAGCTGTGTATGTCCAGAGAACTCTGTGAGTCAGTAATGGTGTATAGACTGCATAGATGTGTTCCATGGTATATGAATCATATAGCCGTTATAGTGAGGCTGCTGATGTTTTCCAATTAATGATCTGGTTGCATGCTTGATCATTTTCTGCATTCTGCTTCCTACTAAGAACTTGTCTCAACATTGGTTTAGGTTACAATGTACGTTTTATTTACATTTCCTCTTATTCAATGCATAACATTGTCTAGTTGTAGTAAAAATTTGAACCACTGAGGATGCACTAAGAAGCAATAGTTGTTGGAAACATTGCAATGGGATTCATGGTCATATTTGCACTGATAGCTGGAATGGTGGGAGCGGTTTGTTTCCTTCTAGGAATTAATTACATCATCTCATGGACAAATCACAGTTTAGGCTCCACTGCATCAGTTGCCAAGCCTGCCATGACAGCTTGGGAGCTCACTCAATTAGCCATGGCATATATCTCATTATTTTTATTGAATGTCAGGCCTTTTTCCTGCCTTCTTCTGGTACACTCCACCCTACATTAAATAAATAATAATAGGAGATAGATTCTATGAACTTTCCTACTTTAAGGGGACTGATTTTAAATTCAATTAATGGACACCTTAGTTAAAGGAGTTGTCTAAAAATTTGAATCTTTGGCCTGGTTTTCACTCAAATCCAATGTTTTTTGTTTTGCAAAATCTGAATTTAATTGTGTTTTAATAGCGATTTTGATGGTAGAAAGGGATTCAACACCATTAAAAACCTGTGGGGCACCCATAATTTAGTCCTACGATTCTTTGTTTGATTATGTTAATGATTTCTCTCTGCCACGGTGTTTTTGATAGTCAATAAGATTGTTAAATTAGACCATAAATAAAACATTTACTTGGTTTTCACTTTCACCTAATCCCCACTTTACTCTACTAGTCATATCACCCCAACTGTATCAAAACCCTCACTTTACCATCCAATCACCCCAACTACCACAAGCATTACAATGCTATGTATAATAACCATATACAAGTGACTAATCCAATCACCAAGCAACAAGCCAAGCATGAGTCCATAGAAGAATACGAAAGCTTTCCAAATTTGTGACAACTATGGGATAAATACCATCCAACAAAAAAAATACACAACAAATAGGGTGAGGTTTTGATTTACTAATCATAAAGGGAACTCAATGCTTTCTTAGTGAACCAACACTGGGTACAAGTGCTTCTCCATCTGAGGTCAATCTACAGTATTTTAATGTGATGATTCTCGGCCCATCTCAATCTTCATATAAAGGAGGTGTTTTCAAGTTGGAGTTTTTTTTTCTTGGAGAATATCATATGTTGATGCAGGAGCATTCCAGCTTCCAAGCCATCAAGATTTTGGAGGGCAAGCTCTAAAAGAGGAGTCTTGACATTTGAGAAGGAATTCAAATTCCTTGATGTAAATAATTGAATTTCTAAGTTGATAAATGAATTTATAGAGAAGGTTAGTCATATGTCTAGAAGATTGGATAAGATAGAATTGGTTGAGTGAGAATCTGCCTTAGTTATAGGCATGAGAGATTGTAGGGATACATATTAACAAAATCTTAGGATAAGTTTGGCAAGATTATAGGATCTAAACAAATCTGTTAATGTTTGTAAGTTCTATTTATTCATTGCAATCCTAGGGGAAAATAGGGGAGGCATAGGAATACAAAGATAGGGGAGGCATAGATAAGAGGCATAGGAAGACAAAGATCAAGTCGTAGGAAGAGGAGAGACCATGGCAGAATACGCCCATATTTTGTAAACAGTAAATGAAATTGTGTTCTAGAAATTGATTATTAAAAACATATTTACATGCTTCTGTGGTTATCTCTGTCTTTGCATTTACAATGAGGTGATTGTCTTTGTTTGAATGAAAATTACAAACTGAAAGATTCAGGAAATTGTGTGTGTTTTTGTAATAGATTATGTATCGAGGAGTTCGATGGCTGGTCAAATTTCCCATCAGAAATTGGCCACGAGAATATGAAATTCATGTAGAAGGGTTTCGAACACCCCTTTGAGGGGTGGAATTGATGTGATTGCTTATGAATCGAGTGTCTCTATGTTATGAGATTCCAACTAAGGGATTTGGACACTAATTGAAGATTGAATTATATGAATTGGGTTTTCTATAGAGTGGATCAATATTGCTCTACGTTGAGCAATATTGCAAATTCAACTTGAAATGAATCCATGGTTTGAGTGTTGGCAATGGAAAGTAAATCCAGCTAAAAAAGTTCATGACCAAGGTGTGGTCAAATTGTTGAAGAGGACTTACCATCTATGGACAAATAAACAAAAACTATGTTAAAGTGAAGACTCCTTGGATATTTGAGACTGTGTTGAAGGGTTTTGCCTCAAGTATTGGAAACATTATTGCAGAAGACACCATTTTATTAGGGGATCGATTGGTATTGAAAATAATGGTTTGGGGCCAGGAAAGATAACATTGTTAATTGCTGTCAAAGGAACATGGTCATAGCTTGGCGCAAGGCATTGTTGAATCACTGATGGAATCACAAAGTAATTAAAGCCAAGGAAAATAAATCGAGTGGAAATTCAGTCCTGCCAAGGTGAGATCACAAGTCCATTCTAAATCAATGTTCTTGTATCCAAATTTTGATGGAAAAGGAGTGAATTGATAGTTAAATTGTAGACTTGAGTATAGAACCTAGAAATTGATAATAAAAGAGGAAGGTAATAAAATCCTGTAGCTTCCCTCGATTACAATGGCATATTTGGTATGTGACCAATCAGTGAGCAATTTGTATTTATTGTTGAATAACCAATATCATAGTTTGTAACGGTGAATGAATGAATGCATAGTTCATTATATGTGTGGTTATTCATGGATGTGGATCTGTAGCAGTCTAATTGCAGGAACATAGTGGAAGTCTATATACACATGTTAATGGTGTAATAGTTTAATGGTGTCTGTGACTGGTGAAACAAAGATATCAACGTTGCATCGAATTTTGTAACAACTGAAGGGTTCATCTAAAAAATCAGTCACTATAAATCAATGGCCAGGGAATAAAAACCATCGCAATAGTCTGTAGTTATATTGGCTACGTTAATCAGAGCGATTTCATTTAGAGACCATTAAATTTTATCTTTTAATATTGACCTACCTGCAATATCCCAACATGTCATTGGTAAAGAATAGGCATTAGATACACAGGGGGCAACTGCTCATTCACCATCGACGGATGCCGAATGCCGGAGAGGAACCGACCCCTTAAGCAACGCCTTTGGCGTAATAAGATTCAAATAACGAGAGAGGGGAATCAATGTTATCTTTTGGCACTTTATGTGTTTGGCGATACCTTTCATATTCATATTAGATTTCTTGCTCATTCATATTATATTTCTTACATATTATATAATGTTTAAATTGAAAATTTGTTATATCGATTTAGATTTTAATTGAAACTTAGATCTATAAATTTAGATGGAAATCAAATTCCCCACGTTGTAAACCATTTTTTGAAGTATTTATGCTCTAAAATAGTTTGTGTACTCGACTCTTGATAAACAAACAATTATGATAGATTCCATACCTATCAATCAATCTCCTTAAAATTAAAGATGCCAAGATGTATCATTATATTTATTTATTAAAATTAAAGATGTCCAGATGTAATATTATATTTATTTATTGCTTCATCTTTCTATAAAAATTAGTTTAAAAAGTGGGTTAAAAAAGATTGATCCTTCGAGATGGAGATCCTAAGTTGTAATTTTATTTTTTAATTAAATTTTTAGCCATTAACAAACTTAATTATTTTAAAGAAATTTTACAAAATTTAGATTTTGTTATTATTATTATTATTAGTTTACGATTATGTATAATTAAAATTATATTAATTTAGAAAATAAAAATTATATTTTACTATATTAATTTTATAAAAGAAAATTGATTATTACTTTTTATTTATACAAAGTAATTTTATTGGAGTTTTTGTTTAAGATGATTATTGCTTTCTTTTCTTATAGAGTAATTTGCTCGTATCAAAACTGCAATACCACATGATTTCAAACTGTGAGCATGTAGAAAATGAGGAGACATATGTGGCGATTTAGAAAATGAGGAGAACATATATTACTTTCTGAGGAGAGCTAAGTAAAGGAATAATAACGAATAAATTGTTTTCGAACAAAAGGCAAATCTAGTGGAGAAGGAATCTATTGATGTTAGTCACCAAATTTATTAGAGTGGGATGACCATCCAACCAATTGACCACCATGGAGCATAGGTAACATGCAACCCTATTTATATTAGTGGCCAAACTTATGTAACAAGTATGGTCTTTAAGACCACGCTATGTATGTAATGGTACTTGTACTAATATATTGTGGGATTGTAAAAATCATCCTAATGCATTAAAAAAAAAATCAATTCTATATCATTCCAATTTTATCGAATACTTATCGTATACGATTGGTGTTTTTGTCTTAGATGGTTTGGATTTGTTTATGCCACTTTTTTGTTGATAGTTTATTTTTGTTTATATTGGATTTGTTTATGCCACCTTTTTTTTTTGTTGATAGTTTATTTTTGTTTATATTGTTTTTCTTAATTTTATATTTGATGGTTTAGATTTATTTGTATAAAAGAAAATTTTATTAAAAAAAATCATCGCGAAATTTTAGATTTTTAAATGATTTATCAAAATTTTATAAATCAAGATCGAGAGGCAGAGGAAGAGATGACTTAGATAAATCAAGATCAAGAGGAAGAGATGGCGTAGACAATAAGGAAAATTTTGAACAAGAAAGGGAGAGTGACAACAAAGGCTGGCAAAAAATCAGAGATATGATAAATCCAAGATTAATCCTTTATGTTTGGTTCCTAGATAATGGTTGTAGTAATCATATGATGGGAAATAGAAATCTGATTTCAAATATGGATGACTCACTCAAAACTGAGGTTAAGTTAGAAACATATATTGTAGTAGATGTGATGGGAAAAGGTATAGTCAACATCATTGACCAAATAAGGCCAACAAAAGTATATCCCATATGTGTTATATGCTCCAGGTTTAAAACACAACCTATTGGTGTTGTTCAGCTTACTAAAAATGGTACAATGTGATTTTTAAGGAAGAATGTTTTATCTATGACAAACCTGCTAGTAAGAATGTCATCATTAAAATTCACATGAACAAGAACACAATGTATCCTCTTGTCACAAAGGAAAACAAGATGTTTTATTTATTCAAAAGGGAACTTGTATGGATGATTTCTAGTTATGGCATTCCATATTTGGTCGTCTACATTTTCTTGGTTTAAATTTTTTGGAGCAGAAAATTATGGTTATAGGTTGTCTCTCATCTAAGAGCCAACTAGAACATGTGAGTGATGCATTCTAGCAAAGAAATATATGGACAATTTCCCTAAAGGAGTCTTTTATAGAGAAAATGAATCCTGTGTTGCCCAATGCATAGCCAGTCACATCGTGGAAGCTATTACTTTTTAACCTTCATAGATGACTATAGTTGAAAAACTTGGGTGTACTTTATTGGTAGGGAATTTGAAACCTTTGGTAAAATCAAGGCATTCAAATATGATCAAATAGAGGCAGTGAGTATGATTTGAATGGATTTAATGAATTCTACAAACAATGGGGAATCAAAAGACAACATACAACACGGTATAGATCTTACAAGAACGGTGGAGCAAAAGAAAGAACAAAACCATCATGAACATGGCAAGAAGCATGCTAAAGGGAAAGCACTTGTCAAATGAATTTTGGGGAGAAGTAATAACATGTTTTATCTATGTTTTGAACAAATCTCCCACTAAAAGTGTGAAGAATAAAGTGCCACAAAAAGCATGGTTGGGTATGACTTGTAATGTAGCACATTTCAGAGTATTTGGTTGCATTGCATATCCTTGTGTTCCTAAAGAATTAAGAAAACAAATTAGATAATATAAGTGAGAAATGCACAAATGCATTGGGTACAATGAATACTCTAGGGCTTACAAGCAATACAATCCAATAACAAAGAAAGTGATAATCAACAAAGATGTAGAGTTTAAAGTAAAAGAGGCATGGGATAGAAGTGTAGACACGTCCATAACCATTTGAGCAACAATATCTCAAGTAGAAGATGAAGTAGTGGAAGAGCAGTTTGGATAGAGAGAAGAGAAAGGTTCACAAGCATAGTCACAAGTCAAAGGTACTCTAGTAACGACTCCAAGAAATTCTATTTAGGGATAGTCATCAAGTTCACCGGGTCTATCTACCCAATCAAGTAATGATCATGATTCAAATACTAGAAACACTAGAAGCCTCAAGAAATTTATGAAGAATTAGATGTTCATTCAAATTCTTCATTTTTCACATACCAACCCACATTGTTTGAAAAAGAAATTAAAGAAGAACATTGGGCTAAAGCAATGGATGAGAAAATAGATTCCATAGAGATGAGTAATACATGGGATCTAGTAGACTTTCCCAAAGACAAATATTGTATTGGTGAAATGGGTTAATAAAACCAAACTTAATGAAAATGGTAAAGTTGAAAGACAGAAGGTGAGGCTAGTAGCCAAGGGGTATTCACAACAAACTCAGATTGAATTTAGAGAAACATTTGTGCTAGCTTCCAGATATGATACGATACAATCTATTTAAGCATTACCAACTTAAAACAAATGGAAGGTATACCAAATGGATGTGAAATCTACATTTTCAAATGGCATTCTCGAAGAAACTTTTATGTGTAGCAGTTTCCACGATATGAGGTAAAAATATATGAGGATATGTAATGTCCCCATTTTTTATAGCACCAGGGAGCAAACAGTAGCCCATTAGATCCCCATGGATCCTAGTGGAAAATTAAATAAATTAGTTAGGAATTAATTTTAGTCTATGGTTATTTAGTATAATTAAATTATATCATGCACAAGTAATGTAGTCCCTAGTTTCGAATAATTAATTATTAATTAATTGCGTGAGGAGTTGGAAATGCCTAGGTGGCCTAGGAGGTACCATAGGAGATTAGGTGGACCCCATAAGTTGTCTTTTACAAAGGAAACTCGAAGAAAAGCAGTAGCCCATATATTGCTAGGGATTCAACAGCCCATATATTGCTGCAATTCTTTAGCTCACCAGCTTGGAAAGTCCATATGGATAGTCTAAGGAAGAGAGGTGAAGACATATTGAGTAGGAGTGCATGCCTCAAAACCTCACAACAATGGAGTTTATGTGATCGATTATTACACCTTTTTCTCAAAGTGCCTTTGATGGGAGAGCAACTGAAAATATGGAAGGCACCAGAAAATCAAGGACCCGGTAGAGTTCACCGGGTCCATATGCTATTGAGAGGGGTATGAGTTCTCCAAGGAAGTATGAGTTCTCCAATGGGTGAGTGGAGATGTTCCAAGGGTGATTTCACCAGAATGTAGATACCATAGACTTCCTCCATTTGGGATGGGAGTGAGCTTCATTTAAATAGGACTAAGTGGATAGGGCATGGATAGGATAGGTTTAGAGATGGTAGGAGAGGCTTAAGGGATCTCTCCAAAGTATTAGGAATAGAGTGCCAGCTCCTCCAAGAGGTCAGGGATAGGATCCCAAGTCAACAAGCTTCGAGATGGACCTAGAAGAAGCTATTTTTTCCATATAACTAACTTCGTCGCACCCTGTAATGGGGCAAGGTGCGACGTCGCATGTTGCTAGTGTGCATCCTGCGACGACCCTTCAAAACCTAGCACAATTGGGCACAAATCCTTCCTGGTTGATACTTAGTCAAGATATCTTTAGGGGTGTATACACTGAATCTCATGAAGAGTAGATTTTGGGTGTAACAGAATGCCCCCCAAAGCATGAAGTTGTTGAAGATAGACAGGTGAAGTGCTTTGATAGAAGTAATGGCAATGGACTTGTCGGACGAAGGACACTGCTATAGTACAACTGACTCTGAACTGACATTCTCATATGAAGTACAACATGGCTGTCGACCAATACATTGCAGATCCATGGTATTAATGAATGACTGAACACAATCATGGCTACTAGACACAAGCGTAGATCCATGATGAGATGATAACACAGCCACGACCAATACAAATGTGGATCCGTGTGATATAACTCCATACAAACTCCATTGCAACCTGAGTAAAACATGACTCCCTAGGGTCTTCAGGCTGAACTCGCAATGATACGAATCTATCCATGTGATTACAAATGTCTTGACGTCGAACATGGTAGAAACCACTTGATTACCGGTCATTGATGTAAACCGTTAACAAGTGTGAGGGAGATCACCATTGTTATCAGTGATTCCCAAGGTATCACAGTACATATCATCAAGCGTGAATAAATGAGTTGAAGTCAAATACAAGACGAAATCTTTCAATCAAGTGTCAATGATGTAAACTAATGTTGAAAGAGAGGTAACCTGCCATTGAGGCATGCAGGGCCAAGGTACTTGATTAGTTTCTAGATTCAATCCTTGGATGATGTGTTGAAGTCGACAAGGATGAATCCGTCGAAGGAGGGCCATGATGAATCCCCCATCAATCGACATGAAACACGACAAAAATGTATAGAGTAGATCGGATGGTACAATAACATGCAAGACTGACTCAGAGTAGACCGACGTGATAGCGGGTGTACTGACTACAGATGATAAATGATAGACATATTCTTGAACATGGGCATGGCATGACTTGGCAGTATTGACACGACGAGTGCGACACAAATTCTCAAAGCGACTGATGATGGAAGCTTTTCTTTGAATGACTCAAAGGAGTAACAAGACTCAGGAAATAAGTGGAACTCGAGGACAAATGGATGATCCAAGTGCTGTATGCAAATGTAGATGACTGCCATGTTCAAGAATGATTACATACTACCACTAACAAGGTATGTAACACCTCGGGAACTTCACTAGAAGGTAATATAATACCATGTTCATTCATATTGTGGTATTAAATATTCATGAAAACCTAAAAATTATATTGCTTATATATTAAGGGGCAAAGGGTTTTTTTATTTAATGTAACAATACAAAAATACTTTGGGGTCTTTTTTTATATGGGAGGGCTCACAAATATCCGCCAAATGGAGATGGCAGGATCACGACCAGATGAGAAATCAGGTTGAGGCAAGGCTCGGGCTTACTAGTACACATGGAAATTGTGTCTTGAGGTATGCTTGAGGCCAGGGGGTTTCGTGGTGAAGTGGGTTTCCAGTTGATCATAGTCGAGAGACAGTGGTCATTAACAGCCAATTGTTACCAATAGCACTCAACCAGTTGTTACCAATAGCCTTGGGAGGCTCTAAGCCTCCAGGGCCTGTTATAGGCCCTCGATAGGCCTTGGGGGCTTGAATACCCAACCACTCATGCCTATTACAGGCCTTGGGAGGTTTAGTCAGCATCCTAGAGCTTGTTACAGGCCTGGGGGCTTAGATACCTAGCCCACAACAGGCTTAGTCAGTGATTGGGGAATTGCAACATGCAATCTAAATGTTGTACTATGTGCATTGACTCTAGTGACATACAAGAAGTGATATCCTATCTCTTCATTAGACCATTAGATGTTGCAAATCATAATGATATGTGGTAGAGAATTGCATTGTGGGTGAATTAATGTACATCCACAATATACATCGAAAGAAGCAAGGTGCATTGTAGAATGCATGTGGGGTCATAAGAAGGGTATCATATCAATATACTAGGTAGAAATATAAAGGGGTATAAAAAATGTTAATGAAAAAATTGATACATACAATATCTAGTGAAAATAGGGGTTTTTTTAAATTGGGAAGGCATATTGGGAGGGGGTTGAAAAAAACAATTTTGGAAGGGATTTTCCCATATTTAGTGAAATTAGGGGTATTGTTTCATATGCCACGAACGAATGTGCTATGATAGCGGTTGATTGAGTGAAGCCCCCGTGTGTAACACAAATGCTTTCCTTTTTCCCCATCATGAATGATGAGTGCCTCATGTGTTTTTTACGAACTTGATGAGGGTAACCAGATGCTCGGTATAGCTCATCTCATAGATGAGTCCAATCCCAAATATTTTCCAAACCTGGGATAGGAGGGGTTCGTCCCATGATGG
The DNA here is from genome assembly GCA_027924585.1 of Larix kaempferi. Taxonomy (NCBI): domain Eukaryota; kingdom Viridiplantae; phylum Streptophyta; class Pinopsida; order Pinales; family Pinaceae; genus Larix; species Larix kaempferi. Next base: position 3,098,097 of record BSBM01000985.1, on the reverse strand, counting down.
GCCCTTCAATGTGAGAATTTTAACGAGTCCATAGAAGGTAAACTCGATCATCATTTCATGTTTAGAGAGTCTGAAAAGAACTAAAGAAGACTCCAACAGTCCTTTTTCGTAAAGTTAGCCTCATCGCCGGAAAAAGGGTAAAACAACGCGGGAGAGGACTCTTCCAGTCATGATTGGCTGGAGTATACCCTTTTTCATAATTAGTGCCTCCTGGTCCAAAAAAGGGGTAAACTATCACCAGGAAGACGACCATTCAAATACTTTAACAAGCATGAATGCGACAAGTTAGCTTGGCAATCTTTTCATTTTTTGAGAGCCTGAAAAGAGCTTAACGGTAGACTCCGGAGGGTATCCTTTTCCGTGGAAGTTTAACGAACCTAGAAAAGTGATAAATTATAACTTGGTACTTGTTCTCATAGTTTCATGAGTACGAGAACAAACGAAGAGTAAACTCATCATCATGCAATAATTACAAACTAACCATTGAAAAAATAACGACAAAATGTTCAAGGGAGTGTTCATACCTGTGATGACCGTTGTGATATGAGAAATGGCACGAAAGACTACATACAACTCCTGCACACTAGAAAATGTGTCAAATAGCCTAAAATATGACAAAAATGGTCAAAAACTATGATAAATGGCCCAAGAGCATCAAAATTTTTGAAAAGGAATATTCCATTCTATTTATAAATAGAAAAATGGGCCAAAAATAGTTTTCATTGTTTCATTGCCAATTTGGGAGGAGAAGTACCAATTTGGAGCCAAAAATTCTTTTGCCGATTCCGAGAGCTACGATCCACCATTTCACCCACTGTCAGGAGCAGGTATGCCTAAACTTCATCTAGCAACTTTCCAGTGGATTATATTTTTTTTTTAGGTTCACTTTTTGGGTTTTTTTATGAATTCATGGAGGGCTATTGTGCTCTCGGCTCGTCGTAGTTGGCCCTTTCGGGAATAGTGACGAGACTGACTTGGTGCAAGTCCCGAATGAGTGAAGTGCGATGACATCGCACTGTATACAAAGGTACAGTGCGACAGCGGAGATTCACTTCCCAAACATCAAAATTAACTCAAAAAAAGAACTTGTTGGGGTTTAAAGTAGGATCTAACAGTGTTTAAATGTCCCTTTTGGTAGGTTGCTAGCAAGCCAACATGGTTTTAGAGTGGCAGGAAAGAGAACACAAAGTAGAAGATGAGCAAGCTGCCAATGATCTAGAATGCATGGATGCTTTGAGGAATTGTGGTTTGCTCAAGTTCTTTGAGATTCAGGGGATGAGATCCCAAATCCCGTTGCTATCGCAAATGCTCCAGAGTTGGGATGCAGCCTAACAACATTTTGTGATTGGTGAGCACATCCTCACAATAGATGTTGAGGACATCTATTTTCTCACAGGTATGTCCTGGAGAGGGGAATCTGTATTTCTTACTGAAACATGGGCCAGTGACCACACAGTCGATGACATGGTGTCACAGCATTGCACCGCTCTTGCCCGGTCTTCCAGTGGGAATATTATTATTAGGGATGTGGTGAGCCGTCCACTGCGTACCATACTGTTTACTATTACTAGAGCGGTGGGAAGCCAAGCCCCACACATAGCTACTCGGACTCAGATGCTTTATGCGGAGGACTACATGTCCCCCATGGTTTTCAACTAGTGCGAGGGTATCCTCGCAAACCTCCGAGCTTAGCTGATCAAGTGTCGGCGGGGAGAGCTCAAGCAGTTTGTTTATGGATCGATCGTGGTATCATTCCTCTCTTGCATCCACAGCTGCTCAGATGGGCTGAGGTGATGACCCATCATGGTGGAGGACCTATCATTAGCTTTGGTCCTGATTTCTTCAGCTGGATGGAAGGCCAGTTACTCATGGTTGAGGACTTCTCGTATGGTGGTACGGATTTCAGAGAGGATCCTGACTTAGTTTTTCCTGAGGGTTCAACATGGGGTGACATAGGTGAGAACAAAAACCCTTGTACTTTTAGTTTTGCATATTTATCATTGTTTTGATGCAGTGCTGACAAGTATGTAACATGTGTGTGCAGATGTGGGGCCCGTACAACCGGTAGGACTTTGCCTTCTAGCGAGGAGAGACAGAGGTGGGGAAGTAGTTGTGCCCCCAAGTGCTCATGCTACCATCAAGGAGATGGAGGAGGTATACAGGAACTTGTCCCAGCTGACAGTAGAGGTTCCTGAGCCAGCGATAGATGACCTGCCGAGACCTATGTAGAGGTTTGGGGTTGGAGCGTCTGTACGCTTCAGTGACCTACTCCGCAAGGTAGCGAGGACCGTGGATTGCTTCCTTACTCAGTGACAGCGGGCTGTCCGTGCTAGGGGTGGTGTACGGGTCAGGCGTCAGGCCTGATGACACTATTATACTTGTACTGAGAGCTTAGAGGCCTCATATTTTGTACTACTGAAAGCTACGATGCTTTAGATTTTGTAGAGACTCACTGAAAGCCATCGTGCTTCAGATTTTGTACCAGCACTACTTTTGAGTGATATTTATATACAGACATTCCCGACGGTTTATACATTATGTGTTTTAAAATGATAAGTGATGTGATCCTGTTTACATGTTTACTCTTATACATTGCATTATTTACATGTCGTGAATGCTTTTACATATTATGAATATTATGTGTGTGTGATGTACCAATCCAAAATGAAGTTGGTCATCGAGTCAGCAACTGTGTTTAACTCTTGTGGAATGTGTATGTATTGAACGGATTCAAATGACCTTTCCAGGAGATGTACTCATCTGAAGATACAGAGTAAGGTGGGATCACGGATGGCGTAGACCCGATTAAGATGGGAAACCACTAATTGAGAATCCATGTTGATGACAATGTGGTTCATAACCAAGGAAATGGCATTAGCTAGGGTTCCAATTACTACCTGATACTCTACAGCATTGTTGGTCGCAAAACCTAGGCAACTTCCTCCTAAGCTAATGAGCTCACCTATTAGGGAATATAGTACCCAAGCTGTCGAAGCAAGGTTACGAGTATTCCGGATAGCACCGTCCGCAAATCCATAGCACGTTTCCATCTGTACACGCAGACAGAACATGGTATAAGGAGCGGAAACAAGATCTAAAGACACTCAAAAATAAAAGCGTCATAGCACACAAAAACACAAAAAAACATGCAATGTACAGTATATAAAAGAAAGTCTAAGCGTCACGCGTTTGGCATAGTATCTCTTCAGGTAAATCCCATTACGGGGTTCGCCGAAAGAGATTTTGTCATAGTCTTCAAGCTCATAAGCTCCCTTCTCCAAAACACGTTTGACAATGTAAGGTCCATGCCACATGGATTCGAACATTCCTGCTCCTAGTTTGTTGTGCTTCTGGTCATATGTGAGGACCAGGTCACCCTCGTTAAAGATACGAGGTTCAATTGACTTGTCGTATGGGGATTTGATGCGTTTCTTGTGTGCTTCATTAGCAAGAACGGCATCTTGGCGGGACTCGTCAAGTTTTGCTAATTGCATAAGACATTCTCCTTCGACAGTAATGTTAGGAAGAAGTTCAACAGCGAGTTGTAGAGACAGAATTTCGCACTCTATAGGTAGGACCGCCTTCAATCCATAGACTAGTTGGAAAGGAGTGAAACCTGTGGCAGTTTTAATGGAGGTTCTGTAGGCTCATAATGCTGAAAAGAGCATGTTATTCCAATTGGATTTCTGCATACCTAGCATCCTTTGGACAATGGTTTTCAAGACTTTGTTAATGTCCTTGACTTGTCCATTGAACTGTGGGTAGTAGGGCGTTGAATTTTCATGGAGAAAACCTAAACTATCGCTCAGTTCATCAGCCATATGGTTCTGAAAATGGGAACCATGATTGGTAACAATTTCCTGAGCAACTCCGAATCGCACTATTACATGATTGAACATGAAGAGTACGGCAGTTTTTCCATAATTCTGGTATGTAGGCATAGCCTTGGCCCACTTTGTAAAGTAATCCACAGCTACAATGATGTAACTATGCCCCACGGCCAAGGTAGGCTTACAATGCATAAAGTCAATGCCCCATTTTGCGAAGGGGCCCACGGCAATAACTGGGTGTAATGGGGCGGGATGGGTTCGCTTCTTCGTATGTAAGTGTTGACAAGGGGGACATTTTTTTACGGCCTCAATACAATCTTTGAAGATAGTAGGCCAAAAATATCTTGTGTGCAAGATCTTCTGGGTTGTAGCCATCCCAGAGAGGTGACCGCCACATGCCCCAACGTGACAGTCATTGAGAACGTGTTCAGCCTCATCGTGAGTTAGACAATGTCGAAGGATTGAATCAATGCCACGGCGATACAAAGTATCATTGATGATTAAATAATACTTCGCATGGTAACGTATCTTAGGATGGTCATCACGAGATAGTTGAAGGTTGAAGCATTGGGTTTGAAGATATAATGAGATATCTCCATACCATGGATCAATTGTACTGATGAGAAACAATGATTCATCTGGAAAAGAGTCATTGTGCTCAATTTCTGCATCAGGACGGGGAAGGTCACATATCAGCTCAGCAAACACCAGAGATTTTTTTGACTTGGCTTTCTCGAAGAGAAGATCAAATTCTTACAATATCACGATCCAGCGTGAATACTTGCCCCCAAGCACCTGTCGTGTTAGGACATGGTACATGGGGTTCGAGTCTATGATGATGGTGGTGGTGTGGAGTGAGATACAGTGCTGGAACTTTTGGACGGTGATGACCACCGCGAATGTGAGTTTTTCGACATGTGAATATCTAGTTTCAGCGTCAGCAACACCCTTACTTGCATAGTATATTACATGTTCCTAGGCGTTTTGATCCTCCCTTACCAAAACCATGGTGATAGTGGTAGCAGAAGCGGCGAGATATAAGATATAATCTCGATAATAATTAGGCGGTTGGAGCACGGGGTCATGCGTCATGGCATGTTTGATACTATCAAAGGATTTTTGAGCTTGGTCGTCCCAAATGAATGGGATGTCCTTCTTGAGTAGTCTCATGTACCCCTGAGTCTTCTCCGCGAAATTGCAAACAAAACGTCTTAAATAAGTTGCCTTCCCTTGGAGACTTTGAAGTTCCGTCACATCAGTTGGGGGTGGAAGGTTGATGATGGCCTCCACCTTTAAGGGATCAATGCGGATCCCATCCTTCTAAATGATAAATCCTAAGAGACGTCCGGACTCAATGCAAAAGATACACTTATGAGGATTCAGACAGATATTGTACCATCTGCATCTAAGGAAAATAGCCATCAGATGATCAATGTGGATATCACGCTGCTTTGAGTGAGCAAGGAGATCATCTAGGTAAGGTTCCACAAAGCCCTTAATGTCATGGAAGGCATATGACATAGCCCATTGAAATGTGGCACCAACATTTTTAAGGCCAAACGGGAGTTTGCGGTATGCAAACGTTCCCCACGAGTAGATGAAAGCCGTCTTGTGTTGGTCAGCGGGGTTGATCTCAATCTGGTTGTAACCAGAAAATCCATCCATAAATGAGAAGATGACACTTCCGACACAAGTGTCGATAATCTGGTTGATGAAGGGGGTTAGGTAGTTGTCTTTTGGACAATCCCGGTTAAGGTCCTGATAATCGACACAGATGCGAATAGTACCCTTCTTTTTGTTCACAGGGACGACGTTTGAGATCCACTCTGTCAATGGGATAGGATAAATAAAACCAGCCTTTAAGAGATTTTCAATCTCTGCCTTGATTGCCTCCGTCTTTCGAGGGTGTACCGGTCGCAATTTTTGGTGTACAGGTTTGACGTCGAGATAGGTTTTTATTTCATGATAAACAATCGTGGGGTCTATCCGAGGCATCTCCTCATAGGACCAAGCAAATACGTCTCGAAATTGCTTGAGTAAGGCCGTGCCAGCAGCTATTTCTTCAGGGTAACACTTCTATCCTATGCGAATGTGTTCCACTATACCAGGTTTCACCGAGATGTCTACCCGGGTGGTTGGCTCAATGTTGGCGTAGTTGCCCTCCGTGTCCGTAAGACATGTAAGAATGGGGGAGTGGGGGAATGGGTAGATGTCGGGTGAAAAGAGGGTGTGGATGTTGTCCTCTATGTACTCCAAAGGAGGAAGAAAAGATTACCTATGGTGGAGATCATCCCACAGACCATCGTCAACATTCATAACTTCCATGATGGACTCATCTGAATGAAAAGTCCGAAGTAAGAGATCAGGTAGAGATGATGTCCATCGTAGAGAACGGGATGGAGAGGCCACGGTTAAATGGTCCTCCGGTGCTAATTGGATAGCCTCATAAATATGTTCAGCGGGTGAAGGAGGCATTATATCTCCAAGCAGGTGTGTTGTGGCTTCATCTGATACAAGCCAAGTATCGGTAGAGTGAGATAAAATCTCTATGGAGATCATGTTCACCGTAGCGACATGATTAGGGGGGTCCGTCATCAGAAAAATTCCCATGGGAGATGAATCTTTCAAAAGGCCAACCCCTATACTCTCATATTGTTTTGACATTTGTCCAATGGAAGGAACATGGTCACCAGGATGAGTAGTAGCGTCTGGTGCACAAAAATATGATTGGTCGATAATAACAATTCGTCCTTGGTGGGGGAATTGTACTATGCGAAAGACTGAAGAGGATACCGCTTGCATGGTGTAAAACCAATTGAAACCAAGCAAGAGATTATAATCTATTGGGACCGAGACCACTTCCACGTTAACGGTTACGGTCTTTCTGCCCAACTCAATTGCAAGAGCTTGTAAGAGCCCATGAGGTTGAAAGCTACGCCCGTCGAATGCTTTCAACGTGGTGGGAGAACAATTCAATTCGGAAGAGACAATGGCTCTCCAACAGGCGATCGACATGACAAAAGTGGAGGCACCTTCGTCTAAAAGGGTATGATGGACAATCTTCCCAGCAATGTTCGCAGAAACTTCGAATGTGAGCTGGTGGGAGAGCCTGGGTTTGAAGTGGTCAAGTCGGAACATGATGGTATTTGAGGAATCGGGGTCGACTGCACTGATGGCTGCAAGGAGCTTGTGCCAATTCTTCTACGATATTGTAATTTTGTGCCGCCCGAGCATTAGGATTGAAAACAACTTTTCGAATCGTACTCTTGGGCGGTCGCAATATCGAGTCTAAAGATGGCTTCTCAATGGTGAGAGAAGTTGATGGTATAGTGACATCAGGTAAGGAGTCAGAATATTTTTCAGTATTACTTCCAGTGGATTCCTTCCAAGGGGCCAGTTCGTAAGATTGCAAGCGAGTGTTCAAATTGATCGTCTCATTACGCACCATGAGAACATGCGTGGTATTGGATGGTTCCCCCTGCGCTGGGGGGGTTTGAGCAATCATCTGCTGGTTCTGAGTAGGAAATGGATCATTGAGGACTACGGGAGTTGGTTTACCCTCAGGAAACTTTTGTACTTCGTCTCTATGGGGACATTCTTTGGAGAAGTGGTCATCTACACATAGTAAACAAGGATACTTTATTTTCTGTTTCTGCTTGGTATCGTCAGAAGTGCTCTTTTGTTCCTGCTAGGCGGAAGACTTTTTGGGTTTCCCCTTGTTCTTCTTTTTACTTCCAGACTTCTGAGATGAAGCTGATTGGACATAATTCACCTCTTCAGTTAGAGAAGGAGTGGTGGATTTGGTGGTGTTATGGCCAGCCTGAGTCGGTAATGGGGAGGAACCGTGAAAGTTGGATGATCCAACAGTGCTAGAAGCAGGATGGGTGTTAAGGGAACCAATGATTCCATCATTTTGGGGTCCCTTATGTGGTTTCATAGGGTCATTAATGTCACGGGGTGCATCAGGAAGAATATCAAACAAAGTGCCAAATTGAGTGTAGACTAGGTCTAGTACATGGGCACTTGCGATGGCTTGTTCTTCGGTGACAACACCTCGCATGGAAACATCTCTTTCTATGGTAGGGATGAGGGATTTTGTGAACCATTCTGCTAGGAGCTAATCTAGAATAGGAGCTTTAATAAGATGTCATCTCCTTCACCACTCGTGGATATGATCCAAAATATGAGTGGCGGTATTTTGACGGAGCGAGGTTAAAATCTCGGTACCAATTTCATACCGTATGGGCAGCTGGAAATGCGTCAAAAAGTTCATGGCAAGAGAACCAAAATCAAGAAAGGAATGAGGTGGCATCTCAATGTACCACTTAGCAGCCGAACCGGTGAGAGTCCTTTGAAACAATCTAAGACGAATTGAATTGTCCATTAAGGAATTATATGAACACCATAAGTGGTATGTCATCATGTGGTTTTTAGGGTCTTCACCCGACTTTCCGTCAAATTTGGGGATATCAAACAGAATTTTCACTAGAATTGGTGGCCAGTTAGATCCATGGTAAATAGGATCGTTGGTTAAATGGGATAGGTTAGGAAGGTCCAAAGTATCCAGGAAGGGCAGCTACGGGTTGGGCTGCGCGTATTGATAATATGGATAAGGTGTGTATGGACCAAACTGACTATAAGGTGTACCAGGAAGAAACTGGACGTAGGGGGGTGTGCCGCCCAAACCGTAAGGGTGTCTGCCACCATAAGGTGGTCCATTCCAATAAGGTGGGGGTCGACCTCCACCACTGGGAGGAGGTGGAGGTTCGCCTCCACCACCGGGAGGAGGTGGGGGTCCATAACCGTAATAAGGTGGCCTACCACTGCCTCCGCCTGGAGGGGGTGGTGGGTCACTTCCGCCGCCAGAAGGATGGGGGCCCCCACCACCTCCGCCGTCGGAAGGATGAGGGTCTCCACCACCACCGCCACCACCATAGTATTTAGGTCCTCCACCGCCTCCGCCTGGACGGGGTGGTGGACCACCTCCGCCACCCGAAGGGAAGTGTCCTCCTCCACCATGATAAGGTGGTCCCCCACAGCCTCCACCAGGAGGGGGTGGTGGACCATTCCCACCACCACCAGAAGGGTGAGGGATATTGTTGGTAAAATGAGGTGGGCCTCCACCATGGTTAGGTGGGGGCCTTCCGCCTCCAGCAGGAGGTGGGGGAGGACCGATCGGGGGTGGTGGTACCTGAGGGATAGTCGGTTGGGGTCCGTGTTACAACACAGGTTGTTGGCCCCATAGAGTGTATGGATTCCCGGGATAAGGTGTCCTGTATGGTGCATTTCCGGGATTAGATTGGCCCGGCGCAGGGTTAACAGAACCTGGATACGCTTGACTCAATGAGGGTAGGGTTACATCAGAAGGTCCCCCAACATGAGATAATCCCATGGTGGATAGTCTAGCGGGTTGGGAAGGTCCAACGGAAGGTCCGTTGGGGATTCCACTGCCTATGTTCGGGTTAGGAAATGGGGGTTTCTCCCCATCCACAGTAGTTTGACCACTAAGCAAAGGTTGAACCAATGTAGGTTGTTGACTAGTTACTATAGTAATAACATTACCAATAAGATAATCCGTGGGAATGGAATATCCTCCCCTCGAATTCTGAGGTGGGGGAGGAACTGGTATAGTAATTGTGGTAGTAACAGGTGTGTTGGACCATTTTCCTTCCACCGGTTGTTTCACTTGAGGTGCAGGACTGGACTCTTGTGAGGGTTGACCATTCTTCTTAGTGGTCTCGTGGTGGGATGCTTCAGGTGATCCAAAAGATATTGGACAATCTGGGATGGGTCGGTAAGGGGGTAACGATGGGTCTTGAACCCTTCGTTGGATACTTGACTTTCGAAACTCTTCAACCATGGAATTAAAGTGAGTTAATTGGCCACGAAAGTAGGATAAATTGTCGTCCAGAGTGGTCTCACTAGGTGGTGATGCGATGGAAAAATGAGCCACTGGGTGGTCTGTAGAAGAGGTCCAATAAGCTGCTGAAGGACCAACAGCTACAGTAGGGTCATCCTAGGGTTTTTTTATCCATTGCAATGATCCAGGTTCTCCTGGGATGATGGGAGAAAGATCTTGTGAAGCGGGGGTTTGTGCTCCTTCATCCTGCGGTGGATGAGAGGCAGGTGAATCCGGAGGAGTTTGTGGAAACAAAAGTCCTCCAACATTCAGAGTGGGGTTTTCAACTTCAGTAACTATGACCGTGTTACACTGATCCATTCTTACCCTCAAAATAACCTCTAGATTAAGGGGATATTCGGGTGATAAGTTTAAGATCCTACGGGATCTTCTCCATGGAAAATCCACCAAAGCGTCAGGATAATCAGCCAGAATGGATGAAACAACGTTTCTCCTAAGGGTATGCTAAAATAAAAGCAGTCCAAAAAAACCTACTCAAACTAAGGCAACAAGAAAACTTATGTGACAGAGTGGATTTAAAAGTCTGGAACCTCACAGGATTATCAAGGCATCGCAAACCGTGATATACTGCAACGTCCAACAATATGACATGACAAGGAGAATTGGGACCATACCCTTGCCTCTATACCCGATTACCTGGACAGTACGTGCGTGCTAATATCCCCTAGTGCTGTTCTCGGTGTATTGATTTGCCAAGATGGCCAAATGGTTAACTCGGTTGGTTTCAGGAATCCTAGTGGTGTCTCCCGATATACGCAAGGTACGTGGGAGCTCAAATCCGTAGTGGTGCTGTCTAATGCACAACCGTTCGGCAAGAGACCTTCAGATATACTACTGAGTAAGTGATACACCCTTTGATATATTCCAAGTACATATTCTGGTACTTGGTGGGTACATGAAGGAGCTCGATATACCAATAAGTACGTGGAAGACTACAATACCCCCGGGATACAGAGCTGGCAAATAACGACAGCTGCCATGCTTAACGACGCTGGAACACGTCTCTAACTTACACACAAGTTGCTAAAAATTTTACCTAGTTCTACCATTAATTTTATCTTGGACAGTTAGGTGAATGCATGAGGTGAGTACATAATCGGAAGCATAATGCAAGTCCTAACTCCATGCACGAAATATTCTTTTCTTTCAATGAATTCTAGCTATGGGAAGGAGAAAACTTTTTTCAATAGTATTGCCAAAACAAACTGAACGCAACACAATCCCAATTCAAACAAATCTGACAATGAAAGTATTCTTTTCCTTTTTTTCAACGAAACACAAAAAATCACAACACTACTATCCAAATCACAACATTTTTTCGTTTCTTTTTCTTTTCAAAGCAAAACGACACTAGGTCATGAAAATAGAGGATTCTGAAATGGAATATGCAATTTTTTCAATTTCACTTTCAATGGTCTAAAAGCAACAAAAATTAAAAATGCATCTACCTTTCCTTAGCATGGAATCAATTTTGCAAAAATCGAAGCATACTTTGAGTCTTTCAAGAAAATGAGCAATTCATAATTCGAGAAAAACACAATAGATCATATATTCATTCAAATTTTCCAAAACACAAACGAAAAACATTCCAATGCACAACAATTTTCTTCAATAATGCTCAAGAAATGATGGGAAAGAGGCACTTTTTAACTTTTCAATGGATGCATCAAAGAATAAACTTGATAGCAATCAAGCTTTCAGATCTAAATGACTGAAAAGAAAACACTACTTGCAGCACTCAGTATACTAAAAAAACTCAAGAAAAGACAAGTACTCAATCAAGCTGAAAGGCACACTCAACTCAAAATCAAGCAATAGCAAGCAAATCAAGCAAGCAAAGCTCAAACAATGACGAAAACGAGGTCTGGAAGCTGATCTAATGTAATGATCAGATCAGGGATGGAAGGAAGGGAATGCAAGGGTGAGCGGATAAAGGTGGAGGAGACAAGAGTATCCACCACTATCCGTCTTCAAGATTGTCCAATATGGAACCCAAAATCAATCCAAACAAAACCAAACACTCAAAACACAAATCGTAGGTGGGATCCCTGGCTCGATCTTGCAGCATAGAATTAGTTCATACAGCAAACCAAAGTCCAAACTGTCAAATGGAGAAGAGATGCCTGCAGCATGCCAAAATATGACAAATCGACGCACTCTGTGCTTGTACACAGTGCGACGTCGTAGTTTACCTACACGGGAAGTGCGATGATGTCGCAGCTTACCAATGCAAGGAATGTGATGAGTAACTAACAGGTAAAGAATAGAGACCAAAAATGACACAGTGTCACTCTATTCCCACTGCCCAGGTGTGACAGGTGAAGTCTAAATTCAAAAATGAATCAGACCTCTCAGCAATGAACCATGGAATGGTTTGGGAATGAGTCGTATAAACTCATAGGAAGTAGGTTAGAATCTTCAATATGAATATCTAACAGTGAAAACAACTTCAAGAAGTAAATGGCAAGAATAAAAAGGCTTGTGTCAAGCAATCAACTGAAAATGACTCTCAGACTGACAACTACTAACCAGATTCTATATTCCCTAGTATGGTCGCCATATTTGTTATTGGACAATCTACCAAAGATGGATCTAAGGCGTGATATCCCTAGCTCAAAGTGAGTCTAGAACAAATAGAACAGACTACCAATGCATTTCCTAGATCTAATTAAGGATCAAGTATTAGATGCCTTACCTTTCACTTCGCAATCCTTTCTCCTGAATGCTACTCCACGTCTCACGGTCGTCAGATCTAAGCTGCAAGACCTGTCAAGACAAGAAATAAGAGAAACAAGTAAAAAGCATCTATATAATACGAGATCTAAGTAAACAGTTAAGCAGGTAAACTGCTCAATATCATTACACACATGAACAACATTGGTGGAAAGCATTTGTATTACTATAAAAATAGGAGTACATAATAGAGATATATAACTACAACCAAGGCTTAATGCTGTAGCCCTTCTCCGACAAAGCCAATTTCCATATCCTTCCAAGGAAGTATGAGTTCTCCAATGGGTGAGTGGAGATGTTCCAAAGGTGATTTCACCAGCATGTAGACACCATAGACTTCCTCCATTTGGGATGGGAGTGAGATTCATTTAAATAGGACTATGTGGATAGGGTATGGATAGGATAGGTTGAGAGATGGTAGGAGAGGCTTAAGGGATCTCTCAAAAGTATTAGGAACTAAGTTCCAGCTCCTCCAAGAGGTCAGGGATAGGGTCCCAAGTTAGCAAGCTTCGAGATGGACCTTGAAGAAGCTATTTTTTCCATCTAGCTGACTTCGTCGCACCCTGTAATGGGGCAAGGTGCGACGTCGCATGTTGCTAGTGTGCAGCCTGTGACGACCCTTCAAAACCTAGCACAATTGGGCACAAATCCTTCCTGGTTGATACTTAGTCAAGATATCTTCAGGGGTGTATACACTGAATCTCATGATGAGTAGATTTTGGGTGTAACAAATATAGACAATGAATTATATTTGCAAGTTTGATCTAAGCTACAACATGATGTGGTCAAATCCCAAGTTGAGGTGGTAGAATCCAGTAGCAGTAATATTCCAAGTGCAATGAGTTTTAGCTAGAGAAGAGTGTGAATTGAAGGGTTGCGCACGTTGTGATCTATAGTAGGTGTTCATGTTCCATTAATGGGATATAATATGTTGTAATTATACCCATTTATCATATCCAATAGTAATATCATTTACATACACTATACATTACAAATTCAACAAAGAGCTACAAGAATGCACCACAAGCATGAGTTTCGATTTTGAGAATGCCCCTAACCATACATTAACCATATATTTACAAATTGTAAAAAAAAGTCTAAAAAATCTCATGTACCGAATTTTTTAATCATAAATTGCATTTCCAAAATACACAAGAAAATATAAACACCAACAAAATGGTTGGCTCTCCCTCAATGTAGAATGTTAAAATTGAAAACTATTCATTCATAAAAATTTAGAATCACAAAAACTCTATTTCAACTGTCTGAAAAAAAAAATGATTAACATTGTAATAACTCATAACCTCCAAATTATCCTTCATCTCAACTTACATAATCCATTTTGTTATGGACCAACATTGCTTTCCTGAGTCACACCAAGCCATTTACATAAATTCTAAAATTCCATGTGCTCACTACCTGAAACCTACCTTTTCCTACTACCTTTATTGCATTCTTGTTTTCCTATAAACCGGGAAGCAGAAACTATAAATATACAAAATCCAGGGGCCAAGGAAAGTTTCAATGCAAATTTCCCTTGAAATAGGGGCCGAATTTTCCTGGAAATGGCGTCCAACCCAACTGTATCTCAATTTAAACTAAATATGGAGCACTAAATAATTCTTGAAAGCTTTCATTATTGAAAATATGGGGTGAAGGAAGGATATAAAATGAATTTTACTGGAAATTTGGGGTGAATGGAGGATAGAAAATGAATTTTACTGGAAATCTGGGGGCGAATTAAGGATTTGACTTAAATTTGAGAGGGCGAAATCGTTATTTTTTGGAAACCCATTAATAAGGTGGAGGGCGATTTGTTCTCCTATTATTATTTTTTTAATAAATATTGGACTAATCTTTTAAATTTGAAAAATAAAAATCCATATTAAAATTCACCCATTAAATATTTCTAACCCCTTTAATATCGCCCATGGGCTAAACTTCGCCCCTAAAATCTTCCCTGTTTGAAACTTGTTTTGGATATTTTCCACCTTCACCTCTAATGTTGTATATTGAGAGGAAAGGGGAGTGCATGGGGGGTTCACTCAATGAGCTTATTACATAGCACGATTGTTCACAGGATATTAAAGAATGTCCTTAATTTCAATAAATATTGCAAAATGCCTCCTAAAATTGTATTGTTGAACTCCCCTCCCAATATACCTGTCCAATTAAGAAAACCCCTAGTCTCACTAGATATTGAAGGTATCCATTTTTATTAACCCATTTTTAATACCCCCTTTATATCATATTATCAATTTGTAACGAACAGGAGCTCTAACGCATATTCGAATAAGAAAACAAGATGATAAATAAAATACTAGTATAATGCTAATAATGATACCACCATAATTGCAGGGGTGGCTGATCAATTTGTAGTGTTGAATAGTGGAAGACCCAATGAAATAGTAATGGGGAAGGAAAAATGCATAAAAGGAAATCCATTCAAGAGATCAATGTAACAAAGAATGTAAAAGATTGATATTCCAATAGCCAGTGCAATGCTTAGAAAAGATGAGAATTGCAATTGTTTCACACCACATCCTGCCAATCCTCCAAATTTATATCATGTAAATACAGGTATAGACATAGAGAGCTCAGGGTTTATATAAGCTTAATAAATTAAACTCCATAAAAATGAAAAATTGGAACCCTTTTGTGGATGGACTTCCCTACCTTCCTATCAAAACAAACATCAATGATGTTTGAACCCAAATAAACATAGAAAAATTCCTCTTACTTTCCAATAACACCATATGATCACATGCATAGCTTGGATTTGAGTCATTCACAAGATTCAATGAATTTCCTCCAGTTCCTCTACATTTATTCTTGCAAGCAAGGGAATTAACAACATTTAGTTACCTTTTCTTGGGTTATATCTAGTTTTTTCTTTTTTTATCTTTACAAGAGAGGGAAAAATCTCCACTGTTAAGTTTCAAGCATGCAATAGTTATAAAGATACAGATATGGTGAAACTTATATGATACCATTTCATGCTAATGATAACACATAGGGTATGTAAATAAGGATTTATATTTTCACCTATTTTCATGTTAGTTCCAATACAATATTAAGACGGATTCCTTGCATATAAGAATTGAAAATACAATCATGAATGTGCAAAATATAACTCAATCTAACAACTATTCCTAACTGGAAATGTGAAAATGTTAAAGAAGACTACAAAAAGTTGAAAGAAATAATTAGTCAAGAAAGATTGATCTAATTTTTCTTTGTTCCAGTAAGCCAAGAAATATTGACTTACTTTTCTTGGTTTTCATGGAGAAATGTTTGATTGAAACAACCATTGAGCATTGGAGTTCTCCCAATCCTCTTTTTTTTGCAAAAGAAAAATATATGTAGATGTTTAAGAGAAAATGTAGGAAGGAAGGTACGCAGATATCTAAGAGATGGAATATGTTTTTTTTTTCTTTTTCTTTTTTAAATTTATTCTACATGAATTGGCCCTTATGTGCTTATTTGTAATATCCATGGAAATGTAAATTAGGCTTCATGAAAAAAAAAAGTACAACTGTTTATTTCAATGCAACTAAGTAGAAACTTTAAACCCACATAAAATTTGTATAGGTTGATTTATGCATCTATGTGGAAGATGCATGGAGGAGCACCATAATTTGATATAAATATAAACAGCTATGGAGATAGGATTTTCCCAAACATTTCATTCCCAGTTGGAATGCAAGTGATATAAAATAAATAACAAACTATGAAGTCCCCATGAGGAATTCAATGGGAGACAAAATATGGATGGAAAATTGCTTGCATCATAAAAATGTGAACCTCAACAACTGAATGGAGGCACATATAACATTAAATTATTCAAACAACACTATGAATTTAAAAGGACAGATCACATTTATGGATGGAGGAACAATTGACTAGGAGTTTAAGAGTACATCTCATCAAGGGGAAGATCACATTTATGAATTTTATTAGTTTCTTTTGATTTTTTATTACCCATTTTCATGGCCTTGGGGCCAGTGAAAGCTTAGATAAATCCCATTCATGAAGAAAATTGTTCTAAAAAAAAGAATACTTTATAAGTTCAATTATTTGGAGGTATAAATACATACCATGATTTGGAGGTATGAATCTAGCCCGCAATTTGGAGGTTATTCCTTAGCAAAAACTAGGAATAATATGAATCCAACCCATGATTTTGAGGTATGAATCCATCCCACGATTCGGATGTTATTCCTCATCCTACCCAAATAAAATAACCCCCAATATTGATATTATTACGTCAAATTAAAAATCCCCCCTTGACCCCTTAATACAAGCTAATATATTTTTGAGGTTTTTTGGAGTACTCAAACCCCCAATATGAATGGACGTGATATGATATTGCCTCGCTACTGAACCCCCTGTGGGGGAGTGAGGGAAGACACCAAAGGTGAAGCATTAAGGGTTGAAAATTTTATTGATAAGATTAGGAAAATAAATTTGTAAGTAATGATAAATTGAAGGAGTCACAAGAAAAGTATAAGGATAAACATGACCAACATAGGGTTGAGAAAATGTTCAAGGTGGGAGACATTTTCTTGTTGCACTTGAATAAGGAAAGACTACAATGTCATAGTAAGAAGATCAAGGAATTACAGTATTGTCCTTTGGAGAAGGTGGGAGATAATTCCTACAAACTCAATCTACCCCCATATATGCACACTTACTCAGTAGTGAATGTGGAAAATCTAAAACTCTTTGATTAATTGTCCATGTTGGAGCAGGAGCCTAAGTAGGTTTTACCTTTTGGAGAGGACTTAGCACCATAAGCTTAGGCACAGTTAATAGAATATATCGTTTTGGGGAAGAAATACAGAACAAGTAGATGAGGATAGTATGAACTCTAGTAGTTTGGGTTGAAAGGACAAATTCTAGGAAAGGGTAAATGGTACTCTAGGGAGAAGGCGGAGAAAACAATTTCATCACCGCATTTAGTAAAATACTTTGGGAACCAAAATCCTCCCAAAATGAGGAGGTATGGTCAAGAATGGATCAATATATGATTTTTGCATTTATTTTGATTCATTCTGGGTGGGGAGATTGGATGAATTGGTTTGTAGGGTCCATTTTAGGGGCAAGCCTTACTTTGTAGATTTGGGGTCAAGAACCTTCTAAGGCCCGTTTGAGGGATTAAACAATATTTTTTGGGGTCAAAAATTCACGAGCAAATTTCTTGGCCTTTTAACACTATCACACACTTTAAAAGTTTTCCAACATCACAAAATCATCCCAATTAGAGTTTGTATAGGGAAGATATGCTTGGATTGCTAGTCGATGTATCACATTGACCACCATGGTACCAAGTGGATCCCATGTCATCTCTCATTAACCAAATATGTGGAGTTAGTAATGTGTGTAATTTCAAGAACATTCTATAGGTTCCGAAATGATGTCCATAATCTCGAGTTGAGGCATGCAAAAACCCTAAAAACTAACCCTAGATGGCTATCACTATATTGTTAAATACTGGGCCACTAGAAGAAGAAGGGATTCCATTCTGATGGTATAATTGTGTTGTTCCTTAGTTAAGCAAGACATAGGGAATGGATATTAGAGCATACCAAGGGAAGTAGGAGATCATGTAGGAGGCATACAGGCCATATTGGCCATATTGTCATAGGAATGCTATAGAGGGTACCACATTCATTATATTTTCATTACACATTGGAGAAAAAAAAGTAAATGTGCAATCCTCAAATTTGGATGAGTTTTCTACATAGTGTGTTTTTCCTAGGTTATTGTGTGTTATTTAAATGGACGTGTTATTTTTCTCTTCTTTTTTTTCAATTTCATTTTATTTTAGCATTTTGTGAAATTAAGCTAACATGAATTAATGTTAAATTTTCAAAACCATTGCATAACTAAGAGCTTGCATAAAATTGTAAGATATGTTTTGACAAATTGTTCCAATGAATATTCACAATAATTTACAGATCGCAATTAAATAATAAATACTTATATCTATAAAATGTATCATTACACTAAAATTTTCTCTTCCATTTAAAAACTTTTTAATATATTATTAATCTAAAAGTAATATATTGAATGAATATGACCTTATACATTTGGTACAGGGTTATAATCTGTGATGCACCTGCAACAATTAATTAATAAGAATATGCGAAATAGCAGAAATGACAGAACTCAAAATCACTTTTATATTGATCACAGGCCACTTCGAGGGGGCAACCTCCTATGAGCAAGCTCAATACAAATCACTTCACGGTGCCTTCATAGGTCTCAACACAAACTTATATACTAAGTCTAGGCGCCAATACTATGGGTCAAAACCATGGGCCACTACAAACTATGGATCAACAATACTATGGGCGACTTACAAAGCATATGCGCCAACAACAATAACATAAACTATTGATCAACAAATACTACGGGACGACTTACAAAGCATATGCGTCCAACAACAATATACTAACAAAGTAAAGACATGGGTTGAACATCTCCAGCATCTGGATCTTGTCATGCAACTTTTCTCTGACCATCATCTCCATGCCAAGCAGTCTAAATGTGTTTTTGGACAGAAGGAAGTTGAGTATCTCGGGCACATTATATCAGCACAAGGGGTTCGCGTGGATCCTACCAAAATCGATGCCATGAACAATTGGCCGCATCCTCAGACACTCAAGAACCTTCGTGGTTTTTTGGGGTTGATTGGCTACTACCGCAAGTTTGTCAAGGATTATGGGAAGATTGCAGCTCCATTAACTGCTATATTGAAAAAGGATGCTTTTACATGGACACATGCTGCTCAGTGTGCATTTGACAAACTAAAACAAGCTATGTGTACTACACCTGTTCCAGCTATGCCCGATTTTTCCAAACCCTTCACTATTGAGAGTGATGCTTGCGGCAATGGACTTGGTGCTGTTCTCCTTCAAGATGAACACCCCATTGCGTTCACCAGCAAAGCCCTTTCAGGTAAGAATTTAGCTGCCTCTACCTATGAGAAGGAAATGATGGCTATTTTGCATGCAGTACAGAAGTGGCACCCATACCTATTAGGGAATCATTTCTGCATCAAGACTGATCACCAGAGTCTGAAATATTTCTTGGAACAACGTGGCTCCTCCCCGGCACAACAGAAATGGGTTAGCAAACTCATGGGTTATGACTATGAGATCACTTACAAGAAGGGTAAAGAAAATATTGCGGCAGATGCTCTTTCTCGCACATTTGATGCCTAAGGTTCTCTTTCAGCTATTTCTATGCCTGTTCCAAATTGGTTGCAATCTGTTCAACAGGGTTATGTCAATGACTCTTCCTTATATCAAATCATCCAACGCTTGACGAACAACCCTTATGTTGTACCACATTACTCTTGGGATGGTGCTTCTTTGAGATACAAGGGTCGTCTCGTGCTTCCCCAGAGCACAGATCTTCAACAGGCTGTCTTCTATGAACTCCATGCTTCTCCATCGACAGGGCACTTTGGGTTCCTCAAAACATATGAATGGGCACGGCGTAAATTCTTTTGGCAGGGCATGAAAAGGACAATTCAACAGATGGTGGCCAAATGTGATACCTGCCAGCACAATAAGGGTGAAACAACACCCCTCCCAGGATTGCTCGAACCCTTGCCCATACCTACACGGATTTGGAAAGATATTTCTATGGATTTCATTGAAGGGCTCCCTAAATCTGCTAGAAAGACAGTGATTCTCGTTGTGGTTGATCCCCTCTCCAAATATAGTCATTTTTGTGCTCTCAGCCATCCCTATACATCCTCCTCAGTCGCTCAAATTTTCCTGGACTAGATGTTTCATCTTCATGGCATCCCTTCTTCCATTGTCTCAAATCGTGATGGGACTTTCACCAGTCATTTTTGGACAGAACTATTTCACCACACTGGCACCAAACTAAAGATGAGTTCAGGGTATCACCCACAAACGAATGGTCAGACTGAAATTATCAATAAATGCTTGGAAACTTATCTTCGTTGCTTCACCTCTGAACAACAACATTAGTGGGCAAAGTGGTTCCCTCTCGCTGAATAGTGGTACAATACCTCTTACCACACTGCCTCTAAAATGACCCCATATGAAGCAGTCTATGGTCAGGCACCTCCAGTTCTTCTTCCATACACCCCCACCAGTTCACCAGTTCAGGAAGTTGACATGGTCCTTCGAAACCGCGATCAGATTCTTCGCATTTTGCGGGACAATCTTCACATGACAAGAAATCGCATGAAGCAACAAGCTGATCAGCACCATTCTGAGCGTACTTTCAAGTCAGCGATATGGTTTTTCTTCGTCTCCAGCCGTACAAGTAGTCCTCCCTGAAACTCAAAGGGAGTCATAAGCTCGCTCCAAAGTTCTATGGGCCATATCGGATTCTTCAGAAGATTGGGTCCGTTGCTTATAAATTGGAACTTCCTCCTTCTTCCCGCATTCATCCAGTCTTTCATGTCTCTTGTCTGAAGAAAGTTCTTGGCACCAACATCAGTGGACAAACGATTTTACCCGAACTGGATAATGAAGGATCCATCCTTTTGGAGCCGGAGGCCATCCTCAATCAGGGCACTCGTCAGCTTCGATCTCGCTCTATCACAGAGGTCTTAATTCAGTGGCATGGCATGCAACCATAGGATGCCACATGGGAACCACTCCTTCAGATTCAACAACAATTTCCACATGTAAATCTTTGAGGACAAAGCTTTTTTTAAGGGGGAGGGGATGTTAGGAACCCATGTCTTTACTTTGTTAGTATATTGTTGTTGGACGCATATGCTTTGTAAGTCGTCCCGTAGTATTTGTTGATCAATAGTTTATGTTATTGTTGTTGGTGCATATGCTTTGTAAGTCGCCCGTAGTATTGTTGATCCATAGTTTGTAGTGGCCCTGGCCCATGGTTTTGACCCATAGTATTGGCGCCTAGACTTAGTATATAAGTGTGTGTTGAGACCTATGAAGGCACCGTGAAGTTATTTGTATTGAGCTTGCTCATAGGAGGTTGCCCCCTCGAAGTGGCCTATGATCAATATAAAAGTGATTCTGAGTTCTATCATTTCTGCTATTTCACATATTCTTATTAATTAATTGTTGCAGGTGCATCACATCTGGTATCAGAGCACTTTCTTGGGCTCGCAGAAATGACAGAACTCAGAATCACTTTTATATTGATCACAGGCCACTTCGAGGGGGAAACGTCCTATGAGAAAGCTCAATACAAATAACTTCACGGTGCCTTCATAGGTCTCAACACACACTAATATACTAAGTCTAGGCACCAATACTATGGGTCAAAACCATGGGCCACTACAAACTATGGATCAACAATACTACGAGGGACTTACAAAGCATATGCACCAACAACAATAACATAAACTATTGATCAACAAATACTACGGGACGACTTACAAAGCATATGCGTCCAACAACAATATACTAACAAAGTAAAGACATGGGTTCCTAACATCCCCTCCCCCTTAAAAAAATCTTTGTCCTCAAAGTTTTAGATGTGGAAATTGTTGTTGAATCTGGAACGACTTGCAAAATGGATCTGAACGACTGGATCTAAAACGGTGCAGCAATGATCGACAACAGTTCAGCTGAAAATAGATATGGATCCCAGGTATGTGCGGTTTCCTAACAGTTCAGGGGTTTCACTCGGCCACCAATGCTGTCTGACGGCTTGGGTATTGGGGCAGTACCCCTCACTCCACGGCTCAGGTAAAACTGATAATCGCTTTGCCACAAACGACATCTCTTGGTTTATCTCACGGGATGGAACTAGTCAATCAGGTAGGGGTCGTTGCCCTTTTTGCTGGCAGGTTATCTCAATGGGCCAGCTACTTCGGGGTTCCTGTGGTAATCCTCACAATGAGTTTTAGGGCTTATGCCCAAGTACTTCCCATAGTTAAGCGGATAAGGATTATTCCCAAATCCGAACTTGCAATAGATGCGAAAAAAAATTTGGCAGAAATTTCACCCAGCAAGCCCAAGAATGTGCTCTGATACCAAATGTGATGCACCTGCAACAATTGATTAATAAGAATATGCGAAATAGCAGAAATGACAGAACTCAGAATCACTTTTATATTGATCACAGGCCACTTAGAGGGGGAAACCTCCTATGAGCAAGCTCAATACAAATAACTTCACGGTGCCTTCATAGGTCTCAACACACACTTATATACTAAGTCTAGGTGCTAATACTATGGGTCAAAACCATGGGCCACTACAAACTATGGATCAACAATACTACGGGCGACTTACAAAGCATATGCGCAAACAACAATAACATAAACTATTGATCAACAAATACTACGAGACGACTTACAAAGCATATGCGTCCAACAACAATATACTAACAAAGTAAAGACATGGGTTCCTAACATAATCATATTATATATATATTTTAATGTCCTCATTCAAATAAATTCATAACAGGGAAATTCCATCAATCCTACTAGTTCCCTAGGTTGGATGGAGACATGAGGATTTGCAATAAGGGAGCTAATAAATGGTTTTTGGACATTAGAATTGAATAAATATTTAATAAAGGATATAAATAAATAAATTCAAGAGAAAAGCAATTGGAAAATGATCATGAAGACACATGGAGGTTGTGGGACCCATAGAAGCTAGAATTTATGTGCCACATGGCATCCTCCTCTTGCAATTTTGAATCCATGGGAAGCCTAATGTTCTTGGGATAAGTTAGAAGGCTCATACACTTGTCCATATGCATCATAGGTTGAATTTGGATGGAAGTGTAACTTACATGGGAAAGGAAGAGTCAAATGGGAGGTTTGTGGACACTTGGGCTAGATTCCCTAACCTCTATGACACCAATGATGAAGATGCTATGACATCTATGAAAAATTGCAGACCTGAGAGCTGACATATGACCATTATGACATGTCAAACCTAAAAATAGAATCGAGGTGAGCTCTCAAGGGAGTTAGAGAATGCCAAGAGATTCCTACTCGAATTTGTGGAAGGTGGAAGGTTAGGAAGTGGGAGACATGTGGCAATACTTCAATCACTCCCTAATTTGAATTGGCTTGGAGACTATGGGTGTAATTGGAACCTTAGAAGGCTAAAGATGTTTATAAAATACATGAATTAAGTAAGAGAAGGGATTTTGATCATTTTCAGAATTTGCATTTGTGAAGAGAGCTAGTCGAATATTATTCTACTTGCCTTAGACAATTTCGAGGGTGAAAGATTGCCATCCTAGTTGGTATGTGGAAAGGCCATTCAGACCTTTCATGGTAGATTTAATGGAGTATTTATTTGTAGGTGTAAGCTATAGGATATCTCATGGTTTCTTCTAATGCAGCTCATTCCTAGTAAAATTCCAACCCTGGGGGGATTTGAACCCCAAATTGCTAGTAAAATTCCATACATTGGACAGAATCTTAAAGGGGTTTGCAGAAGTATTTTGATGGTCCTAAATAATCCATGAACATCATAATCAAGTCCTAATATCATTCATACACATTATCTGAATATTTGGGAGCATTTGGATCAATTTGGAGACCTAGACATCAAAACTAATCAAAGGTCGAACTAGGGAAAAAAAGTGAAAAAATTGTCATTTTTTGATGGTCTTAATAAGGAGCCAAAGAAATAATCCACCACCCTTAGAACCTAAAGTTGAAGAGGTTTTTGTTGAAGAGGAAGTAGTAGGAGAAGAAGAGTATAATGTTGAAACCATGCCTAAGAATGGAAAGGAAACCTCAGAACATGAGGAGGAATTTATTACCATCATAAAAAAAAAATTGAATACCTTTCAAGTGGCATCAGAGGCATGAACAAACAGATGATGGAAGGACTCAAATTGATGGTTAGCCAACTTGGGAGAAAAGGAGTAATAGGAGGCAACAACAATTCACATTCAGAAGAAAAGAAGACAATGGGTGGGCATATTTTCTCAAGCACAGGACCCCATAATAGACCTAATGAATTTTGGAGCACACCAAGGCCTACTACACCTAAATTTCTTATTCCCAAAGAAGATCCTAACACCCCATTTGACATGGATGATGTGGTAAAAGAATGAGAAAAGTTGAGTGAGGATTGTAGAAGGACTCTACCATTTGACCAATACTTTACTGTCTCAAACAAAGTCAAGAAGAGGGAGGATAATAGGGCTCTATTCAAAAAAAAAAAGAATTAAATTGTGCTATTGGTAAAATTCCACTTCTTACTTTGGATGGTTCCTCTCAAAGTTCTGCTAACAATTGGGTGCAAAAACTAGATGTGTATTTTCAGCTGAATCCAATGGTGGAAGAGGATGCCTTAAAAATGGCAATTTTGCATCTAGAAGGAGATGGAAATGAATGGTGGTTCCATGGTATGAAAACTTTGGGAAATGATCAAGTTACTACCTATGGAGAATTTGTTGGCAGGGTTTTAGAGATATTTGAGCAAAAAGATCCAAAGTTTCCTTTCAAAGAACTAGCCCAATTGAAGCAAGTTGGAACCCCTGCTGAGTATATGATGAAATTTCAAAAATTATCAGTTAAGGTGGCTGATATATCTATGGTAAGATTAGTATTGTTGTTCACTAAAGGTTTGGATGAACCCTTAAAAGGTTTAGTTAAGGCCCACAAACCCAAGTCATTGAAGGATGCTATGAGTATGACAAGAGATCTACAAAATGTACTACCTAGGACAAGGTTTCCTCCCAAACCAAACTTACCTCCCCAATTCAAATCTGAAAATAAACCATGGAAAGAATATGAATGTGGAAAGGACAAGAAATAAGAACTAAGTAGGGAAGAGCTCAGAAGGAATAAATTGTGTTACTCATGCTTCCAACCATGGGCACTAAGACATAAATGCGCTAAGGGCAAGTCCCAATTCATTGAAGTATTTTGTGATGATGGGTATGAAGGGGGCATGGAGGAAGGACATACTTCAGCCCAAGAAGATGGATATATGTAACATCCCACTATTTTCATAAAAATTTAAAAATTTCTAAATCGTCATTAAATGCTAATATTTGTAAAATGCGGAAATAATAATGTTTAATAAACAGTAATTAATAAATGCGTCATTTGGTAGGAACAGTTAACTGCTGTGTCTTTTTGTTTTTCTGATGGTGTACTGTGCCGGCGACACGTCATGAATCCAATTAATAATTATGACATTTATTTATATGTTTGAAAGAATAAATTTTTGATATATTTGGAAAACAGAATTCTCCTCGACAAGTACTAACAGTTTAATTTTTCTGGATGATGATGAAAGGGGTCCCACGAGGTGCCCCGAGGCTTACTTAGCTACTCATCTAAAGCATTCTACTCGTCCTTCATGTGCAGATTCGCAGGTAAGAGATAGAGCTAAAATTCGGAGTGTTTAATAACCGTGATAAAAAAAAAACTGCTTATGATTTCGATGCTACAGGTATGGTCTCCTTCCAATTTTGTAAAATGAACTTGACTAGTTCAAGACTGCAGAAAACGTCAGTCTCAGAGTGTGATTGTTATGAATGTCCTTGATTAGGAGTTTATGACTTCACTTGTTACTATTCCATGAATGACTTGTGGCTGTTAGAACAATTCTTTCATAAATTTTGACGGTGACAAATTTAATACAAGGACACATGGTCCTAAGCATACCATAGAGAGAGTAATAAGGTGATTCTAGTTCTCTATTACCTGGGCAATTATAATGGTGATGCATTATGCATTAATACCCTACCATGCACTGTATGCGATGGTTCTATGGGGCAACTATACCCTAAAGGGGTGTAACCTTGTGAGTTTGTGCAATGGGCAAGGCTTGATGAACTATATGATGAACTTTATAATGGTGGGGCGGAGTCTATCCTTACCTTAGGATCGAATGCGACCTAAGTTAATGTGTTTAAGTTATGAGTGCATTTGTATTGACTTTAAATGGAACATACAAGTTCCTTTATACATGCTACCGGTGAATGTTTAACCTTGGTATAATTTATAAAGTCGATGCAATTAAACATTGATCCATATGGTTGGCAGGTGGAATGATGGCATTGTATAAAGCTTGCGTACGAATTCAAGGGTGTAGTAAATGATTGGGTTTGTAATCAATTCGCCTGGCCACCGTGTTAATGGTATTACTATGTGCACGTTGTAAAGAGTGTCCAACATGTGAGAAGGTTTGTCAATGCTGAGTTGTAACGGGCCTCCTGCCCCGGTGTCAACAGAGTTGGCAACTTCATGGATTGGGAGATGGAGGGGAGAGTTATTATCACACCTACCACCCTCCAACGTGGCTCATGGAACTTAGATCTCCTTCATTGATTGTTGTGTGTTGGGATCGTAGAGAACCCTAACGTAACTTATGGGATATTGTAACGTTTTCTTGGCATTCATTTCGGTGGTAGGGTTTGGGGGTGAGGCCAACCGGCTGAGAGGCACTTAGGGTTTTGATGTTTTAGCCTCCCTCGGGCTCGATCCTGAGACCGCCAGCAACCTCCAAACTGTAAGTGAAAGCTATCAATGGAGGCCGAATCTGGATTTGAATAGTGTGGCAATCCATAGGTTGGATGAGTGCGTCTATTGGGGCGTTGTAGTGACTTGAAAGTCTGGGGTTTCAATCGGGTTGTGAGTTTCAAAAGGTATCCCACAGTGTGGCCTTCGAGTTGGGTGTTTCTCCTTCGCAGTGGATGGATGGTTGGATTCGTCAATCTTCTGTCACGACTCAGGTACAGTAAAGTAGCAAAAGTTTAAATTTTTCTTGTTGCATGCATCATTATTTCATGATTGATATCTAACTCAATGTATGGTCATTTGGTAGGTAGCTCTCGGTGAACAGCAGTGTGTCGGGAAAGTTGACGGGGAGAAGAAATATAGCGAACCCACGGGTAAGCTTCGGTGGTACCCCTACCTCGTGGTTCTCCTGGAATTGGACTTGATGAGCAGGGTGTTGGAAGTATGTCTTCTCGGCAGTGGCTTTTGCCTCGCCTGCAGCATTGGGAAAACGTTACTGTTTATGTTTTGTTTGTTAGTGTAGATGATGTGAATATTTCTTAAAATGTATGGCCGGCCAACCCTTGGCTCGGCGAGCTTGATAGGGTTGAACCCTCGTTGTTGTAAGGGATTGCACAGTATTAAAAGTTCTATGTTATCGTTCCGCACTTCTAAATCTATGGAAGAACCGAGTGTGGAGTTGTAGGGAATAGAAGTGTTGACTATGGTCTGTTTCGGCAATAACTGAGTAGTGTAAAAGAGTGGGTTTTGAATGGAACCTTCAGTAAACAACGAGGCGATCTGTAGGATGCTGCCATCGCAATTTTAAATGGAAATGTTCATTGTTTAGGGTTTAATGTTTATGTATGGTGTCTTTGAACTTCTCATTTTTGAATTTTGCTCCAAGAACGAAAAGCATGTTTAAGTGTTTATTTAAAGAGTGGCTATAAGCCGATAATAAAAAAGTGTTAGTTTTGGTTTGAATATAACTATGATAATGTTAAACCGTAGCATGTCGATGATAATGAAATCTACTGGGCTGTAATAATGTTTAAAATGCAAGAATAACAGATCTGGTTTCTATAGTTAGGATATCTATGATAATGTAAACACTTGATTTTTGTAGTTGTTAATTGTTTGTAAATGTTAGTATGATGAGAACAGATCAACCTTGGTTTGGGTGTAGAGATGCTGTATTTTACTCTATCAATTCAATAATGCTATTCTTTTCTTTGCTTTTAAGAACATTCTATTATGTGAAGTGAATTCTATCACATGCAGTTGATAATACAGAATCAAAGAATTTACAGTGTATTCATCAGTTAGTTTAATTTGCCTATTAATATAACAGTTGTCTACTTTAATTCTATCTCCCTGTATTTGTCCAATTTGGACCTCTGGAAAAAGAATGAAAGAACAATACAGTACTCCTTTTCCTTTTTTTCTTCTTGCACAAAAATAATGCAGTGACGACAATAATTTGTATAAAGATTAGTCAGATTCAAATAACAAATAAAAGAATGAGTATGTCGTTAAACATAATGCATGATATTGGTTTCTTTGAAGAAATAACTGATAGTTAGTAAACCCTAGATGTTAACACAATGTCCACCTTCAAAAGTCAGAAAAGAACCTACTGCTATGACTAGTTTCTGGTATGTTGTTTCAGCATGCAGATTTAAATAGCATATTCAGTGCATGCAGAGATTTAATTTTGCAGCTACTAAATAACAAGATGCATAGGAATATAAGTCTGTGCATGGGTGGTCTCTTGGGTTTATGTATTTAGATGCATGCTAGGTTTCACTTTTAAATGAATAGAGTTAATGCTACCTCTCTGTACTGGAGTACGATGCAGCTTCACGCATGGGGAAAAATGCAGAGGAGTCATTTTATCAATTCAACAAATTTAAATAAATCGGGATCTAACATTTTATTGCTATTGGTCATTAATAACATTTCTAAGCCGTTTTCTGAGAGCATTCATATGATTTGAAACCTAAACAAAAGAAAAGAATAGAACCTGAGTGTCATAGGAGGAACAAATCACTCAAGAATCCCGTTCCACCCAACCTGCTCTCAGCAGCCAAGGTGTCTCCCTTAGGACCCCCGAGCCTATCCACTGATCCACCAGGAGGAAGATCTAAAGCTTAGGATCTCTACTTGCAGCAGTAAGAAATTTATCCAGCCTTACAGGCTTAGTAATCAATTGGACCAGCACCAGCACCTTTGGTTTATCCTTCTCATAACATTTGCAGACTTATACTTGCACTCTCCACAGCCTCCCTATTCGAATCTCTCAGCCATCCCCTGATGCACATGAGGAATGTTTCTGCAGAAAACATTGTAAGATCTCCCTGCTCAATTCGAATTGCCTTTTATAGGTTTCCTAGGTCTTTTTTGTAATTATTGGTCATTAGTGAGCTACCTTCTCACCTCCCTCCACCTGGAGGGGGAAATGCCACAAAATTAGGGGGAGTTGTCCCATACCAACAACTAATGGTAGAGTGCAAATGCTGCCATCTGTCCCAATCCTTCTAGCAGCTTCCATTCCTCCTAGTGGGATAGTGGACACTCTTGTAACATATTTCTTGAGTGTTTGTCTCCCATTTTTATTTATTAAATAATAATAATGAGTCATTACATTCATCTTTGACCTAATTGGTCATAATTACAAAACTTGTAATTATAATTTAACACAAAGTATTTTGCAAAAAGGATAATAGTAGAAAATAATTATTCTAAAAAATTGGGTAGGTGACAATATACTACAGCAGAAGAAGGGAAACAAGAGGGAAATCATCCCTCACCTACCAAAGTAAGAATGGAAATACTTTTAGCAGTGCCTCGTTATCACACTATTCGATGCAAGGGTGTGGTTCTAGGACAAAGGACCTCAGTTTTGGTAGATGGAGGATCCACTCATAACTTCATTGATGCAAACATGGTGGAGAGAAGGAAGATACCTACTGAACCATTTGATGGATTCACAGTTGTCATTCTAGGTCACAACACAATGGAGTGCAAAACATGGGTTCCAAAGCTGCAAATCACCATAGGTAACTATACTTTTTCTGATAGCTTTTATGTGGTTGATGTTGCTGATACTAATGTGGTTTTGGGAGTGCAATGGTTGTACTCTATAGGGTTTGTGCAATTTGATACAGTGAACTATCAAATTCCTAAAATGAAATTCCAAGATTCGGAAGGAATACTAAGGGTTGTAAGAGGGCACCACACCTATCTGAATCATGTAGTTTCCTCCCACAACATGAAACACAAGAATGGAAAGGTTTTGGGAGAAATTCCTCATGGAAGGCCACCTGATAGAGGAGGAACAAGTTATCAACATGATAAATTGAGATTGCGTGAGGGAAAGCAATCTTGGGTGGGGAGGACTGTAATGTCCCCATTCAAATAAATTCATAACATGGAAATTTCATCAATCCTACTAGTTCCCTAGGTTGGATGGAGACATGAGGATTTGCAATAAGGGAGCTAATAAATGGTGTTTAGACATTAGTTCATGAAATAAATATTTAATAAAGGATCTAAATAAATAAATGCAACAGAAATTCAAAGTGACAATTGATCATGAAGACACATGGAGGTTGTGGGATCCACACAAGCTAGAATTTCTGTGCCACATGGCATCCTCCTCTTGCAATTTTGAATCCATGGGAAGCCTAATGTTCTTGGGATGAGTTAGAAGGCTCATACACTTGTCCATATGCATCATAGGTCAAATTTGGATGGAAGTGTAACTTGCATGGGAAAGGAAGAGTCAAATGAGAGGTTCGTGGACACTTGGGCTAGATTCCCTAACATCTATGACACCAATGATGAAGATGCTATGACATCTATGACAAATTCCAGACCTGAGGGATGACATATGACCATTACAACATGTCAGACCTAAAAATAGCATCTAGGTGAGCGCTCAAGGGAGTTAGAGAAGGCCACAAGATGCCTACTTGAATTTGTGGACGGTGGAAGGGAGACATGTGGCAATACTTCAATCACTCCCTAATTCGAATTGGCTTGGAGACTATGGGTGTAATTGAAACCTTAGAAGGATAAGGATGTTTATAAAATAAAGGAATGAATTAAGAGAAGGCCTTTTGATCATTTTCAGAATTTGCATTTGTGAAGAGAGCTAGTGGAATACTAGTCTACTTGTCTTAGCCAATTTCGAGGGTGAACGATTCCCATCCTCGCTGGTATGTGGAAAGACCATTCAGACCTTTCATGGGAGATTTAATAGAGTCTTTATTTGTAGGTGTAATCTACAGTAAAACTCATGGTTTCTTCTAATCCGGCTCATTCCTCCAACCATTTCCAGTTTCCTTTGCATATTCTTGATCCTTGAGGAAGGGCGTTTTTGGTGAGCTATTGTTCTATTTGGGGGAGCTTCTAATGCCCCATTTCTTTTGTAATATGAATTAAATTCTTTGTTCTTCATCTTTAGAAAGTTTTAGGTCGATATTCCAAGTGGAAATGTATAAATCTGATTTTTAATGAACAAATGGTGTCATTTCCTCACTATCTTGATGTATAGCAATGAAATAGTGATGTATTCGAATAGAAGAACATTTCTCTGATGTATTTATGATTAATGGACTGTCATTAATGATATACACAAGTTTAATGTTCAGTACTTAAGCATTTGGAGTCATCTTGCTCATTTTTATACTATTTGAAGAAGATTTAATGCCATTTCCCCCAAGGTTGAAACTAGTGATTTTGTAGTTGTTGGGAGAGGGTTATAACAGACTTCACAAACTGAATAATGATGCACATGAGACCTTAATATTGTCCCTTAGACATCCTCTTCCTATGTTCATAAATTCGAGTGGGTTTGGAAGCATTTGGAGAGCCATATTCAACATTTACCCTCGGGGGATTTGAACCCCAAAGTGCTAGTAAAATTCCATACATTGGCTAGAATCTTAAAGGAGTTTGCAAAAGTATTTTGATGGTCCTATATCATCCCTGAAAATCATAATCAAGTCTTAATATTAGTCATAGACCTTCTCTGAATATTTGGGAGCATTTGGAGCAATTTGGAAACCTAAACATCAAAACTAGTCAAAAATCGAACTAGGAAAAAAAGTGAAAAATTTATCATTTTAATAAATTTCTTAAAAATGGACATTACATATATGTTCATGATTGTTTTTTTATTCCAATATTATTTTGAACTATTCACATGAAAGAAAAAGAATGCAAGGATCAAAACTTAAACTAGACTACATTTCATTCCATTTTGTAATTTTCACGTTTACCATTTTTACGACTCAAATATGGTTATTTGGTGATATGAGTGGTTTGTACACAATAGAATCCATATGATTGTTAGCATATAACAAGGATTCTTATATTTTTTCACCATAGTTTAGTAATTTTTAAAAATTATGTATATGTAATTATTATATTCCTGTGAGGGATATTTATAGATTCTCAATTTGGGTTAGAGTCTATTAAAATTTATAAAACTTTTTGCTTTACCTATACTTAAGTATAGGTGAAAATATTTTTTATAAAATCAAATTATTAAAAATACATTTCTAAAATTGTTATTGATTATAGGATGTTTACATCATCCTCACTTTTCCATCCCTCGGAGGTTGTGGCGCCCTTCGCTGCCCAAAGGACAAGGCATGCTTTTGCAATATGCTACTGTAGCCAACAGGTGCGGCACCCGTTGCGTTGGGATATCTGGTAGGCACTAAGCTTCATACCATACCAGTAGGGTTTAGTGGAATTTAATGTATTGGATGTACTTATGTGGAGAAATCTCCACTTGGTGATCTTGTTGTCCATTATTGCAACTTGTTCACTCTATTCCAACTTGTCCATTTGATCAGTTGATTGGCACTCTCCTGCTACGATTTAAACAAAGGCGATGGCTGTGGGTTTACGTAATAATGTTTAATACAAAATAATATATAGTTGTGCTACTCACAGTGGATTTAGTTAAGTGTTATTGTTTTATCTTTCTGTAATCTAGGTTTCTTTCTTATTAGTCAATCTCCAAACTTTAAATTGTAAATTAGTATGGTTATTTAATTTGTGGTTTGTGAACAGTAATAGTATTTAGTTAATTGGATTGTCTGTCACTACCTATTATCCAAAAAAGAAACAACATCCAAGTTTGAGTCACAATCACCTGTGAAAACTTCACCTCTTATCGTTAAGCTGTCACTTGAGATAAAGGAGATAAAGAAGCTAGAAGCCGCCAATTGACTTTGAGCCCAAATTCATGTGAGCTTATCTCGATTGCTGATTCTCTCCCATGCCTTAAGCTTATCTCCAATGCTGATTCCCTCTATCCAACTGGCATGGATCAAGGTCAAAAATTGGCTTTCCTACTTTAGTCGTTGAATGGAGAGAATCAACAATTGAGATAAAGATTGCCCATCATGTGTAAGTGACCTCGGCTATGAGAGGAGTAACTGGTCACATGAACACCAAACCAGCAGTCGAATTTGTAGAGCAAGGAAGAACGGACATGCGTGAAAAAGCACGAGGAGGACGGTGTGAGGCTGGTAGTGAAAATTCTAGAAGAGCAAGCATTTCTCGTCACGGGTGCCGACCGCCTCTAGTTGGTCGCAGATAGCCTACCTCTCACTTACGCCTTGCCAGAATTATTTTTTGGTCATGGGTAGACTGGTCGTGGGTAGACTCCAAGGAAGGAAAGGGTGCGACCATATGTTGAAGGAATTGTACATGGTATTAAGAAAGTTAAACAACTATTTAGCATGAGAGAACATTTAATGTTGTTATTGTGAAATTCTGATAGTTCGATGTGAAAATTTATTAATTGGAATTCTATAATAATAATATTAAATAAACAATAAAAAACTCTATAACAATAACATTAAATACTTTGTTGTGGAATGATTATTGATAATCAAACCAAGACAACTACTCCACGCTGCTGTCCACAAAGAAAGATGCGACCAGGACGTTTACACGGAACGAAGAAAGCTGCCCCACGTTGTTGTCTTGAATTTTCTGGAGTTGCAGCCTGCAGGGCATTCCAGTCCGACGAAGACTTTTCCTTGTTTTTGGCAGCATTCTCCTTGTCCTGAGCTTGGTCCCATCGATTTCTTCTCTTTTGGGCAGGCTGATCCATCGGGACCTGAGCTTGGTCCCATCGATTTCCTACCAGAAGACATATTTTTGCACAGATTTCTTTTTTCAAAGGAAAAAATTATTAAGTTTCGTTCTAATAATGGTTGGGATTCTGTAACTCGTGGGTATTCAGAGCAACGAACAAGATTTGGAAATTTTTTCATAGATCAAAATTGCAAATTTAAGAAAAAATTGTAAAATTTGGATTATGTAACTGGTAGGTATTCAGAACAACGAACAAAATTTGAATATTTTTTCAAAGAATATTAAGATCAAAATTGCAAATTATTTTAAAATTGTAAAATTTAAAAAATATTTTGAAGGTTTCAATATGAAGAGATAATATGGCTTAGGTCATGACCATCCTATATCAATTAAAGTTGTATGGTGAAATCACTTAAAGGCTTATGGTGAAGATATAGAAAATCAGTTCAAAAGGTTCTCACAAACCAGCCCAAAAAGTTTGAGGTTGCCCAAAAAGTTTGAGGGGGTGGTTTTACCTATTGAAGAAGTTAAAGGTTTGAATCAACTAAAGATACTTGTTGGGATCTCTTCTATCCCCCGATTAATTCTTTATGTTTGGTTCTTAGATAGTGGTTATGATTTGAAATAGAAATCTCATTTGAACAAGAACACAATGTATCCTCTTGTAATGAAGGAAAGCAAGATGTTTTATTTATTCAAAAGGGAATTTGTATGGATGATTTCTAGTTATGGCATTCGAGATTTTGTCATCTACATTTTCTTGGTTTGAATCAACTACAAAAACTTGTTGGGATCTCTTCTATCCCACCATTAATTTTTTATGGTTGGTTCTTAGATAATGGCTGTAGTAATCATATGATCGGAAATAGAAATCTGATTTCAAATATGGATGACTCACTCAAAACTGAGGTTAAGTTACAAACATATATTGTAGTAGATGTGATGGGAAAAGGTATTGTCAACATCATTGACCAAATAAGGCCAACAAAAATATATCCCATATGTGTTATATGCTCCAAGTTTGAAACACAACCTCATTGGTGTTGTTCAACTTACTAAAAATGGTACAATGTGATTTTTAAGGGAGAAGAATGTTTTATCTATGACAAACCTGCTAGTAAGAATGCACGATCATTAAAATTCATATGAACAAGAACACAATGTATCCTCTTGTCATGAAGGAAAGCAAGATGTTTTATTTATTCAAAAGGGAACTTGTAAGGATGATTTCTAGTTATGCCATTCGAGATTTGGTCATCTACATTTTCTTGGTTTAAAATTTTTGTAGCAGAAAATGATGGTTAGAGGTTGTCTCTCATCTAAGAGCCAACTAGAACATGTGAGTGATGCATTCTAGCAAAGAAACACATGGACAATTTCCCTAAAGGAGTCTCCTATAGAGAAAATGAACCCTTCAGACTAACTTGTGTTTCCCAATGCAGACCCATTCACATCATGGAAGCTATTACTTTCTAACCTTCATAGATGACTATAGTAGAAAAACTTTGGTGTACTTTATTGGTAGGAAATCTGAAACCTTTGGTAAATTCAAGGAATTCAAATATTTAGTTGAGAAGCTGAGTGGCTATTAGATTAGAGTATTGAGATCAAATAGAGTAAGTGAGTATGATTTGAATGAATTTAATGAATTATGCGGAAAAAAGGGAATCAAAAGACAACATACAACAAGGTATACATCTTACAAGAATGGTGGAGCAAAAGAAAGAATAAAACCATCATGAACATGGCAAGAAGCATGCTAAAGGGAAAGCACTTGTCAAATGAATTTTGGGGAGAAGCAATAGCTTGTTTTATCTATGTTTTGAACAAATCTCCCAATAAAAGTGTGAAGAATAAAGTGCCACAAAAAGCATGGTCGGGTATGAGTTGTAATGTAGCACATTTCAGAGTATTTGGTTGCATTGCATATCCTTGTGTGCCTAAAGAATTAAGAAATCAATTAGATGATATAAGTGAGAAATGAATAAATTCATTGGGTGCAGTGAATACTCTAGGTCTTACAAGTGATACAATCCAATAACAAAGAAAGTGATAATCAACAAAGATGTAGAGTTTAAAGAAAAAGAGGCATGGGATAGAAGTGTAGACAAGTCCATAACCATTTGAGCAATAATATCTCAAGTAGAAGATGAAGTAGTGGAAGAGCAGTTTGAATAGAGAGAAGAGAAAGGTTAACAAGTCAAAGGTACTCCAAGAAATTCTATTCAGGGTTAGTCATCAATTTCACCGGGTCTATCTACCCAATCAAGTAATCATAATGATTCAAATACTAGAAACACTAGAAGCCTCAATAAGTTTATGAAGAATTAGATGTTCATTCAAATTCTTCATTTTTCACATACCAACCCACATTGTTTGAAGAATAAATTAAAGAAGAGCATTGGGATAAAGCAATGGATGAGGAAATAGATTCCATAGAGATGAGTAATACATGGGATCTAGTAGACTTTCCCAAAGACAAAGATTGTATTGGTGAAATGGGTTAATAAAACCAAACTTAATGAAAAGGGTAAAGTTGAAAGACAGAAGGTGATGCTAGTAGCCAAGGGGTATTCACAACAACCTAGAATTGACTTTAGAGAAACATTTGCGCTAGCTTCGAGATATGATGTCATACAATCTATTTAAGCATTACCAACTCAAAACAAACGGAAGGTATACCAAATGGATGTGAAATCTACATTTTTAAATGGCATTCTCGAAGAAATTTTTATGTGTAGAAGTTGCCACGATATGAGGTAAAAAGACATGAGGATATGTAATGTCACCATTTTTTATAGCACCAGGGAGAAACCACTAGCCCATAAGATCCCCATGGGTCCTAGTGGAAAATTAAATAAATTAGTCAGGAATTAATTTTAGTATATGATTATTTAGTATAATTAAATTAAATCATGTACAAGTAATGTAGTCCCTAGTTTTGAATAATTAATTATTAATTAATTGTATGAGGAGTTGGAAATGCCTAGGTGGACTAGGAGGTCCCATAGGTAATTGTGTGAAGAGTTGGAAATTCCTAGGTGGCCTAGGAGGTCCCATAGGAGATTAGGTGGACCCTATGACTTGTCTTTCACAAAGGAAACTGGAAGAAAAGTAGTGAAAAGCAAGAAAGCAACTGAAAAGATGGAAGGCACTAGAAAATCAAGGAAAATCGTACTAAAGGAGGAAAGTAGCTAAAAGAATAAAGGCATCTCAAAATCAAGAAATCACAACAAGAGTAGAAAAACAGCTCAAAAGTATGAAGTAGATCAAAAGCAAAAAAGAAAGAAGTTTCTTGATTTGTGCCACCAAGAAGGATTATAAACAATCAAGAAAGAAGGAAATGCATCATTAAAAGCTACAAGAGCCAAATTTAGCCAATGAGGGAAAAATTCATGAGGAAAGTGGGTCCAAAATGCAAAAGAAACTTGTTGAATAAGCCTCCACTAATCACTAATTCGAATTTCCTAGATAGAAAGCTCTAGAAGGAAGGCATAAAAGCTGGGAGAAGTTAATAAAAGGAGGATGAACACACCCATTCAAATATTTTGGCATTTTTACTTTGTGATATTTGTGATCTTGAATATCTCTAAGATTTTCATAGGCTTGGGTGGTGTGCCCCTTTCCATCATTGGATGATGTGCCCTTTGCGATCAGTTAGCTAGTTGAGAGATTGTGAGATCTTCCAGCTAGAGATTGAGGAAGAGAGTGTCGATTTATTTTCATGGAGCTTAATATATCCATTGAAGTATATTTGCAAGTCTGATATGAGCTACAACATGATGTGGTCAAATCCCAAGTTGAGGTGGTAGAATCCAGTAACAATAATATTCCAAGTGCAATGAGTTTTAGCCAGTGAAGAGTGATAATTGAAGGGTTGCGCATGTTGTGATCTATAGTAGTTGTTCATTTTCCATTAGTGAGCTATAATATGTTGTACTTCTACCCATTTATCATATCCAATATTTAAATATCCCTTCCTTATTCTCAATAACTCTACTTCTATTTTTATGTTGCAAATTCTAGTGAAAACTAGCCATTCTGCAAGTTTTATTCCAAAGGAATGTTAACTGCACCCCCAAAAGTGACTGTTAACTGCACCCCCAAAAGTGTAATTGAAGCGTGATGCTGCTAAATATAATGTAGGTGGTTAGTTATATCAAGTTTAATTCATAATTTGTGACCTTTGAGTGTCATTATAAGCGTAGTTTTGGGTGTCCTAGATAGCAAGTCCAAAAAGGGAGGCAAAAAAGCTAGGAGAGGTTAATAAAAGAAGGTTGAACACACCCATTCACATATTTTTGTCACTTTGAGAATTTGTATTGATATATTTTTGCATATTAGATGCTTGGGTGATGTGCCCCTTTGCAACCTTTATCCAGCTAAGAGATTGAGAGATCATTCTATTGGATGCTTGAGGAGGAAGATGTTCGGTCTTCTTCACAGATTCTTTTGAAGCCATGAGAGTTTTATTTGTATGTCTAATCCATCCCACAACATGATGAGTTTGAATCTCAAGTGAATGTCAAGAAACTAGTAGAAGCAGATTCTAAAGTATGATATGTTTTGGCCATTGAAGAGGGTGTATTAAGCATTTGCACCCCCTGTAAGCTATGGAAGTTGTTCATGCAACTTTAGTGAGATGAAAAATGGTGTATTCCTTCCCATGGTGTTGATCTAGTGAATAACTATTCAATTACTCTTAGAGGTCCTATTGTTGCTACTATATTGTAATAATCTATGAAATATTGGACTTTGTGTGAATTTGACTTCCCTATATTGTTGTTGGTAATTTTGAAAGCCTGATTAAATTTTGTTACTTCTCATAAGAATTTTTTTAACTTCATCTATTATATGCTTCAAATAATTTGTGACCCTTGGATTTTGTTTGTAAATCTTTGTTTTCAATGCTTGCACCCTAGTGAGGAAATAGTGGCTAGTTTTATGTTGTGAAGGCCCTAAATGTCAATGGTGCATATAATCTATGATATGAAGGTTCGTATAGCTATATATGTTGTATTGGATCCCCTCCACATTCCCATAATAGAAATTATGAATCTTTTGAGGCCATTCGAAATCTACTAGAAATCATCGCCTTCAGTAGTCCAAGGCTCTCCCTTTGCTCCTATTTGGTATTTTTACTGTTTGATATTTGTTTCCAAGTAAAATTGAATCCATTATCAGGTTGGGGATATTCTATTTGTTTTACCGAAGGTTTGATTACTTCTAGTACTCACCAGAAGTCCTCAGTCAATTTCCTTGAAGCCTTTAGTTTATCCAAAGGAGTCTACGTAGGCGTGATGCACTCCCAAATGTGCCACTATAGAGGTAAGGAGCTTGATACCACCTTATTTTTAGCCTTGTAAGTGTGTCAATCTTACCCTATGTGTGTCCAAGTTGTTATATTTTAGTTAGTGTTCCTAATAGGGGGTATGGGTACATTACAGTGGTATCAGAGGATGGTCCTCTGCACCTATGGACCATTATACTTGAAGAATCCCAAAGGTACTTCTTCCAAGATCATAAATCCCGTAGTTGAGGAAGGATGGAATATATGCGTGTACCAAATGATGAATGGGAAATATTCTTGAAGAGCCAGGAAAAGCATACTCTAGAGATAGAGAATCATTTTCAGCAAATTATGGAGGGCTTATCTACACCATCTAGACTACAAAGGTTCAAAAGATTCTTCTTTGGTTCATCCATAAAGAAATACTCCAAAATTATTTGTGAAGAAATTAGTTCCGAAGAAGGTGCATCCACTACCATTGTTCAGCTTTCAAATGAACATGAAAAGAACCATGAACCATCCAATTCTACATCATAGGATGGGATGGAGGAGCCTCATGAGAGTTATGAACATGAAAGACATCCAAATTTTCAAGTTTTTGAAGAGAAAATAGACAAAGGGAATGTGGGCCAAGCACTTGATTTACAACAGGAATATTTTGAGTTTCCTCTGTGTGAGAAAGACTCAACCATTGAGGAGGAATTTGATTATATTCCATCTGAGAGCAGCAAGCAAAGGTGATTTCCTATCCATGGATTGGGTAGATAATTACATAGCCGAAATGGATATTCATCGATGCACTAGAATTGCTTGCATGGGTAGGAGATTTATGGAGACATCATTTAATGTGCAATCTTGTGAGCAACATCTTGAGTTCTTATGGAAACAATGTGATCCTTTTACTATGCATATAATCACATGGAACTCCTACTTGATTTGGTTGTATGGAGCAATAAGCATGCAGGGTTTTTCCAAATACTCTCCTTGTTTCAAAAGGACCTTCAACTACCTTAACGGAAGGTAGAATTCATTCTAAAGGAGAAGGCTGATTTATTTCCATTTGGATCAGCAAACATGAGTATTTATTCACTCATGGATGGAATGAAAAGATGCATTGTAGAGAAGAAGACTCATGGTAGTGATGCACTACCGAATTGGTTATCAAATCTTGGCATCATTTGGAATGACACATTGTTCCAAGTGATCAAGCAAGCCCCATATCTTGTTGCATCCATTAAGCAAGCCCCATATCTTGTTGCTCATGGGAATAGAAGTTTACTGATGCATACTCATTCATATTCCAATTGCTACAAGGATAGATTGTCCAAATTGCATGCCTTGGTTAAATTCAATACACATATTGCAACTCAATTAGATGGTATCATTGCATGGTCCTCTGCACCTATGAGAAGCAAGACCAATCTCCATTGCTTGGTTGAAAGAAGAATTTCATCCATGTCCTTGTTCAATGAAGAAGATTCCGATTGGTATGAAGAAGAAGAGATCATTTATATTGATGGCTCATGCCTGGTTGTAAATTGTTGTTTCACTAAGATGGTTTGGAAGGGAATTGAAGAATCAATTAATGGAGTACACAATACTTGGAATGGATGTTCAGTGAAAGAATTCTTCAAAAATTGGTGTAATAATAAAGTGGTGGAGGACTTCAGTGCCCTTTCTGCAATCATCAACTGGAAAAATTGGAGTGCAAGGAATTCAAGTTTATTCGAAGATAAATATTATCTTGTGTTTTACTGTGTTAATCAGAGTTTATGTATGATCAAGTTTTATCCCCACTAAAAGAAACAAAAGAAGGTAAGAAAGCCTCCAAATGTTGACCTACATTTCTTCCTCAGAGCCATCTTTGATGGAGCTGTGCAAAACATTAGGGGGACCTGTGTGGAGCCGGAAGTGTAATTCGAATCTATGGAGATCATAGTATTTCTTTCAGTACGGGACTTGGACTTGGAACAAATAATTTTGCAGAACTCATGGTGTTATGTCTCAGTCTTCGACTATCTGAAGATAACGAAATTAAGAACCTAAATATTCTCGGGGATTCCCAACTAATTATCAAGTGGATGAGAGGGGAGTTTCAGTGTCAGAATATATTTTTGTAATATTTGTTGGAGGAGACACGTCGGATCAGTTCGCACTTTGATGAATTTTCTTACAAGCATATATATAGGGAGTATAATATTGTTCAAAGTAGATAGGCTCTCCACGGTTGGATTATCCTTGAAATAATATGAATGTATGATCTTTCAAAACAAAGAGCATACAAAACATATGTTTTAATATAATCAGAAATAAAGACCTGTGGAATAGTGGCT
The DNA here is from genome assembly GCA_027924585.1 of Larix kaempferi. Taxonomy (NCBI): domain Eukaryota; kingdom Viridiplantae; phylum Streptophyta; class Pinopsida; order Pinales; family Pinaceae; genus Larix; species Larix kaempferi. Next base: position 3,056,420 of record BSBM01000985.1, on the reverse strand, counting down.
TAGTTTAAGGCCTGGAAGCTCGATCAGTTCTTTGTACAAGATCCGAATTTAGTGATTTTTATGTTGTTGCAAGTTGCGGATATTTTATGGATACTATACAGAATACCAACAAGGCATCATTCTATGCTCTTTTTTATGCTTAGCTGCTTCTTCTTTGGAAAGAACTCATTTTGAGACTATTCATATGTGAATTTGGAATCTGTTATTTCCTAAGCAAACTCAAATATTTTACGCCATTTGTTTGAAAATCATGGTTGAATAGTTTTGGTGTAAAGGCTATATGCCTGAAGTAAGGAATACTGTAAAATTTTAGCTTTTTTTTGTTGTTGTAAAGATAGCTTCAAAGTCATAAGTGGAAATGCTATATAGCATCCAAAAAATGTAATATCCTTCATAAATAATATTACGAGTTTCAAACATATAAGGCTAAGGCTAGCGTCTTCATAGAAACGCAACTCAGTGCATTATGCAATTACTATTTGTGTAAAAGAAGTTAGTGTTTTCAGTGATGCATTAAATTTTTGGTTGTACAATTCTCTATAGCTGGAAGATAGATGTGTTATTTTAATAATACTAATAAATATAAAAAATTGGATGTATTTGAAAAATATAAATATAAATATATAGTAATAATTAAAAAAAAATTACAGTTATTATGGAATTTTATAAAAATTAAATGGAATATGAAATTATAATGATGATTAAAGTTTATGAGATGATTTTAATTTATTTAACTTTTAAAACGTTAAAAAATTATTTGGTTTGTTTTGAAAATCTTTAAGAGAAACATTTTTAAATCATCTTAGTTTTGATGAATGAATTTTAGACAACCTAACAAAACATGTTTTTATAACAAAACATGTTTTTATGATGATGATGATGACAACTTTGGTTTATAGGACGTTAAGAAGGTTATTACTTGGTTTTCTTTAAACTTTTGTTCTTGTGCTCAAAAAGATTGGTAAAAAACTTTCCAAGCTCACTTTAATTTTGACAAGTTAGGAGGTTAACACGGTCTGTATTGTAGCAAATCCATCTTAAACCCGTATCTATCAAGCACGGAGAGGGATCCAATTTCTTGAGGTGCATTTCTTTTTTTAAATTAAATTCAAGAAATTTGATCTCTCTTGATTGATAGATCTGAGTTTAAGTTTTAAGTTTTTATTTTATAAACTAACATTTATTAATGGCCGACGTAATATATCATAATATATATTACTTTTTACATTTTATTACTTTTGACAATCGTTACATGTTACATCCGTTACAAGATCTCCCTCATACGATTACTTTTTACATTTTATTACTTTCCACAAACGTTACATGTTACATCTGTTACAAGATCTCCCTCATACTATTACTTTTTACATTTTATTACTTTTGGCAAATGTTACATGTTACATCCGTTACAAGATCTCCCTCATACTATTATTTTTTACATTTTATTACTTTCGACACTCGGCGCAATGAAACTCATATCTAATGTGGGTGTAAGCATGACACTCTAAGAGAAAGTGATTTTCATCCTCAACCCTCATTGACTCACAAAGATGGCAAACCCTTTCCGCCCACGGAGTTCTGGGAATAGACCAATGCTATGAAGCTCGTGGGAGTTCGTTATAATCTTGGCCATATTAATTTTCTTCTTTGAACTAGTTACTATCGAGAGACATTTCCGATCTTCCAAATTAGGGTTAATGACCTCGTTATAGTATCTTAGTTTTCTTTTAACCACTAAATTTTCCTCCCACCACAATTTCTCTTTAAACTTAAAGGTAATAATATTTTTGACATTATCGATATTTTGTAAAGTGTAATTTTCATCAATGCCCCAATGGTTTAGCTAGGCTATCTTATCTTTACACCAACTCAGCTTGAGGCGTAGTTGGTTTTGACTTGAATTTAAAGCAATTTTAGGAAGTCTCTCTTTTCCCATGTTATTTATCTTGTGCTTGTACATCAGGTACCTAGTCATAGCCATGCTCTCGATGGGGGAAAGACCCACTTCTATGAGGAGAATAGGAAACCCTTATAATGTCACCAAGATAACAAATTCTTTTCACCCGCATAAGTTTTAGGAATTATCCAATGTCGTGCTTTATTATGGAGAAATGAGAATTGGTTCTTATTTTAGTAATGTAGAATTGTTTCTTTATGTAGTTAAAATTGAGAGATATTCTTTATCATCTACATTTGGGTTGTTCACCTCCTTATAGTATCGTAATTTTCTCTTATTCTCTAATTCTAAATTTAAATATAATAATATTTTTAATATTATAATCATTATGCAAAATAACATATTCCATTCCTTAATGATTTAGTTAAGACTTGATATATTTATGCCAATACTTTTTGAACCTCACTTGATTTTGTGTAGAGTTTGAAGCAATTTTATAAAACTTATTTTCTTTTATATTATTTATCTTTTTCATATACATTAAGTATCTACTCTTAGTCATATTATCAACTAGAAATGACTAAAAACCCTCTTAATTATCCAAATTTGAAAACAAATCATTAAACTAAAGAAAAACTTTATCTAATTTGAAAAAATAAAGCATATTTAAAAAGTTAAGATTTTTTACATTTTATTTCAACCTATACCAACATAATTTCATTTAAACATTTCAAAACTAAACTAAGTTTTAACATAAATTCATTTTAACTTTGTTTATTTCAAACTATCTAAACATAATTTCATTTAAACATTTCAAAACTAAACTAACAATTTACATAAATTCATTTTAACTTTACTTATTTCAAACTATTCCAACATAATTTCATTTAAACATTTCAAAACTAAATTAACAATTAACATAAATTCATTTTAACTTTGTTTATTTCAAAGTATCCCAACATAATTTCATTTAAACATTTATAAACTAAACCAACAATTAACATAAATTTATTTTAACTTTGTTTATTTCAAACTATCCCAACGTAATTTCATTTAATCATTTCAAAACTAAATTAACAGTTAAATTCATTTTAACTTTGTTTATTTCTAATCACTCCACATAATTTAATTTAAACCTTTCAAAAAACTAAACTAATGATTAATAAAAAATCATTTTAACTTTGTTTATTTTAGTTTTTTTGGGTGATAATTAGATATGAATTTAGAATAAGTTTACACTAATACAATAAATTACAAGGAATTGAGTGTGAAGACTCACGTAATTATGAGATTCCAAGGTACTTATTCCGAATAGACCATGTTGAGCTCCTAGATCGACGACATGCGTGCAATGCTCAGCTGCATTGGAATAGGACTCGATGCTTATTTCAGAAGATATTGGGAAAGAGGAGTTGGCAAGAATGATCTCATTTTCATTTATCTGATCACCGTTATTCTCCATTTTTGCTTTCGATCTCGGGCTTTCAACCAGCGTAGGGATGGTGATTGTGGGTTCAAGAAAGTGATCAGCAGATACAGGTGGATGTATACAGGCAGAAAGTGAATCAACCCACAGTTGAAAATGAGTAGGGTTTCCATCAATGGCAATTTGATTCAGTACTTGTTCATGTGTTAATTCCAAAAAGTCTGGATCACAGAACTGATTTTCTACAGTGGTCACTACCTTGGAGCTGTTATTAGGTGGAGGCATGGCTTCTTGCAAGTAGGGATGGGCAGCATCATGGTCATGAGCAGGCATGACTTCCAGGTAGGGCTGGGCAGCATCACCAGCATGAGCAGACACTGGATAATTCCATTGGTTGTTGGTGATCAAGGAGGAGGAATAGAGGTGGTGTTCTCTCAGCTTTTTATCCTTCTCAGGTGGCTGGGCTGCATCATGAGCATGAACAACAGACACTGAATTGTTATTGCAGATCATACGATCGGTTTGGGAGGGGGTATTAGATTCAGTGTTGCTGGTCAAGGAGGGAAAAAGGTTGTGTTCAAGTATGAGCTTCTTCTTCTTCCAAGTATTCCAGTGATTCTTGATATGATTGTCAGTGCGTCCTGGCAAATGTGCCGCAATTTGAGACCACCTGATTTAAAACGTTCATGTGGACATTAATCAAAGATTCAAAACATAGAAAAGGAAATTAATGAAAAGAAAAGGAGAGGAGGCACAGCTGGGATTGAGAAAAACAGATACCTATTACCGAGAATAGATTGCAAGTGTGTGATCAGTTGCACTTCTTCAGGTGAAAAGGGACCACGTTTAAGTCCAGGGCGTAAGTAATTAACCCATCTCAGTCTAGAGCTCTTTCCGGTTCTCTGCAGACCTGTATACAAAATTTGAGATTATTGGGAGAGGAAGAAGAATATTATTGAAATTGAATTAGAGAAGTAGATCATTCATACCAGCCTGCTTGGCTACGTAACTCCAGCACATCTTGAAACCGTTATTCAGGAGGTATTTGACGAGTTTCTTATCTTCTTCAGGTGTCCAAAGACCTTTTCTTGTCTTTGCCTTCCAGGGAGCCGCAGGAGGAAAGCGCGCTTCCCCTTGGGGCCCTCTCATTCCCCTCACACCTTCTGTGCAGCTCATTTTCACCTGTGCTCTGAGATCGAATTCTCTTGAAACACATACGAACCACACAAAAGATCTCACCTCTCTTCTTTATCGTGATGTGTTGGAATTTGTGAAGTATTGGAGCTGTCAAACTTTATATTTAGACCAGATGTCAGTGTTAGAGTAAAAGTTATTAAAAACTGCTCGGTTTTGAAGTAAATTGTACAGAAATTTGGATGTTCAGTAATAATTTTCTCAGTTTTTTTGTATATAGCTATTTAACAAGTTAAAGTTTGCCTTTATTTGTCATTTGCAGGGTTGTTTTAAAATACTAGAAATTCAGGCAAAGTTTTATAGATGCACCGATATTTTATAATTATTTGCGGGGTTGGTTTAAAATAGTAGAAATTCAGACAAAGTTTTATAAATGCACGGTCGATATTTTATAATTTCGGGTGTAGTAAGTATGTTGTGATTGATTGGATGTCTACACATTGATTTTATGGGTATCCTTTCAAATTTTACTGGATGCTAATGTATATATAATTGGTAGTTGATATATGATAAACTTTTAGGTGTTTAATTAGAAGAAGGTGAGTGATAACATGTAGTTGAGGCTTAAATAATGGGTGATTATAATTAGGTTTGGAGAACAAATAACATAAAACTTGTTCATGGCATTTAACTTGTGGCCTGTATGTATTCACTCACCACAAGTTAAGTGGATGTACTAGTATAATTTGAGGTGGACTAGCAATTATGCTTTTAATAGATGGCATGAGGATGAGACAGGAGGATGAGAGAATTGTAGTGTTATTGATTTTATGGTAGCTATGCATGGATAACGCATAGTTGATGCATGCATGGATAATAACCCGGCATCTAACTAGAAGAATGCTCTTAACTTGTAGTCTATCTGTGTTCACCACTCCCACAAGACCACAAATTAAGTAACTGTGCTAATCTTTAAATTTAAATCAAATTCAATCTCTTTTTTATCTGTTCAATGACCACAAATTAAGTAACTGTACTAATCTTTAGATTATGAATAAACCAAACTATTTCTGAAATTTAAACCAAATTCAATTTTCTGTTTTTATTACTTGGAAATGAATCCTTTTCCTACAAAATTAACCTACTTCTTTAAGGTTATAGATCAAATTCTTAACCTAACCTGGTTCTTTACAAAATTAACCTACTTCTTTAAGGTTATAGATCAAATTCTTAACCTAACCTGGTTCTTTACAAAATTAACCTACTTCTTTAAGGTTATAGATCAAATTCTTAACCTAACCTGGTTCTTTAGGGTTATAGATCAAATTCTTAACCTAACCTGGTTCTTTAGGGTTATACATCAAACTCTTAACCTAAATATCTGCTGGAAATTTGAATGTTCCGGCCTAAGTTATACATCAAGGTTTTATTACCCGCGGGTCCGCTACAGATCATTTGGAATTATTGATATGTCTTGGAGTCAGATTGGTAGTACTCAGACGCAGTACTGTTTATAGCTGTCGTATCGTCATCCAACGTAACATGGTGTTGATCCTCGTTCGTATATGTTACTTGTCTGTAGTTTTCCAGTTTGTTGAGATACTTCGAAAAATTGACGATACCAACTGTCTAAAGGACAAGTACAACATTTGTTGTAAAGAATACTACCAGTGTAAATTGCATTTCTAATCGGCTATCTCGACCGACAGCGACAAGACAACTAGGACTTGTAGAATGTAAAATGCAGACTTCAAATGGGCTGAAGGAATGTCGCTATATGGAGTCTAGTAAATCTTTAGAGGACAAAATAACATCAAATTATTAAGACTGATTGATTTGGGATAAGATATTAGTTATCAGATTCCATGCTTTCCCCTCTTTGGCTGAAGTGGGATAAAAAAATAGTTCACATCTTCCATGGTTTTGTTTTTTTTTCCATTTTCTTCTTTCCTTTTTTTAATTTTTATGTTTTGATTGACATGATAAAATAACATTTAATAACATATTTAAATTATGTTAGATTTGGGATTATATATTAGTTTTCACATCTTCTGTTGAGTTGGGATAAGGAAATAGTTCATTTCCCCTTATATATATATATTTTTGTTTTTTAATTTTTATATTTTATCATTAATAATATAATAAATATTTAAATATTAACATAACAAAATAATATATTCAAATTATGTTCCATTTGAAATAAGAATTTAGTTTACATATTTCTTCTTTCCTTTCTTCTATATTTTTTTCTCAATTTTAATATTATTATTCATTTGTTTCTCATCATTTATACACAAAATAACATCTTCAAATTATGGCTAATTTCATAATCCATGCTTTCTCTTCTTCTAATTGATTTCGGATAAGAAATTCGTTTACATACTTTCTCTTATTTTGGGATAGGAAATTAGTTTACATATTAATGATTTCATATTTAAATATTGATATGAGAAAATAACATATTAAAATTATAATGATTAGTTAATATATTTTATGATTTCCATATATATATTCTCAATTTTCATATTTTCATTTATTTATTTCTCATTAAATAAATAATATTTTCAAATTGTAATTAATTCAAATTAATTTTTTGTATTCTATAATTTCTTTTATATATATATATAGAATTAATTTTCATATCTTATATTTATTTGTTTCTCATTGTTCAATCATCTAAAAAGTCTTTTATCACCCAAATATAGAAGTCATTTTTCAATATAAATTTCAAAGTCACTAATTTACATTTTCAATATATTATTTAAATCCTTATAAGCACATTTGATACTTGATCATTGTCTTGGGATTAGTTGTAGTTTAATAGGGTATAACTAAGGTTGTGATTAAACAAATTTGGTAAATGAAGTCTCATTGGAGAAGTGGTGCCATGTACAACTTGTTGAAAGGGTTTTCTACATACATTAAGAATAACTACAATGTGCCATGTGGCTTGAACAACTTAAAATATAAGATTAATAAAAACTTAGTTTGATGAATATTGTATCTCACCAAGGAATAATTGTTTAGAGTGCACATAGGAATGATTGTGCAATTATTATAAGTGATGGAGTTACTGAGGAGGATGCCTAATGATCAAAATTAAACGTAAGTGTAAATTAATGATTGTCTCTCGTATAACCAAGGAAAATAAATAAATTTGATAGATTTTGAGGGATAATTCATGGTACTTTCACAACTAATTTGAATATGATATATGAAGAAGAAATGCAGGAAATAAAATTAGTTTTGATGGAAGTTTTGTGAAATTCCATTTTTCAAATAGTGGCAAGTTGCCAAGTTCTTGTAAAACATAATGCATATGTTCATGTTAGTTCAATAGTTGAGTAGTTGAGTACCTAATTGATGGAATTTCCTTAAAATAATTTGTACAATTATGAAGAATAGAATAGTTTGTTTTTGTGCAACATTATTTAAATGTGAAGTGTTAAATAGGATTTGAAGGCCTTAACATAATCAATATTTTTGTATTTTAAAATTATGATACATCTATCGAGTAAACCAATGAGCTTTACCCTTTACAAGGAAAACCCAAAAAACCAGTGAGCTTTAATACCACTATTAACAACACTCTTAACTAGTGTTCACAACAACGATTTACAAGATCACAATAGCTCATGCCCGAATTCACTAGACTTTACTTCTCAAATAATGCAAGTTCTCTTCCCAGTGCTACTTATCCTTTTACATTACATCATATTTATAGAGGCAATATTGTAACTCAATTAGTTACACCTAATTGATCCATTAATGGTGATCCATAAATCCTTAACAACTTTCATCTGTTTTATTACAATCGACTTGACTAAGTCAACCTTGGTCGACCTCTAATCGAGCTTCTTGTCATCCAAGTGTTTGTTGAATTCATGTCTACTTTATGCTCATCGACTTCTCACCGACCAGTCATGGTCATCGACCAATCGACTATTCTAGTCAATGAGTCGACCATACTTCCACAGGTTGTCGACTTCAATTCTAGTTGGATAGTCAACCAGACTTCCAACATCTGTTGACTTCAATTCTAGTCGGCCAATCAACCACACTTCCATCGTCTATTGACTTTAATTCCATTTGACTTGTTGACTAGTTGATTATTGACTTCGATCGTCAATTTGCATGCAAAGAATATAATATTCCACACATTTATTGTGGTGACGATGCTTGTATTTATAATAAGGATGATCTAGATGTGTCTTCCTCTTAGGCATTACTAGTTACTCATACATTGATTTCTCACGAGTTTGAGAAATCTAATTGTTTAGTAAGATAGGAGATGCATGTGGTGGACTTGGAAATAATGGACTTGAGGTAAGGTTGTTTTGATTTTATCCTATATGAGACGATTTCAATCATTACTTCCAAATATGGTGAGACTCCTTCGACAATTTAAATATATCCTACAGCCAATGTTAGATATTTTTTGTTGCAAGGCAGATTCATTCTATTGTGATGTAGGGAGTTGATTCTACACTAACTATTGATTTGTTTGATGATGGAATGCTAGAGTTGGATTCAAATAAAAGGGATGATTAAAAGAGGAATCTACTACTGCAACTTTGGTTGAGCCTTATTTTTGTTAATGTTATTAATGTTGGTATTGATTTGGTATCTATTTAAGAGTTAATAACATCTCAAGAAAATGTGTTATTTGTATTTTTTTTCAATAAGATTGTTCTACCGAAATATTATAATGTATTCTCTTTAGTAACATGACCATATAATCATCTACATCAATTGAAACACCTATCCCTAAATTTGATTTATCAAAGAATTAAAGTTATTGAAATAATTTGCAACATCTACATTTTCAAGTAAAAGAAACACATTGACATTCTTAACATTAATCACTTAATATCTCTCATACTTCTTTGGATATCTTCATCAAATCCATAAAATGGCTATGACTATCAAATAATGCCAATCCAATGAAAATTAGGATGATTATCTCTAGCTTTCCATTTTCTCAAGGCATTATGAATAATCATCATTTTTAATCCAATAAAGTCACACCTTCATTAACCTAGTTCTCCATAAAAGTTTCCATCATTTCCCAATCAAATAAAATTGTAGCTATATTGCAATCCATAGTTTAAGTGGTCATAGATATTTGAAATAGATAATTAAATTTTATATAAAAAAAATAAATTTGATATAAAATTGACATAAAACACTATTAAATTTAACTTTAAAGATAAAAGTTATATTTAAGATGATGATGATTGCATTAGAATAACAAAGGGCTTTATAACAAGTATGATAAAGATGTCACTAATAAATAATAGTAATATTATACATTAATCAAATATAAATATAAATATATCTTAAATGTAAAAATTATTATATAAAAAATTAAATGAATTAGTTTAAATAAATTTATATTTATATATGAATAATGTTGTTCTTCTTGTTATTTACACGTGTAATAAATTTTATTTTAAATAATCAAAAAGTTACAATTAAAAGGATATTATAAATTTTAAAATAAATTTATATTTATATTAAAAAATCATGTTTATAAAAAAAAAAACAATATGTATTTTCAAAAAACATTAAAATACAATGTAAGTAGCTTTCATCATTCATGTTAGTTATGCATTTGCTATTAATTATATATATATAATTTTGAATGACTACTATAAAATCAAACATATTTGTTATATCATCTTTCAATTTAAAAAAAATATAAATGATAATCCACTTCAAATTGTAAGATATAAACATATATTCATGTAATTATTTAAGATATGAATAAGTAAAAACATTTATACAAAATTGATATTACAATAATTTCTAAAAAAAATACTTAAAGATTAATATTACAATAATATCTAAGAAAAAATACTTAAATGGTTCAACTATCCATTTAATTCTTGGTTATACAAATGTGCAATGATTGATCTAGAGTTGAAATGGAGATATGTCATATTTATGATATTAAAATGAATAAGTGAACAAATTTATACAAAATTGATATTACAACAATTTCTAAAAGAAAATACTTAAACATTGATATTACAATAATATCTAAGAAAAAATACTTAAATGGTTCAACTATCCATCTAATTCTTGGTTGTACAAATGTGCAATGATTGATCTAGAGTTGAAATGGAGATATGTCATATTTATGATATTAAAATAGTTTATTTATATATTTAATTATTGGTTGTATAAATGTACCAGGATTCATGATTTATAGTTCACATAGATATGTCATGTTTATAATATTACAAATAATTGATTAATGGAAATAAATGTATTGTTTTTATTTGATATTTTAAAAATTATAAATATATTATAATAATAATAAATTATAAAATTTAAATCAATTATATTAATAAATATATAAATTTAATTATATTTTAAAACTAAAAGTATATCAATAAAATTTGTAAATTTTATTTAATTTCAAAAATATTTAAACAATATTTTTTTTTTACACAAATGATTATAAGCATTATATTAAAAAAAAGAGGGTTACATCAAGGTGGGGAGACTATATCCACAAAAGCGAGGGAAATAGGCACTTCAAACTAGTATTCAAGAGTTCAAAATTTATCAGAAAGTCTAAGATGACAGAACTAAACAGAAACATGCTACATACTACTATATTAGCCGCTACTAAACAAAAACAAAGACTTGAAAGGTGACCCAAGCTCAGTTGATTTCAGGGTGGCGAGACTTCTTCATGCTGCCAGCGTCTGTGTCCTCCTTATTCTTCAATCTCGTGATCGCAGATGGACTGTTTTCTTTGCTGGTGCGAACACAGCCTACCTCTGCTTCCACAATTCTCAGGCAACTATGCATAGAGTCCATCTTCCCCACCATTTTTTCAAAGTACTCCTTCATTTTGTTGCTGTTGCCTCTAGCTTTCGAGTTCGCGATTTGGGCGAGGGTGGACATGTGGGAGAGCGCCTTCTTGAGCTCCTTGTTTTCCCCTCTTAACCAACTTACTTGGGCTTCAATGTCTTCGAGATGTGAGAGCACCCCTGGGGAGGGGCTTTCCCGAGCGGTCAGGGAGTCCAAGTTCACAATCCCCAAACTATCTCCCACCACCTTCCAAACTTTCCCAGCCTCGCCTGGACTGTTGCACAAAGTGTCATTCTGCATTAAAACATCTTGCACCAAGCCATGACACTGCAAGTCCCAAGGGTTCTGTGACATACCAACCTCAGAGGGGCGCCAATTTCGACCACCATCAAACAAAAATCCAGACTGGACCGGAGTTGCAGGATGTCCTCGCAGAGCCACATCCTGTTAATTCCAAAAATGGTCGTTTTCATCATTGAAGCTTCTGTGAACATGCTTCATCAAAAATACAGAGGGGTGGAGAGAGTCCTTACCACCGTCACCCTACATTACTTCAATGGCGGAGGAATAGTGCTTTTGTCCAATATTGGCCTTGCAGTGCTTGCATTTCAACCGCTGGGATCAAAACCCCGCATTGCTGCCACATTCCATGCTGAGCCTGAGGCTGCTATACCTGAACCAGAAGATATCCAAATGCCAGAAGATACTACAGAGGAGAATGATGTTTCGACCGTCTTCCTCTTGGTTCATATAACCACAACCTCCCCTGCTTCTTGTCCGCATTAAAACCACGCATGCGAGCCAGGTGTGAACATTCTGCAAGTGCCGTCGAAATGGCCTAGGGAGTTAGATTGAGGATCCAGTGCAGATTTCATTTTTGATCGGGGTAGAGATGGCCCAGCAGATTACGAAGCCCATTAAATGCCTTGGGATTTGGTAAGATCTATGGCACCCAAACATTAGAAAAGAGATTTCCATTGCACAACAGGTTCCCATAATTTAACTTGGCTCCTATGTTAGCCAAGGTGTCCGCCATTTGGTTATTGTGTCTTAGAATGTGATAGAGGGAAAGGGAGGAAATATCTTTCGCCAAGTTGAGGAAGAGAATGTGAAATTTAGAGGAAGGGGGGTGATGCTTCTTGATGAGAGCCCGAGCTTCTTTGATTACAATCAAGGAATCTTCGATCACCAACACACTCTGGATATTGTTTTCCTTAATGATATTCATGCCTTTAATCAAGGCTAGCCACTCAGCCTAGTTATTCGTATTCCTACCAAGACCCCAGGAATAATCTATCTTTTTGTTTCCTTCGGGGTCAAGGAGGACGCCGCCCCCCCGCACCTGCCAACCCTAGGTTTCCTTTAGAAGCACCATCAAAAAGAAGAATATATTTATCTTGTTCTCTTAGCCAAGAATGAAAATTTTTGGGTTCCATCTTGAGCTACCATTGGAGTTGCTTTTGATTTCTCATGAAGTGAGAAGGTACTGGGTTATTGTAGAGCAGGATGTCAGCAACCCAGAGTTTCTATTCAACACTTAACTGTTCCTTTTGTAGATTGTTCATACCTCTCAAGGAGAGGGTCTCGACCCATAGAGTATTAGCCGACGCGACCACTTTTTCCTAGTGAGGTCCAAACCCCTTCAAATATTTCACGGTTTCTAGCATTCCAAAGTTTCCAATAAACATACTTTGGAAATGCATTCTAGGATTGCTTGAAGCATGGATTTTTTATCATTTTGTTTGAGTAGTACTGGTGCGAGTTAGCAAAAAGATCGTTCCACTGGGTAGGAAGAATTAAGTTCTGTGGATTCCTTGATAGGCCCTATGCCAAACTTCTTTGGCAAAATTACACTCTAGGAAAAGATGCTCCACAGTTTCCTCCGCAGCTTTACAAAGAATACACCTTGCTGGGCCTGCTATTCCTCTTTTCTTGAGGTTGTCCGCAGTGAGGATCTTGTTATGAGCCAATAGCCAATTAAAGAAGTTGATTTTTGGGAGTCCGTCCCTGCCCCATATTCTTTTCCATTTTTTGTCCAAATTCCCTTGAGAGTTGAGAGAGTCCAGGTAGCGATATCCCTCCTTAACCGTGTATGAGCCAAATTTTCCCCATCCACGCGTATCTTTAATGGAGAGGTGAATGGGAAGAGGTCCATGAAATAAAGAGAGGAGAATATTTTATTCCTGACCAAGATGTTCCAAGAGATCCAGGGCACGCCAGCCAATCCAACTTCCTTGATCATTCCAAGAGGAGATGTCATGGAGCGTGTGAAGGCCTGCTTGGTCCTTCCACAGTTTTAAATCCTCTAGCTCATGAAGGAAATTCACAAGAGGATTGCTGCAAAAATTGTCCCTCCATATCTTGAGCTTCTTCCCATTGCCTGGAATCCAAAAGAGATTGTTTCGGATGATGAAGGCTGCTTTCTTGCATAGGTTCCAGATCGTTGTACCCTTTGTATCATAATCAAAGTTATCTACACAGCGTTTCCTTGTGCCACTCATATATTTTTTGTATATGATTTCCTTCCACCAAGTTGTCTTGCCGGAGATGATTCTCCAAATTATTTTGGCTCCAAGCACTAGATTCATCTGTAGCGGATCCTTTATCCCTGTTCCTCCATAATTTTTTTATCTGCAAACAGTATTCCAATCAACCAGGTGAAACTTTTTGGTGTTGTTGTTTCTTCCTCCTTGCCATAGAAACTTTCGGACTTCTTTAGTTATGTCATTCATCACAGACTTAGGGGCCAGAGAGATAGAACAGACATAAAGGGGATAGGAAGAAAGGATGGATTTGATGAGGACCAATTTGCCATCCTGATTAAGCCACCTGGCTCCCTAGGAGCCGATTTTTCTTTTTGATTTTTTCCACTAGCCCATCCAAGTTAGCTACTCTCTTTTTGCCCTTGAAGATAGGGATGCCAAGATAGCTGAAGGAATTCCACTCTTGGATTCCTTTGAATCCCAATATTTGGGAGATTCGTGCCAAGGTTCCCGAGGAGCAGTTCCATCCATAAATTTTGGACTTGTCAAAGTTGATTTTCCCATCTGAGGCTCAAAGAAAGGAGGAGAGAACAAGGCTGAACCTATCAGCAATAATCAAGGATGCAATGCCAAGCAGGATTGTATCATCCACGAATTGCGCATGGTTTATCGGTTTTACTCCGCGAACAATTTTGATTCCTTTTAATTCACCTACTACTTGAAGAGAAAGAAGCCTTATGCTCAAAGAGTCAACAACGAGGAGATAGAGGTAGGGGGATAAGGGGCATCCCTATCGCAATGCTCTTGAAGCTCAAAAAAAGTATGTGGGTCTTCCATTGATCAAAGTGGCAATCCAAGGGCTGTGGATGCAGGCTTTAATCCATCTCACAAAATTACTAGAGAAGCCAAATTGGAGCATTATGTCAAAGAGGAACTTGTGGTTAACTCTGTCGAAAGCATTGGCCATATCTAGCTTGATAGCCATACCTTGATGATTTTTTTCAGTGCTAGTGTGTATAACTTCCTGTACCATTATAATGTTATCCAGAATTTGGCGGCCAGCCAGGAACCCCCCTTGAGTTTCTGAGATAATTTTTCCCATTGTTTTTTTCATTCTCATGGCTAGGATTTTGGTAAGAATCTTATACGAGGAGTTGCAAAGAGAGATTGGCCTGAATATTCCGATGGAACACGACGCCTTGTCTTTAGGAATGAGAGCGAGAAAGGAGGAGTTGGTTGCTCCCCCAATTTTGTCTTTTTCCCTTGTCCAATTGAGCATTCTTATTAGATCATATTTAATGATATCCCAAGCAGCTCTGTAGAAATTAATGGTAAAAGCATCAGGGCCAGGGGATTTATCAATTTGAAGCGACCAAATAGCATTCGCAATTTCGTGTTCTAGAATTGGCTTATAAAGTTCTTTGTTGGTGATGTCTGAAATCAACTTGGGGATACCTTCTATAAAGCGAGCTTGAGCCTCCGGATCAATTTGACCACTATTTGTGAAAAGATACATGAAGTGGTTAAAGGCCAAAAGCTGAAGATTGTCATGTCCTCTAATTTTATCCCCATTGACATTTTTCAATTCAACGATGGCGTTATGGCTACGACGAGCCTTAGCCTGATTATGGAAATACTTGTAATTGCTATCTCCCCCTCTAAGCCATAACTGCCTAGACTTGATTCTTCAAGTCTCTTCTTCCTGTCTAGCTGCCCTAATGATTTCAATTTCTAGTTCTTTCTCTTGACTGAGCAGGGCTGGGGACACTTCTTCGGCTTCCATCCTGAGTTGGAGAGTGGTGAGGTTTGCTTAACGGCTCAGCTTTACACTGCTGGGATTCTTTAAAGAGGTTTTGGCCCAGAATTTGAGAGCAGATTTGATGGCTCTGAGCTTAGACTCCCAGATGAAGCTCGGGGAGCCAAGGAAAGTTGAAGACCAAGCCCGATAGACAAATCCCAAGAAGTCAGGATAACTAATCCAGAGGGGGTTAAAACGGAAGGGAATTGGGCCAAGTTTTTGAGGGGGGGAGATGGAGAGGCCGATGGGTTTGTGATCAGAAGAGGCGCATGGGATGGAGAAGGCACAAATCACTAAATCCAAGCTAAAGAAGGAAGAACATACCAAGAAACGATCCAGACGAGCCGCTATATGTCCTGGCCCACATCTTCTGTTGTTCCAGGTGAACTTTTCATTTTTTAGTGGAATGTCCATTAGATCCAGTTTGGTAAGAAGGTCCTCTAGCTTTTCTCCAAAAGGATCATGCACAATGTTGCCACCTTTCTTCTCTTGCTCTGACTTGGTGACGTTAAAATCCCCTGCAATAATAAGTCTTTTTCCCCGCATACTGTCTTTGAGATTTATCAGGTCTGTCTAGAAGCTTGTTTTATCCCTGAAGTGATTGGGTCCATACACATTGCAAATATGAAGAGAGTCGTTGCTATTCCTATCTTTGACTTCAGTTAGCAGCCAATGCCGATTTTCTAAGGAGGAAGTGATAGAGAAGTTGGGGGAGATCAGAGTTGCAATACCTCCAGAGGCTCCTCTAGCACTAATCGTGGAACCATGGCATTCTTTCCAAAGGTGTCGAGATAGCGCCAATACCTCGTCACCTTGCATCTTTGTCTCTTGGATGAGCATGAGATCGGGTTTTTCAGTTTTGATAAAACTTTTTATAGCTTCTATTTTGTTCTTTCCGCCCAGACCCCTACAGTTCCAAGAGACGATTAACATTACTTCTTAGTTGCTTGAGATCCTGCTCGGGATCTGCCTTCCTTACCCCCGATCTGGGTTTTTGAGGTCTGTATCACTTTCATGTCTTCAAGACTTTTTTTCCTTCCTAGTTCTAGCTCCCTCTTTGTTTCAAGTTCCCTATGATATTTTTGTGTTTTTCTTCCTCTGGTGTTGGGTGGCTGCACCTCCCCTGGCTCGTCCAGAGATTCCGAAGTTAAATCAAGGGAAGAAGAAGATGGCACAAATTTGCTTTTAACCTTGTCATCCCAGGAGCCGCCAGGAGTGATGGTGCCCCCATCAAAGTCTTTTGTCCCTAGGTCAAGAATGAGTGAAGACAGCGCCAACATTTCTTCCCTTTCCTGACTTGTAGCAGTGTCAGCTGTAATGTTAATCTCTCCTTCTTCAATGGGTAATTCCTGGAATTTATTAAGCGTTCTGGCTTCTCTTGGCAGCGACACAAAGCTTGGAATGATTTTTGCTTGGCTTTCGGCTGTTTTTTTCCCATTTTTTACTTATTTCCATCCCTCTTCTTGTCCTTTCTCAGGTGTTTCTTAAGCTTCTTTGGGACAGTTTTTCACGAAATGACCATACTCATGACATTTTTTACATTTGAAGGGCAACTGTTCGTAGTCCACTTTTTGCAAATGTTCCCATCCATCCATGAAAAGATTTACTTCCTCTGGCAAACCTTTCTCTAGATCAACTTCTACACATATTCTAGCACAGGAAAAGAGAGGGGCTTTGGGTTCATCCTTATCAATGTATTTCCCAAGTGATTTTCCAATGGCTTGAAGGGTATCATCATTCCAACAGTGGAGAGGAAGATGGGGGAGGCGGACCCAAACAAGCATAGCCAATGGAACATCCTTCTCCGGGTCGAAGTATAAGCTCCATCAATTTAGGTAGAGGCCTCGAGAACCCATAAAATAAGGACCACTACGAAAAATGAGATCCCGATCTACTTTGTTTTCAAAGAGGAAAGTGAAAAAACCCTTACCACAAAAACAATGTTGTAGACCACCAGAGATGAGAGGCATCCAGTTTTTGTTGATCCAAGCTTCCATGGTTTTCGGAGACGGCCAGATTCCAGTGAATTGTCCAATAAGCCCTCTTTCATTTAACGCTATGGCTTTGAGCTTTGAAGTTGTCGACAGGATCTGAGTGCTTGGGGCAGCAGCCCGCTTGATGAAGTTGACGTCTGAAGGGTCTGAGGGAGAGGAGGCAGGGGGAGTAGAGGCAACCAGGGCTCAGAAGGCGGCGTCAAGGAGGAGCCTGCGTTCCTCAAGGGAAGGGGACGGAGGGGCCGAGTCGTCCATCGCAGGGGGATCCCGCGAGGGAGTCACAGAGGGTTCATGTCGATCTCATGGAGGGAGTGCTAGGGTTCACAGACTTGTTAGTTGCAATCTATACCAAGACATATACATGAATCATCATAATCATTTTTTAAACAATATGAATCACTATTTTATATTGGTTTGTTCAAGGAGTGTAGAATAGATAGTGAGTGGATGTACTCTTATGATCTTATAATATTCTCATATTCCAGTCAAATTTGGATCATTTTTATCAATTATTTTTTAAAATGAAAATCTTTAAAAATTTAAATAATAAAAATGAATCATAAAATAATTTTATTTTAATTTAAGATTCACTATTTTTTTAATCAATTATGAACTATTTAAGTCCCTAATTAAACCAAGGCAACTTCATTTAACCTTAAAAACTATAAAAAAAAATCATTAGACTTAATAGAAATATTCTGACTACATCAACGTAAATTCATTTAGACAACATGAGATGTATACTACCTTAGACAAGTATGGAGAACAAGTAACAGATAACTTGTTCATAGCACTTAATTTGTGACTTATACATGTTGTCTTTTAGTTCTCTATATATGTTTCTTAGATTTTACAATAATGAATCATGACTGATAAGAACATACAAACCATTCAATGAAAGAAGGTAACAGGTAGCTGATGTATAGACAACATGAGATGTATAGACAACAAGTAGCTGATGTATAAACAAGTATGGAGAACAAGCAAGAAATAATTTGTTCATAACACTTAATTTGTGAACTATCCATATTTACGAACCACAAATTAAATAACTATGTTAATTAATTATCACTTGATCCATTAGTGAAACATTCAATAAATAGTAAACCATTCAAGGGTATTGGAGGAGGAATGACTACCTCTCCATGTACTGCTTATTATAGAAGATGCTGGCCGTAATGCTGCACAGTGGAGTATGATCTCATTTTCATTTATCTGTCCGTCATTCTCAAATTTTTATTTCGACCAGTGCCTTTCAACAAAAGTAAGGATGCTGATGGCTGGGCCAGGAAAGTGGTCAGCATATTCGGTTGGATGGGTTAGGGCAGAAACTGAATCAATCCACAGCTGGAACTTGGCGGGTCTCGATCGTTGGAAAACTGGTGATTTAAAAGGCAAATGTCCGGCAATTCGATTAATGGGTTAGGGCAGAAACTGAATCAATCCACAGCTGGAACTTGGCGGATCTCGATCGTTGGGAAACTGCTGATTTAAAAGGCAAATGTCCGGTAATTCGATTAAAAAGTCGTGGGCATTAATGAAGACCTAGAGAATTAGAACCATCGGCTACTGTGAAGCTGCGCCATCATTTTCTACTTTGACGCTGCGTCATCATTGAGATATTTCTCTGGCTTGCCTTCCTTTGAAATCCGATGGGTCACACGCACTGGTTAGCTGCTGCATCGACATCAAGCTTATAACGTACCATGGTGCCTTGATGAATAGTAACAATCGTACCTGGGGCGGCGTCTACACCACCCAGGCAGCGGGGGTGAATAATTTTCGGCCTCATTCATGCTTATCGCCTATCGAGTACAAACATTCGAAAAGATGACGACATCTACCCTGGAAGGAAAACTACAGACATTTAGTAGTACTTACGTTCAAATTTGAACCCTTCCCGGCCCTTCCAAATGGTTATAGCCCTTCCTAGAAGTGTAAAGTTAAAATTGCCCTTAAAAAAAATTAAAATATGAATTTTGCTTTTCTAATTTACATCAACATTTAAAAAGAACGACAATATTTGAAATTACCCATCTATATAAATTTCAATTTCTATTTTGAAATTCCTATGCTATAAAATTCCGATAATCATTCAAAATATTGGAAATATCATCAATTATAATCATTCACTCACTCACATCATGCACTCATTGCTTAGCTTTGCAAGGTGACGAGTGATGACTGATGACTACGAGGTACTAGCCACTCGGATTTGACTCTGCCTTTGGGCTGAGATCTAAGGTGTGATAATGTGTCAGTGACTATGGCTGTAACAATAGAGAACCATTACTAGGCCCAAAACAAGGCCGAAACATTGTTCCTACTACCTATGTAAAACTGGCTACCAATGTCCACTCATTTTTCGTCAAAATGAAATTCATATTGCCGTTGTGATGAGTCATCCTCTACAAGACTTCATTTCTTGCATGAATGTCACAGACTCACGACAACTCTAAACAACGCTCAATGGAATGCAACTACAAATAATGGCATGCAACTAGAACCACAAACCAAGCAGAGGTTGATTTATGCATTGATATAGAGTGGTGGCACTAGGCACACAATATGGAGAAACAATGAGTTAGAAAAAACATTTGGACCAAAGTACCACAATGGTTATTAATAAAATTTAAAAAAACAATTTTTGGCTCGGGAATTGTCTTCAATTTTATGGATGGCATGATCATGATCATGTAATCTCCCTTCGTCCTTCCAAACATATGTGGTTTCTCACCACGTTTTTCTTCGACACTCGTCACCAAAATACGTATAAAAATTACATGTCTTTACATCATCTTCCATTTAAATCCTCATCGCATAGTCATAACTAAGGATTATTATGCATGCACATCCTCACCTTATAATATCAATTGGGTCAAGGCACAAAGACAACCATACATTATCAAATTTGTCAAGACCCAAAGAGTAAGAGACAACTATAAGTAAGTCTTATATTAAATTTACCATATAAGTCTTTAATTGGCACTATCATCTGAGATTTGACATGTTGGATTGTTGTGATCTTCTTATCACTCCTTACCAATGTGATTGTAAGGCTTCTTTGATGGTAAAGTCCATAATTTTAAGTCTTCTTCCTCATTCTCACGCCTTTCGGTAAGAAAATAACGAGGGTAGCGGCCCGCATCAGCATGTAAAACGGTTTCGACATAGAGCTAGATACATTAATTCTTTCATTAAATAACTTAAATTTCATGCCAGTGACTACGAATTCACCGAATCGTGGATTGGTAAAAAAACACATCAAATTTTAGAGCCTCGAGCTCCTAATTACTCATGTATCTAGAATTTTCGCAAATCGAGCCATTAACAAACTTCTTTTGTTGTTCTGGTTCAATTTAAAAGGTAGATTGTCGAGACTCAAACATGCAGCAAGTTGCAAGGGTCCAGTGGACTTAGGATTGCTTCCATTTCCCCTACATCCCATACCTGTATATTGTCGTGATAAGTGTTGAACAACAAAATTTGATGCCGAGGCCCCTATGATGCTAGCGTTGCTAGCTTGCTTGGTATGGATGATTTTTTTTAATGTTTTTTTGAGCTATGTATTATTTTTTCTTAGGCGCCTAATGTCCATCATTCTTACATCTCTCAAGCTTGGATGGTTGCCCTCTCTCCGGTTTGAATTAAGGTTTTGGTTGGTTTTATATGTATATTTTGGTTGTAGGTTTATTATAGCCTCGTTTTGCTTAGTGGCTTCTTTTTGTACATAGTTAACAGTAAGTAATTTTCTCATGGTTCTAGTTTTATTTTAAGACTATATCTAGTTACAATGTCTTGCACTATGCATAAGATCATGCAGATGCCCCAATTTGGCTATTGCATAGTCTAAGTAGTTTTTTTGTATAATGAAGTGTGGTCTAACCCAGAAAAATACAACAAAATAGTTGTTATTTTAATGAAGTGTAAAATTAATGTTACATATATGTCAAATTAATGTGTTCAAATTCGGTTTTATTGAAAACATACCATTTTATCATGTAGATATTGAGGAGTGCTCAATTGTTTAAGATTGTAAAAATTTGAATGGACAATATTGGTTTTATGCATTTTTGGAGTAGAAGGGTTTAGTTAATTTATACTTGTCAATTGAAGTACAATTATTTAAATTGCACTTCATCTTTGAAGGGCTCCAAAAACAAATGCCCTTCCAATAAAAATTAAGACCCACCCTTCAAATTTGATCATTGCTTACTACTGACACGCACAGTAACACAGAATGTAAAATGCATAAGGATATAAAAGCAAAGTTAAAATTGGAAAAGAATGTTCATTTATGGAGCCAATTGTTAGTAGACACTAGCAAGTCTTATTAATATTAGTAATATGGTTTATATAAGTAGATCAACATATATCAACCATATACCATAAATTTAAATGTGGTTGATATAGGTAGCTTGCTAGTTATAGTGATAGGAAGGATTATTGAGTTTTAATTATTATTTATTATAAAAAATTATTATTATTATTATATTTGTTAATATAAAAAATCATTATTATTTATAAAAGAAAATATGAAAAAAGAAATTTTTTAATTTTAATTATTAAATAATTATAATAAATAAAATGATATATAATAATAATAATAATTAAATATAATCGTTAACGATGGTTGATCATGTTTGACTTACCACGTTTGACAACTGTTAAGCATAGTTGACTATGGTTCACCATCCTTGGTTGATCATTATTAAGCATGTTTGACTTTGCTTAACCAAAGTCAACCATGGTCAAACAATGGTCCAACTTTGGTTGCCCATTCTCGACCATGGCTTATTGTGGTTAACCATATTTGACTTTGGCTGTCCATGGTTGACTTTTGTTCACCATGGTAGATTATGATTAACCCTGGTTGGCCATGGTTGTCAATGGTCGGCTCTGCTTGATACTGGATGATTTTGGTTGACCATTGTCAAACATGGTTGACCATTGTCAAACATGGTTGACCATAGTTGATTTTAGTTGACCATTGTTGGCTTTGGCTAAACACAGTTCACTATGAATGACTGTGGTTAACTATAACCGACTTTTTTTTACCATGGATGCCTTTGGATGACCATGGTAAACCATGGGTATGTTATGTTAACCATGGTTGACTATGGTTGTCTTTGGTTGACTATGGTTCTCCATTGCTAACTCTCATTGAAAATGGTTTGACTTTGGTTGACTATGGTTCTCCATTGCTAACTCTCATTGAAAATGGTTGACGATGGTTGACCATAGTTGACTTTGGTTAATTATTGTTTAACATGGTAGACCATGGTTGGATTTGGTTGAACATGGGTGAACACGATTGACCATGGGTGACTATGGTTGACTTTGGTTGACAATGATCGACTTTGGTTAACCATGGTTTACCATGGCTAATGGTGGTCAACCATAGTTGACTTATGTATACCATGGTTGAATTTGGTTGACCATGGTTAGACATTGTTGATTATGGTTGATAATGGTCGACGATGCTTGACCATGGTTGATCATCGCTCAACCAGGTTGACTTTAGTTTACTATGGTTGAACAAGCTTGAATTTGGTTGTCCAAAGTTCAAGATGGTTGACCATGGTTGAATTTTGATGTCTGTGGATTATTATGGTTGACCATGGTTGATGATAGTTGACCATAGTTGACTTGCATTGACAGTGTTTAACGTCGTTCACCATGGTTGACTTTGGTTGAACATGGCTCAACATGGTTGACCATGGGTGGCTATCATTGAGTATAGTTGACTTTGGTTGGCATGGCTGACTTTGGCTAACCATGGTTAACCATGGCTAACTTTGGTTGACAATGGTTCTCTATGGTCAACATTGCTTGACCGTGGTCAACCATGGGTGACTCTGGTTAACTGTTTTTTACTTTAGTTTACCATGGTTAACCATGGGTTTAAAGGTTGACCATGGCAACGTCTTGTTGACTGTGGTTGACTTTGGTTGACCATCGTCAACAATGGTTCATAATGGTTGACCATGGTTATCTATGGTTTTGTATCGTTGAAAATGCTTGGCCATGTTTGACCATGGATGAGTATGGCTTACTGTCTTTCACCATAGTCAACCATGGTTACTAATATTATTATTATTAATAACCAACCATAGTTGGTTAATAAAATTATTATTAATGCGAAATAACCATGGTTACCCATGGTCAACCTTATGGTTGACCATGGTTGACTAGGGTTGTACATGTTGGACTTTGGTTGACCATATTCAACCATGGTTATTAATATTATTATTATTAATAACCAACCAAAGTTGGTTGATGTTATTATTATATTGTGGTAGACTCTGGTTGACTAATTCACTATGGTTAACTATGGTTGACTATGATTGACCATGGTTAACTATGTTAAATTTGGTTGAACATGGTTGACTATTGTTGACTTAGTTTGGACTTAGTTTGGCAATAACTAATTACTGGTTGACAATGGTTGACCATGGTGGAATACGGTTGACTATGGTTGACTTTGGTCGACCTTGGTTGGTCATGGTTGACAGTGGTTGAATTTGTTTGACTATGGAAGACTTTGGTTGACTAATTGATTATGGTTGACTATGGTTTTCCATGGTTGACTATGGTCAACTATGAGTGACTTTGGATGAATTTGATTGATTATGGTTGGAAATGGTCGATCATGGATGAATTTGGTTGACTATGGTTGACTTAGTTTGACCATAATTGACTATTGGTTCACCATGGTTGAATATGGTTAACCATGGTTGACTTGAACTCACCTTGGTTAACTATGGTTGAATTTGTTTAACTATAGTTGAATTTGGTTGACTATGGTTGACCATGGTTGATTATGGTCGACTATGAGTGACTTTCATTAGCCATAAATAACTTTGGTTGACTATGGTTGACTATGGTTGACCATGGTTGATTATGATGACTTTGTTTGACTATGGTTGACTTCGGTTGAGTAATTGAATATGGTTAGCTATGGTTGCCCATGGCTGGTTGTAGTTTGCTATGGATGACCTTTTTTTGTTATAATTAACTATTGGTTGACCTTGTTTAACTTTGACTATGGTTGACTAATTAATTATGGTTAACTATGGTTGACCATGGTTGACTATGCTTGACTTTGTTTGGCCATAATGGACTATTGGTTGACCTTGTTTAACTTTTGTTTTTGTTTGAATTTGGTTGACCATGGTTAACTTTGGTTGGATTTGGTTAACAATGGTTGAAGACTATGGT
The DNA here is from genome assembly GCA_027924585.1 of Larix kaempferi. Classification (NCBI taxonomy): domain Eukaryota; kingdom Viridiplantae; phylum Streptophyta; class Pinopsida; order Pinales; family Pinaceae; genus Larix; species Larix kaempferi. The sequence continues at coordinate 3,031,642 of BSBM01000985.1, read as the reverse complement.
TGAATTTAGTTGACTATGTTTGAGTTTAGTAAATAACCATCATCATTAGATCATCATATCTAAATGAGCTATGAAATATGTATTAATCTCCATCATATTTAAATTATTAAATATATTTAAAAGTAAAAGATAAATTTTTGTATTATTAAGTATTTTTAGAGGTATATGATTAGAATTTTTATCATAATCATATTTTGACTATTAAGTATTTTTAAAGATAAATAATAAGAAATTTTTATCTTAAAATTTTTCATTCATAGTTTTTAAAAAGTATGCACTAATGTTGAAAAATAACATATTAGCAACAATATTATTATAATGTTAATATTAATTTTTTTTATGTTAATGTTCTTAATATTGGGAATGTTGAATTATTAATGTAAGTGTTGTTAATGTTAATACTATTAATATAATATAATATTAACACTTAATATTAATGTTGAACTATTATTTTAAATTCATAATTATTAATGTTAATGATTTAATGTTAATATTATTAATGGCCTTATTAATTTTATTATTAATATTATTATTATTGTTAATTTTATTATAGATGTTATTCTTAATGCTAATTAATATTAATGTTATTAATTTTATTAATAATATTATCAATGTTATTAATTTTATTAATATTTTCTTTATTCTATATACAAAATTTGAGAAATATATTATAAATTTAATAAAATTTATTTTTTCTTACACATTTAATTCCAAAGATGAATGCTTTAACTTTATGATTTGATAGATCTTTATTTTATATATATTATATATATTTTATGACTTAAAAACCAATTTTAAATAACAAACTATATATTACTATTAAATTAACATTAATATCAATATCAATATCAATAATAATATTGATATTAATATTAATATTAGCATTAATTTTAATATTGAGATGAATAAACATTCTAAATAAATATTAACATTAAAATTAATATTAAAATTGGTGTTGATATTAATATTAACTTAATATTAAAATTAATATTAATTAATTTACTATAATATTAATTAAAATCAACATTAATATGAATTAATTAAAATTAATTAAAAAGATATTAATGTTAATGTTAATTTAATAAGGAAAGAAAAGACTTCTTATAGATTGGTTTTCATACTTAAATTAATTGTTAGGGATAGTCTATATTTTTATTATTGCGTTATGGTATATGGAAAGATTAACAAAGGTATATGGAAAGATTAACAATTTGTTCCACGTATAGCCCATATTTTTACTATTGCGGTGTGGTATATAGAAATATCGATTGTTGAAAACATCGTATTGATTGGTTTCTATTCATTCCAAGAATTTCCATGGTCCGCATTTTTTTATTTGGATATGGGAGATGTAAAGATTAATTATTACATACATTTGTTTGATAGCTTAATTCTTTATTTTAGATCAATTATTGTTTGATAGCTTAATTCTATTTTTTAGATCAATTATTGTTTGATAGCTTAATTCTATTTTTTTTAGATCAATTGTTAGGTACATTTATTTGATAGCTTAATACTATTATCGATTTTTAATGGTATACAATCACAATTGTGTTAATTAATTTTTTTAATGGTAGATAGTTGTAATTGGCATGTAGATCATAAATTTCCAGCTTAGCATAAAATTTGAATATGTATTAAAAATACTTAAACTACTCGACAATGGCAAACATAGAATTTTAATAATATAATTTTTTCATAAATAATAATCTTAGCCGCCAAAACATCCATGACTAGTGATTATTGTTCATGACTATTGGTGTTTGTGATGTAAATGTGGCTTCTGAATATCCATGAGACTATGTTTCAATCTATTCTTACAATGGTAGTAGAAACCATTATGTGGAGTAGACGGTAGCATATCACTGTCAACCTGATGAGAAAGAAACCAAACCCACGATGGAAGTGAATAGTTTTCTTTCTCTTCACCTCATAGAATAAGGAGTAACATATCCTTATTATTTTCCAAATTATTGTTGAGGTTGTATTGAAAAGGCTATGGAGCTTTGCAATATGATAATCTGATGCAGGAGCATCTGTTACCAAAGGTATGTGTCAATGTCTAGTCAGACCTAAAAGTCTTGGCATCAGGCCAAGAGGTTCATTGTAAATTCTATGTACTAAATACTCTAATTTCCTAGCAAAGAGTTGATAGGGATGTACATAGGTTAGTGGTAATTTGATAAGTAATTGATGAAGGCATAAAGCCATGTAACCAAACCCTGCAATAAAGGGATGAATTGAAGGAGATAGTTGTTGTTTTCAGTTAATAGTTAGATGAGTCATAGGTGAAGTAATTATGGTTCTTTAAAACTAGAGTTAGTATTGAATTGTAGGAAGTAAGTCGGTCTTGGGAAGAAATCAAGGGTCTCGAAATGGTAACTCTCGGAAAAGAAAGAGAACTCAGAGAGAGTATAAAAGCTCTCTGAGATGCATGTACAGAATGATTATTCAATGAAAGAGTAGATTCACAATACTGTGTGTTATTGTTCTTTACATTCTGTGTAATGTGTTTGGACAACCTAAATGAATAGCAGTAGTTCTGGGTATAGTTACGATACACATGCAAAAACACTGACAGAATAGGGCTGGGTTGGATCACGGCGTGACTCCAGTTCTGGAGACAAATGTGACCGGATAGAATCCTAGGCGATTCTAGTTACCCTAAGGCTGGGTAGAATTCGGATAGTCCCAGTCTTTGTAGAAGCCAGTTGAGGGCTTGAGAAGACACTGGAAAATAGAGTGTCTGAGTATTTTATTCCTATTAATGCATGAAGGTATTAAGGTAGGAAGAAGTCGTATTTAGTGGCTATGGTAAGTCAGAGTAAATTGCTATACGTAGGTTGTCGGTGTATATTCGTTGGCACTAGGTCGATGTGTTAAGAGTAGTGGTTTCTATACAGACGAGAAAAGGGTTTTGAACCCATGAGAAAGTGATGAGATTTGGCCCAAGATCGATGCAGGGGGTTGTAGTGAAGCGATGGGTGAATGAGGTCGAAGATTGCAGTCGAGAGCTTGTGTATGAGGATTTCTGCATAGAGGAGGTGCAGAAAGAATGATTCTATTGTGCAGAGAGGGCTGCAACGATCTGATAATGGTGTAGAGGCAGTAGACAGAACAAGAAATCGACGGCCCCTGTACACTTTGAAGTTGATCCAACGATGGACGAGAGGTCAAGTATTGATGGAGTTTGACTTGCTGAGGCGTAGAGAGGAATGAGAAGGTATGGCCGATATTGCATCTTGTATTTGAGCTCGACGATGGACGGTCCATGGTCCATATCGCACTTAGAGGAGGTGTGAGGAGATAGGGTAGAACTTTTTCCTCGTTGCAATATCCTTTGGTCATATCGCATGGTTGTAAGTGTTAAGTGGAGGAGCACCGAAGGGAGGTAAGATATAGCACTTTTGTTCATAGTGTTTATAGTACGTATGTTAAGCATTAACCCGTGGGTATGTGGATAATGTGGGTCAAACACATGGAACATGGAATGACTCCATGAGTGAACCAAAAAAGGGAGAGTTGATAAGTTTAGTAGAGGAGCTAAACTTAGTTAGAAAACTAGGGTTGAATTAAAATTAAGCCTTAATGTAAGCTTAAAGAGGGTGTAGGAAAAGGAACGTACACACCAGAGAGAATGTGGAGTTTTGAGATTCTCGGTTATGTGACAGACTCTTGACTAGGTCATGTAAGGCCTAGCCTGGGGTTTGCATCAATTGGTATCAGAGCGAGAACAAGAAATTTTTTTTGGTAGAAGCAAGAAGACTTGTAGTCTATAAGGAAGAGGAGTGTCTGCATGCAAAAGGTAGAAGCAAAGAGTAGAAGAGAAATATCTCAGTAAGAAGATCATAGCCTTAGAGGCAGGGATAAAGGAAGCCAGTGAAGGTTTCTAGGAGGAAAAGTGTTGCTTGGACCTAGTGTTTCAACTGTGGGTTGAAGCACAAGAGGACAGTTGTGTTCTCAAGAGTAGAAGAGTTGTGAGAATAGCTCTTAGAAGATGACTATAAAAAGTCATAGCAGAGGTTCAGAAGACCGCCACAAATTGAAGAAGGAAGATGCCAAAGCAAATGGCATGTGGAGGAAGATGAGTGATGAATAATATGAGAGGGAGAAGGGTGAGATAGAAGTCCATCTAGGAGTACTGATGGAGCTGTTACAGAAGGAGAAGGAAAACCAAAGATGTGGTTTCCTCATGAGGAGAAAGTTGAAGTGCCATAAGCTACAAAGGAGAAGAGAGCAACTGATAAATGCTCAGTGTGAAGAAGAGATACTCGAGGCAAGTGAGTGTTTGGCAGAATACTTGAATCCTGAAGCTTCAAGTGAGGCCAAGAGGTCTCAATGTTTTAAAACTAATACTTTATGTGTGGTTGCAGGTACAATGAATGAGGAAAGGCAAGTTGCTAATGTTATCATAAAGGATGAAGGAGGAGGACTGAACCTGAATCATGTCCAGGAAGATAAAGAGACAGTTGTGTCTCATGCAAATACATATACATAGAGAGAAGAAGGTGATACTTTTCAGCATGTAGAAAAAGCTGAAAGCAAAGAGAGCTTGGCTTATGATGACAGTCAAGAGCAGGAAGAAGTAAAGGAGGACATCAAGCACTCTGATGTTGTGTTTGAGGAAGCCGAGAAGAAGAGTATTGAAGACTTTATGAGTCATATAGAAGGCTTGGAACATCACGAAGATTTGATGACTGAATCATCAAATGAGACCATTAGGTCTGATAGTTTTGAAGTTAACAATTCGAGTGTGTTTGTAGGTATTGCAGAAGGAAATCCATCTTTTGGGATTGTCTTGGATGAGAGTAAAAGTTGCGAAGCAAGATATGATGAGGAATGTCTTTCTGAAGAAGACAAAGAGGAACTATTGCAGCAAAAAGAGTTCATAAACTCCTTACTTAATGAAGGAAGTATCTTCAATGGAGATGAGACAGTTATGTCTCATATGATAGAACCTGTTATTGGTGACGAAGGAGAGGAATTTGATTTCTTAAGTGGCCAAAAGAAGATTATAGGACAAACATCTAAGGATGTCACAGAGATGGAGAATCAGAATTTTATTCTGATGAAAAGTGAAGAAGCAGTACCCCGGAGAGACTTGTCTTATAAGAAGAAGAAAGCAATGAAGATGAAAGTGAGGCAGCTATGTCTCAAGTTAAAGGAGAATCAGTCTTAGTAATGAAAGAGGATGAACGTTGCATGGAAAAGCATAAAGATACAATGTTTGAAGAAGCTGAATTAATCATTAAAACTAATCAAGAAGTTGAAGGGAAATCATTGGAGGTTGTCATGGAAGAGGAAGATATTTATGCTGAAACTAAAATGCAACATATTGATGATGTGTTTGAGATGAGTCCAGTAATTAAAGAATGGTTGAAATGTTTGCTGAAAGCATTTAAGCAAGAGAAAGAGATTGCAATCAATAATGTGGAAATGTCTCAAGTTGTAAAGGAGACAGGAGTAGATACTAGTTTTCCAAACTTGACTATGTTTTCTAGTATACAAAGAAGTAGGAATGAGTATATTACTACAATCAGAGAATTAGAAGGGAATCTACTTTTTGAAAGTAAGATTGCAAACAGTGAACAGAAATTGGATATTGCAGAGGGAGATATCTTTCAAGATACTCAGGAAGTTTGGGAGGCAAAAATATCTGGAACAATGTTTATAGCAGTATCAAGATCAGTGACAAGAGAAATATCCAGGGAAATCTCTGGGTTGGTGTTTGAAGAGATTCTGAAAGTGAAAATAGAATTTGAATCAAGAGAGGCCGAAGATAATGAGCAGCAAACTAAAGTCTGGGATCCAGGGAAGAAGAAGATTGAGAACACATGATCAGGTGACCATGTCTTCTTTCTACTTTGGGAGTCTGATGCAGGAGCATCTGCTACCAAAGGCATGTGTCAATGTCTGGTCAGACCTAAAAGTCTTGGCATTAGGCCAAGAGGCTCATTGTAAATTCTATGTACTAAATACTCTAATTTCCTAGCAAAGAGTTGATAGGCATGTACATAGGTTAGTGGTAATTTGATAAGCAATTGATGAAGGCATCAAGCCATGTAACCAAACCCTGAAATAAAAGGATGAATCGGAGGAGATAGTTGTTGTTTTTAGTTAGTAGTTAGATGATTCATAGGTGAAGTAATTATGGTTCTCTAAAAACAGAGTTAGTGTTGAATTGTAGGAAGTAAGTCGAAGAGCTGGAAAACGTTGTCTTGGGAGGAAATCAACGGTCTCAAAATGGAAAATCTTGGAAAAGAAAGAGAACTCAGAGAGAGTATAAAAGCTCTCTGAGATGCATTTACAGAATGATTATTCAATGAAAGAGTAGATTCATAATATTGTGTGTTATTGTTCTTTACATTCTGTGTAATGTGATTGGACAACCTAAATGAATAGCAGTAATTCTGGCTATAGTTATGATACACATGCAAAAACCCTGATAGAATAGAGCTGGGTTGGATCACAACGTGACTCCAGTTCTTGAGATAAATGTGACCGGATAGAATCCTAGGCGATTCCAGTTACCCTGAGGCTGGGTAGAATTCGGATAGTCCCAGTCTTTGTAGAAGCCAGTTGAGGGCTTGAGAAAACGCTGGAAAACAGAGTGTCTGAGTATTTTATTCCTATTAATGCATGAAGGTATTAAGGTAGGAAGGAGTTGTATTGAGTGGCTATGGCAAGTCAGAGTAAATTGCTATATGCAGGCTGTCTGCGTCTATTCGTTGGTGCTAGGTCGATGTGTTAAGAGTAGCGGCTTCTAGACATACGAGAAAAGGGTTTTGAACCCATGAGAAAGTGATGAGAGTTGGCCCAAGATCGATGCAGGGGGTTGTATTGAAGCGATGGGTGAATGAGGTCAAAGATTGCAGACGAGAGCTTGTGTAATTTCTGCGTAGAGGAGGTGCAGAAAGAATGAGTCTATTGCGCAGAGAGGGCCGTAATGACCTAATAATGGTGTAGAGGCAGTAGACAGAACAAGAAATCGACGACTCCTGTACGCTTTGAAGCTGATCCAACGATGGATTGGAGGTCAAGTATTGATGGAGTTTAACTTGCTGAGGCATAGAGAGGAATGAGAAGGTATGGCCGATATTGCATCTTGTATTTGAGCTCGACGATGGATGGTCCATGGTCCATATCGCACTTAGAGGAGGTGCCGAGGAGATAGGGTAGCACTTTTGCCTCGTTGCGATATCCTTTGGTCATATCGCATGGTTGTAAGCATTAAGTGGAGGAGCACCGAAGAGAGGTAAGATATAGCACTTTTGTTCATAGTGTTTACATTATGTATGTTAAGCATTAACCCGTGGGTATGTGGATAATGTGGGTCAAACACATGGAACATGGAATGACTCCATGAGTGAACCAGAAAAGGGAGAGTTGATAAGTTTAGTATAGGAGCTCAACTTAGTTAAAAAAAATGAAAATTAAGCGTTAATGTAAGCTTAAAGAGTATGTAGGAAAGGGAAGGTACACACCAGAGAGAATGGGGAGTTTTGAGATTCTCGGTTATGTGACAAACTCTTGACTGGGTCATGTAAGGCCTAGCGTGGGGTCTGCATCATAATCCCTCGTCTGCATATAATTTACAATATAGTGATTAAATTTTGATAATCCCTCATTTGCATATATACGTTACAATATAGTGATTATTTTAACTAAAGAACAGAATCGAGTTTGTCATTAGTACAGTTGATCCCATTTTTATTTTTCCTTATAATTTATAAGCAACAAATGCATGGTGGGTAACAATTATGGTTTTGTTTAGGTTTCAACTTATATTTTGTAGGCTTCGCTTAATTTTAGTTGGAAAGCACTAGGAAGAAAGAGAAGAGTTTGATTCAAGGGCCTGACATTCATATTAATAATATGGCTTAAGAATATTAATAATATCTTATTTGTATTTCGCTCCCAATATCACTAACAGTGAAGTCAATGTAAAATCTTTCGAATTTAACAAACAAAATTTAAATAACTTTTAAAGAGATTCCATCCATCAATTTTATGTGTTATAAACTTTAACACAATTTAAGGTAATTTAAATACGTATTAAAATATATATATATATATAACTCCTTATAAAAATCATGACATCAATTATAAAATTTCGAATGCAATGCTTTTCCTTATTACAAAATATGGAACTCGAAATTATGTTTACAATCAACCTCACAAGCTATCTTCGTGACTGATTTCTCCCTCATTTTAATAATCGTCCAGTTCAGGCCTGGAATTTCAAATTATAAGTGCCTGTCAATTGGAAATATGATGACGAGTCCATGTTTTTGGTCCATTTCATTTTACGTTTTATGCATGATTATAAATTATCAATTTTTTTTTACTAAAAAAAATAAATTAAAAAGTATACCAGTTCCTTTCTCATTTGCTCATTTGCTTAAGTTTTAAGCCTGGACTGATCCCCAAATCCTCTTTCACCTTGGGGTTGTGACACTTGTGTCAATTTTTTTCTGCATTGTTATTTAATTTCTTTTCAAACATAGTAAAAAATTATGGAACCCTCCGTCGGTGATCTGGTTAACAAATGACTAAACAAACTACAAACCATATTTATTGGAGAGTAGAAACGCTACTCATGTTTTGGCCCATATACTCCAGTTGCACATAGGGACGCAAGTTGGAGCTCCACTTGTTGCAGCTGCTATGACCTCCATTGGATCAATATTAACTACAAATTCATTAACACGGTGAATATAGGCTACAGATGAATACATACTACAACTTCGTTAACATTGTGAATACAGAGTACAGATGAATACAGACTACAACTTCATTAACACGGTGAATACAGACTACAATGAATACAGATCACTACATCGCGCATACTACATTGCCATATTAGATTCCACAGGAAAAAGATGATAGGCACAGGAAAAGGTAAATGTACCTATAGCGAGTGGACAGGTACAGTTTTAGTATTACAAGTGAGCACCACTCAGAATTCGCCTTTCTTTTCTACACTAATTTTCATTTTCGGATTCAAGTCCATAAGATTGCTCAAATTTTGATATTTATAAACATTTAGTTAGCTCCCAACATCCCGTCGAATCACATCTAGCTCTTGCATCGATTCTTCTTCTTCATGAGTGTGTACATCTGGTTGGAACTCATAGCCCATTCTACACCTTAATCTCGCATCTTAACTAAGTACTGATTGGATGAGCGACTCATAGAAAAACTTGGAGCCGTGGAGAATGAAAAAATTGGGCTAAGAGCAAACCTTAGAGCTGCAGAGAAAGAAGAAACCGAGACACCTTTGTTGTTGTTGCTTGGCGCGATGGAGCAGGGTTTTGGCGTAGATAAGGAAATCACAAATCTTTCTGGTGAAGACTATCGTTCCATCTTCTCGTAAGGGAGCGTGGGAAACTATTTTAACATCTGTCAAATGTAACGGTGGTTGTTTGGAAAACATTTGTGAAAACTTAACGATGGCAATTGTTCACACCTCATTGATACGTGGCTGGATACATGATGATGCAGGAGGTTGGTTGATGAATTGTGAACTGTATGTGGAATAAGGTTGGTTGATTCAAAACGCCGCTTTAACGACTACAGGCCCAATTAGAGAACAGTTATGGGTTTGATTTACTAGGTTAGTGGAGCCATTGGATATATTGGGATTCCAAAGCCTTGATTGACAGCATGGATCCATTGAAATCACCCAAACTTTAGGTGGACGTAAATTAATTTTTTCCAGGAACCCGATGGCCATTTAGGGACACTTTGAGAATTTGCTACAGGGGCACAGAACCCAAACCAGCTAGCAAACTTGGATTAATTCAGCTGCCACATTTGCATATGGCCATTGTGGATGTGTTCAGAATGGACACACTCACCCAGAAGCCTTCGGATCGTAAATGACCCACTTGAGAAAAATTGGCATGGCCTTCAATGAGCAAAACCCTAAGTTCTGGAGATGGAAAAATAGTACAGTTTCTGTAAGTTTGAAGCATGGTGTGGGGGGTCCCCTAGCTGAATCCTGACGTCTCGAATCCATCAAAATTGACGCATTCGCAACTGGAGTCACGTTTTTGGTGCTATGGGCATTTTTGTCAAGCACCCTGTGGCCATTCTCGGATACTTTGAGGATTTGCTATGAGGGCATGGAACCAAAACCGGCGAGCAGACTTGGATTCTTTCAGCTTCCACACATGCATATGGCCATTGTGAATGTGTTCATGATGGCCATGCTCTCCCAGGAGCCTTCAGATCATAAATGAACCCCTTGAGCGAAATTGGCATGGCCTTCACTGAGAAAAACCCTAGTTCTCGAGATGGAAAAATAGAACCATTTATAGGCATTTGAGGCATGGTGTGGGTGGTCCCCTAACTGAAACCTAGTGTCTTGAATCCATTGGAATCGATAGTAAACCATCAGAGTCATAGTTTTGGTTCTATGGGCATTTTTTCTAGGCACCCCGTGGTCATTCAAGGACACTTTGAGGATTTGCTCCGGGGGCACGGAACCCAAACTAACGAGCGGACTTGGATTCTTTCAGCTCCCACACATGCATATCGCCATTGTGGATGTGTTCAAGATGGCCACACTCTCTCGGGATCCTTCAGATCATAAATGACCCCCTTGAGAAAAATTGGCATGGCCTTCATTGAGCAAAACCCTAGTTTCGGAGATGGCACAATAGCACAATTTCCGAGCATTTGAGGCAGGGTGTGGGGGATCCCTTAGCTAAATACCAGCATTCTGAATCCATCGATATCGATGGATTCGAGAGCGGAGTCACGTTTTTGGTTCTATGGGAATTTTTTTCAAGCACTCTGTGGCCATTCAAGGACACTTTGAGGATTTGCTCTTGGGGCACGGAACCCAAACCGGCAAGCGGACTTGGATTATTTCAGCTCCAACATGTGCATGTGCATATGGATATTGTGAATGTGTTCATGATGGCCATGCTCTCCTAGGAGTCTAAGGATCAGAAATGAACCCCTTGAGAAAAATCCGCATGGCCTTCACTGAGTAAACCTCTAGTTCCAGAGATGGAATAATAGCACTGTTTCTAAGCGTTTGAGGCATGGTGTGGGGGGTCCCCGAGATGAAATTATGCATCCCAAATCAATCAAAATTGATGGATTCGTGACTGGAGTCACGATTTTGGTACAATGGGAATTTTTTATAGGCACCTAGTGACCATTCAGGGACACTTTGAGGATTTGTTTTGGGGGCATGGAACCCAAAACGTTGAGCGGAATTGGATTCTTTCATCTCCCACACGTGCATATGGCCATTGTGGATGTGTTCAGGATGGACACGCTCACCCGAGAGACTTCAAATCATAAATGACCCCCTTGAGTAAAATTGGCATGGCCTTTTGCAAGCTAGGGTTTATTTATTGTGTATGTGCATGGTCTTATGTGTGTATGTATTGTGTAGATATTTGTATATGTGCATGTTGTTTATCTACAAATTGATGTGGTAAAACGTTTTTTGCTTGATTGTGTCAATTACCCATCTTTAAAAGGACCGAATGCAATAAGAACTCAACAAAACATCAATAGAGAATTGTAAAATACATTAGAAAATTTGTAATGGAGCCATAGTGTTTATGAGAGATGATTCTATAAGAGACAAGTAAGTTTTGGTTTGCATAAAATAAGGTTGGTTTCCCTTTTTTTATAACAAGAAGAATGTGTATGCATTATAAACGTGATAGACACATTACAAAGGTGCACACATTCCTATGACAACATATATGGAATTAATTAGATTTTATGTTAGGTAAAATCCTTGAAACCACATTAACTCCATAGGATATAATTATTTTCAAGGGGGGGAATGTAATCCATTAGGATTTTTTAAGCACTAAGTTTGGATGTGAGTTCTTTGGACATGATTAAGGTAGAAAATTTGATCCTTAGGTTGTAAGAGTCGATTCTAAGCATCCCAATCCATGGATAATTCCTTAAAGAATAACAATTGACCTCTGAAGGGTATCCTTTGCCTTTGATTGTTGACCTATATGCAATAAATAGGTTGTGCACATTAGGTATGGGTCTTGGGACCATGAACATGTTCAATGGAGGAAACATATGCCTTATGCCCTAAACAAGGCTTCTATGCATTTAGGACCAAGAATGATATGTCAAATCACAACACATCTAGGATCGAGCTATATTTGGCCTCCATATGAGCATATTCAAATATGATTAGGAGGTTATGAACACCAAGTGTTGGCCATTGAGGGTCTATATATGGCTGTGAATATTTAGCTTATTGGTGAGGATATGGACACTATTTGGAGTTTTTCAACACCAAAATTGGTTCTTAGGATATGGAAGTGGTCAAAGGATGAAACGTATCCCATAGGTCCTAAGAGAAGCTTCTAGGGCTTGACGACCATGCGCAAGGTCTTGGACCATAACACTTGGCATCTACTAGGTGCATTTTTTCTCTATGTGGGAATACAAGAGGAATAGGTTAACCACTGGGAATTTTTTATCCCCATATACAAGTCAAGAATTGATACATGGTAAATGTAGGAAACTTAGGATTTATTCCCTAAATGCACAAACTTAGTGATCAAGATCAAGAAAGGAGCTTTCAAACTACCATATAGGACATGTGTTAGGGTTCCTTGGCTCCCAAGTGTTGATACAGACTTCATTAGGATATTTTGAGAACCATTTATGGATATTAGGGCCTTGTACATGGTTCGGAGGAGGAATTCAAACCTTAATAAAAATTAAGCTCCTAAGGGAAGGGAAACCTGAGGCTTCGACCTTACAGGTGTATTAATTACATAGCTTCACAACCATGAAAGAGGCCTCAAATGAAAAAGATATGTTTAGCCTCCAATAAATTATATGGGTGCAACTAGGATTATTTTAGCACTTAATATGAGTTTTATGGCACTAAGCATAATCAAACGATGAAACCTTGACCTTAGGCTCTAAAGGAAGTTTCCAAGGATAGGGAAAATGTGAAGCCTTAACTTAAAAATTGGTCTAGTATAAATTAAAAATTTGAATGCCAGTATGGAAACCATTCGTAGGTTTTGAGATCTATGGGTGGACCTCAAATCCATAAACATGATTTGAGGAGGGAGACCAACATCTCAAGGCTAGAAATATATATTTATGGCTTAGGACCAATGATCAATTTCATGGGTCATTTGTAATGCTTCAGGGAATCATTCATAAAATTTGGTCCCTGGAAGGTGCCTTTTTAACCTAATGCATAACTCAAAATTCAAAATATTTGAATGTGATATTTAGGTGTGTAATTGTGTTTAAAAATATGATGTTGTTTTTTATTTTATATTAATATTTGTATGGTTTTCTTTTTGCATTTTTTTGTAAATTTTTGCATGTGTGCATAGATATTTTTGTATGTTTATGTATAAATGTTTTTATGTGTGTAGGTTTTTGTAGTGTAAATATATATGTGTATGTGCATCTTTAATATGTGTGCAAATATAATTATGTGCATCTAACTTGTGTTTGTTTGTGTGTAAATGACTAGGGGTGGTAGGTACACAAGGGGGATGACTAGGGGTGGTAGGTACACAAGGAGGGTCCTTCATTGATCTAGAGAAAAATCAATAAAACAAAATATCATGGGGTCTATGGAACGATTCAAACAATAAAGTATAGACTTAAATGCTCTCTATCAAGAGATCGAGATCACATTTTCAGCAAACATGAGGAACCTTTTGGTATTTGGGAATATCACTATTATCATTCATCACTCACACAACAATTTCATATACAATGAAAACACTTTAGAAAAACTTGTCAAAATAATAAGGTATAGGAAAAGGTCAATTATATCCCTAGTCATCATATCAAGGGACCCATAAAATTTCTCCAATAACTACTCAATGTGTTGAATTTTACCATAGAACTTTCATCCTTGTATTGCGATGTATACAAACTAGTTGGATATTTTACGATCAAAATACATTTAATAATATAAACCAATTGAAATAATATTCATTATGTCAATTCTAAATCTAAAGTCACACTTAAACCTAACAAATCATCCATGCTAAGAAAAACACCATGGCAGAGGGATGATGGTCCCTTCACAAGGAAACATTTCAAGTGAAGGGGATGGGGACATATTTTTCATATCTTTGACCACAATGATGATAGCATAGTTTTTTCACACATAAGTACGATCAAGAATTCTTTATTTATTGGTATATCATCAAATATTAAACATTGGTGGGAATAATTATTTTTACAGTTATGACATTGGTTCCAAATGCTACGAACATGGTCAAGTGAGTATGTTTTGTTAGAGTTCAAACAAAATATTTTTTTCAATCGACCATCCAATAATGACTATATGAGGCCACTAGAGATCAAAATTTATCTATTTCATCATAAACGAAGTAAATCATATCAAAATCCATTCAAACTCAACCATTTGTATTAAAAGCATGATGTTGTTTATTAGGAAACTACACACAACAAGAGACAACAACATACAAATATAGACAACATGGATATAAATCACATAACTGGAAATCCATGTACATCAAAGCTACAAAACTCGTCCAAACATATAAATTTTTTAGCAAACAGTGGAAGATGGTACCCAATGTACACACGATGGCAACTTGTGCCCTATACAAAGTCTGACAACTCATTGCGTAGATCCAAAATACATGGCAAATCGTGCCATAGAAGATACCAAGTACATGGAAACTTGTGCCCAAAAATGCCACATCGTGGCTAATGTGCATAACATGGTATTTCAAGCACCGTTTCCACCCCCTTCACTCCCAGGTGCATCTTCGAAATCAATCTTCCTCTTCTTGGAGCTAGTGGAATCTCAGGCCTTCTTCCGTCTAGGAGTAAACCGTCTCTCCAGGATCTGAAACAAATGATATAAGATACCATCATTTTCAATCATTTGTAACATTTACCACATTTATAAAATGAATGTTGAATTCAAATCTTAAATAACTCACAGCTAATGGGAGTGGGAGACATGAGGCATGTGTCCTCAATCTACTAAGCCTCTCAACAATGCCACCCTACAACATTTACGACAATCATTTCATTGAAGAATAATAATTGCTTAAATTAATTTTTGTTAATGCATCATAATATTTTCATAAATTAACTTGATTCTCACTGTGAACACTTTCGATAATGGACATGACTAGGATTTAGGGCTAGCAAGTGGAGCAGTTTGATGGACAACCTGCTCCGATGCAGTCATGGGGGGGGGCAGATGTACTTGCAGCAACTATGGGTGCAACCACTGTAGATATATCGATGGATACTGGAATAGTAGTTGCCACAATAGTGGCGGGAACTGAAGAAGGTATGGTGGAAGAGGGCATGGTGGTATGGGATGGAGGAGGATGTCTTGGACGATGAACCCCTACCAGATGTACGATAGGGGGTATCTACATAATGTTAGTTTTTCTACTTGTTTAGCATAATAACATTAAACAATCTTATCACTGAAATAAATACAAGCACAACATACACAATGAACACAATATTTCTCTCGGGGAAACCACAAGGGACAAAACCCCGACAAAAATTCCTCAATATAGAATTCACAAGTATAAGATTAAACCCCAAGACAAAATCAAGTTCTCTCCTTCTCCTATGTGAACTTATTTCTCTCCTATGTGAACTTGAGTGAGTGAGATAAGTGTTGCAAATGAGCAACTCAATCTCCTATTTATACTTTACATTTGACTTGACCTTTTACTAATTAGGTCATCTCTAACTCACCTAACTAGGATGATTTGTACTCTTTACAATAAAACATTATTTCTAGATCTTTCCAAGCCGGCCTAATCAGTTAGGGTTTACATTGACTCTTTCAATGACTCTTACATTATTAATTACATCAATGACATCTCCCGAAGGAGGAATACAATAATACAATAGACAAATACATTTAGAATATCTTCCATAGTTAAATTTATTTAACACTCCCTCTTAACTAGGAAGGTATTCTGTGGGTAACATCAATAACTGTCCAACTAACTTGTGAATATATATATATGTCGTAGGAAGTTTTTGAATCATCATATTTCTGGGGTATCACATCATATGTTGTAACATCATCATCGACATCATCATCATCGTCTGTTGGAATATCACCATCATCATCATCTGCTGGAACATCATCATCAACTTCATCATCATCATCTACTGGAATATCACCATCAACATAATCATCGTCTACTGGAACATCTTCAACAACATCATCATCGTCTACTGGAATATCACCATCAACATCATCATCGTCTGCTGGAATATCACCATCAACATCATCATCAGTGTTTGAACACTGGAACACAATCATTAGTAAGTAAATACTAGAACAACAACAACAACAACAACAACAATCCTCAGTAAACAAATAATGGAACAACAACATCAGAAAGTAAATACTGGAACAACAACATCAATCATCAATAAACAAATGCTGGAACAATACTATCAACAAGAAAGTAATGATCTTTAGTTACCAAGGACTGACATCACTATCATTCAGCAAGTACTGATCTTCAGTCACCAAGGAATGGAAACTCTATTAGTCAACAAGTACTAATATTTAGTCACTAAGGACCGGCATCTCTATCAGTCAGCAAGTACTGATATTCAATCACCAAGGACTGGCATCTCTATCAGTCAGCAAGTACTGATCTTCAGTCACCAAGGACTGGCATCTCTATCAGTCAACAAGTACTGATCTTTAGTCAACAACGACTAGCATCTCTATCATTCAGCAAGTCCTAATCTTCATTCACCAAGGGTTGGCATCTCTATCAGTCTGCAAGTACCGATCTTCAATCACTAAGGACTGGAATCTCTATCAGTCAGCAAGTACTGATCTTCAGGCACCAAGGACTGGAATCTCTATTAGTAAGCAAGTACTAATCTTCAGTCACCAAGGAATATAATCTCTATCAGTCAACAAGTATTGATCTTCAGTCACTAAGGACTGGCATCTATATCAGTCAGCAACTCCTGATATTAAGTCACTAAGGACTAGCATCTCTATCAGTCAGCAACTACTGATATTCAGTCACCAAGGACTGGCATCTCTATCAGTCAACAAGTATTTATCTTCAGTCACTAAGTATTGGAATCTCTATTAGTCAGGAAGTACTAATCTTCATATCCCATGGGTGCCTTCTGAGCCCTTACAAAGTCTTCTTCAATCTGCACACATGTGTTTCTCTTTAGAGAGCCCTGAGTCCTGTAGGTTTCTCTATATCTTCTTCTACTTTGATTACACCATCTATCTAGTGTAATATCCACCATTGTGTTTGGCCACTAGAGTAACATCTCATCATAGACGACTCCCTCTTTCTGAGAAAACCCTTTCTTTGTACTTCATAAGTCTTGTTCTACGAAACAAATCTCATCATTCTTCATTTGTAGGTGATCGTTCATGATATTTCCTACAAGTCAAATTCAGTTGCATGGTTAGAAATATTTCATAGTTTCCAAAACATATTAATAATGACAAATTCACACAGTCATGCAACTATATTAACCAATGCTTCAACACAAAATTCATCCATATCCCGTATTCATACGGTAAATTTCTAGATGCCTTCCATCTCTACCAGAACATTATTAAGAGCATGAACTACTCCCAATATGTCAATAAAGAGGTTTCATTCTAGATAAATAGCAATGGATTTTTGTATAGCACCATAGGACACTTACCCATCACATGCATGTTAATAGTATTATGTTCATCAATGCAAACATTCTAACATGCATAATACACATACTAAGTACCAAAACATAAATATGTGAACAACAGGACAATACAGAAAATGACAATTCAAATAGTTATCTTTGTTTGTTTGGTAGGATCTCTCTTGATCCTAGTCTCCTTGTACGAGTCTCAAATAGTGTACTCTACTCCATCATCTGATTTCGAGGTCCTGTTTCTTTCTTCTCTGACGCATCTTCGAAACATGTGGGTTCTTCTTCAACAAGGTTACACATCAAGGCTACATAACTAGAATATGGCCTTGATCTCTTGCTTCCTTTTGGGGCACCATATCTTCCCGCATCTTGTATTATTTCTCATGCTCAATTTGGTCTTCTCTTTCATGGATTTTCTTCATGAGGTGTCTCCTCAGGTATCTGAGGTTCTTTCATGTCATGATCCTCTAGAATAGGTTCCTCTTCAATATTTATGTTTGGTACATCATTAGTTTCTGTAACTCTAGGAGATTTACGATCCTCCTCATCCTGTGAGGAACCTGCGACAATTAATTGATAAAATGCACAATATATGATATCACAAAATATTTTTATTGATTGCACGCCACTTCGAGGGGGAAACCTCCTTTGAGCAAGCTCAATACAAATAACTTCACTGTGGCTTCATTGGCCTCACACAAACTTATATACTAATTCTAGGCACCAATACTATGGGTCAAAACCATGGGCCAATACAAACTATGGATCAACAAATACTACGGGATGACTTACAAATCATATGCGTCCAACAACAATAATACAAACTATGGATCAACAAATACTATGGTACGACTTACAAAGCATATGCATCCAACAACAATATACTAACAAAGTAAAGAGAAGGGTTGACATGGGTTCCTAACATCCCCTCTCCCTTAGAAAAAGCTTTTCCCTCAAAGCTTTAGATGTGGAAACTGATGCGGAATCGGGAGTGGTTCCCCTGTAGCATCCTCGGGTTGCATTCTGTGCTACTGAACTAAGACCTCTGTGATAGATTGAGAGAGAAGCTGATGCCTTTTGAGTTTCAGGGAGGATTGCTTGGAAGGTTGTAGACGAAGAAGAACCATATCACCTACTTGAAAAGTGCGCTCAGAACGATGTTGATCGGCTTGTTGTTTCATTCGAATTTGGGCCATGTGAAGAGTGTCCTGCAAAATGAGAATAATCTTATCGCAGTTTCAAAGAACAAAGTCAATTGTCTGGACTGGGGAACTGTTGAGGGTGTTTGAAAGAAGAACTTATGGTGCTTGTCCATAGATTGCTTCATATGGTGTCATTTTAGATGGGGTATTGTACCACTGGAGCGCTTCAAGAAATTCCATAGGAATAGCTATCCAAATCTGTGTAGGGATGGGTAATGGTTCGAGCAGTCCCAGAAGGAGTGTCGTTTCACCTTGGTTGACCTGGAAAGTATCACAGTCAGCCACCATCTGTTGAATTGTCTTTTTCAGTCCCTTCCAAGAGAATTTACACTGTTCCCGGTCATACGTTTGGAGGAACGCAGAGTGCCCTGCCGATGTAGAAGCATGGAGTTCATAGAAGACATAGCCATGTTGAACAGAGTGCAACAAATTTGGAACAAGATGAGAAATAACTAAAAGAGAAACTGGGGCATCAAATGTGTGAGAAGGAGCATCTGCTATCAGATTGTCCTTACCCTGCTTGTAAATGATCGCATAGGTATAACAATGAGTTGGATAACCCATTTCGGGTGTGCTGGGGGGGAGTCCCACTGTTCTAGGAAAATTTTAATACTTGGGTGATCAGTCTTGATGTAGAAATAATTCCCTAATAGGTATGGATGCGACATCTGTACTGCATGCAAAATAGCCATAATTTCCTTCTCAGATGTAGATGCAGATAAATTCTTACCGGAAAGGTCTACTGAAGGAGGCAAGTCCACTGGTTCAACAAATACACCTGCATATCTATCCAAGGGAGTAGTGGAGACCATTGATGGGTGTATCTGAATGGAATGGAGCTGAGAAATGACACCATGTGAATTCTTCTTAAGGATATTTTCCAGGCGATGTGAACTGATGATGCAGAGAGACCCTGGTTGTAATCCCATAAATGTGTGCTTTTTTCCATTAATTGAAAACTGCATCCAAAGTTCAGTAAATCCCCATAAGATGGGGCCAAGTGTGTGTAACCATTGAACACCCAAAACCACATCACATTTGCCTAAGGACAAGGCAAACATGTCAGAGTGCATGTTATAATCTTCCATAGAGATACGCACATTGCGACACTTCCCCTTGCAAGGTAAGGTGACCCCATTGGAAATCATGACTTCAAAGTTGGAGAAAGGATGGACAAAACAATCATCCTTTTTGGCGATCCGAGGGTCAATGAAGTTATGAGTGCTACCAAAATCAATGAGTATTGTAAGAGGGATATTTTTGAAGTAACCCCTGACCTGCATTGTTTGTGGGGTGGTTACTCTAGCTGAAAAATGGAGAGATATCTTTGGGTGGTCGTCTGGATACAGGGGGGTCAACAGGAAGCTGCTGAATGTCAGCCTGATCATATAGTGTATCTGTAGCTTCTGCACCAAGTTCAGAGGCAGGCGGAGAATCCACATTTAAGAGATAGAGTTGTTGCTCAACACATCTGTGTCCCCGAGTGAATTTCTCCTCATAATTATAACAAAGCCATTTTTCTCTACGTGCCCGCATCTTTTCTTGAGACAAATGCTTGATATGAGTTGTGCGAGGAGATGGCGTGATGGGAGGTCGTTGGGAAACCACATTTCTGAATGGAACAAAAGTGGATTTGGAGTGTTGTTGGGCTATTATCTTGTCCTCCGCCAACTTATCCAACCCCAGGACTTCCATCATTGTGTTGGGACAGAACATTTTAACCTCTGAGCGAATTTCATCCTTAAGACCACTGATAAAACAACTCTTGTAGAATTCATCAGACAATCCCTCTATGTGATTGGCTAGTTTCTCAAATTCTATCTGATACTCCCTCACAGTGTCAATTTGGCAGAGTTTACTGAGTGCTTTTGTGATGTCATCAAAAGCACTAGGACCAAATTGTTGCAAAAGGAGTTGGAAAAAATCTTTCCATTTTGGCTCGTCATGAGCCTTGATGTACCAACGGTACCATTGAAGGGATTCCTATTCGAAATGAAAGGATGCAAGTGGAACCTTTTGGACATCAAAAGTATTATGCGGACTGAAATATTGTTATTCTCAGTATATCCATCCAGATGGATCATTACCATTGAAGCAAGGAAAATCAAGATTCGACCCACGAAAATTGTTGGAAGAAGAGAACCCAGTGTTCATGGTTGAATGCCAAAGATGGAGGCTGAGAAATTTTTCATCCAAATCTTGGATTTTGATTTTGAGGGCTGCAACTTCTTCCTCCATGATTGGTGCTCCTACGCGGGTGACAACCATAACTAGGATTTTTTTTTGTGTGAATGGGTAGAAAAAAAGAAACAGAAGCTTATTTAGTAAAGGGAAATTTGGATGTGAGAAAAAATTCTAATGGGATATTGGGGTGTGACTAGGTTTCAGACACTTTCTAATGGACAAGGGAGCAGAAAATGAGGATTTCAGAAGTGGGGTGAAAGAATGGGAAAAATTGTCAGAGAGGGATAAAGAAGAATAAACGGGGAATGAACATGGTGGCAAAATTTGAAGGCGATTGGGTGAAAATCGAAGAAATACTACGGGACGACTTACAAAGCATATGCATCCAACAACAATATACTAACAAACTAAAGAGAATGGTTGACATGGGTTCCTAACACATCCTCATGAGTCTTCTTAGACTTGTTGAAAGCTATGTCTTCATCAAATCTAACATCCTTGCTAAGCTCAATATGACGGTATCCTGGGATGTAGATACGGTAAGCCTTTGATTGCTAATTGTAGCCCAAAAATATTCCCTTATTTCTTGAAGGCTCCAACTTCAATCTCTTCTCTTTTGGAATGTGAATAAATATTGGACATCCAAATATCGTTAGATAACTGACTTCGGGCTTTGCACTGGTGAACATCTCTTCTGGAGTCTTGTTTCCAAGAGAACTATGAGAGATTCTATTTTGTACATAGACTACGGTTCTAGCTTCTTCAACCCATAGATGCATGGGTAGGTCTTGAACATGGATAATGGCCTTCACTGCTTCCATGATAGTTATGTTCTTCCTTTCAGCTAAGCCATTCTGCTGTGGATTATAGGGAATGGTAAGCTCCCTATTAATCCCTATTTGTTTACAAAAATATTTGAAATCACCTTAAGTGTATTCCCATCCATTATCTGTCCTTAGAATCTTGATCCTCTTTTCAGAGAGGTTTTCCACAAGAGCCTTGAACTCTTTAAACTTTCCAAAAACTTCATCTTTACTCTTTAGAAAATAAATCCATGTTTTGCGGGATTAATCATCAATAAAAGAATCATAATAAACATACCCGATTAATGAAGTGGTAGACATAGGTCTACAAATGTCAGAATGAATAATTTTCAATATGTCTTTAGCTTTGCTATCACTGCTTGGAAATGGTTTCTTCATACTTTTTCCTTATGCAAATCCTTTTCACACTCCTTCATGATCAACATGGATTTCTGGTAATCCAGTCACCACCTTACTTACTATTTGTAAGGCTTTGTAATGTACATGAACTAGTATTATATGCCACAATTCACAAGGGCTCATGGTACTATTCATCAGTGATGAATTTGCATGACCCTTAAGTTTATAAAGTCCTCCTTCTTCTACTCCAATAACAATTGCATCATTGATAGTCTTCCCCTTTGGCCACATAAGAACTTCACCATCTACAAATGCAATTCTAAGACCTTTCTTATCTAATGATGAAATAGATAGAAGGTTCTTTTTCAAAGATGGAACATATAACACTTCCTTCATGTTCATGGACTTTCCAAAGTCCAACTTGTAAGAGGCTTCTCCCATCCCTTTGATGGGGTATTGATAATCATCTCCAAGATTTACTTTGTGTAGAGAGTCTTTTTGCATGAGATGTGAAAGAGATTCCTTATATGCTGTCATGTGTTTTGAGGGTCCATTTTCCACTAGCCAAGTATCAATTCCATTAGATACTGAACCAGTAAGGGATGAGATTAGTACATATTCTTCACTGGAATCCTTATCTTCTTTGGTTTTGACTTCGTCATCATACTCACTATCTTCGGCTGCATGAGCATGAAATATTTTATTTTTCTTCTTAGTTTTTCCATATTTAAATGGACAATTTCTTGTTAGGTGTCATGTCTTGTGACAAGAGTAACATTCAATTGAGGATAGGTCTCTCTTGAACCTCTTGTTCCTTTGAGATCTTTGAGATCATCTAGGGGAGTGCTCACGGGTACGTACATCACTCTTCATTTTCCTTCCACCTTTGGCATGAGTTGCCAAAGCTTGATATTCATTGTCATTTAGTTTCTCCTCTCTTATTGTTATTCTTTCTTCCTCTTGTACACACTCTTCCATAGTTTTCTGAACTGGATTATTTTCTTTCTAGCACATATGCCATGAACAAAGGGTTCCCAATCTCTAAGAATACCATTCAGAGTAGTCATTACAACTTCAGCATCTTCCACCATATCT